>CM073450.1:38707500-41220000 GCA_037074485.1 Delonix regia | reverse complement strand
TTTTCAATACTTAAATCAAGTAAATTATATTTAAACTGGGGAAGGAATCTGTACATTGAAGGTATATGCACAAATAGGCAAGCATGCACATGCAAAATGATTAAATGCCAACCTCGTTTTGCTGGATTTTGTTATCTGCAGAAAAAAAACCGATGCTAACAGATAAGACTGAATATAATCATTTTCTTTGTAATAGAAAACAGCATCGAACTGTAACAGTCAGTATACCATTAATATAATCAAATTCAAATATATAATTAATCAAATCGATGATGGATGATAAAAGAAACAGAAAGTCGAGGAACCAAAGCAAGCATGCATTGTTTTTCTCCCTTAGTTTCACACATCCCTAGAGAAAGAGAAGACTGATAAGAAAAGTCAAGCTTTATATTATAGTAAATAGTATATCTTTTTAACCCTATGCATATAAAATATATTCTTTTGTTATCTTTCATAAATTTCTTCATCTCTGCAAGAGCTGCTTTTTCGGTTTCAGAATAATCAATCCCAATAATAATAATTATTTTCCCCACTTCAAAACATGAAAGAGAGCAAGGTCGTCCCATCTTTTTTTATCATCGATCTCATCACTGAGCTTTCTTTCTGAGTCATGTTCGTGTCTCTCTCTGGTGAACGTACTTGTTTTAACTGTTGAAACCCTCTGTTCCTCAGCTTTCTGTCCCATCCACCAATATTCCAAAACGAATGTGGGACTCACAGAGTTTGCTTCCACCAATCAAACTCTCTTTTTTCTTTTTAAATATTTTTGAAAAATCTCCTAAATTTATCTCTCTGACTGTTCTGGTAAATAACAAGATAGAGAAAATATGCAGTGGCAAGATGAATAGTGCAAATCTCTTAAAACTCCAGCTCTAGACGTATATTCATCCGAATTATGCTAGAGAAAGTTCAAATTCTTTACAATTAATTTTTTTCCAAAATTCGTGCAAATAATAATAAATTAGTACATATCAAGAATTTTGAAAAAAAATCAATGGTAGAGAATTAATATTTAAAATAAAAAAATCTCAACCTTCCTATGAAAAAGAGTATTACAGCTAGCACATAATGTCTACATTTTAAATCGTTGGATGAACATGATCGTATGCGATCGGCATATAGTCAACAATAATCTAACCACTAAAAATGCATATAATATTTTATAGCAGCAAGGTATTCCATCTACTTTTTATGACATTTCGCCCTTGAAACCAAATGAAAAAGATTATAACATGACCTTGAATAATAAAAATATTTCATGACCAAAAACAAATTAAATTTAAAAGGAAGATAATTAAGGCTTAATTAATTAATTAATTTCAAGGTCTTGTTATAACCCTCTCTTTGGCTCATCATATGGGGTGGTGGTGTTGTTGGTGTTGGTGTTGTGATCTCCTGATGATGACCAGTCAAAGAGATGAAAAGGATCTAAAGCCTTGGATTCTCTCTGCTGCTGCTCATTGAAACCTTGATGAGTGAACAAAAGATTCAGCGGGTCAGCTTCAATCTCTCCCAATTCTGCAAAGAAGTCCTCAGATTGATTACACTCCACCATATATGGCTTGTAAGAAGATAGTCCATCACTGAATTCTCCATTATTATTATTATTATTATTATTATTATCTTCCATAACAATATTCTCAAGCTCATCATGCCTCTCTCCTTCTTCCATCTCCATCTCCTCCTTCACAGAGTTCCCTCCTCTCTTGCTGACATCACTGCTACTCTGATCTTGCTGGTCCTCTTCCTTTGGCTTCGACGACATGAGGTTTAAGCCTTCTGCAGAATTGTTATTATTCTTTGAGACAGCATCGTTATTATTATTATTATTATTGTGCTTGGATGGTTGAGACCTTGTTGAGCCTGCAAGAGCATTTCTTTGAGTCGGCCATGGATGGTTGTGCTCTGAAGTGTAAGTTATGACCAACATGTTTGGGTCTGTCCTGCTCCTCTCTACTTGTTTCCTCGCAGAACAACCCTTCGAGCTGCTGCATCTATAGTAACCCCTGGACATGTATATATATGTATAGTATACCAAATTAAACACATGAATATTTAAGAAACAAAAACAAAAATTCTATCTCCAAGTAATTTCGTTTTAGTTTTTGATTAATTTCATCAACAAGAAATAGTTTTTCTCGTTTGATTAATTTGACTCCGATTGTTATATAAACTCAAATTCCATATTTTTAGTAACAACTTCAGTACTTTAAGTATAAACTAATTTGGATTCTCTGCAGTTTCACAAACAACTTAAACCAAAGTGCATTATCTACTATATAACAACGTTTACTTAAGGAGGGCATTCTGAGTATCAATGATGGGGAGAACATATAGCCCATAGTTTTCATCATATATAAAATATCCTGTTGTCTTAACAGATAAGACTGCAGAAGGTGAGGCTAAACGATCAAAGTTAACTAATTATTATATTATAATGATAATATTATTAATATTATTATGATGATTACTACCTTGGATAAGGAGAACCTTTGATGGGTTTCTGACCGTACTTTCTCCAAGCCCACAAATCAGAAGGAACTACCTCTCCACTACTTGGTCTGCTGTTTGCAGCTGCTGGTGCAGGAATACAAACCACCTTCTTTGCCTGGCTCTTCCTGCACATCGATCTACTTGTGTCATCAATCTTCTCAGAGTTAAATCATTATTATAATTATTTTTTCTGAACGAAACTGAATAGCTATAGATATAGAGTTATAGAGTCATAGTCTCATATAGAGTGGTCCGAAACAATCCAATAATATTGAATCATAGAGTACTGTTGAACTTCTTGATTTGGGTTTCACAAGAAACAGCGGACATTATTTTTGCAGCTAACAATAAAGGCAAGATATGGGATTAATGATGAAGATTGAATGAATGGGACTTTTCAGGTGAGGTATCTAGGGGAAGAAAAGCAGATTAGATAGAACTGACTGAAAGCTCAGTCTGCGATTGTTAACGTGACACCCAGTTATCTCTCTCTCTCTCTCTCTATACTTTTCATGGGTGTGGTTTAATTTTAAAGCCTATGAAAAAAGCATCAGGCTAATGTACTAAGTAGTAAGTAGTACTAACCTTTAGTCCTGATAATCAAGTGTTCCTCACCTGAAACTAATTCATCTTCTCGGGACTTCATTCAATAGTCAACCAAACATTGATATTTCAAAATCAAAAGAAAGAAAGCAAGAAAGAAAAAGTCTTTAACAAAACAATAATAAGCACCTAACTGTGCCAAACCCTACTTTCTCTGAACTTCACACCATGATTTTATGAAAAATTAAAGTTCCGAAATGATTAATTCCCCTTGTGATGCTACCATGAAATTAATCAACCAAGAATAAATTTTATTCTTTCACTCACTCGAATCCTTCGAAGAAGCTGCTCACATTTAATTCAGATACTAGATTATATAGACATATTAAATACAAGAATAATTTATAAACTCTACCTTCGCTTAAGACCCGGATTCCTTGGAGACGAGATCTGCACTCCTGCGTTGTCCACAGTGATATTCATGTTGCCTGCAGAAACCACAGCAGAAGAAGACCGCTCAATTACCCTCGGCGACAACGGCGACGACGAAGAATTAGCAGCAGCCATATTCACTGGAGGAGAATCGCAGGGCGAAACTGGAAGCTTGGCGTTGATACTACTGGGAGAGATCTGAATCATGTTTGAGAATATGTTGTTGGTGTGGGTGGTGTTGGTGTTGCAAGGAGGAGGCCTAATTCTCATCTCATCTTCGACAAGATTCTGTGATAAAACAACTGAAGGAGCAAAACCAGGCGATGCTTCTTCCATGGCAGAATTATTAGTTGCAGTAGTAGTGAAGTAGGAAGAAGGTGGAGGAGGCAAATCGAGGTCGTGAAGGAAGGGATCTCGCATGTTGGAGAAGGGATCGCCGAAGACTCTCATGGGATCTTCCATGACTGAAGAGAAATTCATGTGGTGGTGCTGATGATGCTGATGGTGGTGGTGGTGCCAGCTGTCTGAAGAAGAAGAAGAGAGACCATGAGGAGCTAATTCAGATGTCGAAGAAGAAGAAGTGCCATATGAGCCACCACCACCACCACCTCTACTTGCTCGGAATATGTCAGTGAGATCGCCTTGATGATCATTATTGTCCATAATTGGGCCAAAGATGCTGCTGCACATGCTTTTCCTCACTGGAAATATAGCTTCTTCAAGTAGGAGAAACGCATAGTGTCATCATCATATGTATGTTATGCTTGGACAATTAAACCGCATGCAGATTAATTGTGTTGTTTGTATGTGGGTATGGGAATAATCAGACTTCTCTTTTTTGGGGGTACGAAAAGCAGAGAGAAATAGGTTTTTGAAAGTTGAGGAAACTGATTGTGTGTGTTGTTGCTCTGAAGAAGATGAAGAAGAAGAATAAGAAGAAAAAACAAAGGAAAAGAGAATGGGTTTAGGGGAGAGAGAGACGCTGACTTTTCACTCAAACCAGCTCTAACCCCATACGCAACATAAGGAGAGAGAGAGAGAGAGAGAAAGAGAGAGAATTTGATAAAGAGAAATTAATTTGGGAATAGAATAATGAGTGCTTGAGCTGGGAAATTTATCAAGCCATCAAGGGGTTGTGGCACTGTGTTTGTTTTAACATGATTAGTTTCTCTCTCTAATTAAAAAAAAAAAAAAAAGAAGAAGAAGCCATTAAAGAATGGTCATTTCTCGAAAATAAGTGATAGTAAACTAAAGAGGCGGCAAGTAGCCGCATTTCTCGGAGAAACGTTTCGAACCGTTCAACCTAACTTTGCCGTTTCATGTTACCAAGAATGTTTTTGAACATGGTAATCATAACTCATAGGCTACAGCTCAAAGCACTGAGACCTATGCATATAACAATTCCTCGCAGTTCAACCTTCCCCAAATATGACAACAATTTAATTTTCTAGGAAGAATGTAATTAAATTTTACCCTTTGAAATATACAAAAAATATATAATTTTATTTCTAAATAATTTTTATTCACTACTTTTTTATTTGTATTTATCTTAGTTTTGCAATGCTTTTTATTGATAAGGGATTAATTAGTAACGAGTCAAACTTGCAATTACAAAATCATGTATTAATTTTTATAGTTCAAGTATAAAATAATTATAAATTATTTTTTGTCTAATAAATAATTTTATAATAAAGAAATTAACAAAGCCATGTTTTAGCTAGTGTTAGATTTTAGCTGTTTTGGTTTTACACAAACAGGATGGCAAGTCAATTTTTTATTTTATAAATTTTAGTATTCACATATTTATTTTCTTAAGAAAATTAGCTTAATAGTGGCACAAAGTATTACACCTAAGACTTGTTATAATTTTTTCAAAATTCACTCTACTACGTTGTACTTAGTAGCTTAAAGAGAGTATTTTACATCTCTAAGATTAAACACCTAATGATGAATATATGTTGGGAATCTTATTATATTGGCAAATATATAATTTTTTTTTTAGTATTTGATTTCATTTTCTTTTTACTAAGGAGGCTTCAAGACCTAGGAATCAGAGTGGAGAGAGTAGTGAATCTATGAGGTAATTGAAATGAAACTCTTGAAACATTTCAAAGTCGTAATGTTAGATGTTCCTATCATAAAAGCATGAAACTGTGATACACTCAAACTTTTGAATCAAAGTTTGAAGGACTCTATAAGGTCCTGTTCGGTATACCAAATTTTAGGCAAACAGGGTATAGTATCTGACTGAAGTTTGAATCTTCTTTATTAGGAGAAAATAATTTCCCTTGGCCCCCTATAAACGATCCCTAGCTAGTAGTGCATGTGCTCTGACAGATGAAGGTTTCAAACTTGAATGGACTAATAAAAAAATACGTCAAAATTTCAGTTAGAACAATATGTGGACCAATATAGAGATATATATATATATATATATATATATATATATATATAAACTACCATGAGAAATAATTATGCATTATTATTGTTTCTAGATAAGATAATTTTTCTCCTCTCTTAATTTGAAAAAATAAAATTGATTGGATATGACTAGTGATAATATATGTCTTGTGTAACTCATACAGTCTATGAACTTGAAGGGACAGTTGGAAAATGTCATTTTTTTATCTATAAAAAGAACGTAATCATAAATAATTATAGCATGGATATGATAATTTTTATCTTGTTTCTTTTTTGGGCCTCATCCTATCTGATTTAGATATGAAGCAAAAAATTCGAAGTATAATATTTAGCACAATGAAAATGTAAAATTCAAACTCTATTTTAATTTTTTATAATAATGAACTTCATTGAGTCTCCAATTTTGGCTTTCTTTTTTTTTTTAAAGAAAAAAAGCTTCTTCAAATGTTTCACTTTTGGCCCCTTATAATATTTTTCCTCTTCACAAATTAACAAGATATTGGTAAACACGTGTCCCTTTCAAATGGTTGCAAACCATATAAGAAACTGCATTCAAATAATACGTTGAAGAATCCATCACTATTGATAATTTTCAAGTGCTATGAATCTTACATAATTACGCAAAGTAAGCGAGGCCAATGCTCAATTACTATCAAACTCATGCTTTGGAAATCAAGTTCTTTTTTACTTTCTTAATTGTTTTTGTAACAATTTTATAATTACTGTAATTGTCGTTTTCTTACTCTAGTCAATCTCTCTATACATAAGATAATAAACTTGAATGCATTAGAATTTGTATAAATGAAGGAATCTTAAGATATTTATATATTCTAATTTTAATAGAACCGAATAATATTATTCTATACCGTCTTTTTTACAAATATTATTGTTTATCTATGCACCGAGTATACATCATATATCCTAATAGTGCCCTTTGGAAACTTAAACTAGTACATACTTTTTTTAAACATTTTAATTTATTAAAAAACTAAAATAGGAAAAAGTGAACTTTAGGTGTAAGGGGATATTTGTTCTGAGATTCCGATAACCAAGAGATCATAGTTTCTTATACATATATACTTTCAGTGATAATCCTCTGGGAGGTCTAAAAGGCATAAAAAGAAGGGTGATAGGGTGAAGGAGTACTGCCACAGTTTCGATCAAAAAGAAGTTGTTACTGATTATATTCCCTTTTTATTCTGGGGAAAGGTCCTATAAAATGAAATTTTTTTTAATAATTTTAAATTTGCTGAGCTCATGTATTTTATATATTTAGCAAGTAGATGATGCCTGAATACTGTATTTTTTTTAATTGGCCATTGTGAGCGGCTTGATGGGATTGCCAAAATTATTTTTTATTTTCAAATTATTTTTTAAGTGAAATTTCATAAAAAGTACCATAAGAAAGAAGCCATTTGTATTTGACAATATAATTTGATCAGTTTTTTATTATAATATTATAGCGGTTGGCAAAAAAAATTCTTTTTATACGTTAAATTCTGAAAAAAAGGGATGGGGAAAGTATAATTGAAAAATGTTAAAAGAGTTCTATGGTAAATAATTATTTCAAGCAGCTAGCACAAAATTTGCTTTTTAAAAAAAAATTCTTGCTTTAATTTTGTACAGTGAAAAAATTACTTTTATTATCACTAACGCGTAATCTGTTCATATTCGTATATTATAAATTTTGACATTTTAAAAGTACTATTTATATTCATTTATAAAAATATTAAAAAGAACATTTCATAGCAAGTAGCAAAATTAATTAACCCACATCATCGTATATATCGTTATCATTGTATTGGGGCCCCCAATCAATAATGGACTAAAATAAAATAAAAAAATTTCAAAACTACTATCTGAGGTTTGTGCCCTAATTAGTGAACATACTGTTGGTTTCAACACCCCCCCCCCCCCCCCCCCAACCCTAAGGCTCAAAACATTGAATAAAAAAGATAAAAGTGAAAATCATCACCCCGAACAGTTTTACTTTGTCAAACACTTCTAGTCTTGAAAAACTTCAGTTAAACTCCTGGGTAAAGGACCGAGTAAATGTACTCATAGAGAGGGATGAAAACGATATTTTTTTTTCAATGACACACAAGAATTATTCCAAAACAGGAATATACGAAATAGTATATATATATATATATATATATATATATATTATTAGTAGACTAGTGGTACCTTTTATTTTCCCATGGAGCTGTTAGTAATTAACAAAGCATTAATAAAATCTATTTTCCTTCAAAACAGTGGCAAGGGTGATCGATCTGGAACCCCTAGGGCTAGATCACATTTCCAAAAAAATAAAAATAAATAAATAAAAAAGATTCAAAACGATGGAGTTTTGAAATAATAAATTAGGTCTTTGGGCATTTTGATAGATAAAAAATGTAACTCATAAGGAAAAGCAATTTAAAGAAGTTAATGGTTAAATTAATTAGGAAATGCCAAAGGTTTAGTGATTTGATTATATTGAAATTTAGCGATGTAATAAATCATAAGGAAAAGAAATATAAAGAAGTTAATGGTTAAATTAATTAGGAAGTGCCAAAGGTTTAGTGATTTGATTATATTGAAATTTAGCGATGTAATTAATCATGAGCATGATATCAAATGCAGAGGCCACAAACTCCTTGATTTCTTGCCTACTCTTGTTTAATACATATGAAAAATATACTTAATCAATTATGAGTATAAATTAACACAATATATAAAGGTATAAAGTTATTAAGCATATATACCTCATTATTGAAATTTGAATCTAATTAGCATGCATTATCAAAGAAAAGTTCCTTCCAATGTTTCTATACACACATTGACGGGGCAAGCCAAGGACTATATGTTCCCATACCCTAGCTGTTAGCTACACCTGCACAGACAATAAAATTATTATTGATTCTGATATAAAGCCAGATGATCGTTTTTCTAACAAAATGACAATAATTAATTAATCACTTTCTTAGAAGCAATCGGCCCAGGAAATTATTATGAGAATTTTCAGTCAAACTCGGCAATTTCTAAGACAAAACATATTTAAATCATGATGTTTGGGTTCTTTTGGTTTATTTTTGGTCTCAGATTAACTTAAGAAACAAAATAGTATTTGATATATATATATATATAAGAAATTGGAAACTTATTTAATTTTCCCCTCTTTTCCGTTATTTTCAAAATATAAAATTATACTATAGTTTTATTTTTGAAAAAATTAATTAAAAAGCATGTGAAGCAACTAACATATATTAAGTATAAGAAAGTTAAAATTGCGTATGAGAGTATGAAATTATATAAATTTTAACTAGGAAATTTTTTTTGTTTAGGACCAATAGATACAATTGATTACTTTGAAAGATTTAACATCATTTTATGATTTTCAATAGACAAAACTACCCTAAACTTAATAATTTCAAAATCTTTTCATTATACTCTTGATTTCTCATCAAATATCAATATTTTCTCTCATCTTACGTTTTCCTCTCTTATTCTGAAACTTCATCCTATTTTGGAAGAAAGAAATAAAATCTAAATTAAAAGTAATAAGCAATTTATAAATTTATTAGTACCATGATTTACATTGTTTACAAATCACGTTCGCCCTAGATTTTACTAAATATATTTACATTTCTTACTACATAATTTTTATTTTTAATTTGTTGGACTAACAAGTAACTTATAGATTTATTACTATCATGATTTACATTATTTACAAATCATATTTGACCTAGTTACTTGATGTTTTTTATATTTCTTACCACGTAATTTTTATTCGTATATAATTGGACTAACAAATAACTTATGAATTTTATTAATATCATAATTTGCATTACTTACAAGTAATATTTTCTTAGTTACCTAATGATTTTGCATTTCTTACCATGTAATATTTATTCTTAGCTAATTGGACTAACAAATAATTTATAGATTTATTATTATCATGATTTGTATTACTTCAAAATCATGTCTGGCCTAATTACCAAATGTGTTTGCATTTCTTACCACGTAATTTATATTTTTTACTGGTTGAACTAGCAAGTAACTTATAAATTTATTACTACCATGGTATGTGTTACTTACATATTATGTTTATCCTAGTTATTAAATTTTTTTTGCAATTCTTACAATGTAATTTTTATTTTTAACTGGTTGGACTAACAAGTAACTTATGAATTTATTATTACAATGGTTTTGTATTATTCACAAATCATGTTCCCTTAGTTACCAAATGTTTTTACATTTCTTACCACATAGTTTGTGTTAATTACAAATTAGATTCTTTTTGTAGATAAGATGTTAGGGTTATTTAGAGGTAATTTTGTCTATCGAAAAATTATAAAATGAGATTAGGTCCTTTATAGTAATTACAAAATTCAAAGTCTTTTTTAATAATTAATTGCATCTATTAGTCTTAAACAAAAATTTTCCCTTATAACTATTTTTATTAATTTTAAAATGTAAAATTATTTTAATTAATTTCATATTTTTTAAAGTTATTTGAAAATAAATTTTAAATAATGACATAAACTTTAGTAAGCCACTAGAGAGAGTGTATAGAGTACTATCATCTAGTTTAAGTGATTTTATGTTATTTCACGTCATGTATATATTTTTCCTCAATCAAAATTTTTGTTTTTAATTGAAGTAAAAATCTTTGGCCATTTAACTCAATGAGTTAACTTACCTCTTAATCTTAATTCATTAATGCTCCATATATATATATATATATAACTCTCACATCATGAAATTTATGGCACCCATATACTAATTAACCTCTTATATTAATTACTAAATGTCTTTTTTCGCACAGTGAACTATAATTTTCCAAGTGCATATATATATATATATATATATATGGCAGAGAAGGAGCATTCAGGTCCACACACACCATTAATCAAAGTCAAAATGAGTTGACTTCTCATATATATATGTACGTGTGTGTGTGTGTTCTTTTTTTCTTTTTTTTCCCTGGTGGTTGTGAGTCTTTTCTTTCTCTGCAAATCAATCAGAAGCCACTTTTAATGGAACTATATATAGTTGGAAATACGCTCACTTTTCATCATCTTGTGAGGTCACAGAGCTTATTGTTGTTGTATTGTAATGTGTAATTAATTAAGAGCCAAACAAAGTGTGCTTGAAATTTGAAAAGCATAATTGGGACGGCTATTTTAGGATCATCAGAACTTGTAAAGGTGATTGAGATGACATTGTGGGATATATGCAATTAAGAAGTAACTAATTATATTAATTTTGTCGGAATGAGAAAGGACATGATTAGATTAAGGAGAAAGCCTAACCTATTTTTATTATTTAGGCTTAGTTAATTAGTAGCATCTTCCTTGTAAAAGGGTCATATTAACATATGTATATTTGCCTTCTGTTTGGTCCCAAAACTTAAAAAGTCTCCTGTGAAAGCGTTCAATGAATAATCTTTGTTGATAAAATGACACATGCTTGACAAGACTCTTTTTGACACCTATCTTGCTTTTTTGGATTTAGTGCCCTTCATCACTATTTTTTGGATATATATAGACACGCATTCGTTATGGATATATATCTCAATATTTTCTTAATTTCCTTTTAATTTAGTTGTTTTAAATAATATAACAAATAATACATAATTCAACTCACTTTATTTACAATTTCGGTATTTAAATTTAAAACGTAATTCTTTCTTTTAAATTATCACTAAAAATAAAAAAATACTCTATATATTTAAAATTAATATATAAACACTGTGTGATTTGTCATATGATATATTTTATCTTTATTATTTTTTTAAATTTCTCTCCTCACAATTATTGATCTATATTTATTTTAAAATTATGTAATTTTTTAAAATTGATTCTTATTGATATTTAACCTTTTTATTTTTTGTGATATATAATTTAAGAGACAAAATGTTGTATATCAAAATTCAAATACACAATATATGTATATAAAAAAATTTATAGTTAATATTGCATATATACTTTGTGATAATCTAATCCTTTATAAGATATCTATGTCAAATCAGTCCTTTGCAATTTTTATTTTATACAAAACTAGTCCCTTTATTATCTTGTTGATTATTAATTAATGATTAATGAAGGATTACATTTGTATAAAATAAAAATTATGAAGAACTAATTTGGCACAAGTAGTTTATGAGGAACTAAATTGTTACACAAATATATATGTGATGGACTGATTTAGCATTTTTCTCATAATTTAAGAGATAAAATGTTGTATTTCAAATTTCAAATACAAAATTTATATATAAATAAATTATAGCTCATATTGCGTATATATATGGATATCTTATATTGACATTAATTATTGAAACAAAGTTAAAATTTTATAATCATGATCTCATGTGATATTATTATTTATTTATTATAATTATTTAACAATTTATATTAAATTAACCGTACTATCTAATGGTCTCTATATAAAATTTATAAACCAAATTTAATAATTTTTAAAAGTTTTATTTCAAAACTACCAGCGGTTTGAAAATCTGATCCAACAATCATAATTAACTTAACGACACTTGCTGTTAAAAAACTCAACAACAAGGATCCATTCTAAAATTTCCATATGGCACCGTTTTTAAGTATAATGATATTAAAAATACCCAAAATGAACGAGGTTTCGAAACGTTTCTCTCCCCAAACTCCACTATACAAGTAAAAAAAAAAAAAATAACCCCATTGTATGTGGGGATGTTGTGGGGACAAGGAGGTGGATTATGCTTTATAATTTGAAGGGTTCAAGTTTTCAATGGGCCAATGATGATGAAGAGAATCACCGACCTCTTGTGTATGTGCGTGTGATGAGACGTTTTGAGAATATACAACATGGGTAACACAACACTACACAACAATGCACAACTCTCACCCTCCTCTACGCCCTTCGCTTTCTCTCTCCTCACTTCAAGAGGGTTTTGTTTGATTTGTCACTTTGAAAGAGTTATTTTGATTTTGAAGCCAAATGCTCCAAAACAGACACTATTACGCCAACCACACTTCCCACTGTTCACTACTCATATTCTTTAAGCTTGGTGATTAGCGAGGCTTCAAATCAATGTTTGTGCTTTAGTCTACCAGGAAATCATGAGTTTCCCTCCATTAACATTTGTAATAATAATACTGGCTCTGGCTGAATTATTATTCTCTTTAGTGTTTTAAGTGCATGCTTGATCGAATTTACTTTTTGCTAAAGAATACAACTGAATAAAATTATTTTAACATAAATGGTATCTTTAATAATATATTAATACATTAGATACTCTTACACATTCACTTCTCATCGGTATTGATTGAATTACATGTAAACAAAAAATTTATTTAAAAAAATTAGAAATTTTGACATTTATAGTTAGATTGACATAATTTGAATTGGTTTGGCAAATTGTTTCTGTTTTATTTTTATTTATTTAGATAATACAAAAATTAATTTTGATTTTTGAGAAGAAGTAAATAATTAAATTTTTTATCTGAAGCAGGTTAAAATAATCAATGATGGGAAAAAATTTGGTGAACTGGCCAGAATTTTGATCTGTTTGACCTTAAAGTTGACTTAGGAAAAACTGGTTAAGAATTGGTTAAATTGGTTAAAAAAAAAAAAAGAGGATAAAATTGATAAAAACTAAGCGAGTTTAACATTGAACAGGTCAAAATTTATTTTTTTTAATTTTTTTTAGTTAAAATTAGAGTTTTGATCTTCCGTGGTAGAAATTTATGGATTTTAACGGAAAATACCCCCTAATTTCAGGACAATTTAAGTAATTTTTTATATTTGTTAAATATTTATATGCGTTTTAAATTTTTTTAAAATATATGTATAATTTTAATAATTATATATATATATATATATATATACACATAATTTCTATATATCTTTCAAAAAAATAGATTGATTTTGATCCAAGTACTGCAGGTGAGTCAATAACATTAAAAAAATAATTAATTTATTAAACAAAAGCATTTTACTCAAATAACATCTAAATATTCATATTATATCAAACACGCGTTAAACAATATTAGTGAAAGCGCACTTCGAAAGATGTGATCAACACTAAATTGTTGTGAGAAGAAATATATTTTTGGGATATATATGAAATATGCATGCTCCAATTATTTAATACGTGAATCTTAAAAGTTCTTTTATACTCTACATGTTAATCTTCACTCAGTCACAGAGAACAAAAACTAGGACAAAGATACACATATTTTACAAATTAAGTTAAAAAGTTGAGAACCAAATTTAAAAACCAAATAACAAAATAGTTAAAATATATATCTATCAGCCTCTAGCTTTTATGACAACATATAATAATAATAAAAATTCTCCGATGAAAATGAATATTAAAAAGTGGTCCTATTAAATGCACGCTGCTACTTTCTATAGTCACCCCCCAACTTGTACTACAGCTTGAAACTATATTCAGCCTAAAATTTCACCAACTTGCTCCTCTTAAGCCACCATTTTCAGACAACTTCCTTTGTTTATGCCATGGACCATTTCCACACAGATTCTTAGAGACCAGTGAACAATTACTATATAATATTAACCATTTTGGTCCCACACATTTTGCACTAGTTTCAATTTGGACTTCCATATATTCTCATTAATTAATATGGTTTCTTACAAATTTTGAAGTTCCAAGTGAAGGATCATTTTGTCATAATGACTTAAAAATTTTTTGGGCGTCATTTTAATATTACAAATTTGTAATTGACTAAATTGATATTAATACAAAAAAATAGAAAGGCCAAAATAATCTCTCTCTCTCTCTCTCTCTCTATATATATATATACATGTTGGGATTGATTTAAAATTTAATTTTAAGGAGGTGAAAGTTTTATAATCAAAGGGAGACAAATTATTAAAATACAAAGTGATGAGTTCTCATAAATTAAAAATCAGATAAAAAATGTTTGATAAAATTATATATAAAAATTAAAATTCTAAAATTCTAAAAAGACAACCCTGGCACGCCCATCCATCCCCTCATGTCCCTTGTACCCTAAACCCTACATGCATAAAGAGAAAGAGAAATATCGTTTTAATCATTAATTTATCACAAAATTATTATTTTTATTTTTTTATCATTTTATTTTTGCAAATGATCTTTTACCATGTGAAAATTATTATTTTTAGTCTCCTATTTTTTTTAGATCATTATTATATATAATTCTTTATACTAAAACTTATTAACTAATGTGAAATAACGTTTAAAAGTGATTATTTTTAATCTATAAATAACAATTTTGAAAAATGTAATAAATAAAGAATTAAAATAAATATTCAATAATAAGTTAAGAATTAAAATAATATTTTTTAATATATATATATATATATATATGATATAATATAATATAATAAATCATAGTATGGTTCCATATGGATCCCTCCCGCAAAATCCCCTGTTTTCATGGTACGAATAAAAAGCAATATTATAGGATTAAGTTGAGACAAACACTTGCTCCACGTTCCAGCATGACATGCCAATCACAATCCCCACAAACCAACGACATTGAACTGGGATTCTTTCCCCATTACTCTAACAGGGATTTTGTCTTCCCCCAAGCATCCTCCCATGTGACCCAGCCCTCTATTTTATTCCCTCCTTCATTAATTTTTAATCATTTTTTTATTATTTCAACAATTAATGCCTCATAGGGTTCTCAAAATGCCAACCCTTCATAGTCGCTGATCACTGCCCCTTCTGATTAATAATTAATTCATTATTACTCCTTTAATTAATAAACTAATCCTGTTTGCTTAAATTGATAGTCTTTTGGTACTGCCTGCGACAACGCTGTTCGAAGATTGTGACGTGTGGAGACGTAAGCGGGTTTTTTGGATTGATCGCAGCCTTTGAAATGGACACGTGGACGGCTCGATTGTGCTACTCGCTTGGTTTTGTTTGTTTAAAACAAGTTACTAGTACATTCTAATGACCCACTTAATTAGGCAAGGTCAAAGTAGGGATCCACCTCTGAGATTTTGATTCTTTTCTATAGTTTTGATCCGTTTGAATATTGGCCACATTAATATTTTATTATTCAAATCACTCAAGAATAAGATTTATTATATTAATTTATTAATTAAGTTTTTTCATTAGAGCAATTTGAGACTGAGATATTAAATACAAAAAACTAATGTTTATAAAAATCAGTAAATTACATGAATCTCTTCTGAATTTCGTTCTATTGTTTTCTTTTGATTAAATTTTAAATTTTTTAACAAAAATTCTTTCCATAAAAAACTTGCAATTGGGTATTTTAGTTAAAATAATTTATTTATTTACGTTAATGGATCGTATTTTAGTTCAAAAATTTAGACTTAGTTTAAGAAAAAAATTATACTTTGACTCTATTATTTTAGTCAATTTTTAATTCAGTCCTTATAATTTAAAATTTATTATCAAATCTTTATAATTTACAAATATTGTAATTTAGTCTCCACAATTAGAATTATTTAAATATTTGATTAATTTTGTGGGTATTACTAATTATATAATGTCTTAATATTTTGAATATACACAATTTATACAAAAAATAGAAGTAAAAGTATATAATGAAACAAAATTATTTAATATATATATATATATATATGATAAAATATTGACAAAATATATCAATAGACACTAAATTATAAATCATTTAAACTATGAAAACTTAATTATAAATTTTTAAAGTATAAGGATTAAATTAAAAATTAAGTAAAATTATAAAAGCAAAAAGTATAGTTTTTCCTTAGATTAAAATGTAACGTAAATTTTTTTCTTAGAGTATATTTTAATAGTGGGTGAGAGATCTATGTAATTTCAACCAAGTTAAGAAAATATAATTTATTCAAAAATATGTTCTTAGACTCGTCCCAGAAAAATCTAAACAAGGTGGACCGATATTCTGATCATAATAATTTTTTTTTAAAAATATTTAACTTTAGATATTTGAAAGAAAAAATAGGTGAAGGGATGGATTATGAAGAGTGAGAAGGCCAATAGGAAGAGGACAAATTGACTTTACACATCCGAAGAGGGCTTTTGTGAAAGTGGGAGTGGCTTGCTTCCCACCACCACCACCATCCACAGTGCCTACTCTCTAGGCTTAGCTAGCTGTGACATTTTTCTATGCAGGGTATGGACCATCATACGTACATTTTCTTCTTTTCTTTTATAATTTTATTTTTTTTCTTTTATTGAAATTAGGAGTGAGAGGCAAAACGACACCTTCGTTAATGTTCATATATACATCCCGTAGCATATTATATTGTCGTCCATTATTTTAAAATTGCAGCATGCCAACTATAACATTTGCAGGCTCATTAATTAATTGTTGCCTGTATTATATCATAAGAAAATAAATAAATCGTGGCACTTAGTATATTAGTTTTTATAACAAGCATAATTCGTAATCAAATGTCATATGCAGTGATTGTCTTATATTTTTTATGATACTATAATAATTATTAAATATTGTTAAATATAGAATAATATTTTAATTATTTTAATAGATTTATTTCATAATCATATTCATTAACGCACAAATATGTTTAAGAATTGTCAGTTATTATATGAGTTCATATTTTTAGTATTTTTAAATAAATATTGTTATATATTTTATAATTAATTATGTTATAATTAATGAATATCATATAATGTTTTTCAGAATATAAGATCATTACTTAATTTTAAATGCATCATTTGAGTGTAAGAGAATTACTGTAGTTTTTTTTGTAATTATATGTGTAAAGAGAGAATGACATAAGAAAATAGATCCATATTTGTTACAATTCTTAAAAATAATTGCTTGTAGTTAAATATTACAATTTTATAAATTTAAATCATTAGATGAAAAATTAATAATTACATGTCATTATCAAAATTAACTTAAATCGTTAGACAAACTTTTTTTAATTTTAACTGTTTTGTACATTTTTTCCTAAATACAATAAATTCACAATAATAGGAGAGGGGGAAATATGAATTGGGTTTATTATTATTATTTTTTATCTTTATTTCTTTCTGAATATCTAGTTCAAAGTCCAAGGAGACGTGATCATAATGAGAAAAAAAAAAAAAAAAACATTGCACTGCATGTCCTAAGTGCAGTCTAAATGTAGTTTTTTTGGTCATACGGTCTTAATATAATTAGAGTGGTAATACTATGAACTCAAAAATAACATGTACCGTAATTATATAAACATAATAATTATTAGATACATTATAATATTTTGTTAAATAATTAATTATGGTATTAACTCATTTAATAATTATAAACTCTTCAAAAAATAAATTTGGCTTTTCTGTAATTCATGAATATTATAACTATATTAATAAATATAATACCATTCTATATTAAATAATTATTGTGTCATATTAAACAATATTTAATATTCTTAAATTTATAATATTATCACCCGTATATCTGTCTTACATGTGTTCTTCTCGAACCGTATCAAATTGTGATTACAACGAATATATTTATTTCACATTTGTCATATTTTTTTGTAATTTATACAACAGATTTTTCGCGATATCACAGCCAGAACTTAAAATACTGATTAGAATTGAACCACACAAAGCAATAATCAACATCAAATAATTATATTTGTGCTATTGGGTTATGACAAATTAAAATAATGACAAAAATAATATTTATTGAAAAAAATACTATTTTAATTCTCCTCTTTTTCTCACTATGTCTATTTAGTTTCTTACAAATTTGTAGTGTTAAAATGACCCACAAAAAATTTAAAAGTAAATAAAAGTAGTCTTTTATTAAATCAATGATAAATTATTTATAATCATGTTGATAGACTAGTTTGTCATTATAAATTAGTAAAAGATTAAATTGATATTGAAATATAAAGTAAAGGATACGTGTTGGTTCATGCATTGTTCTGATACTTACGCAAATGCAACAAGGAAGTAATCACAATGCACAAAGCAAAGTAACACAAAGAAATGATTGTACACCATGTTTCAAATGGCAAAAGTGGACATGTTCAGCTTCTAGGAGATGAGGATATTATATATATAGGAAGAATTACAATTAAAGATAATTAAAATATTTATTATAAAAAATTTTAAAATTTTTACTAGCAAATGCCCTTAGGATATTGGTTAAGAATTATTTATTGTATATAATAAATAATTCTTAACCAATAAAATTAGTAAATCATCATTTATTATATTCATAACCAATAATATTGAATGTTTATAGATTAATTTTATTTGTTAAGATTTATTTATTATATGTAATAAATAATTCTTAACTAATATCACAAAGACACTCATTAGCAAAACAAAAAAATAGTCTTTGAATCTTTTAAAATAATCTTGAAAATTTAAAATACTTTAAATTTATAATTTTTTATTGTAATTTTCTCTGATATATATAGTTGATATACAATTTGTACATTGGGAGTTGCAACTTGATATCACTTGCATGTGGGAAATCCTTCACTTGTTATAATAATTTTTTATTTCTCCAAACTTCATACATATTAACTGAAAAACAGGAGAATTAAAGCCTTGGGTTAAGGACCATGTGGCCCTTTCCCACGTGATATATTAAATCCTTTGGCCTTTGTTCTGGGGATCATTTACAGATCCTATGCTTCTCGCCCTTTAAGTGCATTTCAAGTCTAAGAAAAGCCATTTATAGTCTTTGTTCTTATCTTTTTTCCATGCCTTCAGTTTTCTATATTGGGAATCTAATTTTTTTTTTAGGGTTTTCAATATATACATGTCCCACCTATTTAGTTTTTTAATATTAGAAATAAAAAAACTCAAATTTTAAATTTTTTTAACTTAATGCTTATTAATTCATTAAAATTAAAAAAATATGAAAATTACAAAATAATAAACATATCATAATATAGCTAAATTGAGAAATTTAAATTCTCTGCATTCCTGTCTTAATTACTTGGATTCGCAGCATGTGTTAAAAGAATTGTGCAGTTCTAATAGTCCATTTAAAATTGAAAAAGCGAAATTGATAATTTTAAAAAATTAAAATATATAAAATATATAAATTTAATTTTACGATCTGTATAAAATAAATTACACAATACACGTCGTTTACACGTAGAAGTGTAAAAAAATCTGGTTCTAAATTAAATACCCGCTGTGTGTTTCAGAAGGCTTTTGTTGAGTTTTGTCGGACAAGTTCACAAGCAAAATAAGAATGGCGCAAAATTTTTTTTATAATAAGTAGTGTGTCCTGCATGTATGGAATTCATAATCTTATTTCTTTCGCTTAGTAATTACAAAGAATCCAAAATATTAGAAATGGGCCTGTTTAGTGTTTCTGTTTTGGCTTTTTGTTTGAAACAATCATTTTGAAAAATTTAAAAGGCAAATAAAAAGGAGTTGTCTCCATTTTTTTTAAAAAAAGTGTAAACTTATTGGGAGAAAAATGCAAAATCAATTTTTCATTCATATAATTTGTAATAATTTGGTCCCTCACAAATTTAATTTTATATAAATTTAATTTTTTTATTTACATTAACAAAGAACTAATTTTATATAAAATAAAACTTGTAAAGGACTAATTTAGTACAATATATTTGTAAAAGATCAAATTATTACAAAATGTAAATACAAGGGAATAATTTAATTCTTTTCTTGTTCTAACTGTTTAAAATTGTAGGTACAAGTGTCCTAAACTCTTAATGCTGACTCAAATGATAGCAAAATATGTGGGCAAAATATGGTCCACTCAAGTCACTGACATGTTTCCCAAAGAGTAAGAAAAAGTAGGTCAAATTAATAAACTAGTCTCTTAATTATATTTATTATTTTAAATGAATTCCTTATATTTGAATTTAAAATTTAAATTTATCTTATGATATTTCTTTTTTTAAAATATTTTAACGTAGTCAGCCTCATTTATTTATTGTGTGATATGGATGTCCAAACTTAAATGAAGAACTTCAGATTGTGTGAAGGGTAATAAAGACTCGGTTGAAAAATTTATTAAAAATGGTTTCCATTAGATAAATTGTAAAATTGAAGGACTATTTTAAAATACTTAATATTTAAGGAAGTAATTTAAACCATTAAATAAAATTAAGAGACTTGATTAATAATTTAACCAAAAAAACTATAAGACGTTCAATGTCTTCAAGTCACTAATTATGTTTAAATTAATATATACTTGAATTTTGAATTCTCAATTATGTTGTTTTAACTTGATATAATTATTCACGTGGCCCCTATAATTTAGTCAATTTTTTATTATGTCTTTAAAATTTTTTTTTTTCAAATTCAATCCTCATAGTTTTAATTTTTTTAATTAGATCCCTTGTGTTAACCAGCCATGTAAGTTCTATTAAAAGGAGCTAAGATGGCCAAATAGGTGCATATCTCCAAGTCAAATTACACATTTGATAACATATCAACCTAGTCTTAAGAGAGATCGATCGTGACCAAAGGTGAAGCCACGTACCATTGAGAGAGAGTAATCATTCCATGATATAAAGTATTGATATAAGTATGCCTCCTTTCTTTTTTATTAAAGCATTTTATTGTCTAATTGTGACTATGTTATGTGACTATTCTTATTATATTAAAACATGATTTATGACGGGTTGGTTGTAATTATCAAAATTTTGAATAGAAAAGGAAACATTTTTCAAGTAAAAATTGCCATTAAAACAATAATGTTTATTTAGACTTGATGAATCAAATCTTGAAACACAGCAAGCTAACATTAATTTAGAAAATTTCTCATTTGACTTTAAAAAAGCAAACTAAAATTTTAGCTTATCATTCAAATAACCGAGATAAAATATGAAGAACATAATTGTAAAAAAGATCATGTGAACTATTTCAATATAATTTCCTAAAAGAAGATTTTGTTCTTCTTAATTTAATGACTTTGGCAATTGTTTGGAGTATAATATGTAAAAAGATGCAATATTTAGCTTGCGTTGTTACCTTTGTAGGCATGATCTTGGAAAAAAAAAAATTAGGTGGACATTCATTTGTGATAGAATAATTTATGACTAAGAGCAAGAAACAAGGGCTCTAATATGTTTGAAGTTTATATAGTGCTCACAATATTGCAAAATAAGTGTTAGATTTGATGAATCAAAATCAACATGTTGAAGTTGTTATATCTAAGCAATTTGAACAAGTTTGTGACCTATGTTAAAGACATTTGATTGCATTTACTTTTTCTTGAAGAAAGGATTAGCTTATCATAATCATGATGAATCAATCAATTATGCTAACTAAGGCAATTTTCTTAAACATTTAAGTTTCTTGTTGATCTCAACGAATCAACAAAATCATATTATCTTAAAAATGACTTCAAAAAATAATTGATTGGTTGCCCTTAAAATTCAAAAGGATATTGTTAATACTACTATATTGAAAACCACTAATGCTATTATTAATGGACTTGGAAATGAACTCTTTGTCATTATTGCTAAGTCACATGACATATCAAATAAGGAGCAAATGATTATTACTTTATGTTATGTTAACAAGAAAGGACATATTATTGAGCACTTCTTGGTATAGTGCATGTTAGTGATACTACTACTTTATCATTAAAAATGATAATTGATTACCTATTTTGCAAATATGGGATAAGTATATCAAGCATTAATTGGACAAAATTATGATGGTGCTATAGTAACTTGAAATTTGAATTTCATGATCTCAATTTTAAAAGAAAATTCATATGCATTTTATATGTATTGCTTTGTGTTAGACAAGGTAACTAACACTCAATAAGGTGGAAGAATTGGGGGTTTATAGAAAATTTTAGCTTTTTCCAAAATTAATTTGCAAAATACTTATTTTGAAGGCCACTTGGAAGAGCACAATGAAAAATAACAATTATATTAATCAAGGAAGAATTTATGGTGATGTTTGAAGTATGAAAAAAATCTAGCTAAGCTTGATTTAAAAGTTTACTTCCAAGTAAACAATAACAATCTCAAAAACTTTTTCACAATTGGTTTACTTAAAATAGATATAAGAGAATATATTAAGTAATAAATAATAATACTTCATGTAAAATATCTAAAACAAAACACAGCATCAATTAAGCAACTTAAAATAGAATGGGCAATCTCTAATATTTATTTTGCTTTGACTCCAATCATAGCTTACATCAAGTCCTCATGCTTCCACTTGATAATTCTTCACTGATTCCACTAGTTTAACTAGGCACTTATAAGTCTTTGCAAATCAAACTTAACCTAGAGTTGTTTCTCACTAAAAGAACAAAGAACATCTCCTTTTCTAGGTGAAAATCACTCTAAGAGCTTTCTCACTTTTATTTTCTCTCACAAGGGATACACCACCCTTGTCTTACAAAGATTGAAGATGAAAGATATTGCTTAAAAAAGCTCTCTCAAAGAGTATATATATAAGATAAAGTTCTAAGACCCAAATGATAAAAAAAAAAAAAATGCTTAAAAAGATGTTCAAAGGGTCATATATATGGGGCTCTATGAAAAATAGTCATCAAACATATGAAAGAGCTATTTAAAAAGTTGATTTATGGGTTTTCATACTTCATTGGGAAACTTCAATTGCAAGCATATTCATGAGGAAAGGGTAAAAGATGACTTAAGTACAAAGTATTACGAGTTAATAATTAATTAACAAAGCACATATTGATGTTTGTAATCATTTGTTATATGTTGGTTATCATCAAAATTTATAATATAGAATTCTAGAACTAACAATTTGCTCTTGAATTATGGCTATGTTAGTAGCCATTATTAAGAATCATATTCAAGTTGCTTCTCATTTTAACTTAGTATCCACTTTGTCAAATGTTGTTGGTGGTGACATGCTTCGTGAAAAAAAAAGTAGCGAAAGTTAGAGAATCGCTAAATAAAGAGAAATTCCTAATGGATGAGGTTTGAATCATGAAATTAGTCTCAAATAAGGAACTACCATTCATTGGGGGTTCACATTAAGAACCTTCAATAAATTTAATAATAATGTATTCTATTGTGAAGATGGATCAAATACTTATAAGATAACTTAAGCTAATAGTTAACTATATTTGTTTAAAAAAATTTGATTTTGTATTTTCATTACAATTGATGAAAAATGTGTTAGTATCTAAAATGAATTGTCACAAACATTAAAAAGGAAAAATAGGATATCATAAATAGCATGAACTTGGTTAGCATTTCAAAGTAGTGATTACAAGTTATCAGGGATCATGGATGGAAGTCTTTATTTTATGAAGTAACTTTATTTAGCAATATGCATGTTAGTAACATTTCTAATATGTGTGGGATTTTTTTTTTTTTTGGGTCTAAAGGGAGATTGAGATGTGGATGTAAAGCTTACAACATCATAATAAAACATCATTATCATGTTAAATTATTTTATACTATTGTAGACATATAACTTCAAGAACTTAGTGATAATTTCACTAAAACAAATATGAAATTACTTCTTTGTATGACATGTTTGAATTTAGCTAATTTGTTCTATACTTTTGATAAGAAAATGTTGATTGAATTTGACAGATTTATCCCTATGAATATTTTTAAATTGATTTGGTCATATTTGATAATCAACTTAAGACTTACATTATTAACATGTGTAGTAGTGCTAAATTTGCATATTTTAAAAGAAATTAATAGTTTTACATAGAAGTTAGTTGAAACTGTAAGACATATTTTTTATCTATTAGTTTATCTTCTTTTGAAGTTAACAATGATTTTGTGCATTGTCACAGCAACTATAAAAGGTACACTTTTAGCTATCAAGATTGTGAAAAATTCGACTACGCAATCGAATGTGAGATACACAGATTAATTATTATTTAGCGAGCTTTTAATAGCATTTGACAATGGAGTAACTGTTAAAACAATTTCAAAATTAAATCACAAATAGGACAATTGTAAAGTATGTGATTTAGTTAATTACATACATAAATACATACATCAATACATAATATATATATATATATATATTAATTAGAATTAAAATTTACATGGTTCAACATTAATGATATATTTAGGTTGATATGATATTAATATTATTATTTATTTACATTTTTTCAAAAAAGAATATATTGCTTTCATTGATATAAGGCTTTTGATATGACTCACTCTAAAAAAAACCATGGAAGATCAATCCAAACCATAATTGTAATGTACTTTGATGTTGGCCATACATTGAGACTAAGCACACTAGCCCCCACCCATATGGCCTCCTCGGTGCTGGTGAGGATAACTCTACCCTTTGAATATATATATCACAATAATGAATTTCATGTTCTAGTTGATCACCATATCTAATTCATCAGAATTCTTAAGCTACAAAATAGGCAAGAAATCAAAGAACAATTTAGACATAGAATATAAGAAAAATTTATAAAATTGAGGAGAAATTAGTTAAAGGTTTTGTAAAGTTCACAAAAACTTATTGTGAACGCTAACTTTACACTAGGAAAGATAGAACTTAAGAGGACTATAACATGTCATGAGGATGAAGACTTAGATATCCATAGCTAGCAGTTCTGTATGAATATTTTTTTAAAAAAAATGGTTATGCATATTTATGAATATACATTTTTTTAAGGTAGTCTAGATTTTTGTAATGTACAATTTTCAATTGTAATTTTCTTTGTTTCAATTATAGATTGTCTACTTTTATTTCATTGTACTACTTTACTATAAGTTAAAATTAGAATAGACATAAAATACATAAAATGCATCATTGTCATCTCTTTAATCCTCTTGCACTTATGTCCTAAATGATCTAACATCTAGTGACGGAAGCACATATCATTGTGTTAGTTCTTGCATACATTTGGACATATATATCCCTTTTTATTCTTTTGTACACCTTTCTTCTACATGTTTGGGTTGATGAAAACATATGTAGATGGATTATCCCTATGTTTTTATGAAATTGAAGGGTCCAATATTGTCTCTTAAACAAAGACATTAAGAAAGCAATTTATCACATCATGAATATTAAGTTAATAAACATTAGTCAGAAGTGATCACTTACAACATATTGTCATAAGATGTTTAACATAAATTGACCAGTAGTCATGCACTTGTGGATATTCTTGTCTATGTCTTAGAACTTAATGCCTTGCTTGAGCTCATCCTCATGTAAATCAATTTAAACTTGAAGTTTGGGAAATACAATAAAAATTAGTCAAAATTATCAAACATTGCCTCCTTTGTCTTCATTAGGGTACACCTTTAATTTAAATGATCTTATATTTTCTTCTATCATTTTCTTATCACGTTGGAAAAAGATAAACAAAGAATTAATAGGGTTCATCACTCAAGTAGGTCTCACTTATTTAAATAGGATCAACAATTTATTATGTGTCTATCTCTCTCTAATATAACAAAAAAAGTGAAAGAAAAAACATGAAAAGATTTAATTCATATGATATTCACACAGTGAAATCAAGTGGAATCCTTACCAGCATCTCATAAATGATTTAGAAATGACCTTACTTAATTCATATAACTAGAAATCTAAATTTAAATGATTCCATACCTTACGTGAATAATTACGGGAGATTGTTAGGGGTGCATCCAATGAGCTCTCTTGTCTTTTGTTTCTATTCCATTTTGTGAGACAAAAGATGGCCTAACAATAGCCTAACTTGTCATCATTAATAATAAAAATAAAAATAAAATAATAGACATTGCATTTTAGCTTTATTGGATACAATCAAATATTACAAATTAAAAAGAAATTAAAAAAAAAAACCTATTGTCTATTATATAAAAGATTTTCCATTGAGACCACTAAAATGTCCCATTGAGAAGTAGATGGTGGTTAAGGCTCATAGGTGGCTATGACATTTGGATTTCATACATTTACATATTAATGCACGTATTAGATGGCCAATATTAAAAATTACATAGATATAATAGTTCACATTTAAAGTTAAATATTGAATTTGATAATTTTTCACTTATCAAATAAATGTTGAAAAAGTTAATTTGACGATTTGCATCAAGAGAATTGTGTAATCTAATGATACACAATTTGCTTGGGAAATACAAGAAATTCAATATCATGGCAAACGAGTCCCTATGACTACCTACAACTAGCTTTTCCTCCTCACCTTGATTTTATCTAACCTTTATAGGTATAATGGATACCTAAAAAATGATTACTCCAATATTGATAAATCATATACTAGCACTGTAAGTATACATTAAAAATATTTGACATGTATATACCATGAACTACTTGAATATGTGTCATCAAGTTTGGTCTCTTTGTCTTTGTCCTCTATGACTTCATTGTTTACAATGTCATCTATGAAGTCATTGTTTAACAAATTGCTTGATGAGTTATGTATTTTGCCACACCTTGGATTACTTATCTTATTACACCATTAATTTATAGTGTGGTTACATAATTAATCATGCATTATGTCAATGTTATGGAATAAGGTACCAAAGTTTTATTTTGAGAAAATAAATTCATTTATGTAAATAGTTTAATTATATTCATATAATCAACATAACTCATGCCAACTAAAATTTAACAAATTATTTGTAAGTATAAGAAAAATTTCCTCATTAAAATTTTTGTTTGTCCATATTGTAAATTGCTAGACCTAAAAATCTTGATATTTTAGCCATTTCAAAACCCAAACTCATAGTGCCGTTTAGTCCCTATTTCTAAGTTTGTTATATTTCAACTTAGTTGGCTAGGCAAATCAACTCTAATTACTCTGAAATTTGACATGGCATCATATCCAGATGCTCTTAAGTTGTCAAAATTTCAAGTAAAACTTTGTTCATTTGCCTCTTTAATTCTTGAATTCCAAAAATCATTTTGTTTTGTTCTTAAATCAAGATACTATTTTGTTTGGGTCTTTTTACCCAACTTTCCTATTTTGAGACATTATCATGACTTCCACAATTAAAGAATGACTTATTCGAGGGCTTTATACAAATTTTAGGGCAATCTAAGGTTGTTTGACATTTTATTCAAAGAGGAGCTCATACTAGACATTTTATTGAAGAAATTAACATTCATTCAAATTTTCATGTATGCGCTTGTGTGTGCACACACATACACATATATAAATAGTCATTATCAAAAGCTAGCAATCTCTTCATATACATACATTACTCAAGAGTATTACAATATTTAAAATCATCCTTCATATTTATATAAGCACAAGCTCCCTACACATCATCTTCAAACAAAATCCATACAAAATGCATCATCATTCTCAAGCCTATTACATGATTTGCTTTCCTTTATCTTCTATGTAACTTTCACATGAAAATTGTTAATTCAACTTAGGTAAGATCATAAATCTCAATAGTCATGCACCTTATTCAAAATATGCAAATATTATCATTATTCATACTGTAAGAACTAGGATCATAAAATGTGGGCTAATGTAATAGAATGCATAAGCACATATTTGATTTCTTTTATAGCCACAATCCTATACTTGTGGCTACCACATCATCATCATCATCATGGTCGTCACCATATCTTATTATTGGCCAATACATCATAGTGAGTTTAAAACTTAAGAGTTTTAATCTGTCGTGAAAATTAACTTGTGATAATTACAGATGAACATAGCTAACCAAATGTATATGTAGCAAGATATACTATGAAGCATATTAATAATTCAGCTATGGATTCCAAATTTGAATATTCCTTAAGAATGCTTCTCTTCGTTTGTTAAGGAAATTCACAATTTAACGTACAAAGTTTTAATGCACATGTGTAAGTATTAAAATAAAATACATGTGCCTTTACTAACATCTAGCATTTACTTTGTTCTTATTCATAATCTAAGTTATCTTAGCTCAATGTAGATTAATATTCCACAAAATTAAATACCAAAAGGAGAACTCTTATCTCAATGAGACTTCCAATTACTTGTGCTTAAAATTTCTCTTTTCATCTTATCTTACTCATGCCCAAACTAAGCCTCACACTCTCGCTTCTTCCCCAATAGTTTTAGTCAAATAGGAACAAGGGTGCAAAATATCTTTATACCACCTTTATTTATATTAACCATTCTGCATGTATTAGGTGAGGTGGCTTATTCTTATCTTGACACTTATTTGCCATATGTCAACATAAGGTGGCTCCATGGCTTAGTCATACAATAACTTCTTCTTTATTGACACCTAATTAGCCATTTGTAAATAGGACGGATTCATGGATTATGTCATGACCCTAACTAAAAGGATGTGACCGACATAGGGAACGAGGTAACCCTTGCCCTCGTAAGCTTAATAGACATATAAAAAATTGGATAATTACTTAACATATAAAATCTTCATTAACTAAAATTGAAACTGAATACTCATAGATACATATACCAAAAATAATTAGTCACTTCTGTGTAAAAATTTTGACAGAATCTCCACTAAAATATAGGCCTATTGAAATTTCCACTATATATACATATCCATAAGCAAAACAATAATCAAAAGACCATCGCCTATAAATAAGGGGAGTTACTAAATCTAATTACATATTATCAAAAAGCAAGAAACACCTGTAAGCTCCTACTTTGTAAATGGGTGTTCTGGACCGGTGCTGTGATATGAAAAATGTTAAATAGTGGGAGGGTGAGTAAAAACTCAGTAAGCAGATAATATTAATTATACAAAGGGAAAGGATAGATTGTTTATGGTAGAGTTTTTGAAAAAATTCATATGTTGTTTTAAAATCAAACATATTCCATAGTTAGCATAAATAGTACGTTATGCAGAACACATCTTAAACTTCAACAATGACCTCAATAATAAAATTGTAAAACCAATTCTGAATAAATATATATTAGTGTATATGTAACACAAGAGTATTTCAAAACCATTTGAATGCTTGGGAACATCCTACAAAACCATCAGATATTAGAAACAGAGCTAGCCCAATGTTAATATGATAATAACATAATAGATATCAGTCACGAACTTTAAACTTAAAATATTCAAAATAATGGCTTTAGGCTTAGATATAGTATCATAATAGTGGCATCATGCCCAATCATATGTTAATGCAGATCGTAATGCATTATGGCTAACGTCTATTGTTATTAGCTATAGGGCCATGTTTGGATGAATTCCCAAAAGTTTCTTTAACATATGTAAATATGTAATCAAATATCAAAGTTTTAAAAAACTCAGCCAAAGTTTTTCATTGAGACAGATAAAAGCATCCATAATTCATAATCCCAGTACATTGCGTATGCATAATCAAACATCTTCATAATCAATAAACTAAATATTTTATGAACATAAAACCACTGTACATCAAAATACAAATTGAAAGATTCAGAAGTTCAAAAGTTCATAAGTTTAGAAAACTCAAAATCAAAGAAACTCATAAATGCAGAGTCATTGAATTCACCAATCCTGAGATTTTAAAGTTTATAGAGTATGGAAATGACATTCGAAATTCCAAAAGCCTACCCCAAGCACAAGGAGATGAAGAAACAACATTTTTCAAAAATAGACATCGTAAAATAAAAATCTTGCATAATTAGGATTATCCACTAACCTGGCCAAAGCTCATACAATTCACTCCTTTACTGCAGAATAAAATGCAACTGCTATGACCCTAAACAGAAAACAAATGATAGACCTTTAATGCCTCATTCTAAGTAACATCTTAACTAAAGTAATTTCTAATAAAAATGTCCCACAATTGTTCCTCTTAATATCTTTAATTACCATAACTAGCACCCATATTCATATATGTTTAGAACATATTTCAAGACCTAAATGCTCCATAACTTAAAGTTGCAATCTCACCAATATCTAACATGAATAAATTGCACTAAAATATCCCTAAGTGTTTAGTAATTCACATATAACCATATAATCAAGTTCTAAGAGACTCCTCATTCAAATTTCCATCCTTTTTCTCTATGAAAATTTTAGGAAAAATCCAAATAATTGTTAAATTAACTTAGAATTTATAATGATAACTTTTAATAACCTTAATTTACTTCCTATATGCTTAAGGATATCAGAGGAGTACAAAAACTTGGAATTTCATTTCCTATAAGCATACACATATACTTCTAATTTGGGGGTTTTCAATTCTGAAGCTAAAAATCACAATTGATCAATGATTCTAGGAAAGAGAGGTGTTAAAATTACCTAAAATATGAATCCCCAACCCAATTTAATGAGATAGCATCGAATTGAACTCAAGCTTGTCAATTTCTCACGTGAATAGTATCAGAGATTAGGGTTTTTCAATTTTGAGCTAATGAAGCGAAGTTGATAAGTGGAAATGAGGGAGAAGTAGCTGAATATCATTAAGAAACAAAAATCCTAAGCTAAAATGAAGCAAAACGCACCATATTTGCTTAAAATTCCTATGAAATCATGCCTACAATGCTCGTTGAAATTTCTCATGTTTTCTAGCCAACTAAAGGCCGATGAAGGTCAAGCTTAGGTTGTGTGGAAGCAACAGTGTCGAACAACCACCGGCGAGCTCCAATGGCATTGATCAATGGCAAACTCGAGCTAAAAGAGGAGAGAACATGAGAGTGTAGCAGGAAGAAGTGAAAACGCGAGGAAGGAAAAAATTCTGGTGGATAAATAATCTTACTAAGGGCATATAGGTAATTTTTTAGATGATACTTTGTAATATCATATCAAAATTATAGGAAATATCTTATTTACATGCTTTGGGATTCAATTACAAATGTTGGAAATGCAAAGAATAAGACTTAAATGCTCTTGCTAACTTCTAATTTAGCTATGATATTATCTACATCTATATTTAATACTCTTCAAATTTTTCTTTTCCCTTTTTAAAATTTTTTTCTTGTTTCATCCCTATTTAAAATTTATATTGATCTCAAGTGCATTTTCCTCCTTTCTCCAACCCTTAATATTTTTTTTTTTAAAGAAAAGTTCACATAAAACAATTTATTTTATTTATGAATTTTATGGGTATTACATATTAGTGGTTATGCTGACTTCTTTTCCATATGACACCTAATTAACCATGTGTCAACATAAGATGATTTCATGGCTTAGTCACATGGTGACTTCTCCATGTCACACCTAAGGACTTGTTTTTCTTGTGACACCTATTAACTAACGTGGCTCTTTCTCTTTTTTTTTTTTTTTTCTTTTATTTAAGTCCTCCAAAATTTTCTTTTGAATTCTTAAATATGCATCATAAAAATTTATTTCTTTTTATTAGGGTCACTCTTAATAACTTGAAATCATCTTAGGGTTTAATTAGGAAGCATTGCTATCTTATATGACCCAATTTCTAATATTTTCGTTTATATGTCAACTATGATCGTGTCTCTAGCTAGGAGTTATTATGGGATGTTACAAGAAAATTGCTTCATCATTTGTGATGATAAGGGGGAAGCAACGGCCCATATTGAATTTACTGACGATCTATTTAAATTAAGAGTTATCATTTTCGAGAACTTTTAGTTACTGAAATCATTAACTTTTTGAAATTTGATTAATAGTTGTCAGTAAAATTATATCACCTGTTATAAATAACCTTTACAGTAGCGTGGATCTAAATTATAAGAAGGGCTAGGGATTTTGACTACTTTTAAAATCCCAAATGAGGAATCAACAGAGATTGTGTGGAAGGATAAGGGAAAAAGTAGGTTAACATGGCATTTAATGTAACTATATAGGTGTTTAATGGTCTGCATCATACTTTCTATTAAGTTTTCAAACAATTAGTTCACTGAGGACCAAGCTAGTAATAATTTTATCTGAGAGATCCAGCTAGAAAAAAAAAAAAAAAAAACCTCCTTTTGCAAGGAACCAAAGACATGGCATTTGACGTCACCATGGCAAAATTTACCAGTTCACATCACACTTCTTATTAATTAAGTTTTTAAATGGCTAGCGCATGAAAAAAAAAAACTTGAAATAAATTCATGTGTGAATGATCATTTTAATAACAAACATTTATGAGTGACTAAATTGATAAATTCTCATAGACTGAAAACTAAAAGAAGTTGTACTTAAAGATTTCGTAATCGCATTAGTGTTTGACATATATGTATATATATATATATATATATTATTTAGCTTATATCCATTTTACAGTTATCAGAGCTCAAGAACAATTTTAAAAGGGAGTGTTAGTATGAAAAGTTGAACTTTCGAAGAAGGTAAAATCATTTTACTTTTAAATAAATTAGTAAATATTTTTTATGAAAATAAAAATGGTTAATGAAAAGCTCCACAAAGGTCTTGTTTAATGTTAGAAAAACAAATATGTACAATCTAGTCGCCCTGTTGAATTTTTTTGAGAGTTGAGTTCTTAATTTAATTTTTTTATAATGTATAAGTTTTAAGATCATTCAAGGATAAAAAAAAAAAAGTTTCAAACTCCAAAGAAAAAAAAAAATCAAAATTTTCCTGAACATAATCCGTATGAATATGATGACAAAGAGTGTGGAATCATTGTGCATGGTTAACAGCAGGTTGCGTGCGTGTGGATTGGTGGGCATGGTAGTAAGGATTCTATGCTGAACATGTCAGGAAGGGTTTGGCGTGTGCAAGAGATGATTCTATATGTTGGAATGGCAAGAAAAAAGAATTAAATTTATAATATAGTTCTTGAAAAATATCGTTGATTTGAAGTTTATTTCCAAAAACAAAAGCTAATTTGTATAAAATTTCTATAAATTTTAGTTCATGTGCAAATAATTTTCCTAACATTCAAAACTTGACAATAAATCTTTTTAAACTTGACATTATGTGCAAGTAAATCTCTAAAGTTAGTTAGCCAATTATTTCACCAGCAGCAATTTGATAAATAATAGGATAATTTGCATATGACTCAAAGTTTAAGAAGTTATTTGCACTCAACCTAAAGTTTAAGGAAATTGTTTTTATAAAGAATTAAACTTTAGGGAGTCTATTTATTAACAGTGGGATTATCTGTACAAATTTAAAAATTTAGGAAGTTTCATTGTCAAATTTTAAAAGTTAACAAAATTATTTGCAAATGATCTAAAATTTAATAGAATTTAGTGCAATTTAACCAAAAAAAAAAAATGCAGTTGACTGTTTAATTCTTTTTTTTTTTAACACGTATTCAATTTAGTCTTTCTTTTCTTGGCTCACAAAGCAGTTGATCTCAAAATCAACATGATTGAGAACTCCATTTTGTATAAATTTTTAAGAGACAATACCCAAATATTAATATTTTTCAAGGAAATTTAGTAGAAAAAAAGAAGAGAATATCTTTTTAGTAATCAGTGCCTACATAGGCATAATAACAACGCTAGTGAATAAGTGCCAGGTGCACAACCCGAGTTTTATTTGATTCTCAATATGCTTTGGAACGAATGTGTTTTTTGGGTATAAGTACCCTCTTCTGACTGAAGATTATATTCCCCTTCTGATCCTAAGGTACTTTCATTGATGATTATATTCTTCTTTTCAGTTCCATTTGTTTTTAAAAAAATTGATGTGAATCATTCTACTTGCTCTTTTAATCTGACACTTCCGGATCGTCTTTTAGTTACAGACAAATTTTTCGGTAAAGATAGCTAAGAACAATTGGATTCAATTATAGATATTTCATCTATGTTTTGATCTAATTAAATGGCAGGGAATGTACATTAACCACAAAGGGAGCTTGGATAAAATGGCATGATGAGTCTTCACAATTACAAAATATGTTTATGTAATGTGTTGAGGAAGTGTAAATAAAGATGTGTGCATTTATATTATAGTGTTTCTACGGAGCAGGGAACAGTCAAAGTCATGAGAATTGAGCACTTCGTCAAAGATATCATTTCAATGCTTTAGTAAAATGCAGAAAGAAAAAACAAAAAGCATGAAGAGTAGGATACCTATAAGGGAGGTCTTATGCTTGTCTTGATGGATTCTTGGGTATTTAGACCAGAACACTACATGAATGTTCAACTTCAGTAAAGTATGAGTACCAAAAATAAACTCCACCGGAAGGGACACATTCATTATATTCTTGGAATACTAAAAAATAAATACCACTGCTATTCAAATAATTGTTGCCCAAAATTTATAATCCAACTCAACTACGATTCAAAAATAAATTACATTATTTTATTAAAATTAGCAAGTCAGATTACATGACAAAATACAATATAAATGACATTCCTACTGAATACACAAAATTATATCAGTACTGAAAAAAAAAACTCCACCAAAACATTTCCTTCTGCTATCACTGTCTCTGCAAAAGTTCAAGTCCTGGTAAAAGCTTTTCTAATTCTACAGTTAATTTAAACTCAGTACTAAGTTATCAGCTTAAAAAAATTTTCTGAGCATGGCAAGGGTTTGCAATCCAAAGTTGTGACACAGATAGAGTGCCATAAAGTTAACCCCACAGATCAAAAGGATTTACAAAAGATAATATTATGCTATACATGTGTAAGAAAGATTTGTCATAATTGAGCAGGGCTTCCTATTCTCCTTCCTTATGAGAAATTAAAAAGAAAATGTCACCTATTTTATCTTCAATTTGGTCAATTCTAGTAAAGATAATCGAGCCATCATCATCGAACAGCTTTGGGTTGACGCTGTACATTTGTAGCAGATGGAGATGATGGCTCGGCACTTTCTGAGACTTCTGAGTGGGTCGGTAAAATGTTGAGAAAGCTCCCTAAAACAGGTTTAGCAGAAGGATCCGGTGTATCTGAAGGAGAACAAGGGCAATGAATAAGAAAAAGATTATAGGTCCTTTAAATTATTTGTACTCTAAGTAATTTTATTAATATTAATTTGGATTTTATAGATAAAGTATTTATAGTTAAGTCATTATTCTTGAAAGAAGTTTTCGTTTACTCCATCTTCTTAAACTTCTATTTCAATTTTATTGACCTGGTCAATCATGTATTATTATAGCATTCTAAATATACATGATTCAAATTAATTCACGAAGACACCTAATATATGTTGCACCACATGCTATATATTGAGTTAATTTCACTTTAGTATCCATTTCATTTTTTTTGATTGGCATGAATCATGTATATTTAGAATGTTAAAATGATATATGATTGGTCACATTAGCAAAATTTAATAAAACAATAATAGAAGTTCTATGGATATGACTAAATTAAAATTTTTTAAAATATAAAAATCTAGTTGTAAAATTATAAGCAATAGGTACTAAATTAAAAATTTTGTAAGTTTACAGAGACCAAAAGAATAATTAAAAAAATAAAGAGATCATATGCGGGATATTTAATCCAGTTACCAAATAATGATTTGATAGATGGTGTCTTCGGCCGGGTAGTCTTTTTCCTCAGTTGAGCTATGACAAGCAAAGCATTTAATAGTCAGCTGATAAATTATTAGGGGGACAGACCCTAGCAAAAAAAGTTAAGGTATTTCTATGCTAAAGACATTATGCCAACATCCTCAATCACTACTGCCAGCAGCAATAAAAGTAGCAAGTAATAATGATAAACTTCGTGTATAAATGCTATATAAAAGTCCAAGCTTTCTACCAATGGAGATTGATTATGGTAATGATTATGCAAGGAAACCTCCAAACACTGAATGCTCTGGTTCTACAGATAAGGATAAACTAGTGCATCGTATACAAAATTATATATTACCAGTGTTGTAAATGAGCTAAGTTGAACTTCAATAAACTTAAATTTATTCTTTTAATAAAATAGAATGAACTTGACTTCGGGCTTCAATTTTAATGCAAATGAAAAAATTATTATCATTCTTACCTCATTGATTAGACAGTTCAATCATTTCTCGACCAATAATATTCATACGTAGGTTAAACAGATAAAATATAATGAAGTCTATTATGTCAGTCGATGTACATAGGATTATTTATGTTTTAATGATGTATATATATATATATATACACACACACACACACAATGATTTATTACTCTATGATTTTTAATAAAATTGTATGTGAAAAATAGATTATTGAAAACCGAGCTGTCCATGAGCTTCATAAGCCAAGCATCAAAATTTTAAACTCAACTTGTTTGACTAACTAAACTTAATATTTTGATCATGCTCATTCATTAGAAAATGAGTTGAGCTAAACTCAAGCTTTTAACAAACTGAATCCAAATTATTCATGGACATATCAATTTATTTACACTCTTATATATTGCACTGTTGACAGTATAAGACATACCGATGTCAGAAATGTTATGCTGATTGACAACCTCAAAGTTCTTATAAGTGTAGCCGACAAAATTTGCATCAGTAGAAGAAAGCATCTGCAAATAATATGAACACAATCAAGAGGGATCAGTCACCATAGGCCGCTCCTTTCAGAAGAAAAAGGATATGAGATATAGACATGTCAAAAACAAAAGCTTTTGCACAGGCAAGTATAAGCCTTTATTAACTTAGTGATTAAAAAAAGACATGAGTTCTGCTTTGCTAAACTATTACATTACGAATTGAAACCCAAAAACCAAAAACCTCTCTTACACTTTACATTAAAAAGAGCTGAAACTCGCTTAAATACTGTAATAAAAATTCATTTCATAGACTATCAGCAACTTCAAGTCAAATTCTTCTAACAAAACTAGCATGGTCCATAAATTCAAATTTGATCCAACCAATCAGAGCAGTTGAGTTCAAAAAATCACTGATGTACACCCATGTGGAGATGATGCCATATAATTATTGATAAAAAGAATTAAGAATTCATTAAAGTATCTTGGGTTAAAAAAATAGTTTCTTGAATCTGTCCTCAACAACTCTGATAAGCTACATAGCCTTGAAAACAGCTGATCACCTAAAAACTGCACCCTACCCAACACAGTACCAGAACCTGAACCTTCAGAACACCAAAGTCCCACCTCAAATGAGACCACCTTAATGAACCTGTACCCAACCATAATGCCACTCATCAGAAAGAAACTTTGGTGTACTCAAGGAGGAGAAGAGCTCAGAATACAGAGCAACAGGGCATTGTGGTGGCCAAATATCTGTTTCACTGTCTATGTGATGAGTTAGTTTGTGAACAGACTGAATGTGTAACACCTAGAAGCTGTGTATAAAATTCTGAGGTATTTGAAGATGAGACCCAGCAAGAATTTGTTTTTCAAGATAGGTTCCCACAGAGGAGTGGAAGTTTTTTATGATGTTGACTAGGATGGGTCAATTACTGATAGAAGATCCACTACTCATTATTGCACTTGTATGTGGGGCAACTTAGTCACTTGGAGAAGGGAAAAACAGCTAGCAGTGCCTAGAAGCTGCGCATAAGCAGAATATGAAGCTCTCCCTTGGCATTTGTGAAGGGATATGGATTAAAAGACTTGTTGATGAACTGAAAATAAAGATTGACAGTCCTATAAAGGGGTATTGTGACAACATGGCCACTATAGGAATTGCAAGAAATCCCATCATGATAAGAGGAAACATGTGGAAATTGATAGACACTTTGTCAAGTAGAAAATTAATTCAGGAGGACTGGAGCTTACTTATGTGCCTACTCATTCTCAAGTGGCTGACTTGTTAGTAGGAGTTGTTGCTAGAACCAAGTTTGAAGGCCTTAGCTCCAAGGTGGGGATGATCAATATTTATTCCCCAACTTTTTTTCTTTTTCAGGTGGGGGGGTGGGGGTGGTTGTGGGGAGTGTTAAAAGAACACGTGTTTATTTGTATCGGTTCTAGCTTTTAACCCATTAATTTTTTATTCCATTGATGGGATTAGTTTTTATTCTATTAATCCAATTTATATATGAACATTTAACTTTTTAACCTTACCATGCATCCTACATCCAAGAGAAAGTGTGCAGAGGCAACTCATTTCACCGTCCTCATTCAATGCAGTACAAAGGCACAATAAAGAAATATCACAAATCTCACAAAGTTCAATATATCGAATAATTTATCAATTTCCTGAATTCAATTTCTAAGCAGAAAAAAAATCATGAAATCCTAATCCAATTAAAATACCACAAATAACTAGGGGGATTTACTATACAGCTGGCTTTCTATTTGTAAGTGCTATTCCCTGAATTTTATATAACATAACCAGTTCTCCATTCTATTTTCCATCATTTCCCCCATTTTTTTCAAAATATTTTCCTTCAACTACGTAAGAGACAACATATTCTGTAGTACTCATCATGGCAGTGGAGATTGCATGACCTAAAATTTCAAACTTAACATGTAAGGATAAATGCAAATAAGCCCTTCAACTTTGACTTACTGACACTAATAGTTTGAAAACTTAAATGTATGCCAAATAGCCACTTCCACTAAGTAAAAGAAAGCAAGGAAAGAGGGTCATTTGAGTTGAAATTTGGTAAAACTTGATTTAACAAGCATGCTCCTAAGTGCAATTACTCTCAATTTCATGACACTAGGAAATATCATGTCTATTTCGAGTTCACATACTTGAGACAATTTGGAAGGGAGGATGTATACGCTACATGTTGAAAGTTTGAGCAAGTTAACTGCTAAAATTGAAACCAATGGAGGTTGGTTGACAAATGGTCAAAGTTAAAGTACGTTATTTGCAATTTGACCTAAAAGCTATTTAAGATAGAAATTTAACATCTCCAAAATTGGAAAATAAATTATATAGTAGACAAGAAAATCACCAAATACCAATATACGATTAAGATTATTTAACATTCCAATGAAGAAAAGAGATTATTGAAAGTGGAAAACAAGCTTAACATTCAGTTCTTGCCTTTTTCCATGGTCCTGATCTTGGTGGTATTTGCTCAGGAGCTGCGGCCTACAAGAAAAAAAAAAAAAAGAGTCGTTTTTCCTTGACACCATCAAATGAAAATGACAATCAGCTCTCATAAAATTGACTTCAAATCCCGAAATATCCATCACATTGACAAGGAAATGGTTCACGGCCAGACTCCAAGATTAATGCAAATAACCATATTTCCAAATGAGAGGCTAACATATATATTTTGAAATTAGATTACAATACTACCTATCTTTATAAAGTATAAACAAAAAACACTGTCCGTGTGGGAACTTAATTATATGAAAAAAATAAAACACTGAGAAAGAAATTGTCCATGACTAGAAAGGAATATTATGGGAAATTATTAGTCAAGTTAAAACTGAAAACTACATTTAGAAAAGTTTTAGAAGTCCAACATAATAAAATGTGGTCAAATTGAACTGCAGTCCAGCATATTATGATATTTCCTCACCCAAAATACCAATATTTATGAATTTTGTTTTACAAGTACACATATATGATAAACATATTATTATTTATAGGGCCTCATTCCTAGCAAAAAAGAAAAAGAAAAGAAAAAAATAAACTTGGTGAATGGAAAACATTTCCGTCAAACTTGTAGGAAACATGACGTGTGAAACGTACTGAGCAAACTAATTACATGTGACTAAATATTAAATATTAGAGACAAACATAGACCTCACACAGCAATAATTGGCATCTTTTGGGTCAAAGGTGATAATTCATTTCAAAGACTGAAAACTTGCACACACAAATACATGGCTCTCTACCTCAGAAAACTTATCAAAATTCTGAGTGTCCAAATCATCATTGACCTCTGGAATAAAAGCAGCTTCCATCTGATACAATCTATCCCATTGCAAACTTTTGAACCATGGATGCGCCTAGCATCAAGAGACCCATATGATCTGTATATGTGTTGTAAAGTACCTGCAAAGGGTAAGAACCCAAAGAAGGTAGTTTAATGGTACCCACCTTAATTTCATGAGCTCCTTTAGTCCCAAGCCTCTGCTCCACATTACATAACAACCTACAAATGAGATCTTTAGCCTCAAGAGACAGCTTTGCTCCATCAGGAAACTTCAAATAGGTTCTCCAATTTACTATCTGCATATTATATAAACTAATGATTTGTTTAATAAGGATATTAAACCAGATACTAGCAAGAATACCTTTATCAAACTAAGCAATACTACAGGATATGGAGATCATGGATTTACATGACATATATCCAATCGGAAGAGTTTAAGTTGTGCCATTATTAATACATATGCTATTGGCGACAAATTCTATAGTAGACGGAATCCAGTATAATTGTTCAAAGTTCAAAGATAAATCATCAAGTAACTTCTAATATAATTTATGTTTTTGTTTAATTTTGGTGTGTTCTATATTTATTGATACTTCAGTCAATTTTTCAGCCAATTTAAACAAAAAATGAGAAGAGAAGTAGACATATCAAATGACTCTTTGATTCTTTTCCTTTGACTGTTTGACATTTTCCTATTATATCAGTTAATGCATGGATGAAGGTGAAAACAAGTATTATACATGATTATAAGTTAGGCAAATTGTTATTCACCCTAAAATAGGACTCATAAGCAGGGTATTTGAGATAAAAAAATAATTTTTTACGAAAAAAATAAACTCAAATATAGCAACTTCAACCTTCTTATCATTTGCAATGGGACAAGTATGAAAGAGGACTACGGATCTGTTGCAGGAGAGCTAAATAGGTTTTGGACAAAATTAAGGCTTTTTCTTGTACATGTGAGAATGCATTCTCAAAGTTTACCAGGTTTAATCATCTTCTATTAGTACAATTATTTCAATTACAAGCCAAAATTTTGAAGAACAGTATCACTCATAGGACTGAAAAAATAAGTCACAAGCAGCATTTTACATGTCTAAATCACTGCTACTTTTTATAATATGTTTATTCCCTTCTCAATTTTAAAATTGTGCCAGGAAAAAGTGCTATTGTTGAATCAATGTCAAAATTACCTTCCTACAAGTTGACATAGGATCTTCAGAGTAAAAAGGTGGATATCCCACAAGCATCTCATACATGATTGCACCAAGAGACCACCTAAAACACATATTTGGTCACAGAATAATGATAAAATCTTGCTATATTAACGTATGATGTATGAAGAATCAACCAACCAGTCACACTCCATTCCATATCCTGCCTTCTGCAGTACCTCAGGGGCAATGTAGTCTGGTGTTCCTACAGTTGAATAAGCCTGGATGACAGCATCAATTATGTTAGTACTCTAGATACATTAAGATGAATTAAAGAAAGCAACTGAATCAAGAATTGTCAAATAACGGAGTAATTGCCAGAGAAAGGGCACTTTTCTCCTTGAGATGTAAGCCTCTATGCATACCAGTTTATAGCAAAAGTTGACAAATAAAATAAAAAATATATCAAGATGAATGGAGGTTTAAAATTAAATAATAGCCACCATTCAAGCCACGGCTCATAGCTCCCAAATAATTGAAGATTTTTCCTGTCCACACCTCACCATATTGGATAATGAATTTCATATAATGTAGTTTCATAGCTTTTTATTTAAACATCAATCTACCCACTGATTCACAGTTACACGCACTCTCTTGTTTCATATAAAAGGGTAATTTACTTGGTCGTACTCAACCATGGGGCTGCCCAAGTGTATAAGCCTATCAGTGCTGGAGATGGGTATTATTCTGGAACACATGAAAGAAGTCACAAACAACACTCTCTAAAGCACATATCCAAGCTCATGCAATGGCTCAAGCTATTCCTATGTACTTGGTGTTCAGTAGCAAATTTCAAGTTAAAACAATTCTCATGCAAGAAAGGCACTGTGCCTAAACTAAAACAAAGAGGAAGCATAAGATCCAGTTCCAAAGACTCATGAGAGGAGAAACTTCAAAGAGAAGAAAGAAAGATGTTATGACAAGAAGGTATTAATGGATTTTTAAGTGAACTCTTTATTCAAAATCCAGAAAGGAGGTAGCATCTCAATGAAGTATTATAAAACATATTAGTTTCCCTTTTACAATTTCCTAAAACAACCAGTCAACCTAAAAGCTTTAACTATTTCAGTGACGGCCATATAAGGTACTTTATATCTCTAACACAACCTACTAGTTGAAAACCATTGGGCATGAAGCATGGACAAAGTACAGCCCACCCTACTTGGTCAAAGACATTGTTGTAAAATGCCACAGAACGATCCAATGTAAAAGCCTAAACTCTGATTTAAACATGGTACCAACAGGGCAACCAATAGCCAACCTACTTAACTTTACAACAGCATCTGGCAAGTTGTTATATATCGTAACCCAATTAATGCGCTCTTTTCATTTGCTTAGAACCAAACCTTCAAATAGAAGAATACATACCAACATACGCCTGTTCCTTTGCCAGTGTAGCAACTGTTCCTGCTGGGTCCGTATTGATGCAACATGTCGTGGGTCACAATCACTGTTTCGATCCATAGAAGATTTATAGCTCCTTCCTGGCCCAAGTTTATTCTCATTTAAATTTGGAAAATTACTACTGTGCAATGGTTTACACAACCCAAAATCTGAAAGCTTCAAATGACCATCTCGATCAAGCAGTAAATTGTCAGGCTTGATATCCCTGCATAGGATAGAGAAGGTTTATCACAATGAGTTCAGATATATTTTAACAAGTACATTACAACAATTACCACAGAAAACAAAAAAAGAATAATAACAAAAGAACGAGACCAAAAAGAAAAGCTCAACCATTATGTAGGTAAAAACTCATATATAGCTAAGCTAGCAGGCAGACGTAAAGAGCCCTCAATTTGGAACTACTATCTTGAATTATAATTAATTATTAAAACATCTGAGGCATAAAGTGATTGATATTGAAACAAAATATTTAACCAAGAGCACAATATCTTCACCAATTAGTTAAAGAAAATTGGAACTACATGTTAATCTATATTAATTCACGTGTGAGACTTTTTGGTTTCTTGGTGAACAATAAACACCAAAAGAAAAAGTTTTTGAGGACACCTGCAAAATACTTGATATTTTTAATTTGTATCAATTACAACCAGTGGGTACATCATATATGCAAGAGAAAACTCAACCAGACCAGAAAGGAAATAATTTGAAAAGAAAATCACAGCCTGATATGTACATTAAAGCCTAGTTAATACTAATAAAATCCCTAGTTGACAAGTTTAGACAAAAGAATAAATGTCCTAATGAATTCATGGTTAATTAGGAAACAAATCAGAGATTCCACACTCTTCCTGTTACTGAGGAATGCTCTGGTATTATTACTGAGAAAGAATTAAACACATCACATCCCTCACTTGTTTTGTCTTCTCCCTGTTTATTCTCCTCTGTCTCTCTCCGCTCTGTTACAAGTAGTTATAGAAGGTATTCTGGTATTCTGTTCTAACTTCTAGACTAGCTACTAACCAACTATACCGATATATTGCTTAAGATGAAATAGGAAATTCTGGAAATTGCTCTCGAATGGCATTTAGAGTTTCCCAAGTAGCACCCTATGGATTAGTATGTTTCCATTAAATTAGGATTTGTGTGACAGGTAGATTGCCTTTTTCCACTAACTTCTGGCCCAAAATTTTCTTTGGTTCAACATCAAAATATCTTTGGTTATCCACCTTTGGTAAGGAAGTGTAAGCAGTAACATTGTCCCCTTTATGTTTCTTAAGTAAGGAAACATGAAAAACAGGATGAAAGATTCAGGCAAATCCAACTTATAAGCAACCTTACCAATACGATGGAGGAGGAGGACTTTGAAAGGTCCAAAATACTTGCTCCCAGCTTGTATGAGGAAGTATTACTTAACTGATTATGCCTAAATGGCTGAATTTTAAGATACACCATATTCCCCTACTTGAGCTCTCTATCAATCCTCTTTTTATTTACATGCTGCAACATTCTATTCAAAGCCTTTCTCAAATTATCCCTGAGTAGTCAAACAGTAGCTTCCCTTTCCATGCAACTCTTATCAACTACTTCATTACTAGAGTCTCCAGCCAAATAAGGTAAGTGCACTGGAGGTGGTCTGCCATACACAGCTTCAAAAGGTGACATCCTTATAGATGAGTGATAGGAGGTATTATACCAATATTCTGCTAGTGCAAGCCACTTCAGCCAGTGTTTAGGGTGGTCACTAGCCATATAACATAGATAACATTCAAGGCACCTATTTAAAACTTTAGTTTGCCAATCCGTTTGAAGATGGTAAGCTAAAGAATAACAAAGGTTCACCTTGTGCAACTTAAACAAAGCCTGCCAAAATTTCCCACAAAAGATAGGATCTCTATCAGTCACTATAGCAGGCAGAAATCCAAGGAGCTTCATCACATGATCCAGAAAAAATAGAGGCCACTTCTACTGCTGTTTATTGATGTTGGAGATCCATAAAATGAGTAGCTTTACTGAGTCAATCCACTGCAACCAATATCACTGATTTATTGTACGATTTTGGAAGGCCCCCAAAAAAATCCATAAATAATAAGTCCACATAGCTTGAGGCATAGGTAAGGTTTCACACACTTAATATTCTCACACAAAATTTTGAACTTGTTTCTCCATCCCCTTCCAATAAAAAAAAATTTCAAGTCTTTTAAAAGTGCCCATCATTCCCAAATGACCCCAGCTGGATCAGTTTGGAATTTCCTTATTAATTCTCGTCTTAGCGCTGTATCTTCTCCCACTACTAATTTGCTTACCCCCCTTATTGCCATTCTTCTTAAGTATATCAGTGAGAGGTTTGCTAAGTATGCCATAGTTGTTGACAAATTGCTTGTAATAACCAGTCAAGCCTAAGAATCCTTGTTTGTCGTAGTGGGCCATTTATTCATCAATTCCACCTTCCTTGGATCTGCTGCCACACTAGAATGAGAGATAATGTGCCCCAAACAATCAATGCATGTTGCACCAAAGGTACCCTTTGACCTTGTTGCATATAAAACATTCTCTCTAAAAGTTTGTAATGTGATCCTAAGGTGGCTTAGGTGATTCTCCCACATAGTGCTATAAACGAGAATTTCATAAAAAAAATGGTTAATTTTAATTCATTAATCCTTGGAAGGCTGCCAGAGCATTTGTTAAACCAAACAACATCACAAGAAATTCTTGCAGCCCTTCATGTAGAAAGTTATCTCATGAATGCCATTAGGTTGCATTTGTATTTGATGGTAACCGCTTGCAAACCTAACTTTGAGAAAAATTTGGCACCATGTAACTCATTCAAAAGCTCTTCGATGATTGGAATAGGAAACTTGTTCTTAATTGTTTGATTGTTCAACTTCCTACAATCAACACAAAACCTCCAAGAACCATCCTTCCTCTTGACCAAGACAACTGGAGAAGCAAAAGAGCTAGAGCTTGGTCTTATGACACAATTTTTTTAGCATATCCTAGACCAAATCCTCAATGGTTGAATTTTGTATGGGTCCATACAAATAATGTCTATTGTAGATAGGTTGCTCTACTTTAAGAGGAATGAAGTGATCAAATAATCTGGGAGGAGGAAGTGTCTTAGGCACTTGAAAATTATCTAGAAATTTCTGCAGTAACCTTTCTCAACTTCCTTTCTGACATTCTTCCTGAATTTCTTCTTGCAGTCTTATTGCTGTTAATCCTTGGAACTGCATGCAGAGAGCTTCAGTGGCATGTGAGAGTCACATGCAGGGCTTCTAGCAACCGATCACCGAGGACAGGCCAAACTCCTTGTTCTGCTTTCTCCTAGGATGACGGTATAAGGAAAATGGCCACCTTGATGACCCAAAACAGCCCGAGAGATTAACAGGCAAACTTCAAGCAAACCCAAGCTCTAATATCATGTAGGAGGAATTGACTAAATTCACACATTTATTCTATTGAAATACATGAATATATATACACAAGAGAGGGGACAAATAGCCCAATAAGTCTACAAGTAGTTAAGGCCCTTAAGAAATAAATGACCTGCCCTTAGAAAGACATGTTTAAAAGGCCTAATGGCAGTCGGCACCTAGCGGGGTGGATATGGGGCTATTATAGGCCCAATATTGGACCATTATTTACCAGCAGCCAAAAGGAAGATTTTATTCATGTATAACAGATTTTTAAATTTTAATTTTAGATATTCTTATCCCTAAATCTTAGGGATTCATCTGTGTAATCTAAGGTAGAGTTAGATATTCTTTAGCTGTTTTCTGTATATATACCTTTTCCTTTTACGGAACAGAGAGACGGCAATAACAGAACAGTTTTTCTTCTCTAGTTTTCACATGGTATCAGAGCAGTTTGAAACCTAGGGATTGCTGCCTCAGTTCTGCATTTTGTTCTGCCTAATTTGCCGCCTATTTTTGACCAGTCCATTCAGCCAAATCTGCTACTCTTCTCTGCACCCTGTTCGGACAGATCTGCAGCTTGTTTTTGCCCAGTCAATTCAGCTAATTCTGCCCAGTCAAACCACCCTGTTCTGCATCCAATTCTGCCCAATCAGACCATCCTGATCTGTGTTCAATTCTGCCCTATACTCTGGTTTGTAGCCTTGCTTTCTTCTGCCCTATCCTTCTTCCAAATCCTGTTCGCTCACTTCCTTCATCAGAAATATACACCAAACAGTTCTTTATCAGCTCTAAACAGTCCTTTTTCCTTCCCCTCCTTCATCAGAAAAATACACCAACACACCATCACTAACCCATGTCTGAAACAACCCAAACCAGCCCCTCCTCTATGGTACCTCAACCTGAATTAACCAGTCCCAGTACTGGTGATTTACAAAGTATTAAGGCTGCCTACCTGTTAAATGGACACAACTTTTTGAAGTGGTCTCAATTTGTCTGTACATTCCTAAAGGGTAAGGGCAAACTAAGCCACCTTTTGGTACAGGGCCTTCCAAAGATGACTCTAAATTTGAGGCTTGGGATGAACAAGATTCTATGGTGATGTCATGCCTTTGGAATTCTATGGTTCTAGAAATAAGTGACACTGTGATGTTCCATGGATCAGCCAAGGAAATATAGGATGCTGTCTGTCAAACCTATTAAAGGTAAATGATGCTGCCAAAATATATGAGTTGAAGGCTGAAGTGGAAGCCACTAAACAGGGATCTAAATCTCTAACAGAATATGCAAATCTGTTGCAAGATGTGTGGCAGAGAAACTGATCATTATCAGTGCATACAGATGAAGGGTGGAGAGGATGCAATGGTGCTAAAGCAATTCATCGAAAAGGAGAAGACCTATAAGTTTCTTGCGAGGCTAAACGTGGAATTTGACCTTATCCAGGTGCAAATCCTAAGCAATAAATTGTCATCCCTCAATGAGACCATAGCCATTGTAATGGCTGAAGTCTAGTAGTGCAGATGGATCAGCGATGATCACGAAAGCACATAAACTAAAGGAGGATAGACAACCACAGGATCATCAGACAAAGAAGAACACAAACAAAGATGCTGAATTTTGTATTTATTGTAAAAGGCATCACCATACTTGGGATAAGTGTTGGCAGTTACATGGCAAACCTGAACGACCATATAAAGGAGGAGAGCGTACAAAACAAGCACTTACTACTAGCTCTCACATTGAGGACATGGAAAGACCAGCTAAATCCATCTCAGAATTTAGTAGAGAGGACATTGAAAGGTTGAAGGGCCTGCTAGGTTCTCAAGAAAAATTTGTTCCCTCTGAAGGTACTTGTTCTCTTGCACTCTCAAGTATATCTTCCTCACCTTTTGTTTCCAATGTAATGACAAGGATCTCATCTATATGGGTAATTGATTCAGGTACCAATGATCATATGGCCTTCTCCCATGAACTATTCTCCTCTTATAAACCCTATTCTAGCTTTAGAAAAATAACTACTACAGATGGCTCTGCAGCCACTGTGGCTGGAATTAAAGATATTCAAATGAATACCTTTAAACTGAAAGATGTCTTTCATGTCCCCACCTTACTTACTAATCTCATTTGTATTTGCAAAATCTCCCAAGATTCACATTGCCAAATAACATTGGGTATGCTAGAGAGCAAAGAGAACTTTACTACTTGGATGACCAACTTTTGCTATCTAGGTCCCTTTTTTTCGAGTCAATCATGTCAAATCAAGAAAAAATTTAGTTGTATCATAGGCGATTAGGTCACCCATCATTTCGAGTTGTCAAGTTAATGTTCCCTTCCTTTTTTAGAAATTTAGACTTTGATTCCTTTTATTGCAGTGATTGTGAACTTGCCAAAAATAAACGTGTATCTTTTCCTAATAGCAATAAAAGAAGTGCCCTTCCCTTCACACTTGTCCATGGTAATATTTGGGCTAAAATTTCTGGTGCAAAATGGTTTATATCTTTCATAGATGATTGTACTAAGTAATCTGGGTTTATCTACTAAAAAAACAAATTTGATGCACCTATTATTATTCTTAATTTTTTCAAAATGATTAAAAATCAATTCAATACCTCAATTAAAAAATTTCAGTCAGGCAATTCCAGAGACTACTTTAATCAAAATCGACTACTTTAATCAAAATCTGATATCTTTCTTTGAAAAGAAAGGTGTAATCCATGTGTCTTCTTATGTGCATACACCTCAACAAAATGGGATGGCTGAGAGAGGAATAGGTTTATTGCTTAATATCCGTTCACTTCTCTTTCATAAAAATGTGCCTAAGAGTTATTTGGGTGAAGCCATTCTAACTGCCACCTACCGTAGTTATAGGATTCCCTCAATAATTTTAGAAAACAAATCTCCTATTGACACACTTAAAGATCATTATACACATTTCTATGCATAAGAAAATTTACCACCTAAAATTTTTAGTTGTCTAACTTTTGTCCATATTCACTCACACCTAAGGGGTAAGCTAGACTTAAGGGCTATTAAATGCATATTCATTGGTTATTCATCCACACAAAAGGGGTTACCATCCACCCACGAGAAATATTATGTCACAGTTGATGTCAGATTTGTTGAGTCTGAATCATTTTTTGGTGAATCTCATCCTCAAGGGGAGTGTGGGAATAATTCTAGCTCTAAAATGAAATTTCTCAATGATGACTTCTTCTTTAACAACCCTATATTAAACCCCATGTTAGGCACGTTAGTTAATCCTACACCTAAACCCAAACCTGAGTCTGTTTCCATACCAGAGCCTGAGTCCATTCCTAGGAAAATAAACCATAACATAAATCTAGATAGTGCTCAAAAGTTGCAGGTCTATTCCAGGAGAAAAGGAGACCAGGTTCCTCTTATCCAAGCTCATTCATCTGACTGTGTTCCTACTCTAGAAGATGCACATTTAGCACCACTTCCAAAAGCACAACTTGAATTGCCAGGTACCCCAACCACCACTAAACCTAATGTTGACCTTGATATGTTCGTAGCTCTCAAAAAGGGTACTAGCACTTGTACCAAACACCCAATGTACCTATTATTGTCCTACAACAATCTCTCGCCAATACACAAAGCCTTAATCAGTAACCTGCACTCAGTACCCATTCCAAGGACCTTGTCTAAACCATTAGGAAATAAAAAGTGGGAGGAAGCTATTAGAATAGAGATGGAAGCACTTGAAAAGAACCAAACATGGGAATTGGTGGAACTACCAAAAAATAAGAAGTTGGTGGGGGTGTAGATGGGTATTTACTGTGAAGTAAAACTCAGATGGGACAGCAAAGAGGTATAAAGCACGACTAGTTGCCAAGGGTTACTCATAAACCTATGGTATAGATTACTTAGGAACTTTTGCTCTTGTGGCCAAGATGAACACCATGAGAGTGGTTTTGTCATTAGCTGCAATCTTTGGGTGGTCAATACAGCAATTTGATGTTAAAAATGTACATGGAGATTTGGAGGAGGAAATATATACGGAGGTCCTACCGAGGTTTAAGTCGAAAGAGAGAAAAATGTGCAAGCTTAAGAAAGCATTCTTTGGACTCAAACAGTCTCCAAAAGTTTGGTTTGGGAGGTTCACAATGGTGATGATAAGCCTAGGATACCAATAGAACCAGGGAGATCACACCTTATTAATGAAACATTCTAAATCATGGAAGATAACTATCCTACTTGTGTATGTTGATGACATTGTATCTAGTGATCATGTTGCAGGAATTCAAGACCTGAAAATGAATCTGCTTAAAGAATTTGACATCAAAGAGCTTGGAAAATTGAAGTATTTCCTAGGTATTGAAGTGGCACATTCCAAGCAGGGAATATTCGTCTCCTAATAGAAGTATTTTTATGACCTATCGGAAGAAACAGGGAAGCTGGGATGCAAGCTAGTAGCCACACCCATTGAGTATAATCATGAGCTATGTGAGGCTTCAGATGAACCAACAGTGGACAAGTGTGCATACCAGAGGCTAGTGAGAAGATTGATTTACCTATCCCACACCAAACCTGATATTGCATTCGCTCTAAGTATTGTTAGCCAATTCATGCATAATCCTATGAAAAGCCATTTGAAGGTAGTTGACAAGATATTGAGGTACCTGAAAGGATCCCCTAGGAAAGGACTCCTATTCAAAAGAGGCAGAAAGGTGTTTAGAAATATACATTGATGCGGACTATGCTAGGTCCTTAGTAGATAGTAGATCAACCTCTGGTTATTGTGCCTTGTTAGGAGGAAATCTAGTGACTTGGAGGAATAAGAAACAAAATGTTGTAGTAAGGTCAAATGCTGAATCAAAGTTTAGATCAATGGCAATAGGGGTATGTGAGTTATTGTGACTGAAGATAATCTTAGATGACTTGAAGATAAAAAGGGAAGAACCTATGAGGTTGTATTGTGACAACAAGTCTACTAAATGTATAGTTCATAATCCCATTTAACATGATCGAACTAAACACATTCAGATTTAGAGGTATTTTATAAAGGAGAAGCTGTATAATGGGTCAATTAATCCATTTGTATTGTCTAAGGAGCAGCTCACAAATATCTTCACAAAGGGATTGCCTACCTCAGATTTTCAGAACATCGTTTGCAAGCTAGGAATGGAAGATATTCACTCACCAGCTTGAAGGGGAGTGTTGGAAAGCCCTAATGGCAGTCGGCACCCAGTGGACTGGATATTGGGCTATTAAAGGCCCAATATTAGACCATTATTTACCGACAGCCGTAAGGAAGATTTTATTCATGTATAACAGTTTTTTTAAATTTAAATTTTTAGATATTCTTATCCCTAAATCTTAGGGATTCATCCATGTAATCTAAGGTAAAGCCATCATCCATGTAATCTAGGGTAAAGTTAGATATTTTTTAGTTGTTTTTTTATATATACCTTTTCCTTTCTACAGAACAGAGAGACGACAATAACTGTACAATTTTTCTTCTCTAGTTTACTCAAAACATAGAAAACAAAGCACATGAGAGAAATGTGGGAAATAGGTGATTTCCAGCATAAACAATTAGAGATTCCACAATAAATCAAAGATTCCACAATTTTTGTAAATGAAAATAAATTGTTTCATATAGGAGAGTAGGTAGTTATTTAATTGTCATACAAGAATTTAATCATAAAGAAAGATTAGTGAGTAATTATTCAATGATTTGTAACTTCCCACTACTTCTTTTCATGGCTATTAAAATTTTTCTAAAAATATTTTTTCACATAGGATATGAGTAGTTAATTAGTCTATTATTTATTTAATGAGATAATTATAAATTTATTTTTATTTTAAAACTATAATATCAAATATTAATATTCAATACTAAATTATTTAATTATCTCAATTTCAAAATAAAAAAATTAGAAAGTAAATTGACATATACATTACTGCAAGTCAAGCCACAAGTATATCAATAAAAAATGCAACAAGAACAATAAGTCTGCATTGTATGAATAATAGATATGAATAACACCAGCATAGTGAGGACAGAACCCAAAGTATAAGTGAATAATCGAAACCTGTGTATATAGTTGTGCTTGTGAATAGACTCAATAGCAAGTACAGCCTCTGCCACATAAAACCGAGCCTCATTCTCAGTTAAGATTTCTTTGCGCATAAGTAATGTCATCATGTCTCCTCCAGGAAGGAATTCCATTATAAGATATAAAAATTCGTCATCTTGAAAGGAGCAGTACAGCTTCACAATGTAAGCACTATTAACCTTAGCAAGAAGATCCCTTTCAGCTCTAACATGTTCAACCTTCTCAAAAAAAGAATAAAGTATGTAAGCATCAAATTGAGGACATTGGAGAGAATAAAATTAAAAATAATATGAGATGTACATTCATCAGCATGCTTTCTCTAGAAGCTATAAAAAACACAGCTTTACTCAATGAAATTCAATATTTCCTTTTCCTGGGTATCAACTTTTCCTAGGCCAATATCACATATAGAATAACATATAGTGCAGTAACTTCCATTGCAGTACAACTGAAAGTCTACAACATCTCAAGCATAAGCACATTTTAACAGAGTTGTTCAGATTTAGTGAAGCAAGATAACTCAAGGGGTAGAGTGTATCATAATTTTTTGTCATTGCTTACAAGTAATTTGATAGTGACTTCATTCAGATATTTAATTCATCTTTTTCTTTTTTGACATTAGCTTGGGGATATTATGGCAGTACATAGCTCTTTCAATAGACTACATGGTTATAGGAGTATTTCATTAAAGTTCATGCTCATCAGACATGTTTTATTCTGCCTACTAAAGTGTTGAGACACGTACTAGTTATACATGGTATATAAGTCTTCTTGTTACTTTTGATGGACCCCAAAATTCATCTACCCATTGATTTTTAAGTTCCATCTATTACAAAACTTGGCTTATTTCATCCATCTGCCTTGTGATACAAGGACAAGCCTGGAGCTTTCTGTTGGCGTACAGATAATTTGAAACTCTTGTTATTAATGTTTCCTATATTTTAGGGAATATCTTTCAGATTATTATTTTCTTTTATTCAGCCTTATCTGATCAGATTTCTGATCAGATCTTATTTTAAATTCAAATGTCAGTTAGATCCTAATTTTTAGGAAGATCTGATTGTAATCTTATTGAATCTCTCAGCATAAAGAGGTAGAGACCTCTTCTTGTAATCAATAAGAATTCAATCTATAAAGATATCAGATTGAATATACTGCACTATCATAATTCTACATGGTATCAAAGTCCAATGATTTCACAACCTATGAAAGATCCAACATCCAAAGTCTAAGATTTTGAAGAAAAAAAAAAAAAAAAAAAAAGAAGCAAATTTTCTGGTAAGTTGGGTTGGCTATCACAAGTCAAACCCACAAATAATAAAGATTTGAGGCCCAAGACCTGAAGCCAAATAAGAAAGACTCGATGAAGAAGACCCGGGCAACATGACCTGAGGCCCAATACCATAAGTCCAAAAAGGAAGGCTCAGTGAAGAAGGCCCAAACGACTTGGCCTCTAAGGTTCAAAGGAGTACAAGCCCAAGCAACAAAAAAAGGAGAACTGAAGCCTCTGAGACTCAAAAGGAACACAAGTCCAGGATAAATATGAAGGCATAAAGGCAAATCACAACTAGGCCACGCCAATTGGACTTGAGGAGGAGTGTTGAAATAGAAAAGATAAAAGAAAAAAAAAATCCCACATAGAGAAATTGAAAGAAGATAGAAGGCCATATAAGTGTTGAAGTTAGCCTACCAATTTGCCTTTCACTTTTTGGATAGAGGTTTGACTATCAACACTTATAAATGACCCAACAATTCACTCATTCTAACTTGGACCAAGGCTCATCATTTCCAACATGTCATACTTATAGCAATGGAAAACTTGACCCTTGCTCAATCAAATGCATGTTTGGTGGGTATTCTTCCACCAAAAAGGGTTATAAATGCTATTCCCCTAGCACCAAAAGATTTTATGTCACAATGGATGTATCATTCTTTGAAACACAACCTTTCTTTAGAACTACATCCATTGAGGGGTAGAAAAATGACAAAACACAACCCCATGAACTAGTATTCACCATGCCTTTAGACACAACACAACACCATGAAGCAATGTTTGACACTCCCATACCCAACCAAAAAATCTCACTCATTAAACCCGAGATGAATGCCTAACACAAAATTTCCAGTGACACAGAAAATGCACTAAAACCTTTGCAGGTATACTCTATAGAAGAGAAGATACATGAGGCAAGCATACTTCCTACACAGCATTGCCAAGAGCCTCCTCCTCCTAGTCCTCATGGTAGCACTGATGTTGATCTGCCTATTGCATTAAAGAAAGGGGTAACGTCATGTACTCGACATCCTATTGGAAATTTTATATCCTACCACCGACTGTCACCTGAATATTATACTTTTATTACTAACATCTCACATGAGAGAATTCTTCAAGATGTTGATGAATGATGAAGCTCTAAACAGTCCAGAATGGAGAATTGCCATACAAGAAGAAGTAAATGCCCTTGAGAAGAATGGAACATGGGTGATCACTGATTTACAAGAAGGAAAGAAACCAGTGGGATGCAAATGGATTTTCACAGTAAAATACAATCCAGATGGAAGCTTGAACCATCATAAGGCAAGGTTAGTAGCCAAAGGGTTTACCCAAACCCATGGAATTGACTATCAAGAAACCTTCGTCCCTGTTGCCAAATTCAATAATATTAAAGTGTTATTGTCACTGGTTGCAAACCTTGACTGGAAATTACATCAATTTGATGTAAAGAATGCTTTCCTAAATGGTAATTTAGAGGAAGAAGTCTATATGGAAATCCCTCCTGGAATTGAAGTTGAAGGAAGCAAGAACAAGGTATGCAAACTCTTTAAATCATTATATGGACTTAAACAATCAACTAGGGCATGGTTTGACAAATTCACTAAGGTAATTTAGGGGTACGGATATACTCAAAAGGCAAGCAGATCATACACTTTTTACAAAATTCTCATATAATGGAAAGTTATCTATCTTAATTGTGTACGTGGACAATATAATTGTCACAAGAGACTACGAAGAAGAAATTTCCATGTTAAAATAGGCTTTACTAAGGAATTTGAGATCAAAAACCTTAGAGAACTACGGTACTTCTTAGGAATGGAAGTGGGAAGATCCAGGGAAGGTATTGTAGTGTCTTAAAGGAAATGCACCTTAGATCTTTAAGAAGAAATTGGAATGCTTGGATGCAAACCAGCTGACACACTTATGGAAACCAACTTCAAGGTGAGATTTAAGGAAAACAACCCCACAATTGACTCAGGAAGGTATCAAAGGCTTGTTGGGAAATTAATATACCTTTCTTGTACTATACTTAACATATGCTTTCTAGTTAGTGTGGCAAGTCAATACATGAGTAACCCCACGAAAGAACACATGGAAGTTGTCTATAGAATTCTGTGATAAAGAAGTCACCTAGGAAAGGAAATTTTTTTAGAAAGGGGGAGAAACGTAATGTAGAAGTGATTATAGACGCTAATTAAGTAGGCTCAATAATTGATAGAAGTTCTACTTCAGGTTATAGTGCTTATGTATAAGGCAACCTGACATGGAGGAGTAAGAAACAAGTTGTAGCACGAAGCAGTACAGAAGCTGAATACAGGGCTCTATCCCATGGCATTTGCAAGGGATTATGTCAAATAAGACTATCAGAGGAACTTAAAATTACTGTAGAAGGTCCTATCTTAACATTTTGTGACAACATGGCCACCATTAACATAGCGAACAACCCAGTTCACCATGACAGGACCAAACATGTAGAGTTGAACAGACACTTCTTCAAGGAGAAGCTTGATTCAGGGATCATCAAACTTATAAATGTGCCCTCTCACTACCAAGTGGCAGACATTCTTACAAAGGCACTATCAAAGGCACAGTTTGAAGACTTGAGTTACAAGCTAGGAATGCTTGACATCCACTCACCAGCTTGAGGGGAAGTGTTGGCATGCAGATAATTTGAAAATCTTGTTATTAATGTTTCCTATATTTTATGGAATATCTTTCAAATTATTATTTTCTTTTATTCAGCCTTTTCTGATCAGATTTCTGATCAGATCTTATTTTAAATTCAAATGTTAGTTAGATCCTAATTTTAAGGAAGATCTTATTGTAATCTTATTGAGTCTCTCAGCATAAAAGAGGTAGAGACCTCTTCTTGTAATCAATCAGAATTCAATCATAAAGATATCAGATTGAACTTACTGCACTATCATAATTCTACGCTTTTACTACACTTTCCAGTAGTTTTTCCAGTATAATTCTAAAGCATTGCAGAAGTTAACAATATTGTCGAACTAAGGACTCATTAACCAAAGTGTTCTTCCTTTCACAGGGGTGGAGGGGTACCTGGCCTCTGCGGAGCATCTCAGATTTCTTCAGCTTCTTCATAGCATACACATTACTAGTACCTTTTTCTCTGCACAGTCTTACCTGTATGTAATAGAGCATGCTTAGGTTGTCTTCAAATAGATCAATATGGAGAAAGAAAAGACAAAAGAAAAAAATAACATTTCATATGGTTAAACAATAAAACCATCGAATATAAAGATTTTTGTTACAGGTCATGTCAGTAATATCGGAATGTTATCACTTGCCAAGGACTTAAATTATAATATCAAAAGATTCATAAGAGCAGAACCTCCCCAAAAGCACCCCTGCCTATGATGGTCAAAAGTTCAAAATCATCAACTCCTATCTTATGCCTCTGAATGCGCATATATTCTGTCTCATTTTTCTCAAAAGTTTTCAGAATATCCATTTGCTCTTCCTCAGGAACATCAGCATCAGCAAGCTTCCTTTCCAAAATCCATCGCCTACAGAGAAGAAAGCAGATAATTTAAATAGAAAAAGAGTCATGGTATAACTAAGCATAAGAAAAGAAAATATGAACAGAGGAAAAAAAAAAAAAGCAACAGAGAAGGCCTTACATTGGAACCAAAGGCATGAAAATAAAATGAAAAATCACCATCAAAACTCAGCATATATCTATAGCAGATTATATTCCCACATTCTGGAGATGTTGGAAATTTTCATGGGTTTGACATATTCCCCAATAGCATATGGTAATTTTTAAGATTATGATGGGATACAGATTATCCTATCTAAGTGAGCAGCAACAATTACCAGAGAAAAAGATAGAAAAAGAGCTGCGTAGCAACTAGCAGCAGGAAAATAGAATGACAGGGTACAAGCCCCAACTCAGCAATCTGAGAATGCCAGCTACTCCTGCCTTGCCAAAATCTTCCTGCCTTCTCTTGCCAATTATCCCCCCTTTAATTTATTTGCTCTAACCGTTTTGTGTAAGCAACAGTTCCTACCCACCAACTGTCCTCTCCTAAATAACCATCATCAGCACATTTTTCTTCCTAGTTTGGGCCCTATTATTTCCCAGCACACCACTTCTTTGATATGCTTAATATGTTACAGATCCAACATATTATTTAAGTAGTAATGCTAAATTTGGTAACTGTACAATATCCTTCAACAGAGTACGACAAAAATAATGCAATTAAAAAAGTAAAACATCATGAGCATATTTATTAATAGCACATACCAGCTCCTAAACACTATAATGCATAGTGTTGTCACACTACACACAACACACTATAATAAATATATCAAACATATTCAATATAAATCAGAATGACAACAATATACTAACAGAAAAAGTAATATATATAAATACATAAATACATATTTAAATTCAGCTCATAATGACTTATTAATCATCCTAACTGAATTAACCATAAAACACAACATTGAGCACTTCATCATAAACAGCCCTTTCTAAAGAGTCACAGCCTTCACATGACAAAAACATGAAAACAATATGAGAAGAAGACAGAAGGGAGTGTTCAAAGAATAGATGAGAAATGGTTATCAGTGTCTCAGTGATCTAAGGGCTGAGGTAAATATCTTCTAGAGAGGCAGAGGAAGCAGTCATTATCTTAGGATAGAGTAAAAGACTGCAAAGTTCTATTTTGCCCAAATTCATATCAGACTTTCTAAAAGGCGTCCCATATTGTAGAAATAGCAACTGCTACAAAGACATTACTACAGCGCAAGTCGAACTTGTGATAGCTGTGCTAAACGAACTTTCCTATACTACACCAGTAGCGTAGCACATCATCTTATTAAAACTCACTACACACTGTAGCAATAGATATATATTGCTATAAGTAACTATAATTAAGAGTCAGGTCTCCCTTTCTACGTGCTATTTAAGACATTACCACCTTCTTTACAAACTCAACTCTGCTATATTAATTTTTGGTTTAAAAACACTTTTGTTTTTTCTAGTTTCATAAAAGTTTCAATTGGATCCCCCAAGTTAAAAACAGACAATGTTATCCACCTCTTTCTTAGAATGACCCAATTTCACCCTTCTGTCTCATAATTTGTATAAAATTTAATGCCAAATATAACAATTTGCTAAAATATTTATTCACTTGATATCCTTAATTCGCAGTTAGATTTTTCGTCTAAGTCAATATATTGTTAAATTTGGCATTAAATTTTAGATAGATTATAAGACTAAGGGACAATATTGAATCATTTTAAAAATAAGAAAACAACATTATCTGTGTTCAAACAGGGAGGGCCAAAAAAGCGCACTCAAGCGTTACTTTTTCAAACATGTAAGCTCTAGACAGCCCAACTTTTATATAAACCTTAAAGAGTATATCGCCTCAATCAAATGTACTCTTTAGCATTAAGCTCATCTTCCTTCAAGATAGTTTTTCTATTAGGGTCAAACCATACTACCATAGTTCTGATATACAATATGTCCATGTCCATGCTCATAGTCAGTTGTTTAACAATACCAGCATACCAAAGCTTCTAATCTTCTAGCCATCTCCTGCCCTCTACCAAATTGAATCTTTGTCTACCTCCAACACCCTAAAGCCTTTGGTAAAGGTCTCATGCTTGAGTCAACAAGCTTCAATACCATATAAATTCATCAATATTTATTACAAAATGGACCCAGATACTCACCTTCGGTGATACATCAATTTGAGAAATTGAAAACATAATTTCGACCAAAAACAGTTGGTGGTAGTTGATCAACAGGCTATCTCTAATCCAATTCCTTTAAATACCATAAACAAAAATGAGACAAAATGCAAAGAATAGTGTGACAATTACTTCAGCCACATTACAGAGACAATTTAGCAATGAGAAAACTATACAATAAAATTGGCCTACTTACCTTTCCTTCCTATCTTGCATAGACTTCATTCGTGATTGGTAATGGTTTTCAATGTACTGCTTTGCTGCTGCAACCTTCTGCTTTGTCTCAGTTGAAAGTTCTCCTATGGGTTTGTCTACGTTCTTCCCATGTTCAATATCCTTTCTATCATCAGGCCGTTTTTTTGGGTTGATCTGGAGTTTTTTAAACCAATTCTTTGCTGAATCCATGAGCAATCTGACTAATTGCAACTACACATTTCTCTTTGTAATCCTGTATTTTATACATACATACATATATATATATATATATATATATATATAAAACTGGTAAGTCTACCTCCAGGTAAATATCAAATATTAATTAATAGGAAATTTAAATATATGGAAAAGAAGGGCTTAAAGAAGATGAGGGCATATATAGAAATGCAATAATGTATAATTCAGATGGTCGTTTCTGTATTCTACCATAAACGCAGTCAGAAGCTCAAATTAGTAATCAATTATTGTCACCTGCAAAGGCATTATTAGTAAATAAAAGATAACAACGCTCAAATTTTCCAAAACAGTTTTGGTTGTAAACAAATTTTCGAGAAAGTTTCAGGTACCATAATTACTCCAAGATTAGAAACTGTTGGAGGAACATTATGGACATCTCGGATCAATTCTCAAGTCATGTAGAGCCACAAATGCATGCCAAGCCAATATTTATTTTCTTGCTTTAACTTATTTCAAATTTCTTAAATTTTTTACCAGAGTCATCCTCCCATTGCGATACTAAATCTAGCTATTGAACTTTTTATGACCCATTTCCCTCTAGTCCTCAAAACAATTAATGACAAATTGATCTTTCTTTGGCAATTAAACACGTAACCGTTTGAAACTTTCCATCAGAACTCCAAATTGCATGAACAAAGTAATTTAAGCAATAAACCAAGTTCACTAAGCTGGACAGTTGTCCATTTAATTACTTAAACAATTTGACTAAAACAACCCTCAAAATCATTCAAGAAAGCAGACGCGTGCATACTTTTGGGCGACCAATTAATAACAGAAGTATTGAAATAAGCAATGAGTTCCGGACTAACCAAGGAAACAAATTGTTGATTAATATCACTCACTTTTCCAATGACTGAATTCCTAACAAAGGCCACTTAAAATTCAGAAAGCGCTAAAAAAAATTCAAACATAGAAGAGAATCAATATACTAACTAATTCTAGATATCCAAAAAGAACACCGTGATTCCTCCAAACCGCCAGAGCCAGGAACTGTACTAGTCAAGCACTTTCTGCTCTGTTTCATTTGCACTGCAACCAACTTTTTCTCCGAAAACAAGAGAAATTAACTTGGAATGACATTGACGAAAATACCCATATCGGTTGGTTATCTACAGTGGGAAGCCCAAGAGGGCATTTTCGTAAAGTGCGTACTCGTAATTCCTAAACCTCGTGCAAGTCACGCTGACGTTGACACCAAAGTTGCCGTCGCGTTAAGGGAATCCCGTCAACCGGTAACCCATAGAGCAGTAACGGAAAGCATTGGGCAGTGTTGACGGACACGTAGCTGTCAGATCCGGTTTGTGCCAGTTGGCCGGCGTAACTAATATGAGTGATGAGGAATCGCCAAATGAGAGAGACAACGTGACGGCACGACCACTGAACGTTTTTACCACGTAGGATGATGTTGCACGATGGCGCGCAAATTGGCTTTAACGCGTTTTTATGGTACGCTGATCTCGGCCGTACACGTGTTTTAGTCGTTGGCTTTTAATTTTTTTTATTTTCAGAAAATTGATATCGTTTTTTAATTTTTATTATTTGAAAAATATGTTTAGTTTGTATAGTTGAAATATGATGTCAGAAAATTGAGACAATAAAAATGCGTAGAGTTTATAATACCAAAATAATGCATATCGTTTCTTTTTTTGAAAAAATAAAAATTTTAAATATATAGTTGACAATTATTTTTAATTTTAAAAATTTTTTGTTTGAGTAATGATATATAAAATTTAAATTGGTCTATGTGTTTAGATTAAAGTTGAGTAAAAATAATTTTAAATTAACTTAATTTAATAATTATTTTGGTCAAATTTTTTGTTTGATTGTAATTTATATTTAAAAATTTTTATCTGAAAATTGATTTACAAGATAAACTCTCTTTTAAATATATAAATCGGCTTTTAAACTTTTAAATATTAAATTAAATACACCATAATAATCGTTAGGTAATGAATATATATTGCAATTTGCTTACAAATGAATTAAAAACAAAATAGCGGAAGCATTAAATAAAAATTTGAGAAAACTAATAAAATTTGAAGTACCATTGCCATATCATATTGTAAATCAAGGTTTGGACGTGGCCACCTATTAGTCCACTTTGAACCTAATATATTGAGACAGGGATGATTTAGTGTCAAACTATTTATGGATTGATGATTCAATAATTGAAGGGCTAATATTTAATAAGAAAAATTAATATGTGAGTGTTGTTGCATCTAGACAAGTAATAAATGGTATTCCAAATGGATCTAAGGGGGTACATGAAGCGGTCGCCTTTTATATTTTTAAAATTTTTAATTTTTATATGTAATTTTATTTTATAATTTTTATTTATTTTTTTAATTTATAAGAATTTATTTTCTTTAAATTGTAAGAATATACCTTCCTTAGTTCAAATTTTTTATCTAATGCCTTTCGTCTTCCTTAAAACTAAATCCTACATTTGTCCCTACATAGTACACAAATAAGCTACATATGATGTTTTCTCATTGTTGGTAAAATAATAGTTGACCAAGTGCACGATTTTGAATGAATATCTTTAACTAATTTATCAATTGTTATAGACTTTTACATATTAAATACTTTATATGAAAACCCACATGAAAATAACATAAATTAATAAGAAAAATATTATTTTGATTTTTTATTTTTAAACTTAGTTTCATTTTGATCATCTATGAATTGAAAGTTTTAAAATAGTCTCTATTTAAATAAAATTACGGAGAATCATTTTAAGTTAATTTTTGAAGAGTGAAGTACTATTTTAAGACTTTTAAAATTTTGGAAGACTAAAATGAGATTATGTTTAAAGTATAGGACTATTTATTAAACTTTTAATTTATGAAAAACCAAAATAAAACTAAATTTAAAAGTGAATTATCAAAACAATGTCTTCTATTATAAATTAATTGCCAACCCTTACCTGAATAATCAATTTCATTATAAGGAGATTATAGGAACCCAAAGAAGATATAAAAGAATAACTTTTATTAATAAGAATGTCAGCCTCATATTTTTTGTAGCTCTACAAATTGAAATAAATTAATTTAAAGAGACCTAACAATTAATATGTGTGTGTATATGTATAAAATATCTACTGTAACATCTAAATAATTTCCTTATTTTATAAATAAGTTAAGATTTATTTAGTTAGAATTTAATTAAGTTTAAAAAAAGAAAAAGTGGGAAAATTATATTTAAATGCCAAAAGGATTTAATTGTAAGGATTTGAAATAATAAGCGACAAAGTTAAAATTTTTCAAAGCAAAGACACATTGAAATAAAAATTAGTTAGCTTGCATGAGAAGCCCCAAATCCCTTGTCTTGGATACCATGATTGCATTTGGTTCATGGAATCCTATCAAGGGAATGGGAAAGGCATTACATGTCCCACGTTTGGTTAGTATAAATATGATGGAGTGTCTATCCCTTAGAAAAGCGGTCTCCCTTATATGTGGGAATGTGCTCACCTTTGAAGTAGTAGAATGTAGAGTTTCCCTTGGAAATATAATTTTCATGCCCTACTTCATACAACATCATGTCTGTTGCTTAGCCAAAAGAAGACTACAACATGGGATAGTGTTTGTGCTCTCTTCTTTTCACAACTTCACTCCACCAGCCTTAGTGACGAGCGAGATCAACCATCTACAGTCTTCGACGTTCTCCACTGGTGAGTATAGATAAGATAGCCTTTGTGATTGGAGCTCAGAAACGTAAAGAGAAAGGAAATGGAGGTGGTGGTTCTCATCACAAGCAACTTGCAAGGTATAATAGGATTAGTGAATGGTGGTTATAAGTAGGCCCCCTCTCATATATGGTGGTTTTGAAGCGGGACTTAATGTTCTTCTTGCAAGAGCTTGACGTTGCATTAATATCAGGCTCTCATGGATTCTTTTCCACAGAATGATGATTGCAATCTGGTTTCCTCTCTTTAGTGCTTTCTGTTTTTTTTTTTTCTCAAATTTCTCAATTCAGACTTTGTTAGAATAATTTCATATTATTTATTGGATTAGCATTAATTTAATTGTTAGAACAATTTTGTGTAATTATTATTAAGCAATCAATATTAAACTAAACCAAGATTGGATTAAGTCCTTGTTGACACTGTGGATAATCTGTTATAGGTTTGATTACTCACAAGCCTATTTAGACAGAGACTCCAACCTATAGCCAACTGTTTATCAGTGATTATTCCATCAGATCATTGATTAAGAGTTGATGAAGAGAGATTAAGCTCAATTATTGAGTTAATTAAAGAGAGCTCATTTTGTTAAAAGTAAAACCTTTTTTTTGTTATTATTGGAGTTGTTATAAAAGGAAGGCATTTGTGGCAACTCTTACAAGAGGCATTTTTTCCATAAGTGGTAAGCTCTCTCTCTAGTTCTCTCTTCTATATCTCAGCTATATCTTGGTGAACATTAGGAACTGTGGGTTGTTCGTCCCTATTGATCATAGAGCTATGGCCGGTGCTACATCGAATATGGTCAGGTCCGTTAACATGCAATCTCCTGTTTTGGATGTTATCATTGTATAATGTCAATTGAGCAAATGGTATTAGAGCCTTAGGATTAAGCTTTGTTGGCTATTATGGGGAGTTCAATATTGAAAAGTTACATGAAGAAAGTATGAACCCTAGATTTTTTGAAAGAAAATCCGTGACAAATCTTAGGGATTTTTTGGAATTAATGTTAAGGCTTTTATAGATCTAAATATTGCAAACAAAATGTTGCCTAGTATGTGGCCTAAAACGAGTTGAACCATTTCAACCTATTAACGCCTGAAGAACCTGAAAGTTTCGAGCTAAAGTACTTGATGTATAGATCGAGTTTCACAAAATAAGCTTAAGGGTTTTGTTTATGAGATATTTCAAACATAATGGCACCTATTTAACTTCCCAAAGCTCTCATTATCACGATGCCATTAGAGCTTAAAGGAGCTCGAAACGCTTAAAGATTTCTAGCGTTATACATCCCAAATGGTGTATTATATGTTGAAACCACCTTCCGGGATTCATAGATCATGAATTATTGATCATTTTGATGCCTATTTCGGTGCCTATAACACTACATATTGTCATATCACACTTTTAGGTTGCAAAATGGGTCAGGTAACCTGTTTGGAGGAAGGAGGTAAATAGTATAGAGAAGCAAATCCCACTCACGCTGAAGGCATGTGTAGGTGCCTGAGAGCCACACACTCATCATCTGGAACCCAAATTTCCATAGTTACACTCCATGTACCATTTCCTATTTTTGATGATTTTTCTAGAATTTTTTTAGGCCTGAAAATATGATTTTTGAAATTTCTTGGAGATTTAGGGCCTCAAAATGCAATGTCATGACATTATTTAGACGAGGAAAATTTTTTGAGACAATTATACATAGTAAGGGACAACATATATTGCTCATTCTCTTAAACAATACTAAGAGTAATTAAAATATTTTTTTTTTGTGATTATTGGTTGTTTACTCTTAAAAGTACGCACTGAATTATTGAGGGAGAGGTTACTGTTGAGGCAACCAACAGAAGAGAGTATGATTGTGTTGGCAATGGATATGCCTAAGTGATGTGACATTGTCAATGTAATTTTGTGAATAAGGCCTGTTTGCAACTTGTTTGTGGCAATTTGTTGAGTGATGTATTCATAGTTTCATGTATACTATCAATATGAAGATTATGGGTGCATTTTGTATTATTTCTCTTGATAATATGTTTCATTGGTGTGTACGAGTTTTCTTGTTTTGTTATAGTCTGAGCCTTTATTAGGCAGGATTATGATGAACATTTTTGTTACACAGTTATTGAAGCTGAGTCTTGTTATGGAAAACTTGTTCAATAATTATGTGTCTGAGACATAATTAATGTTTCCTATTTGTTTTTCTCAGCTTCTCTGTTCTAGTAACTGTCTGTGGTGAAAACTCTGAATAGGACAAATTATTATGATTAGATTAAGTCTGTTGATATGTGTGTGACAATCACCAAGGAAGATTTGGCTATAGGGGAACCTAAGCTAGCAGACCCTATCACTGAGTTTAGCACTGCTGACAAAGTATTTCTAAGAAGGACACTACAATTGAGTATCTCAAAGCGGTTAGTAAGAAAATCAAGAAGTTCAATAAGACTCAAAAAGCCTATTACCTCTCTTTGCTAGATAAATCTCACTATAATGGAGTGCTTGGAGTATGTGAGCATATAATGAAGCTTGTTAACTACTACAACAAGCTAAAGTCTTATGATGTGGGCTTAGGTGAAAGCTACCTAGTTTATTGAGTTCTCTAATCCTTTCCAACTAAGTATGGGGTCTTGAGAACCACCTATAATTCCCAAGAGGCATAATAGACTACTAATAAGATGATCTTTATAGTGACTCAAGATGAAAAGTCAATAAAGAAGGTGAATTCTCACGTGCAACTAATAGACTACATTTCACACAGTTCTTCTAGCAAGGTTAGAAATGTGAAGCTAAAAGAAAAGAAAAGTAAGGGCAAGGCCTATGGTAAGACACCATTTATACCCAAGAAGAGTTATAAGAATAATAAAGGTCATGAGGAGAAATCATTCAAGGGTGAATGCCATTACTATAAAAGGTCTAGCCATAAAATCTTTGATTGCTTTAGGCTAAAGAACCAGCGTGAGAAAGAAGGTATTTCCTTATGTGTTGCCCCCTAGCTTTAGTTTGTTTTAAATCCAATAATTTTGAAATTTGTTTGAATTTTGGAGCAATTATTCATGTGGTTAATTCTATGTAGAGAGCTCAGAGACAAGAAGAGGCTAGATGAAAGGAAGAGGACTATCCTTAGAGTGGAAGGGAGTCCGACTACTGTTAGTTATGTAGAAACTGTAGTTTTAAACTTATACCTGGACAATGTTTAACTTTAAATAATGTACTTTATACACCTTTATCAAGGAAGAATTTGATTTCTTGTTATGTATTAGACAAATGTAGTTATCTAGCTTTAACAAAGAAATAGAAGTATTGATATTCTTCTTGTTTTTGTTATTATTTGATATGTTTCCTTGATGAATAGATTATGATGTTTAAATATGAATGCTGGTCCAGATTTTCCACTTGGTGCACCTATTAATGTCGTAATAGGTCATAAATGCCAAAGAATTAATTAAAATTATTCTATGTTATGGCTTTAGCATTAGGGTTACATCTCCCAAGGGATATTCGAAAAGATGGTCATGTGAGGAATATTACATGACTTAGATTTCTCAGATTTTGAGTGTTGCTTGTATAAAGGAAAAACTTCCTACTAGAGTTAGGAATAAAGGAATGAATAGATCTAAGAATATTTTGGATTTGATCCACATGAATATTGGTGGATCTACAACACTAATTGCCAAGGGTGGATTTGTTGCATAAAACATATGAATCTCTAAATGCCTTCAAAAGATTGAAAGTTGCTATTGAGTTGAAATTTAGAAGGGCAATCAAATGTGTCAAATTGAACAAAGGAGGTGAATACTATAATAAGTATACAGAGACAAGTAGAAGTCTTGAATTATTTGCCCTGTTCTTACAAGAACATAGGATTGAAGCCTAATATACTATGCTTGACACTCCTCAATAAAATGAAGTTACTGAGAGGAGGAATTAAACCTTAATGGACAAGGTCAGAAGCATGACCAGTCACTCCTCCTTGCCAGAGTTTGTGTGGAGATGATGCCCTCAAAGCAATGACTTATATCTTAAATCAAGTTCCCAATAAATTAGTTAAAAAGGCCTCATATGAACTTTTCATTGAAAAAAGCCTAGTTTGAGGCATTTTCATGTATGAGGTTGCAAAGCGAAGGTGAAACCTTATAATCCACATCTTAAGCAACTTGATTCAAGGACCGTCAGTATTTTTTTTTTTTGGGTACCTTTCTGGATCTTGAAGATGCAAACTATATTGCCATACTTCCACTACCAGAGTCATTGAGTTTGATAAAGCTTTTTTTTTTTAATATATTTTGAGGATGACTTAGATAATTAGAGTGGTGTTTCTAGGGGTACAATCTACATATTGAAGATGTCAAGTTGCCCTTGCTAGCTTCGTCATTTCCTTTGTCTAATGTTCATACTGGCATAGATGACATTCCCATTAAGAATTCGGTTGATCCAGTCTTGGAGCCTCCCACAATTGGTGAGGAGGAACCATTTATTGAAGACAATCAAGGAGGATATGTGGGCCTACAATTCCATATGATTATATATATTTCATAATTTTAGGAATTTAAGTTAAACGTTGATAATGACACAGATCCTGCTTCCTTTTGATGAAGCTATGTTAAGTCCTTATTCATTAAAGTGGTTGGAGCTTATAAATGATAAAATTACCTCTATACACTATAATAATGAGTGAGAACTTGTTGAGTTATTAAATGGATGTTGAAAACAACATCTTTGGATGAAGACTTGCATAAGGATGTTTATATGAAGTAGTTTCATGGATTTACTAAATCTAGTAAGTAAACAATTTTGCGATCCACGCATTGTATGTAGATAACATCCTGTTGGCCAGTAACTCAGTGTGCTTATTAAATGAGACAATGCATATCCTGTCATGCCACTTTGATATGAAAGATATAGGTGAAGCTTCTTTTGTTATGAAAAATAGGATTCATTATGATTGATCATGTGACATTTTTAGTTTATCTCAGGCAACCTATATTGAGTGAGTGTTGAAGAATTTTGATATATGTTCTTGCATTCCTTGTGTTGTACCTATGGAGAGTGGTAATAAGTTGTTTAAATCATTGTGTCCTAAAATGATGATGAAAAGATTTTGATGGATAAAATCCTATGTGCATCTGTTGTTGGTAGCTTAATATAAGCCCAGGTGTGCACACGTTTGGACATTACGTTTCTTGTTGGTATGTTAGGTTGACATTTCTTATGGGTATGATCATTAAAAGGCTACGAAGAAAGTCATAAGATACTTTTAGGGTACAAAACATTGCACGTTAAGTTTCAGAAAATCTGAATCATTTGAGATAATCGGATATTTTGATTCAAATTATGTATCATGTGTTGATGATTATGAATCCATGTGCATCTGTTGTTGGTAGCTTAATATAAGCCCAGGTGTGCACACATTTGGACATTGCATTTCCTGTTAGTGTGTTAGGTTGACATTTCTTATGGGTATTATCATTGGAAGGCTACAAAACATTGCATCTTAACTTTCAATAAATCTAAATCATTTGAAATAGTGGGATATTTTGATTCAAATTATGCATCATGTTTTGATGATTACGAATCTACTTTTAATTATATCTATATGATATTTTAAAGGAGTTGTTTTATTGAAAAGTGTCAAATAGATACTTACAGCTACCTTATATATAAGTGAAGAGTATGTCTCTTTTTTTGTGATTGCCACTAAACAATGAATATGGTTAAGGAAATGAATTTCCATTTTATGCATATTTCGAGTCTTGATCATTTTGTTGCAGCATGATTCTATTGTAAGCTTCTCTAAAAAATTACAGGAATTTTAGTTGCATTAAATTTTGATACTTAATTCCCGTTTGTTAGAGAGAAGATTCGTGAATCTCATGCTCATTTTGGGTGATCCATTTACTAAGACAAACCCATTGGAGTTTTGTGAACATGTAACTCTTAGGTATATTGAAATTTTGGTGTCTTGTTATAAATGGGAGTTTGAGTTGTGTTCTTAAGGAACATTCTAGTACATTTTAGAATTTATAATATTTGTTTTCCTATTAGATTCAATGTTCTTGGTTGTGTCAAATCTTGGATACAATTTAGAATTGAAATTTTGTCAGCATTTATAGGATTATTTTCCTTATCGAATTCAATGTTCTTGATTCATAGTTTCACTTTTAAAGTATGGTTCACATTTATGGTGAATACATGATTACAGATTGATGTGAGCACAGATGACAAGAGGCGTGGCAGCTTAAATGACAATTTGAATTTTCCTCCAGGCCCAATTACAAGACTAAGAGCCAAGAAGTCCAAGGAATCACTACAAATTTATGTGGGAAAAGTTTTAGAGAATGCTAATCAAAATCACTTAGATGGCTTAGGCTTGGAGAAGGAACCCCAATTCATTCATCTGAGTCATGTCCAACCTAAATGAAGGCCTAATTCGTTTGGGTTATATCTTTCAGAATTGCTGTTATTGAAATAAATATTTTGGACCACATTGTAACTAAATTGGGCCTAGGATGTATATGATTGTGTATGGGGCTTCTATTTTCAATGTCTGAAGTTATTTTGGCCTCATTTGACCTAACTTATTGAGAGCCTAAGAAGCATTACGAATTAGGGTTTCACAGTGGGTTTAAAGCTTATAAAAAGGCTTAAGTCTCAACCTTGTAAGACATCAAGTTTCATTCTATCAAAGAAACATTTTAGTTTCCTTCTTGGCTTGGCTAGAGTTCTCTAGGAGAGGATAGTTTGTCATCCTCTATTGCAACAAGAATTAATTCTTAGCAAGGTGATCTCTTGGAGTAAATTTATTCTTGTTTCTAATCAATATATTATTTGTGTTTCCATTTGCATTTGTCATTTAGGGGTTCAATAGGTTGGGGGTTCATCCCATTTCATGTTCTTGCCATAGTATGTTATAGGAGTTTCAGGTTCTTCATAACCTTGGGGTTTCACATCACATATCAGTTGATTAAAGGCATACCCATTGGGTTTATTGGGAGTATGAGTTGAGTCCTTGAAAGACTTTTGTGGTGTAATATAACACCAAATTGTCATTTTGTGATCCATTCTTTTTAGATATTGGAACTAAATATGTGATCATGTTAGTATCACTTGTTTCCCTATCGAATTCAGTGATCTTATGTAGTTTTATTTTTGAACTTGGTATGGTGTAGTGTATACACACATCTGTGTGCCTTAGTGAATATTGATTGTTTAGTTTCATTGTTTAATTGATTGTTTTGATAATCGATTAATGCTATCAGAGTAGGAGATTGTTGGAATAATTTCATATTATTTTATGGATTATCATTAATCCAATTATTAAAACAATTTTATGTAATTATTATTAAGCAATTAATATTAAACTAAACTAAGAATGGATTGGGTCCTTGTAGACACTGTGGATAATCTGTGATGTGTTGGATTACTCGCAAACTTATTTGGGTAGAGACCCCAACCTATGGCCCACTATTTATCAATGACTATCCCATCAAATTACTAATTAAGAATTTATAAGGAGAGATGAAGCTTAATTATTTAGTTAATTAAAGAGAGCTCATTTTATTAAAACTAAAACCCTTTATTATTATTATTATTATTATTGGAGTTGCTATAAAAGGAAGGCATTTGTGGCAACTCTTACAAGAGGCATTTTTTTTCATAAGTGGCAAGTTGTCTCTCTGGTTCTCTCTTCTATATCTCAGTTCTGTCTTGGTGAACATTGGGCATTGTAGTTTGTTCATCCCTACTGATCTAAGAGCTATGGCCAGCACTACATCGAATATAGGTCAGTGTTCATTAATATGCAATCTCTTGTTTTGGATGTTAGCATTGTATAATGTCAATCCAGCAACTCTTTCATCTAAATCCCAATTTGGGTTAGAATACTTTGGAGACACTACTTTGTGGGATTTCGATTTTGTCTGTTGTTTAAAATTTTCAAAGGTAAATTAATTAACGAGAAATTATGGGATTAGCACAAATCACCTTTTCATTTTATGTTATTGATTTTAACGATATAGCCTACGCTCTGCTTTGGATGTTTGTTGTTTCTTTTTTTCTTCTTTTTTTAACTCATGCTTATAGTTTTAGACTTCTTATAAAGAGAGGTATGATGGTTTTTGTTCTTTTCCTATTATGGTTCCTGAGAATCATATGGGTGCCAATTTTGGCGTATTCCAAATTGCATTGGGTTTTGACTTGCTAATAAGTCCTTATAAGTTTTCATTAAAATTAAATTCTCCTAGTTTTCTCTGTTTATCAAACGTAATTGAACATACATAAGAGATAATATGCATATTTGATTTAGAATGAAAATTTTTCGTCATTTGAAATGTTCTTAATGGTGTTTTTCTTTTTGATATTTAGGTTATGCAAATTTCATCCAAAATGACAGACGCTGCTTCAAAAAATTGGACATTGGCTTAATAAGCTTATGGTTTCTCTCCATTGATGTTGATCCTTTATAAATGATAACTAGAGCTAAAATCTTCTTAGATTGAAGTGTTATTTAATTGTAAGCTGTCTAACTTCTTCAGTACCACTTTGAATTCAATAACTTGCAAATGTCTGCTTTTGGTGGGATTGAAAAGACCAATCTTATGTTATGCTTTTAATTGTTTCTTTTCTTTACGTAAAAAAAAAAAAAAAAGAAGATAAATTACAAATTGCTTATTTTACAATACTTTTAAAAGAACTATTAAAAATTAATTAATTAATTGTTATATAATTTAAGCTGGTTAGGCTTTAAAATGTTATATAAATATTTAATTATGTTAATATACCAATAAATATAATAATAATAATAATAATAGAACATATATATATATGTAATATAAAATGAACATAATTCAAAATTAGAATATATTTAATATGATAATTTTGAATATTCTAAATATTCTAATACATAATATACAATAAAATAGAAAATTCTATTAAATAGTAATTAATATATAATCTAAAATCTATATTTTTTATTATAATTTTATTTATTTTATATTCTTTAATTTGCATAGAATACATTTTTCTACTTTTAAGATTTAATAATTGTTATATTTTCAAATATATATCATAATAATAATATTTTTAGGGGTAATATGGTAACTTTGATCTCACTCCTTTTCATTCCCTCATCGATTCATCAAACCAAACAAAGTATGACAGTCTCATTTCTATTCTATTCCATTCCATGTGCAACCAAACATATATACTTACTTTCCCTTTCCCTTCCTCATTCTACTCTCATTCTCATTCCTTTTCCATCATAAATAATTTTGTCAACCAAGCCCACCTTTATTCCATTCTTTTAAATTTCAACAAGTTAGGATTAAAATAAAAGAAATGGGCAAAGTTGGAAATGCATACCTACCATTCTTGGTCCATTCTTACTGCTCCAACATTTAGGGCAAAATTTTCTCATCTTTCTCATTTGTGTATGCTAGCCAAAACTTAAAAAGAAAAGAAGAAATTAAAACTAACAAATGGTGGAAAAATAGTATAAGACAAAGAAAGAATGATAAGCTTGTTTAAGGTGTATTTCTTGCTATTCTCCCTTAATTAATGATGAGAGCTTTAGGCTTTTTGATCTTGTAGTTATAGTGGAAAGCAATAATGAGCCAGATACAACTAAATAAATAATATTAAATCAAGATACGATAAACTTGGTAACATTGCATTGGACCGTCCATGCAACGTGAAAAAGTTTTTTTAATATAAAAATTGGGTTGCATTGGAGCAACCCACATAACCCAAATATTATATTAATATATCAAAAGAAAATTGTTCCAACGCAACCATGAAAATAATTAAAAAAAAATCAAGTTGCATTGAAACAACCAACCAAGCATTTTTTTTTTTTAAAAGGACAACTAGGTTGCGTTGGCTATTTGGAAAAAATATTATTTTCAGAAACAATGATTAGGTTGCATGGGAACTTCCCCCACAACCACAAATTTATATTTTTTAAATAAAATTTGCGTGGATCAACTCACTTTTTTAAAGTCAATATAAACTAAATTAATATCATATCAATATTAATTATAATGGAAATTTTAAAGAAATAAATATACATATATATATATATATATATTAATAAAATAATTTAATACATGGAATTAAAAATATTATGATAATTAATTAATCCAAAAGTAATTAGTTATTTATGTAATTATTAAAAGTACAAACAACATCAGAAGTTCATAAGTATATCATTAAAAGTGCAAACAACATAAGTCCATAAAGTAACTCAAGTTAAACACACAAATGATATAAGAGTGGCTCTAAATATTCAATCAACAAAGTAGTGACTTCTAATGCGACACCGAGGCCTTTTTCACAATCATTGTGGTTGGTGCAGTACAAACTGCACATATTCTTTTTTCCCTCCCTCTTCTTCTTCTTCCCCTCCTTCATCTTATTCAGATTATGAGTCACTTTGAGCAATAGTCGGGTGTGAATTCAAATCTATCTTAAAGAGTGAAGTGGAGGGATTAGTTGATTTAGTGTAAAAAAAACTTTCTATAGTTGCAAGGATCCACCAGTTTCAAAAGGTCGACCAGTATACTTGGTACTAAACATGAATAGATAACCAATAATGTTGTGATGGATGTTGAGTAAGGTTAGAACTGAAAAGGAGGGTGAATTGGGTTTTATAAAATTTTTACTGCAAAGCTTTTCTAGAAACATAGATGATAAAATCAAATAATGAATGCAAAATATGAAAGGAGTAAGGAGATAAGTATGGACACAGAGATTTATACTGGTTCAGCTTTTACCCAAGCCTATGTCTAGTCCCCAAGTAACCTCTTCGGATTTTTCACTATCTCAGAAAATCAATATAATTCCCAAGAGAACCTCTCTTCAATTCCCAAGCTCTCACAGCTTGACTCCTTCAAGGAACCTCCTTGAAAACTCTCTTAGGGATATACTCCTCTTGAACCCAAGCTTTCTCTTAGCTTGACTCTTTTAAGGAACCTTATTGAGCTTCTGTCTCAAAAGAAAGAAATAGTTACAGATGAATAACTCTTTGGATAGAATAGATAATATAATGAAGCACTATGATGATATAGAGCTTATAAGTAAATGAAAACTTATGATATAATCACTCTTGAATTTTCTCTTAATGTTTCAAGGTCTTAAGTCAAGTTTATATAGATTGAGGCCTAATAGATCCATTAAGGGTGAGTGGAAAATCAAAGAATTCAAAATATAGTCATTATAGATTTGTTATAGCTTCTTTGTCACTAACCAGTTGACTGCTCCATCATTCCTTCTCACAATTTTCAAATTCTAGACCAAACAATCTACTGCTCACTTTGGACTAATCGACTGGTCTCACAGAGAGCTCTTAGTCGATGGTCTCAAGGCTGGTTGTTGACTAATGCTTGATTTGGGGGTGACCAATCGACTGTTCACATATGGCTAGTCAACTGCTCACTCATAAAAAGCTCCCAGTCGATCAGGCTTAAGTTGGTAACTGACTAGTTTCATCTAAGAAAGTTACCAGTCGACTACTAGCTTATCACTAGTCGACTGTTCACTTACAAAGAGTACCGAGCCGATCAAATTTCAAGCTGGCAGCAAACTATGAGCTTTTTAAAAGCTAACTAGTCGACTACTGGGTTATGGCTAGTTGACTATTCATTGACAGAAAGCCCCCAAATCTGTTTTTCTTAACCTTTAAGACCTAAGATTAATTTTCCATTGATTTTAATTGATTCTATTAGCTCAATACCGTTTACAAAGGTTCTTAAGACATGATTAAACATTGAAAACACCTAGAACATAAGTAATACATATCAAAACTTCTCTTCTTGTGTTGTTATCATCAAAACATCAATCTCTCAACAAATAGGCTCAACAATTGACTTGTAGCCATATGCTTTGTGCTACGATGTCATGGGAAATAATTGGAATAGGACAGGCAGACTGTGATGGTGGCGTTGGAATATAACATGATGGGCTAACACTTTCAAAATTTACAAAGTGTGAGGATAAAGTAAAAGAAGACGGATTAACATCAATAAAGCCAGATTATTGTTCACGATCATCCAACAATGGCATCTTAATGGACATGAAAATGTGTGCTATCTTTCTCGACCTACCTAGTGGAATTTTTAGCTTAGGTAAATTAGGAGTAGGAGAAGCGTGCTGAGACACTAACATGTTTCGATATTCTCCCAATGATTGTAGTATAGCATTACAATAATGGCTAATGGTCTTGCAAAAATGTCAACAATTTAGGCACGCCCCTTTATTGCAAATGCTGATGTTGTACAATTACTCTGCTAAGTTAGCCTACAAAAAAGCATTATAATTAAATTGTTGACATGATAAGTATTGAACTAGTATAATGGTGAAAATGACAATTCCATAGGAAATACCATAAAGCCCAATGCCCTACTGACAGGGTGGATCCACCAATATGTATGCCTCTAGTACCATCCATTTTAAGTGCTTATAGGTGCGATCAATGGTTTTTGTTAAGAGAAGGTTTTCTAAGAGAGAGAGACATGTCATCCATTCTAAGATTAAATGAAAGACATATGCTCTTGACACCAATCTTTGTGTTACATATCTTAAAGCTATATAATGTGACATACACTTAGGTTGACTACATCTCTTAGTTGTTGCATACCAAACTATTAGAGCACTTGATCTGCATAGTGCCACTCTATGATATGGAAGCATATAAGCGGGATTGATACATGCCAAATGTCAGGCAAGGCAAGGCAGTAAGCGGGCACCAAACGATTTGTGTTTAACAAGTGAAATATAAGTAAATTTTATGTGTAAAATTTGGTCAAAGAGGACTTAATAGTGCCTAATAGCCTTACAAATAAGGCGAGGATATTGTCCAATGCCCATTCCTTTAAAAGGCATGTAATTGTATACGTTACATATCAACATTCTATAAATGGAAATTATAATATTTTATGCGTTATAAATTTATTTTCAAACCTAAAGCCCAACAGTGGTCTTAGCAGATAAATATCAAGTCAAGGATCAAGATAGGGTGGTTGCTCCAAGGCAAGCATAGGGAACTGATCCCATGCCAACATATGCAACAAAGTTAAGCAAACACCTCTTTGTTTAAATACTTAGTGGCATTGCACATCTCTCTATATATGCGACCAAAGATTGCAGATCCCTAACTAGATTAGACAGCTTATTGAAAGTCTTCAAGAAGACTTAAATATATAAGTGGCACTCTGTGTCCCATCCAATCAGGCATCAAGTCTCCAATTAAACACATTATGTAAGCTTAAGCAAAACATTAAATTGTATCCGTATCTATATTATCTGGAAGTTAGTGAAAAATTATCAATGAGCCAAGTAACACTTGGCCTTTGTCTTTCAAATTGCTCTGAAGGTAGAGTAACTCCTAGTAAATACTGGCACAGATCTAGCCAAAGGTAGGTTGTGTGACCACAAACTGGCATTCTATTGCAACGAAGGCCATTGTTTTGCAACATCCTCAAGTGTGATAATATACTCACCTTGTGTCATATGGAATGTATGGGTTTCTGCCCACCACCTTTCAATAAGGGTGAAACAAATACTAAGTCGTCTACTAGTCGAGACATAATGTATAACCCATTTTGTGTTATGTATGGAATAATGGTAAGTAGGGGCTCAAATAGTCTATCAGCCTAGGCAATTTGGTGAAGGTGTAGTATATAATCATCTTGCAAATGTATGAGAAAAGGTTCCTTTAACTTGTAGTGATATATAAGATAAAGGTTATAAGCTACCTTAAACTTACTCTGCTAAGCCACACTGACTACGACAAGTATAAAGTTTGTAGGTATAGTACAAAGTCATTCTTAAGACCTAGATCTACTGCATGTTAATGCCTAGCCATAGGAACACCTTGCAAGTACACAAAATAACAAAATACATAGACAAGTAACTACTTGAACAAACTATAACATCTTAAATTTTTACACATAGGTCCTATGTCCTTAATTGAAAACTGTCCAAGTAAAAGACAACTTTGGAATAACTTTTGTTGTATACCTTGAAATAATAAATCTTTTTGGGGAGCTAATGGAAAAATAAAAGAGTTTTTAAGGTGTGGAAAGAAATCCCCAAAGTATACAGGCTACATTTTAATTTTAAAAGAAAAGTGAATGAAGGGTTGTCCTTAATTGCAAACGAAAAAGTACTTTTAGGGACCAAATTTAAAAAATGCAAAACTGAGGGGTATGAACAAAAGATGGCCTAGAAAAGTGGAGATAAGGACCAATGAAGAAGGAAACAATCATTAGATTGATTAAAGTGAAGATTCCCTATAGAGATAAGTGCACTTTCTTATATAAGGGCATAAAGTGTAATTTCAACCTTAAAGAAACAAAAAGGTGTGGGGTCAAATTAAAAATTAAGTTAAAGTGAAGATAAACATGTGCTAGCCATCATTAAAAATCATTATAAGGGCATGTGAAGTGAGACATGTGCACCAATGCATGAAGATATAAAGGACACATGGCACATACTTAGTGAACAAGCTAGATTGGCTTGGAAAACAAGTCAAGCCACCCATCCTATAAATACCCCTCCCACTTTGACATTTTGTGCAAATGAAGTGTGTGTTTTAGTGTAGAGAGAGAAGGAGGCTGAAAGAGTTAGAGAGGAAGAGAAGGAGAAGGCCGAGAGGAGGAGAAGGGAGTGATGGCCAAAAAAGCTCTTTGGCATGTAAGCTTAGGGATTTAGTTAGTCATATTCACCATTATTTTTATCTTAATCCATCTTCTAATTATGTTATTAATTAAGAATCATATTGTTTTATTTTTTTAGCATTTGGAAGTAACAATTCCTACCTTGGCTGAGACAAAGGTAGATAACTAAGATATTCTCTAATTCTTTCATTGCATAAGAATGAGGTTGTGGCCCCTGGTGGGCGAGGGCCGTGGTAGGTGGATCACCTTGATGGTGTAAGGTTATGGCCCTTACTAGGTGAGGCCTGTAGTGGGTAGAGCACTTTAATGGTGTGTGGTTATGGCCTTTAGTAGGCGAGGCACCTTGGAGGTGTGGTTTAAGGATGTGGATTGCTCGGTACAATTAGTCATGCATGACGTGTGTTTATGGATCCTTGTTATTGACATCCTTTTTTGTTTATATATCCTCGTGATGATTATCTTGATGAATGATTTTAACCTATTATTGTACTTTGTTAATTATTTGGAATGCTTATTTATCTATTGGGATTTGTTGAAATCTCATCCATTTTTCTTATATATTTCAAGTGAAAATGCCTATATTTGCTACGTTTAGATTAATCCAAAGTTATGTTGATGTTGGGGTTATATATATTATTATGGTATTTTGTTTAGATGATGGAGTAATGGCGACCGAAGTAACTGTGAGTAGGCTTGTGCTTAAGGAAGCTTACATTATGCATGAGGCTAAGAGTGGCAGCAACCCTTGTCTATAGGTCGTGAAGAAAAATGAAGCAAGTAAGAGAAGGCTTTGGCTAGAACTTGTTAGGTGGTGGGTTGATATTAGAATATGATGAATTTTGAATTGTACTATATTAATTCTATTCTTGTAATCATGTAACCCTAAACATGCTATTTTGGAATTCTCTTCCTTTATCCTATCTTGTATAAACCTATATGGAAGTATGGAATGAATGTTTAGTATTCTATTTTGAGTAAGGATATGTATTGATAAAATTTAGTTTTATTGCTAGTTGGCCGAGAATACAAATGGTCTAATTTAGGTCAATAAATGTTAATACTTGTATGAGTTGATTGATTATTTAGATAACCACCTAAATAGCTAAGTTAATTAGTTAATTTGCATGAGGGTTGAGACCACTCTAGAGCTTTAATAAACAAAGCAACACGTTAAACCAAGACTAATGCACATATATTAGCAAAAGCATATTGGTAAACTAAACAAGTTCAATTTGCCATTTGATATGAATTCATTCGTGTTACCTAGGAATAATGTAATAAAAATTAGCTAAGTTAATAATCCTTAGGCCAAGTCCAAAGGAAGAAGTAGTGATATGACATAAGAACATTAGTTATTTTGGTTGCATGTTATATGTCAAATGTGCCTTGATAGAAGAAAAGTTCCCTTTGGCTGAGATGTATAATATGAAAGAGAAAAGTTGGAGTTTCAAAGGTGGAACCCTAAAAGAGGCAAATTAAGGGACTACATGAGAAAACCAAGAGCTAAAGGAGAGAGGTAAGTATATTAATTTATTTAGGATTGATCTTAATGCCAAATTTATGAAAATGAAATCTCCTTGGGTTAGATAATGCACCTAGGCTGAAAAGAGCATGCATGGGATAGGTTAGAAACTTGTGTTAGTTGTATGATTAATATAAGTATGAATGTACCCTAGTTAACTTAGTAAATATGGAATTGTCTCATTATGAAGCACAAAGATTAAGAAAGTAATATTAGAATTGCACATAGGCTGTGGTAGGATATTTATGGTAATGATGTGTAATTTAAATTATTGAAAGATTGATGGATTAATTATATTTAAAGTGTTTAGTTATTGGGCACTTTTTGAAATGATTGCATGGGAAAAAAGCATAGGCAAGATAGGTTAGTATTTTTCATGTAAGTCTTACTTAGTGGAATGTGTAGAACAACCTCGGAAATATGAAAAAACATGATGTGACCATGATGGGAATTAGGTTGACCAATTGGAATCTTGATAAGATATCACTTATGGTAGTCTTGCATGGAAGCACGTGTGACAAGATGTGAGTGAATTTTCAAAGAGACACCATGATGGAGGTAGGTCCTACATGTGATCATGTTTCATGTTTTTAAAATTTATAAGATTGGACTTAGGAAATAAGGCTATTAACATATATATATATTATGGGACTTAATGATTGAATATGGATTCCAAGATTTATCTTTTAGGTCCACACATGATAATTAAATAGAAACTAAAAAACAATACTTTGCTTAATTTTTAAATATATTCGTGTAGTAGAAATAAAATAAAAATCTTCAATTTAGTCCCTAGATACTTTTCCTCAGTATTTTAATAAGTGTGTGGTTGTATTCTGTAGGTATAATTGTTTAGGTATCTACTTGATTAGTATTTAGGGATGTCATACAAACAATTGCATGGTACATAAAAATTAGCGACGTACCAAACTTGGTTACACATAATAACATAATATATAAACAAATAGTCGCATATGGAGTTTGATTACATAATATTACATCATACATAAATAGAAAGCCACTTATTGAATTTGCCTACACTCAATTACATAATACATAAGTAAATGAGTGGACAACAATGCCAACTGGACATGACGTTATAGGCAAGTGGCCTGATTATGACCCACTTGTCAACATCACCTATGCCTTTTAGGTTCTTCACTTCCTTCCATCCAATCCATTTCATTTTGAATCTATGAATATTTCGATTGTCACTGATCGCACATCATTACATGATCTTAATTTGCCCTGATGACTATGGCTAGTGAATGACATCTCTAATTGGATATAACTCATTATTATAAATGTTCATCATTGTATTTAGACAAAAGATACGATTTATATACTTTACAGGGTCTAAGATGACCTTTCCACTGGCAGCAAAAACATGTGAGCATGGGTACTTCTTAGCTTGAAATTTGCCATAGTCACATGTGTATTCGACTAAATTCATATGGCTTTTCAACTTCAAAAGATGATTATCATTAGTCAAACTATCGAATGACACATATGGATGATTTTCTATTACATGCAACTAGCATTTATCACAACTTATCATAGAACGTCTTGCTTGCCTAAATTTGCATATAAGTGGTCTTGGCATGCTTAACCCAATAATAAGTTAGCCTATAAAATGTTGCCTTCACTAACCCTAGAGTAGGCAACCAGCAGATAACCTTTAAAATAGCATTTAAGCACTCAACCAAGTTTGTAGTCATGTGACCTCACCAACACCTTTCCACATCATATACTTTCGACTATTTACTCATTAGCTTGGCTGAAGTTGATGCAATTGTCCTAACTTTTTGTCAATAACCTCCAGCTAGTATTAGTAACCTGTACAAGATAATGATGACGTAGAAATCATACATGAAAAAAATTGTTAAATTTAATATTATATATTTACCAATATCTATAAACAACTTCAGCTTAAAATATACTTTTAGGTTACTAGCCATGTGACATAGGAAAAACACATGGTAAGTATATGGGGGATATAACCTAAGTCAAGGGTTTGATACGAATGCCAAAACTATAGCATACTTGTTTGAAATCAAACACATGCCTTGCTAATCCATAAGCACTTATCATCTAAGGTTTAGTAAGAACTATGACCATGTTTGTTATGTTTCCCCTTCAACCAAGGTAAATGCAATAGGAACCATATTTCTATCACCATCCTGTGAAGTTACTATCAATAACTTGCCTCTGTACTTTACGATCAATTTGGACAATGGCCTTCGAGTGTTCCTCCGCTTCAATGCATGACTTGAAGGTTAAAGACACTCAATGGAATATTGTAACTAGCATGTTCCCTAAAAATAGATTGGGGGCAATCTTTATTGACAAACTCATAGTATGAGCTTGGGTTAAAGTGTTGCACAACTGCTATCTACCTTGGTAATATAGCATAAGACTTTTCCCGATCCCTAAATGACATTGTAGTTGCCTAATACTTTCCTTTCCATGCTATTTTATACAAAACTGTGTACCCAAAAATAGAGTGCACCAGCTCAATTATTTGTTGAATATTTACACTTGAATGTTGGGTCACATGTGACACAACAAATGAAGATATAACTTCTAAATCAAGTTTTGAGTGATCTTGGGACAACGACGCCGACAAGCAAGTTTGAGGGCCACCATACTTTGTGATTTACTAGTGGTTTTCATTGGCCTTGTGGCAAGCCTGAACTTTTTAATTGTAATGACAACCATACTTAGGCACTTGTAATCTTCATACTTCTTATAAGTGTAATACATTTTGAATATATAGTGTATTCACACTGAGTAAATCTTTATTGCATGATGCAGAGCCCTTTGATCATTTTATTGCATGCCAATACACAACTCATGTTTGTCATTCATGTCTGTATTGGGGAACTCTTTATCCTTCATAACATCCATATTTATCTGTTCAAAGAAAACAACTGTCGAATTAATATATTATTGCTCGATGCCTTCTTGTACAACATCCTTATTACCTTCAGCATCATCTTCACTCTTTTCTTAGTCATCACCTTCACTTGTGGCAACCTTATCATCACTCACAGAGGGAGTATCATATTCATCCTCTGCTTCAAAGTCTTCCATAATATCCTTTGTCGCCTTTGAAAGAAAATTGATTCGACATAGTGTAATTGATTAATGTGATTAACTTGGTATGCATGTGTAATTGATTGTATGAGCCATGTACTAGTTAGCATATGATGGTTATGGGGTAAATGTGTTGATGTCAGCAACATATGGGTTGAACATGGGTGTGTACTCATCAGTCATATCAACTTGATATGAGCATGGGAGTGTGGATGAAATATAAACATCAATTGGATAATTCTCTATAGTCAAGCCAACTTCCACTATACTAATATATGCACATAACTCGGTAGAACTAAGTTGAGTTAGAAATTGTGCATTTATCTCCCATATAAATTTAAGGTCTTCGTCATCAGAAAGCCTATAAGCATGATATTGAGTTGGAGATAATGACACTGGATGTCTATACACTTGTTAAGAAACTATTTGATTCAGTCCCAACCCTATTTTACATGCAACTGCTTGTTTTAACCCCTTCGGTATGATATTTCTATCCACACTCATAGCATCGACCATGTCATAGACAAATGTTACACCTTCGTTGGTATTGATTAATTCTCCATTTGCATATATCACTATAATCTCTTTCCTATTGCCTATTTCAATCCCTAGAATGATATGATTATCAATTCCACTTTAATTCCTCACAATCTTGAATATCATATATTCCATCTACTATTTAAGACATTTAAGTAAATGCATATCTTTGATAAAAAAAAAAATGGTATAAGCATATCTTATAATATTGAGCATTAATTTACCATTTACCATTTTATTTAAGTTAACAATTTTATTTGCATAAATTTTTTCCCAACAACTCTTTTAATATGTCAAATAAAAAAGTGGTATAATGGGTAGTGTTTTCATTTTTACTTCATCCCAAAAAAATTATAACCTAAATAATTATTGAACTCAAAGTATATTTAATCTACTTTTTGTTTTAAAATACAATTTATCAATCCCTATTTTATTAATATAATTGTGTTGCATAATTTATCACATATTACGTATAATTTACTAGCATGTATTATTGTTTATATCCTATCATTAAAATTTTTCAGAATTCTAATTTAAAACACCGTATAAATTATTTCTAATAAAATTTATTATTATTAAATTTAATTTTCTTGGACATGAACAAAATTCTTTTTATCCATGGAAGCTTCTCTAAGAAAGCTAATTTATGAATCATCATAAAAATTACTTCTAATGAAAATTGTTATTGTTATTACATCATCTATGGAAGCTGCTCCATGAACTTTAATTTATTATACATTATAAAAATGATTTCCAACAAAAAAAAATATTATTACTATATTTAATTTCGTTACATTTAGAAAAAGTTCTTTCATCCATGGAAGCATATCCAAGAACTCTAGTTTATTATACATTGAAAATTAATTCTACAAAAAATTATTTATACTAACTTTAATTTTGTTCCATTCGAAAAAAGTTCTTTCATCCATGAAAGCTTCTCTATAAACTCTAATTTATTATATATTATAAAAAAATTTCCAATAAATAATTATTCTTATTATAAAATTAATTTTTTTTAAATATTAAAAAAAAATCTTTCATCCATAGAAGCTTCTTTAACATTTCTAAGTTATTAAACATCATAAAGATTATTTCTAACTAAAATTATTATAATTTCTTAAATATAAAAAAAAATTATCCATGGAAGCTTCTCTATGAACCTTAATTTATTAAACATCATAACAATTATTTCTAATACAAATTATTATTATTTTATTTTATTTCGTTAAATATTAAAAATCTTTTATCCATGAAAGCTTATTTAATCATTCTAATTTATTAAAACCATAAAATTATTATCAATATTTTTCACTTACCATTAGATCAATATTAGGCTTAATACAACAAAATATAAATTCTAAACTACACAAAATAGATGCTTAAAAAAATTTAAAAATTAGAATATATATTACCTAACTTTTAGAATAGATCCTTTGTTGGTGGACCTCTTCGACGGACCAAACTTTCTTGCTGCGGGAAACTCTCCTTATGAAGATGAAAATTACAAAAAATAAGTGAAAATGAAAGAACATGAGTGAAAGTGAAAGAAAAAAGGAAGAAGAATGAACTATGTATACCATGAAAGAGGGTGAAATTGATAAAGGATCGGTGTTATTTTATGTCTAATATGCTTCTTTTTTTTCCAATTAAAAATAATTCATATAATCCATCTTCAACCCTCCAGTAAGAAATTGCCATGTGGTGTTTGTAATCAACAGGATCAATCATAGCTCACCACGTGATTGAATTTCCAGCTGACCTACAGGTGTCCCATTCTATCACTCCATGCTATTGTCCAGTCACATGGAGTGCCTCCACGTGAAAGGGCTCAACCTTCACTAGTTAATCGTTTATTTTTTTGAAAAAAAATATATATACTTGGGTTCCATGGGTTGTTTCAATGCAACCTAGTTTTTTAATTTAAAAAAAAAAACTTCACATTGTGTGTGATGATCTAATGCAACGTTAAATGGTTTATCATATCTTAATGCAATATTATTTACTGTGTTGCATCTAGCTCATTATTTTTTTCCTTTGTAGCAACAAAAATCTAAGAGCTTTAAATGATCAAGCTATAAGTTTAAAGTATGATGCTTGTTATAATTCATGAATAAAAGAAATTTATATGGAATTGGATAAGACACTTTCCATCTTGTTTGTTGTTTTAAAAGTACTTTCCTTTTGAATTGAATAATGTATATTTTTCTAGGGCTTTGTCTAAAATTTGGGAAAAAAATGTTTAGAATTTGATGGTTTCATTTTTTAAGCATTTAAAGTGAATTTTGAAGGAAGCTATAAAATTATGTGAGTTGTGGATATACAATAAATTTGGAATATCAATGCATTTTTATTAATATATGATATATATGGATTATGTTAAATTAAGAATTTGCTTGACTATTGGATTGCTACACCAAGAGCAAGAAATCTTTGTGTAATTCATGTCTTGTGCATACAAGGTAATTTGTACTTCTATTCCTTTCATATTTGCACTTAAATTGAATTAGTAACATGAATTATTTTCTTGCTATGAGTATGAATTTTGTAATTTCTTTGTGTGGCAAGGAGCCGAAGGTGAATCGTAAGGGCTTCATCATGTTTCTTTTTTTTTTTTTTATATCAATCTATGATTGCAATTAAAGGTAGAATAGTTTTTTGGTCTCTCACTTATTATAAGATTTTTATTTTGATCTCCCATTCATTGTAATGCTTAAAATGATCCCTCATTTATTGGAATATGTCACATTTGGTCTCTTTCTTTTCAAAATATTACCAAATTTAGTCATTTGGATTTATAGTTTAAGGTTTGGTAGAAGGATTAAATTTGATATTTTTATTTGTAAAGACTAAGTGTAATATTTTCTAATAAATGAGGGACCATTTTAGGCATTACAATAATTTAAGGGACTAAAATACAATTTTGTAATAAGTGAAGGACCAAAAAGTTATTTTTTTCGACCTTTCCAACAATTGTTTGTCATAAACTAAATATTTGCAGGTTTGGGACAACAAGTATAGGATAACCAAATAGAAATGTAAGCCTGATACTTATGTAATTCTTTACTTATTCATATCCAATGATATTTGCATTAGTTTGTGATAAATATGATTAGAGTGTTATATTGACTACAAAGATATATATCTCACTCTTTATGTTAACATTTTCAATGAAAATGCCAGGAAAAGGATAAAGGGAAGTAAGACATGGATAAGTCTTATAAGGTACTCATACTAGTTGAAAGTGTATATTATATGATTATCTTTTAAAATTATGTGCTCTATGTAAAGAAACTTGTAACAAGAATTGGAAGTCAAGATACTAAATATAAGATAAATTTAGTACAAAATTAGACTTTTATTTCTAGTGGACAACTATAAGTTGGACCACTTTTGGTATGCAACTATGGGGTATTAAATAATTACAAATGCCTTGAAATTTTTATGGTAGTGACAGCTGAGTCAATATGCAAATGGAATGTCATGTAAAATTTCAGAGAAAAATACAAATTTGGTCTTTCACTTTTAGCTAAAGTAATAATTTGGTCATCTAAAAATGGAAAGTATTAAAATGATCTTTGAAAGATAAAGCGAACAAATTTGGTCTTATGGTGGACCAAATTGATTCAAGGAGAAACTTTATTTTTTTGAAAGATTTTATTTTCTAAGGGCCATTTTGATACTTTTTATATTTAAATGATCAAATTGATTTTAAGGTCAAAAGTGTGGGATTAAAATTGAATTTTTCTTTAAATTTTTGTGTAAAATCAGAGAAATATGCATAAGTCATTATTTACCTTGAAACAATGGCTATTTTATTTTAGAGTTAAAATAGAGCACTTTGGAAAACTTATGCTATTTGATGCCTATATGAGTACATTTTTGGTTGAAAGTTTTATAGTAGTTAACCAACATATAAATGATGTCATATATAAATTTTTAGCATGCTTCAAGTATAGATTATGTTAAATATAAACTTGTAGCATGCTTTAAGTTAATTTGCTAATCCAATTAAAATCCAAACATTGTGGGTTTGAATCTGACCTTAACAAGCATGATAAGAAAGTGTGATTTATAAAGGAGCAAATTTACAATTTTTAATCTAAAATGTAGTAGATATAAAGGAATTGTTTCTACAAAACTTCATAAAATTTGGAATAGGTTTGGGCCACTTTCAAATTAAGAAATAATAAAGACAAAATTAAGAACCTTAAAACTAAACAATTTATATTCCTAACTTGGTTAAGGTACTAAATGAAACTAGTTTGTGTCTTTTAGAGAAAAAAAGTTTATCTTGTTATATACCTATACATTTTAGAACAATAGTGTTTACGGGTATTAGTAGAAAATTGAATTTAGTAATGTATTGTAATGTGAAATGTATTAACTATATTATATGATTTGTAAGTTAATTTCTTAAATTTATTATTTAATTATTAATAACATCGATAGTTAAGAATAGAAAAAAAAAATTATAAATTGGAGAATATAAATTCATCAGGAATGCTAATAATATTGAATAGTTGTACATATAATAATAATTGTATTAGTCTATTTTGCTTTCAATCTTTTTTACATTTCATCGAGATAGCAGCCTTTCAAACTTTTGATACATCGTTATCATCACTATCTCGAGAAGCTGTAGATATTTCTAGACTTAAGATGTGTATGCTTTGTTCAGGAAGAGTCCTTCTTTCCTTTGGCTTGCTACGGAGTAGGAGCTTAAGTTTCACTTGCTATGAAGCTTGTTTTGCACCTTATGAGTAATGCAATTCATGAAGAATGTTGAGTATAAGGTTTAAGGTAATAATATAAGATGCTTATGAGAGGATGGTAATAATAGAAAATGAAGTATACATGTAGGTACTTACCTTTGTGAGCAAGTTGAGTTGATGTTGTTGTTCTTTTAGACAATTATATGGAAGAAATGTTGTTGAGTTGATGTTGTTGTTCTTTTAGACAATTATATGGAAGAAATGTTGTTGTGTTAGTGTAGTTCTACTAGCTTTCTTTGAGATTACAATAATCCAATCTAATTTCAAATATCAAAGTGCAATAAGAAATGTTTCAAAGATGCAACTAAGTTCTACTAGAATCTCTATCTTGAGCAAATAGTAACTCTATGGCTATTGTGGTAAGCAATTTTTGAACATTTCTATTGAACTTGATAAAGGTTGTGGAATCTGTAACATCATAGACTTTCAAGTGCACTTTGAACCTGTAAGAGTGAAGGTTTTTTTTTTTTTATTTCCATTAGCATGTTGTTGTTTGATTATTCGATACAATTAATTTGAACGTATATGTAACCTTGCAGTGGGGCACTAGGAGGGTAGTTTGCATACTATACTTGTGTTATGGTCTCCATTTTGTGTCAGTTTTCTCATATAAATTTAACATGTGTAACACCCCTTCCTTATTATACATAGGTTTTTTTGTAAATTCTAACAAAAACATAAATAATTATGGAAACCTATGAATAATTGAACTTTAAAATTACTCTTGATTAATATTTTGATTCTAACTTTAACTATCCCTTAACATTTTAAATGAGATTTAATAAGTGGAAAGATAAAACATAACCATTTAGTCTCGTATATGTCTACATTATCATCACATAGTAGTTGAGTTCGCGATACATTACACAATACATAAATGAATAAGACTTCCAATTGTCATACAAATATGAATCCCCATCATATAACTCTAGGAAGCCTAAAGGATATATATATATATATATATTTTAGGCAAGTTTGTCTTTACTACTACTAGTTTGGTTACCTTGTTTTGAAGTGTTTCACTCTTATTGGACCAAATAGCCACCCATCTCTATTACATATTGAAGTAAAGATAACATGATTTCAACGAGTTTTGTTTGGTGAAGTATCCCTAATGCCAACTCCTACTTGTTAGTGACACCTCTGCATAAGTTAATGGAAATTGTTTGTGACTTTCTTCATATGATGTTTACACAATATACTAAGGATGCTTCCATGGTTTGTATTGGCGTTGGGCAAAAGTTATCAATGTTAATATATGGGATTTGGGTAACTAATTTGCCTTATACAATTGTAATTAATTGTATATAGTTATTATCTTACCAAAAAATGCTATTTTGCATTCTACCAATCATAAAATTTCTATGAAGTTTTTCTTAAGGTTTATGGTTTACTCAACTCCTCCTTCTAGGTCACTTAGCTTCTAAAATTTAAGTGGACATATCTTTAACCTAGGTATTGGCGTATGCATCTTATAGGCTTTTTGGTTTTATTCTTTTAATCGAATAAATGTATTTAAATCAAACCCTCCAAATTATTTACTTAATATTCACAAACTCTTAAAGTTAAGGCCATTAAAATGTCTAACCTTTTATGTCCAATATTTTTTTAACCAATAGGTATTTTGAATCAAGTTAATCATAATTTTTCCTAATTCTTAGAGGTATAATATTGAGCTTAATTATTTTGATTCTCCTAAATTTACTTGTGAGAGTAAAATATTAAATTTTCCTTATTTATTTTACTCTTGTATGACCCATATCAATTTAGTTTAGGGGTTTTAAAATGGCTAAAATGTCATCCATATTAGTTCGTAGCTAATTAATTAATTAATCAATCAATAATGTATGGGTATAATAATTTCTCATAATAATTAAGTCAATAAATTTTTCGTCAATTAACTTATCATAAAAATTACTGTATTTCCCTTAATCAATATATTAAAAAATATCTATAAGCTTATCAAATTTATCCACATTATTAGCCTTTTTTTAGTTATCTTATTAAGGATATATTCTTAATTATTTAATTATTCCTTTTCAAATGCTTAATTTTTCTAATAAATTCCATGTATACGTATTATATTGTTCTATGGAAATTTGGGATGTTACAACATGCTATATAGCACTAATCATAACTGTCATCGATTCTATTAATGGATGCTCAAATAGTAAAATTCTTTCTCCTTCATATGTTTAATTGTAGTTTGTCAATAGACTACATTTTAAGTAGTGTTTTAAGTATATTTAGGATAAAATACAGGACATAATTAGGTTTTTCCCACTACATGTCTAATATATCCTATAAGAACCTCATTTTTGCAAGCCTATGTTTGTTCTCAGGGTCAGAGTTGATGAGAGATTCTTCATCTTTACCATGCTTAAATATATAATGGGTAGTTGTGAAGTTGTTTGTAAAAATATTATGCCTAGATTTTGTTAGATTCAATATTACCTTTGAAATATGTCCACAGTTTCAAGGATATGCATATTAACATAGGTTTTTATGCGTGTTGTTGAGTTGACGAAGAGTTCAACCCACATTTATTGAAACTGTTTTTAATGTTGCATATTGGGTAGTTACATGTTTTGAAAGAACTAGTTTTTGAAACTTTATAAACATTGGTTCCTTATCTGGGTTACTAAACATTTTCACATTTCAAATGTTCCATACTACTTTTATTTTTTGAACCTCTTTCTTTCCCGTTTTGTTTTATCCTTGAGGAACTTTGTCATTTTTCTTATATGATGTGGTGAAATAATTTTAAGAATAGTTTGGTTACATGTAATTCAGGCTAAGTTTTTCTTCTCCATCAGCACTAATGACTACATTTACCATAACTTTAAAGTTAACTTTTTTGAAAAAAAATTGAACAACATTAATATGTTGTGCAACTTACCTAATATTCAGTGAATGGGCAAAGAAAGTGAAGTGGCATGAAACTATTTTATCAAACAATCAATTATAATCTTATATATAACTTCATAAAACCTTGAAAAATGAAAATGTTCCTCTCTCTCATGCTTATTTTAATTCATTCATTTTTTCTACAATTGAATCCCACATATCATATATCAAATGAAGTGTAAGCTTATTAGTGTAAAAAAAAAAAAAACCTAAGCATTTCATTAAAAGGCTTCGTGAAAGAGATAATGTAATTAATCAAATCGCATTAAGAGTTATCAAGAATGAACTATTTAATACTATTAGCTTTTCTAACATCACCCTCTCAATAAGTACTTCATTCCTCACTAATTATCATTGTATAGAGAGGTTGTTTTATGAGTTTAAGCCATTTAGGCATCACCATGGTTGAATTAGCAATTTTAAAGGTATAAATTCATTGAAATAGCCAACCTCATAGAATGATTCATGATATAAGTTCTAATAAAAAATGTTTCTTCCCATACTTGAGTAATTTAATAACATTTAAATACAAGCTCATTCACTATGTTTTTAGCTACATATATATTTTTCAAAACAAGATTAAATGTGTACACAATTGATAGTGTCCAGAAAATAAGAGAATACTTAACTTTAATAACTTCAACAACAACTTTACAAATAAGGGCATTATCAATAATATTTTGAATCACACGTTGAGGTTTAATCTCTCTAATTACTTGCTTCATCAAGATAGCTAGCTATATAGAATTTATCTTTATACTCTTTAGATCCATCAATTGGTAATAACCTTTAAAAAAATTAGGTTCCCTGCAAGATATAACCATATAATTTATTAGTGACCTTTGATGCCCATTAGTTCAACCATCTATCATTATACTCTAAGTTCCTTTGATCATTTTCTCCCTCCTTTTACAGTAAAGGGCCTTTTAGTGCATTATGAATCAAGCTTTAAAACCAACAATCATGTTGTTTACTACATATTAAAAGAAGCTTATCTAATAGGGATTACTTGTATTAAAAGAAGCTTATGTAATAGGGATTACTTGCAAATTAAAACACAGAGCAATAAAAGAAAACATTCTTACAGTTTCACCATATAGTTTCTTTGTAACTCTATTGCTAAAGGCTCTTTCCAAACCTCTCATGGCCCTTATTTTTCCTACTTGTATACACTTTTAGTTATAGTAGATCCATTTGGGTTTAATGACACTTTTTTTTGGCTTTGATATACTACTAGCCTCCCCTTAAAAACATTGGCTATCAACTTTAAAGCACATAGTAATTTTATTACTAGACACCGATAACAAACACCATCTAACTATAGAATAAGATTCATTGTACTTATGATTATAGTAATTATGCTTCTAGTACTTATTTCTTCAACCTAAATTTACATTTTTGCTCTATATGCTTCTACTAACTAAGTCATATAAGCCTATAAAAGAGTTGCCTCTTTATTTAGTTTATTAGCATGTTCATATTTAGAAGTAGAACCAACACTAGTAAAATAAGATGTGTTATGGCTATAAATGACATCATAACAATACTTACTTCTTGAAAGTTGGTACCTAAACTCAGAATAAGAAAAGAATAAAAAGAAATTATAAAACAATACCCAATAATGTAACACAAATTATAAAACCAAAGCTTACAACATTCCAACTACATGTACAAAGAAATGCACTTGAACTCCATGAGACTAGAAGATATAAGGTAAATTAGATGATAAAGATTAAGAAAGTGATAGTATAATATGAGTGGAAGTTTCTTTATAACATATTAAAAATCTGTCCTTTTGTAATAGATCCCCAGGAAAAAAAAATAGATATATTAACAACAATTAAGGAATTAAGGTTTTCTTTAGCATCCTAAGTTCCTAACATCATGTCAATGCTTGGAAAGATTGATGATGCTCTAACATTATCTGAACAATTTTGAACATGTTTAATATCATATGCTAATAGCAACCTTAGTCCACAGACACCCAAGTCTTCAACACCCATTACCACTATTTAAGGCATTACAAGATTCAACCAGATAAACTAAAAAATCATAAGGACAATTGAACTAGAAAATGGTGTAAGGTTTAGGACTTAGGGTTTGCATAGACAAATGGTGCAAGGAGATTTGCATAGGATGATGCTACTTTATTTTGATGTGGTTGTCAATTTTGATGGACAAGGAGATTTTTTAAAACACATTTTATATGTGTTTTGTTATGTTTTTAAAGCTCCTCTAGCTTGTTAGAAATTTTTGAGGAAGAAGGTTTTAACTTTAGGTTCCCAAAGGAAGAAGGTGACTGTTAATTTAAAAAACAAAGAAGCTTTTTAATGTATTTTAAAGCTATTTTGAAATGTACTAGATCCATTTTGAAATACATGTGACGAAAAAAGTTCTTGATGTGTTTGCAAATGTTACGCAAAGACATTCAATAGAAATATGGCTTTAAGATTTGCATATCTGTGTAACATAGTCTACTTGTGACTTTTGAATTTGCAACTAAAACAAGAGTCATACTTTCAGCCTCATTTGCAACTTCTTGTAGATCCAGTGCTTTAATGTTTTCCATATCCGCAACCAATGTTGCCATTAAGTATTCTTATCCATCATTCATTAACATCACTAGATCGTTTTCTTGAAGATTTTGCTACATTAATATTACTATTTTTTGTAATGTGACCTTTAAGCTTGCAGATCGTCTATTGTAATCTTTTTAGTTTTTTTTTTTTTACTTTATTCATTATAATTCTACAATAAGTTTGTGATTGTTCTTTGACACTTCTTCCACTAGTGTTAGACTCCCTTTTGCCAATGAGAGCACCATTTACAACCAATTAACAAGACTAATGACACCAAAATAGAAAAAAGTTTGACACTAGTTTGCAAAGGAAAGAGACATTCCAAATGAAGGAATTAGTTAGTAAGATAACATGATATTACTCAAAATCAAATATTCCTCCCTTAACACATCTAGACATCGATACACATAATAGAAGAAGGCATATGAGAATTATTTGCTTCCCTTCTTGAGCCTTGTTAATAAGAGCTAAGATTTGCTTATCTTCAGGGATTAATCATATATCAATTTTTGTGTTATACAACTTTTGTGGTAACATCTCTTAAAGTCCTTGATCATTCAATGAATGATAGGTTGCTTTTAACAATGCTACTAATGCATAAATAACATCCTTATAAGCTTGAAATGGGCAAGACGGGATGAATTTCCAAATTTAAAATTTTCACTTTTAAGCTTCTTTTAAGGAAGTTAGCAGAGTACAATTTAAATTCTTTTTATTTCAATGATCATGTTTAAAGCTAAGTAATAACACTTAAGAGAGTGTGTTAAGTAAATACAAAGGGCAATTTAAGAGTGGTTAAGATCAATAATTATTCCTACATTCACTTCCTTATACACCATCAAGAGATTCCACAAAACTCAAGTAACAAGTATATAAAAACAACATTTCCTTAGGTTCAACCTCATAGCTTTTACACTTCACTTGGTAACCCAACTAACATAAGCTCAGTCCTTAGGCCTTTTTTATTGACAAGAAACACAAATTCCTTACCACTTAACAGAAAATAACAAGTACAGTGAATCAAACTTTCCTTAGGCTCAACCTATTGGCTTTTAAACACACTAGGCAACCTAATTATCATAGGCTCAGTCTGTAAGACTTTTGCACTTACACTAACTTAGAGGAAGTATAAGTTCCTAAGTAACTTATCAGAGAAATATAAAGTATATGAAATCACAGATAAGTGTAGACTTACTTAGAGTAAAGGGAATAAAAAATAGCTTAATTTTTCACATTGAGCAAATGAAAATACGTATGTAATGCAGCAAGCTTCTCATATGAATGAACTTGATTTTTGGTCTTTCAAATTCATGTCTTCTTTCTAGAGCCTCTTGATTTTTTATATTACTTAATTCCAACAGTTAGTTTTAGCATCTACTAACAGAGGATTAATTTCTTCTATAAGTTATGGCTAAAGGTGTCAAAGCAAGTCAACTTAAACCACTTGAGTTAGCCTACATAATTTAGTAGGTTAAACGGGTTTAGGGTTTAACCCACCTTAATTTGGTAGGCTGGAAATGTTGAACTTGGCCCACCAAGCCTATTTAATCCATCAAAAAAAAAAAAATTACAAGAAGAAAAAGAATCCCAAATAAAAATATTCAATTATAAAGTCAAGTATATAATTCTAATACCAAAAATTCATTCATGTTGCCTATAATTGATCAAATATTGAATATTTAAAGATATAACAAGGACAATGCTAGTTGATATTATGTTATATTAAACCTTTCTTTAAAAAAAAAAAAAAAGTAGAAAATCAACAAAACATTTAAAGTGAGTTAACCCACCAATTCACTAAGTTGATTCATTTTGGTGGATTAATCAGGTTTGAACCACCTTTGAAGACTATAGTTGGGTTGTGATTCCATATATAGGACTCTATAATTAAATTTTTATTCCCATGTATAGGATTATGCAATTAGCTCTTTTGTTACCATATATAAGAGTCCTAATGTCAAATTCTCTTCTTGCCTTATATAGGAGTAACATTTTAATCATGTATTGGGAAGCTCTTTAACGACAAGACCCAACATCATACAAGACTATTAGTCTCCTTTTTCAACACAGATTTGTTTTAATCAAGCCCAATTCAATTTGACCCATTTTCAAAATGTTGCTACTTAGTGCAGGAGCTCAGTCCAATCCATCTTAAGGAATCTACTTCCTGGCTTGCCCCAGATTAAAATTACATAAATGTTTGAATTAAAGGAAATATCCCAGAAATATTGTTTGACATAATTCAAATTTCATTGAAATATTTATCAAGGAGAACAAGGTGTGCTACAAATACTTGGCACTATATTGTGTTCAACACAGCGAAGGAATATCATAATTTGTTATGTACTTCTCATAATTTATGTATAAGCTTGCTTATTTTGTGCCGAAAAAATCACAAATAAATGCAAATATATAATAAATAAATCATAGAAAATGAAAATTTTTAAAAGATATAAAGGAACAAAAATGCGTGCTGTTTAGAACATAAAAATTTTTAATTACTTAAATAGTGATATCCCACTTTAATGTATTTGAAAGTTTATTTTTATTTTGATTTTACTTATTTATTTATTTAAAAATAATATACAATACTATCAGTTTCATACATATAAGCAGTGAAATTGGAAATAATATTAAACTTTTCAGTACATATATTTTTGTTTAGAGCTAATTGATTTATGCGATTAATATAAATTAATAACCATAAACATAATATAATAACCTTTTTTTTTTGAAGTAAACCATTAATTTTTTTTTTTATAAATCCCTTATTTAAAACTTTAAAAGATAACCATATAAAAAAAAATCAAATTATTTATGTTTAAAATTGAGAAGGACACTATCGGGAAGGGGTTGGGAGAACTGTGGAAACAAATTGAGTATCTGAAGACCAGACACAAGTCTCTCGCCTGGAAGGAGGCTGAGAGAGCCATTGGATCCAGTATTACCAGCATTGCAAACTCCCTCCGTTTCCGGCACTGGTAACTTTTTACTTCTTACATTTTGCACTTCAATGGCACTTCCTTATTTAATCTCCCTTTTAATATGTGTCCCTTTCTCTCTATGGTTTTAGAACTTCGCTGTGAACTCTGAGCTTGTTTCATGGAACAGGTTAGTGTAATGTACTGGGTTTTGAGTTCAAGTTTGACTTCCTATCGGAATATCTGCCAATTCTATTTCTGTGTTTGTAAATTTTCCAGTACGAGAAAGTTGAGAAGATTGGTGAAGGCACCTATGGTGTGGTTTACAAGGCGCGTGATCGGGTCACAAATGAGACCATAGCATTGAAGAAAATTCGGTTGGAGCAGGAAGATGAGGGGGTGCCTAGCACTGCGATACGAGAGATTTCCCTCCTGAAAGAAATGCAACATAGGAACATTGTTAGGTATCGTTGCGTTTCTGAGTCTGGTTAATTTTTATTAATTCGCTTTGATCCATGAGATAGTGCTTCTGCGTGTGTACGTACATGAGTCTTTTATTGACTGATATATGTTCTTTTATCAAATTATTTGGCGAATGCGTTGGTTGTCAATCATGACAATGATGCGTTAAGCAAGATTACTTTGTCTGGAGACAGTGAAAGTAGGACAGGTAATGTTCAATGTGAGCCTTACATGAGAATCCTTCTACAGTGTCTCTGGTGAGTCAATATTGCGGCAGTTAGGAATTTAACTACTACATCCATTATAATCATAGATCTGGATAGATTAATCAATATTTAGCATCTGTTTTAGAATGGCAGAAGGTGATTTGATGTTTCTTGGCAGGAAATAACCAACTATTCCACTCTTGCTGATTTGCTGACTTTTATGTTTTAAAAAGGAAACTCATCTCCATGTATAATACATGGTTTGTGCTGATACTTAAATGCAGCATCTAGATTTTTTTTTTCAATCATTTGATACATAATTATTTTTTGATGTCATCGTTTGACAAACACATTTTTGAATTGGTTAACTGGTGAAGCTGTTTGAAGATATAATTTGAGACCCTACTGTTGTGAAATGCTCTTGTAGGTGGCAGTACGATGCAATAATGATGGTTTTACTTACTAAGTTTATCATTTTGATACCCAAATAACTATTGAGGATAGATTCTTGAAATTGGAGCCTTATTGTGTCAAACGCATATCCGACACTCATAAGATATGATGTGGCAGTTCATTTTGCAATTGAACACTATGCATTTTGTTGTGTTGCAGTGTTTGTATTGCGTTTTGTCTTGAATCTGTATCAGTATTGGTGCTTAGCCAAATGGTTTTGGACACTCCAGTATAATGACCTTTAAGCAACATAAATTCTATTTGGGTTGTTTTAAAGGCTTTACAGAAGACACGCTAGTTGGGTGTTATACTTCCTGTAGAAATATAGGGGATGACCCAATTGAACACCTAAAATGTCCACCATATAAGAATTCTTCTTAAGTTATGTTTGGGAGTTTAAGGAAGAATGGAATGGAGTGGTTATTAATGGAATGACATGGAATAGAATGATTTGAGTAGATATGTTGTTTGAGAGTTTTAATGAGGAAAGAGATGTACTTCTATCATTTTTATTTGGAAGTTTCAATGAAATGAATAGAATAGAATGAGTCATTAATTATTTTTTCTAATATTAACCCTTATAACATAAATACATGACTAATAATTTTACCATTGTTTAATACATAATATAGGACATAATAGTATTTTAAATTATTGAACCACTCTCTTACATCTTTGAACCCTCTATTTGGGGAGATAGAAAAAATGACATTTTGGATTGCTAGGGATGGTCTTGGAGTTCTTCTCCTGTCATTCCATTCTCACCTCATAAAAACATCCAAACATACATTTATCTCAATTTGGCCATTCCACTCCTTGTCGTTGACCTTACATCTAAACATAGCCTAAATATGTTACTTTGCTAAGTTGCTGTCCTATTGTTCTTCTACCTTTTCAGCCATATATATATATATATATATATATTGATGTATGCTTGATGGTTATATGAATGACAGGTTACAGGATGTAGTGCACAGTGAGAAGCGTTTGTATCTGGTTTTTGAGTACTTGGATTTAGATCTGAAGAAGCACATGGATTCATCTCCTGATTTCGCAAAGGATCCACGACAAATAAAAGTTTGTGACTACTTTCTTTTATTTTGGGCATTTTCTAACTAAATTTATGATTTATTTATTTATAGGTTTGAAATCACCCATGAGAAAAGAAAAATGTAACACTTTATCAAGGAAAGTAAATCAGCTAAAAATTTTATGGCTTTTGATTTCTTTCTCTTGTCTTTCCATATATTAAATGAAGGGAAAAATGATTGATTATTGACCAATTACTCATACGGTCGGCAACAAGCATATTTCTGCTTTCCAAGATGCAGGTCCTTCCTCATTAATTCATGCCCCATGAGTTTTGTGATGAGTGACTCAGTTAAGTAGATGTTACCTGATTGGTATGACGTTGTTGTGTAAAAGTTTCCTGTTTCAAAAGATGAGTGTTAAGTTGATTAAGTTTGGCCATTGTCATTTGAAATAAAGTTGTCAAGTAATTTTTTGATTCCTGATGAGAAACATGTCCTATTGAAACTCCCAAAGGATTAGGGTTTCATTATTCCTGATCTAAAGTTTTAGTTTATTATTTTTTAGGAGCCTTAGTTATCCTTTATCCTTATCTGTAAGAGTTTATTTTGTAGTTGATATCTATCTTCAAATTATCATCAACAAAAGAGGAAAGGGGCTGCCCCCATGCGTGTAAGAGTTCTCTGCGTGCCTAAACCTCCTCATTCACTGTAGTTATGCTCCTATCCTAGAAAATACGTGGTAGTTGAGCTTGGTTTGAGACTAGGGTAGGCTTTCAATTTCTTTTGGTTTTTTTAGGTTGGAGATCCAACTAATTCTTTGAGCAAGCTTTACTGCTGCTTTTCTCCTACAGCTTGTTACTCAAGGGGCGTAAGTGTTAGTTGCACTAGTAATTTAAAGTTGTTCATTGGTTAAGCTCATCATTGTTTGGTTGAGCTTTGTGGTCATTGTTTTGACTACACATTGCTGGTTAACGTATTTGACAAGCTGTCACAAGTTAAGTGTTATGGTTTTTGTTTGATTGCAAGTTAAAGGTTGTGATTTTTTCTTTTGACATTTTAAAAGAAGAACAGTACTGTGAGTTAATGGAGATCAGCTGAGAGAAGATGAAGGGGACTAATCAAGAGGAGTATATTGAAGACTTCTGGGAGCTGTGTCATCTAGATTAGATGACATGGCCAAGGAGAGCAACTAGGAGAATGTTGAGGAGGCCACTCTTAAGGAATAGGTTGTAGGAGCTTTGGTTTATGCATAGAGGATATCGTCAGAAGAAGCAGTTACTATTTAGTGTCTAGGTGTCCTAGTCTAGATATGTTTTTCATTTTCTAATTGGGTGCTATACCTAGGTGTCCCAGTCTAGATACATTTTCATTTTCAAAATTGAGTGCTGTATCTAGGAGTGCCAGTCTAGAATCTAGATATAATTACATTATTTAAATTAAGTGTTCTTTGTAACAAGCTAAAGCTTATATAATTTTAAGCTCAAGAAGTATTCCACGTGGGAACTTGTAAAGTATTAGGGTTGTATGATTATCTAGAGAATTTGGATTAGCATTATCTGGAGTCTTAATTCATTATTATTTAGTAGTCTTTATTATAATATTATCCTTTATCATTACTTTTAGAAGTTTATCTTGTAGCTAATCTCTATCTTCAAATTATTGTAAATAAATGAGAAGAGGGGCTGCTACACACTTATTCACCTAGAAAAATTGAGAAATAATCCAACACACTGAGCAAATTAATAGATCATTCATAACTACTTCAAGTTTCAGAGTGTGCATTGAAAAGCCCATCGATTATTCTATAATAAGTCTTATAAATTTAGGAGTGCAGAGTGCTGAAGGATTAATGACACTCGAGCTTTTTCTCTGATCTTGTATCCCTAGTTTAGGAGTTTATTATTATCTGCAAATCTTTTAGTTTTTCATTGTAATTACCTTTAGCAGTTTATTTTGTAGTTAAGCTCTATTTTCATATTTCAGAATACTTAACATGAAGGAAGGTACAAAGGGCTGAAGTGAGTGTTTTGCTTGAGCCCTTAAGTTTTTCCAACCATACTTTTGCTGTAACCCTTAAGTTCAACTGATAGTAAGTTGTTCAAATATAATCTCATGGAATTGACTAGAAAAGACTTTCACTAATAACTAAATTGTTTCAGTTTGAAGTCCTTGCTGCATGACAAGAAGGATGCTACACTATCAAATAGCTATTTTAGCTCAATGCTTTTTGCCTTCCCTTCCCAGCGCCTGTCCCCTAATAAATAATTTGGTTGATTGCAAGTTGTTTTGCATTATTTTCTGGCTCAAGGTTCAACCTTGATTTAAATATTCCAGCTTAACATGCGTCATTGTTATTAACATTTCTTTGATCGTGAATTTAAAAAGAAATGTGCTAATCTTGGCCAAAAGAACCAATTAAATTGAAATTTGAATGGGTTAATTATTTATTCTGCAGATGTTTCTTTATCAAATTCTCTGTGGCATTGCTTACTGTCATTCACATAGAGTTCTTCATCGAGACTTGAAACCACAGAATTTGTTGATAGATCGCCGCAGTAATTCTCTAAAGCTTGCAGATTTTGGATTGGCTAGGGCATTTGGTATTCCTGTGAGGACATTCACTCATGAGGTTTGACTATGTCCTACCTTATCTATGCTTTTCATTCATATATAATCAAAATTTAAATGGATGGGCACTCTTATAAGGAACGAGTAAAATGAACACTTCATTTTAGCTGTTTGTTCAGACTTGTAGCCTTCCTCAATAATTCTTGATGGAGAAAGAATTTATTAAGAGATTGGAAAAGAGAAACTTTATATCAAACATACAAGGAGAATCATAAAGAATAATCAAATAAGAACATTAGCTCAAATGAGCTTTTCAATTCCTGTGCAAATCCATAAAAAAGACCTGTGTGAAAAGACAATGAGCTGAAATCCAAAGAGCGTCAAACAAATAACTGTCTCCCAAAGATGGAGTAGAGAAATAAGTCTATTGTGAAGATCTTGCATTTTCTTTTCTTTTTTCATGAACTCACTATTAGCATTCATCCAAAAAAAAAACTCACTACTAAGTAAACACGACTTGTAAACTGCTACAAGTTTATGTATTTTAATAAATATATATATATATGTACTTATGCACTCACAGACGGGAAAAAGTAGTTAAACATTAGGCCATAACATTTCCTGTTATCCATAAATTAATATCCAGGGCTCCAGGGGTCACGTAACTACTAATAAGAGTCTCAAAAAAGAAAAACTTAATCAGACTTATTAGCTTAAAGCAATCAGCCACACAATAGATGGTTTTAAGGTTGAGACTTGAGAGCTGTGGGAGAGAAAAGGGGAAGAAGGAGAGATGCTTACTGCTAGTGATCGAAGATCTTGTTGCAGAGTACTCCTTGTTAAAAGAGATGCAGAGATAGGATGCTTGTTGCTAATTGATGGAGAGCTTGTTGCAAATAGGGGGATGGAAAGCTTGTCAAAACATGGAATCAATGCAGATTGTAGAGGGATTGACCAGCTTGTTGCAGAGACATTGCAAGGGGTTTGGTTGATCAAACTTTAAGTTTATAGAGGGTGGGCTGTGTTTTGAAGTTTTGTTGTAGAGATTCTTCACTTTTGAGCTGTTTTAGGCTACAAAGAATCAGAGTAAGGAAGGGGCTGGGTGAAATTAAAATGCAAGAAAAGACAAAGTTTCAATTCCAGGTGATACATAGACTCTTTTACCTTAGTTCACAAAAAGAGAAAAACAAAAAAAAGAGTGTGGGTTGACTTGATTTCCTAGTCTAACTCTTAAACTTGTTGGAGTTAACTTGCAATAATTTTAACAGATAAAATGCAAGATATGGCAGTAGTTATTTTACTAGTGTATAGCGTGAGATATAAAAGGGTAGGACCGTTTCTCTTTCTGCTACTTGTTTACATTAATAACAGCATTGTATTGTTTGCATTTTGTTAAAGTCAATTACTCTTCCCCTTCTTGAGAGATGACTTAATTACACGATCCTCTCATCTGTTATGAAGATTCCCCTTCCCTTTACTGAAGTGAAAAGATAATCTACAACTAAATTTATTTTGTCCAAAATACCCTCAAATAGTTTAAATAACTATTTTTCTCAATTCAAAAAATTATAATATAATTAATTTTTATTTTTAAAAAACTTTTAAGTTATTTAAAAAATATCCAAAAAAAGCAAAATTGCTCACAAAAATTTTTTAAATAAATTTAACCATTAGGTGCTAATAATTAGTAATATTTAATTCATTAAGTCCTATTGTAAATATAAAAAATTTTAGAATAAATCTAGTTTATTGTTCTTAACAAAAATAAATAGTATCAACATAAAAGATTTAATAAATATATTTTTAATTAGTTATGTTTGCAATTAAAGAAATCAAATTGAAGTCTTGAGAGTATTTTGGTGAAATGAATGGTTCTAGCTTCAGGGGAAATTTGTGTATATTTTCATAATAGAGGGGAGGGCTGTTTGATTGAGTCATCTCTTGGGGAAGGGGAGATTAATTTACCTCTTAAAGTTATTATAATTGTTAAATTGATGGATTGATAGAAGTCAATGATTCAAGTAATGGTAGAATTGTGTGGCAAGATATTTATGTGCGTGCACATTTTGATTTCTTTCATGTTTCTGCATATATAATACTCATTGGTTGTTTATAGGTGGTGACACTATGGTACAGAGCTCCAGAAATATTACTTGGATCTCGCCAGTATTCGACGCCAGTTGATGTTTGGTCAGTGGGCTGTATATTTGCAGAGATGGTAAACCAACGACCACTGTTTCCTGGTGACTCTGAGATTGATGAACTGTTTAAAATATTCAGGTAAACAGCTTTTTTGTGGCTAATCCTTAACATTTTATAGGGAAGTTACATTAAAACCTGTTTGCTTAGAACTTGGAAAATGGTTTTGACGGGACCCAAGGGAGTGTAGGGAACCCACCCTTGGAAATTGGCTTGCAAGAAAGATGAATTACACCTCTTAAGTAACCACCAAGCATCCCAATCTAATCAATGTGGGACTTAGGCATCTTATACTATAATGTCCTTATCATAGCACTTCTCCTGAAGAGCTGACATCTAGACAGCTACACTCTATAGCACTTCACTTGATTTTCTTGCTGGTTAGAACTCTTCATAAGTAGACTGTTTTGTGTCATTGACCACCAGCTATAATACCGTTTGATAGGAACCAAGGGAGAGTGGAGAACCTATCCTTGAAAACTAGCTTGTATGCGGGATGAACCACACCTTTTAAAACATTCCATACTATTTGATGAGGGGCTTAAGCATCTCATATTATCTAATATCCATATTCGATTCCCTCTGAATTTGTAGACCATCCACATTAATCCCTTTACAGTCTCTAGACCATGAACAGCACAAGTATATACAGGAATCTCCCTTTTGACCATGGACCTCAAAAAAATCAGAGGTTGATAATATTCTTTCAATTTTTATATTCTTTATTTTTTTAAGTTTCAATGGGGTTTTCGATAGGAGCATTTGGACCCTAGATGGTATTGGACTTTTTTTCCTTGCAAACTTTATCTCTCACGTGAAAAACACCATGGTCCTTTATAATTGAGGCAGGGGCTTAGTCTGTAGTACATTAAAGGGTTTTTACCAATAAGTACTACTAACATGGTGCCATTGTGGGCCAGTGCTATGGGCCTGGCTAGAAGGATGTCTAGATAGTGTGCTTTAAGGGCTAGTCGTTTGGTTGGCACTAATATAAGGAATATATGTCCCAAATTGGAAATCATTTAACCATGATGCCTTTGTGGGACCAGTTAGGCATGTTGAAAAACTTATCAAATATCCCAATATAAGTCTTATAGATTAATTGAGAGTGTTGAGGGATTGAAGATAATGTTTGAAATTATCTCCCATCTACGTTAGGAGTTTCCTATCTAATGGAGAATGGGTAAGGAGAGATTTTGTTATTTGTTTGTATTTAGTGATTAAGGATAATTGGATAAACATAGGAACTATAATTGTTAAAATTTTTTTAAAATTTAATTATCCTTTTCTTAGGCTTTAATAAGTATCTTTTTGTTAGGCTTATTTTATCCTATTGTTAGATTTTATGACTTGAGTTTATTTATTTTCTTATTTTTATTTCCTTGTAATGGACTCCCTATAAATAGTCCTATTATCAGATGTTAGTTAGACTTATTGATTTTGGAATATAATCAGTTTCAGTTTCTCCCTAGCGTTTCCCTTCATTTCTCATTTTCTCCTCCATTTCTCCCCCTTTCTCCATCATACATCCCCTTCTGTTTTGTTGTCTAGTATCAAGTGGTAGCAGAGCTTAGTTTCCTTATTCCAGCCATGCATTGTCACTTGAAACTCACCAGAAAACGATAATACTGCCCATGTACAAACAAAAACACTCACTTCCAACCACCCAAACACCAAACTGACCCTACCAGTGGTGGCAAAGACAGGATTCTAGACTAGTGGGGGCAAAATTAACATGGTTTGCAAATTTGCTGTTTGTTTTTTTATCTCAATCTTTATAATGATAGGTTTTTAATACCTTTTTTCCTTTCTGGTTATAGTAAATTTTTTAAGTTAATTTCAGTTTGTTGTTAGTAGATGTTAAATTCATGACGTCTAGATGAAAATTATTACTGTAATGCCAATTCTTTTTTCCAAAAAAAAAATGATATCCTATTTTATACTTTTATAGTATATTGTTTGAATATAATTTTAAAATTGTACTTCTATGCTGAAATATTAGTGATAAATAATAAATTGCAACATAATCAATACTCTATCAGTAAATAACTTAGCATGCAAGAGTATATTAAAGTTTTCTATACTTATTTTTGTAAAATCAAGTCCATAAAAGGCTATATATTGAAGTGCTCTATTTTTTTTTAAAAAAAATAAACTTTATATTCTAAAGGTGATTAAAAAAAAAAAAAATCAAAGGGATAACTGAGGATGAAATGGAGAAATAAGGAGAAAGGTAGGAAGCGAATAGGGAAAGGAAGAGAGGAAATAATCATAATAATATGTTTTTAAGTTAGAGTTATATACATGGGGCATAATACTAGAACACAATACAATAAACAATATACATAAAAAGTTGAGTGGGGGCACATACTGGAGCCAATGTGGCTTTGCCAATGCTAGTGAAAGTGGCAGGAGAAACCTGACTTTCATACACCAAATCTCCCTGTACATGGGACTTACGTGCCCCATGCACTTGCATGCACCAAAGTCTGTTTTTTTTTTTTTTGAGTTTTTGGCCTCTCTTCACCCAGTTTTTCATTCCATTCAATCTGAGTCACTAATCGCTACTATGTAGAAGCATTTTGGGTTATTTCTACTATTATTTGGTTCTTAAACTGTTTAAAGTAAGACTTTTAGAGTAAAAGAAAATCACCACTATACAAGTTGCCATGAAACAAAGAACCCCACCATTCCCAAAATAGTGGACAATCTTAGAGAGTATGTGAACTGTTGTTTGAGGAAGTTATGAGTGTTCTTGACCTGTGTTGGGCCTGGGCATTTTTGAAAGCAGGAAAAAGGAGCGGGTAGGGACAGAGAGAGTAGCAGAATCCTTCCCTTTATTACTTCTCACTTTTATGCTAATGAGTTCTTCTGCCTAAAAAAAGCATCTGCATGATGATGAAGTATGATACGATATTTTTTGGATGCTTTGTTATTCCATCTCGTCCTTTTTATCCTAAAGATTCCTTTATAACATAATTGCTATTCGTTGCATTATTATGGGAGGTCAAACCAATGAAGTATTTCATCTACATGCAAAGATGAAGCAGAATAATTAGAATTTGTGCAAAAGGTTAATTTGCTCTAGGTTTGAAATCTAGAATCTTATCTTCCTATAACAATTGAAGTGCTGAATACTTGATATAACTTGCATAATATTATATGACAAATTTTTTTTTTTTATCTGCCATTAATATTGGTTATAATGTCGTCCCTTTCTATCTTACACTTCATTGCATGATGAAAGTGGAGAGAAATGGAGGTTGGGATTTGTGAGTTTATTTTTTACTTACATTTAAGAACTAATTTAATATATTTGAAGTTTTGAACAACCATGAAAGGATTCAGAGAAATTTTACTCCAAATGTTATTGTTATATAGTAAATTTATGTCTTGTATGCTTCTATATTAACATATTATTGCTTATATGAAGAATCATGGGTACGCCAAATGATGATACATGGCCTGGAGTAACTTCATTACCTGATTTTAAATCAGCCTTTCCCAAGTGGCCTCCTAAGGTAATCAATTCTATGTGCTGCCGTTGCTTTTTAAGTTACATGAACATGTTCTTAGTATTTGCAGCGCTGACATGCAATAAGGATTACTTAACCTTTGTTGTACTCTGCAGGATCTAGCAACTGTAGTTTCAAATCTTGAGCCAGCTGGCATTGATCTTCTTTCTGTAAGTGCATCATTCAGATATAGTAATTTCCTTTTTGCATTTATAGACATAGTAATTATGGGGATAAAAATGAAACTAAATGTTTTGTACATGGTGTCATCAGTGAAGAGTTGAATTACTTTATGTTCTGTTGACACTTGATAAACGAGGACAAAACAAGATAAAGCCAATAAGAAGCAAGAACGTAGAGAATGCATAAGAGATAATATTATAACAAGGGCTTATGTGTGCACAACCAGTATTTGGCTAGGTGATATCTGATGAAAGCTTAGAGAACATGATATTTTGGAAAGGTTAACCAAAGCATAAATGGTGCTAGCTAATGAGGTTGGAGAACCCAAAGTCATATGAACCTCACGTTAAAATTGCATACATATGATGTGGGATTGTCCCATACCTTGCAATAGGTTCCCCCACCCCCCACAGCATGCATCATATACTGCACTGGAAAGGGAGGGAGAGGGCAAGAGAGTGGAGGGTAGTGGAAGGCTATGATATCAATTTGAACTTTTAGTAGAGCCATACCTGCAAGAGCTAGCAATCCTATAGATTCATATCCGGTGAGTTTCGGTCAAAAAATTCTTTTGTTCTTGCTATTTACAAAGTAGCTCATTTGGTGTGTTTTGTCCAAGTAACTCTGGTACAGTTTGACAGAATTAAGTTTTGAATTGTGAGGAAGAGAGAGGTTAATTTTTGTTCTCATTAATTTGGACCCGTGCATGTCATTAATTTGTATATTTAACTATTAGTTCTCTAGTGGTAATTTAACTTCTTCAAAGCAGATTTGCTTGTCTCTCCTGTACGTGGGATTATTAGATACATGTGCATCTAGTAAAATTCTCTTGTTCAATCCATATTTTTCATCCAGCATTCTTTGTTTCTTAATATGGGTTTCGTTCAAATCAGACATAGGCAAACAATTATGTATTTCTCCTCTATGTTATATCCATTGAGCTTTCTCTATCGTTTGTTGAAGTACATTTATTCTATTACAGAGCATGCTTTGCTTGGATCCCAGTAAAAGAATAACCGCCAGGAACGCTCTTGAGCATGAGTACTTCAAAGACATTAAATTTGTACCATGATCCCTTCTCTTCACGGCAGGGATGTCCGTAGTAATTTAGTATGCGTAGCTTGTATGGGTTTTGATTGTGCATGAAATGTTCCAGCTTTCTTTTCCCTTTTCCATGGCGATTGGACTTGGTCATAGTTCATTTATTTGCTCGTACAGATACATTAGATTCAACTGAGTGTTGTCATATTCCCTATCTCTTTATGTCTAAAGATTACACATAGGAAGCAAATTTCTAGTTTGCTTGAATGTGAAAGTGCTGCATGACCGTATGGGACATGTAAATTCTACAGTAGTGCTTTTGCACGCCGCCGATTGTAAATCTGCTTCACCATTTGAGCTCCCATCAATCTTTTGGCAATACCATTAATTTCTGCATAAATACACTTTTGGCCCATTTAGCTTCTAGGAAATATTAATTGTCCTAATTTCTGCTTAAATACACTTTTGGCCTCCCTATTTTTAAAAACGATTTAAACTTATTCTTTTGTTACATCTCCATCCAAAATTTTTGTGTCAAATTTAACAATTTGTTGACATGGATGCATAAATTTGAATGTAAGTGAACGATACTAGGTAAATAAATAATGTTTATGTCAACGAACTTATAACTTTGGTGTTAAATTTTGGATAGATTATATGACAAGGGCAGAATTGGGTTATTTGAAAATTATATGGTCAACGTTGTCTATCTTGATAACTGAAACTAAATTCAAAATTGTACAGAACGAGACTAAAAATGTATTTAAATCATTAATTTCATAGAAAATATGAAATGATGTTATAGGGAATTTGGTGATATCTATAACATATTGAAACTCATAAAAATTAGGGGGATTTTGATATATCATGTTTAATTAGTGGATGATAACACATTATCACAAGATGCCAAGACTTTTCTGTTTTAGAGCTCATAGGAAGACAGCTTGAGCATTAACCTTTTAACTTTCTATTCATTGCAAAGTATGTCGTGGTCTCCCCTTTCGCCCAAAATTTCTCTGCGATTTTCATTGCTCTGACTGATTCTTCCATTCTTATATTCTTGCTCGCAACTTCATATAAAATGTTTTGAGGCAGTAAAGCTTTGTTTAATCTCTTGCAGCCTCATAACAATGCGTTGAGATAATTCTTTTATGAGCATTATTTTAATCTGAATAAATTACTTTTACTAGATGCCAATAGCCCCTTGAATGCAAAACTACAACTCCCTGTGTGACAAGTCTCCATGCAATTTAGTGTTTTCCTTGTTGCGTCTGCACGGGGTAATTAAAGGAAGTAATTTTTGCAAGTATCTGAATTACTTCATTAGCAAAATGCACTTGAGTTTAGCTTTGTTCTTAAGATCTCTTTAGCACATCTTTAAATGTATAAACCAAATAAGATAAGACTAGATAATATAAAACTGAGATACAAAAATTTAATAATCAAAATAAACTATGCAAGAGTAATTGCATTCTATACTATTTTTTGTAACATCAAAAGTAAGGGGTGAGTTTGAAAACATAGTCAACAAATAATATACATCATAAAAAAATGAGACGTGTAGGAGTAGGGATGCACACAAGCCAAGTCAAGTCAAGTTTTTGTATTGCCCAAAGCCTGACTCAATTTAATTCGAGTCTTATTTCTAAACTTGAGACCTAGCCTAGCTCAATTTTGACCCGGTAAGTGGTCAGGTTAGGTTATACCTAATTTAGGCTAGGTTAATTAAATAATTTTTGTTATATTAAAATATATTTTTTTTTACTAATAAAAACATTTTTTCAATTAAAAAATTAAGATTTGAATTGAATAAAAATAAAATGAAAAATAAAATTAAGATTTAGAATAAAAATAATTTAAATTTGAAAAGAATTAAAATTATAAATATTTATTATAAATAAAATTATTATATATATAATTAAAAAATTATAAAAATAAAAAAGATAATACCCGGGTCGCGTTAGGACGTGTGTGAACTTGGACTTGGCCTAGGCATATTGACCGGGTTAAACGGCCACCAGATCCAATGTTCACCCTTAGTTAGCATGAATGTTTTAATTAAAATAAATTTGGATAAATTATTATTTCAAGATACATTAATGAAATCAAATCGTGTGAAATTATATTAAATATTTGATGACACATTCTCTACCGTGTTAAAGATCCTTATTTACCAAATACACTTTGTCTAAACAAATCTAATTTTTCATTGATATATTCCTTTAAAAGAAGAATCCATGTTCTGTTGATTTTTTCAATAATTAACGGAGTGGTCAAGCCTAGCACCCTTCCCCTACTAGGTGAGGTTCAGTGCACCAAGGATTAAATAGGTATAGTTGTTACTACAATTTTCTAAACAAGAATAGTCTACATAAAAATAATTTCATACAAACGTAAATTTAAGTATAAGAAGTGTGAAGTTTATAAGATATCAGGAGTAAGAAACATAATCAAAAACCTTCAAGCCATATAACCTCCTTATTGTGTCCATTAAGGTATTTCACTTGGGTTTGCCGGAAATACATATTATCTGTTAATACTGTTAAGTTTTGCACAATCTGACTTCTAATTTTAACATTTATTGTATATACAAGTAACTTTTGCTTTATTACCACCTGACTTCGTGGGAGTTGCATATTAGCTGTTATTTTTCCTAAGTTTTACAATTGTTATCGCCTAACGTCTAATTTTAATATCGGTTTGATTTCATTATCACCTAAGTTTGTCAAAGATACATATCACCTTAATAGTTATTATTGCTGAGTTTCTAGTATTAAAATTATTTAGGCTAGGGACATCATTGCCCATTAAAAAATTTTAAAGTCTTTAGTCCTTAAGTAAAATTACAAAATTAAAAATTCTTTAATAATATTAAAATAACTTGCAGTCCTCATTTGAAATTTTCTCAAATATTAATTCGAACACTATTAAACTTAATAGTTGTGATTAATGCAAAATTTATCATAAATGTTTAGTAAATATCTTTCTTAATTTTCATATTAATTCAGACCATTGATTTTCCTCTTCCCATCATCTTTGACCTAGATCACTCAATTCACTTGATATGCGTTTTTATGAAATTCAACAAGTACTACGATTATTAAAACAAAAAAAAATTCTAATGAATTCTAAGCATATAAAAGTTATTGTACTTCAAAATTACACAAGCCGGAAAAAACAGTACATCATTACTTTCTGTGCATAAACTAAGCTGAAAAACAACAAAAACGCTCACTTGAAACCGCTTCCATCCACACACACACAGTATTACACAACTTAATCAATAGTCATTCTGACTTTTTAATACAAGCCATGGAAATGTTACAAGTTGCCAACCACTGATACAGTGCTTGAATGTATAGAACAAAATTTTGCCTATTTTTCAAGGGATGGAAACACAGCCATATACAAAATTGACTATGCAATGTACATTCTCGTATATAGCTTACTGAGAAGGTAAGCTGAAGCCATCACCACTCTTCCGCTTCTCCTATGTTTTGTTAAGCAGACATGCGAGATTTCGAAGTTCCTCAAATGCATGCATCGTTTCTGCGTCAAATCCTCCCGCAAACTGTATTGAGAAAGAAAAGAAGAAACATTACGACTTCTATCATATGCTCACTAGGAAGTATGGATGTTGACACCAATCATGGGCATGAATAGGACAAAATGACAAAATCTGTTAGTGTCTGTTTGTATTTTAAAATGTTATATAGTGTCGTGGTATTTCAAACATGGATGCAACAACTTTTATTTGAAGTGATGATTCTTCATTGGATGCTCAACAAGCACTAAAAATGTTTCGAAGACAACATGTGCTTCTTTCCTTCTAAGTGAGGAAAATTCATAAAGAAGCATGAAATGGAAACCAAAAGGTTAACATAGACTTTCGGTTTAACGACACCTTCAGTCCTAATTTACTCAACAAGTACAACAACGTTGTCTTTATGGTGTTAGTTAAAGCAATATTGCATCCTTAAGTAATTAAATAATTGAAAATAATAATTAAATAGAGCAATTACTAGATTATGTTAAATTACATAATAAAAATTGAATTTAAATTCAATAACATTTTTAAAAAAATAAATAGATGTAGAAAAGTGATCCATCTAAAATTAAATGTTATGTTACCCTAATGCCAAAACTTTATTTTCGCCCTAAACCTTATATTTAATATTTCATATTGGTCCTGAATTTTTTTTTAAATACATTCATGAGTGGCAAAGCATTTTAAATAAAGCCATTGAAATAGCTTCATTAACAATATGCCATTAAATATGACATGTGAAATTAAGGTGGCGTTTTCTTTATTGTCTTAGTTGGGATTTATCATCCTTTTTTTTTTTTTTCATCCTCTTTCATTTCTTTCCTTCATCTCTTCTCTCTCCTCCTTCTTCTTCTCAACCAAAATGACTCATTCTCTTCGAAGACATAGAATCCAAAATCTAGGCAAGGCGAACTAAAGCTACAATACCCTCAAAATAGGTATTGACCATTGGGCTAATAATTAAATCAGAAGCACAATATTGCTTTAATTAAAACTAGAATGATCAAATTATTTTTTTTCAGTAAACCAAAGGGATTAAAAGTGCAAATAGGAAGAAAATATACTTTCAAATAGGAGATGAAAAATAAAAGTATGAATAAGGTTGTCAAAAGAAAGTAATGGATGAACCTGATGGATTCTGAAAGCAAATCTAACTCCTTGGAGAAGCATGTAGTCCATTGCAGGATCTTTTTCTGCGGATGCCTTGGCTTGAAGTTCCATAGCTACCCTTTTCATATACTTTTTTGCCAATTTAACTGAGACTAACTTTATCTGCAGCAGAAATTTTAGTCAATTGTCATTTGAAGCTCTGCTGACAAATTCAGATTAACTACGGCCACTGAACCAATGACAATCCGTCCTTCCACCTCCTAAGGGCTCTAGTTTCCACATTTTTCTAACTTAAATTTCTGAATGTCATGTGAAGCTATAGCAACCTCAAGTGCATCATGTATGAAATACTGGTTGAAAGTAAGCATTTCCAGAAAGATCATTATGGTTTTCACTTTCAAGTTTGCGTCATAGAGTAATGCAACTATCTTGCTAGATGATGAGTGCACACTATAACAAAAATATTGATACTGATAAAGATATAAAACAAAAATATTTGAGGAAACACGGTCCAACAGAATCAGAAACTGATGTAGGTAATTATTACATTGTATACAAATGGCACAGCTATGATGTTATGTCAGAGCTCATTGTTCACATGTTTAAAGATTGATGCACAGTATTATGTACCTTGCCAATAATTCCATTATCAAGCATCCATTCTATGGGAATTCGGAACTCCTTGCAGTTACGCATTAAAGAGTCTCTTGTGCGAAGAAGGTTATAAACAGTACGCTCCATCCTGATAGGGGTAACAGAACATAAACATAAATATGTGCAAGACTGACTAAATTAAGGACTACTTTATTTCGCTTTCTAAGGGCACTTTCAGAGATAATCAGTTGCTTACTTTTCGGATAACGCAACCATTTTCTTTTGAGCAATATCACAAGGTAGCCGAGGATCATCCTTGTAAGAAGACACTTCAGACTCCAAGTTTTTCAGATCTCGGTACCCAAATGCCGCTTCTCGTAGTGTGTCAGCTTTCTTCTCTGGCCAATCAAAATGCTTCAGGACTGCCCTCTCATCCACCTAAGATTGAACATGATGGAAGTCAGTATAACTAGACAAAACATACAAAAAGTTTTACTGTCACATTCAAATGAAAGAACTAACTTACAAGGAAGCAGAGTTCATCATCCAGCCACTTCACAAATGCTACCACATCTTCTATGTTCTGATAAACTGCATTATTCACCTCTCTTATCAATGAGTTTACAAATTCCCCTTGTGTCTCAACATCTGCCTTTATCTACATACCATTGGATAATAATTAGCTATAGAGAAAGCAGACTGCTCACCAAATTAATGTACCAATGCATTGAAATGGATTAATAAATCGGCTATTAAATCCCCAAGAATTCATTTCCTCTCTTGTCTGTGCTTAAAATCATATACACAAGAAATTGAAAGATTATTTTGTTCTATTGGTTTTAAAAATTCTATCATTTTTTATTTGGTCTCTATTGTTCAAAAGTTCGTACTGGGTCATTGTAGTTTCAAAAAATTTTAATTCAATTTTTCTTGTTGAACCTTAGTTAATACGTTGTTAAATTATGCTAACATAGCCAAAGAAGTATTATTTTAATAATCTGAATATGCATGACAAACCATTTAACCTTAGTATCATGTAAAGCATTAGCTAATTCATGTACATTCAAATTACTAAGATGACGCATAGCTAGCCAGCGGAATTTAATGGCACACAAAAGAGGTTTAATAACAACATCAAATTAATATTTTTTAAAACTACAGTGACGAACAAAGTAATTCTTCTGTCCAAAGAACAACAAAGTAATTTAACCAAATTGAACTCATTGTTTTTTGGAAAGAAAAAATCCTTGAAGTTGAAAATTTAGGAACTTGAAAAAGACGAAAACCACTTACAGCAAGCAAATGTGACGAGCGGTTTTCAATTTCTCCAATCATGCTGCTACGAACATCAGCAACATCTGGTGCATCAGAGAGTCCTCCATTTGAAGAATCTTTTCTAGAATCTCTCTTCATGAGTGAATGGTACAATTCCACCACTTGTGGAGCTCGTTTCACCATCCCTCCTGTGCTACTACTCCTTGGCGCAAAATTCGGAGGTGGCGGCGGTGGAGGCGGAGGTGGTGGTGGAGGTGGGATCTGACAAGTATTTTCCTGTTTTGGTTTACTAGATATAGAACATGAAGAAGGCCTTGGAGGTGGATTAGGAATACGCAAGGCCCTCTTCTCAACATCTGAAGCAGAAGACGCCGAAAGTTTGTTTGCTTCATGGAAGTTCCCAAAATATTGTGGCCTTTGAACAATCTCAAAATCTGATTGTTTTTCCATTTCTTTTGCACATAAAAAATAATCAGACTGCCTCCTCTTACTGAGTACAGTCTCTTCCTCAGAGCAATTTGATGATCCACTGATAGAGTGTCTTCTTCTGGGGCTTCTCCCAGCATGACTATCTGGGCATTCTTCTACTTGTGACAAATGGTCACTACTTATGGGCCATTTCTTAGGCTTCTTCATCAAATTGAAACTACTTGCATTACTATTACAGTTTAAGTATGGATTGGTTTGGTCAGAGAAAGAACTGAAAGTGTCTGTACTCCTCTCAACTGACCCAGGCCTTGAAGAAGGCTTATCATCAGGATGAGGTGATGAGCATGATGAATTCTTCAACTCATTTCTTAAGCATGAATTTACCCACCTAAGGTAAGCAAGTTCCTCAACCTCAGTTAACCTGCTCATTTGTAAACCTTCTACTTGCTTGGACAGATCTTCATTTGTCAGTCTGAGCAATGATGCCTCGGCTTTGATTTTTGCTACAATATCACTCTATTACAAGCATCATGAGCATGGAAGGTGAGAAAGAAGAAGAGAAATCAGGAAAGCAAGTTGAAACTCACTCTTTCAGCTTTTATAAACTTTTTAGTAAGCACATTATTGGACCTAAAAAGATATACATCCAAACACTCTAGTCCTTGGATTCATTTCCCTAGAGCTGGTCCATCAAACTTCTGTTTTACCAAATTGTATATTTACTTTGACAGACTAATTCAACATACGGCTATCGTAAATTACAAACTTTGAAAGACTAGTTTGTATAATAAATAAATTCAATGATCAGCGAATATGTGAACATTTTAAGAATCAAATTCTTTTTTCACTTGCAAATTTTTTAACTTTGGAACAAGAAAAAGTAATACAATGTCGCAAAACAGAGTTCACTTCTGGAGTTTAAGTTCTATATGCAGAGAAAAAAAAAAAAAAAGTACCCAAAACCAACATAACGAATTAAGGAATCTAAATGTGAATAGCTGTACAATAGTTCTAACAGAATGCGATTAGTTACCCTTCTGTTTATTGAGATATTGAGTGTATCAAATGGTGAAGAACTAAATTTATGTTTACCAAGTCAGGTCAATTAGATTGTGGTATTTGTGTTTAAATACTAAAGGATGGAGAAAGAAAGTCAATATCAAATAAAGTAATTGTAAACTTGAGATTTACCTCAGAAGATTTGGCGTGACAAGACATCTGAGACTCCAAAGATGAGAGTCTACAAGTAAGGTTCCTCTTTTGCATCTGTAGCTCCTTATTCAATCGCCTCAATTCAACAACCTCAAGCTCAAGATTCTGAGTACTATCCTTGTGTTCTTCTTTCACTACTTCTTGTTTTTCTGGAACACACGTTGTTAAAGCAGCTAATTGCTCAGAAAGCCTAGTTTTCTCCTCTTCAAGCTCCTTTTGGCTTCTCTTACACTCTGACAACTCTGCTTGCAGCTTCAACTCTCTTTCCTTAGATTCTTGAAGAAGGCTTCTCATATGATCCAACTCGGTGAACAAGTCCGTCGACGACTGTCTCCGATGCGTCGGATTCGGATTCGGATTAGGATAAACCTGAGCGACATTTATTGAGCACGATAAATCACCAATTAGGGACCTCTTGACTCGTGAATGACCTGGCACAACTGAAGTCGCTAAAGGTTGCTTCTTGTTCAAAACCGCCGTTTGCGATTTCGTTTTCTTGTCTCCGGTGAAGCCCTTTACAATGTGTGTTCCCCAAGAAGATGCTAGCCTTGGTTTTGACTGATTCGAATTTCCTTTCGCATTTTGAAGCTTTGGAATCTGATTTTGATCGGCGAATTTTGAACCCTTGGAATTGGACCTGTTCTCTGCTGCATTTTCTTCTCTCATTGTGAACCAAATGTTAAGTAAAAGCTAACAGAGAATAATAATAATACAAGCTTGATATCTTAGGATTGATACTTGAACTCCATTGAAGTTTAGAAGCTCAAATTTGAAGCACTGGAGAGCTGAAGGCTCCTCTAGGAATGATGCCTGATGTGAGGGTGGGAGTGAAGTGGCAGCTTTTGCTTTGCTTTTACGATTTGAAATTTTGAATTTTGAATGAGAAAAGCAGACTGAGACCTTAACTGCGCGAGCAGTACGAGGGTGGAGCTTGGGGAACTGCAACGGTCGTTTTTACGCATGTGGGGCCCACGGAACTCCATTGGCAAGAGGATACGTGTGCCAACTTTGTTTTTTCTGGAAAGTGAGAGAATCCGGATACAGCGCGCGGATCCCCTTCAGGACTGTTTTCTCTTATGATCATTAGATTGTTCTTAATTTTTTATAAAATATATTTTTAAAAATTAAAAAATAATTATTTTTATAAATAAATATTTTTTTTATATTTTAAATTATTTTTAATACATAATAATATTTAATTAAAAAATAATAAATTTTAAAATATATAAAATAAATTGTAAAATGTTAAAAATAATTTAATTTTTTTATTTTTTAATTATACATTATTTTTTATAAAAAATTTTAAAATATGAATATATATATTTATTTATAAAAAAATTATTTTTTATTTTTTAAAAGTATATTTTATATAAAAATTGAGAACTCCAATGACTTTCTTTCTATTGTAGAAAAATCTCTTCCAATTTTCTTAAAGTATATTTTATACAAAAATTGAGGGCCATTGGATTTAAATCTAATGACCCTCAATTTTTGTATAAAATATATTTTTAAAAAATAAAAAAATAATTTTTTTATAAATAAATATATATTCATATTTTAAATTTTTTTATAAAAAATAATATGTAGTTAAAAAATAAAAAATTGAATTGTTTTAACATTTTACAATTTATTTTATATATTTTAGAGTTTATTATTTTTTAACTAAATATTATTATGTATGAAAAAATAATTCAAAATATCAAAAAAAATATATATATATATATATATTATTTTTAAAAATATTTATTTTTTAATTTTTAAACATATATTTTATATAAAAATTGAGAACTATTATATCTAGATTCAATGATTTTCATACATTATTAAAAAAAAAAAAAGTCCCCTCTAATCACCGGAGGGAATCTACGTGCAAAGTGAGACGACCAAACGAGGAGATAAAAGAATGCATACGTGCAAATAGTTATTTTTAATAAAAGAATTAGTTTCTAAAAATAGATAAATAAATAAAATTATAATATGTACATATGTCATTGTTTAACTATTTATATATAGGTTAAAGTAATGTTTTCGTCCCTTAATATTAGTTATTATTTTGAAGTAGTCCTTCTAAATTTAAAAGTTTTAAAAATAGTTCTTACATTTTAAATTTATTTTGAAAAAATTCTTGTTAAAAAAAATCTATCGGAACGTTATTGTCATTTATTTTTATATCAATATCACAATCACATTTTTTTAAAAATAAATTACTTATTGCATCTTCAAAATTAAAAAGAATATTAGAAAAATAAAAAAGGCAAAAGGGTAAGTTGACAAATGAAAGACAAACATCTTTGGCCTTGTTTGGTTGTAGGAGCAGGCATCAGGGAATGGGACTCCCGTGTTTGGTATATAATTTTGTAGGTCTCTTCCGTTCCCATGGTAAACAATATTTCCAAGCAAGATTTCCAAACGATTGGAAAAGTCTAAACCCAATCCCCACCGATGGAATGCCCCAGCATTCCTGGGAATGAGTTGCTTGATGTCCAAGATGCCCTCTGACTCTACCATCGCGAAGCTCTTATCGTCACTCTCCCATGTGTCAGACCATAGCAAGCAAGGCCACCGAGAGATCCGTCGCCGGCAGCTGCATCGTTCTTTCCCGTCGACCGATCACCATTCCCCCTCTCTTCTGTTCGATGGCCATTTGTTCTCTCCTTATCGGCATAAAATCACAACTGAAGATTCGTCCTCTCCTCTGTTCGATGGCTATTAGATCGACAATGAAGATACCCTCTACCCTCTCTTGCTGTGGTCTGACCGACGACAACACCGATCAGAACCACCTAAGGTCCTGTTGTCCTTCACCCTGTCCTTCACACCATCCTTCATATGGCTAGGTGAGTCATCGATGATTTGCCACGGTCATCGTCAATTCGCCACCGTCATCGTCTATTCGCCATCGTCATTGTCGATTCGCTGTTGCCTAAGTTATCGTCCCATCGTGCTTGCTTCTCTTTGTCGCCGGATGTGAGTTTGACGGCGAACGAGGAAGGGATTTTTTTTTTTTGGGGTCACTAAGATAATTAAAAAAATATTTTTTATAAAATTTTAAAATAATTAATTAATAATTTAATTTTATAAAACAAAAATATTTTGATAATTTGATTTGATTTTATTTTTATTCTTTTTTTTTTTTAAATATTATACCAAACATAATATATAAATTTTAAGGTTCTATTTTCTTAAAATTTATTCCCATTTTTAATATCATTTTCATATCTATTGCCACCCTTTCTAGTAAGCCTTAATGTCAAAAAGCAATAATGAAAACCAGATATTGTGTCCTCCAAACCAAGACCATGAATATACGAATCATTCTAACCTTCCCAATCCCGAGTTCCTTCAATACCTTTATTCATGGCTCCTAGAAAGGCTTATATTGACATAAAACATTTCTTTCAATCCCATGCATTTAGGCTTTTTGAACTAGACACATTAAAAGAAAAAAAAAAGGTCAAATCCTACAATTTGTACAAAATCATATTAGCTTTTTATACCAAGTTTGTGCAATTTCCATTTTATGAAAAAAAACAAAAAAGTTGTAGCTTGTGCAAACTCAAAATCAATAATTTTGAGTTTTTCATTTTTTCTATTGAACTCAAATTTCAAAAATGACTTTTTGTTCTCCATTTTTATTCTATGAGAATATTATAGCTTGTGTGAACTCATATTTGAGTGAGTTCGTGTTCAATATCTTTTTAAGGAACTTAAACTAAGTATAAAAGTTTGTATTATGATATAAAAATTTTCCTATCTCGAAATAAGTTATTCAAGGGCAATCACAAGTCTAACTCAAAATAATATATGCCAAGATTGGCACATATCAAGGTCAAATTAATTATGACATGTGTAACTTGAATGGCAGCTGTGGTGAAGTCAAATTGGCTGATTAGATTCCCATCAAATCCTAGTAATCCAATGAAGATACTAATATTACCAAAAGATAATTTACACTATAGTAAATGCATAAATAACTGATCCTCCTCACACATTTCATTGTGCTAGTCCTTTCCCTACTTGAGCTCAACCTTCTTCTCATTCTTCATAATTTATCTAAGTTTGCGGAGGTACAAGGGATAAATTTTTTAATAAGGCATAAATTATAGCTAAGGTGCCAAAAGTATGTGTATTGGAAAAAAAATGTTAGACCCACTAGTATTGTGACCCCACTATGCCTCTTCAGAACAACTATCTTGAAGCATTGTACAACGCCTTATCAAGTAAATACCATAAATATTTTGATGAGTTCGTTTTTATTTTATTTTTATAGTGTTTCTCTAATTACAACATAGAATTTAACTTTTATTAATTTATATTTTGAATTATCTATGTGAGATATAATAAGTATGGCTTAATGGATGGTAAATTAAAACAATCTATACTATAATATAAATATAGAGAATATAATGGTGAAAATTGTAAATGCAGTGAAAGTACATATTAAAAAAGAACCAAACAAGATTAGATAAGATAGGATCTAGGTTGTTATATATTGATACTAATAAAATATAAAATTGCAAATTATTTGAAATTTCAAAAGTTTTGAAATACTTATATTGATGAACATTTGATAATAGAATTGATGAATTATCTTTTCTATATCTCAAAAACCTCTCTCTGAGTAAGAGCTTTTTCTCTCTCTAAGTAAACTTAGTTTATTTCAAAGCTTTTTTTTGTGGTTTTTTTTTTTTTTTGGTAGTTTTTCTTATGATTTGTTGTTTTAAAGGCTGACTAGTATGATTAGTACAAAGATCGAGTAGGTTGGTGGCACGAAGGAGGTGAACTCAATTCAACATGATCGGAGGATTTTGATCAATTAGAGGCAAAACTATATACTCTATTAAGGAAGTTGATTACGTGGAAGATCATTAATAAAGTTACCTTCAAGACCCTAGTTTTAAAAAGTTAGAGTTTAAAAGGTAATGTGATGTGGGTGAAAACTTATTCAATTTTACTTTTGAAAGGAAAAAGGATTACGGTAGGATTCTTAGGGATCACCAATAGACAGTGCTTGGTTTCTTATTGAATTTAGAATTAGTTTTCTTATTTATTACTAGGATATTACTTATACTAGATTACGTTTCATGGACTACCTAAGGAGATGACCAATAAAAATCAAATTATACTTGCTCAAAAGGTTAGGATGGTGGTTGATATTGAATAACTAGGTATCACTGAAGGAACTCTGGAAGTTTTGTTAATGTGCGGGTTGAAATTGGTTTGTAGTTCCTTTATTAGCTAACTTATGGGTGCCAAGACCAATTTGGAAAAAATGTGGATTATGATTAGATATAAGAAGTCTCATAGCTTTTGTTTTAGTTATGGCAAGATTGGGCGTGATAATACGTATTACTCCTTTGGTAAAGTTTGGTTGGTTGTCAATCTAGGGGAACCTATATATGGTTCTGGTTTGTACTTCGCCATTAAGTCCTTTTTATAAAGGTGGTATTCATAGAGGATGGTTAAGGAGCTAAGGAAGATGAATCAAAGAAGATGGAATGTAAATTCTCATTTTTGAACATAGGCATGGGAGAAGACCAAGTGCATGATTATATTGGAAAGGAATTTTCAATTAGTAGTAGGAAGGGATTGAGTGTTAACTTGAACCATGTTGTTGTGGTATGAAAGAAGATTCTAGTGGTATGGGGGGAATAACAAAAAGGAAATAATTGGAGGATTTAAAGTGTTCATCAAAAAGTGAAAAAGTTTGTAGCGGGCCAAAAAAATGGGGTGAATATAAAAGCCCATAACTCTTTGAAGATAAAGGAAGTTGGATTGCTTGACTTAGGCCAATGGAAGTAAGGAAGTTGAATAAAAGTGGGAAGAAAAAAGGGTCTCAGGAAAACCCATTAAGAAATGAAGTAAATTAGACCTCTTTTAGTTCTACTTGTAAGCCCAATAAAGCATGTCCTGGTTATTTTGTTGAGCTACCATCAAACAATGATGTATTGCTATGTAAGGCTCTTGTGCTTGGTTTAAATAATTTATAATTTAAGACCTTAAGAAAATCAATTTAAAGAAAGCTTTTGATGTTAACTGGGACTTACCATTGTAAAAAAAGTTGAAGGGTACTTCAATGATTAGTGGTGGAGAAGGGATTTTGGAGAATATTGAAGTGGTGTATTACAACTTGTTTAGTCTGAAAAACAAATGAAAAAGGCTATCACCTAAAAGCAAGCTTTAATCAAGATGAAAAATTACAGTTATCTAAAACAAAGGAAGAAGATTAATCTAGTAGAGATTCCAATTAATTTGAGTAAAACTGTTAGAGAAGAAAGAATAAAGGACATAGATTGCAATGAAGCACTAGATCGCTTGCCTAAAAAAGCCATTTAAGAGCCATAAGCATCTTTGCTTGGAATCATCAAGGTTTAAAGGCACCTGTGACCAAAACAATTCCTTATAAATGCTTGCTTAAAGCATAAGCCCTCTTTGGTTTTTTTAATGGTAATCAGAATGTATAGTAAGAAATTAGAAAAAATTCAAAACAAATTTGAGGTTTTATATATCTGTAGTGCTGGACTAATAAGTCTAGCTAGCGGTCTTGTGTTATGGTGAAGAAAGAATTAAGTTTAAGGGTGATTTCTACCTCACACAATACCATCCATATGGAGATCATTGATGGTTTAAGTAAGGACTAAGTATGATTTTCTTTTATTACAAGGAACAAGATAGGAGAATATTTTGGAATGATTTGAGGCATTGTGATCCTAGATTTTGGTGTTGCATAGCTTTGTTTGGGAAACTTTAATAACTTCTTTTCTAACTTAAAGAATTTAGGCGTTGGGAGATCTAAAAATAGATGACACCTTTAATCAAAGTGCCCATCTTGATAAACTAGTGAGTGCAAAGAAGATCTACTCTATCAATCTAAACCACAGATATGTGGCCTTTATTGGTACAGTTAGATCTTCTAAAGTCTTTCTTTGGACATGGGTTTGCTGATGAAGTTGGAAATCTTCTATGCTTCACTATGTTCAGGGTTCTTTGGGTGAAATCCCTTGAAAGGACCAATGATAACTTAAGATTTTGTTTTCAAGTTGGTCAACCTCTGGGATACTACTTTTCTTGGGCTTTCTTTGTTATCCCTGTCTCATCATTTTGTTTTATGGGCAGCAGTAGAACAAGAGTATCCTGATCGATATTTTTATAAGTATGTTATTCTCAGTGATGATAATATCATCACTGATGATAGGGTATCTTCTCACTACTAACAGATATTGGATAGTTTAAGTGTCATTGTCTCTAAAGACAAGACCTTAGTTTCTAATTCTGGTTGTGGCGAATTCACGAAGAAGTTTAGAACACATGGATTGACTAAGGATTTTTCTCATGTGTCATTTCAGAATGTTATGAACTCTCATCATCTGCTAAGAATACCTTATTTATCTTATGTTGTGAAATGTTGGATTTAGGCTTCCATGGTTCCTACTTTACTTGGTTAAATAGAATGTTAGGGAGTGCTTATATCAAAAAAAGAATGGATAAAGCCATTTGTAATGTGCTTTGGAGAGAGACTTTGTTAAAAGTTAGATATTTCAATTAGGGCCATTTAGTTCAGATCATGCTCCCTTCTATTGAGTATTAACTTCTCTTATGTTAAAATGTCGTGGGTGTTTAAATTTAACTTGATGTGGATTAAGCATCTTGACTTTCATGATGTTGTGGAGCATAATTGATGTTGTATTTGTCAATATTCGGGGTGTCCTTTATTTGTAAATGAGGAATCTAAATGAAACTAGGAGAGCCTTGATTGATTAGAGCAAAAAGGAGTTTCCAAATAATAGGTAGACTATTAATAGACTTTTTATGGATTATCAAAGATGTTGTGAGGGGATTTAGGATGAGAAAAATTATGTCAAAGTTGAGCAATTCAAAAAAGTGATTAAGAAAGTTTGGAGGAAGGAAAAAATGTACTAGGCTCAAATATCTAGATTTCATTGGTTGACATATGGGATTGTAATTCAAATTATTTTTCATATGGTTACACTACATAAGAAGGAGAGAAATAAGATTTTAAATCTTGTTAAAGATGAGACTGATATTGTTAAGGACTTGGAATCTCCCTTATTTCTTATATGCTAAGTTTCTTGTAGCCAATTGTCAATAAGAATGGTAATATGTCCTTAATGAGTTTTGTTATTGAAGATGAAATTAAGAAGGTAGCATTTGATATGGGGGGACTTAAGGCATTGAAGCTAGATGGATATTTAGGATTTTTTTTTTCATCATTCATGGGAGATTGTTGGGGAGCAGGTTTGTAGACTTGTTATGGATTTTTCTGACAATGGCTCTTCATTGAAGGATTTAAACCTTACTAATGTTGTATTGATCCATAAGATTGATTTTCGAATGCAAGTGAGTCATTTAGACCTATTAGTCTATGTAATTTTGCTTATACGATTATCTCTAAGGTGCTAATAAATAGACTGAAAAGGATTCTTCCTAAGTTCATCACTGAGAACAAAGAGTCATTGTGCAAGGGAGGATAATTAGTGATAATATATTGATGGTGTATGAGGCCTTTTAGTACTTGAAGTTTGAAGCTTTAGTTTTTGTTAAGGATAAGGTCTTTAAGAAGGTGCAACGATAGAAGAATGATGAACTTTCTCAAGTTAGAGAGAGGTTCTCATTAATGCAGTAGTAATCACCATTCTAAGATATCACATGTCTAGTTTTTAATTCCCCAAGGTGTGTCAAGAGCTTGATATCATTATTCTAAGTTCTAATGGGGTTAAAGGAAGGAAGAGGGATGTATACACTAAGTTGATTGAAGGAAACTTACATAAGCTAAAAGTAGCAGAAAATTAGGCTTTAATGATTTTTAGTTTTTTTAATCAATCTCTCATTACCATGCAAGCTTGAAGAAATTTAAATTCTCTTGGAAAGTTATAGGTGAAAATTTTATAAGGAATTTATTTTCAAAACTCGAGTTGCCATGAAGCTCAAATGGAAGGAAGGCTTCTTAGGCTTGGTCAGGCATTTTGGAAGGCAGAAATCATCTAGCTAAGGATCTTTGTTGGGCAGCTAGCAATGGAAAAAGCATTAAAATTTAGATGAATCCATAAATTTAGGGGCTAAGCCTCTTCTATAGGAGTTGGAGGAATGTAGGGTAGCTAAACTTATACGAGATGGGGAATGGGATTTGTTTACTATTTTTGGATCAATTTTTGTAGATGTTATATAGGCTACTAAAAGTATTCTTTTGTCCATGAATAACGTAGTTGATGGTTTAATTTAGGCTGTAAGAAAGGATGGGATGTATACTGTTGAGAGAGGGTATCAAGTAGCCATGGGGATTATGTCTGGGGAATCTAAGTATGGTGCTAGTTCATCCTTTTAGGTCTCTTTAAGGTTTAGAAGTGTATTTGGAATGTAAAAGCCCCCTTCAAAATTAAGCATGTTTTATGAAGAAGTTATGTTGGTGCTTTACCCGCTAAGGAAAATTTATGGAAGAGAAGTTGTTCCATAAATCCTCATTATCCCTATTGCTTAAAAGAGGTGGAGTTAATTGAACACATGTTGTTGTTTTTTTTAAAAGGACAAAAGCACTCTAGTTTAATAGCCCACTTGCATTTAGGATAGACTATTGTATTTTTGGGAGAGCGGAGGAATGATTTTATAAAGTTCTTAATGATGTGAAGATAGAAGACTATGGCTTTCTTTCTTATGTTGGTTTATTTGGAAGAACATATTCTCTTTTATCTTTGAAAGAAAGGATCTTAATTCAGGCTTAGTCTTAGATCTATCATGCATAATGTGAATCTAACTATTATTTGGCCATTTCCTCCATTCAATTGTTATAAAGTTTACTTTTATGCAAGCTTATGGGAAGATCAACAAAGATCTTGTGTAAGTGTGGTGATTTGTAATTGGTTTGGGGATCTATTAGAGTTTTATGGTTTTAGTTGTAAGGCATCTTTTAGCTTTACAGTTGAATCTTTTGCACTTAAAAAAGGTCTTTCTATGGGTCTTAATATGGGACTGAGTAATGTTATTGTTGAGTTGGATTCTAATGAGTTGGTTGAAGCTGTGCTAAGTCGTTGTGATTAGATATGCAAGGTAATCATAGATGATATTGCTTCTTTAAATAGTACCTTTGCCTTTTTCTCCCTCAATTAGATTCCTATGAGTGTTAACTTGGTTGCAGGTTAGATTACCAAGCATATTGATAAGGGGATATGACCTTTAGGATGAGATTTATCTCTCTCTCGTCCCCATTAGTATCAATTATTTTTTGTGGAATATTGCTGTTAGTGTGATATGTGATGTTGTTTTCTTGCTTTCATTTTATTTTCCTAATTTGGTTGTTATGCTATTTTTTGGATGTTTATTTGTTGTTGTTCAATTTTTCTGATTGAGTGAAGTATCTTTTTTTTTTTTTGGCCAAGCAAGAAAGATAATAAAATTGATGAATAATTTTTTTCATAGAATTAAGAATTGATAAATAATTTTTTAAGCATATAAGAAGTGATATATTTTTCTCAAAGAAACTTTAGGAATTTAGTGAAAATCAATATTGAAAATTGTAAAGAATTAATAATTCAATAATATAATAATAATATTGGAAGAAATTAATTGAAAGTAAATAAATTAAAAATAATAATAATTTGGTATTTGGAAAATGTGTGATATGCTAATAAAGGGACCATTTGAATATTTTTTATAAAAAAATAGAATCGAAACAATAACATTTTTTAGATGCCTTTGACATACATGTATATGGGAATTAAAAGTTGGATTACTTTAAAATCGTGTCTATTTAAATTCTGCATATTTGTTATGAATATTATTGGGCATAAAAACTCTCTTATAAAAGTAAACAACAAAATGAACTTCTATGTGTATACAAGAATGAAAGAATTTATTACAACAATTAAGGCAAGATGTTCATATGTGTCAATGTAAAAATAGTAACATTTGACACAATGATTAGTTTAGGGGGCTTGAAAGAGGTTGTCTAGCAAAAGCTACAACTTTTTCTAAATAATTTGGTGTTTACAATAATATGTCGGTACCTTGTATCATTAAATCCAATGTATCAAATGTGTACACTAGTGTGCAATAGAGTTGTATGTGCATATCTCAACAACTTAACTAAATGTCAACATGGAATATTAGACACTGAAGGACTATATTCTAGTATTACTACCATCGACTAACCACATGCACAACATAGTTTTACAATAGTTAATGGGGAGACAAAATTGACATGTGCGTAGTTTTTTTCTTTGAACTTTTAGAAGTATGTGTTTAAAGAATGTCATTTTTTAACCGCAATATTACATCTACAACTTAGGTGGCAACCACCTTACATACATCATGTCTTTTGTTTTTGATATTGTTATGTACGACATTTCTAATCCCTAGTACATGATAAAGGTTAAGTGCTTACACTAATTGTCTTTACCTCATTATTGACAAAAGACTTGTTGGTGTGCTTATGTGCAATTATCTAGACTTCTCTTTTAAACTGGGTAGCCATACTCTAACTCTTATAATTCTTAAGAAAATTGTAAAACATATTTATTAATAACAAGTATAATATGATTACTAATAATTTGGGTTATCATCTCCTTCCACCTTTGGTAATTGTTTACTTCTTTTTATTGTTTTTATTTTCTCAAGCTTTTATTTTTCTAATCATTGATAAAAAAAATACTAATAAGCCTAACGAATTGAACTAATAAGTAATAATGTATTAATACCTTTTGTCTTCATATTAAAGCAATGGTCAACAAATGAAGCATAATGATCTCTGTAAATGCCTTTTAGGACATCTACAATCAATTGATTTCTAATACATGTGTCATCGTCCATGTTTTTGTCAAACCCCAAACTTCCGAAGTGCAACCCAACATAGATAATGGGAATAACCTGTTCCTATAAGCCTATCACTATGTTTCTTGACTGATTAGACTAATGTATAAATCATACAATAATGTAAATTTACGGAAATCTCAATACCAAGTAGATTAACAATCATATCTTTTTGTAGGAATTTCGGCAAAGTTTCCTCTATAACTAAGGCCTCCCAAAATTACTACAAATATTTGCCCATAAACCAGCAAAATCCAGAAAGAGAGCTTAACTCTTAGATTATCCAGTAATTAATAAACTATAACAAAATAGGGGAATTGGGAACCTACCTATGGTCATCCATACTCATTTACAATTATTTATATTTTTGACAAATTATACTATTACAAAAGTATAAAACCTCAGCAAAATAAAGAATAAAATCCTCCACAGTACCAGTAAGGCTCTTCTAGCCCTCACATTTAGAAAACTGTTCTGAGTGATTACCTAAAATTAAATAAAACATAAGCGGGTAGTATTTCAATAATAAAACCAATACAAATACCTTAAGGTATTTAGAGCTCTGTGCAATTTAATACATAATAACTTCTCAAATATCTTATATTATACCTATTGGCACCAACCTTTTAAAATGATCAGTTCTCTGTGAATCAACATTTAAATCCTTACCATAATAAGCCATAAACATGTATTAATTACATGCAATATAACAATAGCAGTCATGGATTCATTTCCATGGAAATCAAGTCGGTCAAAGGTACACAACCCATAGAAAATAGATTTATCGATTGAGGTTCCATGGTCTTTGGGAAACTTTATCATCGGTCAATGGAACTTAGTCCTTGGGTAATTTAAATAAGACGGTTGTGAGGCATAAGCTTACACTATTTAACACATCAAGTACTCACTTTTCATAGAACTCTCTTTTTATGGTTTTTACATGGCATCACATACTATTCATAATTCAAGACTAATTAAGTCTAGCAAGCTATTCAATTATATAATGATGTAAACCATAAACAATGCCATATACCATGTCATATTGTTGGAAGAGTTACTACTTACTTGGTGAGTGAAGTATTTTAAATAACTTTGCCTCTTTTCTCTTGGTTATAGAATATTCCACAAGACAATCCCTATAACACAAAAGTATAATTTCCTTAGTCCACCATCACCAATACACATTAATTTAGGCTTATCTCTTAACAAGTTCATAAATTGGAAAAACTTACTAAAAACAACCAAAATATCTACAATTCTTATGCCAACCCATAATATTAACTTAACACATAGTTCAAATTAAAAAGAGTTTTCTTCTTTTAGTTCATATCATTTCCATAACCAAACTCATGTTAAACCTTCTTATTTACCACTAAAAAAAATCATACCTTAGCCTTAACTCATTTTCCTTGATTCCACCACATGACTTGCTCAATTCTTTTCACTTTAATTCACTTCCGTATGAACTTACTAATTATTCAATTACATCCCAATTTGCCATATATTAAATCTTTCTTTCACCTTCAACCAAGTTTCTAAAAAAAATCAGTACATATCACTTCAGAACAATTAATCATATGCCTAAAATGCCAACTTTAACCATTAAATTCCAGAAGTTCATAATTCTATGTTTAACCCTAAAAATTTGGAAACTTTTTGGTTTAGTCCCTAGGAGAGCTACCACTTAAAAACTCATAATTTTGAGCTCAAAAACATGCTTCCAAGACTGAAATTTAAAGGGAAAGGACTGAAAATCCATCTACCAATAACATCTCTATGAAAAACCAAGCAAAAACTCACTAAAATCCGCTGAAAAATCTCTCCTCTCGACTACCAGAAGATGACATTGGAAAAGCAGGTGTTGTCACCAAAAACTGCAAGGCACGGTGGTTAGAAGCACGTCGCTGGTGAGGGGGGACATTGGCCGAGAAACTGGGGCAGTGGCAGAGTAGAGAGTGGTAGGAGAGTAGGAAGTTGAGGCTTGAACCCGAACCATTAGCATTTGAACGCTAAGGTCTTACCACTAAGCTATAGTTCATTGTTTGATTAACAACTTACACTATGGATACTTATTCTTTTTCTCTTTCTAAGAAAAAAAAAACTTACAAGTGTTACATTTTTTCTTAAGCACAATTGTTATGATCTTTCCATTTTGTTCTAATTAATAAATTTTAAGAAGTAGCTTTTATGGAAATCAATGCAAGCAACAAACATAGCCTTCAAAGTAAAAGATGACAATTAATGGAGATAATAAAGAAAGTGTATAATAGTTTAAAAGAATATACATATTAACTTAATAAAGTTCCTATATAAATTATCCTTGTAATCATATAGAACTTTCTTCCAACTTGGATGTCACGCCTTAAACAGCAGAGCATGACTAATGTGGAGAGCAAGGTGAACCTCGTTTTTGTAAGCCAAACAAATCTGATAAACTAACTAATCTAAATATTTATATAATAAAAGACATTAACAATATCCAATTCAATCCTCTAATATCATACAACTAACACAAGGCTACACATACTAAACTCTCTATCTATGACAATGGAGCTACTAGAATATATGGAAAATATTTTCAAATGTTTAACAACTAAATAAAAATGACTCTTTGCCCTTGCAATCAATGTAGGGATTACCAATAAGTCTTTCAGTTATCTTTAAACTGCAAAGTGATAACCATATCCACTATACTCTCTGTTAAAAAACAAGAAATAAATGAGAGAAGGGATGAGTGACCACACTTAGTAAGCAAATATTACTAATCGTAGTAGGAGGGAACAAGTAAGCTGCTAGAGTTTTTCACAACCAAAAGGAAATTCATAAATCGTATAATATAATTTGCAAAGTTTAAGCAAATTTAGAGATACTTTGTAAAATAGATCATACTAAAAAGCGTTTGAAATTCATAAATAATTTTTAAAATGGGTAATATCGAAGTGGAAAACATCTCACATAACGTATTAGAATCCATCACGAACACTAGCTCAAGGCTAGGAATCACAATACAAGTAGTAGTCAAAGTCGAGTAATATGGCTCACAAATAGTCAGAATAGAGCCACGTATGGTGATTGTCACACACAACGCTAGTAACACCCCTATTAGCTGGGGTTCAAAACAAATCATGGTGCACCAAGGCCAACATCTACTATTGCTAACTACAAGATTATGTATTAGATGTATTTTTAGGAAAACCATATTTTCCATAATAGTACACATAATAAAAAAAAAATATCCAAATAGCAAAATTCTGATTTCTAGAAATTCATACATTAATAGAATCGTTCTAAAAGTTCCCAGAAAATTATACAATATGTAAATTGTTCAAACCGATCATTCAGATATGGAAGGATATTACAAAGAAAATTCTCAAATTTAGTGCAAATAAATGTCAGAATTAAGAAAATAACTCAAAAGGCTGTTCCCAAGGCACTAGAATGTATCAAACCAAAAATATTTCACAAATGAATAGTTTAAAACACACAAAAAAGTATGATTAACAATATTTACTCACTTGGAAAGTATTCTTACAATTATGTTTCTTTCCTTATCTTACTTGATCACAAAGCCAATGCCTATGGTCCTATAATTACAAATAACACACATTTAACTTCCCATATAAGAAATTACTCCTTAATTCAAATGAATTCCCAATGCCCAACCCAATTCTTGTCATATCATTGTGTATCAATTCTCTTTAATCTCAAAATGGGGTGTTAACCCTTCACCTTCTCATATAACAAGTAAATTTCATCACCTTGATTCAAATCATATTTTTATTTATTGTTTATTTATTTAGTTTATTGTCATGTATTTTATCCTATATATATTCCTAGGACCTAAAATAATTTCTCTTTCTTAACCATGTGTTGCCTAACATTATCAAGAAAATTTAGAAATTACCCAAATCACAATTCAATATTTAATGACCAATTAAATTACTTATTTAAGGTTATTTAGTCAATCATTATAATGTTTTCATCCCCTTTCTTTAAAACAACAAAGAAAATTACAAAAAGCTACCAAATAAACATACCACTTCAAATGACAACTTCCAATCGCTTAATTTCTTCATCTAGTAGTGATTCTTAAAGAAAATTAGTTTAAGGTTTTCGAAACTCCACTATCCCATCACACATTTCATGCAACCAAGAGGGATATGAAATTGGAAACCAAAACCTAACAATTTCACCTAGGACTTATAGGGTAAATACTTAAAATTCATTCAGAAACTAACACACCAGCTTAATTTAAAGAAATCTCACCAAAATTAAGCCTAATTTTGACTTCACACTACTAACACCTTGAAAAGAAGGGTTATAAAATCAAGACTCTAAATTTAGAAACTGATTGCAAATCATAGAAGGGAAAGAATGAATTTGGTGTTAGGAAGTAAAGGTACAAATCAATTTAAAAAAATCTCTTACCAATTATATTCAATTTCTCCTCTTAAGGAACCCTAAGTCACAAAATTAAGAGAATTCAGAATCCGGCCCTAGATTGTAAAATTAAAGGCTAAGAATAGAGGGGAAAGGATGAATTACTCTCAAGAATATAAAGCCCCATTGTAATTTCACGAAACCATGCCAAATCAAGCCTCAATTTACATGCCCAACCAATATCCATGAAATTTCTTACAGTCAAAGAGTGTTTTTGAATCTTAGGGCCAAAACTTGAAATTCAACACTATAATTAAGAGACAAATGGGTGAAATGCATTATACCAGTGAAACCCTCATGAAATTTGATGAAACAAATCAACCATTCTCACCTTATTTTGGTATACACAATGGGAAGGTCCTTCTAGAAATTAAGAGCTATTTTTGTCTAACCACCGTAAAAAGTAGGTCAAAACACATGAAAGGGCAAGTTAGAGTTGATGAAGATGATGAAAGTATGGTAAAATTGGAAGAAGAAGATAAAAAGAAAATTTTGAAGCTTGATGTCGTGCATATTTATGGAACAAGAGAAAAACGTTGATGAAATTAAGGCTATTTTTGTAATTTATAAGGCAAGGGAAATGTGGCACATCATAAAAAAAAAAAATTCTTTATATCTCATAAGGAATTCAAACACAGGTGCTTAGGGTTGCATAAACAGAGGCTTAGCCACTTGTGCCTAACTTAATCTCATTCTTTAAAGTAATATATTAAATGTTTTAGTTATCTGTAACTTTTTTTGAAATTTGTTCTTTAAAACTTATATGAAATTTTAATTCATACCTCATCTAAATGCCCTTGTTTTCTTCAACTTATAAAACAATATACATTCTTTTTCTCTCATACTAAGTGTTATGTAGAGAATTTCATGAGTCTTACATTGGATGGCTATTAGGAAATAGCTCACGTATCCTTTGACAAGGTAATTATATATCAACCAAGATAATTTTACTCAATTATGTATATTAGCTTCCCATAATAAGGCATACTACTAAACTACATATGGCAATAATTATTACTCGTATAACTCCTTATCCAAATATATCAAGAAGCTCTATTATTTTTAGTTCTTAGCCCTTTTGTCTTGTTCTAAGGTATAAAATTTGAATATTAATATTGAATTTACTATAACACTTTGCACAATCAATTAGTCCCAAGGCCAAAAACTTCAAATCATCTTAATAGGATCAGTTGTTATCATTTCTTATTTGAACCAAAGAATAACGATAATTTTATTAAATCCTAACTTATAAATGGGTGTAAAAGTACTTACATAGTTTAAAAACCATTAAAAAAAACAATCTATAAACCACCTAATAACTTTGTGAAATAGTTATTTAAGCTACTTTCATGCTCTATTATTGTGTAATCTTGTTAGTTTTAGTTTAGTTATAAAAGTTATTTTTGTTAATTTTACGTTTAAAAGTTTGGATTTTTTTTTTAATTTGTTTTAGTGGCGATTTGATGATTTACATGCTTTAATTTTAGCAAACTATAGTTGTTCATAGTGAATTTTATGTTTTTCAAGTCTTGGAGAAGCAAGAAATAGTATTTGGACAAGTTTGGGAAGCCTAGGCCTTAACTTGTGAAGCCTAGGCACTAGACTATTGCATGTTCCAAAGAATCGAAACCTACATGTCAGAATGTGAATTCATTAAGGGCAACTTTGTAACTTGACCTTTAATGGTTCCTTAAATAACAAAACGAAGAGTTTTCAAAAGGGGAGATAAAAGAAAGGAGAGCTCATTTTAAGGCAAGATAGAACTTAGAGGAAGACATTCTAAGCAGAGAATCTAAGAGGGGAACTAATTAAAGTTGCAAAAATGGAGTTTTCTTCTCTTTATCTTCTTTTATTCCTTATATTTATAATTTTGTCTAAATTGGGATGGATTATACCTATGAATATCATAGGTTAAGTGTTCCTTTTCTAAGATTATGGTCATTTGGCATGTAAATTGATAATTATTGTTACTTTCCTTATTGAATTTCATTGTAAATGAATATATTTAGTTCAAATCTTCATTGCTCCTTTGTTGAATGCCTACTAATTAGGGTTTATTTAGAGAATTTGGGAGTTTTTGAAAGAAAAGCTCAAATTTAGTCATAAGACTGAATACTACATATTTGATGTTAATTAATTGTATGAATTAGCTTAATTTGCCTTTAGGATAGACATATACATATAGGATTTATGGACTCACAATTAGCCATACATAATGCATATATTTAATTGGATTTTCATATAGATGTAGGAAATTAAATTAAGGCAATAGAATTTATAATAAATGGACATATTCTTATGAATAAAGTAGAGGCTAGGACTAAATCACGAACATTGAGTATAAGTTAGAAAAGTAATCATATTGTAATTGAAGTGCCAAGTAAAACTATAATGTTATGGAATTTTAATTGATCTATTATTTTCTTGTTAGTTTGACACTATTTGTTATTTAGCATTAGTTTTTCTTACATTAAATACTGCAAATACTTGGTCAAGGTGACCACAATAGAAGTAGTACTTAATAAAAAGTCTTAGCTAGAGTAACCTAAGGACGATACTTGTTTTCTTTGCAATTATATTACTGATTGACTGTGTATACTTGCATCGTAGTAAATTGCACATAACACTTTCCTATCTATCACAAAAGAAGACTACGTACAACTTTTTCAATTATCTTCATAGGTGGTCTCTAAATTTCCTATATGAAATATATGAAGTAATTAGGTTGTCTATAGTGGTCAATAAACAATTAATCTAATCAATCAAATTTACTTACAAAAGAAAGGGTCTACCTTATAATTGGTCAACATATGCTAATGTACTTGTTTCAATAGGTGAAAACAAAGTGCATACATTGGAATGATCCAACATTAGGTTAATCATTAACATGTCCAAGTTAATTGAATATAGTCTGAATTCCATCTAAATTGCTAAAGCAAAAAGTTAGGACCTCCTAGCCCATATAACCCTAGCTATTGAGCACTATTACGTAAATAAGACTTTATTTCCCCAAGTTCATAATGGAAACTAAAGAATTCTGAGCTATGGATGCAAATTGTGTATATTACAATAACTAAGAAAAAATTATGAATATATTTACCTCTCAATATGATACATTAATTACTATTGAACAATGCCTTATATTTTAGCATTCTTAACTAAATATGGAATCAAATGAACCATATTTGTGAAAACTAGAAATAAGACTAACATTTATATATGACATATAGTGAGAATAACTCTATCATGGAGCTAATCAAGTTTGCTAACATTTAATATATTACACAACTATATGAAAATTGAGCATAGAATAATTAGAATTGCATACACTATCTTAAGAAGCATCATTCTCATGGCTAAAGGTAGAAGTTGCTTGATAAGAATGTGGGTCATGAACTTTCAGTTCTTCAAACTTTTGTTGCTTCAAATCAATGCATCAAGAGATGTTATTAATGTTATTTAAAGTCTTAAGAAATATTTCCTTGTTTACATTTGTAAATGTGAATAAGGAAATAAGATATTAACCACTTTCCATCAAGGTAAAGATCATACTAATGCCCATTTCTTATAACTCTCTCTATGCATTTATATGTTGTTTGTTGAAATTACTACACGTAAGTGCATATGATCTGACCAGGCAATATTGAATGAGCAGAATCTCGTTGCCACAAAGATATAATCTTATTAACTATTAATTACTTTTGTTTATTCGATTCAAGCTAAATGCAACATGATGAACATAATTAAAACGTGACAAGGAGCAAGTAATCGAAAGTTGATTAAGATGAGTTTCTTATACGAATGACCCTAGGAGTTTAACTTCCCCCAATATGACACTTATTTTGTAGTTTTCCCTTTTTAAGTTCTTATTATGCAATTCACTAATATAGGATTTATTTATTCATATAATTCTATCAAATCTATATGAACTTAGTTCCTTCACTAACTCCCTCATGTCTACAAGAATGGAACATTAAAACAAATGCATTAATCACAACCTTACGTTTGGTCATCAAAGACAATCAAGTATTGTTGTCTTGATTATGAATTGCTATTCTACTCAAGTAATAATGAAAATAGACTTATCTAGGTTTAACATAGGATTTCTTTGTCAAGACTACCGAAATTACTGTTTTAATTCAGAAGGTTGTTATGTTGTATAAATCATTCAGCAAAAGACAGAATTAATGAATTGTATTTATAAGTAATGAATAAAAAAACTAAAAAAAAATCCCATAAAGGGTTTTGTTAAAATTATATTACAAAATTAGTTTAGCTCCTCATTGTCATGACAAAACCTTGAACAAAAAAGTATTGAAAATTAAGCAAAATGAGTATAATAGATTATAAGAAAAGAGAAAATTGTGAACCCAATGTTGAAGTCATATTCCTCCTACACTATTAAAAAGTCCTTGGTTGTATTATATGTTTATATGTTTTTTTATAGAGGTTTATCATATATATTGAATGAATTCACTTAACATGTTATTTCATGTATTTTATGATTTAGAATGCTTGTTTGTTACTTTTATAAAAGTCAATTAATTTTGTACTATTGTGATGTAAATTGAAGGTAAATTGCATACATGAAAGATGATTGAGGATTAAAAGCATGAAAGATGAAAGATTCAAGGATGTTTGCAAGGTTTTAAAAACATCTTGAAAGTGGAAGAAGTCAAGGAAAAATTTTGATATAGTATTCAAATTCAAATCAATGAACACTCAATTTTAATATACTTTTTAGACCTCTAAAGCTTCAAATTTGAAGATGTCTATTTTAGGCAAAGTTGTAGATCTCATAGACATCTTTCCAATGAGTAGTTATTCATTGAATTCCAACATCAAATCATGAATTTATGGCCAAAACTTTGAAATTGCACCATTGGACGAAAAAAGTGAGAAAATATAGAAACAAAAAAAGAAATTACCATAAATTAGGAAAGAGAAAATTAAGGTCTTGGTAGTCTATAAAAAAGTCTCTTTAGTTTTTTTCCCTTTAAGGGAAGAGGCTAGAGACATGTATTTCCCTCAAAGTAAAGGTATGATTTCTATCTTTTCTTGCTTTTTGAAAGTTTTTCTTGGAAGAAGAGGTAATTGGTTGGTCACCTGGGACCTGCTTTGGCCAAACCTTCATAGATTTTTCCATAAAAGACTCCTTATTCTTCTCTTCTTTTTTCTATTTTCATCTTTTTTTTATTTGTTCTTGTAACCTCGATTGGGCTTTTAATTAGTTGTTTTGATGAAGAATTGTGAACAATTAAGTGAGGAATTATTCTACTCATATTTCACTAAAAAAAAAGTATTTTAACCTTAGTTATCTAATGTCCATTTCAAAAACTGACCTGAAGTGGTATAATTTTTTTTTTAAAATGGTTCATTTAAAAAATTAGTAAAATATTAGTTAGGTTAAACTTCTCATTCCTAAAACTCCTTCTTTGGTTTGTGGCTACTTTATTCCTCTACATTTGCCTTCTTGACAGAACAAGGAACTGTTGCTACATTTTGAATTATTGCGCCGAAAGCATAACTCTTGCTACAAGGTATATTTTATTTTGCTGCGAGGTTGTATTTCGAATCAATGATTAGGAATATTGCATCTTTGATTTGAATCTATATATTTATATGACTAAATAAGTTCATTAGTGGTGACTTTTAGCTTTAATATTATTGAAATATATTATTCTTGCTGCAAATTAATTACTTTGAGCTTATTAGAATTAATCTTTCTAGCTGTGTGAAGCAAGATGGTTGCTTCATCTGTAATGGCTTATCATCCAAACACATATCTTTATTTTCATAAAATATGTCATTGATAGCCTAATGTTTTAACCATTTAGATTTGTCCTTTTCTTTTTCAGATTAAAGGCCTTTTGGGAATTGCTTAACATTATTTGTAGATAGAGAAATATGGAAGTTTAGCACAGGAAACTAAGATTATTGAAAGAAGACAATACCATGATTGAGATCCTTTAATTGTCACATGTGTTACATCAATATGTCAACATTGTTTACTCGTAAAGAAATCATTGCTTCAAAGTATAGGACTTACTAATATTTTACCGGCGGCAAAGTGTACTAAGCATTATTTGGTTGTTTTTAACTTAAAAATAGGAGCCAAAGATTGCTAATGTAGAAGCTACTTTTACATTTTTCATATATAATTTATTAATAGTTTAATGTACATAAATTACATAAGTCAATTCTTTGTATGAAAATTATTCTATAAGAAAAAGAGGAAGTATAGAAGTGTGAAGACTTCAGAGGGTAGAGTGTTCACATTGAGGGATTGTTGTAGCTTCTCTATCTCAACTAATAATTTTGCTGGGCATAAAAGGAATTATAGTCTCTTCACTGATATTCTTTATATTTGTGTGTACAACTTAGGTGATTGTGGCATCATTAAACTTGAACTTGATCCATGTTGTTGCACTACAAAAGCATACATGCAAGTAAACATATGCACAAGTAATATAATGATAAGTAAAGTATCGTTCCCATAAAGATTTGACACTAAGATAAATGTTAATTATTAAAATTAGCTTCTAAATCTAAATCAGGCTGAAGATAAGTTGTAATAAAAGAAAACTAATTTAAAAACATAAAAATAACAAATAAGGACACACTTTAGACTAATTTTAGAAGTGAGAGGTTTAAGATTATAATTCCCCCAGCATTCCATAGTAACCCAACATACCCTCTTTTCCATTGTGCTTAATGGTATAATTTGCTAATCTAAGACTCTTAATTACCTATAAATATCTTTCGTATTACTAATAAGCATTCCCTTTATACCAATACATAATTCCTTATGCAATTAATTCAAAGACTTAATGGAGAATAGGTCATAATGTGACTATGCGAGGCCAGTAAGTATATTCCTATCCTACAAGTGAATTAATCCACACAACATTACAAGCTTCATGAACTCACTCTACCCAATCCATGGTCTAGCCCTAAATTCCCTTTCCCAAGTTCATTTAGGTTACCAAAATCATCTAATGATTTCCACACACTTAGAAGCATTAAGAACAAGAGTGAGTAAATAAATCATATCATTAATTGCAAATAAAGAGAGTAAAAAAGTCTTATTACATACTATAGTTCATCATAATCCCAAAACAACAAGTTTAGATCATAATCAAAAGAATAAACAACTAGAAAAATAGACAATAAGCAACATGGGTGAAGCAATACAAGGAGAAACAAAGGATAGAGAGAAAAACTAATTTAATCGGTGAATCTTCTTGAAATCCTTGCTTCCCCCTTGTCTTTGGAGCTGCTTAGGACTTACTCCAGCCTCCTCAACCTCCAAAATAACCTAGAATGATTGCCTCATATCAAAACCCTCGAAATCCTTTATAAACTAGTAAAAATTGAATTATAAAATGCATTCATTTTGTTTAGTTTTGATATGGCGTCATGACCAGTTGAGTGCAACGTTTCATTCTATTTAGAAATTTTCCTTTTAGGTCATGACCAACTGCTGGTCATGGTGCTAGATTTAGCAACAAGGCTTTAAACTAATTTTTGCATCTCTTTAATCTAGGTTTTCGTTGGTCAAGCTTTGAGACACCTTCGGCTTACATTTCTGTGCAATAAAACCTAACCAAATCACATGACATTTATTATTTACAAATTATTAAACCTCTAACTAAAAATTAACACTTAAACTACTAAAAAAGACATCACTAAACTTAATTAGAACTAGAGCTAAAACACTACTTTTATTACATAAACCCAAAAAAAAAAATTCTTAACTCCTATAAATATGGCAAGATAACTAAATTATTGATAGTCAAAATGTGTAGGTGATGCCACTGTTTATTACAGGATCTCTTGATGTAGTTTTAAGGCCAAAAGATTATAGGGAGATCATTAGGTGCATGTATAATCATACATCTTATTGTTTCTTTCTTGCTAATATCTCTAATATGATTATTTTATGTTAAATTATTGTCTTTCTTGAATTTATTCTATATTGGAATGATGCATTATTTTACATGAAGACCAAATTTTTGTGCATTCATTTAGCCTAGTGATTGAAATCATGTTGATAACTTGGTAATTGAATAGGACTCTCACATTAAAGCCAGGGAATTCAACAAATATTGGAAATTCAAGTAAGTTATTGTGTATGATAGAAAGAAAAAGAATGACAAAATATATAGAAGTTCATATTTTGTTACATTGAATTGTTTTATTTAGTTAGCCAAGATATGTTGAATTGCTTAATAAACCATTTATAAAGAATCAAAATATATGAAGTTTTAATTAAACACCAAGTTTGGTGGTAGGAAATTAATAATGGAAATCAAAGTTCTAGATATTATAATGATTTCCAAACTAGAATATTAGTTAAAAAAATTTCATATCATAAATATCTTCTATGTGGGCAGAAGAGCATGACAGAAACCTTCATATATAGTCTTGTACATTCAATTTGATTAATGATATGGTATATGAATAATATTACCATTTCTCAAATATATTATTGATGAAAACATATACCCATGTCCTGGGGATTTTTATTTAAGTTTTTTTGTGCTTTTACTGAACTTGTTTTCTTGATACTTTGTTACCGTGGAATAATTTCAATAGTTTGATTATTTTTATATCCAGTTGATATGGATCCATAGCAACTTGTAAACATAATATTTTCCCCTAATTTTCTTCCTTTATAATTTGCAACACTATTTTTATCTAATATTGCTCCAAACCCCACTTTCTCTTTTCGTTGCTCTCAAGTAGCTTCCTTCTATATGATAATCAGTCCTAATCCACTCTCCCACGTTGTTTTTCCCTCTAGTAGATCAAATTAATTTCACAATCCAATTAAACTTTTTTACAATTAATAATGACTTAATAGTACTAGTAGGAGTTTGGAATCTATTTCTCAATTTGGCCCAAGATTGTAATTACATAAATGTTTGGAATATAAACCAAATGAAATACCATAATTTATCATTTGACATAATTAAAAACTTTATATATATATATATATATATATAATGTGAAAAGGTCATATTTTCAAAAGCTATAACTAGGTAATATTTGCTATATAACCTAATTTTTATGGTAAATTAGGACGCATATAGAAATTGTCAAATTGAACTTAGAATTTGTGAAATGAGTATATTGTTATTTGAGTGATTAATAGTGTGCGAAATAATTATATATTCTTTTTCCATTCCATTCTAATATTTTTTTAATATGCATGAATTATATTTAATTCTATTCCAAATGTATGTTTATATCTGTCTCATTTTATATAGTCGCCTAAGACATCTTTCATAATTATGTAGTAAGACATTTTCTGATTGATTTACTAATGATGCAGTATATTGAAATTTATGGATGATCAAGAAAAACTTGTGGGTCGTGAGCTTCTTATGTTTCTGGCCAATTGGTTATGTATTTTATATTATATTGATTTATAAGTTACTCATTTCTTTAATTCTTCCTTTCAACTTTATTAAAATTGAATAGTCATTTAAGATAAAAGTTTCACTTGCTTCACTATATAAAGTTTGTTTATTATTGTTAATTTTCTCATTAAGATTTTGCATTATTGTATTTTCTAATTTTTAATGTCAAACTTGGGTTTTTATAGTCTATGCTTGGTTTTGGCTACTACATGAATACATGATTAATAATTGTATTTCCTCATTTTAGGTTCTTAACATTTAACTTGTTTTGTCAGATGCATTGATTTTTCATGTTTTGGAATGAGGCATAAAATTACATATAATATGACAAAATTTTGCATATTGTACACTAATAATATAATCATGTTTCTTTATATTAAAGACAGAAATAAAATATTTGAAAGTTGTATAATTATATAATAATAATAATAATGTAAATTTTATCAATTATATTGAGACTTTTCATGAATTAAGGTCTTTTATGCTTTTTTAGTATTCTACTTGAGCCTCTCCATGAATAACTAGGTGTAATGATGGATAAAAGTTAGATTAGTAAGCCATGAATTTCACATGAATATGTCAATGGTGTTGAAGCTTTCTTGATTTTTCATTCTACAAACCTAAGATTGGAATTTGATGCTTGATGTTTGGAATTTGCTACACAACCTAGAAATGTCAGACATGGCTTAAAAAGTTATGGGTTCAATCCTTTTAGAGCAATGAGCACTAATTATAAAATATGGCTTGTGATTTTGATTCCAAATAACTATCCACCATGGATGTACATGAAGCAAACATCTTTCATGTTTTCAATGATCATACCTAGGAAGCCAATGCCTAGAAATGACAATGATGTCTGTTTATAGCCATTGATTAAAGAACTACACAATTTATGGCTTTATAGCGTTGATACATTTGATTCATTAACAAACTAAATGTTTAAAATGCAAGCAGCATTATTATAGACCATAAGTTATCACATTGCTGTAATATATTATCTCTTGATTGATAGGAATTGTAGAAGGGTGGACTTATGAGCCATTGTGAATTGTTTATTGCCACCCATAAAAGGAAAGATGGGACTTTTATGAATGATGAAGCAAGAGTTGTCTCGATAAGTTTTCTTAAACCCTTATACTTTTTTGTTTCTAATTTTTTAAAAGCTACTATAATGACTCGCTTAACATATAGTGGTAAAAGGATGAGTAGTTTCTTTGGTTGATAAACCTTTCCCTCATCCTTTCTTTTATTATTTGTGATCAAATTACTAATTAGATATCCCTTTAACAATCTTAGTGCCAATTGTGTCCTTTATGCCTTTCTTACTTCTATATTTACATGAACTTTGCTAATGCAAACCCATAATTAGCAATGTTACAGTTTAAGTTATAATAATATTGTACATTACCAAAGTTGATTTGATTTTACTATTACTATACTTGATGTGTTTTTGTTTTTTATCTTTCATCCTTTCAAAATATTGTTATTAATTACAATAGAAGCATAAGTCTAAACTGAAGCTAATTTGCTTTTAAAAGAAAAGGATATGAAAGTAAATGGGCTAAATTACATTGCAAGGGTTAGAGCTATCAAAGTAGGCCAACTCGGCCTACCCGAGCTGAGCCCCCTGAGTTGGTGGGTTAAACGAGTCACCTTGTTTAACCCACCATAAGGTGATGGGTTGAAGATCTCAACTCACCCTACCTGGTGGGTTAAGTGAGCTAACCCGTTTAACCCACTAAAAAATAAATAAAAAATTTTTAAAATTCAAATATGGCTTTCTTTAAGTATATGTCTTGTTTAATTAATAAATTTCTATATCAGTATAAATAAACAAAATAAATAAATAAAAAGCAAGTTTCAATGGATTAAAATAAGTAGAGTAATCCAATAATTCAATGATTCATTAATAATAAGAATATAATTATGAGCAGAATATTCAAATCTAGAAAATTACAAAATAATAGAGACAACACAACACATATATTAGGGTTTTTTTTTTTAAAATAGGAAAGTGCAATAGGTTAGGGCGCTAAACTGAGTGAGTGAAAAATTTTTTTTAAAAAAAAACAAGTAACCCGTTTAACCTACGAGCTAGCTCGTTTAACTCGCAGGTTAAATGTACCGAGTTGATGTAAGTATACTAAACGAGTTCTCAAAGAAACCTCTCACCCTTTTTGACGCCTGTAGCAAAGGTATCCTATTCCAAACTCAGTTTGTAGTAAGTGGGCTAAACTAGAGTAAGAGTGCAATCACTGAGCCTAAGTCTTTTGGAAAATCTACATAAGCCCAGGCTTAATCTTAATTGAAGTGACAAGTATGACAAAAGACTTGGTGAGTTTGGTGAGATTTTAGATTAAATGCATTTATAGATTTATAATTAGCTAAAAAGAATGAATATATATATGGGTTTAGTTCACCTACTTAACCATGTGCTTCCTCTTGTTTTAATTTTATTTTATTTTTCACTTTTTCTTGTGTTTGATAACAATTGAATGAGGAAGGAAAATATATAATTTCATTGTGAAATGAATTTCTTTGAGGAAGCTCATGTGATTGACACAATAGAAGCCAATATATAATTAAATGTAAGAAAATCACTTTAAATTTTCAAGCTTGTTATCATATTTTCTTGTTTTTTGTTCACAATGAGAATAACCCACCTTAAGTTTTGCATTAAATCTTTGATTGATGTATAATATGTATCTATATGCTAGTTTTAGTTTCAACACTTGAATCATCGATAGCTTCAAAGTTTGAGAATCTTCATCTACTAATCTAATTAGTAAGAGAAAAAAAAAAAAAAAAGGAAACATTGAAAGACAAATGTACATTTAAATCTTAAGTATTTTGTCCAACAAACTCTAAATTTGGAAAAATATATTTATATATTGGCCTGATTTTGAAGGGTAATATTTAATCAAGAAAAATATTGGCAATTATTTCTAAAGCAAATTGCCCTAACTTCTTGTAAGGTTTGACAAAATTACACTTTATAGTTCATTGTTTCAAAAATTATAATTGGATCCCATATTTTTGATATATTGCAAAAGCTTTTCCTTTTATTTACTTTCTGTCAATGATGTTAACTTTTTTTTACAATATAAAGATTGTGATTTAGGATATTAAAGGCAATTAAGTTGGTTTAAGTCTAATATGAGACTGCAATTTTATTTCCAATATAGTAGTTAATACACTTAAGTAATTTTGTTTCACTGTGATTGTTTTGTAGTTCATGTTTATCCCTACTGAGTATAGCTATCTGGACCACTATTGTACATAACATTAATATTGCAATTATGATCTAAATTCTAACAAAAACTAGTCCTTGAATAATAAAGATAGTAACTTATCCTCATGAAAATGATATTAGATTTTAAATCCTTTAACTACTAATTGACTTACATACTTGCAGTTACTTTTTTATGACTATAAGTATATTGACTAAATTGTAGTAAAAGGATTGAAATCTGGTGTTGTTTCTATGAGAATAATGGTCCATCTAAATTGCTCACAAGATTGAATATTTGTTACTAAATCTACAAATCATACAAAACTATAGGTTAGTGCAACTATTAAATTATAAATACTAGTGACCTAGATAGATTCAATCATTAGGAGATGATGCAAGAATTTAAACATAAACTAAACAACTAAATCAGATTAAAAACCATTTGAGCTCTAACTAGAAATAAAAAGACTCAAGATGCTATGTTAGATTAAGCTAATTAAGAGTTAAAGTAAGGATATTAACTTTGCATCAATACAATTGGTTCTACTTTTGGATAATTTAACTCACTGAAAAAATAAATCTGAATCTAGTTATTTTCATAATTCTAGTTCCAATTCAGGTTAAAAGTCAAATCCAAGCAATTAAGAGAAATTTTCCTTATAATAAATTAAGATCAAAAGTTAAATTACCAAACACAGCCTACTTAAAAGTTAAATACAAGTAGTTAGGTAGAATTACACTACTTTAACCATTAGTGTCCTTTAAAAGTTGAATCCAAGTAGTTAAGAAAATTAATCCTAAGAGATTACAAATATAAAATAAAAAAATAAACAAAACAGAAAATGGGAGAAGGAGGAAGAAGCTCTCTATAGAAAGATCTATGGAGGTTTAGCCAAAAGAGGTCTAAGAAGACCAACACTTGGCCTCTCTTTCTAAAGAAACATTAAGAGAGTTTAGGAAAGGGGAATTTTACTTCAAACTCTAGCTTCTTCTCCTATAAAAATCATGCCTCCAACCTTCTCTTTTAACCTCTATAAGCCTTCTCTTTTTAAAAACCTAAAGTTCCTTTTATAGCGTCCATAAACCCTATTTTTTCGCACTTTTCTATTATATAAACATGATTTCCTATTTTTGTAGTATTTTGTCTATTGACGTAGCTTCAGTGTTTTAATTGCAACTTCACAATTTGATTCCATTCATTGGAAAGATTTCGACAAACTCTACAACTCCGTTGATGCATTCATCTTTAAATTCTAGCAATTTAAGGTCCCAAAGTTTTGTTAAAGTTAATTATTCATGTGTTTAAAATTGAATACCACATCATCTTTCTCTCGTAGCCTTTTCCAACTTCCATGACATTTGTAAAACCCTTCCAATATCCTTCAATCTTCTTTTTTTCATGTCATTATTCCTCAATAATCTTCCATTTATGTGAGTCACCTAGAATTTATATCAGAGCAATACAAAATTAGATGAGTTTCATGCAAAATAGCAATTAAACATTCTAAATTACATTAATTAACATGCTTCGGTCACTGAACAAGAGAATTAATCCAAATTACATGATAAATCTCTAATAAAAACATAATATAATTATAGGCTAATTAGTTTTCCTCTGCTTTCAAGTGCATTGTAGCTTATTAAAGTGCTATTGTCATTCGCTCTTCATATTTGTGGGAGAGCTCTTCAATGAGGGGTTTTGGTTGCATTCTTGAAAGGTGATACCTATACCTCCTTGTTATAAGTTATAACTTTTAAGGTAATTTCTAAGCTTCATCTTTGATTGAAAATCTAATAAGAAAAGCTTAGGATATGAGTATTAGAATAAGAGTAGTGAACATAAACAAATACTGAGGCTTTTGATATTAGTGAATGAAATTAGTTAAATTGTGAATATTAATTATCAAATGAGTGTTAAAGCATTTATTTTATATTATTTATGCTTATAAGGAAACTATGAGAATATCCTCGCAACTAGGGTTTAGCTTTGAGTTGATGGCAATAAAGTCTAACATTAGCTTAGTATTGTCAAAGAGTAGATAGTATCACCATGTATTTTTATAATTTTCAAAATATTATTAACTAATTGCTCATTTTCAACTAATTATCTCTTTGGTCCAACTTCTTTGATTTGACCCTCTATTAGAACAAAAAATTCAAGAATAAATAAAACTTTTTAAATGCTAGCAATGCTTTTATATTATTATGATCTAAGTATAGTTGAACATTTTGAAGTATCTTACAATGTTCAATTAGGTTAAGTTGTAATGTAGTTCATTTAATTACCATATTGTTCTAGCATATTTTACAAAATTAAATGATATTAAAACTAAAATAAAACTTGACTTGTTATGTTAAATGAACCAAACTAAAATGAACTCAAATTAAATTACTTACGAATAATGTAATTCATTTACAACTTTATGTGTTATTTGGTATACGAGAGTAGGGGCTAACAAAATTGGAAATTACAAGGGAAAGACCAAAAGTAATGTTTGGTGCAAGGGAGGCATCCAGCTATGGGAATGCACTTTTTTGTATTAGTGGGAGAGTTCATTACACCATCAAACTAAAGGAAAGAGCTTTGATTCAAAAGATTGAGATTGTTAATGTCAATAATACCATCAAATCATCTATAACTTTACCAATCAATATCAGCCATTAGAGATGTAGCAAACATACTTCTAAATGAAGATAACCATTAGTGAGTTCCTTAGGAACATATGCTAATGAAAAAGATCAAAGACTAGTGTTAGTTTGAATTGGTGGAAGGAAGTTAACCAATATATCAACAAAAGTAATGTTGTTTGAACTCCACACTCTCTCATTGGAAATCTGTGCCCTAACTTCACAAATCATCCACGTTAATGCAACTTCATGCAATTCGTTAGTGGGGTATCACTAAAAGCCTTCTCGTGTCAACTGAAGTAACATATGAACAAAGGAACAATATCATTGTGCTTGGTAATTGCAACTCGTGGTCTATGAAGAAGAAGACAAAGGAACGTCTTCAATTGTGCCTTGGGTGTGAACATCTCACTAGGGTCACGCTTGGTTACTAGAATCTAAGCAAAGGAGTGGGAATGAAGATATAATTCACATGTTTGGCTACCTTATACTCATAATATTAGGAATCCCCATTCTCTAAATTCTGAACTCTAAACTCGTTTCCACATATGTGGGAATAAGGAATGCCTCCTCTCTTTAAGGGAATGGTTCCCTCTCCCTATGAGTGCATCTCAAATTACCATCATGTCCTTTCTCCTATCTCTCTTTTTTTTGTTTCCGAATCTCTCTCTCTCCCATCTCTTTCTCCTGAAGCATAGATTATTGGCTCTTATCACTGGAGCCAACGCATTAGAAAAGCATTCACTCGTCGTCTTGTTATCTTAAGCCTTGTCCTTATCAATCAAAGCTCCGACAATGAAATCTGACCTATAGCTCCCTAACCTTTCCTATATGAAGAACCTCATCCACATCTTGTGCAATTTTTAGTTTGGAAAAAATTTGACATAACTTGCTTTTTGGTTATGAAAGAATAAAGATAAGAATATGAGGTCTAAAATTAAGTTTAGTCCTTGTTTTTAGGAAGTTTCTAGTTTGAATTTTAGTTTTCGATCTCCGATTCTAATTTCTAGTTTTCTGCTATTTCGATTTATGGTTTTTGGTCTCTGGTTCTGACTTTTGGATTTCAATCTCACTTCTAAATTCAGGTTTTAACACAACTTGATCACAATTTTGCATTTGTGAAATTATGATTCATTGTTTTTTAAAGGGAAAAGAAATATAAGATGAGTGAAATCTAAATAACTTCCCATTTTATGCTTTGCATTTATGAAATTAAGCTTCATCAATTTTAGAGAAGAAAAGAATTATAAGAAGAAAGAGGTTTGACATTTGATTTCTTGTTTTGCATTTGTGAATTTGTAGTGGTGTGAAGCTTCACTTCTAGACAAGACATGATAAAACAAGAGAGAGAAAAGAAAATAACATGTTTTTTTAATCAAAATTAAAAAAAATAATATTAAAATTTTTAAACTAAGGATATAATTCTCATTTGTGTAGTCATCTTTCCTATTTGTATCATATTTTCAATATCATACCAAATATAAGGCATGAATTATAAGATTCTATTCTATCAAAGCTCATTCCCTCTCCCATTTATGTTCCTGTTACCATAACCATGCCCAATCATTCTCACAATCGAATAAGGCCATATGCATTCAAATTTTTTTTTAAAGAGGCATTTTGCCTTTTGATAATTCTTTCTTTCTATTCTATCATCAGTTTCATGGTATCAAACAAAAATTGAATATGATCTCTCTTCTTATTTCAATCCTACTAAATAAGATTTGGGCCATCCAATTCTTCCTCTTATTTTCTTTTTGATAAAATGCATTTTTATGTATAAAATGAGGCCATGCTTCGCACTAGATTTCATTAGACAAATTAATTATAGAATTATACTTTTATGAAACCATTAACTGACCCGACCCATCAAATATAGTTTAGTTTATATATTTCGGTATGATTTCAACGGGTTAGCGGACCGGTCATGCACGCATCTTCTTATTCATCAGGTTCAATATCCGATATTCGATCCACACCGGCTACCGAACCACCGGTTTTCACGTAGAAATTACCTCTTTCCTCGTAATTCTACTATCGCTGTCGTCTCCAATTTTCTCAGTCAGATCTGAAGTTCCAAATCTACGTGAAGATTGGCATTTCCGTGAGATCTATCCATTCTGCAGATATCGGCGAAACCTGATAATTTCCCAGGAAACAAACAGAAACTAGAAATTTTAGTTTCTATCTGTCACAAAAGATCTCTGATCCTTGATCAGTTTTTTTGGAACCGAATCCCCCTATAACGCTCACTCATCTTCTTTACTCCTTCTGTCTTTAGAACCAGTTCATATGTAATGGTCTGAATCTTCTGAACATGAATTCGCAGCCTTCCCAATCGGGAAGGTCCCCAATTGATTCTCCCACCCTTGCCCGAACAAGTTCCCCCTCCTTGCACAAATCGAATTCTGATGCAAGCATTCAGAGCTTGTCTTCCATTCTCAACAACCCCCATGTCGGTAAAGCTGGTGTCTATGGTTCGGATGCATCGTGGGTTGGTTGGTGGTCATCTTCCACCACCGTTACCCCTCCTGAGTTCATGCCCTTGGCGTCCACCAAGGCCTTATCGGAGGTGACCCGATCCGATTTTCAGAACTACTTGGGTCCAATCGCTGAACCGTATCATCGATTCGAGGACATAAGGAAACATAGCAGCAAGGAGAATGTGGACTTGGAGAGCATTGGAGGTCAAGGTGAAGCACTGGTTGCTTGTTTGCGAGAGGTTCCCGCGCTTTACTTCAAAGAGGATTTTGAGTTGGAAGATGGCGCAACATTCCGCGCTGCTTGCCCGTTCTCGAACGTGTCTGAGAATTTGGTACTGCAAGAGAAGCTCTCGCATTATTTGGACGTGGTGGAGCTGCATTTGGTGAAAGAGATTTCCTTGCGTTCCAACTCATTTTTTGAAGCCCAGGGACAGCTGCAAGATTTGAATGTGAAGATTGTAGAGGGATGCAACCGGATACGGGAACTGAAGGAGACGATAAGGCTCTTGGATGTGGATTTGGTCGAATCTGCAAGGCAGATTCAAGGGTTAAGTGCCACAAGGAGCAACCTATTGGCTCTTCAACAAAAATTGAGGCTAATTTTATATGTCAACCAAGCAGTATCTGCTTTGAAATTGGTACTTCGTATACTTCTGCTGACAACTCCGTTGATGCTCTTGTTTAATTTCCTTTCCAGATTTTGATAGTGGTGGTATGTTAATTTTCTCCGCTGTGTTGGTAATTATAATGCTTTGAGCCTTGGGCAATCAGAAGCCTTATCCATTATTGTTTATATTGGCTTCTACATGTTTCTTTATAAAAATACTCTTGCGGGAGCACCGACTCCTGCATGTTGGTACTAGGGTTGTCTACTGCAGTCAATTTGAAAACTTGGGTTTGTAGCCTTCTACATGATCAACACCTTTATGTGTTTGTGTAGTATTCTTGTCTCAAGTACTTTTAAATATGATGCCCCGATATCTCTGTTATAATTTTATCAGCCTGTTGCTTGGAATTTGAGTATAAGGTTCATCAACTTTCAGAAGGGATATTGTAATCTCTAGCTTTACTAGTAACTGTCTAATCTGCACTAATATTTATGCTTTAGGCATGGATTTAATAACATGGTGTCTTGACTATCTTCAAGATTGAGACATTTACCTTAACCTAAAATGGGGAAGTTATAAGTATTGGCAGTTTATTTGAAGATTTAAAACCCCTCTTTTCTGTTTTTTCTTTCTCTCCTCCTCTCATTCTTACTCAAACACTACATTTTGTTCTCATTATTTAGTCTTTTAAGAAATATTGAATAAAACAAAAAGCTATGCCTGATCTGTCAAGGCACTAGTAAATCATATGTTTGACTGTTAGTCATTTAGATACTCATCATAGTTATTTAAAAGTTGATCCTTTTCGATTGGTTTTTCTTATTTCTTTCATCTGAATAGCCTAACAAATTAGTTGATTGCTTTTATTCATGGCTTTTGTTGATCATGAAATTCCAATTAAAGATGATCCATTTTGCTGTGATACAGCTTGTTGCATCTGCAGATTGTGCTGGAGCACTAGATGTAACCGACGATTTGCAACATTTGCTGGTATACTTTCATGACTATATAAATTTTTGTGGGGATTACTTTTAATGCCTTTTTCCATGATTATGGCTGTAGCATTAATCCTCTGTAATCTGTATCTTCTTCATTTTATTTATACTAGAGTGTCATGGACATATCTTTGTGCAGTTCAGGAAAAAAAAAGGTGGCAGACTTGGATAGGAGAAAAATAAGGAAAGCAGGGATAGAAGATTGGATTTAGTAAACAATGATATTAAGAGAGAATTTTAGTTCTGGCATGAAAGTATTCTGGGAACAATGTAGTTGAGATCCTCCTTTTTTATTATTTCCATTTTGGAAGATTTCTTTCATATTCATATTCTATTGCCAGTTGGTTTAAATTAAGTCTTTTCATAATTATATGTAAAGTTTTTTATGAAGGCTAATTTATTTCTGGTTATACACTTGGAATCTTTGAAATAGACAAAGAATCAGACAATCAGTGTTCTTTTAGAATGAATTAAGCCATAAATGCCTGAACATTATTATTTCGCAACCTCTTGCAGTGTTAATGGAAATAAGTCTTTGATCTGATTAATCATCATTATATTTATCAATTTATGTTTTTATGCTGTACCTCTGAACCTGTGAGGATACAACTGCACTTAGTTGTTAACAGTTAGTTGCCTATCAAAATGCTGAGGCCTTATGCTGATAAAAAATGAGGAGAAAATGCTGAATTTATTTCTTCTTATTGATTTTTTGTAACTTCTGTAGGATGGAGATGAGCTTACTGGTCTACATTGCTTTCGTCATCTTAGAGATCATGTAGCTGGCTCCATAGAATCTATAAACAGGTAGACCTTTGGTAATGCCCTGATCTATGAAAGTGATTATGCTACATTTTAACCTTGATTTTGGGCCTCTTATTCCATTCACCTGTTTGAAAATTCTATTTGACTGTGCTCTATACATTTTGTTGTTTTGTTTTAACTTAAATTTAAAAGGATTAACTCAGGTTTAATTACAATCTTTTAGTTGCTTTTATATGATAGAATTAAAGGAGTTCAAGTCAAGTTGTGTTGTGTAGAATATGACTATGGATGGATGATGAAAAAATTGGGGATCTATGACTCATGGCCACTTAAACAAAGGAGTTCTGACATATTTTGTTGGATGCAACTTGGCGCTTCAAAAAGTGCCTGATCTCTTTATATTTTGTGGTGCTGTCATGTACATGTCTGTGTCCAAGCTTTGTAGCATGAGATAGATTCCATCTGTACGTGTTTTGTTACTTTAGATTTCCATTATAAGGTGGTTAATTATGTGTTTTGATAGCATAATATCTATTCTATGTTTCCTGTGAACTAAAAGCATCTTTGACCTCCATTCATGAATGACATTGAAGATTGATTTTTATCAGAATTGTACTTTTGTTGGGAGATATGTACTTATTTTAAGATAATTGTAATCATAGAGGATAACTATGGTCAACCCCTTTGGTTTGATGGCCCTCTAAATATGACCTTGTTATTTTCTTTAAAACTTAGTTCTTTCGTGTTATGAAAATTTATGCACTTAATTTTTGCGTGTAACTTATTTCTGAGTCTTTAAGTCTTCTTATTATAAAAAATAAAAGGCTGCTTCTAAACCACTCAGAGCCTAAAATATCTTATGGGTTCAAATTGTGGGAATACTAGAGTAAATCTGTTAAGATGCTTCTCTTGTAAGAACTGAGGTTTATGTTTGTGTACAAGATGTTTTTCTCTTCTGGTAAATGTTTTCTCTTGATTAGGGTTAGAACTTAGAAGCATTTGGATGCCAGCTTTGTTGCAATTTTGAGCCTCTTTTGTTTCTTGTTTTCTTTTACTTCCAAGTTTTGGAGGAAATAATCCTCTGCCCTAGATTTTTTTCTCAAGTGTCTCCTTTCTAACTAGTTTTTTTCTTTCTAGCCTAATATTCAAAGGCCCCAGAACCGCAAGGGATTAAACTGTAATCATCTTAAAGGATTTTTAATCTTCGTTGCAATTATAAATATGACCAATAGTGTTTTACCAGAAGCTTGTGTCACACTTTTTCTGCAGGAGAATGAACTAAGTCATTACTCATTACGTTTGAAATGATCATATGAAAATGATTGTAATAAAACCTTGAATACTTTATTATTCTTTGATCACCTGAAAATTTATCAAACTGTAATTATGTCTAAAAATTTTTAATCTTTGTTGAAAATTGCAATTATTAAATTGGAACAATAGTATTTTATCAGAAGCTTGTGTAGCACTTTTCTGAGGGAGGATAAACTAAGTCATTAAGTTCAAAACAATCTTTTGAAAATGATTGTAAAAAATCTAGCAAATTCTATTATTCTTTGATCACCTGGTGTTCTGATGGGGTTTGCATAAATAGTTATGGCATATTGTTAGATATGGATCTTATTTTTGTGGATGAAAGGGCAGAAGTTATGTTCTGAATCGTCTGTTTAGTAACATATTGTATTGCTTCTGTAGCATTCTTTCAGCCGAGTTTATTCGAGCTTCCATACATGATGCTGCAGAAAGAGATGCAATAATTTTATCCAAAGCTAAAGCAAGGGCTTCCCTTCCCATGAATGGAATTGATGATGAAGTAAGATTTTATAATTCTGTTTTTTTAATTTATAGTACTATTTTCCTTGAGTTTTCTTGCTTTCATTTTCCATGAAATCTTGTCTAGGAATTCTTTCATATGTTTGCCATTTTTTTCTTAGTGAAATACTGTATCCTACAAGAGTTTTTCTTTGTGTTCATTTATAAACATCATATGGTCAAAAGGGCTGTTCTATCTTGTCAGTGGGCCATTGAGCTAGGTCTACTAGTGGCTCTTTGTCCTGATAGAGTGCATGTATGTCATACTACAGTCATGAAAGAAAGAAGTGTCCATACATCTTTTCAATTACGTGGAAATCAAGTGTCACCTGCAACAATGTGTTCTCCCAAGCAGGGAGCCTTTTTCTTTCATAGAATGTGCCAACATTACTGACTTTGTTTTAGCGTTAGGATGTTATTCCTCTAAATGATAAGTTGGAGAGGCGTTTGGAGCATTTCAGTTGCCTTGGAGTATCTTTCAATTAACTTCCCTTTTTTTTGGTACAATTTATGTTATACTATACAATGTGTGCTTCGGTTAGCAACCCTAGTTAAGATGCATAATGTTTAGAAATCAGGCTGTCCTGCTTCTGGCAGTTAGTTCACATGCTGGACTGCCGATGTGGTTACTTGCCACAGCAATAGCTTTATCATTATTTGTACTAATTTATTTTGAGAGCAAGGCTATGAATCCTGATTCTATTTAAATTCCTTTAGGTTGTGCATGACAGTATAATCTACAGGTGTCACTCATGTTGGTCTTTGATGCTTTAATTTTAACAAGCCTCACATTGATTTAATTGAGTAGTCTGGTGTTGTTATTTGCTCTGAGGTCTGAGCATCTTATAGCCTCATGATTTATAGCAATGTAAAGTTGTATGGTTTATAATTACCTCATTGTGGTTTACCTTAGTTTCTTGTCTGCTTCCCTGTCTCATTGTTTTGTTATGTGCTTTTTTGGAAGTTGAGGAAACTAACCTCTGGATCTGATTCACAACCAGATAAAGCTTGATGAAGAAGAAACCAGTAATTTTAGAGACCGTCTTCTTCCTACAGTTATTGGATTGCTTAGAACAGTGAGTAACTTGTTTTTCTCTTAGCATAAATTGTTCCTTCCTATTATAAGTCATACTTCTCTGTGGTATTCTGGAAGCTTGAGCATGTTCTAATTTTCTGGCCAAGAACTGGAAACAGTGCTGAAATATCACATGGTTTTATGATTTTTAGAATGCAATATTTCTTTATTAGTTTTTGGTTCATATAGTAGGGATCTTTTATCAAGTCAATGCAGTGAGTATCTTTCTGTTCTCTGACTTTAGGAGATCTTGTCCTCTCCCCTCTTTAACAATAAAACAACTTTTTCTATCATAAACAGAGAAAGAAAAGGTTCACAGCACTGAACTTGTCCCAAATACTTTTAAGTATGCTATTTCTTAATTTTTCCTATGAAGCCAGAGTTTTTTATATTCTTGTAATGCGAAAATAGACCTAATGGCTATGAGTGCAGGGGATGGTAATGTATAAAAACACCGTTTGGAATAAGGTAACAGATAGAAGAGAGAAAAGAATAGAAGAGAACGTAAAAACCAGAATCTGAACATGTAGTTTCTTTTGGAGATTCTTTACTGTACAAAAGGTTCTTTAGTACCTAGTAGAGAAAAGCTTTTGACAAATCTTATTTGAATGTTCTCTATGGGATTTTTAAATTCTGAAGTGGCAAGTCATTTCATTTTAAGTGCAATTACAAGTTCTACACGGAGGAAGCTGGCACATAGTAGAAGGAACCTAATCCATTATGCTGGTAACTTGGAAGCTTTTGTTTTGCTCATCATAATAACTTGACATTTAGTGGCCTTAGATTGATAGACATAGCAGGCTTCCTCTCCATATTGTAGAAGTTCTTAGTTTCTATATCTGAGATATGCTCTGATAAGTGAGTTTTGGCCAGTGTTTCCTTGAAGCATCTCCTTCTTTGTGGAATCTTTTTAGGTTGGAAATTAGAACTGTTTTGCAGGTAATATTGTGGTTGTAATGAAGGAGTATTCCACATTTAAAAGTGGGAAGATTAATGGGTTTGTATTTTTTTAATTATACCTCTGAGGAGAGATCTCTGAAAGCTCTTCAGATCTGATGGAAAAGTTTAGAACGTTTTCTCAAATGGATCACCTTTCACCATTCCATTATGTTACAGAGCTCTTTGCTGAGTGTTCTATTTGACAGATTAGGCAAGATTTTGTGTAATTGTTTTGGCTCCTAAAGCTGTCTGTTCTACACTCCTATGCTAGATATGTTTTTTCTACATCGGTATTTTTTTTTATTCATTGGATCATGCATTTTAAATGATAATATGTTATTTGTTGACAAGTGACATTGCGAGAAACATTTTAAAATCTCAACACTACTTCTATCCATTGTGTACTTATAGTTGGCCCTTGTACGTGGTCAACAAGAAATTTGTTTGTTCATAGGTTTGGTTTAATCTGGCTAGATGATTCCTTTTGATGGTTTAATTCAGGCTAAACTTCCCTCTGTTCTGAGGATTTATCGAGATACACTGACTGCTGACATGAAGAGTGCTATAAAGACTGCAGTTGCTGAGCTCCTTCCTGTTCTTGCTGCCCGACCTCTGGATTCAGAATTTTCTTCTAAAGATAGAGTTGTAGATGCTGATGGTGAGAGTTTCTTAGCATAATTGGTCATGTCTATTGGCAGAAAGATTCTTACTTATTTCTCAAGTATCATTTGTTCTTCTGTCCTCTGTTCTATTTTCAACTTTTAATGATAAGTAGCGACTCAGGTGGAGGTGCATCCCTAGCTAGCAAGTTGAGGAGCCTATCTTCTGATTGCTTTGTGCAACTTCTAAGTGCTATTTTCATGATAGTGCAGGTAATTTGTAGTTGACCATGGTCATGTGCATCTACACTTGTATTCATGCAACTCTTGAAATTTCTTTTATAGTGTAGAGGATGTGCATTTATGATTTCTTGACTGCAGTACCATAACTTCTCTGTGTAGCATGCTTTAAAACAATGGTTGTCAAAAGCAAGCTTTTGTTTAAAGGCATTTAGGTCTTTTAAAAGTGAAGTGTAGAAGGGAAACGTAAAAGCATTGCTGTATACTCTAAATCAAACTACATATAGAAGATACTTGTATCCATATAAGCATTAATAGTTAAGCGTTCTAACATAAGGACAGAAATCAATAATTTTAAATATACGCATATAATAGCATAAAATATTAAAGTACATGATTCAATCAGACATTGACCCAGTTTTAACTAAAGTACATATATAAGCAAAGAGTTTTACATATTTAAATAGTATAGCATGAGTAATAAGTAATTAGTAAATAAGCAAAATACTGAAAGTAGTCATTTACCTTGAAAAATGAGATGCTGGGAATTGGACTTCCAAAAATTCAAGAAATAGGATTCATTTACCTCTAAGTTATGAAGCACAGGTGTGGCAAAAATGGTGCCATGCCTGTATCAAGTGCATATGGGGTATGGTAAAATATGTACCCAATGCTTATCTTATGCTAGACTGCAGGTTCATTGACGGATAAATGACAATTGTTGCAACTCTAATAGGATGTTTCACTGCTCTTTCCATAAACTCTCTGGTCAGCATAGCTTTGACTTACTTTTGACTTTGGGTCTCCTACATATCTGGTTGAATGAGCTTGATTTTTCAGAAGTAGGAGTTGATGAACTTGGCACAGTGATGTTGTGTTCCATCTTCTTTATTCATTTGTTTATAGACGTTTGTAGTTTGTTTTTTTTTTTTTATTTTTTATTGTTCAACATGTCAGCCATTGGATAAACGTGAATGTTGGTAACTTAATATAAGCTATTTTTAGTTTTAATTTCTTCTTGTTCATTGTATTATCTTTTCATCAAAACTTAAGTAATTGGTAGCCAAGCAAATTTTTTGTTAGGATATTTCAATTTTGTGTGTGTGTGTGTGCGCGCGCGCGCACGTGCAGTGTTTTCCAGAAATTTATTTTCCCTATAATTTTTAAAAATTATGTATTTTGTGCCTGCAGCTGTGCCAATGCAACATAGCCTTTAAGAAAATGTGACTAGATTAACATTATCTGTTATGGGCCTGGATGGAGCTTGGTAAAGTGTGGTGTGATTGTACCTCTGGGAAGGGACACAGTGTGAGGTCACTGATTTGCAGTAGTTGATAGGGGCCAAGTGAGTGCTGGCTGGGTTGAGGTGAAGTTGAATGGATCAAATGATGGATATCTGAAGAGTTAGGATACTCATTTGGCACCACAAATTGATACGCATGACGTGCGATTTTGACTTTAGGGAATTTTTTTTAAAGCAATTGGGATTTTTCTGAGTAGTATTTTGAAAACCAGGAAAATATCCAGAAGTTGAACAAAAAACTTTACTAGATATGGCTAAGTACAAGTTTAAAACTAGACATTTAAAGTGCGCTATTACCTGCTTTTACTAAATGTCACTTTACAGTGAAATCTATAGTGTTTTTTCATGTCTTGAAGGATATAAAACGTATGCATCTACTCTTTAAAGCCTGCCTTTGACAAACATTACTTTAAGTGTTTCCTGGAATTGTTCTATTGAAAAGATGAAAAAAATCTACTGGATTCAAGTTGCATTATAGTGCAATGTATTGGCTGGTTGATCAGAAGCAGCCCGAAAAAGGAAGATATTATGCAACATACTGGGCAAAAACTAACTGTACAGGCTTAAGGTCAGAACTGAACTTATGCCAAGTGACCTTCTGATTTTTTGAATAGGGTTCAACTTTGACTGGCAGATCATGGGACTTGTATGGATTAACTGTATGGTCTTGGAGATCCTGGCATCTTGGTCATGAGATTATGTAACTTGCTAAAAGTTCCTAATTAGGACAACATGCTTTTGAGAAATAGGAAGATGTATGTCGTCCAAGGCTAAGTAATTACCTGGCCTCGGTAGAATGATAGATACATGCATAGTCTGGAAGAAATTAAGGTGACAAAGGCTACCGCAAAGACCAAAATTACATTTTTGAGAGGTCTCACCAACGAATGACACATGATCTTCCCTTGTTTCCTTAAGCACTTATTTGTCTTTGACACTCAGATATTCATACATCGGAAGAGGGGAGGATACTTATGGTCTGATGCTTTATTAATGTATATGCAGGCCAAATGTATATGGCATTTACTGATATTACAAATTTAAATATTAAAATTTTTTTATGGCCATTTCTCTAGGCAGGTGTTCTTTGTAAAAGTTACTGAAATTCACTGTAATATTGGTTTGCTACTTTGTCTGTTGCTCCAAAAGTGGTAGAATAATATTTGTTTACTTTTAGTGAATGCAGGCACATTTAATGCGGGCTGCTGAAGTGAAAAAAGCCATTGAATGGATTTTGAGCAACCTTGATGGTCACTATGCTGCTGATTCAGTTGCTGCTGCAGTTGCCCATGGTGCTGCGGCTCTAGAAACAGCCCAAGAAAGTGAAGGTCGTGGTATGACAGTTTTACCATATTCACCTCAAAGACCTGTTTCCAAGGTTCTCTCTTCTCCAGGAAAAGCAAGTGATGCTGTGAGCCCTTCAAACCTGTCAAAAAATTTCAGGTTAAATCTGGATCTTGGTTCTGATGGCCTTGAAGTTTCTTTAACTTTCGGTCTCTTGGTCTTTTATGGAATTGGAGGTTTTCTCTTAATTTGTAATTGGCGGTTAACTTCAGCTCAATTGGGAGTAGGAGTCCCATCCTGCTTTTCTAGTTTTTAAAAATATAATGCAAGTTCTATTGATCTGAATTTTCTGCTAACAGAATTGAATTGATAAAGTGTTCCTCATTTGGTGCTTCAATAATCATTTTCTTTCTTAGAGGATGTCAGGTCCCATTTCTAGTAATGAATCTGCTTTTGCTAGTAACAGGCTTTCATGGGATTTCTCCTTAATGAATGAGTTTGGTGTTGAGAACATGTTCTAGAATCTACTGGCTACGTTTAATTATGAGACTTGTGGATACCAATGTCTATAAGGAAAAGAGAAAATCAATTTTTTTCTTCTTTAGAATTTTTTTTCTTTCTCTGTCCTGACTTTGTATTTAAACTTCTGTACAATTTTGTTTGTTGTCAAAAAAATTTTCATCCAAAACAGAGCAGATGTATTGCGAGAAAATGCAGAAGCTGTCTTTGCAGCATGCGACGCTGCTCATGGAAGATGGGCAAAGCTTCTTGGGGTCCGTGCTGTTCTCCATCCTAAGTTGAGATTGCAGGAGTTTCTAACCATTTTCAACATAACCCAAGAGTTCATTACTGCTACGGAAAAAGTATGCATTCATTTTTTCTTATCAAATAGAAAGTTGAAGACCATAAATTGTGTCGTTCCGTTATGATGCAATTCCCATACACATTGTGACAGATTGGTGGAAGATTGGGATACAGCATCCGTGGAACACTACAGTCACAAGCAAAAGCTTTTGTTGATTTTCAGCATGAATCTCGGGTTGGTTTTGACACTGGTTCTCACTTTGTATGATGATATTTATCATGGATTATATATATATATATATATATGTATGTATGTATGTATGTATGTATAACATATTGCTACTTTGTTTCATTTAGATGGCAAAAATCAAGGCAGTGCTTGACCAGGAAACATGGGTGGAAATAGATGTTCCTGATGAATTTCAATCTATCGTCAATGTGCTATTTTCTTCTGATGCATTGACTTCTGAGAATCTTGATGGAGCTGAGGGTGATAATGCAAAAAGTTACGATGATGTGGTGACTAACAATGATGTTCTGCCAATGGCAGAAACTGGACAGCCAAATGCTGAACAGCAGGTAGAGCAGACTAACTCCATTGAAGTATCTGCAAGCAATGCTGCAGTAGATAGATCTAGAATGCTGACTGATGCAGTGGAAAAAAATAGAGCTTACAGTAGAAATTCATCGGCACAGAGTAACAATACTGACAAGGACCATAAAAAATCTGGCTCTCTGACTCTTTCTTACAAAGGAATTAATTATCACATGGTGAACTGGTTAGTTATCTTGATTTTACTTCATCTCTTCTGTGTACCTTCTGTACCTATATTTTCTTCTTATCACTGTTACTGTCTCTTTCTTGCTTTCTCTCTAAAGCGTCTGCTGGTACATTTGAGTTTTTTTTAATAATTATACTACAGTACATTGGTGTTATTCTTAATGTGATGTTGCTACTCTCTGAGGGTCATGTGTATTTTCATGACATGTAAAATTTTCTTGTTGCTTTCTTCTTGATGATGGATTTAAACTTAGAATATTCTAATTTTTTTGGTTTTCTTTTAGTGGCTTGATATTGTTGAAGATGTTGTCAGAGTACATTGATGTCAACAACTTTTTGCCAGCACTATCTTCAGAAGTTGTTCATCGAGTTGTTGAAATTTTGAAATTTTTCAACACAAGAACTTGTCAACTTGTTCTGGGGGCTGGTGCAATGCAGGTACTATATACGAAGTTGCAACAAAAGTTGTTTGTTTCTGAGCTGTGGTTGTGTGAAACTACTGTTATAAGTTCATATCGGGTGGTTTATACACTGTATTTCCTTTTGGGGGGAGGGGGGATAGAAAGGAACATTGCTTGGTCAAGATTCTGAACTTTTGGTTTTCTTAAAATTCTAATTTTTATGTCCGCTTGATTTTGTGTCATCTCTTAGCCTGCATTTTCTTATGCCTGGCCTTTTAGTGTTTTTCTGTTTCTTTCGTTTTTATTATCTTATAACTTGTTTAAATAATTTTTATGTAAATGTCTCATGGGGATTGTGGGACGAGATTCTCAGTACTTGTGGGTTTGGGCATGTGCGCAGGAAAGATAAATACCTGCTTAGTTTGTCTAATCTAACTTTTGATCGTTCATTGTCTAGGGATAACATATTTTAGTTGGTTCTAAGGAGGACTCATTTACGATGGTAATTTCATTTAATGAGCTTTTCATATAAGTTGTTACCATCGTACTCCATTATTTTTAATAACTTTACTGCATTTGGTGAATGGTACCCTGGAGTGTATACATGTTAATTAGTTAAAAAGGTCATTGCTAATACTATATGCTGAATGGCGGTCAGTGGCGTCCATAGGAGGATCATAATACCACTTGCTTGCTAGGACTTTTAACTCTCTTTAGTGTGAGTCTTAGGAGATCTGTTGGAACAATGTAAACGCTGGCTGTATATTTTAGTATACTGACTGTATACTTTATTACATCAAATATGCACTGCTATACTACATTTGTACTATCAGTATGTTACTGTAACATCAAAATTGAGTGCCAATCTATGCTTGATCTTCCTTACGTTCACCCAGCCTCTCCTATTTAACTTTATGAGATCCTTTGCATGTGCTGAGTAAAGAATGTGGTCTATTTCTTTACTATTTAATTTTGTGTTTCTGTTGTTTGTGGTGCGTCTTGTTGCTTCACTCCTGTCTCCATTGGTGTCATCCCTGTTGGCATTTGTCAGTTTGCTATTATGTATCACGAAAAAGAAAGGGAGTGACCTATGATATATAGAACATGATATAACAGTTTTGGTCCTATAAAATTTATTTATCTATAGACAATTCATTCATATATTTTAATTGAAGCAATCCTTAGTTAGAAGATTTTTAAATTGGTTTATATACTTCAATCTGTTAAATTCTGACTGTCTTGGTGTCCAAGCATTCTTCTTTTCACATTATATGTAAAGAAAGAAACCATAAAGTCTTTCTCTCTCTCTCCTTTGATCTGTACCAGCCATTACTTTGTCACTGTTTGAGCTCAACTAATCCATTTTTGTGTGATTATTTAACTTTGATATGATATAGTCTTCTATGTTATATTTTCTCTTCTTTCTCTCAAAAACTTAAATTTTGCCGATGATTCATTATCAACACCTTGCAGCTTCCGTTCTTGTTAAATTGTAGCGCAAGGTGTTAGTGGGTGTGTCTTCTCTAGGTTTGAGTCTAACTGGCATTTTCTTTTAGGTGCTCGAGAATTATGATGTTTGGGCTATCAAGTAATGGTTGATGGGATTTGTTGGCCAGAAGTGCTTACTATAGAGTAAATTGTATGACTTTTCATATGGCTAATGATGGCAAAAATTAGAAAACAGAATGGCTGCTATATCGTTTCACTACAAATTTGAAAATTGTCTATACCTGAATTCTTCTTCCGTTTCTCCCATTTTTTATTGTTTATCTGTGCTTCCTTGATGCCAAAAATCCTTTTCTATTTCCTATGAATCCGTTCAGAGCCTGCACTTGACATGTTCCAGTAGGGCTTGGATCTTTTCATTCTGCTCAGGAGTCATCTTCGTTCACTTAGGTCATATGATGATTAGGAGCCTGGAATCCCTGCAATAACAAGAAAGGCCCCTTCCTGTAGAACAAAGTATGGGATTGAGCTGTGTATTGAATGAGATATCAGTTGTATTAAAGTGTTCTCAACCTAAATTTCTACATAATCCTAAGTTGTCTTAAAGCAAAACCGAAATGCTGAATCCTGATAAATACTTTGAAGATTTAATATTAGTTGATGTTAAATCTCATACTCAGTATTTCCATATACCCTCTATTCTTGCACTTTATCAGGTTCTTTGTGTAGAGTGGCAAAATGGTTTAGAACCCTTAAAAGTCTATCTCAAATAGTTCTGAGAGGGCATTTTGACTATTTGGATTGGGGAATAAACATTGTAAGTGTTGTCAAGAGTCAATTCTAACGCTTCATTACTTAGTTTCCTAAGAAACTTGTCTCGTGAAGATGAAGGACTCAGATCTATCAGCCTTGTCACTGGTATTTACAAGATTATCTATGGATTTATCGTTACTACTTTCTGAGTTTTTACTGTCTAGACTTTAGAGTGCTTCTGCTGTTGGATGGAAAATGTCTGATGTTGCCTTTGTGGGCCAATGAGAATGTTGGTGATATTAAGTGCATTAAAGAAAAAGGGTTTATAATGAGATTGGATTTGAGAAGTGTTACTGACATGGGACAGTGGAAGGATTTGGATTTAACAGGTTAGATCAGTGGTAGTAGATCGGTTGATTGATGATTCAATGTGGGTTATGAGGGCAAAGAGTAGCTTGCAACCAATAGTGTTTTAAGGTCTAAATTTGTTACTGTTTGGGTGCTGTGCTTACTCGTTACCTTTGTTGTCAAGAAAATCTTATACATTAACCAAGCCAAACCTGAATGAGCATGGAACTCACTTAGTTTGGTGTTGGGTCTCCTAGCTTGGGATCAGGTCACCAATCGCTGGACAGGGAATTCTCCTTCAAACAGAGGGTCTTTACCCTTGTTCCTGTTCCTTGCTCTACCTATGGCTGCTAAGATTGTAACTTGAGGAAGAGTCACAATCCAGAACTACTTAGGAAAATAGAGAGTTCTAATCTCTATGGTCACTGAAAATTCTGACTTGTCTTTTCTCACTGATTCAGCCTCTTAATATAGTCGAGGCAAAGATTACAAGGCAGGATAGAAATATGCAGTAGAAGCCATTCTAAACATAGGTGAGAAATCATCCCTAATATAGAATAGGGAAGTCAATTATTTGTGAATTTATTTTGGAAGAAGATTCATTCCTTATTCTTAATCAGTCACCAGATTCCTTCCTAATTAGGTCGCTTGCGTCTGGCATAAGTTTTGCTGATGAATGTGTCTGTAACATTTGGCTTGTGTACAGTCCTGCACAGAGGCATGATAATATCTAGATATTTCAAATTTTGTGTTGTTCATTTTCAGATACTATATTATATTTCATCTAACAGATCACCTAGTGAACTTGTTCCGTGTTGCAATAATTTGGATACTCTGTTATGCTGTTTTATTGTTAGATACTTAGATGCAAAATTATTTGTATTCATGAAAAAATAACTTGAGCTGCATTGTTTTCTCACTTCCTTTGTATCATCTCTGTTCCCAATTTCTTGTCTCCTTTCTGAGTTCTCTTGATTCCATTTCAATTCCCTTGGATGCTAACCATTGTTTTGGCTTCTAATTTGTGTGCAGGTTTCTGGTTTGAAGTCCATCACTTCTAAACACTTGGCCTTGGCAAGTCAACTCATAAGTTTTATACATGCTATTATTCCTGGTATAAATGCACAAACACAAGCTGAATTATATATGTTGTAGCAAAAAAAGAAAAATAAATGTTTGTTTCCATAAGTGTTTATTATATTAGGTATACATAATTGGAATATCATATTGACTCTTTTTCCTTCATTTTGGGAACAAGAAATCCGGCAGATTCTTTTTCTGAAAGTTCCTGAGACAAGAAAGGCATTATTGCTTTCAGAGATTGATCGAGTGGCTCAGGTATATGCTCTACAGCTGTTTAACTTTTTTTGGCTTTAGAGGGAGTGAGACTTGTTCAGAGATTCTCTTAGGCATGTGACTGCATTTGCGTCAATAGATAGTAATTTCATTGTTAGAACTTGAAGTGTGATACCTCTTTTCCTTTGCTATTTATTGTAAAGGGATGGGAAAGCTCTTTTGATCTGATGTTTTTTTAAGTTTTTTGGTTTTGCTGATACAGGAGAATTACTAGTCTTCCATTGTTGAATTTTTTTTATCTCGGCAAAAGGTTTTTTTTTAATTTTTTTATTCCAGAGGAGTGCTTGATGTGGAAGCCAGTGTTACAGAATTTGCAGCCTTTCTTGCATCTAATATAATTATTTCTAGTAGTATTACTGTTAGATCAACTACCATTTTTTGAACTCAATTTTGCTAGTAGAGTTTGTCTGATTGCTTCATGCTAAACGAATTATTTATTTCATATACTTTGCAAGCATAAAGGCTATGCTCCTTATGTAGTTATCACTAGAGATATTAATAAAACCAGTCATGGGTCTTTACTTAATAACTAGAGCTTTTCAGATAAAATGGTTCTTGACATGTTATCATAGCGTTTATGACCAGTTGGTTAGATCTTTATCTGCCACTCCTATTCTCCTATATCGGCACAAGTTATGGTGGGTCTTACTTCTATACATTAGGCTTAAAGGGTTTTAAGGCCTAATTCCCCTCTTCAGGAAGAGCTAAGCTATGTCAATGGGTGTTCTCTTGTGGATTTGTGCTGATGATATTACTTTTACTTTTATTGTTATTTTTATGATAAAAGAAGAAATTATATTGAGAGGAGAAGAAATTACAAAATGCTGAAGATATGAAATCCTCAAAAACCAGAAATAAAATTAATGATGTATATTTCTTAACAGGATACTTTATTGTCCTCTCTTTTGTATATTTCTTTCTTCTTAATATTGTTTCTTGTTTTATAAAGTTATCAAATACTCAGCTTTAATGTTGGCCTGTCAAGAGTCTAACATTCATCAAAGTTCTGAACTACTGATCCTCAATATATGATGTGTAGAGGGGAAGAAAGAGGGCATTTTGAGTGAGACTTTCAAGCATATTGATAAATGTTTAAGAGCTATGTTTATTTATTTTGGCAAAAAAGCAACTACTTTCAGGAGGAATTTTATCTTCTATTTTATGATATTTATTTATTATTGTAATTAATTTATTTATTCCAGGATTATAAAATCCACAGAGACGAAATACATACTAAATTAGTTCAGATAATGCGAGAGAGGTTGTTGGTTCATTTGCGTGGATTGCCTCAAATTGTTGAGGGTTGGAATAGACCTGAGGATGCTGATCCTCAGTCCAGTCAGTTTGCTCGATCCCTTACGAAGGTAACTTATTGCAAGTAATCAAGCCAGTCTACCATGCATTCTCTCTCAATTTGTTCTTAGCCCATTGTTATAATTTTTGTCTCTCTGTCTCTTGAAGCTTCTTCACAATTTGTTCCTAGCTCATTGTGCCAGTTCCTTCTTGATCTTCACATTTATAACAGTCCCTTTTGGCATATTATTTTAATTTGCTTATGTAAATGTGTTGATGATGTCTGTCAAATTTTAAGGTTGTTTCACAGGGTGGGGTGGTTTGAATGTCATATCCGATCACTATCATTATCCCCCAACCCTTCCCCAAGAATCAATTCATTGTAACTTATTTATTTTTGTTATTTTATTTTTAGGAAGTTGGATACCTCCAACGAGTTCTATCTCGAACTTTGAATGAAGCAGATGTTCAAGCAATTTTCAGGTAAAAATCTCTAATAGTTTATCATTTTCCTTCATTCATATGTGTAATGGTTAGTTCATACTTGAGTATAGTTGTCAAATCACAATGGATCATGAATTTTTGAAAGCCTATTTCCATATCATGAATTGTAAAATTCAGTAACAATTTGAGAAATAGCTTGAAATACAAAATATGGCATGTGTGTGTGTGTTTGTTTGTTCCTATATTGTGCATTTAACACCGGGGCAAATAGGTGACATTTTACATTTCTCACCTTTTTTTCTGATATGTTGTGTTTGTTTTATTTTTGTTACTATAAATATTGGATAGAATATACCGAGATATTATAAATCCCCTTTATTTTAGTAACTCAATTATGTTATTGTCATTTGTAAGTAACTTGTTGCTCATTTGGTGCAGCCTACTGTTGTCCATAAATTGCTCCACTACTTGCACTGCAATTCCTTGTGTCACTGAATGCCCTTGATTTTCATTCTTGCCTATAAACTTTGAAACTTCTTCAATTTCTCCATTATATTAGTTAGGGATGATGAGTTTTAACTTAAGAAGTAAATAGATCCAGTCATGCTAACATTGAAAAAGTTCCACAAACTTACTTCTGAAATATTCTATTTCTCAGGCAAGTGGTCGTTATATTTCACTCACAAATATCAGAAGCATTTTCAAAATTTGATATAAGCACTCCTCAAGCAAAGGATAGGTATTTAACTTTACAAGTCATATTGTTGGACATTCAAATTTTGTGTTTTATTTTCTCTTGTTAAAATTCCCCTAATTTGCCAGGTTATATCGGGACATCAAACATATTCTTCTATGCATACGCTCATTGCCATCAGATGATTTGAGTAAATCTGATACCCCAAATTGGGGTCAGCTGGATGAATTCTTAGTGCAAAGATTCGGGACTGATGCTGTTCAATAAATTATATTGTAAAGTAGCACAATCAATTATTTACCTGGGAAGGCTGGCATACTTTGAAGTATGTGGGGTTTTGAAATCCTCTTCATTCTATTTGATTGTCTGTAACCCTAAATTGAGGTAATACAGCTATAGTCATATTTTTAACTTCAAAATAAGACATGCAAATCCTACTTGCATTAGAGATGAAATGATTCTTTATATTGCTTCTTTTCTTTACTTGACTGAATGTGTTTTGCTTAGAGATGAAATAATTCAGCTGTGCCTATATTGCTATAATAATATAATATATTTTGAAAAGAAAAAAAATAAAGATGCCTGATTTTAGTTCGACATGTCTTCATAAGAAGAAAAAACTTTGAGGTCCATTCTTTATTCATAAAGCTAATGCATGCAAATCCTACTTGCGTTTGAGATGAAATGATTCTTTATATTGGTTCTTCTCATAACTTGACTGAATTGTTTTGCTTAGAGATGAAATAATTCAGCTCTACTTGTATTGCTATAATAATATTATCTTTCTTTCAAGAAAAAGGATGCCTGATTTTGTTTGACTTGTCTTCATAAAATGACAAGGAGCATGATTGAATGTTAACTCTTCAAAATAATTAAAATTTATGGGATCTGCTCATGTTAATGACTCTAATTTTTCGTAGGGAAGGTTGTCATGCTACTTTTGTTTGTGTTAGGCTGACTTGGTACTCAGCTAGGTTTTAAGTTCGGTCCACTTGTGCTTGGTGATGATAGTTTTCTTTTGCTTGGGTTTGTCTGGAAACTCTTAAATAATACTTTTTGTTCGTTGTGCCTGAGGTTTGAATAAATGTTTCAAATTGCTTTTACTTAACATGTACCAATGAAGTGAGCAAACTGTTGAATATCAGCGTGTCTATGATGTAATTATCAGTGTTTTGTGACAAACATTGTATACAAAGGCATTCGTATGCTGAATATCCTTGCTTCCATTATTTCTTTCAGGCCTTTGGTTGAGCAATGGTAGATATACAAGGTACTGTATCTTTATGCGCATTTTGCAGCTCTGATTGGTCTTTTTACGACAAGTTTTGTAGCAGTCAACAGTTGATATACAATTTTGATTGTCACCGTAATTGTAATTTTAAGCTAGAAATAGATCTCTGATTTAGTGAATGAACTGATTTTCTTTTACTTCCTTGGTTCCAGCAATGGATCATATCAGTGTATCAATATGCGTATGCACAGTTAAAGAAATCGAAAGTGAGAGCACCGGTTTGTGTGTGATGTTAGATTGCATGTTTCTGGCTGTCTTGTTAGAGGACCATTTTATCTAATAATGAATTCAATGTTTTGCTTTTCCTGATGGGTAACAAAACCGTCGCAAATATAAATAGTTAACTTTTACCATTTTATTGGCCAATTGCGTGTTAAGGTTTGGGGACTCTAAAGGTGCGATTGAGATTAGTTTTCTGGTTTGTTTATTTCTTCTTCCTTCTTTTTTTTTTTTCTAAATTCCTGTTATAATAACAGAATCCAACCACTTGAGTGGGCTTCATTTGGCATTTGGTTATATTTCTTATATACATATGGAGATTTGTTAATGATATTCTTATTATAAATACTTTATACAAACAGTATAGGTATTAGGTACTTATATAATTATCAATACAATTATATCATTCCGACAATGTTAAATATAAGTTATCGAATATCTCGTTAATTTTTACTAATCTACGTTATAGAACTTGTCCTTCCAGCGATTATACTTGTAAAAATTTAGAATTTACATTGTACGTTCAAACTTTGTTAATGTTCACCAATTTGTTATAGAACTTGCCTGACACTTTATTCATTTACTGGCAATTTTGGTAAATAATTCATTCTTACCGAAATTTTTTTTTCTTCTTTTGATACGGGCAGGAGAAAATGTTTCTTACATCTATCTGTTTAAATTATTAACAAATCCAAAAAGAGCAAGAAATCCCTTAAAGATTTGAACCCAAAGAGAAAAGTGAATTTAGCAACTTGGAGGAAGATGGAAGCAAAACTGACATTGAAATTTTTATGAAACAAAAAATGAGATAGCAATGGGTCACGCGAATTACATTTTGGGTGATATTTATATGCAAGTTTTGTGTAAAGGGTTTGAGAATCAAAGGCCTTCTAAGCGAAGATTTCAGATGAAAAACTAAGCTTATAGTAACGGAGAGTAATGTTAGGACATGAGAACCAATACATGCATAACATTCTACGCTAAATATTTAGTATCGTGCTTCTTTGTATGTATATGCGATCAAAATCATATCATATATATGTCTTATAAGTTTTTTCTAAATTTTGATGCACTAAAAAGTATGTCTAAAAGATTGAAACAAAGTTTAAGGTGAGAAAGACACTGTGGTCTATAAAAGTAAGTATTAACTAATTAAAAAAGAAAATAAAATATTATGTTTTGAATATATTGCCCAAATTTTGTGCATAACAGTTTGTTCTATTAGGGAAATTAAAATTATCAAAAAACTTAACTTTAAAAACTTATACCAAAGATAGAAATTTTATTTGCCCAACTATAATTTCTTGAAAAACCTAAAGAAATCGTTATACCAAACCTATAGTAAGTTTTGGAGTAAATAATTATCTCTCCGTCTTTGAAAGATGACCAAATTTTCAATTAGGTCCTTCAAAGTGTAATCTTCCAAATTGAATTCTTTAATTTTTTTCGCCAATTATTTTTTTCTCTATAACGAATCAAATTAAAAAAAAAAATTTCCATGATTGTAACCTATGAAGGAATAAAAATTGTTGAAGAACTAATTAAGACATGTAGGATTTGAAAGACTAAACTACGGAGATAATCAGCTTTTAAGGACGAAAATAATAATTTATTCTGGAATTTTCAAAGAATTCAATTATATATCAGTTTTCCTTGAATATTTCCAACTTTTTAAGGTCTTATTTGGCATCAGGAGTTGAGCTTGAAATTAGGATACTGAATTGGTGTTAACTCTATTACCCGACCCTTGAGTTTTTTCTTCCTTTTTGTTGAGGTATGTGTGTGCAGGTAATTTAAAAAAGATGTCTCCCATTGCTTAGAAGTGAAAAGCTATAAAGTGTATATATAATAACATGTGATATTAAACTTGTAAAGAGTTAAAAAATGGAGAAAACATTATACACACAAGTCTGAGCCAATAAGACTTAAATACAATTCAAATTGAAGATTTCTTTTTGCATGCAATAAAATCGTGTGATCCAACTTTTTGCGAATAATCATTTTTGGTATCCTATCCAAAAATTAGAAATTTAGTAGAATATTTTTTGGTTTATTGGAAGTGGTTAAACTTCTTCCGTTGTTTTTCCTAACCCATGTCTACTTGTTTCTTGATGTTAATACTTTTTGAGTGTAGGTTATAGATGCATTCTTCTATTTTTCTCTTACCTTGTAGTTTATGCTTAGTTTACGCTCCTCAGTTCTTTCTCAAACGTGTTTATTTACTCTTAAAAAAATTTGTGTGTAACAAAATATTATGTACAAACATTATTTCCACGTGACTTAAACCAAATTATACTTCTTGCAATGACAACAATATTACAAACCTTTTTCTTTCCAAACATATGTACATACAGAAAATTGTAGGTGAATTTTTTATGTGAAAGATAGTAGAGGAACAAACAAATGTATAAATAATCCTTATAGTATAAACTTTTACAATTTCTTGTGAACGTCAAACATTGTATAATGCTTAATTATATCAATTTACATTATCATAGCTAACTAAATGCCCAAAACACGGTTCAAGCAATCATAGAATCGACTCATTTATAGCATTGGTTTGGGATTTTATAGCATTCCATTGATATATGAGTTACCATAACAAATTAAGGGTATACAGTAAATAAAACTAAATCATCATGGCGTTTGTTAACCTGAAACAAAGAGCACTATGTATGCATCTCTTGCGGGTGGACAAACAATTGAAATTTGTGATTCATAGCCATTGAGATAACATCATTATTTATTTCGAATGCAATACAAGACCAATTAGAAAAGTTACAAGTGTTTAGGCATCGGGTAATGCTCAATCTTATGCCACCAATAGTAGTTCTACTAAGCCTCCTGCTAGATGACCTCAATTTCCAACTTAAATTCCTTTCCAATAAGCAGAGATAATTTTGAAATTTCTAAAATAACAAATTGCTTGGAACTATCAAAAAGTCTTTTCACAACTAACTTGTCCTCTGTGTTTGCTCGCTTCACAATGTTCAACTCTTTCTTTCTTGAGCTCTTTCTGCTCAAACTCTTACCATTAGGTATCCCCAAGACGGTCACTTTATTTATGATCCACCTTTGGTCTAGAGCAAACCACCCATTTGTGACCTCAGAGGCAACAAAAATGCTATTGTTGTACATTGCACCATAAAATCTAACCAATGTCCATTGTCCTTTCTCTCCCCCCATGCCAAGTGCCTCCCCATCGTCCAAATATACTTGTCCAGAACTGTTTTTGCTGCTACTAATAACAACCAAAAGTTGGAATGGTGTCTTACGTGCAGCTTCTATTGTCATTGCTTCTCCTTGCAAAGCCAAAATATTACCTTCTTGGATATGAACATTTATGTAATCATGTGGTGCATCAAGCCTTACATTCTTTCCGGTTCCAGCACTCACTGAGTTTGAGATATTAAAGAGGTCAAACCAGCTTCCTGCAGGAAAATAAGCATCAACTGTAGTTGCTCCTGGCTTCAATACAGGTGACACCATCACCCCTTTACCAAGTAGAAACTGTGAGTTTATTTCGTAAGTTGTGACATCCTCGGGAAATGAAAAGAAAAGGGGTCTCGCAATGGGTATCCCTTTTACATGTGCTTCATACATTAAAGTGTAAAAATAAGGGAGTAGGCGATAACGAAGGCCAAGTACTTTTCTAGCTGTTGCAGCAACTGAATCCCAAAGATAGAGCTCTTGACGAATAGAACTTTCGTCCGAATGATCCCTTGCAAAAGGGTAAAAAGCCCCTAACTGCACTTGAATACAATGAGGAATATATTGGTAAGAAGTTTGTGATATAAAAAGGATTTAAAGTCTATAACATTGGAAAGTTGAAACCGTCCTTTAGTTTTTTATGAAACTAGAATAGCTTTACTTTTCAGACACAATAGTTCAGTATCAACATACACTACTATTAATTGTCAAGAAATATGACTATTAAGTATAAAAAAAACTTAACAAACTTAAAGATACAAGCGTTCATTATCAGCAAACATGACCATATTTTTGCACTGAAAAAAAAAAAAAATCAAAGAACTTTTTGAGAAGAAATGTTTTACTTCCTTTTTCCATAAATTGAAAATAATTTTGCAGATCAATGACATAATAACATTCATTTATTTTTTTTAGATAGAGCATAATAACATTCAAATAATTACAAAATGCTGAAACATCTATAGGAATTGGCCCGTAAATTTTACCTGGACCCAACGCCGGCAAAGTTCCTCAGTTGTATTTCTTGAGAAACCACAAATATCTGCTCCAACCATCGGAATTCCAAAGATTCCAAAATTTAAGATGGATGTTATTGAATAAGCCAAATCATTCCATGTAGCAGCATTATCTCCTGTCCAGTGAGCGGTATACTTTCCCGAGCTTACAAAAGTTGATCTACTGAGAATGAATGGTCTTCTCCCAGTTATATCAATTAAAGCCTTGTTGGTTGCTTTAGACTCTAGGAGTCCATACAAGTTGTGTGCATTATACTCAGTGATGTTACCATAGTGTAAACATGTTGCTGGAATTGTCTTATTATTTATTGGTCGTTGAATTCCAGCATTGTTAATCTTGTAAGGAGGGTTGTCGAGGTTAGAAGATGGAATGGGAGGTGAAGTGATGAAATTGGATAATTCATTCATGTCAAGCCAAAGACCATCAAAAGGAAGAAGGTTATGAAATGATTTGATTTCCCCACCCCAAAATGCTTCACTCAGTGGATTTAAAAAGTCAGGGAAGTAAACTGGTCCAGGCCAAACTTCACCCAAATAATTGCTTCCATTACGCTTTACGTAGACATCATCTTGCAAACCTCTGATAAAGGTTTCATATGTCCTATTTACACTGATACCTGTTAATAAAATAGCCTTAGATTGCTAATGCAAAGATACATCCATAGAATAAAATTTTGTTGAAAGAAATTGTCTGGTATTAATGTAAAGGTACCCGGATCCAAGATTAGCACATATTTCTGGCCCTTTTTGTGAAGAGTGTTAACGAAATTTCTCATCTTATCCAATGGAAAGTTGATGGGATCCAGTGTAAAATCCTTATATGCATCCATGTAATCAATATCTGTCCACATTACTTCAAGAGGTATGCCTGCTTTTTTGTAGTTAGCAACAACATTCTCAAGATCACTTACATTCTTGTAGCCATAGCGACATTGATGAAAGCCTTCAATGAAGAGGTTAGCACCACGTGGGTCAGCATAATAAGTATAAAATGGACTACCATATATAGACAAACAATTTTAATTCACAAGTGAAATCGTAATGTCTACAAAGTGTCAATAGTCACATACTGTATTTCAACTCATCTTTCAAAATCGCTTTACTATCTTCTTCGGCTAAATTTCTCAACTCCTCATATACCCAAAAAAAAAAAAAAAAATGATAACATATTTGGGTTATGTCACTATGGCTTGTGTATTTTACCTCTACCTTTTGTGATGTAGAACAAATAAGGCAACATAAATTCCAACAAATAACAATATTAAAACATAGATTTTACTCAGCATATGAATTATATAAACTACAGTTGAAACTAAGACGTATAGAGATTGACAAGAACACAATACTATGACAAAAAAAAAAAAATTGGAGTATCATTATACTATTCTTTAAAATGCTGCACCGTGCGTAATACTAGACAAGAACACAATTTTTGAAGCGTCTATCTTCATGTAGTGTATGATTAAACAAGCATGCAATCAAGCAAGCAAAGTTAGGCAATATAAATATTCAGTCATTCTGTTACTTACCAAAGGACCAATATGGCATCGGAGCAGGGAGACCAATGAGTTCCGTGTATTGCTCCATTACCAATTCTGGAGAGGGCCCAGCAAAATAGTAAAGATCAAGAATCCCTCCGATGACTTTGTAGGTGATACGATCACCATCATAGACTATGTCCATTCCGTTGCTGTTGAGCAGCAAAACCCCATGAGTGGTCCCGGCCTTGACTCTTCCATCATGCGAAGGAGAACGAACATCCATGTATAATGGGTGAGACCCATAGAGGTTTTGATCGAGATTGGAGCTAGCAATGTCAGCATTCCACAATGTAAGGGTTTGATTGGGTTGGATCTTGAAGGAACTCTTGGTGTGCTCACCAAGACCATACAAAGAAGCACCATTTTTGGGTAGCGAGGAAGAGAGTTGAAGGTACTGGTCTTTGAAGACAAGAAATGTGGATGGGTCTATAGGGTTAGGGGAAGTGTCGAAGATAACGTCATTTGAGGATTGCCGAGTGATTGTGAACCCAAAAGGGGTGGTGTTATGGAGGGTGAAGATTAGGTCAGAGTAAGGATGGGTCAAGGAGTATTGTGGTTGTGCGAGATGCTGATGAAACAGTTTTGGTAGATGTTGCAGACTGAGACAACCATGAGGAAGATGGGAATGGCGAGGAATCACTTCTTGCGGGATCTCCCACCTTTGGTGTGCTGAGTCAGTGATTCTTACCCTCAAGCGGTCTTTGCACTGAAAGCTACAATCAGTAACATTTTCAAATAATAATAATAATAATAACATTAATAATAATAATAAATTTAATGATTTGGCTTGCATTAAATTTTTTTCATATATTTTTTTGAAAATAAATGAAGTGTTCAGAAATAAAATATTTTTTCATTCTATTCTTAGGATGAATTAAATAATTTTTTATTTTATTCTTATGTTAAAAACTACATAGTTTTTTTATATTTTTATTTATACATATATTTAATCTTATAACTAATAACCAAAAGTGACCAAAAATATATATATCTTAACATAATAATAATAATAATAATAATATCATCATTATTAATATTTAGTAATTATTATGAATATTAAGAATCACTATTCTAAAGCTGCGTCTCTTAATTAACACGCGTCACTTTTTATTTTTAAATTGGTGTTTAACTATTACTCTTTAATAGACATTCATCATATTTAAAAATATTATTAATTATTAAAAATTGATTTATAACATATTACTAAAATAACCACCGCTATTCATAACCTTACTTAAATCCTAAATTCATATATAATGATCATCGCAATCTAAATATATTAGCTTGTGCTAAGTTTAATTTTTCGTGAAACTTTTACTTTAATAATTTGATTATTAATAGTAAAATATTTTTTTTATCAAAAAAGGAAAATAAACCTTGTAGCAATTTCAGACAATTTATCTCAATTTTATTCTATGGATATATGCTAATGACCATGATTTAGATTCTCTTAATTTTTTTATTAAAATTTTATTAATTCAAACAAAAATAGACATGGGACTTACAATTTAAATAAATCTTGCTTAAATGGATTTCACCACATTGAGAAAAAAATTAATAGAAAAAATGAAAAAAAAAATCCAAATTCCAAGAGTAATACCAAATCGTTTCCTCTTTTATCCTACCGATTAGGAATGGGCCACTTTAAAATTGATTGAAACTTGTAGTATAAATGTAATAAAATATGTTGAAATCTTCTACCGTTAATACGGGACAATAAAATATATTTTCATATACAAGACATAATGATTTGATGGAAATAAAGGATTGAAATTAAAAAAAATTAAATGCTCATTTTAATTGTGAGAATGCTTTCATTATCCGCATATTAACAATAAAATATCTGATACCATAGTAAAACTTATATTTTAACTTCAAGTCTAACAACCTCTCATTCCTATGTTTATCGGACGCTTATGTGGAAAAGAAAAAATTAGGTAGTTTATACTTATTACAAAAAGATTTAGGAGCCAAACTTTTTTATTATAAAGAACCATGTTTTATGACTTCGGGAACATGTGATAAAGAGTTTGGATCGAATCAGATTATCTCTAGTACGGGAGAATCTCCAGGAGATAATAAAAAATTAATATTTTTATTAGTATTAAATTAAAAATATATATTAGATTAAAAATAATAATTTTTTACTCATTTTCAGATAATAGGATTTTTTTTCTAGTAATGGTGGGAGACTCTCAATTTTTTATAAAATATATTTTTTAAAAATATAAAATAATTATTTTTATATATAAATGTATATATATTAATATTTTAATTTTTTTATAAAATAATATCTAATTGAAAAATAAAAATACTAAACTATTTTTAATATTTCACAATTTATTTTGTATATCTTAGAGTTTATTAGTTCTAACTAGATATCATTCTATAAAAAAAAAAATAGTTTAAAATATTAATATATTTTTATTTATAAAAATGATTATTTTTATATTTTTAAAATATATATATTTATAAAAAATTAAGGTAAATCCAATGGCTCTCAACTTTATCGGAAAAAATTACCTCCAGTACTACTGTAAAAGATTTGAACTCGTCAAGAGAGGGTTTTAGAGTCCCGGGACATTTTTCAAATTCCCAAAAATAAATGGTCTCTAGATGTTTCAGGGCAATAACAAAATATTAAAGTCCTTTATAATGAATATTTTAAATTTATAGTTATAAACTGTAATTTTTTTAAAAAAAGAATTTGAGTGAATCCGTAAATCTTAATAGGATTAAATTTATATATAGTTTCTTAAGTTTTTATTATATTATTTTTTAATTAAAATATAATAAATATTTCACTGATTAATAATAATATATAATTTAATTTAAAAATAATATAATTTTATCTAATAATTATACACATGTAAGTAACAAAACAAAACACAATAACCATATACGTATTATAATATATTTGAAAAACTAAAAATTTGTCATGTTATAATTAGATAATAACATAAAAAATACAAAGAATTATATATAAAATTTTTTAATCTTATTATCATAACATGGTAATAAGGATAAAATTAAATAAAAATGATTCAGTTTCACAGAAAGAAAAAGAGGAAAATGTACTTTAACGTTTCACTAGTAATCAACTTAAAAATTAAATCAAACTCTTTCATAATTTTTCCCCCGAAAAAATTAAAATGTTAAATAAAAAATGTACTTCATCCCCTACGTGTCCCCAAAATTAATTTTTAAATTTTGATTGACGTTATTGTGGTCTAAGATTGGAGCTTATGATAATGAGAGATCTGACTTTTCTATCATAAGCCAACGAGAAAATTGAAGAGGTCACGTGCTCCCCACGTAATTTTTTGACGATGAATGATACACGTAATTGACTTTTTCAGTTTTTCCCAAGGAGGATGAGACATTTTATTACATTTCAATGTTAGTATATTAAAATTATAATTACACTTCTTACAATTTCTTTTTCCAAAAGAAAAGTTGGAAACCGAGGCAAGAAGCCAAGAAATATTTCTTGTTTGATAAGTATTGTTATTTTATTTTTTTATCAGGTGCCTATTACTAATATTAGGCATCAGTATTCTAAAGTAGTGTCTCACAAGTAATCTTCTTTATTTATTTGTATAAATTTTTAAATAATATTTTATAAATAAAATAATGATATTTTAGAATATTTTAATTCTTTTAAAAATGCATATTCATTCATAAAATTGATTAAAAAAAAAATTATAACGACAGAATCACAATTCAAATATAATTGCAAGTGCAGCATGTCTACTTTTTACTTAGCAAGTCAATAGATGGAAAATTACTGTAAAATCTCGATGGGATTATTATTTGATTATACAAAAATTTATTTTTTAAAAAAACTTTGTAAACTATTATATACTTTTTTAAAATTAGATCCTTACAATTTGCAAATGCTTTAATTTAGTCCTTACTATTGAAATTTTACTAACATTCTATAAAATTGTATTACTGTAACTAATTGTATACTATCTTAACACTTTGAATATATATGATTTATGCTAATAAAATAGATAAAAATAAATAATAAAATAAAATTAACTCACATATATGGCAAATTATTGATAAAAATATAATGACATGAATTAAATTAAAAGCTAAGTGAATTATAAGAACTAAAAGTATAATTTTCCCTTAAATAAACTAATTTATTTAAAACAAATCAATTAATATCTATGGCATTTTTTGAGAAACCAGATGGGTTTTTAAGAAGAAAAGAAAAAATTATTTTTCTTGAGTGCACAATTTTTCAAGTTGTGTTACCTGGCTTCAAGGGTGAGACGAGGAATATCAGGTCCGTAAACAGAGGAGGGCTTGATGAGGCCAAGTCTGGCACTCAGAGATTTCCCTGAGAGGTCAATTCTCACACTTTCAATGGTGTAGCCATAGCCAACAGCGTCTGCTTCTCCATGAAATCTTGACGAAGATGAAGATGAAGAAGAAGAAGAATCTGCTTCAGCGAAGCCAAAGATAACAAAAATGAAGACGAAGAAGACAAAGAGAAGTGGACTCGTAATTGCTCTTCGATCACTCCCAGAAGCCATAGGCACTATGACCGGCTTTTGTGTGAGTAAAGAGTGATGAGGATAGAAAACGAAGGCGTATCAGTATTCATAATATATTCAAAATCTTGGAAGCAATGGAGAATTTGGGACGCAAGTTGACTGATAGATAAGACAATGTAGTAGCCCTTCAAGCCAACTACCACTGTACATACATCCACATAGGCATTTTCGTTTAAAACAAAAATTAATATATATCATTTTAGTCTCTCAATTATTAGTTAATTTTTAATTTGGTTCCAAGCTAATTTATATTTTTAATTTTTTCCCTCACTAATTTTTTATTCTTAATTTGGTAACTCATTTATCAATTAATGTTTAATTTAATCCCTCGCTAGTTTTTATTTTCAATTTTGTCCCTACTTTTTCCATACATTTTCTATTAAGGTTCTCACTAATTTAAATGTCAGTGCATTTAATTTAGATTGAACGACTAAATGTAATGACTTTGATATTAATGGGAGGTCAAATTTTGAATGGACTAACAAATAAGACCAAATTGAGAATATAAATCAAGAAGAAATTAAATTGAAAATAAACTAATACATAAGGGACAAAATTAAAAATTAATTGATGAGTGAGATATGTTTTTTATTCTTATGAAAAAAAATAAAGGTTTATAAATATAATGGAAGTTTAATTGTTAGCATCAAATGAGATTTTATTTTTCTCATAAGTTTTTATTTTCAATTTTGTCCCTCCTTTTTCAATTCATTTTTTATTAAGTTTCTCACTAATTTAAATGTTAGCGAATTTAATTACTTTGATATTAGTGGGAGGTCAAATTTGGAATGGACTAACAAATAAGAACAAATTGAGAATATAAATATGTAAGAGATTAAATTAAAAATAAACTAACATATAAGAAACTTAATTAAAAATTAATTGATAAATGATGTATGTTTTTTATTCTTATGAAAAAAAAAAAAAAGTAAAGCTTATAAATATAATGGATTTTTGTCAGCATCAAATGAGATTATCGGAGTATTTGGCCCGCCGCTTGAGTGAGCAAATAGTGTTAGAAAACGGAATATGTGATCAGATGTTTTATTATTATAAATATTAATCAAAAGTAAAGCAATTATACGGATCCAGACTCTCTGCATTTGCAAATTTAAATTTACTGTATTTAAAAAAATCTTGATCATTAAATTTTCGTCAAACAGTTTAAATTTCATTTTATAGAAAATAACTTTTAATAATTTTTTAAAATCTGTATCATTAAATGTTCATCAAACGGTTTAGATTTTATTAAATTTACGAGCATTTGAAATTTTAAATTTACTAAATCCAAACCCCAATTATAGACGCTAGGTAAGATAATAGTATCATTGGGAAACAGGGTTTGACAAGAAAATTCTCAAACAAGGAGCTTCATCTTGTTGGATGCAGCAAGCAAAGCTACTCTTTTATACTCCAAGAGAATATCATACCTCATCTTAAAGAGTTATCAGTTGGATCCATTCTACATTTCCAAGAATAGTATTAATTTAATTATTGTGTTTTGTTTTGTAGTTTTGTCCTTTTTTATGTATGAAGATAAATAAATATAATACGCTTAACTATATTAACTCATTTATTTATTTAACTTATATAGCACACCAAACAGGGTTCAATTCAATTAATCAATGTCAGACTTAGCTCGTTTATTCTACTGTTAAAATATTTTGTAACACTTGAGTTAATAAATGAAATACTATATATATAATGTACAGTTAATGAAACAAAATCCTTGAGGCAATTGTTAATTAGAGAAACCAAAAAGCAATAGAGAACACTAGGTATTTCTTGCATTTATTAGACTGAAAGATGCTTGAGCAAAGAAATATTACTTGAGCTTCTTAGCCATATTGACAATATCATTTATTTCTTATTTCTTATGACAAACCAAGAACATTATTAGTGTTCAGGCATTAGAAGATACAGATCCATATACCACTAGTAATAGTGGTTTCCTTATACTTCCCATCTAGGCGACTTCAATTTCCAACCCAAATTCCTTCCCAATAAGTATAGATAACCCTGAAACTTCCACAATAACAAATCGCTTTGAACTGTCAAATTGTCTCTTCACAACTACCTTCTCTATGTTTGTTCCCTTCACAATGTTCAACTCTCTCTTTTCAAAACTCTTTCTATTCAAACTCTTGCCATTAGGTATCCCCAAGAATGTTACTTTATCTATGATCCACCTTTGGTCTAGAGCAAACTTCCCATTTTCTACCTCAGATGTAACAAAAACACTATTGTTGTATAATGCACCATAAAATTTCACCAATGTCCACTGTTCTTTCTCTCCCCCCATGTCAAGTGTCTCACCATCATCTAAATATACTTGTCCAGAACTATTTTTGCTATTAGTAATAACAACCAAAAGATGGAATGGTGTCTTACGTGCAGCTTCTGTTGTCATAGCCTCTCCTTGCAAAGTTAAAATATTACCTTCCTGAACATGAACATTTATGTGATCAGGTGGTGCATCAAGCCTTATAGTCTTTCCTTTTTCTGCACTCACTGAGTTTGAGTAATTGAAGAGGTCAAACCAGCTTCCTGCCGGAAAATAAGCATCAACAGTAATTGCTCCTGGCTTCAATACAGGTGACACCATCACCCCTTTACCAAGTAGAAACTGTGAGTTTATTTCATAAGTTTTGACATCCTTGGGGAATGAAAAGAAAAGGGGACGCGCAATGGGTATCCCTTTTACTTGTGCTTCATACATTAATGTGTAGAAATAAGGGAGAAGGCGATAGCGAAGGCCAAGTACTTTTCTAGCTGTTGCAGCAACTGAATTCCAAAGATAGAGCTCTTGACGGCTTGAGCTTTTGTCTGAATGATCCCTTGAAAAGGGGTAAAAGGCCCCTAACTGCACTAGGATAAAAAAAAAAAAAATTAATGATAAATTATGTTTAATAATGAGAATTTAAAGTCAAGAATTGGAGAGTTGGGGTAATCTTTACTCTTTAGTTTTTATAACAATAGTTTTATTTTTAAAGAAACACAGTGGTCAAATACTTTTCATACACAACTAACTATCAACAATAAATCACTCTTCATTATCAACAGAGATGTCAGATACAACTATTCATTGTCATCAAACATGACCTTTTATCGCAAAGTAAACATAAGAGAACTTCCTAAGGGGAAAAAATGCATTGCTTCCATATGCCACAAAAAAGATAATAATGTTGCATATCAATCACAAAGTAACATCCAAAAAGTAACAAATACCAAAACATCAATGGGATTTGGCCTTGAAATTTTACCTGGATCCATCGTCGACAAAGTTCTTCAGTTGTATTTCCAGCGAAACCACATATATCTGCTCCAACCATTGGAATTCCGAAGATTCCAAAATTTAAGATGGATGGAATTGAGTATGCCAAATCATTCCATGTAGCAGCATTATCTCCTGTCCAGTGGGCTGTATACTTGCCTGAGCTTACAAAAGTTGATCTGCTGAGAATGAATGGCCTTCTCCCAGTGATATTTGTTAAGGCCATGTTAGTTGCTTTGGACTCCAAGAGTCCATACAAGTTGTGTGCATTATACTCAGTGATGTTACCATAGTGTAAACATGTTGCTGGAATTGTCAAATTATTTATTGGTCGTTGAATTCCAGCATTGTTAATCTTGTAAGGAGGATTGTCAAGGTTAGAAGATGGAATGGGAGGTGAAGTGATGAAATTGGATAACTCATTCATGTCAATCCAAAGACCATCAAAAGGAAGAACGCTCTGAAATAATTTAATTTCCCTACCCCAAAAAGTTTGGCTGATTGGATTTAAAAAGTCAGGGAAGTAAACTGGTCCAGGCCAAACTTCACCCAAGTAATTGCTTCCGTTATGTTTTATGTAAACGTCATCCTGCAAACCTCTAATATAGGTTTCATGTGTCTTATTTACATTGATTCCTGTTTAGAATTTTTCCTCACATTAGTAAAGCACAGATACATCCACAAACAAAAGAAAAGTATTTTTTTTGTTTAAAATAGATGTCTAGAGCTCAAAGGACAGTACCTGGATCCAAGATTAGTACATATTTCTGACCATTTTGGTGAAGCATTTCAACAAATTTTTTCATTTTATCCGGTGGAAAGTTGATGGGATCAAGTGTAAAATCCTTCTTTGCATCCATGTAATCAATATCTGTCCACATTACTTCAAGAGGTATTCCTGCTTTTGCATAGTTAGCAACAACATTCTCAATGTCACTCACATTCCTGTAGCCCCATCGACATTGATGAAACCCTCCAACAAAGAGATCATAACCATGCGGGTTAGCATAGAAAGTAGACACTGGGCTACCAAGAATAGACAGACAATTTTAATTCACAAGTCAGACCTTGATGTCTGGAAAATGTAAACAATTACATACTAATTTCAATTCCCCTTTCAAAATTCACCTTTTTAAGTTTAGAAATAAAGAAAGGGTATGTGGTTTTATCATCTTCTTTTGCTATTTTTACCAGCTTCTCATATGCAACAAAATAAAATAATACTGACTATCCTATTTTTCTGTAATGTCAATATAGTTTTAATTTTCCTTTCCTTCTACCTTTTGTGACGTAGATCAAATAAGGTAATATATTTCAATGACGAAAAAATTTAGGTGGATTCTACAGTTCTGTATGTAGTGGTGCAATCACTGGTAACATACTAACATCTTCCGAAAATGTTGATGACAATTGGATTCCACATTAGCGACACATTGAAGTGCTCGTAATTTCCTCCCAAAGTGCTGGTAAAAAGATAATGAATAACCAACACGTTGGTTAAGAGGTTAACAATACCTTAAAAAGACATTACCAGCACAATGAGAGAACATGACCAACACAACCCTCAAATATAGTTGGTTACCAATACCTTGAGAAAACATTACTCTCAATTGCCTAGTACACATAAAACATAAATTTGCACATTAGAATTGAATTAAAATATAAGATTTTAATGACTACGTTATATCAAGTGCATGAGAACCTAAAAGTTCAAACATTAATTAATAAGAACACATTATTACAACACAAACAAAATTTAAAAGTATCATTACTTTATTCTTTAATGTGTTGCATCGTGTGTTTTGAAGTCTCTGTCATCATATAGCATTAGACCAAACAAGCATGCAATCGAGCAAGCAAAGCTATGTTATAGAGAATTACCAAAGGACCAATATTGCATTGGAGCAGGACGGCCAATAAGTTCTGTGTATTGCTCCATCACCAACTCCGGTGAGGGTCCGGCAAAAAAGTAAAGATCAAGGATCCCTCCGATGGCTTTGTAAGTAATACGATGACCATCATAAACTACGTCCATTCCGTTACTATTAAGCAACAAAACCCCATGAGTTGTTCCAGCCTCGACACTTCCATCAGGCGAAGAAGAACGAACATCCATGTAAAATGGGTGAGACCCATATAGGTTAACATCGGGATTAGAGCTACCAATGTCAGCATTCCACAAGGTAAGTGTCTGATTGGGTTGGATCTTGAAAGAGCTCTTTGTGTGCTCCCCAAGACCATATAGAGAAGCCCGATGCTTGGGCAGCGATGAAGAGAGTTGAAGGTACTGGTCCTTAAAGACAAGAATTGTTGATGGGTCTTTGGGATTTGGCGAGGTATCGAAGAGAACGTCATTGGAGGATTGGCGACCGAGTGTGAAGCCAAAAGGGGTGGTGTTGTGGAGGGTGAAGATGAGATCGGAGGTAGGATCGGTGAGGGAGTATTGGGGTTGTGGGTGATGCAGATTGAGGAAATGGTGAGGAAAATGGGAACGACGAGGAATCACTTCATGTGGGATTTCCCACCTCTGATGTATAGAGTCAGTGATTCTCACTCTTAAGCGGTCTTTGGTTTCGAAGCTGCAAGCAATTGCAAATGAGTCAACAAAGTAAATTGAAATGAATAATATAAAGAATATAATAATAAATAAATTAAATAATAATAATAATAATTATTATTATTATTATTATTATTATTATTATTATTCTGTAAATACGCCAAGAAAGGGAAAGAAAATTATAGGACATGTCATGACGCAATGTCGATGTGAGTGAATGCATTTTTGGCATGCAAGTGTGAAAACAAATATAATATTTTTTTATTTTTACATATTATAAAATTATTTTTTATTTTTTTTATTTTGATCTTTTATTTATAGAAATATTTAAAATAATCTTTACTCATTAAAAAATATCATACTTAAATTTTTATTTTAAAAAAATTATTAAATGTAATCTCTTTAATTTAAATTTTAAAAAATAAAATACTAATATAAGATGTCATTTTAAATATTTTAATAAAAGAATTAAAATTATAATTTTGTAATAATTGAAGAATTAAAAAAGTTTCTCATACGAAAAACACAGAAAATGAACCTCCAACAATATAATAATATCAAATTTAAAATATCTCGTAGCACGTGTAATTTTTAATTCCTTGTATAGTACGTATTATAAAATGACCAATTCTCATCCATAAATTTGATTGAAAAAAACACCACAATTCACAATTCAAATATAGTAACTAGTACTATGTGTATTATTTTAATTAGCTAGTCAATTAATAAAAAGTTACAGTGAAATATTTGATATATCATATGGTCTAATTTTATTTTAACTTCATAATATAGTTGCATTCGAAAAGATAGTTTAATATTATTTTATTACCTTCATTCAAATATCTGTAGAAAAATCAATCAGCATAAGGGTATATTTTGATAGAAAGGTAAAAAAATGTTGATGGGCTGTTCAGCTTTTCTAGTTTTCGTCCTGTAGCTTCACTCCAAGTTTTAAAATCTCTCTGGGTTTTTTAACTGTATAAAGTATTAAAATAGTTTTTAAAATTAATTTTTTAAAAATATAATAATCTTTTAAAAACTAAAATTATACGGATCAAATTAATTTATTTTTTTATTTTAAAAGACCAAACTAATTTTAAAATTAAAAGTGAGATATTAAAACTAAAATTTATTTATTAAAAAAAAAATATATATATATATATATATAACATGATAGTATATTTCAAAAGAGTAATGTATATAATTAATCTCTCCGATAATTTAATTTTTTATAAATCTAAATTTATATAAAATAGTCTTTCATAAATTTAAATTTATATAAAATTAATTATTTTATTTATATTAATAAAAAATTAATTTTACATAAAATATAATTTTTTTTTAAATTAATATATCACAATTATTTATAAAAAATTAAATTATCATCAAATATAAAAATAAACAACCAATTTCATACTTCTCTTTATTTGGAAAAAAAAAAAAATGTTTGATGGGATGATCTACTTAGCATTACTTTTAGCCTTAAACATTACTTTGTTCGATAAAAAATATTAAAATCATCATTTAAAAATGAAATTTGTCAGTAGTCATCGAAAAGAACCATATTAGTTTTTTTAAATCCTTAAAAGACTAAACCAATTTTGAAATTAAAAAGTGAAAGATGAAATTTTGATCATTGAAATATCTATGGGGAAACCAATCAGCAGGAGCATATATTTGGAAAAAAGGAACAGAAGGAAATGTTGACTGGGTGTTCAGCTTTTCTGGTTTGCGTTACCTGGCTTCAATGGTGAGATGAGGAATGTCTGGTCCAAAAACAGAGGAGGGCTTGATGAGGCTAAGTCTGGCACTCAGAGACTTCCCTGAAGAGAGATCAGTTCTCACACTTTCTATGGTGTAGCCATAACCAACAGTTCCTACTTCTGTTCCTCTTTCTTCTTCTCCAGAAAACCTTGATGATGATAAGGAATAAGACGAGTCTGGTTCTGCATAGCCAAAGATAACGAAGATAACGATGAAGAAGACAAAGAGTAGTAGTGGAGTCCGAGTGGCTTCTGTTTTTCTCACTCGAATCATCATGGCTTTTGTCTGGGCGAAGAAGAGGGACGATAGGAAATGATGGATTATCTCTATTATATATAAAATATTGGAAGAGACGAAGACATTTGATGAAAGTGGGGCTTGTTTTCGTCAAACGCGTGACATTCTCAATGATTATCAATTCAACCATCGTGGATTTGCATATTCGTCTAAATTTATATTAAATTAAAATAATTATTTATAATTATTTTTTATTTATAAATTTAAATTATTAAATTTTTATTTAATGATCTATTATAATAACATGGCAATATATCATAAATCAATATTAAATGATTATAGCTATAAAAGGGCAAAAAGTTTTTAAATTTAAAAATTTTAGTAGAGGCTACTTAAATATATATTTAAAATAAATTAGATAATAAAAAATTTTAATTATAATTTTTTACCAAAATTTTGTGCAATTATTATACAGCTCACGACCTAAATTGATGTTTGAAAAGAGAATGGAAATCATATTTTTATTGAGTTTTTATTGCATTAATTATTTATTTATATATGTATGTATTATTAATTTTTATGTTTTGATTAATTTATTAATTTTTATATTTATAATAATTTAAAAGAATTATTCTAACTTAAAAATTAATTTTACTTTTAATTTTTTTATTTTCTTCTCTCTCTTTTTTAGTATTTGAAGGGAACAAAGGAACATAAATATATTCAAAGTAAAAGATTTATATTGATCTCCTAATTAGAGAATCTTATTGATCTTTGCCTGAAATTAATAATCGAATGAGATACCCACAGTGTATTAGGTGTATCTCGGGTTTTCATAGCCTAAATCCCCTCTCGAATGCAACTATAGAATACTCGCAGGTATTCTACTCAAAGTGTCTCAAGTCTCTCTCTTTTAGTGAATTGTTTATCATATAGTAGTTTATCCCTATTTATAGTAGGCTAATTAGGGTTAGGGTTTAGTAGTAATTCTTATAATAATTATTTTATCCTTATTTAATGAACACCCCTTATGGGTAGATTCGGTATAAAATCTTAACAGATTAATACCTTAGATTTTATACGATTTTCTAACATTTCCCACTCACACATAATGGGAGTACTCAGATGCTTTAAACCTAATAAACATATTCTCGGTAAATCAAGAGAACACTTTCTCTTTATAATCTGCAATTGTTCATACAAAGAAAGTAGGTCGTGCAACCAGCATACTATGAGAGCATCAATGCTATATATCAATTACGAATATATAGTCTCTCGTAAAAAATGCACTTGCATGTAGATCATAAAGCATCATGCACCCCAGATCATAAGAATCACACTTATATATTTCTCAATGATCATAATATATTGTATTCACAATCATAACACATAAGTCATAACTGGTATACCGGTGAATACAGAATAATGATATTCTCTTTATGATCTTCCTCTTCTCACGATGTTATCAACACAAACTTAATTCGTTTTTTAATACATGTCCTACCAGACTGAATTAATACACATAGTCCTTAGACAACACGTTAAAATAGTAAACACCAAGCTGTATCAAGTACCTGATCGGAGTCTAAGGGTATAAATATAGAGCTAGCGTAAAGGCTTAAGGGTCTCATACAACCTTGAGTTGAGATCACACTCATATTAACTCATATAGTTGGCATTTACACACATGGTATGAAACATGTGCTACAGCTTTCCTCTTTTTCCTGTAGAGTGTATGTCTATTTCATAAATAATGATTTACAAATGATATTTTAGACACCACAAGTCTAAACTTAAGTTCCTAGATCTACATAATGTCTTGAACTCACATCTGACAACTAAGGTAAACGAGAAATGATGAACTTATTTCATCAAATCAATTGTAATGACCTTATGTCATCAATCAGACGACTTATATGATTTTAAGTATAATTGCTCTCAATTTATCTTACTGATAATTTCTCTTAAAATCTTGTCTCATCTCTAATGTCACAATGACACTGAGGCAGTTACCTGTGTGAGAAGGTTAATCCTTTTGTCTACCCAGCATACTTAATAATAAATAAGAATGTACACAACATTTAAATAAAGATTTTTAAGCATGGAAATCAAACTTTATTGATTATTAAAGAATTTCAAAACATCTCTGTATGTGAACAATGGGAATAATAAAAATACAAATGAAGTATGTTAAATTCTACGCAAGCCTAAAGACTTAATGTGTCTCACAAACACATATCTAGAAATTGGCTTAGACAGCGGATCAGCTAGTATCTTATGCGTAAACACATACTTCACGTTCACACTCTTGCGTGCAACCATGTCCTTTATATAGTGATATTGGATATCTATGTGTTTAGTTTTGCAATGGTACTTTGGATCTTTGGTGTATGCAATTGTAGCCTCACTGTTGCAGTACACTAACACTGGTTCAATATTTTCTTTTTTGCACAACAATTGATCCAAGAACCTTTTCAACCAAACAGCCTCCTGGGCTACTGAAGATAAGGCCACGAATTCTGCCTCCATTGTGGACAAGGATACATAGGATTGTTTCTTACTACTCCATGATATGGCGCCATTACTAAGTAAGAAAACGTATACTGAGGTAGACTTTCGCTCATCTAAGTCCCCGCCATGATCAGCATTAGTGTATCCTTCCAATCGTAGATTTCTATTGCCTTGATAGCAAAACGCATAATCAACAATCCCCTACAGATATCTTAAGATCCTTTTTACAGCTTTTTAATGTTTAGGTCCTGGGTCGGTTTGATATTTACTCACCAAGCTAATTGCTTAATAGATATCAGGTCTAGTACACATCATAGCGTACATTAGACAATTGATCGCATTCCTATATGGAGTTCAACTCATACGCTCTCTTTCCATGGAAATCTTAGGATGCATTTCGGCACTCAAGGTTTGACTTGTGCTAATAGGAGTGTTAGCAGGGTTACAACTTTCCATACTAAGACGTTCTAATACCTTTTTGATGTAATCCTCTTGCGAGAGATACAAGTTTTCTTATAACGATTTCTTGAAATCTTAACTCCAAGAATGTATGCAACTTCACCCATATCTTTCATCTCAAAGCGAGATGACAACTAGGTCTTCACCTCGTTGATAAGCTCCATATCATTTCTAACTATGAGTATGTCATCAACATATAATGTCATAATCACATACTTGTCCTTAGATCTTTTGGTATATACACAGTTGTCTTCACTCATCATAATGAAACCACTAGAAATGACTGCTTTGCGAAAACAAATATACCACTACCTTGAAGATTGTTTAAGGCCATAGATAGACTTTAAAAGTCTACATACTTTTTCTTCTTGGCCTTCTTTAATGAAACGCTCAGGTTGTTCCATATAAATCTCTTCATTTAATTCTCCATTAAGAAAGGCAGTCTTTATATCCATCTGATGTAATTCAAGATCTAAACAAGCCACTATAGCTAAAAGTAAGCAAACAAAGGTAAATCGTACAGTAGGTGAAAAAGTTTTCTCATAGTTAATTCCTTGCTACTGTATATACCTCTTTGCTACTAGTCTAGCCTTAAATTTTTCAATTGTACCATTAGTTCTTTTCTTAATTTTGAGAACCCACTTGTTCTCAATAGCCTTGCATCCTCCTAAAAGATCAATAATTTCTCAAACATTGTTGACTCTTATAGACTCCATTTCCTCTTCCATAACTTTAACCCATTTATCCTTAAAAGGGGATAAGAGAGCATTTTTCAAATTTCTTGGCTCATCTTGATTTTGCAAAAGCATTGTAAAAAGTTCACCACCTTCAATCTCATATCGTCAACGATGAGTCTTTTTATGTGAATCACGTCTCAATTGTGATTCATTAAATCTTGTTTTATTGTTCCCATTTGGATTAATATTGCTCCCACTCGGCTCAAGAATGTTGGTCTCACCCCTACTTTGAATGAAATCCATTTGGTCACTCCCACTTGAAGCAATTGGGTCAGGAACACTTTTATTTGCACCAAATGATGAAGAAGGTTGCTGATGAGAAATCAATTCATCATCTGCTATAATCCTCCCACTCGAATAAAGTGATCCTAGTGCATTCAAATCCTTTATCTCAAATAAGGATAGGTTTTGACCTACCTCACCCTTCTTAGGATATTCATTCTCTAAGAATGTGATATCCCTATATTCAAATTCAATCATGCTTCCACTGTTCTACTAACCTATAAACACATAACCTTTTGAGATTTTTTAGTATATAATAAAGATACTTTTCTTTCCTCTAGGGCCCAATTTCCCATACTTATGAGAGGAATCATATGTATAGGTAGCACATCCCTAAGGTTTCATAATACTTAGGTCAGGCTTTTACCCAGTCCATAACTCATATGGAATGGTCGCAATTGATTTCATAGGCACACAGTTAAGTATGTAGGCTGCAAATATCAATGCATCACCTCAATAAGAGATTGGCAAATTAGTTTGTGCCATCATGGACCTAACCATCTCAAGGAGCATTCTATTCCTTCTTTCTATAACACCATTTTGTTGTGGAATACTTAGAATAGTCAACTGATGAACTATCCATTTCTCATCACATAATTCATTGAATTGAACCGATAAATATTTTCAGCCTTGATCGGTTCGAAAAGCCTTAATCCTCTTATATAATTGATTCTCAACTAAGTTCATATAATTTTTGAACCAGCTCAATGCTTCTGACTTATGAGAAATCAAATAGACAAAATGGAATGAGTATAATCATCAATGAATGTGATGAAATAATTCACTCCATGCCGAGCCCTGACATTCATAGGCCCACAGATGTTAGAATGAACTAATTGCAATGGAAAATCGGCTCTAGTTGCTTTACCAAAGGATTTTCTTGCAGATGTTCCTGCTAGACAGGATTCACAAGTAGACAAATCTACTCGTTCAATGCCGGGAAGCAAACCCTCTTTTGCTAACCGTTGTATTCTCTGTTGGCCAATTTGACCAAGTCTAGCATGTCATATATTTACATTATGATCATAATCATGCGTAGAGGCAAACATGGAAAAACTAACATTATTATTAATGTAAGATTCGTCATCCAAATCCATAGAAGTGAAACATCTGGTTACATAACCAAAAAAAAAATTGAGTCATTGCTCAATTTAATATAATTGTCATAGAAATACAAATCATAGCCTAGCTTAAGTAAAACCAAAACTGAAATAACATTCTGATGAATTTGAGGTGCATAAAGGACATCATGTAAGATCAGGTCTTGACCACCACACTGGACTAACTTGCATGTTCTGATCTCTTTGATAGCAACCTTAGTCTTGTTGCCCACATATATCTAAAATGCTGCATAAGGAACTCGCTGGAAGTCAACAAAGGTATCACAGTCACACACTATGTGGTCCGTGGCTCCTAAGTCTACAATCCACACAGGATAAGATTCAATAAGCATAATTGAGCTAGAAACACAAAGTTCACTAGCATAAGCAGTGTAAGTTACCTTTTTAAAAGGCTCAGGGCAATCACTCGTATAGTATCCCTTCTTTTGGCAATTGAAGTATTTAACTTTTGTCGTATTTACCTTTCGCTGCTTCTTTTTACCTTGCTGATTAGTCTTTGGCTTTTTCTTAGGTTAAGCTAGTTCTTTGTTCTTGCCCCAGCTCTTTCTCTTTGAACCACATCTTTCACCTGAAGTTGCCATGTGCAACTCAAGTATCAACTTGGCTGATTCAAGTCTTTCTTCCTTGAGTTCGAGGTGTTTCCGGACATCTTCCAAAGTCGTGATTCTGTCATTATGAGTGAGATGCATCTTCATATGCTCCTACGAACTAGGCAAAGAGCAAATGACAACTTAGATCTACTACTTATCTATTAAGACATTTCCAACATCTTTTAGCTCAGCGATCGTATTTGACATCAGCCTCAGATGTTTCCTCATTGAATGCTCTAGGCATTTCTTATATAAGTCAAATTTGATCATTAGAGAACGCAATCTAGATACGGACATGGTTCCAAACCTCATTCTCAGAGCATTCCAAAGCCCCATAACGCTTTGGTGGTCATTGAACTCTCCTAGGAGGCCATCATTCATAGTGCTCAGCAATATAATGCGAGCAGTGGAGTTCTTTTTCTTCCAAGCATCATAAGCTTCACGATCCCACCTATGCTGGGCCGTGTTTCCAGCTTCTGGTTTTTCCATGACATTATTGAGAACCTCTTGCACTTCTAGGAGATACTGGACTTTCGTAATCCAAATCTTATAGTTGTTGTCATTTAGCTTCAACTCCTTGTTAAGCTCAGCAATAATACTTTTGGAAACTATAGTCATTTTTTACATAAACAGAAAGACAGTCTTGAATCAAGATTAATTAATTAAAAACATGCAAGATTTAATGTTCTCCATGCTTACAAATTATGACACTAAGTATCGTATAATTAATCTAATTAACCCATGCATAACTCGAATTTGAAAGAGCACGAAGTGTCAATCATCATCCTAAGGTTGTATGCAAAGTGTAAATCAACGAAATCAAAACACAACTAAGTGTCCTAACCATGCTACAAACAAACTGTAAATCATGATTTTTCAAATGTTAAAAAAAATTAACATTTGTTAACTAATGTGTTAAATTAATCAACATATTAGTAAATCAATTATATAATGTTAAACTAATTAACATTCATTAAATGCATAATATTAAGCTAATTAACATTATACGTTTAAATTTTCTATTGGAAGAAAATTGACAAAAGAAATGTTAAACTAATTAACATAATGACAAGTAATCACATATTACTTGACTGAAATTTATTGGGATATAAAAAATTAATTTTTCACAAAAAATTACTTGCATTTATTTGAGGCTAAAATATAAATACACAACTTATATTTTTGAACATATTTAAATGTTCATTAATTAGGGATTTAACAATTAAGCATCTAATTATTATTTTTGAATGGGTCATATGCCCAATTAAAAAAACAAGGCCCAACTCAAAATAAAAATTAACTTAAAAAAAAACTCTTTTAAAGGCCCTATTTTTCTCAAAATTTTTGAAGGCCTAAAACAATTTAGCAATGAACCCAAATCAAACCCTAAACTCATTTACCAAAAAAAAATTTTAGGATTTCAAATTAAAAAAAAATTAGGATTTTTGAAATTTTTTTTAGAATGTTTTGAAATTTTTTTCTAATTTTCAAGAAAAACAACAAAATTGCTAATTTTGCAGCTACGACAGCTTCACATCTTTCTCTTCCTTCCTTCCTCCTCTTCCTCTCTCCATCTCGCTACCACCGTAGCTCGTTGGCTGGGAGAGTGACAGCGGCCACTGCCGCTAGTAATGGGATAGAGAGAGTCACACTCTCTCTCTTTACCTCTCTCTCTTGAGACATTGGCTTTTTTTTTTTTTTTTTTGCGTTTCAGGTTCTTTTTCTATCATGGGTGCCAACGACTTCTTGTTGTTGGGGCGTTGGTTGCTAGCAACAATGAGGACCATGAATGAAGACGCAGGGGGAAGATTAAGGCACTTCGATGGTGAAGGAAAAAGCTTCAATTCGATTTTTCAAAAAAATTTCGATCTATTTTTTTTTTTTTTTACTTACAAGAGGTTGTTGCTAGTGGTAGTGAGAAAGCATAAGGGTGAAGCATAACGCAGAGGCTCAGCGTAGTTTGAAAATTTTATGCAATTTTTTTTTTAATTAGCCCCAAATAAAAATATGATCCCAATAAAGTATATAATTGATTAGAAAACCAATCCATGGCTCTGATAACAATGAAGGGAATAAAGGAACATAAATACATTCAGAGTAGAGACTTATATTGATCTCCTAATTGCGGAAGCTTATTGAACTCTGGCTGGGATCACTAATTGAATGATATACCCACAATGTATTGGGTGTATCTTGAGTTTTTACAGCCTAAATTTCCTCTCGAATACGACTGCAGAATATTCATAGGTATTCTACTCAGAACATCTTAAGTCTCTTTCTTTTAATGAATTATTTATCATATAGTAGTCCAACTCTATTTATAGAATGTTAGTTAGAGTTAGAGTTTAAGAGTAATTCTTATAATTATTATTTTATCCTTATTTAATAAGCACCCTTTATGGGTGGACTCAGTATAATATCTTAACAGATTAATATTCTAAATTTTATATGATTTTCTAACAGTATTAGTATTCATCTTAAAAATTTAAAGAGAGTATGATAGGAAGAGATAAGAAGGAGGAAGATGGTGGAAGAAACACGCGAGAGCGGTAAACAAATAAAATGCAGTTACAATGGCAAGAGAATTATCATTTTACAAGTAGTATCCTTTAAATGAGGATAGTAGCTACGAGAGAGGGGGCATAGAAAAATCATAAATATTTGTATAATATAATTTATTATTTTCTCAAATAAAAGAATATTACTCTTATCTCTTCTTATCATTAATGATAGAAAGAGATGAGCAGGAAGAAAATGGTGGAAGAAACATGTGACAGACGGTGAGCTAGCAAAATGCAGTTACAATGGCAAGAGAATTATCATTATGTTACAAGTAGTTTCCTTTAAATAAGGATACTAGGTATGAGAGAGGGGTATAGAAAAATCATAAATGTTTGTATAACAGAGTTTATCCTTTTTTTAAATAAGAAATATTACTATTATTTCTTCCCTTCAAATTTTAATTTCGTATTTTCATTCCATTTCTTTATTGTTCTGGTTATGGAGGTATCAGAGTATTGATTTCCAAATACTTTAAAATTATGATTACAATGTTTATTCTTTTTTCTTTCCTTCATGAGATAGGTTTAGATTTGAACTTTTAATTGATATTTTAAATTTTGTAATTTTGTAAAAGTTTCTGTATCTTTTATATTCATCACGTGTCTAATTATTTTTGTACCAATTTTAAAGGATTACATTATAATTTTTATGTAAGAAAATGTGAGCATTATTTTTGAAATTGTGGTTGACAATATCTATGCAACAATGAGTGTGATAATATCGTGGTTGATAATTGTGGTTACTTTTTGTAATACATGGAGAGGAATTAAATAATAAATACAAAATATTATAGATTAATGGAAATTGCATAACCGTATAGAAAAGGTAGTATAACATAATAAAAGTATAATACGTGTGAGCTATTCTTTAAAAATTAAATTATGTTGTAGACAATTAGTTTTAGAGATTTTACAATATGCCTGGGAATATCTTAAATTTTTGGATGAAGTGTTATACTATTGTAGAAACATTAATTATCTTTTTATATTTAATTTCATTTTTAAATATATATTTTATTTATATTAAAAATTGACAGGTAGCATCAATCCTGCAAGAAATGGGAATAAAGAAAAATTCTTTTCAACAGATTGAAAAAAAAAAAAAAAAAAAAAACTGATTGTAAGAATTGTTTCGTAACATCACCGTCCTAGTTAAGGTCAAGTCCTTTCAAAGGTTTTATTGTCATGCTTTGAATAAAATGTGTCCACATTCAGCCCGCAGAAAAATGTCGGTGCAGCTGAACCTTCATAATAAAAATCAAAAGGAAAATTATTGACAGGCACAAAAATGAAATTAACTATTTGACATTTATAAAAGATTACCGAAGAAAAGTATAATTATTTATATCTAATTATTTATAATTATGTTATCTTATTTTTTAATTAAAATATGCTAAGTGTTTGATTTTTTAATTATATTTATGATTATTACATATACTTGTTTTATTTTTAAATTAAATTATATATTATTATTAGTTAACTAAATACTTATTATGTTTTAATTAAAAAATAATATAATAAAGATATAAGAAATTGTATATAAGTCTAATCATACTGAAATATCTTTACTATGAATAAAGATTTTACTAATTTATTTTGACAGTACTATTTGTTGAATTCAAATATATTACTACCTAATTTTAACAATTTTTACTTAGCATGGGCAAAGATACAATTATTTCTTTTAATACCTACATTATGGTATTGTTAAAATATTTATCACATATACTATGTGAAATTATCGTTGAAAAGAGTGTGTGTGGGTTTTTTAAAAAAGGCTCCACATTGTTTGGAAGTACGAAGCTTTAAGTATATATATAATAATATGTGAAATTAGACTTGTAAAAGGTTAAGAAAAGGTGGAAGTATCGCGCATACAAAAATAGGCCAACAAGCTTAAATGTAGTTCAAATCAGGGATTTCCCCCTTGCATGCGATAAAACCATGTGGTCTAACATTTTGCAAAAATTATTTTAAAAGCTTATCCGAAAGATAATAATTTTTGTAATTAATTTTCCTCCTACCTTGAAAGAGTCAAAATTAGCCTATTTTTTCTAGAACCTGACCTTTAGACTTTTTTGCTAATTTATACCATTAATAAAATACTGTTGTGATGTTTTGATCATTTCCGTTGTACCGTTTTATTTTTTACCATTACCAAATGGCTAATTTCTTCTCCTATTAGTGCATCTCTTTATGTTACAGGACACACAAAAGAATCACCGCCTCTATTCTCTTCTTGCTAGCTTTTGCTATGTGCTTTCACTTAGAAGGGTCTATTTAATCTTGGAAGAAATTTGCATTTCCGCGAAATATTTCTAAGGACATCGTTCTACAACATAACTCATACCACCTATTTCCTTACAATCTTAAGAATATGGACACTGTAGTCATTGCTACCAACGCCTTTAGTGATACTGCACCATCACTGACCATTGCAACACCTTTTGCAACCTCCACTCAGGGAGCTATGATTGTTGTAATCATGTCATCTGTTCTCTATGCCAAGTCATTTCTAGATATATCAAAAATTCAAGTATTTGACTGATAAAACTTTCAGAGATAGCAACAACAAATTTTCTCTACCTTGGATATGCATGAAATTGCTTCAACGCTTATTGATCCAATGCCATCATCAACCGCTAATGCAAAAACATTGGAACTTTAGACATATGCAAACAAGTTATTTTGACATAAAATAATTAGTACTTTATCTAACGATTTGTTAGATATTATTGCACATACAAGGAAGCTAACAAAATTTAGGAATTAATAATGCTCAAATATATTGCTGAGGATGCTTGAAAGCATAAATTTGTCATAGGCAACTACTACAAATAAGAGATGATTGATGAAAAAGATATAAAAATGCAAATCAATAAACATTACAAATTACTGAAGGAACTTTGAGTTGAGAAGATAAACCTTTCTTATGAGTTTGTTGCTAGCATACTAATTAAGAAGTTACCAAGATTCATGGAATGATTACAAACAACAACTTAAGCACAAGCAAAATAACTATCGCTCATAGATTTAATTACTCACATCATAATAGAAGACACAAATTGAAAAAAGCTCAAAGTTGCAAAAGTAAAAAAAGTTACCACAAAGGCAAACTTGGTACAAGAAAAGCATCACAAAAAAAGATATGATAAAAAGAAAATAGATTACATGCCTAAGCAATCTAACCCCATCTTTAAATATAAGGAAGACTATTTTGTCTGTGGAAAGCCATGTCATCATGCTGCTCAATATAAGAAGAGCATGAGAAATGATAGCCTCTGAAGCCATATGCAAATTTGCTCAAAAGAGATGACATAATTGCTGTAATGATTTCTTAAGCTTTCATGGTAATCGATGTGGAAGAATGTGTAACAGGCTCTGGTGCTACTAGGCATATTTATGCAAACAAAGATGTCTTTATCTCCTATACTACAAAGTTTTCAAACTTCTCAAATCCTTATATAGATTAAAACAATCATGCAAACATAGTGGCAAGAGAAATTTAATCAAGTTTTGACTGATGATGGTTTCACTTATGTTGAAGTAGATAAATGTGTGTATACAACATTTGAAAATGTTGATTATGCTATTATCAGTTTATATGTAAATGATATGTTGATCTTTGGTACTAGCATAGGTGTTGTGAATAAAATAAAAATGTTTCTAGCATATAAGTTTGACATGAAAGACATGGGTAAGGCTAAAGTAATTTTAGGTTTTAAGATCATTAGGAGTGATGATAGTATATTGTTGTCACAAAAACATTATGTTGAAAAATTGTTGAGAAAGTTTGGTCATTACAATGACAAACCAATGTACTTGAGAAAGTTTGGTCATTACAATAACAAACTGATGTACTTTCTGTATAATCCTAACATTCAACTAAAGAAAAATAAAGGGGAACTCATTGCTCAATCTGAGTAAGCACTGATCATTAGGAGTCTAATGCATATAATGAACTTTACTTAACCAAATATAACTTATGTAGTGTATAGATTAAGTTGTTATATACACAATCCAAACTGTGGTCATTCAGCTGCATTGGTTTGATTAATGAGATATTTAAAAGGTACCAAGAACTATGGTATCATGCATAGTAAATTTCTCACTATATTAGAAGGATATAGTGATACTAATTGGATCACGAATTCATATGAGACAATCCACTAGTAGTTATATATTCACCCTTAGTTATAGTACATGAACCTGGGGATCAACTAAATAAACTATTATAGTGAGATCCACTATAGAGTCAGAGTTTATTATTATAAAATTGGCAGTAATGAGGTTAAGTGGTAAAGAAACTTTTTGGCTAATGTACTGTTAGGAGTAAAACCAATTCCTTATGTGTCAATGCACTGTGATTGCCAAGCAGTAATAGTCATTGTTAAGAATAAAACTAAGTAGATATATTTGTCTAAGACATGATGTGGTCAAGTAACTGCTAATAGATAGTGTGATGTTGATCAATTATATGAGGTCAGAGATGAATTTAACAAATTCTCTGACAAAACCTTTAGTAAGGAAATTAATCCTTCAAACATCAAGGGAAATGAGACTTGAGCCACTTTGAAATTAACAGTTGATAGTAACCTAGCTTTTGTGATTAGAGATCCCATGAAAAAGGTTCATATAGATAATAACAAATTACCTGTTAATTCTGCTAGCACTAATAATTATTATCCCTTCTTATGGTGTGAGAAAGTGTTAGAATGCATTGTATGGAAAAATGAGCACAAGGCTCTTAATGATTTTCATAGCCTTTATGGGTAGTGCATTCATTGCAGATACATTTGATGAAATCATATATATCTGATATAGAATAGGGCTATTCTTATGAGACCTTGACAAAATCTCTAAAGCACTTATGAACTACGAAGCACGCACGTGATCGATTAAAGTGCAAAACCGCGATAGCAGTAACAATTGTGGGATTGTAATATGGCTGATAAAATCTCTAACTAACAAATAAGTGTTTATGGTTCATAGAAGTTCTAAATTTCACCATGTCTTTATGGGTTAAGTCTTTTCAGTCTAGATCTGGTTCATAGTCCAAAAAACATTAGATTTAAAACTATTACACTCATGTATGTAACCCAGAGATTTTTTGTAACCTAGATTCACCTTTCATTTTAAATTATTCTTTTGAAATATATGGGAGATTGTTAAAAAGAGTGTGTGTGGGTATTTTAAAAGAAGTCTGATATTGCTTGGAAGTGTAAAGGTATTGAGTGTATATATAATAACATATGATAATAGGTTTTTAAAGAGCCAAGAAAGGGTAGATGCCTTGCGCACACAAGCATAGGCCAATGGGCTCAAATGTAGTTCAAATAAGAGATTTCAATCACTTATGCGTGATGAAATCATGTGGCCTAACTTTTTGAAAAAATTATTTTAAAAGCCTATCCAAATGATGATAATTTTATAATAATTTTCTTCCTACCTTGAAAGAGTCAAAATTAGCCTATCTGTTTCTAGAACCTAACCGTTAGACTTTTTTGCTAATTTTTTTCCATTAATAAATTATTGTTGTGACGTTTTGCTTGTTTTTGTTGTGATGTTTTATTTTTTACTATTACCAAACGGCTAGTTTCTTCTCCTATAAATAGACTATCTCTCTGGGTTACATAATATACACATGAATCATTGTCTCTAGTTTTTGCTTCTCGGCTCTCACTTAGAAGGGTCAGTTTAATGCTGGGAGAAATTCACATATTCGCAAAATATTTCTAGGAACAAAATTCTATAACATGACTCAAACCACTTATTTTCCTACAATTACTAGCCTTCTAATAGTTACTACTTGCTCTTACAAATTAAGGTTATTAAAAAAGAAAATTATAAGTTTAAAGAAATAAATTTAAAATAATTAGGATCTGGTAACAACAGGATATACTTAAACTAAAATTATATTAATAAGTTTCTCATTCATGAAACTAACTTAAAAAAATGCTATCAATAACTTTTTGAAAATGCAAGAATAGGTAGTAACTATCAAAATCCAAATAAATCTACGAAATATATGTCATAACTAAAAAAAGTTTTACAATGTCCGATTATAGTTATTAAAAGACAAGGTTACAAGTTTACTGCAAAATTAAAATCATTAAAATTAAATAAATAGCAATATACTTAATGTGTTATTTTTTATGTATTCATAATTTTGAGTGTATTAGTGTATACAGTTATAATGTAGAGACATAATTGTAATATTATTTGTGAGTGCATAGTATATATTACAATTATATCCTTATATTATAATTGAGTGTACTAATAGACTCAAAATTGTGAGTGTATCAAAAATAAATTTAACTAGTAATAATAAGAAAATAAACTAATAAAATTTTCATTCATAGTAATAAAAATATTTTAGTAAGAGGAGTTCGCATTTTTTGTCTTCTTATTTTTTTATAATAAATTAAAAGGTATGGTCCTATAAATAATTAATTTCATTTCTTTACTCCTTCAATAATTTTCCAAAAACTAAAACGTGTCCTACGTCTTAGTATTGAGGTTGACGGAAAATGGCCTCATTGGGATATGGGCCCACACCATACATGTTCTTCGTTTTTGCTCTGGCCAGTGAAACCACCTTATATCAATCACGGCTAGAAAGGGCCAACTAGTGCGACGATTGTATGAGTTCTGATTCTAAATCTTAAATTTTAAATCTTAAATCCGTCGTCAAATTAAAATATTTTAAAATGAGTTTGAATTTAAAATTAAAAAAAAGTTTGAACCTATATTTTAATTAAATTTTTTATTCATATGTTTTGGGTTGAGCTTATTTAACAAATGAGATTGTTAAAAGAAATATTAAATTAATTTATTATTTAAGATTTAAAATAAATAATATAAATAATTATTACTATTACATATAAGATTATATATAAAAAAATTATAAATATAAATGAATTATTATATTAATATAAATTCTTTAAATGAGAGATATTAGTTTTTATTTTTATATTAAAATGTCACATTACACTAAATTTTTTTATATATAAAATGTGTTTTTATTAATTAAAAAAATATTTATTTAAACTTTATGGGCTTAAACTAAGTTTTAAAATAAGTTTGAGTTCGGCTCGTTTTATAAATTAGATTTTTCTATTCTGATTTTTTTGTTCAAGTTTTATTTTGTTTATGTCAGTAAACTTTTTAAGTTATCATCACGTCTAATTTTAATTGAGAAAAATGATATTGTAGTCTTTTATTTTTAAATTTAGTTTTATTTTAATTATTTATAAATTAAAAATCTCAAAATAATTATCCACAAATTAAAATTCTCAATATAATTCTTTATTGTTCAAGATTTAATTCAAAAATAATTTTTAATGTTTGAACTTAATTTTATTTAAAGAGGGTCTATTATGAGTTAAATTTTACAGAGTAAAAATTATTTTAAGACTTTTGATTAATTAAAGACTAAAATAAGATTAAATTTAAAAACAGGGAATAAAAATAATACTTTTCTCATTTTCAATTCATTATATAGTTCATATAATTTTTTTTCAGAAATAACAATTATATGGTTTATATAATTTACTAAGTTTTTAATTTAGTCCTAACTAAGGCTAACAAGGAAAAGCTCTATACAAGTTATTTAAAACGTAAAAGATGAAAAATCCATTGTAGGATATCATTTTTAAAAATGGGATAAAGCTAATTAAAATTTATGTAACAGAGTATTCCTTCATCTAATTAAAATAGTCTCCTTTTATTTGCTAATTTTCTATTAATTGGGTTGGCGGCGCGAGAAGCTTAAGGGAGAACCTCTTCAAACAACCATTTTTAATTGAATTTGAAGAGAACATATATATATATATATATATATATATATATATATATATATTAACGTGACATCAATTTCGACCTTTTAGAGTACGTTTGATGGGTAGGGAATGATAAAAAAAAAAAAAAAACAAAGGGTTGATAAGGTTGGCAAGAAAGGCTTTTTACTAGCCTTTTCTCTTTTAACTTGTCAAGCTCACACGTTAATGAAATGACCAATGAAAGGAAAGCTTGATGAATTGATGTTGTTGCTCCCTATTGGATGGCCTACCATACTTTGCAGGACATCGACTTCATTTCACTGTTAGCCATTATGGCAGTGTGTAGTAAAAGCTTCTATTGATTTTTTTTTTTTGGTTGGCTACAGAGTTAAAGGATATTGTTCGTATATGTGAAACATAGAGGGGTAGGACTAGTTTTGTGTATAATAAAATGTGTTCATCAAATCATTTTATTACTAATTTATTTTTGTATTAATATTAAATTTATTTATTTATTTATTTTTATTTTGATTTAAGTTTTACCACAGGGCATTTCTTTTGCATGGGCCTTAAATGTTATATTTAAGGACTTTCCTCAACACCAAACCCCAACACGAATGAACCCATAACCATCTCACAAATGCAGCCTTTATGTTATAATCTACCTATCGTCATAGTAAGTGGGAGACTATATCATCTCATACCTTATGACATTAGGTCTATGGGTCATTTCTAATCTATATATCACTTTCATAGTCTAATTCTATATGATATGAGACTTTATTTTACTCCCACTCACAATTGACTCCAACATAATTTAGGCGGTTATTGATGATGAGTGGGAGTAGGCCAACAAATATAAATAATTAAAAAAATTGACAGGCACATGATAGGAGAGTCTTAGAGTAAACTAGCATTATGGTGTTGAGAGAGTTCTTAGTGGAGAGTAACTTTCATGAAGAAATCCATCATTAAGTTATTATGATCTACTAAAAAATGCATTTGAAAGACACTTTCTTTCCTATTATTCTTGTTGTCTTTTTTAGGTGTTAATTTGATTTGTAGATTAGAATTTGCTACTTCATATTAAAATTATGGCTAAAGGTTTTTATATCTAATCTTGCTTTCAAATTTCTATTTGAATGGTAATGAATATTATCATTGAGATGATATTTGTATTTCTTCAATGATAGAGAGATTGTTGTATGTTCTTGGTTGTGAGCGAACTCATGTTAGAAAATTTGTGAATTAAGGGCTATATGTGATTGGTTGGATGAACCCTAAGTTAGTGATGGTTGAAGAAATTTTAGGATTTTCTCACATAGAAAAAAATTGATGGATTTTGATCGATTAAATCATGATTTGGAATGTATTTTATGCTTATAATATGTTATTGTTGCATAATTGCTATTGAAAACACATATTGGTTGCATTAGAGGTGCGTTGGATTGCTTGAACGGTCCGCACCGGAGAAAATCCAATAAATTTGGTTCACTGGAGTGAATCTGGAGGCATCATTTGGCGAGTCAGGAATTAAATTATTCATGACAGTCTCAAACCATATCCTATTTAAAAGAATCTAACACGTAGTTGAAGAATGCTCTCTCAACTGGAATTTGCAACCGAATCATACAAAGCGTTCTAATCAGAAAACAGCTCCTAAAATCCCCTCCTTCAATATTGCAATTATTAGTTGGGCAATATTTGCATGGACCACTATGAACTCCTAGAGCCATCAGAAACTCAAATTCCTTTTTCTTTTCTACCTAGATGACTATCCGGTACGCAAATGGGGTTTGGGCGAAATCAAAACATGAAGCAGAAAACCCCTATTTCTTATTGCACTAAGAAAGGTGATTTCATGGATTTAGGATAGGATGAGTGGGTTTCCCCTTATGATAAACAATGCAGCTGCTTTTTTCCCCACCAGAGTCAATTGAATTAGTTTTGCAATAAGAAGCTCAGAGGGTATTGCCGTACATTCGTCACGATAGTCTTTTCTTCAGTAGACACAGGTCCAATATTATTTTTCTGGTGAAAGAAGTGCATCTTCTTTTTTTTGAAAAAAAGGGAAGATTGTGTTTAATTACCAATTTTTTGAAAATTAGAAAAATTGAATAAACTTCATCGAAAATGGATGACCAAGTGCGGTGGTAACGGCTACTTGGATGATCAGCACTTGTGGGGAACTTCTTTCCATTTTTACGCAAGATCACAAAAGATTCGGGAACTGGAGAAAAAACTGCAACCTCAGCTGCTTTAACGATGTCTGATCTTCTACTTCCAGAGACAAACATGAAGAACATCTTCAAGAAGAAAACTTCTCCCAAAGGTGCACTCCATTCCTCATCATCTATTCTTCCTTTGCACCAATTCTAGTTAAGCTACTGAATTGCCCGCATTGTTTCTTCAAATTTGGTTTCGGGGTTTGCTGCTGGGAAACTTTGAAAATTTGGACTTCCATATAAAATGTTTTCCGCACCCTTGATTGGTGTCTGGTAAAATGTGGGTAGACAACGAAATTTTGGATTTTTAAATTGAAGAAACCTTTTTTTCTTTTTCTCTCTGTTTTCTTTTTGTACTTTCGTGTAGTGTAACTCCATCTTGTTTTTCTGATAAAAACTCATAATTCTTCTATTTCACATTCACACTTCGGGCTTTTGGCGCTGCTTCGGTGTTTAGTTTTCTATAATGCCTCTTCTACGTGAAAAATGAGAAGAAAATTCTGGTATAGACTATTCACTTGTGTGGAACTCATATTTATATATGTTTGTTCAACAGAGGCTCTGCGAACAAGTAAGAGAGAAATGTCTGTGGCAACAAGAGGTAAGTACTTGGCTGCATGATTCCTTCTTACTTTCTTAGTATTAAGAATTCAATATTTATCATTTAAGTCACAAATTTTGTACCCAAAAGTAGCCTGTTTAATAAATGGAGTGGAAGTGCGGGCTTTCCATTCAGGGTAGTCAAATTACTTATTGACTAAATGGATACTAACTTACGAATATTGTACATATGCATTCAGATTCAAGTAGAATGATTTTTTAAGCAATTTACTTGGGTTGTTGAGATTTTTTACCAGCCATAAACTAAACTCTTAAAGCACTTATGAATTGTTCAAATAGATGGCTTTAAATTTATTTGCAAATTGTTGGAACTGCCTAAGTAACACTTTTACATCTTAGGATATTTATGTTTAGCGTCTTTGTGGAATCTCCTCTTTCGCTTTGCTTCTCTTTGTTTAGACAAAAATCTCAAAGACAACAAACAATTGCAAATTCAGCTGCCAAGAACGACTTCACAGACATTGAATATATCACTTGGAAGAACACTGACAGTAGTTGCCACTCATTGGCTTTCTCTGGCTTCCGAACACCATAATGTAATTTTTTTATATCTTGGTTTAAAATATGAGTGACTTTGTATAGAAGTAGCTTAGTTATTGGGTCTAATTTGTTCTAGCCAAGGACTTTGCCTGGCATTCCATGTTAAGGTGGCCCTTTGCTTGTGTCCTTCATATGCCCCATTAGTTTGATTTGCAGAGCTTCAGTTAAGAGCCTACTGAACTTTCAACTGTTTTCGTCTCTTCATTCTATTTCTTCATTGGATGTAATGACTGTTCAGCCTTTCCCTCAATTGTTTCCAGTAATCTACATACATTTTTAGTATAATCTAGGTTAGCTGCTTTAATTTCATTGTTGTATTATATATCATTAAAGCTATATTCCCTTGTTGATTTATTCCATGTCGTGCATTGATTTTCTTCAAGACCTTTCCATCTTCCTAGGTTGAGTATCTCGGATAGTCTAACTTGTCCCTTTTTATGCATTAAAAGGCAATAGTAGGAATAAGCAAGACTTCACATGTGAGCATTAATTTAATTTTTATAAAAAGGCACTTGTCAGTCTCACTCTATCTTTTCTGTAGGTATTGAACGAGAGATAGCATCTCTTCAGTTGGAAGTATGTATTGTTAGCCAATACCTTTCTCTTTCTAGACTTTATACTTTTCATGTATACTTTCTCAAAGTTTAACTGCCTTGTTAATTCCAGGAGAAAAAGTTGGTCGCAGAGATTAAAAAAGAAGCTAAAACTGGAAATGAGGCAAGTTTCTTTTTCATTTAGATATATCTGATTCATTCCCTTATTGTTAATAAGTCATAGAAGCATATGTGAAGCTAATTTATAATCAAGGTTATTCTAACTCATAAAGGTCTGGCATATGTCTAAGTGCTCTATATCCCACCTGGGGCATTTTAATTTTTGGCTCTAGGTGTAACGAAATCAAAATATCCACATGAAGAGACCATGAGTTGTCCTTAAAAAATTAGTAATACATGTATTTTCCATACCAAATTTGGCCTGTTAGAACTTATTAGTGGATGAAGACTACCTGAATTTAATTAGATGATTTGATGCGAAAGGATAAGAAAATATTTTTGGTTGTGCTATGTTTTCAATGTCTATACCATAAATGGTTAAGTACAGAGTTGAGCTGGCAGTTTGAAAGGATGTATAACTAGAGGGATCATCTGATACCTTTCTGACACTCTTGTTGTTAGTCTGAATAAATGTAGGATGATTTGAAGTAAATAAAAAGAAAGGACTCAGAGACATTGTAGAGCAATATTTGCTTTATTATTTATATGAAAAAAAAAAAAAAAGTATGGGATCTGTTTCTAGTTTTTGGCATATATACTTTTTTGGGTTGGTAATAATGTGGTGGATGCAAGACATAAGTGAGAAAACAATAAGGGTTTAGATGCTGTCCTACTAGACAACTTGTAATTCACTAGGTGGAAACTGGGTTTAGCAAGACACAAGGAAAATTCTTGTAATAATATAATAACTGAATGTATACGTAGTCCCTCAGTTTGCAATATAGCAGGTTCTTCTATGAGCACAATAAACTTCACTGACACGTATACAGTCTTCCGTAAATCCTAATAGCACCCTATTTCTAACATAATCACTTTAAAATACATAAATTAACACAAAGACACATATTGCTTGTAATTTGGGTGCACTGAAAGTAACTCTTTTAATATCTTACTGTACTTCCCAAAATCTTGTAAACCTCTTAATGCTTTTAAGTTTAACCCGTTACAATATAGATATGATGCACAAAGGGTAACTCAAAAGTTTTGATTGCAGTACATAGGGACATCCTATTAGGACATGTCAATGATGACTTATTTGGTGCCACTCTTGAGGGCTCATTGTATATGAAGGAAGATTTGAACCGAGGAAAGAGAAAGGGATTGGGATTGGTATAATGTTATCTCGTATACCATGGTATCTTACATTTTGCGGTGTGAGATACCATGGTATAAAATAGTAACGACATTTATGATTTATCATAGCTATGTTTGGCATGGCAATTGATGATATCTTACATCCTAGCCATTATGTGGTTGCACATACAAATCAATGTTCCTTACTTCTTGAATATTCAAATATATCCCATTCAACTCTATGATATGTGATGACAAAATTTTTTGGCTGTCATCTGATAATACCTTGTGGCCTGAGATGTGATATGAATGTTTTATCTCAAATGCTACCCTATTATCATATAGCAGCATACCAAACACTGTTATTCAATCCTGATATCCAAGATACCATGGTATGTGAGATGACAAAGTCAAGATCACAATATACCAAATCCAAATGCCTCCTTAGTTTGTGATATTTACTTATAAAAGAAAATGTTGAATTGGTTGGATATTTTTTTTGAAGTATGCAATTGGTCAAAATGCTATGCAAATATCAGAAATCAAAAGTAATGTACATGATGTACTTTAGTGGAAATGGAGCTATCAACTAACAGCTTCGCAACATAGATATAAAGACATTTGAAGAATGTCAACTAATTTTTCTTTTCTCTGATTTTTTTATTTCTTGGGAAGGGGTCAGTTTGATGCATGTCTTAAGAAGCACTGATACTGGTATGAGTATTGAATATGACATGATATATTAATTTTTAAAATTTTAAAATACAGGTGCAAGTATGTGTGTGTATCTATGTTTGTGAGTGTGTATATATATTAGCAAATAGGGATTGGTGATAAAAGAAAATTATGTGAAATATGACAGAAAAAGATGATAAAATGAAAGATAAAATAATAAAACTATGATGAAGGGAAAACTTTTATTTCACCTTGTTGAATTACTCTGATAACATGGATATTTATATACAAAATCTACACTAGGAAAAGAGGTTAATTAATACAAGAGTTGGACTAATAAATTTTGTAGTTGACAATGAATTATTTTGGTTGAAGAATCTGATATGTTCCAACACTCCCCCTCAAACTAGTGAATAGATGTTTTGCATTCTCAACTTAGATATAATGGTTTGAAATTTTGCATTGTTGAGCCCTTTGGTGAATTTATCTGCTAACTGGCCTTGTATTGCTACACAAGGGGTACAAATATGACCACTATCTAGTTTTTCTTTTATAAAGTGTCTGTCAACTTCAATATGCTTTGATCGGTTACATTTTACTTGATTAAAGGCTTATAGCATATTTATTGTCACAATACAATTTCATTGGTCCATCCCACATTATTTTAAGCCATCTAAGATGATCTTTAACCAAAGTAATTCACAAGTTCCAAGTGTCATTGCTCTGAACTCTATCTCAGCATTGGACCTTGCAACCATGTTCACCTCCAAGTTATTAAATTACCGTCTAGGAGATGCAATAACTTGTAATAGATGTCTATTATTGATCCTGTATAGTCAGCATTTGTATAGGCCTCTAGAGTTAATTTCATGTTCTTCTTGAATAATATCCCATTTCCTAGAGTGTCTTTCAAATAGTATAGAATTCAATGAACAGCATGTAAGTGTACTTGTTTGGGATTATGCATGAATTGATTTACTACACTTACTGCATAGGTTGTGTCAAGTCTGGTATGAGATAGATAGATAAGCTTCCCCACCAATCTTTGGTACATTTCCTTGTCAACAACAATATCATCACTGGCTTCTCCTAGTTTATGGATAGGATCAATTGGGGTATTAGTTGGTTTGCTTGCTGGTTTACCTGCTCTTTTAGGAGATCTGTCACATAATTTTGTTAAAAAATAAAGAAACCTTTTTGGATATTCTACTTCAATTCCTAAGAAGTACTTCAATTTCCCCAACTCTTTTATCTCGAATTCATTTGCCAAACGTCTCCTAAGTTCCTATTGTTCTATCTTATCTTTTCCAATGATAATAATATCATCAACATATACCAACAAAGCTATGATTCCCCTTGAATCCTTGTGTTCGATGAACAAAGTATGGTCTCGTTGGCTCTGCTTATAACCAAAGGTTAACATTACTCTAATGAATCTCCTAAACCAAGCTCTCGGAGATTATTTTAAACCATATAAAGCTTTCTTTAGTTTACATGCTTGTTCTACTTCTGTGTTGTCTCCAAATCCTGGTGGAATGTTCATGAAGATTTACTCATCTAAGTCCCCATGGAGAAAGACATTCTTCACATAATATTGTTGAAGTGTCCAATTGTAGTTAAATGCTAATGATAATAGGATACTAACCGTATTCATTTTGGCAGCTAGAGCAAAGGTCTCTTGATAGTCTATACCATAAGTCTAACTGTACCTTGTAGCAACCAACCGTGTTTTATACCTCTCCAGTGATCCATCAGCTTTATACTTGACTAAAAAAACCTATTTACACCCTAGTTTCTTTCTTTTAGGTAATTGGACCAACTCCCATGTCTTATTCTTCTCTAATGTTTTCATCTCAATTTTGATGGCTTGTCTCTATTCCTCCTTAGCTAATGCCTTGGATAAATTATTTGGGATGACAATGGAATTTAAGTGTGCAAGAAAGTTTTTATGAGTTGGAGAAAACTTGTTAAATGACATAGTGAGAAATAGGATATCACGGGTGCTTTGTACATTCTCTAGTTCCTTTTCTAATGGCAATGGGAACATCAATATCAATGTTTAGGGGGCTAGGATTAGAATTCATGCTTACCTTAGTTTTAGAACTACCAGAGATAGGTGTAGAGATTTGGGCTTGCACAGGTTCAAGGGCTGGAGCTTCCCTTTTTATGTACACCTGCAAATACCTCATATTTTCAAGATTAGGGTTATCCTTTATCAAAGATTCAATGTGGGAGTTAACCAAAGTGGGTTTAGAATTATCAAAAGTGCTAGGGCTAGATTCAGGACTTGGTGAAGGATTTTCAGTGGTGCTAAGGTTAGATTTAGGACATAGTGATGGGATAGAAGAAGTGGATTGGGAAAGGTTAAGAAAAGACGAAAGGTCAAGGAGAGACACTTCCTTATCTTCCTCCTTCTCTACCATAATAGTGTTCTCCCCTGAATATAAGGACTAGAAAAATACGGAAGATGTTTTGCAAATGTGACATCAACAGAGACAAAAAACTTCTTTATAGGACAGTGATAACACTTGTAACCCTTTTAAGTGGAGGAATATTCCAAACAGATGCATTTAAGGGCTCTTAGATCCAACTTCCCTTTGTTATGAATATGCCAAATGTGGTGCACCCAAATATGCGCGGTGTAAGGCTATTTGTGATTCTAAGATCTAGATAAAATTAAAAGAGAACCTCCATAGGAGTTTTATTATCTAGAACACAAAAGGGTAATCTTTTTATAGTGCATGTAGCAATAAGGACAGCCTCTCCCCAAAATGATTTAGGCATGTTTATGTGAAATAGATAAGCACGAGTTATAAATAGGAAGTGCCTATTTTTCATCTCAGCTACTTCATTTTGTTGTGGAGTATATACACAGGATGATTCATGGATTATCTCTTCCTTTTGGAGGTAGGAAGACAAAGTTTGATTGAAGTAATCTCTTGCATTGTCAAACTTATGCAATTTAATTTTAAACCTAAACTAATTTTTTATCATGGTATAGAAGGTGGGGAACAATTTACTCATATTTGACTTATTTTTTATAAGAAAGATCCAAGAAACCTAATGCAATCATTGATGAAAGAAACAAATCATTTAGCCCCAAAAATGTTAGGAATAGGAGATGGGCCCCAAATATCACTATGAATAAGAGTAAAAAGAGAAGAACTTCTTTTATAACTGATCGGAAAGGAAACTCAGTTATGTTTTGCTATTTCACAAGTCTCACAATGAAAATTGGCAAGATTAATTTTATTTAACAAAGAAGGAAACATAATTTTCAGAGTTCTAAAGGAAGGTGACCAAAACAATAATGGTAAAGCCATATTTTATTTTCAATGGACAAGGTTCCAGTTAAGACAAACAAGGACATGAGATTCTTGATATCATCAGTATTTGTAGGTGCTACAAGATAATAAAGTCCATTCTGTTCCTTAGTAAGCACAATCTTCTTCCCCGAATCCTAGTCCAAAAAATAACATGAAGTAGAGGACCTTACAGTTCAAATCCTTTGTGACTTTTTAGATAGATATAAGATTTATGGTTAGTTTAAGAACATGAAGAACATTTCTAAGAACAAATGAGGGAGATATTTTGTAACACTTGCCAAATTCTAGTGCAAAAAAAAAAAATTTGTTCTTAGGAAAGAGGGGAGTATTAATCTTTGTGGTGAGTATTACTAATCAGATATGAGCCTTGGTTTAGTGGTAAGGCTGGGCATCCGGATTCAAGAGGGCGTGGGTTTGAGATGTAGCTCCCTCCTCCTTTAGAAATATTTTGGTGCTAACACGTGTCGCCAGCAGGTGAAATTACCAAATTGCCCTTCTTACTTTTTCTTCCATTTTCCATCTCTTTCCCATCATTTTGCGTCAAAAAGTTGCTTCATTCTTGGTGAGTTCTGCCACTCCTTGCTGCCACAGCCAGCCACCACCACCTCCGGCCAGCTCCTCCACTCACCGGTGATGTTTTCTAGCCGGTCACCACCAGCAACTGCCGACGACAACGTTAATTTTCCAACGGTCTTCGTGAAGCTCAAACCAGCGACTTTTTGGGCGATTTCGGTGAGTTTTAAGTGCTTGTTTCATGAAAATGATGTTAGGAGAAGCATTGTCGGCCCCTATCCATCAAATTTCAGCTTTAGAAGCATGATTTTTGGGCTAGTTTTTGAGAAGTTGTTCTGACAGGGACCAAACTGAAGATTTCAAAATTTTGGGGTTTTCATAAAATGGTGAAATGCTACATTGTAATGGGTTCAAATTGATCCTATAAGAACACTTTTAAGGTTTATGGCATGAAAACCTATTGTTAATAATGTTTTTTCTTGGATTAAAGGCAAGGGTATGAAATCTGGGACTAAAATGAAAACTCAGAAAGTGTTTAGGGCAGAAAATGTAAGTTGACGAAAATTCTGGGAAAGTTAGTGATGGAATTAGGGATTATGAGTTAGGGTTTTTTTTTAGTAAAAAGAAGGAAGAAGAGTAATTTCTTGCTTTTCTATTGGCGTAGGTAACTCATAAGAGTGATAAGGTCACCTGAGGGAAGTTATCAAGTTGTTGGTACTTAACGGCACTCAGGTGCGCAGATAGCATTCCCCAATAATCTTTTTATGCTTCACTTTTATTGCTTGAACATGCTTATAAGTATCATTATTAATTTTATTATGTCTATATTTTTCGAAATTGAAGTTAGGAGTAATAAAAATCCCTTGATATGTGAAATGGCTTTACTTATAGTTTTGAACTCATGCGTACGGTTAGGAATAACCGCTTGATGAATCATTATTGCAAATACAGATGGATTTCATGCATACTGGCTACTTTTTCTATGCATGTTTGTTTTAAATTTCAATATTATTAGGAGGACTAGATAGGACACTGGCTGCCAACAGCAGATCTGTTAGCCCTTGGTGCACCTGGGTAATGACCCAACTAGTAGGGTTAGTGATAGAGCTAGCCCCGTGTGACAGCCATCACACGAGGACCGATTAGTGATAATCTTTGTGAGTTGAGACCTCACGCCTGTTGGTTAGTTGTCCTCGAGGATTGTGTATCATCGCCTGTTGGTTATTTGCCCTCGAGAATTGTGTATCCTCGCCTATTGTGATTTGCCCTTCATGGCTGTGTGCCACACCGGTTTAGTCCTTAGTAGTCCTTCCCTAGATATGATCTTTACTCAATTCTTGATCATGTTTCGCTTTCTATTTATATATGAAATTTTGTTACTGATTTTGGGGTGCTATTTGCCGGAAAAATTTGGTCTCAGATAAGGAGATTGAAGAGTTCCCGGAGGTAGCAAAGCACTGACGAGGAGTCTTGTGGTGAGCCCCATTTATGATGTCGCGAGGCTTTTTCTTTTTGTTTAGTCGGTATTCGTGGCTTATTCTTTTGGGATGTATATATATCTAGAATGATAGCCATTGGTTGTATGTCTGAGGTGGTATAAAGACCACAGTTGAACTTTCCTTAATTATGGTGTTTTGTAATTATGTTATATTGGATTGTGCTGGTGAGAGCGGAGCTCTCCTATATGTTGTATTGCTTAACAGGTTATTATAGAAATTTTGGGACGTCCTATTTACTGGGAAGGTGCTGCCGAAATTTTTACAAACTCCTTGTTTTGTATTTAACCCTTATTTTATATTAAGGCAATTATATTATATATGATGCAAATCGAATAAATTCGGCGTGATGTTGAAAGTCCCTCAAGTGTAAGGCTTGTAAGCTTGGGGATTTTTTCCTTGTGGCCTGTGCCGGTCCCACTCCAGGAATTTAGGGTGTGACATATTTGGCTATTCCCAAATCTTGCTATGGTAACAAGTGAGCCATTTGCAACTGATATTTTCCTATTGTTAAGGCATGGAGTATAAGCCTTAAAATGATGAGAAGAATACGTCATATGATTGGTTGCTCCTGAATCGAAGATCTAGGAGTCCTGAACTAGTTTATCCAAGACATTTAACCTATACGAGTGATAGAGATTACCTAAATAAGCTAGAGAGCAAGTATTGGTATTACCATGAGGCTTTCTAAGGTCTCCAACAAGTTGTATAGCCTTTCAATTTTATTTCTGCTAAATCCTTCAAGGCCTGGAGTTTGTTCTTGGTTAGCTTGCAACAAATAGGCTTCCTCCTGTACTCTTGCTGACCTTTTTTTCATATTCTTTCCATGTAACTTCCTACAATACTCCTTGGTATATCATGACTTTTTGCAATAGGTACACTATAGATTATCACGATCCTGTGTCTTGCCTTTCTTATCTTCTTTAGGTTGTTCTAGTGTCAAGCCTTGGGGTCTACCACCATTGATGATCATGACAAATCCTTAAATAGGTTAACAGCTAAGCATTACACCTTTTTAAGTATCTTCAGCTTGAATAATTGAAATAGTGTGGTTAAGGGTTGGGAGTTCATCTTTCCTAAGAAGTTGGACCCTGACTTGATCAAATTTTGCATCGAGTCCTGTAAGAAAATCGTACACACGATCCTTTTCAATGAAAATTTTTAGTATCATTACTTCTTTGCTGCACTTCATTTCAATACATCAATAATGATCCATTTCTTGCCAAATGTCCCTTATCATGTTGGCACATTCTGTAATAGATTTATTTCCTTGTTGGATTCCTGCAACTTTAATCTTGAGTTCATACACCAAGGCAACATCTTTAGCTTTAGAATATGTCTACTTAACAGTCTCTTACGCCTCTTTAGTAGTGGTGAGAAACATGCAAGGATCTCTTATCTCTGGATTCATGAAACTCTAGAGCCATGCCATTATCATGAAATCCTCCTCATCCCATACCTCATAGTGCTTATAACTTTTTTAGGGTCCACTTTCCAAAATATAACTTAACTTTCCTTTTCTATTCAGTATGGTCTGAACAAGTTGAGACTATTTGAGATAGATTCTACCACTCAACCGATAATTGGGATGTAAATTTTGTAAATTCTCAACTGTATTAGGAACTTCAATCATAAAAGACTTGGAGGACCAGTGACTTTTGACATTTTAAGAAGCATAATGAGTTAAAATATAGTAAAAAGAGAGGAATATCAAAGGAGAATAGATTTTGGACACCTGAACGAAAAGTTCAACTTGCAAAAAAGCTTGGATTACAGCCATGGCATATTACTATATAGTGTCGAAATTGAAAGGCTTAGTTCAAGACAAAATAGCTTGAGAAAGACTATGGCTCCTTTGAAAGCTAGCTTTGACAAACTCAAAGGTGACTATGATACTCTTCTTCACAAAATTGTGAAGTTTAAAAAAGAGATAGATTAAAGAAAAAATTGACAGCCAAGAAGGAAGTCAGAATGAGGAAATATAAACAATGAAGGCAAAATAAAAAATACAAATTCCCTTTATGATGGACTAAAACAGTGGTTAGCTGGAAAAATATCGAAATGGTGACGTTGGACTTCCGACAATGAAGGCAGTCAAGGGTGACTGTGTCATGCGCCAACGCGTGAAATATCATATAGAAGTTTCAGTCAAAGTGTGATCTTCACACACAACAAGTTTGGAGCCCTCTGTGACCACCTATGCTAGCGGTGAGAGAGAACTAGTCACCTATAGTGATGACCTAGGCTTCTTTAAACAAAAAACACAGAGAAGAACAGCGAAGAACTTCCCCAGAAAAGAGCCAAAATGCTCTGATACCATGTGGTGAAGGGAAAACTTTTATTTCACCTTGTTGAATTACTCTAATAACATGGATTTTATATACAAAATCTACACTAGGAAAGGAGGTTAATTAATACAAGAGTTATACTAATAAATGTTGTAGTTGACAATGAATTATTTTAGTTGAAGAATCTGATATGTTCCAATAAAAACAATGTCACAACTAATAAAAAAATAGTCAAAAATATTTCAGTATTGATTTGATATATTTTGGCACATTTTGAAACATATCCTACGAAAAAAGTTCTTCAATTCGTATGCAAGTGTATTGTGTTGAGTATTGCATCAGATACATATCCAATATAAATACGTCTCCAATTTAGAAGTATCTATGCTTCTTAGCGCATGTCTAATGAATGTAAGGATGCTCTACTATATTAGTAGCTACCTTGATAGAATCAGTTGTCAATGTAACTTGTTTTCTGTGATGAATAGTGTTATTCTTCAAATACAAATTCACAAACTGTTTTGATTATGCTTGATATTAGCCATATAGTTATTTTTGAATAAAGAAGTATCTGGTTATAGGCTACCATAAGAATCTTGGCTCGTCAGCTTGTTAGGTTACACCAATAGATAACTAATTTATAAGGAAGTCGTGCTTAGATTAGGGGTGTTACAACTCACACCCAGGTTAGAGCAAGAGTATTATTCTTTGGATGATAATAAAATGCTTCAATTCCAATTTTCAAAATGTCCATATTTCCTTTGCAGGTGTTATATACAAGCACTTCAATTTCTATGGGGATGAAAGGTGCAACTAAGGAATTGACGGCAATGAACAAGGTACCATTTTCATATTTAATTTTTCATTGCATTAATCAAACTCTTGAAGGTTATGATTTTTGTTACCTGGTAGTTATCATTGGGAATCATTTCACATAGACTCAAGCTCCATACCTTGGCCTTGATTGAAATGTAATATTCACCTTCAACCTACAATCATCTTATTGTCCAAAAAAAGAAAAAAAACCTACAACCATCTTAACACCTAAAGGTCAAAGGAAGGCCTACACGAAGAAAGAGGCAAACACAATATGGGTCACAGTTAGTAATCATGTTGAAATGATATTATAACATTTCTGATTTCCAACCACTGTAGACTCAATCTCCTTAGAGCTTAACTGTTAGAAGCTAACACCATAATGGTTTTTACAATTATCTTCAATACACACTTAGGCTTAAAGCATGAACAAAGTACATACCCACTATAACTTGTGCTACATTTTAATTTAATTATGAGGACAAGGGTAACTCCTAAGCACGTGTCATGAAGGCCCAAGACCAACTATCCCAAAAACTTTAGCTATTTGAAAGGCCCAAGAATAGTTTGTGTTATCTATATGATGGAACTTAATAGAAACCAATAGTATTAGTTAATGATAAAGACTTCATCTGCCCTGATATTGAGCAAGAAAGAAAGAAAAAAAATACAAAGTCAATAGAAACAATTAATAGAAAAATATTCTCTTGGCTTTTGAGAGGCCAAGAACTCTCCCTGATCTTCCCTCCACAAAAAGATGTCCATTCCATGCCCCTTTCACCACTTAAAACCTGCTAATTCAATCCATTATTCCCTTATTTATTTGTATAGCTCACTCCATAAATTATTGAATACTTTTCTAGCTTACAAAACCCAACCTTCACTCTTATTCCCCACTAAGTAACTTATTCCCTTCTCAGCTCACTAATAAAATTATACTTTTCTAGCTCACAAAACTCAGCCTCCACTCTTGTTCCCCACTAACTAAATTATTCCCTTCTCAGCTTACTAAGTAAATTATACTTTTCCAGCTTACAAAACCCAACTTCCACTATTTTCTTTCCTCTTTTTCTCATACATGCACAACACTTGAAGTCCCTCACTCTTGGGTCCATCATTACCCTCCCCTACAAGAATCACTTTGTCCCCAAGATGAAATGTAGGAAATTATTGTAATATATCTTCTGGTCGTTCCCAAATATTCTCACAATCTGGAAGCCCTTTCCATTTAATCAGGACTAGTTGCTTGCCATCTTCAAGTTGTTGTACCCTTATCACCTCTTCTGGCCAGACCTGTAATTGCATATCTATAAACAGTGCAGGTGAAAGTAGCTGCATTGGTACAAAAGGCTAAACAGATTTTTAGCTGGGAAACATGGAAGATCGGGTAGATTCTGACTGTATTAGGTAGCTCTAGCTTAAAAGCCAACTACCCATACTTTGCCATGATTTTATGAAGACCATAAAGACGTGGTGACAACTTCTCATTCCTTTTCTTGGCTAAACTCTTAAATTTATAAGGTCGAATTTTTAAATAAACCCAATCACCAATCTCAAATACTACTTTGCGCCTCTTTTTGTCAGCCATCTTCTTCATGTAGTCTTGTGCCTTTTCTAAAGATCCTTTAATTGTGCCAGTATAGCGTTTCTGTCACTAATATTTTAGTTGATGTCCTCTATTGCTGAAGGTTCAGTATCCCACGTAAATATGGTTGGTGGGTCTTAGCCATATAATGTCCTAAAAGTTGTCATACTTGTAGTCTTGTTATAAGTAGTATTGAACCAAAATTCGGCCCAAGCTAAGCATTTCTGCCATTCCCTTGGTTTGTCACCTCTAAAGCATCTCAAGAAAGTTTCCAGGCTACGATTAACCACCTCCGTTTGTTCGTCAGATTCCAGGTGATATCCTAAACTATAATTCAAAGTGGTGCCAACAAATATAAATAATTCCTTCCAAAACTGACTGATAAATATATGGTCCTGAAACTATGAACTTAGGAAAGCCATAAAGCCTCATCACCTCTAGTACAAAAACTTTTACTACCTTACTTAGTAGTAAAAGGATGAGAAAGAGCCATGAAGTGGCTATAATTTGTCAGTCTATCAACCACCACCATAATTGTGTCGACCCGAGAAGACTTGGGTAGACCGGTGATAAAGTCCATACTTATATCCTCCCAAACTTGTTGAGGAATAAGTAAGGGTTGCTAACCCTGTTGGACTTAAGGTGTCATACTTATTGCACTAACAAACCTCACATTGCAGTACAAAGTCTTAAACATCTTTCTTCATGCCTTCCCAATACAATACTGCCACCAAACACTTGCATGTTCCGAGGTAACCCAAGTGACCACCCATAGGTGTTACATGGAACTCTTTAATCATGGTAAGAATACATGAAAATTTCTTAGGCAAAACAAAATGATCCTTATAAAATAAGCAACCTCTTTTCAAGGTGTACCCCTTATGCTTCTATTGCCCACTAATTAACTGTTGATGGATTGTGTGAAGCTTCTCGTCCTGTTTAACCTCATCATCCCATTGGTCCAAATCTTAAAACTTCCATAAAGACACAATGTTGAATTCCTTATCCATTCCTCAACGCAACAAGGCATCGACCACTTTGTTGGTGACACTTGACTTATACACAATTTATATTGATAACCCATCAATTGGGATACCCATTTCTGTTGGTTGGCATCCAATACCTTCTGTTCCAGCAAATATTTCTTTTGATCAGTTTGTATGAGAAATTTGTGGCCAAGTAGATAATGGTGCCACTTCTATACTGCTAAACCACTGTCATTAGTTCCCTTTCATAAATTGATTTCTACTGGGCAATGTTAGATAGTTGTTGGCTATAAAAAGCAATAAGTCTTCCGTGTTGCATCAATACTGCACTTATCCCCAAACCTGAAATGTCAATCTCCAACTCAAATGATTGGGAAAAATCTGGCATAGCTAAAATTGGTGCAATAGCTGTCTTAAGTTGATTAAAAGTAGTCTCAGCTTCTATGCTCCATTGAAAAGCATTTTTGTGAAGTAAGGTTGTTAGTGGTGCTGCAATTTTCCCATAATTCCCAACAAAACACCTATAATACCCTGTCAACCCTAAGAATCCCTTTAAAGCCTTCACATCCTTAGGTTTGGGCCATTTTAACATAACTTCAACCTTTATAGGGTCTGTTTGTACCCCTTAGGCAGAGATGAGATGTCCCAAGTATTCTATTTCCTCCTATGCAAAGGCACACTTCTTCTCATTAATTACCAATTTATTGGCATGAAGAATACAAAATGTTGTTCTGAGATGTCTCAAATAGGAAGTGAGATCAGTGTTATAGACAAGAATATCATAAAAAAAGACTAGAATAAACTTCCTCAAATATTGTCTAAAAATATCACTCATCAAATTCTGAAAAGTGAATGGAGCATTAGTTAATCCAAATAGCATGACCAAGAACTCATAATGGCCTTCATGAGTATAAAAGGCTGTCTTGAATTCGTCACCTTGCTTAATTCTAATTTGATGATACCCAACTTTGAGATCCAATTTGGAAAATATTGTGGCCCTTCCAAGCTCATCCAATAACTTGTCAACTGTTGGAATGGGAAATTTATCCAACACCGTAATCTTGTTGAAAGCCTGATAATCAACACAAAATCTCCAGTTCCTATCCTTCTTTTTGGCCAACAATATTGGGTTGGAAAAGGGACTTACACTTCGACGAATTATTCCAGCAAGTAACATCTCCTTAACCATCTTTTCAATTTCAGCTGTTGAGAATGGGCATACCTGTAGGGTCTAAGGTCAGGAGGTTGTGCACCTTCCTTAATCTGTATAGCATGATCCCCTGGCTGATAAAGGGGAAGTCCTAAGTGCCATTCTTTTATTACGGGAAATTCCTGTAAGAGTGCCTTAATCTTTTTTGAACAAGTGGATTTTGTGGTGCTAGACACAAGTCTGTACCTAGGAGCTCAACCATTAAGCCATATCCTTCTTGTCTAATTGCTTTACACATAATTTGCAGAGCCACCTCTGGTGTGACTAAAGAAGGATCGCTGTGTAAACACACCCATTTGTCCAGCTTCCTGACTTTTATTGTCAATTGTGCCCAATTGACTCTTACTTCACCTAATGATTCTAGCCATTCGACACTTAACACAAAATCAGTGTCACCAAGGTTGAATGGATGAAATGACTGAGAAACATGTAATCCTTGGAATTCCAGTACCATTCTTGTACAAACACCAACATTGTAAATCTCCTTCCATCACCTACAGTAATCTTATATTTTAAGGTGGTCTAAACTGTTAATGTTAAACGCTCAACCAACGACAAGGCGATGAAATTATGGGTGGCACCGCTACCAATCAACACAACCACCTGTGTCTCACTAATGGCTCCTAACAATTTCATCATTTGATGCCCAATTATTCCAATGAGTGTAATCATAGAAACCTCCGTGAAGGCCATGGTCTTGTCGTCAATATTTTCCTCCATATTCTCCTATTGAACTCCAGTGACTTCTTCCTCATTCGTATCACCTTCCTCTAGCAATAAAAGCAAATTCAATTGCTTATTCTTCCACTTATGATTGGGTCTAAATTTTTCCTCACAACTAAAACAAAGGCTCAATTCTCTTTTGCGATTGAGCTCAGCATCAGACAATTGTTGTGTTCGAGATGAGCTGATGTGGTTAATAGAGACTGACCCACTCGACTCCTCATTGGACTTCTTTTCTGCTGGTTTTGAAGTTACAACGTAAAACTCTTTTTACTAGCCTCAGTAACTAAGATAGAGCTAGTGATGCTACTTCTACCACCCCAACAATTATTCCACATGGACTTAAAAACACGAGTCCCCTTGGTGTCACGGCCATTCTCCAGTATAGAATTTCATTCCTCGATTTGCTGGGCCAAGTCCATCAATTGTCTCAGTGACTATGGCTACAACAAACGGATTTCAGCACTAATTTCAGGACAGAGCCCATTCTTGAAAGCACCATCAGTGCATCATCAGGGATGTCGACTAAACGGGCAAAGAGCAATTTGAAGTGCTCTCTAAACTCGAGAACTGTCCTTGTTTGTTTAAGAGCCATCACCTTTTCGAACCCATTTCCCAATCGCTAGTTATGAAAACGAGCTAAGAGCGCTGGTCCGAGATCCACTTCTATGAATTGAAAGGTCCGAATGATCAACTCTACAATCAGTTGTTAGAATCAAGAGGTCTTCAAATCGTTCATTTGAAAAAATGGAAACCTTCTTATTGGATAACCATGATACTTCCCAAAAATCGAAATTCTTGATCAATGGAGGAACAATATCACCATTTTTGTTCAACTGCTTGAACTCCTTCCAATTGGATACCAGAAACTGATTTTCTGTCCACTGGTACCGATTGAGAGTGCGACCTTCCAAACTGACAGCTGTTGCGTCTAACTTCTCTACTTCCTCCGCACCATTACTAGAAAATATTGTTCCACTTGAAACAACCAGCCAATTGGGTCCTCCCTTGAGAACAGTGGAAGTTCCGGGCGACGATGCCGACCGAATTCACAGCTGCCCTCCTTCGACGCACCTCCCCTAGCCGAAGTTAAATTGATGATCAGAACTACTGGGCCTGGCTGCGCACTTTAAATGCATTGGTTGCAACATCCTCCTTGGCTTTGGCTGAATGCAGTTCTGCCATTTGATCACGAAGATCCATAAGGAGAAGTTTGACTGATGACATCTCCTCCTTCATATCGGTGAAATCCTTCTCCAGAATATCAACTCTTCCCTCCATCCTAGTAGATACCATGCCCAGAATCGGCTGCTCTGATACCAATTCTGATGGAACCCAATAGAAATCAACAGTATTATTAAATGATGAGGACTCCAGTTGCTCTGATATTGAGCAAGAAAGAAAGAAAAACAAATACAAAGACAGTAGAAACAATCAACAAAAAAATATTCTCTTGGCTTTTGAGAGGCCAAGAACTCTCCCTGATCTTCCCTCCGCAAAAAGATGTCCGATCATATCCCACTTAAAACTTACTAATTCAATCCATTATTCCCTTTTTTTATTTTTATAGCTCACTTTATAAATTATTGAATACTTTTTCAGCTCACAAAACCCAACCTCCACTCTTGTTCCCCACTAAATAAATTATTCCCTTCTCATCTCACCAATTAAATTATACTTTCCTGTTCATAGAACCAACCTTTACTCCTGTTACCCACTAACTAAATTATTCCTTTTTTTCAGCTCACTAAGTAAATTATACTTTTCCAACTCACACAATCCAATCTCCACTCTTGTTTTTCCTCATTTTCTCATACATGCGCAGCACTTGAGGTTCCTCACTCTTGGGTCCATCACTATAACAAATAAAGCATGCGAACTTTTGTTCATTAAGCAATTCCCTGCTGTGACTGATTCATAAGTTGATAACATACTCACCTCAAAGGTTAATGTTTGTGATTAAGTATCCTATGTTAGTGTTTGTGTTGAAAGAGTGCTTTTCCAAAATTTTTTGCTATGACTTAAATTATACCGTAATCATTGTCTGACTTCTCTTTTCAGCAAATGGAACCTGCAAAACAGGCAAAGATGATTAAAGAATTCGAAAAGCAATCGGCACAAATGGACATGACGGTAACCTTTTTTTCTCCAGCATATGTTCTGATATTTTCCCATGTATTTATGCTGCCTTAATGTTGAACTAAATAATCGAGAGTATGTCAGTCCTTGATAATGCAGATTGCAGACCAATGACCTTTACTTTTGGACTTTTTTTAACTAGAAAAACTGAAAATGTAGAGACCAGTGAGAAAAAGTAATGCTAGAAAACATATATATATATAGAGAGACATAGACAGAGACAGAGAGAACAGCTGTAGGTAGAAGCACACTCCCTACACCTCCATTAGTACACGATATCGGGGAGAGTAATACAGTTTTACGTTGCAATATTCCACCAATCAACTCATATTATGTGAAGTTCGTATCTTGGACAGTCTTTATTCAGAAGATGACGCAAAAATATAAAATTTAAATTAAAGAAGGAAGCAGAACAGGGATGCTGCATTGGCTTGGAACTGCAATTGAAAAGGCAAAAAATGAAATATCCATGAAACATATCTGGCTGCACGTTTCAGGAGGAGCTGTTGCTAGGAATTAGTGAGTGGAGGAGTTTGCTTATGGAGCTTGTTCTTTGTCTAGAGTTATTTGTTGTTTGGTTTTGTAATGACATTATTGAGCCTCCCCCTCACCCATCTGCAAACTAGAGGTTTATAATTAATTAACAAGCAGCTGTGATGCCTGCCTGATTGCCATGAGTACCAGGCAACCCCACCCAAAACCCTTTGATGACAATTTCTTTTCTACAAATGTCCGTTTAATACAGGGGTTTTTTTTTTTTTGTTTTTGGAGGGGGGGGGGGGGGGGGGGAGATGGTTCCATATTCGTAGTTATGTTGTCTTAAATGCAGATTGAGATGATGTCAGAATCTATTGATGAAACTTTAGACAAAGATGAAGCTGAGGAGGAAACGGAAAAGCTCACTAACCAGGTGAATATAACATACAATTAGACAATAATTAGCTTGTTAGTGCGAGTCCTTCTTTGCTTCATAATATTTATTTTCTTATTCATCCATGACAGGTTCTTGATGAGATTGGCGTGGACATTGCATCCCAGGTTGGTTTTCTGTTTCTTGAGCATTCTGAAGAACTTGTTAGGCTCTGACTTTATGCTAATTTTATAAATTGAGCCTGATTCTGGTCTTTTCCAATGGCAGTTATCTTCTGCTCCAAAAGGTCGGATTGCTTCTAGGAATGTTGAAAATGTTGCTCCAAGGTAAATGCTCTTTTTTTAAGTCTTCCTTCTTGCAATGACCCCTATGTGATCTCCACCAAAAATTCGTGTGCATTGTCCAAGTAAAATGCTTTCTAGAGATATGTACTTAGATTGACCATAGATATATGACCATCTACAGCTCCTTTAAATGGATGCATTATCAACTTCAGAGTCATTTTATATAATTGAAATAAAAAGATTGGACAGCAGGTTAAAACTTCAAAAGCATCCAGGGACATTTGAGAATTGGGGTGAGGGAAACTGGTTATTCACCAACTATGTCATGCTGGATTTCATGCTTAGTTGAGGATTCGTTGTTAATTCCTGTGGCAACTTAATAGATAAACTTTTCCTTTTCATGCATGCAGATCTGAAACCCAAGATGTTGAGGATCTTGACAAGAGGTTGGCTTCTCTTCTGCGAAGTTAATGATGATCTTGAACTGCTCAGAGACTCTCTTCATGTATAAATTAGTATACTTGCAAAGCAGTTGCAATGATTTTATAGTGTAACTTGAAAAACTTTTATGGGCCTACCAGGTAGATATGCTAGCTGAGGAACATTGTATTATTAATAAGCACCTAAAATTAAATGCTGATTTTACATTCACATAAGACAGCTAATAAGCACTACCTTCAAAAAAAGAAATAGCTATTTAAGTTATGCAGATTGTTTATAGGATTTGCTAATTCAAGATGCAACTAAAGTTTGTGACTCTAATGCTTTGATTATTGTTGGCTCATTTATTAAAGATGTGTGTTATGTTAGCGCTTTAACTTTCTGTGAGATCAAGCACATGTTCTGATACCAGTTGATAGAATCTGAAAGAGTATGGGAATCATTTTTAAAAATTGACTTACAAAAGTGAAGAACGACAGTCTTAAATATTAAATCAAAGACTTTTTGAATCATATACCATAAAAAAATATTTTAATGGTAAAATTCAACAATATAAAAAGTATTACAAACAAACAGTATAAGTTTCAAAGACACATTAAAGTTACTTGAATTACGCTAGTATCTTAATGAGACTCAAACTGATTGGCTCCAAATCCCAATAAAAATCCAAAAAGAAAAAAGAAAAAAAATAAGACAAACTCAGAAACAAAGTTTCCAACTCCCCTGAACCGTACCCCATCACAATCAACTGCATAGAAGGAATAAATACTAAAATCCAACGCTTTTCTCTCTCTCTCTCTCTCTCATGTACGACCTTTCTCCTACATAATCAAAACACAAGAAACTAACTTGTAAGTTCAAATTATCCAGCAAACAAAAATGTGTAAATCAACATTCAAGTACCAAATGGCGACCAACTAGACATGATATCTGTCTTCAGAAATGTGTGCATACAACGAGGGACAGCACAAGAAAAATGGTTGCTAGCCATATAATTTCGGTTTAATAATAATCTTTATTTATTTACTTTTTTTCACTATCTTTTAACAATTCTTCCTTGAAAACATTTTTATGACACTAAGAGCCTATTTAGTTTGCAGAAATGTTTTAAAAAAAAAAAAAGAACGAGAAACAAACAGAGAAAATTTATAAATACCTATGGTTGTTATAGAAAAGAATGAAAATGAATAGTATAATATATTCTAATTACTAACAATTTCAAATTTAGGATGTCAATAAGAGGATATATGGTCAGATTTTAGATATCTCAATTCAGAGTATGCATTTAAAATCTGAATCCGATAAACTTTTCTATTTTAAAATATTTATATTCAAAATATTTGAACTATTTATATTCAAATATTAAGGTATTATACAATCAATAAAGGATATCAAAAACAAATACACGCTTATAATATCTTTTAAATGTAATTCAAAATATATTTTTAAGATTAAAACATCAAATTCGTTTCTTATAAGTTGATTCTTAATCTAATTTTTTATTAACTTTTATTTTCAATTTAATTTTTAATTAATATGAATGTTAATACATTTAATTCAAATTTAATTAAAATTGAGACAAAATGTGTTAATTTTTAAATTAATGAAACACTAAGATCAAATTAATTATGATAAGTAATGGCTAAATGAAGAATGAAAATTAGTGAATGATTAAATTGATAATGAAAATTTGTGAGAGACTAAATTGAAAAGCAACTCACAAATGGGTAAAAAAAAATGATATTTTACTCATTTTTAATATTTCAAACTTGGTTATTATTAATTACTTTAAACAAAGTTAATCTAACAAATAAATGGATAATAAATAAAATACGTAGTCTGCAATTACCCATAATTATAAGTAGTTAATTATTTGACATGATATACAGCAATTAAATATTGAGTATTAAACATCCATGATTATTAGTATCAGGCGAATATTAAGTATCCAAAAGAAAGAATCTAAGTTGTCCCCGTTAACTCATCATATACTACTTTTACCAATCCACGCCTATACTCAAAATACTTTTACTTTAAATTGAATAATTGCTTTGACAATAAACAAGAAAAAGTGATATGGATACCATCTATTAATCTAAGGTGCCATATTTGAAAATGGACCAATGCACCCAATTATAATATGAAAAGTTAAAAAGTTGACTTCAAATAGACTTCACTGGGTTTACTGAATACTGGATCATAATGTAGCATACTGAGTCACTTTTAAGAGTCCAAACTTAGCACTTTTATACAAAATGAACAATCAAATACATGCTAGATTTCTGTACAAGTCGAAATTGCACGGTTATATTAATTCCTGTGGTGAGAGCAGCCTAGGCTTCATCCCAAATTTTTCAAGTGATAAGCAAAAAGTCTACCACGCAATGCTTGGTATAAGCATCATTATCAACACATCACTATAAATGATAGACGACCAAACTAGTACAAACTGGGAGGGGAAAAAAAGACAAGAAAAAAGCACAAGCTGATCAAGTCACCATAGATTTCATAGCAAAAACATGTCTAACACCCGCATAGGTCAAGAAATAATCTGAATGAACCAATTGATTTGGTTTTAGATGCGCAGGCAGCAACAAAGTGGAATCTGATAATCACACAAATGACAGCTTCCATGCCCTTCCAGCTCCTTGCCCTCCAGACATACATACATACATAGAAACACTCTAAAGCCAAGTATTGAAAGTAGATTCCATCGCCAATTCCAACATCGTATACACTAAAAATATCCATCATGGGGTGCCAGCCACTGTGATAATGCCTCAAATAGTTTTTAACACCGGCATAATAATTAGAATGACATCAATTTTTCTCTGATGTAACACCAACAACGACATTGGTCACCTGTGACATTATTAAAAAGTCAGCAAAATCTTGCTTTGATCACAAGATTTAGAAGAATTTGTCAAATCCAGAAGGTAATACACATCCCACACCAATCCAGGAAAAAAGAAAGGAAAATAGAGTTCACCAATTTCCCACTTGCATCAACAGACATAGGATTTTCTACCACGACAGTTTGGCTCTGAGAATGGGGCTTTGACTGAGATAGGAAAGTAATACAAACATTCGTGAAACACCAGCACAGAAAAATTTCAATACATTCCCAGTGTGAATGATCGCAAAAGAAGACAAGGGGAACTTACCGTAGAAGTAGAAGGAACTGTTCCAGAGTTGGTTGTTCCATTTGGTCTGTGGAGAGGATTTGGAAGCCTTCCATTGGTCATCTAAACAACAGGAAACAGGAGGTACACAAAATCAGCTAAAACATAAAATACATTATAAATGCCCATGTCCCCTTAAACCTCCAAAATGATAGTTGCATGCTATGCCATGCCTCTTCTTACCTTGCATTTATTTTTAAAAATCTCAAAAAAGCAAACTGATAGTGAATATTTTATCCACTCATTCCCTTCTCTATATATTTTTTTAATTTTCCCCTACCTTTGGGTCCCCAAAGAAAGCCTATAGTTGCAAATATCACAAGTAAAGGGTGAAGAGAAGAGGAAAGTTAAAACGTAAACATCAACTGACCCAGTCCCTGGTCCTTATGATTTTGGTGAGAAAGGGAAGAAAAAAATTGGAGAAAGGAAATACTCAATAAGACAATTTTCATAGTCCGAAAGGGGAGTACGAACAAAATGATGGTTCAGAAGAAGATTGCACGTGATCTTCATAATTGAACAACCTGGAAATTTCTTGATATCAAATAATCAAGTAGGAGCCAAAACCAGAAGGACATACAAGGTATTATGCTTTCCAATGAACAAAACTAGCAACCAAAATAACTGTCTCCCTTTACCTCAATAAACTCCCAAGCAAATTCCAAAAATTATTTGTAGTTCTTATACATTCGACAGATGTAAGATATGTCTTTTCCTTACCAAAAAGGAATCCAGTGCAGGATTTGCCCATTCAACCATAGATGCTACTAAATCTGAGATGGACTCTGATACTAGAACATTATCAACTTTCATTTGTAATACTCAGACTCGGTAAAGAGAAGTAAATTTTCAAGTTAAAATACAAACATTAATGCTTTGCTCCCCTAAGGAGATAACTGAGAAGTATTCATGAGAATCCTTATTTTTGTAGCCTAATTCACAATATAAAGGAAGTTCCAAGGGTGCACTGTCCAAAAAGAACTGGCAGTTACATATAATCAAACCAGAAGTTAAGATTTTAAGTAAAGGCCAATAATTATTTTTATTAATAACACTACACAACCGTTCAAATGTAAGCCCTATAGATTTGAGGCATGGACAAAGCACCAACCCACCATGCATTATGCTGACTTTTAGCTTAATAATGAAGAATGGGGGCAAAAATGATCAAATTTCATCACTTCATCATGAATGCTCTGATACCAAGTCAAAGATCAATTCAAGCGAAGGCCCATCACCATGTGGCGTGGACAAAGCATATATTCACTATACATAGTGCTAATTTTTAATCTAATAATGAAGAAAAGGGGGTAGCAAGGATCACGTTCCACACCACTTTACCATCATGAATGCTCAGATACCATGTAAAGGACTAACACAACCCACAAGCTTGAGTTTTCAAGTGAAAGCTCATGATTGTTTTTCAAGCAGGAATACATATCATTCCCATAGTTTATTTTAGTTAACAATATGTATCTCAATATGAGCACCAAATTATACAATAATGCTGGTATATGCATGGGGCCTAGACCCCTAAATATATATCCAATCAACAGTCCAGTATACATAGATAATCATTCAGATCGATTACATGAGGGCACAACTAGTGGGCATGGAAAACATGTTATTGAACACGCAGAAGCAACCAATTATAGAAATGCAATTGTTAGCATTCTCTCATGGAACACAAAGCTCACTACATTTCGCAACCTTGGAAACTTCACATGGCAACAGATTTTTTTCTCAGAACTTCTTAAGCATTAGTATGTAACAGATAATCAATGCAAACATTAAAATGCTTCGATGACTTCATGTATACTTACATTGACATCAGTTATATAGTGACAAACTGCACATTTGACTGATGGAGCTCCATTTGGGTACATTAGAGTTGTCCGGCAGTTCCCACAGCGTATATGGGCTTTTTAATGCAGACACAAAACCCGCCGACAGAATGTCAGTAAAAATCCAGACACAAATAATTGGTAAATAGGTATCATTACAAAATTACAAGGAATTAATATTTGGAATGACATGAGATGAAGAAAAGAGAAACCAGCAAAACCGACATTGCGTAAGCACCAAATATTTTGTAGCAAAAGCAGAGGGATTTCGTGCATATAGGACTCTAATAATATGGCTTTATAGAATATAATGACCAGCACTACATTCATATGCAATTCAGATAAATTGATAATTAATACTTCCATGGCAACTGAAACACCAAACATGAAATAACATACAGGTGCAGATAAAAAGGCCGATGATTATAAAACAACTACCAACTCACCTCTCAATCTATTACAACCTAACAAATGCTTTCTTGCCAGTATATTTAAACTTCCATGGCAACCATAACATATAAACCATACCATACTTTCACATCTTAGCAATTTAAAATCGAAATATTTTCCAGACCATAGACAGAAGATAAGAATAAATGCAGAGGGTAAACAGATTTCAATATATTCAATGATCAAGCATACAATTAAAACCAATGCCAATTACAATATCAAAATATAAATGCTGTTGTCTAGCAAATCAAAGCACAGTCCTTAAAAATCAAAACTGAGCTATTAAGTCTTAAATATCCAGCAACATACAAATATATTGCACCTGGAGCAGGGTTCACTGTGTGACAGCAGGAGCATCTGACACTTGCAGCTCCACGTGTGTACATCAACAATGTTCTACAGCCTCCGCAATAAAGTTGAGACATTTCCATCCCTGCAGAAGCATAAAAAATTGTGTTTAGAGGCAAGCATCCAATTAGAGTATAATCACATATAATTATTATTATACTGCCTGCAGAACATTTAGTTTCTAGTTTTTACTCCCACATGCACCCAGTGTGACAGATTTACATATAGTGCATGGACAAAGGATATAAATCATTATTAAAAAATGCAGAATGTCACTCAAAATTAAACACCAAAACTTTATAGTTGTAGTTTATACGTCAAAAATATGTAATTATAAAGAATTTAATAGTTTTCTGACTCTTGGACAACATATCTGACAGGTCATGAGCTCAGAGATAACAGTACAAATATATGGTGTATGGTACTATATTTGTAGAGGAAGTTCCATGAGATGTATTCGCACGCCAACTGTAAGTCTGTCGTGTTAGAAAACGTCATGTGAGAACAACCATACTTCAAGGCTACAGCTATAAGCAAACTTAAACATACTAAAGTGTTCATGCTATTCAAAATCAATTGCATTCAATTTTTTATTCTGTTAAAAACTTTAAGCCCAAATCCTGTCAGTAACTGAAACTATCAGCTCACTTATTGAGGTCTGTTTTTATTAAAATGATATAAAAGAAGAAGCCCTATCTAGACCTACTTGTAAGGCTATCAATTACCATAATTACAAATGTATCATGCCTATTTCTTTCTCTGTCTATTGCATAACAGTACGTATAAGAAATAAATTTTTTGCAGTTTTTTTTTAAATAAAAGGAGATTTATTATGTAGGAGATGAGAAAAGAAGATAAGTATGATAAGAAATCCAAAGTCAAACAAATGAAAGAAATAACATTTATCATTAATTCAAAGAAATTTTCAACCCTCAAGCAAATCCACAAGGGAAATGCCAGCAAAGAATCTATGTGCTGAAACCCACAGGAGTCCAAGAAAACAAGCCCTAATCCATAAGAGTTGTTATTGCAGAAATATCCAATGAAAAACTTTAGCATTATGTGTTGGAGCATATTGTCAACTACAACATTAATTGATCTCAATCTTGTATTAATTAATCCAACTAGAATATTGATTAGCCTCCTTTCTTAGTGTAGATTGTGTATATAAATATCCATGTTACCAGAGTAATTCAACAAGGTGAAATACAAGTTCTTTCTCCTTCACTCTATGGTATCAAAGCCCTTGGCTTGTTTCTGGGTATCCTCTGCCATTCCTTTTGGAGTCCATCAATGTTGAAGAAACTAGGATAATACTTTAGGCGGCTAGTTATATCTTACCACCAACACAAGATATAGAAGGTTCCGATCAGCTTGTCCCTGTCGTCCGGTGGCTGAAAGTTGAAACCACAGCGCATGAAGCTCACGCACTAACAAAGCAATTTGTGCAGCCAGCACGTGAAGGACCCGTTCAACCTTGTCTCAACTTTTTGACGTTTGACATCATCTTTCTGGCACTTTTCCGGCCAGCCACTAATACATACTCAATTTTTGAGGTTCAAGAATTTTTTGGAAAGTCTTTCTCAAGCGAATTTCTCTGTTTTTTTCACAAATCTTCATTCACTTCTCATACTATTTTTTTAAACCAAAACCCTCAGTTTTTTGACACCATATAGCAACTTGCCTTAGCTATAATCCAAGCCCTTTGCAAGTTGAATTTTTCTTTCTGTTGTCCAAAATCAACTCTCCCTTCTTTTATTATATTTTTGGCCTACTGTGTTCTTAAAAATGTCTAAAGTCACTACATCCTCCAAAACCAATATGACTAAAAATTCTAATGTAGTTGGGGATTTACAAAATCAACATCCATTACCGATTGAATGGTAGAAACTATCTCAAATGGTCTCAATTTGTTCAAACCATATTGAACGAAAAAGGAAAGTTACGCCATATTTTGGCTAGTGGACCCTTGAAAAGTGATAAGCACTATGAGGCATGGGATAGGGAGGATTCCATGATAACAACATGACTCTGGAATTCCATGAACCTAGAGATAAGTGATAGATGCATGTTTCTCACCACTGCTAAGCAGGTGTGGGAAACTGTTAAACAAACTTATTCCAAGGCTAAAGATGTTGCTTTGGTGTATGAGCTCAAAATTAAAGTTGCGAAATCCAACAAAGAAATAAATCTGTTGCGGAATATGCCAACATGTTGAGAAACATTTGGCAAGAAATGGATCATTATAGGTGTATCAAAATGAAGTGCAGCGAAGATGCAACAATACTGTAAACTTTCATTGAAAAGGATCGTGTGTATGATTTCCTTGCAAGACTCAATGCTGAATTCAATCAAGTAAGGGTCCAACTTCTTGGTAAGGATGAGCTACCATCCCTTAACCACACTATTTTAATTATTCAAGCTGAAGAGACACAGATAGGTGTAATGCTTAGCTAACAACCTATTGAAGGATCTGTCATGATCATTAATGGTGACAAACACCAAAGCCTGACATTAGAATAGCTTATAGAAGACAAAAAAGACTAGACACATGATCGTGATGATCTATGGTGTACCTATTGCAAAAAAATTATGACATACCAAGGAATATTGCAGAAAGCTACATGGAAAAAATTATGAAAAGTGGGTTAGCAAGAGCTCAAGGGTAAGCCCATTTGATGCAACCCAACCAAGAACAGACTTCAAACCTTGAAGGATTTAACAGAAATGAAATTGGAAAGCTACGCAACTTGTTGGAGACCTTAAAAAAGCCTCCTAGTAATACCAATACTTGCTCTTTAGCTCATTCAGGTAATCTCTATCACTACTATGGGTTAAATGTCTCGAATAAATCAGTTTAGGACTCATGGATCCTTGATGCAGGAGCAACTGATCATATGACATACTCTTCTCATCATTTTAAGACTTACACTCCATGCTCTAGCAATGGGAAAATATCAGTTGCATATGGCTCACTTATTACCGTAGCAGGACTAGGGAATATCCAAATATCTCCCCCCTTTGTTCTTAGAAATGTTCTTCATGTTCCTAACCTATCCACAAATCTTATATCCATCAAACAACTCATAAAAGATTTGAACTGTAAGGTAACCTTCTCTACTTCATGTGTTTCTCATAACCAAGATTCAGGGAAAAGGATTGGGCTTGCTAAGGAATAGAATGGACTTTATTATCTAGTGGCATCTACAAATAACGATGATATCAAGAATCCCATATATTTGTCTTTCTTCACTAGAACCTCGTCTATTGAGCATAAAATATAGCTTTATCATTGTCGGTTTGGTCATCCCTCCTTTGGAACTTCGAAAATTATGTTTCCTTCTTTGCTTAATAAAATTAATTTTGCCAATTTTCATTGTGAGACTTGTGAAACAGCAAAACACAACTGAGTTTCCTTTCCCATCAGTCATAAAAGAAGTTCTCCTTTTACACTTATTCACAGCGATATTTAGGGCCCATCTCCTATAGTTACCATCTTTCGTGCTAAATGATTTGTTTCTATCATCAATGATTGCACTAGAATTTCTTGGATCTTTCTTCTCAAGAATAAGTCAGATGTGAGTGCATTGTTTCCCACTTTCAATACCAGGATCCAAAATCAATTTAGGGTTAAAATTAAAAGGCATAGGTATGATCATCTAAGAGATTACTTCAATCAAACTTTATCATCCTACCTCTATAAAGAAGGGATAATCCATGAATCATCCTATGTACATACTCCACAGCAAAATGAAATGGTTGAGAGGAAAAATTGGCACCTCTTATCTATGACTCGAGCCTATCTATATCACACAGACATGCCTAAATCTTTTTGGGGAGAGGTTGTCCTTACTGCTACATACACTATAAACAGATTACCCTCTCATGTATTAGATAACAACACTCTTATAGAGGTAGTCTCTCAATTTTACCCACATCTCAGAATCACAAATGGCCTTACACCCTGCATATTCAGGTACACCGCATTTGTACATATTCATAACAAAAGAAAGTTGGATCTAAGAGCTCTTAAATGCTTTTTTTTTTTTTTTTGGGATATTCCTCTACTCAAAAGGGTTACAAATGTTATCATCCTCATACAAAGAAGTTCTTTGTCAATGTTGATGTCAAATTTGCAAAACATCTTCCATATTTTTCTAGTCATTATCTTCAAGGGGAGAACACTATTATGGAAGATAAAAAGGAAAATAAGAAAGCGTCTTTCCTTAACCTTGCATCTTGCCTTGACCTTTCCCAATCCACTTCTTCTATCCCATCATCAAGTCATGAATCCAAACCTAACACCTCTAAAAATCCTTCACCAAGTTTTGAATCCAACCCTGGCACTTCTAATGATTGAAAACCCACTTATGATGATCCCCACTCAAAATCTATGATCAAGGATACACTAATCTTAATAATATAAGGTATTTGCAAGTGTACACAAGAAGGGAAGCTCCAAACCCTGAGCATGTGCAAGCCCAAATCTATGCACCTACATCTGGTAGTTCTAAAACTGAGGTAAGCATGAATTCTCACCCTAGCCCCTTAAACATTGATCTTGATGCTCCCATTGCCATTAGGAAAGAAACTAGAGAATGTACAAGGCACCCGTTATATCCCATTTCTTACTTTGTATCATTTAACAAGTTTTCTCTAGCTCATAAAAGCTTTCTCACAAACTTAAAATCCATCGTCATCCCAATAACTTATCTAAGGCATTAGCCAAGGAGAAATGGAGGCAAGCCATGAAATTTGAGAAGGAAGCATTAGAGAAGAACAAGACATGGTAGTTGGTTCAATTATCTAAAGGAAAGAAACCAGTAGGGTGTAAATAGGTCTTCTCAGTCAAGTATAAAGTTGATGGATCACTAGAGAGGTATAAAGCACGGTTGGTTGCTAGGGGGGTACACTCCAACTTATGGCATAGACTATCAAAAGACCTTTGCTCCAGTTGCCAAAATGAATACGGTTAAAATACTGTTATCATTAGCATCTAAGTACAATTGGACATTCAACAATATTATGTGAAGAATGTCTTTCTCCATGGGGCCCTATGAGGAAATCTACAAGAACATTCCACCAGGATTTGGAGACAAAACAAAAGTTGACAAAGTGCGTAAACTAAAGAAAGTTTTATATGGTTTAAAACAATCTCCGAGAGCTTGGTTTCGGAGATTCACCAAAGTAATGTTAACCTCTGGTTATAAGCAGAGCCAAGGAGATCATACTTTATTCATCGAACACAAGGATTCAAGGGGAGTTACAGTTTTACTGGTATATGTTGATGATATCATTGTCACTGAAAAAGATAAGATAGAACAAGAGGAACTAAGAAGATGTTTGGCAAATGAATTCGGGATAAAAGAGTTGGGAAAATTAAAGTACATCTTAGGAATTCAAATAGCATATTCAAAATAAGGTATCTTTATTTCTAAACAAAAGTATATGACAAATCTCCTAAAAGAGACAAGTAAACCAACAAGCAAACCAGCTGATACCCTAATTGATCATAACCATAAACTAGGATAAGCCAATGATGATATTGTCGTTGACAAGGAAATGTACCAGAGATTAGTGGAAAAACTTATCTATCTATCTTATACCAAACCTGACATAGCCTATGCAATAAGTATAGTAAGTCAATTCATGCATAATCCCAAATAAGTATACTTATATGCTATTCACTGAATTCTACACTATATGAAAGACACTTCAAGAAATGGGATATTATTCAAGAGGAACATGGAATTAACTCTAGAGGCCTATATAAATGCTCACTATGCAGTATCAATAATAAACAGAAGGTCTACTACAGGTTATTGTACTATTCTAAGTGGTAATTTAGTAACTTGAAGGAATAAAAAACAATACATGGTTGCAAGGTCCAATGCTGAGGCAGAATTTAGAGCTATGACACTTGGAATTTGTGAGCTACTGGTTAAAGATCATCTTGGATGACTTAAAAATCAAGTGGGATGGACCAATGAGATTGTATTGTAACAATAAATCTACTATAAGCATTGCACATAATCCAACACAAGATGACTGAACAAAGCATGTTGAAGTTGACAGGCACTTCATAGATAAGAATTGGATAGTGGTCATATTTGTACCCCTTATGTATCAACAAGAGACTAGCTAGCATGAAATATTCACCAAAAAGCTCAACAGTACAACATTTCAAACCATTATACCCAAGCTGAAAATATAAAACATCTATTCACTAGCTTAGGGGGGAGTGTTGGAGCATATTGTCAATTACAACATTTATTAGTCTCACTTTTGTATTAATTAGTCCAATTAGTAGCTCAACTCTTGTATTAATTAGTCTAGCTAACGTATTGATTAGCCTCCTATCTTAGTGTAGATTTTGTATATAAATATCCATGTTATCAGAGTAATTTAACAAGGTGAAATACAAGTTCTTTCTCCTTCACTACATTTGATTTAACCATAGAACCAGAATTTCTGCAAAGACAGCACACTTCCAAAATGTCCAAAGTAGAAGGATACGAAGTGTTCCAACTAGCTTGTCATAAAACTCACAGATCTTTGCTAAGGTGATTGCAATTTTCAAAAGCCACACAACCTAAAAAGTATGAAAAGATATCCTTGTCTCCAAACTCCTAAAACAAATAACACAAACATCACAAGATAGAGCATTGCAAGGCTCACAACTGTGTAATAGATCACTGGTATTGATTCTATAAGGAAATTCAGCCCAAACAAAAGACCTTCAAAGGAGTCTAAAGACTTAAATCTTCTAAAAGAGAGCTAGAAAAAGGAGAATTTTAGACAATTGATGTCAAATTAAATACCGGAAAAGGATAAATAAGTATAAGAACCAGACTAATCTAAGGACCATAACCAATAATCAGGCCAGATAGAACAATTAAGAGAATAAGGGTGGCCAACAACAAAGCAAAGCCAGCAGCCTATCTAACACAAAGGTTCTAAAGAAGTGAAAATTGCAACCGTGAGAAGTGAGAACCAAGTAAAGCATAAGAGTAAGAATCAAAGGCTTCAGGCAGGGCTAAAATATGGAAAAAAAAAAAAAAAAAAAAAGGAAAATGGAGAAGCACCTATCCAATAGTTATTCTTAAAATTGAGAAAAAAAAAAAAAAAACCACAATTATAATCATCACTAACAATGGGATCAATTTCCAGAGTCATATGTGTAGCATTAATTATGAACCTAACATCCCAAACATTCTGATTGAAAGCATATTTGCTTCTAATTACATTGTACCAAAGTATATTATGCTCCAAAAGAAACCACTATAACCATTTTCCCACTAGGCACAATGCTAAAAGATCCTTTTTTTTTTTTTTCCTGAGTAGGGAAAATAAGGCATGAATAGGAGCAACAAGGGCGGACAAAAATTATTAAACATCATAAAATTTACAATGAGGTGACAACTATCTAACCTTTCAAATTAGGGACCAAACACTAGTATATAAGCTACGAAAATATAGTAAAGAGGGCAGTATTGCAACATGTAGTATCAATAAAAACAGCCATAACCATAAGGAATTGAGACGAAGATCTTCCCTAGTAGCCATGCTAGTATTAATCTTTCTATCCTGAGTTCTGATACCCAACAGCTTATAAGGTATTCAAATTTGACAATACAATACTACACCAACTTTTTACCATTCTAACTTAGTTTTATAATGCAAAAGAGCATCCTCAAATGCTCATTATGCCAATTTCCTCAGAGAGATTTATATTTTTGGAACTATTTCTTGTTTATATTAGAATCTCACACGTTTATTTATAAGTACAGAGCATAAAACAATAGCAAAAAGCTAACACACAAAATCATATAAAGGAATTATACTGTTTGCCTTGAAAATCTTCATAAACTTTTCACCTGTGTATCATTTTGACCAAAAAAGAAGAAAAAAAGAAAGAACTTATTTGTATTTTCTCAACGGGAAAGATCAAAATCAAAGCCACATTTTTTTTTCCATCCTACACTTCCATATCGAGTAACTCACTTTTCCATGCCTAAAATGTATTAGTCTCTAGAGTCCAAAAACATATCACTGTGGAGAACTAGAAATTAAATACATGATCCGAGTTAGCTATCACTTTATTTAATCTAGTAGGCATATAGCAAGGCGGTAAAGGAGCTTACCAAGTGGAGGAACAGAGGTAACAGTGTTACACAACGCACAACGAACATTAGTTGCCCCTCTAGGGTAAAGCAAAATGCTCCTACACCCACTACACACAAGCTGACTCTGCATAGCTGCAAAATTACAGACCTTTACAATTATCAGGAGGCTCAACCTGAATAAAGAGATAAAGATATAGCCGTTCACAAATCCTCGTAGAGATTATATTAAACTTCATAAAAGCCCTAAATCGTTGTAAAGGACTAGATTGTGACTCGCACAGAAACCAAATATGAAACGAGCATCGATTTTGCCAAGAGTTCCCCCACTGTTGTTGGGTAAATAGAACAAGAACTAGGTACTACAATGCTGCCAGTTGTTCCAATTTCCCACTCAACGAAAAATAGTAGTTTGCTCGCCAGGCAAATTCGACCGAACTTAAAATTTAGAAATTTCATCTAGTAATTTTAAATATAAAGCACATTGAAAACTCAAGATATATGTTCTGAAAATCAAATAAAGCGCATCCTGTAGGCCAAAAAAGAAAAAGTTCAGACTGTTGTATTGTAGAACAAATCAGAAAATTACCCACTACATGACCAATCCAAAATCAACTACTTCATAAAGAAAGAAAGAAAAAGAACGCAGATTGTTGAATTGTAACGCATAAGAAGAAAACCCACTACTTCCAAAATCAACTACTTCATAACCATTAAAGGTTCAGAGATCGAAGAATACCTAAGGCTCTTGGATTCCGCTCCCTGTAATCGATTCAACCAAACAAGAAAAGAAAAATCAACCAGAGAAATCAAGAACACCAAAGATGGGTCAAATTGAACCCTAATAATCGCCAATTTGGGAATGAAATTCTTCTGTAATCTCCGCGGGCGCCAAACTGACAAGATTAATGAAGGAGGGATGAATTATATTGTCGACTCCAATCTCTATGCTAGCCGTGATTAAAATGAGACACATTCAACAAGAAGAACAAAACGGAGAAACCCATTTGCTGTTACTGCAACAAATATTTGTTCAAGTCTTTCAACAAGCATTTATCGATGCTCCTTAACTTCCTTTGAATAACACGGAATCGGAAGTTTCCAGTCTCCTTGACTTTTCAACACTGAATTTTTTTTTTTTTATCTTTATATTCTATTCAATCTTTTTTTATTCTATTTAACTTTTTGTCACAAATATGACTGAAAATTTTCTTACGCAAAAAACATAAAATTATATAGATACGTTCTTGAGATTTTCTCTCAGCTGTGTCTTTCTCTATTTTTTGAGTTGAGATATGCTTATATAACCTGAAACTCATTTATGCATTAATATTCAACATTGAATATAAATATAGATGTGCGAACCATTTTTAATCACTCCATACGCTTATTATATTAATATGTCTATTGTATTAAAAGCTTAATTCCTACTCTTATTTTTTAAAAAAATAATTAGAATCTTAAAAGAATTTTTTATATTTTTAATGAATAATCTTTGAGCTTCTTAAAATAAAGAATACTTCTTTTAACTTTTTATTTTTAAATAAGGCTTTTTTTTAAATAGATGCTACCAGACATCACATCACTTTCTTTTATAATATGACATAATTAGTGCTCACTAAGCAGGCCTTAATACCAGCACATTCATGAAAAATAAAAGAGAAATTCAGAGACATCTTTTCCTAATTTCACACCAAATCTTTATATAAAATAAAGACTAACCTATGAAAGTTTAAAATCATATTATTAAAATATCTAGAAATTTAGAATTTGAGGTTAGAGGATGATTTTATCGATAATCTATTATTAACTATGGTAAATTGTTAAATAGTGAATCAGTCTTTTAAGCCTAGAGAGCAATTACTTTATATCAACAATCGGACATTTTTTCTTTCTGCTGTAGGAGTTGTTGTGCCTCTCTGCGCCATGGGAGCCTGTGAATTATGTGTATCATTCCTGGTCTAATTACAAGTTTGAGTATAAGATCTATTTGTAATTTTGTGCATTGTGTTTTGATTATTTGATTTGAATGGTGTTGAGATATATTCTAGAAGAGTAGAGGATCTCATTGAATTTAAAGTAGGAAGCGAATATCAAGAGAGTATTGAAGAAACAAACTTTAGTAGGTAAATTAATGTCGAAGAAATAGTTGAATAAAGTTACGATGACCTTAATGATCAAAAAAGGCTAGAATCTTCAAGAAGGGTTAGACATCTTAGAGAGTGAGAATGATGCTTTCATCTTCACCTTTCAAGATGAAATAGAGTGTACATGAATTTTAAGAGATAGGACTAGCCAATTCTTGGTAGCCTATTGAATGTGAAGGAATGATCTCAACATAGAGTGTTTTAATAGTTTGATTTCAGTACTTGTCTATATTGGGTCTAATTTCATAATATATCATTGGAAGGAATGAGTATAAATAATGTAATAAAATTAGGGTCTATGGTAGGGGAGATAGTGATGTTTAAAGATCCTATACTAAATGATTGACACTTAAAAAAATTTGAATAAACCCCTTGGGTGTGGATTTTGCGAGCTGAGACCAAGGAGAGAGAAGGAATGGGTGTCAGTGAAATATAAGAAGTTACAATAATTTTGCTATAAGTGTTAAATGACTAGGCATGATCCAAAGGGTTGCTGTGTGAAGAGAAAGATGTCTAGCAAGAATCTAAAAGAACCAATGCATGGGATGTGGCTTTGTATAAGTTCAATAAGGAGTTGGGAGGAAGTAATGGTGTTTTACAAACAATGGTGGAATGATGTTTAGCGGGATAGAGAAATTTATTGTGAGAGGAAAAGGAAGGAAAATGAATAAAAAGGAGGTGGCAAAGAGCCTAAGGGTATAAAAGGAGGAGAATACTCAGGGTGCTTTTAAAGGCAAGAGAGAGAAAGGTAAGATTAAAGTGGGTGATGTTGCACCAAAGATAAGAGAGGTATAAGAGGGCTAGATGTTTAGCTTAGGCTGTTGAAATTGGCAGTTTTTTAGTAAGTGAAAGATGAAACTTATGATATAATTCTGTGTCTAAAGAGCAAGGAAAAAATTGTATAGTAAGAAAAAGGGGGATATTAAAATAGAAGAAATATATTAGAATTATGAGGTTTGTACAACATTTGGATATTTTATGGAGATACCTTTAGATGATGAAATGAATGAAGGGTTGTTGATACCATATCAACAACCAAAAGTAGTGGTAAAAATTGTTTAAAGGTTTAACAAGGAAAAAAGTATACAATTAGTCCTTGACTTTTGTATTTTGTAACAATTTGATTTCTCACAAATTTAAATTTGTACAAAACTAGTCTCTCATAAATTTAAATGTGTACAAAATTAGTTCCTCTGTTTGTATTAATGAGGAACTAACTTTGCATAAAATAAGATTTTTGAAAGACTGATTTGTTATAAATATTTGTAAAGGACCAAATTGTCACAAAGTATAAAAATTAGGGACCAATTTGGTATTTCTCTTGATTTGACAAGTTAAGTCTAAAGCGAGGTTTAAAGGAGGCGAGTAGTACACAAAAGTTTAAGAAAGTTAAAATGTTGGAAGAAGCTATTAGTAAAAATGCTAACTTGGTGATGTATGTGAAAATAAGCATTATATTTAATTTGAAAAAGAAAAAAAGAAGTGGAAACTTGAAATAAGGAAAAGCAAGGTTGTCCTTGAAAAGCTAGCTAAAGTCTTAATGGAGGTAGCATGTAATTTTCCTAAGGACTAGCTTATCTTTGGTGTGATAAGGGGACTGAGGAAGGAAAATGTGAGTGAAACTAAGGGTTTTAGTGGCTAGCCTTATATATCCACCTAAAGGCCATGAAGCTTATATCCTACAATGCTAAAAGTTTGTGGGTGACCTTGGTAGTTAAGAAACCCATATAGGTGTGTAGAAAGAATAAACCTTCAATGGTTTTTATGATAAGGACCAAAATGGTGGAAAATAAAATTAAAAAAAAAAATGGAAGATTACGTTAAAAATGAGTATTACATAGATCAATGTGGATTATCATAAGGTTTGACATTGTGGTGGAGTGATGATATAGAGGCTGATAATGTATCTCAATCAAAATACTTTTTCATACGAAAGTATACTATAGTAATATAAAGGTGTCTAATTTTATATCATTCAAATATGGGCTACCTAAAGTAGTAGAAAGGCAAATGGTGGGTTTAAGGTAAGAAGTTTGGCTAATATTGTGAAGGGTTCATGGCTATGTTTGGGACTTCAATGATATGATAGCTTAGTCTGAGAAGCTTGGAGGTAAGCTAAGAGCGGTTAGAAAGATTTTGGCATTTTAGAGGATGTTATGTGATTAGGATTTGATGGATATAAAGCATAAAAGGGTGCATTTTACATGGTTTAATTAGGTGTTAGGTGATGCACACATAAAGAAGAGAATTGATTGAGCATTAGGGAATATGGAGTTTTGATATAAATTCCCTAAGGTGTTGGTGTTCATTTTGGAGCCAATAGGATCGCCTCACCATCTACTTCTTATGGATTTGGGTTTTCAAAATTCACAGGCCTAAAGAAATTTTATGTTTGAAGCATATTGGGTCGATCATTTAGAGTTTTTGAAAGTAGTTAACTTTGGTTAGAATGATATTGAGGTAGAAGGGTTGGTGCAATTAAGAACATAGTTAAAAAGCTTAAGAAATGTAGTAAAACATCAATTAAATGGAGTCAAAAGGTGTTTTTTAATAGTAATAAAGTTATTGAGAGGCTTATAAGGGAGTTGGCTATTTGTAATGATGAAGTTATCATGGAAGAAAAGCTTTGTAATGTTGAGAAAATTGTGATAGAGATTAAGCAATAATGGGATGTAGAAGAAAAAAATTAGTGTCAAAGGGTAAGGTTAAACTTATTGAGAGTTGGAAATGAAAATAATAATTTTTTCCATGCAATAACTTTACAAAGAAAACAATGAAATAAAATTGCTAGGCTTTAATTAAGGAGGAAAAGTGGATTTAAGTCCTTGACTGTTAAAGAGAAGAAAGCCTAGGGATGTTGAAGCTTTAATAGTTGTTTGATTATATTAATGGTTGACACTCTACCACGTTGCACAAGCAGGTTAATGAAATTATGTGTTTTGCACCATAATCTTTTCAATAATCAGAGACACAATACAGTGCATTTTTTGGGTCAATCTCACATGATGAACTAAGAAATTTGGAGGACTGCAATGGCTATCATTTCTCAAAGATACATCAAAATGCAAAGTTAAAGAGAAAAAGGAGTGCGATAAGATCAATTACTATGAAACAAATAAGAAGAAATCATAAGAATTGAATCATGGAACCTACATTGGGATTGTCAAATTTACAAAATATTTTGAGGCATGAAATTGCTTCATTGCAGAACCCACTCTAGGTTATCGATTCAAATGCTAGTTGTTTATAGTAAGATAGTTGGTGAAGGAGAAAGGTAGTAGATTTGAAGTTTTGCCAGCAGAGCTTTTAGGAATCTATATTGAATTGTTATTGCCTATGTTTGGTAATTGTCATTTGCTTTTATCTCTCCCTTTTGATGTTGTTATGCATTTATTCGTATTCATTTGCTAAGCAAATTTTTTATCATTAAAATTTTTAGTCATAAAACCTTTTCCAGTTTAAATATATCAAGAAAGAATGGTGTGATTAGATTTTGCATATTTTTCTTTTTCATATTTAATGAGCTATTTGTGCTTATCTATATCATCATCATGAAAGCTTGTTAGTTGTACATACTTCCATAAAACAAAAAGTCAAGGCTATTAAGACCAAACCCATAATTTGGTTCACAATTTTAATGTTTTAGAGCCACTCAAAGTCCTATGGCAATATTTTACCTTAAAGTGCATTCATTCCAATTGTCTTGATATGATTATCCGACTTCCTTTCTAGTGGAACATGTTATAACAATAAGTAACATACTGAAATTAATTCATTAGACTTGTGGCTTCATAATATGTTAGTGGATCAGTTTATTAATGAGTTTAGTAAGCTTTGGTACTTATATTAATTTAGTATACTTGGAAAATTAGATGTTATTAATGAATCAATTTCTTATTACTTACTGATGAATTAGTTTCTTATTGCTAGCTACAATTATAAAATTGATTAGTATTTCAAGTTCTTTTTTCTTTTTTTTTTTTCATCAATTTCTAGTATGTCTTACTAATCCATCAAGGTTGGTGGATGGTTTTAATAGATATTGTTGGGAAACAACTTGTTAATCAACAAGTAGAAGTATTAACTTATCCGTTTAATTCGTACTTCTTCTAAAAAATTGCTTATAATTATGATGTTGTACGGTCTCCACAACTATCCCTTGATCCATTTAACTTGTGTTAAAAATTCCAGCATAATTTTATGGCATATAATTATAAGTTCATGTATTACATTTATATACTGTACATCTCATGTAACATCTATGGTCTTCATTTATTACTATTTTTGGTTTGGATTCACCATTACATACAAATATATAGTCATATGCAGTTGTAGTTGATAAGTATAAGTAATATAATCAAAACATGAGTTACTAGATTGTTTAATTATGGGAGCTTGAGATACTTGATGGTACTTAAATGCTATAAACATATTAAGATGCAAATTGTAAAGTTACTATAATGATTTGATCTGATGAAGTATAATCATCATATGAAAACAAATGGATGGTGTCAAGTAAAAAGGTGTTATAATTTAAATTTATTACTCATGTGAAATAATTTCATAAATATCTCTTTTTAGTTGTTGAACAAGAACATAGAACTAAGTATTAGTACAAATATGAGCTTTTCATTCCTAGAATTATACTTCATTACTCTACCATTCCTTTTCATCTTTGAAGTCTCTTGTTCACTAAATATAGCAGAACTAATTAATCTATAAAATGACTCAATCTTTGATATAACTTGTTATATGGAAGGTGGCAGTTGTTGTAATGAATAATTTATATATATTGAACAATTTAAAACCCTAGACATCAAAATCATCATGTACACATAGGGAGGACCTTCTGTTATTTCAAAGAAGACAAGACTCAACTAATTACATGGTCTTTTCTACAATATAAACTTAGTTGGCGATTATGTAAATACACTTAAGCAATGGAAGCCAATTTCATCTGCAGAATCAGAAAATGAAAAAGAAGAACAAGCATAGGAGAAAGAAAAGAAGAAAACTATTTAAGATGAAGGAGGAAGTCCACGTGGACAAGGAAGCCTAAAAAGATCACAGAGGAAGAATGTGCTACACCATACAAGAGTTTAAGAGTGAAAAGTGTAACAATAATAGGCATATTATAAATGAAATATGTAGCAATGTAAGAATTGAAATTATTTTTTTTTTACTTGTGTAACATGAATGTAAAATAGGCTTTTGGAAATGTCAAGGCAATGTTTTACTTGCAATTGGACATCTATTGTACTTGTTCTTCTTTTTGAAATAATTCATAATTTTGGCAAATTCGTGACTATAATATAGAATATGTGCCTATAAGAGTAGCTTCAACTGTAACTATGTCATATACAGGACCTCACTAGTAATCTCTTGATTGACTTGGAAATGTTGTTGAGACCTTTATGGGACTTCCAAGACCTCACAAGTAATCTCTTGTAGATAAAGCCTATGATGACTCCATCATTACCATTGTCTCTTAGTTATTTTGCTATTTTAATATGTGATTATGTCACTTCTATTTTGTTGTCTTATAAATGATTGTGATTGGTTGTTACTATATTTAGTTTTTAGGTTATTGTATGGTTGTTATGACTATATAAGTGTTACTTTGTTTACTTAGCCTTATCTATATATGAATTCAATTACTGTTATCATTATTATTGTCTTTGTTTAATATAAGATCCTACAAAGGGATAACATAACTGTTATTATCTTTGATTGTTTGTTTTTCCCATTTTGATAATGTCAAAAAGGGGAATAACATATCATTGATTGCTTTAACTATGTTCCAATCACTTATGTTAAATTAAGGCCCCTTGGTTTAAAGAGTTTAGACCCTTTATGTTGAAATTCACAATGTTGTTTTCAGGGCCCTTAATTATGCTCATAAATGTTGAAAAATCTTTATAAAAACATTATGTATCGTAGCATATTCTAAGGAGGAGCTTTCTTAAAATTTTAAAATATCTCTTTTACTAAAATTTTAGGCAAAGTTTTATGGAAAGTTTTATTTAAAATTCAAATGATTTTGTTATCATCAAACATGCCAATGGAAAAATGATCAGGTGGTATGCCATGAAACTTGACATCTTCAAAGCCTTTAATAACATTTCTTGGAACTTTTTCACGGCAATTTTGGTAAGCATGAACTTCCATCCTAGTTGGATACAACTAATTATGCAATGTGTTTGCACCATTGATTATTAGATTTTAATCAACAACTTTCCTTCTAAGGCTTTTGCACTAAAATGTGGGCTGCGTCAAAGGGATCCTCTTTCTCCTTTCTTATTTATTCTCTGCATGAATATACTCTCATGTCTTATAACATAGGGTCTAGAAATGTATCAAATTTTAGTAAATTTGCTCCTCCTATATCTTATTTAATGTACATAAATGATACCATTATTTCTTCGAGGCCTCAACTGTTATGTGTGCTGAGGTGTAGGAGTTATTGAGCCACTTAGTTGCCTTCTCAAGTTTTAACATTAATTATATAAAATCACTTATGATTTTCAACCCCAACACCCCTATTGTTTCATAAAGATTATGGTAGGCATGCTAAAGGTGAAATATTAGGTAAATACCTGGTTACATGGGTTGATGTAGGTAGAAACAAAGATCAAATCTATAAAGCACTAATTAGGAAGATCGACTCCAAGCTCTTACTTTGGAAATCCAAATTACTTTCTCAAGCTAGTAAGTTAACTCCCATTCATACAACTCTTAATTCCACATAGATTTAACACTTGTCATGCTTCTAACTGCCAAAGGAATATTGCTTGAAGATTGAATTGAAAATATTGAATTTTTTCTTGAGCTTTAATAATGGCAGGCTAGGTATGTAACTTTTGAAATAAGAGTTCGTATGTGCTCTTAAAAATGCTGGGGGTCTTGGAATTAGACAAATTGGTCCGTTTATCTAAGTATTTTAGCTAAATAGAATTGAAAGGTAGTTAATCTCTGCAATCACTCCTTATATGTTAGAGTTATGAGATCTAAATACTGTGATAAGTATCAGCCAAGGACATTAGTTCCTAGATCGTGCTCTAATTAGATGTGGTGTAGTATAGTAAAGTCTTAATGTATCATAATTGGTAATTTAAAATGGAGGGTTAGTAATGGTGGTTGATAAGGTTTGTTAATTCTTTTCAACCACCATTACTGGTGTTAGATGTAGTCAGGTCCCCCTAGTGACATCACTAAGGTTTTGAACCTTATTATGCATAACTCTCATAATTGGAACACTCAATTAGTTACCAGACTTCACAATAAAGTTACAATGCTTCAAATTCTCAATAACCCTTATCTATTACAGGACAAAATAATGCCTTGATTTTTCTAGAAATAAGTCAGGTAATTAAACTATAAAAGATGGTTTCCATAATTACCTTATGGAAAATCAAACTTCTATTTGGAGTCTTAGTTTTTACTTGGTGTCTACTTTCTAAAGCCCTTCTTATTGGCGAAATCTTGGAAAATCATCATGTTGGTCCAAGCCCTTTGTGTCATTTCTATCAAAAGGCACCTAAATCTCTTAATCATATATTAATTAAATGTTTTTTTGCTAGATCCATATGGTTCACTTTGCCTTTGTCCATTAGAGTTGATTGCATTCATAATCAATATATTATTTACTATTAGGAGCAAAAGTTTAATCAGCAAAAAGAGAATCTAGCAAGTTTAGAATACTATATAAATTATATTTTGATCACTTCATATGTTATCTAGTTTAACAAGAACAAACTTGTGCATGAAGGGACACGTGTTGATGCTTTGCAAGCAGTTCACTGACAAATGATTTCAGAATCTAGTATTGAAAATTTCTCTTATGTTTAGAAGTTTTAGAGGAACCAAATGGAGTTAAAAATATGTAGAATAATCTTTACTAGCATCAACAATGAAATTTATACATTCAGAGAAGGTTGGACACTTATCATATGGTCGAACAAGTACAAAAATAAGATGAAAGAAACTAAAACCATCATTGATATCAATTTTAATGATAATCTATTGCAAAGATAGGGCTTTGCAAAGAAAAATAGTAGTTTGAAAGATTCCTTCCTCCTTAGTGCACTCAGATCCTATTTTTATTGGATTCAATGATAAGAGATTATTCTTTGTGAGACTTCTCACTTAACTTATGTGTCATTCTTTAGTTAGCATTTGGAGAAATTAGTTCCAACATTCTCAAACACTCCAAGTCATTAGGCTGGACATTTAAAATATCATTAATAACTTCCCTAACTACAATTCCTTTATTTTGCATCATAATCCTAATAATGTACGATATCATTTTTATCTTTGAATTTCTATATTTTTTTAACACTTATTGCTCACTCTTAAAGCTTCTTTGTCCTTTACATAAAAAAATAATTACTATGGGTTACATTGCTAATATAAAAAATTTTAGAGTTGTTTTTCTTTTTAATTTTATCAATATATAATCTTTACTTTAATAGTGATCTTACATAATAATTTTTTATTGGTACAAGTAGGCAAGATATTAGTACCTTCAAATTTCCACATGTACTACTGAAGAATTTACTTGAAAGAATAAAAACCCTTTCACCCCGTTCGGCGTCAAGGATTATACTTAAAATTGGGGTATGGAATTGGAATTGGACCAAATAATTCCAATTCTTTTGTTTAGTTGATCTTTTAAAATTAAATTTATAATTTTATGCATCAATTTCATATAATTGAAAAATAACTAATAAAGGTCATGTCTAATTCTTACCCCTTCATAAATTATAATTCCAAAACTCAAAATTGAACAATAACTCTTTTACTTCTAGCATAACATGTTCTTCTATTTATGATTAGGCCACTTTTTCAAAACTTGAGATCTGACTATGATTTAACTGGGTCACATTAAGATTGGCCATGTTTCAATTTTTTTAAACTTAAGAAATATAACAAAAATATTTTTTTGAAAAATAGAAAAATTAATATTTAAAATGAAAAAGAAATGAAATTAAAAAAATTAAGATTTAGAATGTAAAATTAATATTTTAAAAATTAATCATAACTTAAATTTAATAAAAATAAAATAAAAATAAATAATTAAAATAATGTGACATATATATAATAAATATGCAATGTTTATACCTCTATATGATATGGCATGTACTTCATATATGCATGTATATATAAATATATATATCATTTATGCACCACAATTTTAAAAAATAATACACAATGTAGGCATATGATACTGTATGTATACACAAAAATACATAACATAATATTACACATACAATCACATGTTAACATGTAAAATTTCATAAGATGTAAAATACATATATTTGATATAATATTGTACAAACACATATTAACATTTTATATATGCTTACACATAAAAAAAAATTACAAAATAATATATACATATATATATTTATGCAACACAATGATATTGCACACATAAATGTGCGGCTTTACACATACACATATACTTGCATTTGAGTGCATAGACATAATATTGCAAAACATGATGACATCTTATTGTACATACATACATGTAAGTATAAGTACATAATATGATATCATACACTTTTGATATTATATCATATTTACGTATATGTTTATACATATACAAACATAATATCATATCATAGCAAAGAATTATACTATGGACATATAGACGCGCTTATAACATAAACTTTGTACATACATATATATTCATACTCATGAAAATGACATTACTTATATACATATATGTTAAATTTGAATCAAATAGTCTTTTGCAAACATAGTTATTACTCATTGAATGATGCATATTACAAATAACTAAAAAAAGTATTTTGTTTCATTTAAACTAGATGAAAAGAAAAATATTTTGTTAAAAACCTTAATTTTGTATTATTTTTATTATGTGTATATGTGTATGTGTGTGTATATATATACATATTTATATTTTTTCTATAATATTTATCATTCATTTACATAATAAATTTGCACTTCAATAAGGAATTGCAATTTTATATTTTAATTCTTTATATGACCAAAATATGAATTTTAAAATTTTAAATTAATTTATAATTATAATTCTATATTCTAATTCTAATTTTTAGTATTAAACAAAGCCCTAAAGGATTTATATGAAACACATTTAAAATTTTAAGAATCATTTAAAAATATTTTAAATTAGGGGATCAATTGGAAACCATATATAACATTAAAGGGTTATAGTATTATTTTAACAAGAAAATTATATACATTTTGGTCCAAAGAAAGGCCGTGAAATGATAGCCGAAAGAAGAGGGAAAGGCGAGTGGAGACGAGGAACGCGCGCTATGTTTGGTCTTTCGGACTACCTTAAACCCTCGTCACTCCTGCAGTACAGTCCCTGAGTATAGTCATGTTGATGGGAGTGGAGGTAACAGACATAGTCGCCGGAAGAAGCCATTGATACCTGGACCGAGAAATGCGTCTTCTTTTCCACCATAGGCTACTCTATAGACTTTCTCTTATGTTGTCAAACGTCGCTCCCATGAGCACCAAAAGCTTGTTCCGTTCTCCAGCTTTTTCAAAGCTGGGAAGTTTTTCACCTCAAAGGCATCTTCTCCATTCCCGTAGGCTTCTCTTTACTTTAAAACCTAGTTCAAATGTTCCTCCATGTTCACTCGGGACCAATGGTTATTCTTATACTTCTCATGCTAATGTGCCTAGACCAGGTAAGGTCTTCTTGTCATTTACCTTTGCTTTAGAAGATTGGAGGCTGTGTTGGAACTTTTTTGTAACTGACTTCCTTTCTGAAGTTCATTTGGAGAACCCAGAGCTGGATAGGTCGGAGATGCAATTCAAGATTCTGAAACAGAAATTGGACGACGTTGGCATCGAAGGTGATATATGCATAACTGGGCAATACAACCACTTGCTCTGTCCAAATGTATTGTTTTCCTTTCTCTTGTTAAATTCCTTTTCTTTTTCAAGTTGTCCATGAGGATTTGGGATACACAGTTCGAGTAGCCCACCCCACTTTCGTCGACCCATACCATTCATCTCAATTTTCAATGAGGTTTGACCAAGATTGTTTGTGTTCAATTTTTTATGTGCATTTTGATTTTCTTATCTTTTGTCTGCTAGTGCCACGGTGGTGATTCAGAAGAAAGGAGCTTATCTGTTTACATCACGCATGATGGGTCTGTTGCTTCTCATTTTCTCATAAGATTATTCATCATTTGTTTTTCGCTACTAGTGTATTAGATTTCCACTTTATTTAATGTTGGCAATTTGTGAGTTTGCCAGAGGGTGTGCTTTATGGATGTGCTTTCGTGCATCATGTGGGTGGAAGGGCAGCACAAAGGTTAGACATTTTTCACTTTTGAAGTATCCCATGTACCCAGAACACAGATTTGGATGCATGAATCAGCTCCTTTTTCTATTGTAGGCCTTTGCTGATAGCAGTTCGTCATATGGAAGAATGAATCAAGTAACCAAAACTAAGAAAAAAAGAGAACTTATAGAGTCAGAATTGATGCTAGAACCACTTTGTGATGAGGTAATTGAATTCATGTTTTCTAGTTTTTTCTCCCATTATCGAATTCATGATTCTGCAAGCAATTCATGTCCGTCAGTCATCTATTGACCATGGCTTTATATATTGCTTTATACAGCAAAATGCTGATTAATATTTTGTAGATCATATCTTAATATTTTGATTGTGCAAATATTGATTCATAGCAAGACATCTATTGATTACATCTCAATGTGAATGCATAAATGGTTTTTTATAGCCTATAAAGGTTTACATTGTTAGAACAAAAAACAGCTGTGAAGATTGGGAGTAAGTAACCACGGGATAAACTCTTAAAGATACTGATTAAGTAAAGCACCTAAAAGATAACAAATTCTTACTCTTTAGATGATGATAAACTTAGATTCTAGATAAAAATGAACTCTTAATTAGGAGTTCCACTTAGATAGGTTTCTCAACATTGTCTATGCTAGTTAATTTTGTTGTTGATTATCCTAAGTGACATCACTTAAGGAATCTGTGCGTAATTGTGTGTTTTGGCATCTGCTTTCACAATAAAATAGTTAGGAAAGTCCTTTCAGGGACATCTGATAAATTTTGAATGATATAGAGAAGATCAACATGGCCCGTGCACGTGGTTGACATGCACAAATTGAGAAATGGCCCAAAACTTTTAATAAAAATGATTTTGGTGAGACTATCAGCAATGTTTGTAGCAAATTTTACCTTTTGCAGAATCTTTCCTAAAAATGAAAGCTGCTAAAGAGAAGACATTTAAATTTCTTTCGAGTTTGAATTTCAATATATATATGTGGAGATTCAGGTATCTCTTTTCTATTTTGGCAAAGAACATTCTCACATATTTGTAACTTTCACAAGTTATTTATATATGTACTTTCTGTGGATTTGTCCTTAGATAATGTGGTTTTGGCATCTTTTTCCCTGTGTTATTTGTGAATTATGCATTTCTTTTTACCTTATGTGTACAATAAGTATTATTTTGATAGAAAATTTATTAGGAAGAAGAAAGTTACAGGAGAGGAGAGTAAGACATCCTCCAAAATGAACCTGACAAATGAAATAAAAAAGAGTAGCGCAAAAAGCAAAAAAGTCTATAAATAACAAATGCATCACCTAATTTCTTTCCAAATCTGAGATAGCTTCCCCCTTAAAAAGCCACAAGGAGGTCATCAAACTGTAAACATGAACACTATTCTTTCCCCAATGTATCCAATGATAAAGATACTGTTGAGCATGGCTTTTCAACTGGACTTTTTTTAAATATTTATTTTTAACTGTTCTAACTTGAGACTCTTAGTTGCTTCTTGTAAATGCACTTGATCTTATGAGTTGCTCAAAAATGGAAAGTGATTTTAAAATTCTTTGCCAATATCATTTGAGTGTCGTATAGTGTAAGGACCTAAACCTTGTATAAAAACCTATTTTTTGGACCTAAACAATAATTTATACCAATCAATGAGCTGAAGCTCTAGTACAATAAAAAACTTGAGGACATGACATGGCGTATAAGTAAATCCTTAGAAGCTACTAGTCTTTTTCCGTCATTATTTTAGTCAAAATTTAAAATGAATCCTTCTTGTAGATGTTTGGAATTCATGGTTCTACTCATGTATTTACTTATATGCAAAATGACAATTCTAATATTTTTATTAATAACTTACATTGTATATAATAAATGTGTTACAAACTATTTCTCTTGAATTATAAAGAAAAAGTAAGAAAATAGTATTAGTTGGATGTGTGGAAAGAAAGAGAAGTCAAATCCTTGTTTGTCTAATGTGTTTCACTCATCAACTATTACTTTTATGGTAAAATCTTTAGTGCACTCAGTATAATGTAGTTATATAATTTTACAATTATTATTTTTTGGGTTAATATTTAAAATAATAAAACTATATAAATTAACATGTGAATTCAGAAACTTATATATAGTTAGCATTTAGTAATTAGCAAATTTACATGTTAGCAACATGTGACAAAATTTTGTTCTGTCATATCATGAGCGCACCGATTACTCAAAATTATGAGTGCACCAAAGATGACATATAACTTTATTTACAGTTGTAATTGTTTAATTATAACCCATATTAATATTCGTTAATTATTAGTGTATCATGTTGTTAGATCTATTTAATCAACTTAAGCATTTGTTTCTCCACATCAGCTTATAATTATGGCATGTCAGCTTTTCTTATTTGTAGTGCATGAGTTAAGGGCTTTGATTGATACAGAAGTTGAGGTCCTGCAACATAGTTACAGGATCAAAAGCAACGGCTTTGCTATCAATGTATTTCCTTGAGAGTTGCTTCTGTCCATAAATGTTTTGTTTGTGTGCATCAAATAGAACCAAATCTATTACATAATATCATTGCCTTGAGCTGTTTAAAACTTTGTCCCAAATTATTACATGTAAATGAGAGTAGCAGAACTCTATACCAATTTCGTACACAATTGAAATTTGTTGCAAAAGTCTACTCTGGCAAAGCATAATGGTTAATATGCAATTTTTTCTTGTTATACTCAGTTAAAGTGTCTTCTTGGTTCTGCCTACATAATGATTAGTAAGTAGTTTAAATTGATTGCTAATGTCTAACATGCTTGCATGTGCTCTCATCATTTGCTGCTGATTTATAAAGTACATCCTGATCTATATGTTTCATGCTTGTCAAATGTTTTTTCAACCATACTTCTAGCTAAATTAGTCTGTTTCCTTGCAATATAGTAAATATGACTTTGTTTGCGCTATTTCAGCTGCTTGCATATTTCGCAGAGCGCTTAATTTCAAAGGAGACATTGCAAAGAAATGGTGTTAAGCAGAGAATATGTAACGATCAGGTGCACTTTCTAAATTAAGGGGAAAAATTGGTGGCTATGAATTTTGCTCATGAAAGTCCTGCGCTTAGGAAGCTTATGAGCTTGCTTAGTTTGAGTAGCTTGAAAATATATTTATTTGAGGCAAGGAAGAAGAAAATGAAATGAAAATACTAAGTTAGCAATTTCATGTCTGCTCAGTACAATATGGTGGTCTACTTATCAATTATCTAAGCAAGGATTCATGTCTGATAATTTGTTTAGCAAGATAAAATTTTAAAATGTCAATGACATTGGACATAAGATATGATTTATCATTCTTTTAATGTAGCTATTGTCCCATCTCCAATCTTTTACTGTACATGTTATTGACCTGCGTTGTTACTTATTTCTTCAATATACTTTTGGCAGATTGTTATTGCATTTACATATTATCGTCAAGGAGCTCTTGTTAGTTGTAAGTATCGTGACATCAACAAGAATTTTTGGCAGGTATAAGCAACTTTTGATACTGTACATGCAAAAATTAGTGGTAGAATTTGTCTGCTCAGAATATTCAGGTTGAAATGAAAGGATCAGATACTGAAAGGTGTTGATTCATATTATGGAATGAGTGTCTGATTTAGATGTCATTTAGACATTAGGGCTATTTTTGTTCAAAGCAACCTTAACCTTCTGCCTAAGCTCAGTTATTAATGAAAGCTCCTTTTAGATACTGACGTTTTGTACCTTGATTGGATTAATCAGTTCAATTGGACCAACTAGGAGTTGTTAGGTTTACAGCTGTAACTTGTTGAGCAAAACATGTCGAGAAAAGGTTAACTTATGCTGAATAAGTAGGATTGTATAAACCAGGTTCTCATGCGTATGGGTGGGTTGTATCAGGTGATGTGTCAATTGAAAAAATTTTCTTACTGGAAAAAAGGACATTAAGATGTTAATACCTCAGCCAACAATCTGAAACTTAAGATCACCAACTTCTTGCATATGAATGTTGAATGTAAAGCTGGTTTGGTGTTTAACCCACTAACATGGTACATTCCAATCTGCTGTATAGATATATTTTCTGAAGAAAGTAAAACAGATGTTTGGTAGTGCACTTCCTTCTACAGTAAGGAAGGAAGGAATGCTACCAGTAAGGAAGGAATAATGCTACCACTAAGTCTGGGATCTAAATTAGGAAATGAAAAATTGACATCAAGCAATTAAAACATAAACCATATCCCTATAAATCTGGTGGTAACGTCTTCAACATTACCAACATTTTAATATGTTAAGCCATTTCCAACATTAACGTTGTAAGTTGTTTCTAGCAGAAATGGCTAAATGTAAGCTTCTGGGCAGTGTTTCTAACTTCCTATTGTCTAAATGCTTTTCACAGGCACATTTAAGTCTGATCTACCTCCCGAAATTTATGTTGAAATTTATGGTTAAAACAAAGTTATGGTTGGCAGAACTTAGGGGCTGAAGAAAATACACACTTCAGTACTTGTACTTTCCTTATTTATAATATTCTGAAATGAAAAAGTTTAATTGCAAGATAAACTCCTAGAGATATAAATAACTTTCTTATCTTTAGAATAAAACCAGAGAATAATCCTAAGAGATGACTATAAGACTCATAAACTCCAAGACTCCTAGACAATAATAAATTCCCTAATATTATAACTTCCTGTTACTTTTGAATATTATCTTAGGTTTGTCAACAATTGAATAAGATCTAAAGGTAAATATGTTATTATTCTTGAGACTGTGAAATAAAGTGGGGAGTTGTTGCCCCATTTGTTGTACATTATTGCGCTAGACTCAAAATGTGAGTCAACTGGATAAAAAGCAACATTCTTTTGGCACTGGTCAAGTATAAAAAGCAACATTCTTTTTGGCATGGTGATATTATTGGAATATTCAGAAACTGATAAGTAATTTAAGCAAACTCCCTTTATTAGAATGTTTCACCTTCAAAATATTTGTTTTCAATATCATCTATTGGTATTTGATTCCAGCAACTTTCTGATATTTTTTGATTTTATGCTCATAACATGTCTTTCTGTTCGTTGATTATGTTGGAATATATTCATGCTCTTAGCAATTTTTCCATCAATTGTCAAAAATTTTAATTTTATGGTCATATTATATCTGTCTGATATCATAGACGTTACATTTACCCCTTAATGTTTTGTTGCTTCAGGAAGCAAACACTGAAAAGATATTTTATGGATTGGATGATATTGAGGGGCAAAGTGATATTATCGTTGTAAGTATCCTTTTCTGAGGAAATAGTGCTAAAGTCAAAAGTTTTGTTGTATTTTAGTATTTTTTTTTTTTTTTTATTATAGGTTGAAGGTGAAATGGACAAACTTGCAATGGAAGAAGCTGGATTTCGCAATTGTGTGAGTGTTCCTGATGGTGCACCTGCAGCTGTCTCATCAAAGGAGTTGCCACCTGAGGAGAAGGTTTGTTTTATTTAGTTATTATGTATGTATGTGTGTGTCAACTTGTTAGAGATCTGCTGTCCCTGTGCATATTTGATGTATCTTCTTGGAGAAACTATATGCCCCACAAAGAATTGCACAGCTGTGTTGGATTAGGGGACTATTACAGCTGGGCACAAAAAACATTCTCCTGTAGTAGTTCTTAATTCAAGCTAATCAGTCAAAGGATAAATGATTCCTTGTTTCTAGCTAACTAATCAAACATATATACAGCAGTCAACACAGATACAAACCTAAACACGAACCTATATACAGAAGGCCATACAAACTTAACACTGCTAACTAATCAAATATATATACAACAGCCAACTCTAACACATATATATAGTAGTTAACACAAACATATATGCAACCTAGCATTGCGTAGGAGTATAGGTGAGATCAATAATTTTAGAATCAAGCTTCTCTTTAATAAAGTTCCAGTCTAAGCCCACATTCTTGGTTCTATCATGATGAATATGAGTTCTTACTATATTAATGGTGGCCATGTTGTCACATAACACCTTTATAAGATCCTTCATAGAAATTCTATATCCTCCAAGAAGACGTTTCAGCCACAAATCTTCTTAAATCCCTTGAGATATGGCCCTATGTTTAGCCTCAGCACTACTTTTAGCAACAATTGATTGCATCTTGCTTCTCCATATAATCAAATTGCCCCATAAATAAGTGCAATATGTAGTTGTAGATTGTCTGTCCCATATGGGATAAGCCCAATTAGCATTTATATACGCCTCAACTCTCCTTTCACTTCCTTCCTAGAAATAGATACCTTTACCAAGTGTCATCATAAGGTAGTTTAGAAACAACCTCCATATGTTCTTTAGTAGGCCTATTCATGTATTGGCTAACCACACTAATTGAGAGCATATATCTAGTCTAGTATGCGAGAGATAAATAAGGTTATTGACCAACTTTTGATATCATCTTGTATAAATTAGAGGGCTATCTTCCTTGAACCCTAATTTATAAGTAGATTCCATAGGTGTTTCAACAGGCTTGCATCCAATCATACTGTCTCTTCTAAAAGGTCCAAGTTATACTCTCAAGAGAGATAACAATTCCTTTCTTGGACCATGTAACCTCTATGCCTGAGAAGTATTTTAGATCACAAGGAATCTTGATATCAAACTCCTTAGTTAGAGCATTTTTAACAGTGTAATTTCTTCTTCCAAATCACCTGTGACAATTAAATCATCAACATAAATTATTAGAATAGGGAAGCTCCCACTTGATGAAAATTTTGTAAATGTCATATCCTTTAAATCGCTTTAGTGAAGCTATCACATGAGGCTTTGGGTGATTGTTTGAGACCATATAAATATTTGTGAAGTCTACACACCTTGTTCTGGCCATTCTCAACCTCGATCCCAGGATGAATCTCCATGTAAACTTCTAAGTCATGATTTGATTTTTCACATAAAATTGGTTAAGTGGCTTGTGAAGGTTTGCAGTTGAGGAAAGAATTACTTTTGTAGTATTAAATTTAGCAATAGGAGCTAATGTTTATATATAATTAATCCCATGAGTTTGTGTGAATCCTTTTGCCACCTAGCCTTATGGTGATTTATCCTCCCATAAGGATTGTACCTATTCTCTTACACCCTAGAGGCTTGTTTCCTTTCAGTAGATCAATTATCACCCATATTCCATTCTTCTCTGAGGCATTTACTTTCTCTTGGATCGCAACTCTCTGCTTAGATTTATTCAAGGCCTCATGAACATTTTGAAGAATCTTCTCATGAGATATATTAGCAAAAAAAGTATGATAATCAGGTTAGAGTTTGTCATAAGATAGAAAATTCCTAGTGCAATGAGGAGTGTAGGACCTTACCCTTTTCCTTAGAGCAGTTGGTGTACTGAATTGTTTAGAATTATCGTTTTGTGTATTGGGACTTGGAGAGGGATCTGTAGAGTGCTTCCTCTGAAGCGTGCTTGGCTCTCATTAGATTTATTTTGCCTTGTATGCCCCTCAAAATACTTTTGCTGCCAATCCACATTACTTTTGGTTACAGGGGTTAGGATTTTTTGCTGAAAATATTTTTGTTGCTGTTCCTACTTTATTCCCTCTTTGATGTAGGACACTAGAGAGATTTAGGGGAAGAGTGGGGAAAGTAAGAGGAGAAGTTCAGAAGAAGAGAAAGGATGAAGGAAATTAGGTCAAATAATATATTTATTCAATCAAAATAGTTGCTGTTAACAAAATACTTAGGGCTATTTATAGAGAGCCCTTTAACAAAAAGAGATAATATGTGTAAACCAGAGAAGTAAAATTCTATTATTGTCATCAAGTAGTTTCTGTACAAAAGAAAAAAACTATATATACAGAAAACTAAATATCTAACTTTAATCTAGATTACACGGATGAATCCTTAAGAATTAGGGATAAGACTAATATGAACTAATTACTTTTAAAGATATATAAAAAATCAAATTTAAAAATCTGTTATACATAAATAAATCATTCCTAATTCTGTCGGTAAGTAATGGTCCAATATTGGGCCCTTTAATAGCCCAACATCTAGTCCACTAGGTGCCGGCAGCCACTAGGTTTTTTGGGCTTTCCAACACTCCTGCTCAAGCTGGTGAATGGATATTTTCCATTCCCAGCTTGCAAACAATGTTCTAAAAATCCGAGCTAGGTAGTCCCTTTGTAAAGAGATTTGCAAGTTGCTCCTTAGACGATACAAATGGAGTACAAATCAACCCATTATTCAACTTCTGCTTTATAAAATGCTTGTCAATCTCAATGTGTATAGTTTAATCATATTGAACGAGATTGTGAGCTACACTTATAGCAGACTTGTTGTCACAATACAACCTCATAGGTTTTTCCCTTTTTATCTTCAAATTATCTAAGATTATCTTCAACCACAATAACTCATATACCCCTAATGCCATTGATCTAAACTCTGATTCAACACTTGACCTTTCTACAACATTTTGTTTCTTACTCCTCCATGTCACTAGATTTCCTCCCAAAATGGCACAGTAACTAGAAGTTTACCTTCTGTCTGCTAGGAACCTAGCATAGTCCGCATCTGTGTATATTTCTAGAGTAACCTTTACACCTCTTTTGAATAGAAGTCCTTTCCCAAGGGATCCTTTCAGGTACCTCAATATCCTTTCAATTGCCTTCAAATGGCTTTCTTTAGGATTATGCATGAATTGACTAACAACACTAACAGCAAATGCAATATTAGGTTTTTTGTGAGATAGATAAATCAAATCTTCCCACCAATCTCTGGTATGCTCCCTTGTCTATTGTTGGTTCATCTGAAGCCTCACATAGTCCATGATTATACTCAATGGGTGTGGCTGCTGGCATTCCTTGCTTGGAATGTGCCACTTCAATACCAAGGAAATACTTTAATTTTCCAAGCTCTTTGATGTCAAACTCTTTAAGTAAACTCATTTTCAGGTCTTGAATTCCTGCATCTTTATCACCAGATACAATAATGTCATCAACATACACAAGTAGGATAGTTACATTCCTTGATTTAAAATGTTTCATAAATAAGGTGTGATCTCTCTGACTCTGTTGGTATCCTAGGTTTGACATTACCATTGTGAACCTCCCAAACCAAGCTCTCGGATGCTACTTGAGTCCATAGAGTGCTTTCTTAAGCTTGCACACTTTTCTCCCTTGAGACTTAAATCCTGGTAGGACCTCCATATATACCTCATCCTCCAAATCTTTATGCAAAAAGGCATATTTGACTTCAGATTGCCGCAATGACCACCTGAAGATTGCAGCTAAGGACAAAATCACTCTCACGTTGTTCATCTTGACCATGGGAGCAAAAGTTTTGAGGTAATTTATGCCATAGGTTTGTGTGTAACCTTTGGTAACTAGTTGTGCTTTATACCTCTTTGTCGTCCCATCTGAGTTATATTTCGCAGTTAATACCCATCTACATCCCACTAGCTTTTTATTTTTTGGTATTTCTTCCAATTCCCATGTTTGGTTCTTTTCAAGTGCTTCCATCTTTATTCTCATAACTTCCTCCCATTTTTTATTTCCTAATGCTTCAGACAAAGTCCTCGGAATAGGTATTGAGTGTAGGTTACTGATTAAGGCTTTATGCGTTGGTGAGAAGTTGCTATAGGACAATAGTAGGTATATTGGGTGTTTGATACAAGTCCTGGTACCTTTTCTAAGAGCTATGGGTAGATCAAGGTCATCCTGTGGTTTAGTGGTGGTTGGGGAACTTGGTAATTCAGGCAATGCTAGATTTGCATTTTTTGGAGCAGAAACACGGTCAGATGAATGAGCCTGGATAAGAGGAATGTGGTCTCCTTTTCTCTTGGAGTAGACCTGTAACTTTTGAGCACTATCTAGATTAATGTTATGGTTGATTTTTCTAGGAATTGACTCAGGAATAAACTCAGGTTTATCACAACAGACTCAAGTTCAGTTGTGGGATTACCTAGAGTTGGGGTTAATGTAAAGTCACTAAAGAAAAAGTCATCACGGAAAAATTCATTTTGAGAGCTAGAATTATTCCCACGTCTCCTTGAGGATGAGATTCACCAAAAAAGGACTCAGACTCAACAAATGTGACATTAGCTATGACATAGTATTTGTTTTTGTGGGTGGATGGTAACATTTATACCCTTTTTGTGTGGGTGAATAACGAATGAATATGCATTTGATGGCTCATGGGTTTTGCTTACCCCTAGGTGAGAGTGAATATTGACAAAAGTTGGACAACAAAAAATTCTAGGTGGTAAATTTTATGATGCATAGAAATGTGGATAATGATCTTTAAGTGTGTCAATGGGGGATTTGTTTTCTTAAAAAGTTAAGGGAATCCTATTATAATGGTCTTTAATTGTGTCAATGGGAGATTTTTTTTCTATGAAAGTTAAAGGAATCCTATTACTAGGGTATGTGGTAGTTAGAATGGCTTCATCCCAATAACTCTTGGGCACTTTGTTATGAAAGAGAAGGGAATGAGTAATATTAAGCAATAAACCCATTCTTCTCTCAGCTACCCCATTTTGTTGGGGTGTGTGCTCACAAGAGGACTCATGAATTACAGCCTTGCTTTGAAAGAAAGATATTAGATTTTGATTGAAATAGTCCTTAGCATTGTTTGACCAAAATTTTTTAATTGAGGTATTGAATTGATTTTGAATCATTTTGAAAAAATTAAGAATAATAGTATGTGCATTAGATTTTTGTTTTAGTAGATAAACCCAGGTTACTCTTGTGCAATCATCAATGAAAAATATAAACTATTTCCCACAAAAAATGTTTGGGACATTAGGGGGGCCCAGATATCACTATGGACAAGTGTGAAAGGAAGGGTACTTCTTTTATTACTACTAGGACAAGATACACATTTATTTTTGGCAAGTTCACAATCATTGCAATGAATGGAATATAAAATCTAAATTTCTAAAAAAGGAAGGAAACATTAACTTGGCAACTCGAAATGATGGGTGACCTAATTGCCTATGATACAACCAAATTTTTTCTTGATTTGACATGGCTGACATAGGAGGAAAGGACTTGGATAGTGAAAGTTGGTCTTCTAGGTAGTAAAGGCCTCCTCGTTTTTTAGCATACCTAATCATCTTCTTTGTGTCTTGCTCTTGAAAAACACAATGAGAAGAAAAAAATGTTATTTGACAAAGATTTTATGAATAGAAATGAGATTAGTAATGTGGGGACGTGAATGACATTGTTAAGTCTTAAGGTATTCAATTGGATATCTCCAATTCAAACCACAGTGGTTCTGAAGCCATAAAGCTAGGAGAGGGTTTATAAGAGGAGAATAGGTCATGGGAAAAAGCCATATGATCAGTAGCACCCGAATCAATTACTCGTATAGACGAGTTCCTTGTCATTACTTTGGAAACAAAAGGTGAAGAAGATATAGCTGAGAATGCAAGAGAACAAGTACCTTTAGAGGGAACATATTTTTCCAGAGAACTTAGCAAACCTTTCAACCTTTCAATGTCTTCCTTATTGAAGTTTGAGAAGGATTTAGCTGGTCTTTCCATGCCCTCAATGTGAGAACTGGTAGTAAGTGCTTGTTTTGTATGCTCTCCCCCTTTGTTTGGTCGGTTAGGTTTGCCATTTAACTTCCAATACTTATCTTGAGTGTGGCAATGCCTATTACAGTAAGTACAAAACTTAGCATCTTTGTTCGTGTTATTCGTCTGATGATCCCTTGGTTGTCTATCTTCCTTTAGCATATGTGCTTTAGTGGTCATCGTTGATCCATCTGCACAGCTAAAAGTCTTAAGCATAACACCTTTACGTCCTTTTTCAGCCTTTACGACGGCTATGGTCTCATTGAGGGATGGCAAATTTTTGCCTAGGATTTGCACTCAGATAGGGTCACATTCCATGTTTAGCATTGCAAGAAACTCATATGTCCTCTCCCTTTCAATGAATTGTTTCAGCACCATTGCATCCTCTCTACACTTCATTTGTATGCACTGATAATGATCAATTTCCTGCCACACGCCTTGCAACAGATTTGCATATTCTATTACAGATTTAGATCCCTGTTTAATGGCTCCCACTTTAGTTCAACTCATATATTTTTGCCTTTAACTTATATATCCTTGTAGCATTATTAACCTTTGAATAGGTTTAATGGACAGCATCTCATATTTCCTTAGCTGATCCAAGGAACATCACAGTGTCAAGGATCTCTGGAACCATAGAATTCGTAAGCCACGACATCACCGTAGAATCGTGTTCATCCCAAGCCTCAAATTTAGAGTCATCCTTGGAAGGTCTTATACCCAAAAGGTGACTCAGTTTGCTCTTACCCTTTAGGAAGGTACGGACAAGTTGAGATCACTTCAAAAAGTTGTGTCCATTTAACCAGTATACAGCCTGAATATTTTGTAAATCACCAGTATTGGGATTGGTTAATTCAGCTTGAGGTATCATAGAGGAGGAGCTGGTTTGGGTTGTTTCAGACATGGGGAAGGGTGGCGTATTCTTGATGAAGGAAGGAAGGAAGAAGACTCAATGTTATGGCTGTCAAAGGGCTGTTTGGGACCAGAAGAGAACGAACAGAGCTGAAAGAAGAATAGGGTGGAGGAGAGTAGGGTGACAAACCAGATTACAGAGTGGAATTGAACTCAGAAAAGGATGGCAGAATTAGCTGAATAGACTTGGCAAAATGGAACTCCAGAATTGGCAGAACAGAGTAGCAGATTTGGTTGAACTACAATGCAGAGCAAAGCAGCGGTTTTTGACTGAACAGTCTGGGCAAAGCAGAATGGCAGATTAGGTAGACCAAAATCACAGAACAGAGGCAACAATTCCTAGGTTTCGAAAGGCTCTAATACCATGTGTAAACCAGAGAAGTAAAATTCAATTATTGCTGTCAAGTAGTTTCTGTACAAAAAGAAAAAACTATATATACGGAAAGCTAAATATCTAACTTGAACCTAGATTACATGGATGAATCCCTAAGAATTTGGGATAAGACTAATCTGAACTAATTACATTTAAAGATATCTAAAAAATCAAATTTAAAAATCTGTTATACATAAACAAATCATTCCTAATTCTGCTGGTAAGTAATGATCCAATGTTGGGCCCTTTAATAGCCCAACATCTAGCCCACTAGGTGCCAGCAGCCAGTAGGTTGTTTGGGCTTTCGAACATAATATAAAATCTTAACAAAATATCTAAATTCAAAATAATTCAAGCAGATAATCCTAAAATATCTAAATTCAAAATAATTCAAATTCCTAGATTATTCTAATTAAATCTTACATTATCTAAGCCTATCCTTAATAACTGAATAAAAGACCTAATAAAATCTAAGGTTTCTTGTGCCTAATATATGTCTTCAATTTCTCATCATTTATAACTCCAGAAAAGGCCTCTTTTAAGGAGGGTAAAAAATCCTGGCTTGTAAATCTCTCTAATTTCTTCTAACTTAGCTTGAGTTGAGGCCTAGAAGAAATTTGTAGATTTTCTTTTCCTCCTTGAGATGCCTAATGTAGGTTGCATAACCATGCCATTGTGCAAGCGATTGTATGTTGTGCTGTGGCTTATAAACTATGCCCATGTGAAGGACCTTTTCCCTAGAAGAGCTGTTAAGTGAAGGATTGTACTTTTAACCACTTAGTGATAAGAAGTTTTAGTACCATTTTTGAAGACACTTCAGCCACAAACTTAACTGTTAAGTGAAGGCTTATGAAGTTATGATTGTTTTTATTAATAATATCTCTTAAAGTCCCAATAAATATTTTGTATCAAGTTGCTTTTTTTCTGCTCCCCCTTTGTTTTGGTTGTGATATATTTGGGGAGTTAATGGTGGTTGAATATGGCTTGGTAATATTTATTCACTTATTTGTTGTTGATGTTCTTTGTGGTCCTGTATTTTCCATATTATAGTCTGATGCTTGTCTATTCTGTGAAGCTAGGACACTAAGTATCAGTATCTGTGGAACTGCAAAGATTATATTAAGGAGGTACTAGATTTCATTTGTCATCTCCTAATTTATGGATCTATAGAAATTAATCGTTTCCTCATTTGGTTTTTTATTCTCTTTGATAGGCATCACGAATTATACTTGCAACTGATGGAGATCCGCCTGGTCAAGCCTTAGCTGAAGAACTAGCACGTCGCATTGGGAAAGAAAGGTTCACTCAAAGTTTTCATGATTTTACTACATAACCATAAGTGAATTTCAAGCAGTTACATTTACAGTTTTGGGACCTTAACATTTTGTTTTTGTTTGAGCATAATGATCAATTTTTTCTGTTTGCTGTTTGATATATAGGTTTTTAGGATGTATTTGGGTTGAGGTTTTGTTTTTGTGATATTTTTCTTTGGCCACTTTATCTGTTTCGCTTCAATACATAATTCCTCTTTGCTGCTCTTGCAGCTTCTCTCTTTAAGAGTTCGTGCTACAATTTTTGAAATTTTGGCTAGTATTGATCTTGGTTTTTTGTCTTCATATTTGAGATATATTGGGGTTGCAGATAATGCTGGGATAATTATGGGAAGTTTCTCTGGCAGTTGTCGAGAGTTGAAGAGTGATTACAAGTTAAATAAGAGATTTGGTTTGGGCCTGAGGGGGAGTGTTATAGGATTACGGAATTTGATGTAGAAGATAATTGCTCAATTTGGTGAATTGTTATGTGATTTCCCATGAAATTGCACTCTCTTTGGCTCTAGGTAGTTTGAGTATATTTTTCAGAAATTGAAACCAATTTGTGATGTTGTTTTATGTGGAAGAAGCAAGGACGACTATGTTATATGTTCTTAGTCGCACCTGGCATGATAGACCAAAAATCCAAACTCTGGAAAGATGAAAACAACCTGGTAATGTCATTGCTCATCGATTCAATGACTACTGAAATTTGAAAGAAATTTCTATTTTACACTATGACCAAAGACATTTGGGATGCATTTTGTGACACATACTTCACCAGTAAAAAACATGGTGGAACTCTTTGAAATTGAGAGTGTTGTCCATGACCTCTGACAAGAAGATATGTCTGTTGTTCAATATTCCTCCCTTATACAGAGTTGGCGGCAACAAGATATGCTTGAGACTCAGCATTGGGAAAGTGCAACTGATGTATCCAACTACGACAAAACTGTTGAGAGAAAAGGTATTTACAAGTTCCTATTGGTATGTAATTATGCCTTTGATGAAGTAAGGGGAAGGATTATGGGCGCAAGACCATTTTTTTCCTAAGAGAAGAAAGCAGGGAAAAATTATTTCTGGGTTCCTAAAATATGCAGAATGATTTTGAAGTCTTTGCCTTGGCTGCTTGAGGGGTAAACAATCAAGGATTTGACTACAAGTCAAAAAGACAAACTAAATCTTGGCATGACCATTGCAACATAGCTAGGCATACCAAGGACATCTACCGGAAAATTCATGGTAAGCCACCAAATTGGATGTTAAAACCAAGAGATGAAAACTGTGAATAATGATTAAGAATGAAGAAATGACTAAGACCAAGACCAACCTCTTTACCAAAGAACGATGGGAGTTACTTAGAAACAAGGACTAAAACAATGCAGGAAAAAAAAAAAATTGCATTCTAGTAGTCTTGCCCAAGCAGCACTTGGTCTTGGAGAACAAGATTGGCAATGCTAGAATAATGGATCTAAATTAGGAATACCCAACCTGAGGGGAGTGTTGGAGATTACATTATACATTTATTTTAATAATTTTTTTAGTTATTTTCTTTGTTTTGTTTTAATTAAAGCTTATTTGTTTTCTAGTTATTTTTGGATGAGGCCTCTATGCATTTAGGAAGTGTTTTGTTTTGATTAGAATTGGATTAGCATTAGGTTATGAATAAGTTCAGAGGATCAAATACCCTGAATTCTTACACCAATTATGATTTTGTTTTCATATGGATGATGATATCTAATACATTTAATACTTGGTTTGTGGCAAGCCAAGAGACTGTAAAAGGGCTAATAATGTGACTCGTGTTGTATTTCCAGAGTTTAGGAGCAAACTATCATTTTCAATTTTGCTCGTTGATTGCTTTGCTTCTAACAATGCAAAACAAGCATCTTTAAATTTTTAATGTCCAGTGTAGTTCATGGAAAATTTAAAGGACTTCTTATCAACATTGTTTGTTTTCTTGAGGCAAACGTGGAAATGCATAATATTTTAAGTTCTTTGGTGTGTTTGGTTCAAAAGGAATGCTTGTACTATAAGGGAAGAGGATATTCCTCTAAACAAAGGAATATTTCCTTTTTCTTTATATTAAGTTCTGAAATACAAGTGTAGGGTGTTGCTTTTTTAATGGAAATAGGTCAGAGTTGTGTGACAGTAGGTAACATACAATAACAGCAGATAATTAAAGTTGCAAAAGTTTGGGGACTGCCTAACAAACTAGATAATAACAAAAACCATCTAACAAAGTAGATAAGATTTTGGGAAGATTTTTGGGTGGGAAATATTGCCTTTTCAGAAGCTTTCCCTAGCCTTTCCTTGTCTATACTGGCTTTCTTCAATACATAATTTTCTCATAAACACCATTGTTTTTATTTTAAATTCCAATAGATCTTGGAACTTTCATTTTTTTTGAAAGAAGAATGATGATGCTAGGAACTACAGAGCTTAATCCCTTTTGTCTTTGATTGATCTTGTTCCTTTTATCTTCTAATCAAGATATGAGAGTTTGGAGTATCGCTTTATGTTGGAACATTTATTAGTCCAACTCTAGCATTAAGTAGTCCAACTTTAGTATTAATTAGCTTCCTTTCTTAGCATATACCTTGTATATAAATATGTGTTATCTAAGTATTGAATAAGGTGAAATAAAAAGTTGTTTCCCTTCACTACATAGTATCAGAGCATCTTGGCTCTTTTTTGGGTTTCTTTGTTGTTCTTCTCAATGTTTTGTTTGAAGAAGCCTAGGTCATCATTGTAGGTGACCAGTTCTCTCTCATTGCCAGCACAGATAGTCATAGAGGGCATATTCCTGGTGTTTGGTGGTCGGAATTGTTGCGTGTGAGTCTTATGCGATGTCTGAAGATTTCTATGTGATTTTAACGCACTAGCGCATGCACAGCCCTCTTGTCTTTGTTTAGTTTTGCCGGCGTTCGAAATCCATTTTCAGACAAAGTCCTTTTTTGACACCTACTGTTATATTATCAAACATGTTAGGAATACCTGTGACATCAAATTTTCAAGTGTTAGAGAACTCTAATCAAGTACAGGAACACATAACTCAGCAGCTAAACCAGGAAATCACTAAAGGAGGATTTAACAGGAAGGAAATAGTAAAGCTCAAAGCTTTGTTAAAAGGCCTAGATGTATCCGTAGGTAATACCAATCTTTGTTCATTTGCCCATTCAGGTAAGCTTTTCAATTGTCATGGATTTAATGTCTCAGATAAGTTTGCTCAAGGTTCTTGGGTCATTGACTCAGGAGCTATTAATCATATGACCAATTCTTCCCATCACTTTATTACATATACTTCGTGTCCTAGCAATAGAAAAATTTATGTGGCTGATGGCTCCTTAATTACTGCTGTTGGACTAGGAGATATCCAAATTAGTCCTTCATTTATTCTTAAAAATGTTCTCCATGTTCCCAAGTTGTCCACTAATCTTATTTCCCTACAAAAGCTCACCAAAGACATGCATTGCAATGTGATTTTTCATCCTACTTCTTGTCTTTTTCAGGACCAGGCTTTAGGAAAGAGTATTGGGCTCGCTAAGGTAAAATATGGGTTGTACTACCTTGAGACAACAAAAAATCCTAGTAATATCAAGAACACATTATCTTCATCATTTCTTTTAGAAACTTCTTCTCTTAAAGATAAGATTTGGCTTTATCATGGTTGCCTTGGACAACCTTCTTTTGGAACTTTGAAGGTCATGTTTCCATCTTTGTGTAAAGGAGTTGAAAATTTTCGTTGTGACGTCTGTGAATTTGCCAAACATAGATGTTCGCACTTTCTGATCAATAACACTAAGAGTTCTACCCTCTTTTACTTGATTCACAATGACATATGGGGCCTTTCCACTATCCCTAACGTCTCTGGGGCTCGATGGTTTGTAGCTTTTATTGATGATTGCATTAGAGCCTCTTGAATCTTTCTCTTAAAAAGTAAATCGGATGTGAGTGATTTGTTCCCAACCTTTCACACCATGATCCAAAATTAGTTTGGTGTAAATATTAAGAGGATTAGGATTGATAATGCAAGGGATTACTTTAACCAAACCCTGTCAACTTATTTCAAAAGGGAAGGGATCATACTTGAATCATGTTGTGTCAACACCCACAACAAAACGAAGTGGCAAAAGGAAAAAATGGCCATCTTTTATCCATTGCCCAGGCCTACTTGTTCTAAACTAGTGGACCAAAATCTTATAAGGTGGAAGCCGTCTTTACAGTTACTTACATCATAAACCGATTACCATCAAGGGTGCTTGATAATAAATCTCCCATGGAAGTCCTCTCTCAATTCTATCCTGACCTCAAAACTTCAAAAAACTTTAAACTAAGAATATTTGGTTGCACATCATTTGTTCATATTCACAATAGTGGAAAGCTAGATCCAAAAGCCATCAAGTGCATTTTTGTGGGGTACTCCTCAACTCAAAAGGGGTACAAATGTTATCACCCTCCTACAAAAAGATTCCATGTCTTAGCTGTTACTTTTGCATAAAATACTCCTTATTTCTCTAAGCCTTATCTTCAGGGGGAGGTTTCTATGGAAGAAAAGGATAGTGATCCATTTTTACTTGATCTTTTTTTACTTAAGTTACCCCTGTCCACTTCCCAGCTTAAGGAACCTATGCCTAACATTGAGTCCATATCGTTGGATCCTCCAAATCTTGAACCTTGTGCTGAAACATGCTCACTTGACCCTGTCTCAAGTAGTGAACCTGTTTCGAAAGATAATGTTGTTCTTGGTTCTATGAGGTATTTGCAAGTGTACACAAGGAGGAACACTCCCACTCTTGAACCAATGTAAGACCAAGACTCTAATCATGACCCTAGAAGTGAGGTAACACTAAGCTTCGAATCTAATTCTTTGGATATGTCAAAAAATGATGACCTTGATATTCCAATTGCCCTTAGAAAGGGAACTATGGAATGTATTACGTGTGCGTTATATCCACTTTCTAATTTTGTGTCATTTGAAAAATGGTTGCCATTACATAAAAACTTTCTTGTTAGCCTAAACACTATTGCCATTCCCACTACTTTATCTGAGGCATTATTTAGGGAAGAATGGAGGCAAGCCTTGAAAGTTGAGATGGAAGCATTAGAGAAGAACAAGACATGGGAGATGGTTGAATTACCTAAAGGGAAAAGACTAGTGGGGTGTAAATGGGTCTTTTTAGTCAAGTATAAAGCTGATGGATCAATGGAGAGGTATAAAGTATGGTTGGTTGCTAAGGGATACACTTAAACTTATGGAGTAGATTATCAAGGGACATTTGTCCCAATTGCCAAAATGAATATGGTTAGAATCCTGTTATCACTAGCAGCTCATTACAATTGGATACTTCAGCAATGTGATGTAAAGAATGCCTTTCTCCATGGGGACCTAGACAAGGAACTTTACATGAGCATTCTACCAGGATATAAAGACAACATAGAAGCAAACAAAGTGTGTAGATTGAAGAAAGCTTTATACGGATTAAAACAATTTTCGAGACCTTGGTTTGGGAGATTTACAAAAGTGATGTTAACCTTAGGATATAAGCAAAGTCAAGGAGATCACACTCTATTCATTAAACACACAGACTCGGGGGGAGTTATAGCATTGTTGATCTATGTTGATGATATCATTGTAACAAGGAATGATGAAATGGAAAAGAAAAATCTAACGGGGTGTTGGGCCAGAGAATTTGAGATTAAAGAGCTAGGAAAATTGAAATATTTCCTAAGAATTGAAGTAGCATACTCAAGGTAGGGTTTCTTTATCTCATAACAATAGTATGTGATTGATTTGTTAAGAGAAACTGATAAGATGGCAAGTAAACATGCAAACACTCCAATAGAGCCTAATCACAAATTGGGAGAAGCTAACGTAGATACTGTTGTGGACAAAGAAATGTATCAAAGGTTGGAAAGCTCATCTATCTTTGATATATGAGACTTGACATAGTATGTGTAGTTAGTGTGATAAGACAATTTATGCACAACCTAAAGCTAGTACATTTGCAAGTTGCCTATCGAGTACTGCATTACCCAAAGGGTAATCTTGGACATGGAATCTTATTTACTAGGAACACAAGGATGGAGCTAGAAGCATACATAGATGCTGATTACACAGGCTCACTAGTAGATTTTTGAATATCCACTACAGGTTATTGCTTCTTCCTTGGCGGTAATCTTATATCTTGGAGAAGTAAAAAGCAAAATGTTGTGGCTAGATCTATTGTTGAAGTGGAGTTTAGAGCTATGACACAAGGAATTTGTGAGTTGCTATGGTTAAAGATCATTTTGGAAGACTTGAAGATCTAAGTAGGATGGGCCAATGAAACTATACTGTGATAACAAATTAGCAATAAACATAGCATGCAACCTAGTATAGCATGATGAAACTAAGCATATTGAAATAGACAGATACTTCTAAAGGAAAAGCTAGATAGTGGTCTCATTTGTACTCCTTATGTATCAACAAGAGGCTAGCTAGTAGATATATTCACCAAAGGACTCAATAGTGCAACACTTCAAATCATTATATCCAAGTTGGGAATGCAGCACATTTATTCACCAACTTGAGGGGAACATTTATTAGTCTTACATCATTTATTAGTCTAACTCTAGCATTAATTAGTCCAACTTTAGTATCAATTAGCCTCCCTTCTTACTGTATACCTTGTATATAAATGTGTGTTATTTGTGTGTTGAATAAGGTGAAATAAAAGTTGTTTCCCTTCACTACACTTCATCTGGTATTTTTTAGTGCAAATCCTACTTTCAGTTCCTTACTCCTTCACCTACATGGGAAAGTTTTTTCTTGTTCTTTGGATAAGAAAATTTTGAAGTCTAAAGCTCCAAAGTCAAATCTTTTGTTTGGACTACAGGACTCAAAAGGATAAATACTAAAGATTCGTTGCAGGTTCAGTGTGATGTGCTTCAAAGAAGTTTAGATTGAACAATCCCAAAGACACATGTAAATGAAAAAGAAAATATAAAACAACTAGCATTATTGAATGATAAGTTTGCACGCTATACTCATGAACATTAGATTTAATTCGCCACACTTTATAATAGAAGAAGGAGAGTGATAAGATTTGGGGATAATTTCGCCACTAAGTTTAATAAACTTAGATGAGAATTCACGTATAAGAGACTAGGCCAATTTTCAGAGCATTTAAGGTTGCATTTCTCATTGATGAGTTATGTATTTATAGCCAAGAACAACCTTTATGGCATAAGTCTAAGATTCACTTAATTACTCATCTAATTTGAAAAAACATGCATAGAAATACACTTAATTTGGACTTTTAATCCAATTTAGCTTACTTAACTTAGACTTTAACCATTTTAACTTTCATCACATAATGATTGACTTTCACATTGCGTTCATTATAGCAAATGATCAAATTGGCCCACTTGAACTTGGGCTCCACATAGAAGTTGGGCTTGGACCCTACATGGTCTTATTCTACTTTGGGTTGTTGACCAATTATAGCTTGAATCTTCTTAACCATAAAACGGGTAATCGACCCATATGGAACTCCTTGTTCCAAGTCAGCTTCTTGTTCAAATTGATGCTTATAAGAATGCGTAATCGGCCCAGATGGAACTCCTTAGCCCAAGTCAGTCTTCTTTTTAACTTGATCCTCATCATAGTGGCCCCATATGGCTATTATTTCTCCTGACAATTGTATCATGTGCTGATCTGATTCAGAAACTTTGGCCCATCTATTTCTTTGTTGCCCAGCCGTTAGGTATCTTTGGAATAGGCTTTTTGTATATTTGGAGAGAGTTGGGTTTGTCCTATTATGTTGGATCAGTTTGTGCAAATTCGTTTTATAGGCATAACAATAGGTTTGGTGACAAGAAGAAAAACAAAATTTTGTCGCAAAACACAGTGGCTACATCTTGAAGAGTGTTTCTTTGCCTTTAAATTTATTATGGGATATAATTGTTTTCATGGCTTCTCTTTGGTGTTCCCCTCTTTTTCTTTTTTACGGATTCACTAAATTTGACGTGCAGTGTGATTGGACAACTCTCCTTCAGTGATTGGTTGTATTACTTTGGACTAATGTAGTTTGTTTTTAGACCTTTTTGCTGTCTTTGTTTGAGGATTTTTTATCGTCCAACTTTATACTCTTCTGTTCTTTATATAACTTTTCTTTTGGTCCAAAAAAGAAATCTCCTGATATAAAAATGAATAGCCTATATTTTCTTGTGCGCTTGTAGATGCTGGCGGGTTAGGTGGCCAAGGAAAAAAGGGTCGGTTCACTTCAAAGATGCAAACGAGGTATATCAATGTGCTTCATAAGTTTCTCACCCGCTGTAGTGCATACACACACTTACAAAAGAAAACATAAAATTTATGCCTTTGTAAATTGACTGTAGACAATTCTTACATGTGTTGAGAATACACTCAACATGCAAACATATTCTTAGAGAAAAAATTAATTATATTTAGATCTTAGTTAAAGAAAAAAAGTCAAAATTAAGATTTCACTTTTTTTCCTTTCCCCTCTATTCTCCTCAATCCAAATATGGCCTAAACTCAAATTATGCTTTACACTAGTTGCTGCATTCCATTTATGATGGCATAGCATATATAGATTTATGCACAAATATACACTCAGAGATACTTATATTTTCTGGATTATCCATGCCAACTTGTCATGAAGAGCCACTTGAAGTTGTTTGTCTGTGATTTTGCTCAATGATCACTGTACCAATCTTATACTTAATAATGTATTCACAGGTTCTCATGTATTTAGGTGCTGATGCACTGAAAGAAACGATTGAGAATGCAGAATTATATCCCATCCGTGGATTGTTTAATTTCAGAGATTACTTTGATGAGATCGATGCATATTATCATCGAACTTTAGGTTATGAGTTTGGTGTCTCAACTGGGTGGAGTAATCTCAATGAGTTATACAATGTAAGGGCTATTTATTGCATATCTGTATCTTCAAGTGTGATAGTTAGAATTCTTCATATTTTATAAACTTGACCTACTTACTATTATTATTTGTTTGTTGAATAAACCAATTAAAAATATGGATGCTATACTAATTGGAGGTTGTCCTATAGTGAAGTGATTCTTGAGATTCCTGACTTTCTGTTGAATAACAGAACTAAATTTTTTTAAATGTGCATTTAGATTCCCAGGTCTAAAAACAAACATTCTAAAAAAAATTTAAAATGTGTTATCTGGAAGAAACATAAATTAAAAAAAAATAACTCAAGGTTAGACTTGATACCATGTATAAAAACAGTGGACGCTTTGGAACTTTTAACCATTTCTTAAACATAAGTTTCACAATTTTACAACATTATAGAAACAGTGCACATGCCTTGTTATTCTTCATGACTGTATTTTTATGGTTGAACCAGTTAGATCCCTAGATTTTGCATTAGCATTGAACATTGCTTTTATGTCCTAACAATTCCTTATTGTGCTGCGCCATTTCTTGTTTCTTGTGATTTGAATGGTGTAATAAAAGGAAAATTGCATATGATTTTCAATAGGCCTGAAGATGTATAGTATATAATGAAGCCTGAGTTAATCATAACACACATTTTTAACAATGCCGTGAACACTCAACACAATCTTGAATGAATGTAAGGACTAAGAGATTAATGTTCATGATTGCAGATCATACTTTTTAGAATCTAAATTAGGCATAATAGTTTCTTACTTAGTTATTTAGTCTATTTTAAAAATATTGTTAAAATATTGGTTATCATGGATGCTTCTGTTTTTTTCTATTTTGATTACTTTGGTCAGGTTGTGCCAGGAGAGTTGACTATAGTAACTGGCGTTCCCAATTCAGGGAAGAGTGAGTGGATTGATGCCCTGTTGTGTAATCTCAATCAGCTTGCTGGTTGGAAATTTGCACTATGCTCCATGGAGAACAAGGTGAGCTGCTGAGCTAGTTCGTGCTTGACTTTCAAAATAATGTTACGAAGCAGGAAGACTTCCAAAAAGGAGTCATATCCATGTCCGACTCATGTTAGACATGTTACAGTACTTTGAAGTACATATGGACATTTCAGAGTTTAGAATATTCTCTTTTTATTCATTCTCATCTTTTGTTGGTACATAATAGGGATGAGTAAATTCTATGGGTGATTGGAAGTAGGTGGAATCTTCCAAATTGGGATGCAAGTGTGCAATTATTAGTATCCACATGATTCTTTAAAAGTTGATCTCCGTTGTGTGTGTGCTAGTTTACAAAATATAAATCATATTACCACTTAAGCAAAATCATTACAATAGGAAAACACTATACAGCTACCTGCAATTTTTTATAGTTGAGTAAACCGAACCAAGCTATGATACATAACAACTTGCATCTTTGCCAAACTGTGGAATACTCCACAATTAGCTACCTATGACCCCCCCAAAAGTTAGGGAGAAAATAAATGAACCAAACAAAATATATTATTGTAAGACTCAGAAGGTTTACATATTATAATTGACTCCTTAACCTTCATTTATATAAAATACATGTAGCATTAGTTGGCGTTAGATAACTCTTGATTAGTTATTTGTTTACACTTTCCTTTAGGCGTCTTTCAATTTTTGTTTTGGTTATATTTATATAGTTTTTAGAGTTTTTGCTTCAGTTTTGATTGCATAAGGATTATTTTAGTTTCATTTCTTTTAGGATAAAATTAGTTTAAATATTCCAGTTTAATTAGGATAGGATTAGCATTAGGTTATGTCTTTTAGTTGGAATAGAATTCTGCTCTTCCTTTTATCTTCTATATATGTATGCAATTTTTAGTCAATAAAATAAGTTCCGATGATCATTAACCCTTGAATTTCTAAATGTCATCCGAGTCACATGGCTTGAACCAAACTTATGCCTAAATACAACTACCAAACTCTTATGGAAAAAGAAACCCCTGAATAATCTACAGAGATGACTAGTCAAAATTGTCTAACCACCCCTGACACCACATCCATCTTGATTCAAGTCATGGACTTGAATGGAAAAAAGTGAAACGCTACCTTCAATGGAGTCAATCGGTCCTCATGTTTATCTGTAGGAAAGGTAAGGAGGATTATCTATATGGCAAGGCATGCATGCCAACCGAAGACAAGTGATGCCAAATACAAGATTTGCATGTCAAGAATCACATGGTGATGACTTGGCTGGTTAACTCTGACACTTGAGATAGGAGAAAATTTTCTCCTATGTAAGACAGCTCATGATATTTGGGAAGCTGTGCCCAAGAGTTATATTGAACCTAAGAGAATGCTGCACAAGTGCTTGAGATAGAAAGCTAGATACATGAGCTAAAGCAGGGGGAGATGTCGGTAAACCAATATGTAAACTCACATGCTACTGGAAGTAGTTGGACATGTTAGAAATTGACATATGTGAATGCACTACTGATGCAGCAAACTATAGAATGATTGTTGAGAAGAATTGAATTGATCAGTTTTATTTGGATCTAAATAACACATTTCATGAGATATGTGGAAGGGATAGTTGCTATATCACCTCTGCCTTTAATTAAAGTTGTGTTTTCAGAAGTAAGGTGCAAAGAGAATTGAAGGAAGTTGAAGCAAAGTTCCAACACTTGTACTAATCAAGATGAAGCCTCTGCACTAGATGCACGTGACCAAGCAGCTTACAACTATGAGAACAGGTCAAAAAGACAAGTGAAATTATGGTGTGACCATTGCCAACAAAGTGGTCAGACCAAGGAGGCTTGCTGGAAATTTCATGGCAAGCCACCAAGTTGGAAGCCAAAATCAAGAGACGAGAATCATGAGTTAGCACTTAGCAGTGACCAATGAAGGAACTATTCAGATTGAGACCAACCTTCTACTAAAGAGCAATGGGATTTATTACAAAAACTATTTGGAAAGAAGGACCAGAACACTACTGAAAAATATGTGCGTTCTAGGGCACTTGCTCAAGCAGGAATTGGTCTTCGAGAAAATGAATGGCAATGCTAAAAGATCAGCTCCAAGCTAGAATATCCAGCTTGTTGAAGATCAAGTTATACTTATTGTGATCTTATTTTTAAATTCAAATAGCATTAGTTGGCATTAGATAACTCTTGATTAGTTATTTGTTTTAGGCATTAATTTAGGCATCTCTTATTTTTTTTGTTATATTTATATTTTTAAAGGCATTTTGTTTCAGTTTTGATAGGATAAGGACTCTTCTAATTTTAGTTCTGTTCAGAAAACATTAGTTTAAGTTTTCTATTTTGATTGGGATAGGATTAGCATTAGGTTACATCTTTTAGTTGGAGTAGGAGTTTTCTCTTCCTTTTGTCTTCTATATATGTACATGATGTCTAGTCAATAAAATAAGTTAAAAGGATCATTAACCCTATTTACATATTACGACTGCTCAAAGACATTTCTATCCTTTACTTTGGGTTCACAAGAAGTAACTCTTTCCCAAACTTAAAAGACTTTTCTAAATACTTAATACCTCTCAAAATGAAAGATATTTGTACACAGCTAACGATGTTGAATAATGCTTTCAGTATCTGTTATGTAATCTATAATCTGACTCTATTTACAACACTTTTTTAACCATTCCCTCCCATACTTGTGTTGATTTAGTGCCTTTATTTGTTACAATTTTTATTTGTTTATTCTCCAGGTAAGGGACCATGCACGGAAACTTTTGGAAAAGTACATAAAGAAACCTTTCTTTGATGCGCGGTGAGCATTGTGTAATATGATTTGTGCAGTTGCTCATAGTTGCCTTTGTCATGGTTGGGTTTATTATTTTGATGTGATATTGGGTTTGTTTCATTTGCCATCTTTCAAGAGACAATGAACGTCCCTAATTTTCTTTATCATGGATATTCTATTCAGCACATAGACACAAGGTTGTACTCCTCAAACATGCAAGGTGTTAGAAATTATTTTCAATATTGTAACTATTGTTGATAGTCTGACCCCAGGAAATTGGCACGTTCTTAGGGGATTAAATCAATCTCTAGTTGTTAGGGATTTGTCTTTTGAATTTGTTTTGTTTTTTAGAATAGCATCTCTTTGATTTATAAGTAATAAGGAAATCTAACATTTTGTCATTATAGAGCTCTGATGGGCCTGAGTAGGTTGGGTATTAGCCCATACATAAGGAGAGAGAGGGGCAAAATAACAGAAAGAATGCTGAGCTGGGGAGGTTCTAACTAACTAGGACAAGTGGATTGGGGAGGTGAGGAATGCATGTGGGCTGTGAGTTGTTATATAGAGGCTTTAGCTCAAGGGATGGGGCAGGCAAGATTTGGCATAGGCTTGGGAGAGTCTCTGGTTTCTTGAATACCAGAGAACCATTTTCCTTTTCTGTTATTTTCTTCTTTAGCTATTCTACTTCTATTTCTCTGCTATTTCTGCTATTCCTAGTGAATTTGTATTTCTGTTTGGCTATTATCTAATAATATGGCTCTATCAGTTGCTTATTTGAGTGTTTAGTCTGCTGGTCTCCATCAGTATTAGAACTCTTGGCCTTTGTTCAATGTCTTATGCCCTTCATGGCCACTGGGGCACTCTCTTTCTTATCTGGTTACCAACGGACCTAAACACCTTAGGAACCACCAAAAAACTTAGTGGCTGTCCCTTTTCAAGTTGACTGGAACTCCCTGACCATCACACCCACTGCCACATGCTGTCATAGTTTCTCTGGAGAGAATCCCATGCCCAGGTGTGTCATGCCATCTTTCCAATAGCCATCAACCCAAAACATGTGACCACTCCCCATACGAGCTAGCCAAGGTTTCGTCCTAAGTTGTTTAGGCTCCATTATTGCTGTTATGATATAGGGACATTGGATAGTATGGAATGCCCAAGTCCCTAATTGAATCTTGGTGAGAGTTGTAAGGGGTGTGGTTTCTCACTCTTGCAAGTCAATTTTCAAGGGTAGGTTCCCCACACTCTCTTGGGTTCTATTGGACTCAATTATGATGTACATAATACTGACACTGAACCTCTGTATTATGACCACATAAAGACAGTTATACCTTTTACTTTGGTGCAACAGTAACACCTTTCTTAACTGGTAAGACTTTCCAAAATGATAATATCTCTTAGCAGCCTGCTATCCAACCCAACAGCTTTGCTATTGAGCTTTGTCTGCAATCTCTGTAGTCTATGCTATAAAAACGTCACATTCTTTCACTTAAAGCAACTTCTGTATATTTGGTGGACTTGAACAATATATGTCCTCTTTCCTGCTTTTGTATTCAAAGTTTGATCGAAACAGATGCCCAAGATTTAATTTAGATTTATGAAATTGCAATTTTATCTTTGTAATATTCAAGGAATCAAATCAGTGAATATCTGGTGATCCTCTCGTTGTAGCAGCAATAATTAGTATCATTCTTATGTGCATGTTTATAATCACCTATGTTTATGCCTTTATCTAATGATAGTTATGGCGAATCTGTTGAACGGATGAGTGTGGAGGAGTTGGAACAAGGGAAGCGCTGGTTAAGTGATACTTTTCAGCTCATAAGGTAAGTCCATTACAAGGCATTCTAGGGTGATGGTGGCATAACAATTTCATAGAGGTTTTATAACTAGAGTGAGAGACCACTAAACCTTCTGTGGCTTGGTTGTATTCTCCCCGACAACCCACCACCCCCCTCCCCTTCCCCAACCAAAAAAAAAACTTTTTTTTTTTCATTTTGAGCATAATTGGTTTTATAATCTTATTTCTGGCTAGTTGATCTTTGTGATTGAGCCACTGTTGTTTTCTCTAGCATTGGTAACAAGATAATATCTTAGTTCTTTATTGTTGTTCTTTCTTAAGGAACTGAGGCAAGCTATGGTTTCTAGTGTGATTTATTTTATCTTCAAACTAGAGAAAGATTAAATCTTGTTAAAATGAAGTGGAAGCCACTTAAGAATTAGGGAGCAGCAATTGTAACTGCTTGATCTGGCTGGTCTTGGTTGTTGGAGCTGAATCTTCTTTACCTCTATCGTTTTCCTTTTCTTTTCTTTATTTTAGGTACCAATGCTGTCGCTGAAAATAATGAATTTTTTGAATTACTTAACATGTACAGTTGTAACTTCCTGAGCATTTAGAATGTTTGGATAAATCTGAATGATCAGGGCTTATATCGTAAGCCTTCTAGTGTTGACTCTATCCTTGAATTAATCGAGAAAAAATGGATCCTTTATTGCTCCCTTTCCTTGTGCTTGTTTTTGGCAGTGATTGTTGAGCAGATTTACTTACAAATTGTACTGTTACATTTAGATTACTAAGTTTACTCATATTGTTGACTATGGTACTGGTTTTCCTTGTTGGTCATACTAGGTGTGAAGATGATGCCCTTCCAAATATCAAGTGGGTCCTTGACCTTGCCAAAATAGCAGTACTAAGGCATGGGGTGCGTGGACTTGTAATTGATCCTTATAATGAGCTTGATCATCAGCGCCCTCCAAGCCAGTAACTCTCTTGGAGACCTTGTTCTTAATTTGGATTTTGTTTTTGCTTTTCAATTATATTCATATTTGGCTTCATCATGCACTTGCTCCTTCTGTGGTGCAAAATGAAATAATGAAAGCCAATAGAAAGAACCTTTTTATGTTTTCCATATATACTTATATCAGTGTCTCCCATAAATCTTGCATTGTTGATCATTTTTTCTTTGTTGCACTTGCATCCTATACCTCAGCGGCATGGCTGAATGAACGTTTAATTATTTGTTTCAGGACTGAAACTGAATATGTGAGTCAGATGCTTACCAAAATTAAACGGTTTGCCCAGCATCATGGATGCCATGTTTGGTTTGTAGCACATCCTAGACAGGTTGGTAACAAACAGCTATAATTTCAGTCATTTCCATTATCTTTTTCCTGATATATGTAATGGTCTAACAGTTGCATAATAAAAAATAACAGCTGCATAATTGGGTTGGGGCACCTCCTAATCTCTATGATATAAGTGGAAGTGCACACTTTATAAACAAGTGTGACAATGGAATTGTTATTCATCGAAATCGAGATCCTGCGGCTGGGCCTATAGATCAAGTACAGGTTAGTCTTTGCAGCATAGCTGTAGATATTTTAAGTGATCAGTTATCATACTAAATAATCTCTCTCTCTCTCTCTCTCTCTCTACTTACCTGGGCTTTGTTTCAGATTTGTGTTCGAAAGATACGGAATAAGGTTGCAGGGACAATAGGCGAAGCCATTTTGTTGTATAATAGGTATTCAGATTCTCACATCTGTTTATTGTGCTGCCATGAATTCTCTTATGATTTAGTAAACATACTCGGTTAAAGGCTTATGCATACAAGTACACTGATATGTTTGTTTGAGAGCATCTTTTTATTTTGAATTTTGATAGTGAGAGGCATAATGGAGCCATTGGGTTTGTTGTCCCTTTTTTCTTTGTTCTTTTTAATTCTCTTGACTAATCTAGTGCCTGCAGTGAGCACTCCTCCATCTTTTAGCATGCCCGCTTTCACCTGAGACGTGCCTTGTGACCTAAACACCACCTCTTCTCTTCGTTTTATCCCTTAATATATCTTTGGTTTATAGAATTTTTCTCTGTTCCGCATTATCATCAGTCTCCTGCCCCCATCATGGGAAAAAGAAATATTTGTTCCTCTGGTTTGGTTTGTTTGAGTAACTGTTTGTGTTAACATATGTTATTTTTGGGCAGGGCAACTGGTGAGTTTGTCGAAGCTAAAGAGATTTCTGGCAAGAGATAGCAGTGTCACAAATTAGTTGGTTCATAGCATTGTTCAATAGTCAGCAAGTAGTTCATGAGGAAGTCAGCATCTGATGCATGTTTCCTCTCTAAATACGGCTGTGGCAATTTTCACTGTGGATGCTCGGACCAAAATGGAAATGGTGGATTGGTTGGGATACCAATTTGACCGTATGATGCATTTACAGTGTTATGTGAAAATCTTGTATACTTTATTTCTCACGTCACAACCCTATTGGAGATAGTAATGTTATGCCTTGTATATAGAATTATAGACCTTGTAATGACTCCATTCCAGATTTTTTTCAGTGAACTAAGGTGCTTGATTATGTCATTCTATATCTGCAAGTCGGGGGTGTGATAATGATGGATTTTTTCTATTTTCACAGAATTAGATTCAGCCAAAATGGTTATTCCGTTCCTAAGCAAACTCTACCTGCTGGTTTGATGTCTCTTGGGAGAAAATTTTCGATGACTAAATAGGGCTAGGTTGAAAGACCATAATCTCTCCTCAAAACCTTTGAAGCTAAAAAAGTAAAGGTGGAAATTTCTTCAATACACTTGGCCTAACAATTTTTGATAAGTGAATGATAAAAAAAAGAAGATTGGCGTATGCATGTGACTCTTATCCATACATAATCTATTCAATAGACTTCGTCATGATGGCATCACTTTCCAAGTCTCAAACTGAAGCATCTTTTAAGGCTAATTGGAAGGAATTCTAATATATGATTGCAATACGTAGACACAATCCATAGTCATTCATGATTCCCTTAAGAAATATTTTTGTTATTTTTTATTTCAGTTAAATTTTTTGTAATTTCAAAGAGTCACCTTATATTCATTTGACGTGTACAATGATTTTCCAGAAGTATGTTGTGGAGACAAGCACCACATAAGTGATCTAACTGGTCCCAGTAAGGGAAGTTTTCTTATATAGATGCGATTATGCGAATTTAAAACTTGTTATTGTTGTTATTATTATTATTATGCCTAATAACCCTCTGAAATTAGTCATGGTAGAAGTGAATTATGAGTTATGCTTGGTTACAAGGATATCAATTTCAAATTCTTACTTGGTGAACTAAGTTACAAAAGTACAAAACAACAATATTTTTTAATTTTAACTTGAGTGGCTTATGGTTTAAACTTTTAGCCATTGGTGCTTTTTTATTATATTCCTTTATCTTGTAATTGGAAAATGGAACGTGCAACTCACGTTACCCCAAAATGCCCCCAATTTGTTTGAATTTTCTGATTTTCTTACAAAATTAGATATTTTTTGAAGAATATAATTGGACAAAATTACTTAATACAAATGGTGTTCTCTCTTGTGTATTAATACATTATATACTCATACACATACTTTTCACCCATGTAAAATTAGGCATTTTGATTGACCAAGGTAAGGATTATAATCTTCAATATGTGAGAAATTAGATATTTATAGGGAAATTAGGACCTTGAGCAAAATTAGAGATTTGATTTTAAGGGAAAAATATAATTTTATATGTCAAATTTCAGATTTCGATTAGCATCACTACATTGAAAATTAAGGGTTTGATGAGTGCTAAGAATTAATGGCAATATTGGATTCTGTTAAGGGTTAAATGTGGAGAAAATATTGTGTTGTGTGTTAAATTTAAAATATCAATGGGCCAAATTAGGAATATTTGTTGGAACATATTAGATGTCAACTACAATATTTATTAGTCCAAAGGCATTTATTAGTGTAACTTTAGTATTAATTAGTCCAACTTTCTTGGTGTACATTTTGTATATAAATATCTATTTAATTAATGTATGGAATAAGGTGAAATAAAAATTGTTTCCCTTCTTTACATGGTATCAGAGCATCTGGTTCTATTGTGGGAAGTTTTATTGCTGCCCTTCTCAGTTCTTTTGTTAGAAAAAACTTAGGTCACCATTGTAGGTGGCCATCCTCAATCATAGCTGGCACAGGGAAAAGCATAAGGCCCCAATTAGTCAATCCACGTCGTCTGGTGGCTAGAATCTCCAAGTGTGAGTCTCACATGCCACCTGTAGAATTTTGTGTGTCTTCGCGCGTTGACACATGAAGGCATGTGCACAGTTTGCTAGCCATCGTTTTGTTTTTTTGGTGCTTAAATCATCTTTTTGGCAAATCCTTTTTCCATCGTACTTAGGGAGGTGTTTTCTTTGAATCAACCTTCATTACCTATCTATTTGTTTTTGACATCCCACAATCCTTATTTGCTTTCCCTCCTACTCCTTCACAAGCTTTCTCACACCAAATCATAACTTTAATTTGTTCAATTTGGAAATTTTTTTTTAATGTTTCTAGTGAATTTTACAACTCAGTATCTTCACCATTAATTTTGCTGAAAAATATCCACATTAGTAGCTATCACTTAACTGAAGAGAGAACTTGCTTCTTACATTTCTACATTATACTCCCTATCAGCCTTCATTTTTTGGTCACATGGATATTTGTTTAACATCCATTGTTGCTCTTATATTCCCTGTCAACCTTTTGTGGTTTGTCCTATTATCAACCTTAGTTGTTGTATCTTTTTTCTCCATAAATTGGACTTGACTGGATCTTTATTATCCAACTCTGTTAATTTTTTTGCTTTCACGTGCAACTCATTTTTTTTTATAGTCCAGACCTGATATTACAGTGTCAACATGAATGGAGTAAATGTGACATCAAATTCTCAAAGGTCGAAGGCCTTTAATCAAGGACAGAAATACATAACTCAGAAGCTAAGCCAAGAAATCACATAAGGGGGATTTAACATGGAGGAAATAGTAAAGCTCAAAGCTTGGTTGGAAGGCCTAGATATGTCCACAGGCAATAAAATTACTTATTCACTTGCTTATTCATGTAAGCCTTTCAATTTCTATGGATTTAATGTCTCAGATAAGTTTGTTCAAGTTTCTTGGGTCATTGACTCAGGAACTATTGATCATATGACTAACTTTTCCCATCACTTTAATACATGTACTCCGTGTCTTAGCAATAGGAAAGTCTCAGTGGCTGACAGCTCTTTAGTAATTGTTTCAAGACTAGGAAATATTAGATTAATCCTTCATTTATTCTCAAAAATGTTCTCCAAGCTCCCAAGTTGTCTAATAATCTTATTTTCGTACAAAAACTCACCAAAGACATGCATTACAATGTGATTTTTCATCTTACTTGTTGCCTTTTCTAGGACTAGGCTTCGGGAAAGAGCATTAAGCTTGTTAAGGTTAATGAAAAGTTGTACTACATTGAGTCAACAAAAAATCCAAGTAATATCAAGAACACTTTATCTTCATCATTTCTTCCAGACATTTCTTCTTTTAAGGATAAGATTTGGCTTCATCATTGTCGACTTAGACACCCTTCTTTTAGAACTTTGAAAGTCATATTTCCGTCTTTGTGTAAAGGAGTTGAAAATTTCATTGTGACGTCTGTGAATTTGTCAAACATAGACGTTCACACTTTCTAATCAATAACACTAAGAGTTCAAACCCATTTTATTTAATTCTACCATCTTTAGCATTTGTGGGGCTTGATGGTCTATATCTTTTATTAATGATTGCATTAAAGTCTTTTGGATATTTCCCCTAAAAAGTAAATCAGATGTGAGTAGTTTGTTCCCAACCTTTCACACCATGATATAAGATCAGTTTGGTGTAAAAATTAAGAGGATTAGGACTAATAAGGCAAGGGATTACTTTAATCAAACACTGTCAACTTATTTCAAAAGGGAAAGAATCATACATGAGCCATCTTGTGTCAACACCCTACAACAAAATGGAGTGGTAGAAAAGAAATATAGTCATCTTTTATCCACTGCCTGTGCCTACTTGTTCCAAACCAATGTACCAAATTCTTATTAGGGGGAAGCCATCTTTACAGCCACTTACATTATAAACAGATTACCATCAAGGGTGCTTGATAATAAATCTCCCATGGCAGTCCTCTCTCAATTCTATCCAGATATCAAAACTTTAAACAACCTTACACCAAGAATATTTGGTTACACATCATTTGTTCACATTCATAGTAGTGGAAAGCTAGATCCAAAAGCCATTAAGTGCATTTTTGTGAGGTATTCCTCAACTAAAAAATAAATGTTATAACCCTCATACAAAAAAGATTCTATGTCTCAACTAACGTTACTTTTGCAGAAGATACTCTTTATTTCTCTAAACCTTATCATTTGGGGAAGGTTTTTATAAAAGATAAGGACAATGTTCCATTTTTACTTGACTTACCCTCCTTTACTTCCCAACTCAAGGAACCTATACCTAACATTAAGTCTATATCGTTGCATTATCCAAATCGTAAACCTTATGCTAATACATGCTCACTTATCCTGTCCCAAGTACTAAACTTATTATAATGTTGTTCATGATTCTACAAGATATTTGCAGGTGTACTCAAGGAGGAACACTCTCACTTTTGAACTAATGTGAGACTAAGAATTTAATCATAACCCTGGAATTGAGGTAACAGCAAGCACTTAATCAAATTCTTTAGATGAATAAAAAAATGATAACCTTGATATTCCAATTGCCCTTAGAAAAGGAACTAGAGAATGTACTAAGCATCTATTGTATCCACTTTCTCATTTTGTGTCATTTGAAAAATACTCGCCATTTCATAAAAATTTTACCATTCTTACTACTTTATCTGAGGCATTATCTTGGGAAGAATGGAGGTAAGCCATGAAAGTTGATATGGAAGTATTAGAGAAGAATAAGACATGGGAGTTGGTTAAATTACCTAAAGGGAAAAGACCAGTGGGGTGTAAATGAACCTTCTTAGTCAAGTATAAAGTTGATGGATCATTGGAAAGATATAAAGCACAGTTGGTTGTTAAAGGATACACTAAAACATATGGAGTAGACTATTAAGAGATATTTGCCCCAGTTACTAAAATGGATACAATTAGAATCTTGTTATCTCTAGCAACCAATTACAATTGGATATTTCAGCAATATAATGTGAAGAATGCCTTTCTCCATGGGGACTTAGACGAGGAAATCTACATAAGCATTCCACCAGGATTTGGAAGCAGCACAGAAGCAAACAAAGTGTTCAAATTGAAAAAAAAACTTTATATGGATTAAAACAAATTCCAAGAGCTTAGTTTAGGAGATTTGCCAGAGTAATGTTAGCCTCTGACTATAAACAAAGCCAAGGAGGCCACACTTTGTTCATTAAACACAAGGGTTTATGAGGAGTCACAGTCTTGCTAGTGTATGTAGATGATATCATTGTCATTGGAGATGATAAGATCGAACAAGAGGAACTTAAGAGATGTTTGGCCTGTGAATTTGAAATAAAAAATATGGGAAGATTGAAGTACTTCATTGGGAATTGAAGTAGCATATTCAAAATGGGGTATCTTTATTTCATAATAGAAATATGTGACAAATCTTCTAAAAGAGATAGGTACACTAGCAAGCAAACCTGCTAATACCCTAATTGATCTTAACCGTAATTTAGGAGAAGCCAATGATGATACTGTTGTCAACAAGGAAATGTACCAGAGGTTAGTAAGGAGGCTTATCTATCTTTCTCATACCAAACCTAATATAGCCTATGCAATAAGTGTAATTAGTCAATTCATGCATAATCCTAAGCAAATACACTTACATGTTGCTTAACGAATTCTACATTAGTTGAATGGCATTCCAGGAAATGAGATATTATTTAAGAAAAATATATTATTAACTTTGGAGGCTTATACAGATGTTGACTATGTAAGATCTGTAATAGATAGAAGGTCTACTACAGGTTATTGTACTCTTCTAGAAGATAATTTGATAACTTGGAGGAGTTAAAAATAGAATATGGTAGCAAGATCCAGTGTTGAGACATAATTTAAAGCAATGACTCTTAGAATCTATGAATTACTTTGGTTAAAGATTATCTTGGAAGATTTAAAGATTAAGTGCGATTGACTAATGAAACTCTATTGCGATAATCAATCAGCTATAAGCATTTCCCATAATCTAGTACAATATGATCGAACAAAGCATATTGAAGTAGACAGACATTTCATAACAGAAAAGCTGGTCAGCGAGCTTATTTATGCTCCTTATGTATCAACAACAGGCCAACTAACAGATATATTTACCAAACGGCTCAATAATACAACATTTCAAACCATTATATTTAAGTTGGGAATACAAAACATCTATTCACTAGCTTCAGGGAGAGTGTGGAACATATCAGATGTCAATTACAACATTTATTAGTCTAGCTCTAGTATTTATTAGTCTAATTTTAGTATTAATTAGTCCAACTTTCTTAGTGTATATTTTGTACATAAATATCTATGTTATCAAAGTATGGAATAAGGTGATATAAAAATTTTGTTTCCCTTCTCTACAATAATGGTTTTCAAAATGTAGGAAATTAGAGATTTCATAAGGAAATTAAGAATTTAAGACAAAGTTTAGAACAAAATATCATTTTATTTGGGAGAATTGTATTGTGCATCGTAATTTTCTATTCATACAACCTCTTTGGCCAAATTTTAACATATTCATAACAAAAAATTAAACCACATGTACCAACGCATTCAAACCATATATCACCTAAATATAGACTTTTAATTACAAATTATTAATATGTAAACAATTAAAATTACAAAATACCACAATTCAATTTACACTAATAGTAATAATAATAATAATAATAATAATGATAATATGTTGCTTAAATTGAAATTCAATGACTCTGTCCAAGGTTGCCCCAAATGAATCTAACGAAAATAGTATCATTTAGTTACTTATTGATTAAAGAAAAAGGTTCTATAAACTAATGGTTTTACAGCTTTGCCCTATTCAACGAATATCATTCGCACAAATTAGCTTTACCTTTACCCAAACAATCCATGCAAAACAAAAAAAATTTAAGAATTTGGATTCATTTGAGGAAAATTGCTGATTTAAATCCAAATTAAAATTTAGTGACAACTTATGTTTTAAAATTTAATTTAACAATGAAACAGTTCGATCTAACTACGACTATACTGGGCCTCCAAATGCAGCAAATTCGGACCCCAAGTTGAATGCTATATAACAAGCACACATAGAAGGCCATTGAGTGAAGCAGATAATTAAAAGCCTTTGTTCAGTGAGAAAATGATAATAAAATCTATTATAATGATTATTATAATCTTGGTTGTGCGGCTTCTTCTTCTTGATAGTATGGTTACTAACAGTGGCTTCATTGCTTCTTCTTCTTCTTTGAATGGTATGTCTAGGTCTTTTGGTTCTGTGAGACATTGGGAACTGAAAGAGCTCAAATGCAGAGAATTTAATGCAAAAATGAAGAAGAGAAGAAGCAGAGTGAGAAAAAGAATTTATTTTGGGAGAAACAGAGATTATGGAGGACATTACAGGGCTTACATGATCAAATGGTAAGCAAATTTCTTATTGTATAGCAAGGGATGTTAATATAATAATCATGCACAATCATTTTAAAGTTTTAAAATATTACAGCATTTCCTATTATATAGTAGGACGTTCAAATTTGATCAAATGTAGGCATATGCCAATTAATTTAATTAACTAGTCTTCTATTTCTAGATAGATCAATTGTTGCAAGCTATACAGAAGAGAGAAACAAGAGCTTATTTACACCTCTAATTTTCTTTTCAATTATATAGTGTGTATTTAAGGCAGAATATTCAAATTAATTCTATTTGTACTTTGTCTTGATTAAATTGTTGTCGTGATTATGCTTTAATTTAGGGTTGGTTTTTCGTCCAACAATGAAAAATCTAGTGTTGGTATATGATACAAATAAAATAATTGGTCTAAATTAGTTGAATTAAAGAAATTTACAAATTTCTCTTTTGTAACAAAAATTGAATCTGATAAGGATTGGGGTCACCGATCCTCACTATATACAGGTTGTAGACTAAGAAGATTTCGCTATCATATAATTGACTTGCCTCATATCGCGTTTTCATCCAATCAATAGTTGTCTTACTGAAAAATTTTTAACGACTGTATGCTACTTAGAAGTAATTCGTGTATGCGAGAAACATTAGCACACAATTTATTTTTCTCTTTCCAATTATAGTGATTGTACTTACCGCAGAATATTCAAATTACTTGTATTTCTAGTTCTGATGTTGATCAATTTGTCATTGCGGTTATGTTTTAATTTGGTCATGTTATAAATATACTTTTAGTTCTTCTAATTTCATAATATTTTTATTTGATAATTACGTAAAATATCAACTAATTTGATAGCTAATAATTCTTAAAAGAAATCATCTATTTTTGTGTAATTAATATATATAATTATTATAATAAATAAATTAAAATAGATAAAACAAATATTTAATAATTATTGCGTCATATTAAAGAATATGTCGTTTTCAAAAACATAAAAGCATTACTCTATATGAAAATGAATTCTCAACAGTCAACACTATAGATGGCAATTGCATGTGTGCAGTCTTAGAATAAAAAAAAAAGAGAGAGAGAGAGTAGCAAGTGACAGTAAAAAAATAGAAAAATATGTTTTTAATTCCACACTTATTAAAAATTATTATTTTAATCTTTTATTTATTAAAATATTTAAAATATTCTCTTATTTATTGAAAAATATTTCACTTGATTCTTTCACTTTTTAGAAATGACTAAATTTAGTCATTCTATCAAAACTTAAACCATAAATCTAAGAGGCTAAATTGATATTTTTATTAAAAAAGTGAAAGATCAAATGTAATATTTTTTAATAATTAAGAAATTATTTTAAACATTTTAATAAGTGAAAAATTAAAATAATAATTTTGTAATAAATAAAAAATTAAAAAAATATTTTGCTGATTAAAAAACCACAAATATGTAAAAGACATATTTAATATTAGACCTAACCATGTAACAAAAATCTAGGAAAATTTAATAGTTGAAAATTATGAGTCTAAATCTCTACAGTACTCCAAAGGAATTGCGTACTATTGAATGGTATAATTCTTTCATTTGAACCATTAGGTTAAACTTTAAAAGCTTCACATAGTTAAAAATATAACTTTTCAACCACTCATGATCTTTAAAATTAATTTAAAGTGTCAACTCACATATTTCCTTCAAATCTTAAACGTTAGGTCTATACATTTTGAGAGAAATGCACTGAATCTAAACCTGGAAATCATTTGAACTTAGATCATCTACGGAACATGTTTGCTACAACTATCCTTAGCATCGTTCATATCATCGGATGGCTATTTTATTGCCACATGTCCTTATGTTTTTTTCTCTTAAGGAAAATTAAGCATGCCATACGACGAGTGTTTCCTCTGCTCGACCACGCCAAATGCCATAAATTTCCTCTGTTCGTTCTCTTGGCATTTCTGACTTTTAGGGACCGCACTACCCACTCAACACTACACCACACTCTGTTCTCTCATTTCTTTCCTTCTCTGCATAATCTCTATGTTTCTTCCTTTGAATATCGTACCCTCTCATCCTAAGCAAATATATTCTTCGCTTTCCTATTTAGCGACCACCATTCGTTTCTTATTCTCTCCCTTTCCTTCAAATGAACATACCCCCAAAACTAAAGTCTTCCCTTGTTTGATTTAAAGATTAAAGTTTTCCCTTTTTTTTTTCTCAAAGGCACGCTAATATTTAAGACTGAACAACATCAAATTGATGTTCTTCATTCTTCGTAGCCTGTTCAGCCTTCCTTTTTGTTGTTCTTTGGTAGCTTAACTTGCCGATTGAAATGGGGTTCTTGATTCTTTGATTAACATGCTGCTTGAAGTTAGAGAGAGACCCAGGAAGCAAGTGCATCTTGCACAAGAAGAAATCAGGTAGCTTTGTGTTATCTTCCTTTGATCTCCTGAATCCTAAAAGAACCCATCAAGCTCAACTCTAACACTTAATTGCAACCAAAGAACAAAGCAAAAGGATCAAGCGGAGGAAGTTAAACAGAGGAATTTGATTTTCTTTGTGCCAGAAGCGCAAGTGAATAGCTACAGCTAGCCTTCTCAAGTTGTGCGAGGAAATGTACGTCATTTGGCATACTCAATTTTTTTAAAAAAAAGTATACGTGGCAACAATTTAGCCATAGGATGAATCAATTGGCGCTGAAGTCAGTGATAGCTGGTCCGTAAATGATCCGAGTTTAAATTATTTATAACAAAAAATTTGATGGCTTAGATTTAAAATCGACAAATTATATTTTTCAAAATTGGTGAAAAGTATACTTTTTAATCTAACGGTAAGATTCATCAGTAAATAGGTCGAACGGATGCTTATTACTGTAATAGAGGTGCCCTCTAAAAATTCACAACATAAGATTAATATTAAAATGAACTTAAAATCTTAAAAAAAGAAAAATAGCAGTGATGAGTAACTTACCAAGTTCATGAACATTCTAAACATTTAATTTGAGATAAACGCATATATATCTCATTATTTCATGAGGGAGTTGCCAAGTGAAATCCGTTTTAGTGCTAATAGATTAAAAGCTTCATTCTCTTAACCTCCTTCACTAAATATCCCACCAAATCAAAAATTGCATAAAAAAGTAATTAATTAATTTGCATCAAAAGATAATTAATTAATTTCTGAAACACAATTATATATGTCTTTGCTCAGAACCACCATCTCAAATGACTGCAACAAATCCAACATTGATGAGCTTCGTTGGGTGATTCAGATCCGTCAAACCCTAGAAGAAGAGCTTGAGGAGGAAGACGATGGCCAATTTTCTGTGTCCATCTTCAATGTTCCCAGGCCTCTTATGGCTACTGATCCAGATTCCTACATCCCTCAACAGGTTTTTTCTTTTTATTTGTTCTACTATAAGTAAATTACACTTTTTGTTCTTGCAAAATTATAAAATTTTTAATTCAGTCTTTTAAAATGTTTGTCTCTCAATAAGTTTTTTTTTTGTCTAATCAATTTAGTCATCCAATTATAAATTTGACTAAATTATTGCAAGTAAAATATTTTAAATATGTCTTTTACTTATCAGTTTAGTCTCAATTTAATATTTCGTTAATATAAAAGTTAATACATTTAGTCTCTAAATTTTAACTAAATTTGGATTAAATATGCTATCATTTATATTAGTGAGATATCAAATTAATAATATACTAATACGTAAGGATGAAATTGATAATCTAAATTAATAAGAGATTAATTTGAGATTGAATTGATAAGTGAGAGACTAATTTGAAATTTGATTGATAAGTGAGAGAACAAATTGATAATGTAAATTAGTGATGAACTAAATTAAAATTAAATTGATAAGTAAGAGATCAATTTAAAACTAAATTAATACATGACGGACCAAAAATGATGTTGAATCAGTGAAGTGGCCATGGTTGGTGTTCAGAAAAGCCAAAAGTGGGCATTATAGTCAACAAATTCATATGGACTCTCAGCAAATTCTTTTTGGACACTAAGCATAACTATTTCATCACATAACAATTACATAATCATTTTGTAAGCCAAATTAAAAACTCTATTAAATTTATGCTAGTTTAACAAATAAGAGGACTAAATTGGCTGAAGCTGTATTATTGGATGACGAAATTAAAAGGGTTACATGTTGAAGGACTAGATTGATAATTTTGTAATCTTCAAGGTGAAGGTTTGTTTTTTCTTGAAAAATGTATTTTCAGTCCTTTAGTTCGTTCAATTTTTTATTTGGTCCTTATAGTTTAGAAGTTTGTAATTGGGTCTTTGAAGCTTCCAAACATTTAATTTTAGTCCCTATCATTAAAACTCTGATAAGTTTTGCTTATGTAATTAATTGTATACTATCTCCAAATATGTATGATTTATGATGACAAAAATAAATAATAATAGATAATAAAATAAAATTAACTCACATACAAAATATTAGTAAAAATATAATGACAGAATTAAATTAACAATTATTTAAACGGCAAGGCTCAAATAAAAAATTCAGTAAAACTTTAAGAACAAAATACTATGTATCTCTATTTATCAATTGAACTAACCATTTCAAGTATATCCTAACAGGTTGCTATTGGTCCCTACCATTGTTGGCGTCCAGAAGTCATACACATGGAGAAGATCAAACTTGCTGCAACAAGAAGACTCAGAAAAAACCTTCAAACAAGCTTCAAGTTAGAACATCTTGTTGACCAACTGAGAAAATATGAACAGAGGATCAGAGCATGCTACAACAGATACATAAACTTCAATGGCGAAACCCTAGTTTGGATGATGATTGTTGATGCCTCCTTCTTGCTTGAGTTCCTTCAAGAAGGAAGGATGGTGATAGACTATGGAGGGAGGAAACTAGCTCATAATCAAACCCTAAGGGACATAGTAATGCTTGAGAATCAAATCCCACTGTTTGTTCTGAGAAAGGTTCTGGAGTTCAAAATGTCTGCACTGAAATCTGCAGATGATATGCTTCTTGATATGTTCATGAGGCTGTGCAAAGAAATTTCCCCTTTTGAGACTATGAAGGGGGAATATACTAAGATTCAAGCTTCAGAAAGTGCACATTTGTTGGATTTCTTGTATAATATGATTGTGCCCAGATTGGAAGAACAATCTGATGTAGTTGAACTGGAGGACCGACACAGAGACAGGGAAGGCATTAATGAAACTGAGAACTCATTTGTGAAATATGTTAAGCATGTCCTGAGTGAGATTTGGAGGATGCTTTCAACATTGACCAAATCATCAATGTGTTTAATCAAGAAGGTAGTGTTGACATTTTCTTTAATTAAATCCATAAATGTGGATTAACATGTCAAATCAATTATGGTATTGTTTTGATTCATATGAGAATATGTGGTCATCTTATTAGAGGTCTTTTTGCCCCTGTATCATTTCTAAACCATGAATTACGGTTTAGAGTCCAATGAACCGGACTGCTTGAAGCTAAACTATTGAGTAGGCACATATATAGGGAAATAGATCTCCTCAATCAGGAGTCAATGTAGACAAACATTTTAGGGGTCCATATGTGATTTTATGGGACTCATATGCAAAATTTTTTTTTAGAAGGCAATATGTAATTTTATGGGGACTTACATGCAAAATTTTTTTTTTGGGTCCATATTTAATTTTTACTGAACTTTTTATACGTATATTAGTTTATGAGGAAAATACCATTTGTTCTCCACTTATCAGTAAATTCTTAATTTAGTCCTTTTTTATTTGAAAAAAATATACTTTTGGTTCTTTACTTATCACAAAATTAACATTTTAAAGTATTACTTATTGAAATACTCCAAATAGTCTCTCACTCATTAGATAATGTCACACTTGGTTTTTTACTTTTAAAAAAAAATTAAATTTAGTCCTTCTATCAAAACCTAAACCCTAAATCTAAGATACTAAATTTGGTATTTTTTTGAAAAGTGGGGAGACCAAATGTGACATTTTTCAATGAGTGAGGGACTATTTTAGACATTTCAATAAGTAAGGGACCAAAATGATAATTTTGTGATAAGTGAAGGACCAAAAAGATATTTTACTCCTTTTTATTTTCAGTTTTCAATTTGGTTCCTAACTTATGAATTGATTCTCAATTTGGCTCATCACTGATTTTTATCCTCAATATGATCTCTCACTTATCAGTTTATTTTCAATTTGTTTCTTCTCTAATTTCAATTATCAATTTGGTCTCTCTTATTTAGTCAAGACTATAAGATAAATTGTGCTAACTTTCATATTAGTGAGATATTAAGATTAAATTAATAAGAGATGAAAGTGAATGACAAAATTGAGAATGAATTAATAAGTAGGGACCAAAATAGTATTTCTACTATATTACATTTCTCTCTGTGTGTTCTTATATTTACAGGTAAATTAAGGCCAATAATTCTAGAACTTTATAATCACTTATCCTTCAGGTACTGTTATACAAGCCTATGAAGATGGTCATTTATTTGCCTTGGATAATCATCTCTAACCTTCCAGGAGTGGGAATCATAAAACACCCTGTAGAATACTTGTTCTTCTCACAAGAGAAAGATCAATCAAAACCAGAAACTGGGAATTTCAACAAACCACCATTAATGGAGGAAATCACTATCCCTTGTGTTACAGAACTCTTAAATTCTGGAATCTCTTTCTCACCCACCAATGGAGGCATACAAAGCATAAGATTTGATGCAGAAACACTCACACTTCACCTTCCCACCATAAGCACAGACCTAAACACTCAAGTCTTGCTTAGAAACTTGGTTGCTTATGAAGCATCAGTTTCATGTGGGCCTCTGGTTCTCACAAGATTCACAGAGCTGATGAATGGGATTGTGGATTCTGAGGAGGATGCAAAGATTCTGCGAGAAAAAGGGATTGTTCAGAACCACATGAAGAGTGATGAAGAAGTGGCAAACCTGTGGAATGGTATGAGCAGGTCCATTAGATTGACGAAGGTAGGGTTTTTGGATAAGGTCATTGAAGATGTGAACAAGTATTATAATGGAAGAATGAGTGTGAAAGCATGGAGATTCATGAATCGTTATGTATTTGGTTCATGGCAGTTTCTAACGTTTCTGGGTGTCATCTTCGTCTTGCTCTTGATGTCTCTGCAAGTTTTCTGCTCTTTTTATAAGTGCAATCGCAGGAACCGTGTTCATACTACTGACTGACTCAGTGGAAAAGTATTAGACTCCTATTTTTCTTAATCTTTAGCATAGCTTTTAATTTTCTGTTCTATTTTTTTTTTCTTTTGACTTATGAAATCTTTTTTTCCCTATTATATTCCATATTTGTAAGCTATTAAGAGCAAGTTTTGCAACATTTTTTCTATTATATTTCATTTGACGTTCATAAATAAATATATTAATTGTTTGAATAAAATTTTTTACAATTTTTTTATTTCAATAATTAGACAATAAAAAAGTTAAAGATTTATATGCAATGTTTTATATTTTTTTATGCTAATGGTATAATTTTTGAATTGAATTATATATTTTTATATTATTATTAATTAATTATAAAATTTACCCTAAACCCTAAATTTGATAACAAAAACATTAAAAAAAATTATATCTAAATCTAATTTATGAAAAAAAAGAAGCAAATTTTAAACACAAGTCAAATTGTTATATGATTCGGTTAAAATTTAACTAATTTCTTACAACATTTATAGAATTTATTTAAGAAAACAATTCCAAATAAGTAAAATTAGTGTTTGGTATCATTTGAAGTGACATACTTAAAAGTGCTTTTATTTTCAATATAATGTCGGCAAATAAAATTTTTTAAAACATTCATTTTAATCCATGTGAATGAGTTTGTAGTATCTTAGTAAATTAAGATATAACATATACAATCAAAATAAATATAAGTTATATGTAGTGAAAATTTTGACTATAAAATTTGAAAGCAAGGCAAATTCTACATTTTTTTTTAATATAAAGTTTATCATCAATTAAACATATTATATAGTAATTTTTACAGGAAAAAAATTTCTATAAAGTTCCCTATATCATTGCTTTGCTATTTTTTAATTACAACATGACAAGTGTTTGTTGTTCAATAATATTATGACACGTGTATGATTGTTACAGATAATTGTTTTATCTTTAAATTAAATTATACATTATTATTAGTTAATTCAACACTTGTCATATTCTAATTGGATAATATAATGGCAAAGATATAAGACACTACACATAAGTTAAGTCCATTTTTATATCAAAAACTTCAATTTTGTAAGAATTAAGGGACTTAACTAATAAAATTTATGTATTATGGAAGAAATCATCATAGGAAATTAATTTATATCTTTTTTTTCCAATAAAAATAAATTTATATCAATGTTGCAATTTTTTTTTTCTGCATCTTCTATCTCTTTCTCATTTTTGAGAAAAAGATTGGTTGCATTTGAAACCAAGATGTGCAGATCCAACGGATATTATTGAACAAAATGCCTGATCTAATGGATCACAATAAGTCTAATAACTTTTTGATTGCACGAAATTTGATGTAACGGTCCAAATTCTTTACATGGCATAATCAGATGGTTTAAAATTAACATAGTTCCTGCCCTCAACTATATCACATCTTCATCCCCTTGGCAAAGCTCAACCCCTTTCACGCTGTGATCTGATCGTGTCACCGACCATTTCTGGCTAAGCCTCACTGTCTGTCATGTTCTCACTAGTACGTCCAGGTGTGCTTTTTTCTTCCTTTTTCGACACAATGGCTGAAATTTGTTTGAATGTGTATTCTCTGAAGCTTTTTCGTAGTTTATGCTATTTCTATCATCTTCAAAGTTGTTTTTGCTGCAATTTTGTAGGGTGATTGAATGATTGCTAATATGAATGTTTAGAGCCCAAATTATGTTTGTTTTGGTTAGTTTGCTTTCTCTCTAAGCCTTTATAAATTTCATTTTATTTGCTTTCTACTATTATTAGTTGTGCACACATAGGTCATGGAAAGAAAGGATGGGAAAAAATTCTTTAAAAGGAAAAAAAACCATAAGAACATGTCATGATAAAAATGGAAAAAGAGTGAGAAATTAATGGATTAGTATTAGTGACTGTTATGTTTGAAGCAAGTTTGCACTTTTCACCCATTTTAATTATATAAAGTAAGTAGAAGCAGGTAGGAAGAGTGTTTATTGAAGATTCTTAACAATTTTGAGATTATTCCTCAACAAGAAGAAGAATGGATATTGTCTCTTTCTTGCTCTATAGAAAGAAGCTATACCTCTTTAAGCTTATTGTGTCTCTTTAACTATGTTTTATTCCATTTTCTTTGTATTAATTTTCTAATCTAGAGACTACTATGGACTTGAGTATACAAAAAATACCAGAAAGCATTGTGTTTTTTTGCATTTACTTGTTGAAGTTATGTGTATTTAACAATTGGCATTCCTTTAATTCTAAATGAACTTTTAGTGTTCTTTTTGCCACTAACGTATCTCTTTAAGAATTTTAAAGTTTGGTAACAACTTTAAAAATTTCAAAGTTTGGTGAAAATCTTTCAAAAATTGGTAGTATGTTTTCAGAAGTTGGTTGTAATTTGTCAAGAGTTGGTAACCATCCTTAGAAAATATGCATGGAAGAAATCTTTATAATTGTTGAATTAATGGTTTGCAGCATTATAAATAGGGGGGATGTAATAATGGGAGTGTGTAGCAAAATGAGAAGTTGTATGAGTGTTTGAAAAATGAAAAGAGGTATGGGGAGAAGTTTATAGTGAAATGTATCTTTGGTAGTTCTTGTAATTTTGTGGAGGGCAATAAAAAGTTTTTTCAATTAAAGTCCCTATTCTTGCCTCTTGTATTCTACAAATGGTATCATAGCCTGTTAGAGTCTAGCTTTATTTTGGTTTGGGTTTAGTTCAAGTCTGGTCAACTGAGTCTCTAAGCTCGGAGGTTTCTTTGTTCGAGTATGAGATCTAGGATCCTTGTACAAGTAGATTTTGCCGAAATACAGTCGGGACTGTGAAGAAATGCTGTCAAGAATCAAGGAAACTTGGTGTAACTGTAGAGCACTGCCAAAATTGCTATGGTTTATATGTTAACGGATACATCGGTTGAGAAGTTAACTAATGATAACTATTAGATCTAGAGTGCTGTAGTTGAGCTCTATTTAGGAGATTAGAATCTTTGGGACCTTATTGATAGAGATGAAACAGTTCTACTTGCAAATTCAAATGAACTAAAGAAATGACAGGTAAGAGTTAGAAAGACATTTTACATATTAATTTCTACTGTGGAACCGCAATTTGTTAGATACATTAAGGAAGCCAAGACATTAAAAGAGGTATGGGATGCACTTGCCACACTGTTTGAAAGGGCAAATAATGCAAAATAATATGTTGGTAAGCAAATATTTTTTAAAGATTAAATCTATTTGCACTGAAATTTCAAAATTAGACCCACAGAATGCTATTACCGACACCAAAATGCGAAGAATCATTATCGCAAGATTAAATCCAAAGTATCATAGTCTTGTCACTGCCATAAGAGGCTAGGTTAAGGAACCAATTCTAGTAGAGTTGGAAAGTATACAAGTTAACCAGAAGGCTTTGGATTTATAAATATCTAAAACTTCTTTGAAAGATGAAGAAAAAGCTCTCTTTGGCAAACAAAAACGCTAACAAGAGTAATCCAGCTAGAGAAAGAAATGAGATAATAGAAGACATCAAAATGGTTGGTAGGGAAACCATCGTGGAAGAGGCTCATATTGAGGGGGAGCTTGCCTAGATCCACATGACTCTAAATTAATGAAAGAGCGACAAAGAGACAATAGATGCTACAATTGCGGCAGAAAAGGTCACTTTGCTAGAAATTGCATATCACCTTGCAAAAAAGGAAATGTTACCACTGAACACTATAGTAAAGAAGAATGAGACTTTCAAGAATCCTTTGCATCCACAAAAGAATTAGAAGAGATTGCAGTGACTTGTATTAAAGAACCATAAGAAGATGTGGCTAGTAACGACAAGTGACATATATGTCAATTACGAAGAAGAATGGATTGCTGATTCCGGATGTTCTAACCATATGACATAAGATAAAAAGAAGCTGTTAACAATGTTTGAATATAGAGAAAGTTAAGTTGTTGTAATAGAAAACAATTTGAGATTGCCAATAACCTATGTTGAGCATATAGAAATTAATCCTCGCCATAGTACAAAGAAAGTACATTTACAAAATGTTTACTATATACTTAGAATGAAGAAAAATCTCTTATAAGTGTCACAACTTGCATCTGAAGACAACTATGTGGTGCTCAGGCTACAGGATGTGAAGGTATATAGAAGTATAGATCAAATTAGTGCACTAATTATGGAGGGTAAGCATGTAGAGTCTATCTACATAATGCTAGCATAAACAACATACGTAAATATGGCAAGATGAAATGAGACAATAGATTTGTGGCATGCAAGACTTGGCCACATCAGTTATCATATGCTAAAGTTAATAATGAAAAAGGAAATGCTTAGAGGACTTACATAACTTAAAGTTTGAGACGGCGTAGTTTATGCAGGATGTTAGTATAGTAAGGTACATCAATTACTATATGAGGAGTCAAGTTTCAAAGCTAAGAAGCCATTTGAAATAATGCATTAATATTTTTAGACCAATAAAGCAAGCCTCTATCAGTGGATATTGGCATTTGATCACATTCATTGATGACTACTCAAGGTACGTATGTTATGAAAGAGAAGTTAGAAGCATTATCTATATTTAAGTTGTTTAACGAGAAAAATGAAAGGGAAGTTAGGCATAAAATTTTGTGCCTACGTTTTGACAATGGAAGAGAATATACATATAAGGAATTTGATGAGTATCTGCAACAGAATAATATACGGCAATAGTTGACATACCTGGAACACCTTAACAAAATAGGGTTGCAAAAAGAAAAAATCGATGCTTGGCAAAAATTTAAGGAAGTATGTTGCATGCCAAGATGTATCGCCATGATTCTAGGCAGAATGCATGAACATCACAATTCATATTACCAATAGGTTACCATAAGTGAAACTTGATTTTATGTTGCCTTACGAGAAGCTTTGGAATATCAAACCTATAGTAAGTCACTTCCAAATGTTTGATTGTGTGTGTTATGTTTTCACATTTGACCATCAGCGTAGTAAATTTGACAAGAGGGTAGTTCATTGTATATTTGTGGGTTATGGTAATCAATGAAAATGTTCGAAATGTTGCGATCTAACCACTGGCAAATGTTATACATATCATAAAGTAGTATTTGATGAGGCATCATCATGGTGGTTACCGTAAGCAATAAATCTTCCTAATTCAATAGAGACTGAAAAAATATTACAAGAGAAATTGAAGGAGCATGAAAGTGAAGTCCAGCCAATCTTTGAAGTTGAAGTACATCTGGCGATAAATGATGACAATTTGAGTGACAAACAAAGTGAAAAGAGCCCTTAGAAGACATGAGTGCATGCAACACTGAAATAACTTAAAGTATGTAAATTCGGTAGTGATCGAAGATGGAAGGCATAATGAGCCAACAACATATGAAGAGGCGTCTGGTACAAAAGAATGGAAGAAAGCTATGGAAGAAGAGATTGACACGTTTAAATAGAATTAGACATGGGAGTTTGTGCCAAAACCCAAAGATGTATAACCCATTTCCTGCAAATGGGTGTATAAAGTAATAAGTTATTCTGACGGATCAATTGAAAGATACAAAGCTCAGCTAGTGGCACATGGTTTTTCCTAGAGGTATATATTTGATTATGAATAAACATTCAGTCTAGTGGCTAAAATTACTACTGTATAAGTTTGGTTGTCTCTCGTTGTGAGAAAGTCTTAGAAGTTGTGGCAAATGGATGTGAAGAACACTTTTCAACATGGAGAATTGGATCGGGAAATCTATATGAATTAACCGAGAGGATTTGAGGGAAAAGCACACTCAGATTATGTATGAAAGTTGAAAAAAGCTTTGTATGGGCTTAAACAAGCACAAAGAGCATAGTATGGAAAAATTGCTGAGTTCCTAATACTAATGGATATTCATTAACACCTGTAGATTCAAATCTATTTGTAAGAGTTCACAAAGACAAAATGACAGCAATCTTAGTATATGTAGATGATCTGATCATCACTGTAGATGATAAGATTGAAATTCATTAAATTATAGTAAATCTAACAATATGCTTTTAAATGAAAGATCTTGGAGAACTGAGACATTTTGGAAATTGAATGGAGTAGAGAAGGATTATTTTTGTGTCAACAAAAGTATGCCAGAGATCTTTAACAGAAGTTTGGAATGTTCGATTGTAAATCTTTCTCAACTCTGATGGAAACAAATGCAAAATTTTACTCAACTGAAAAAAAAGGACTTAGAAGATGTTACCATGTAAAGACAATTGGTGGGAAATATGATATATGTAATGATAACTCGTCCAGATCTTTCCTATGTAGTTGAAGTAATAAGACGATTTATGCAACATTCCAAAAAACCACATTTAGAAGCACTGTGATGCATTTTAAGGTATGTCAAAGGTATGTTAGATTATAGGATAATCTACAAGAAAGGAAATTCATGCAAGTTAAAAGGATATTGTGATGCTAACTATGCTGGTAATCATAACACATGTCATTCGGTATGCATTTGGCTTGGGGTCAAGATTAATATCTTGGTGCAATAAAAGGCAACCTATAGTAGCTCTATCAAGCACGAAATCTGAATATAGAGCAACCGTGTCATTAGCACAAGAAAGCACATGATTGATACAGTTACTAAAAAATTTAAATCAATCAATGACATATCCAGTAGAATTATATTGTGACAACATATCTGCAATTCACTTAGTAGAGAATCCTGTTTTCCATGCCAGGACAAAGCATGTGTTGGTACATTATCATTACATTCAAGAAAAAGTGCTAAAAAGAGAAATCCACCTTAAGTACATTGACACATATCATCAAGTTGTTGATGTACTTATCAAAGGTTTAAATAAAGTCAAGTTTAAAAAATTTCAAAAGCAACTTGGAATGACTTCAAGAGTAATAATACAAGATATTAGTCGGCGAGGAGAAGTATTAAATATGCTACCGAATTATCTCTTTAAGAATTTCAAATTTCGGTAACAACTTTAAGAATTTCAAAATTTAGTGAAAATATTTCAAAAGTTGGTCGTAAGTTTTCAAAAGTTAATTGTAATTTGTTAAAGGTTGATAACCATCTTTAGAAAATATGCATAGAAAAAATATTTAAAATTATTAAATTAATGGTTCGTTAGCATTAGAAATAGGGGATGTGATAATAAAAGTGTGTGGCAAAATGAGAAGTTGTATGAATGTGTGAGAAATAAGATGTGTGGAGAGAAGTTTATAGGGAAATGTATATTTGGTAGTTTTTGTAATTTTGTTGATAGCAATAAAAAAATCTTTTAATTAAAGTCTTATTCTTGTTTCTTTTACTAAATCACCAGGTATCAGAAACTTCAATGTCAGCTACACAAATAATTGCTGATATCTATGCTTCATTCTTATTTCCATTATCCTCAAAATAAAATTCTTTTAGACTTAATGGCATGAGTCTTTATTTTCAGTTTTTGATAATTATGTACAACAGTGTAAATAAGATCATTCTCAGTAGAGATAATGTAACAATTTCATACATTTTAGGTGTTCTGAATGGATTCATGCAGATTATAATATGGTTATTTGTGAAGAAACTTATAAGAAATATGAATAAGGAGTTTAAAATATGAAAAAAGTGGAAAATAAATAACACAGATGTCAGATAGAAACCCTGTTATATTTTCCTTCATGCTAGTAATCCACTATTTATAGGTGTGAAAAAATTTGGTATTGATGCACTTTAAAAAGTTTGTTTTTCTACATTTTCTCCATTGTTCCCTCATCTCTATAGTAATTCAAGCATCATCTATTCAGAATATCACTCCGTCATTTATGTGATTACTGTTTGCATTATAATCTGTTTGACTTTAACCTAACTCAGATTTTCTTCGCCCTTCTTTAAAAACATTAGACCCTGTCCAATGGCCTGCATACAGACGCAGTCTATTACCGGGAGGGTCTAGGGTTTTCAGCCATTAATGCATATAAATATTTAATTTTTCTTCAAAAAATAGTTAAAAAAAAAAGTCTTTTTTTTTTTTTTTTTTCGTTTTTACATTTTAGACAGGTTTTTGTGTACCCGCCATGTAATGAGCTGGTGGTTCTGCTGCATTTCTGTTTCTTGTCGTCTGAAAGACAGAACAGAAAGCGAAGAAGCTTGTTTGAAAACGAAGACAGATTTTGCGAAGGGGATGAAACTCTGGTTTGTCTTCATCTCTCTACTACTATCCAACTATTCGGTTTTGCTTGACCTTAAAATCTCCATTGCTTATTCACTTTTATTCTACTTATATCAATCTCAATTTTCTTCTTGTGTTTTCCTCGTTTCTCTTAAAATTAGGAGAAGAAATTGCTGTAGCGTTTCGGACAGAGTACGCAAGCCTTATCCAAACTGTATTTAAGCTGTATACATAATTAGAAAATAATAAATACTTATATGATACATATCCAAGAGCATCGTACGTGTATCAGTGTCAGATACTCGTGCGATTCAGATACTTTTCCCCCCTTTTGTCATATTGGTGTTTCACTGGTGTTTGTCATTGATTTTGGAATGGGGAAAGAAATTTTGGCTTATCGGTTTATGCATGCTTGATTTTTGAAGTTTGATTTGAGCTCCAAGTATGTATAATGTTCTCAAAACGGAACAAAATTGTGCAAGGAAAATTTATACTCTGTATGACAAGGTTTCTCAGACATTGCAGTTTCGAAATCCAATTTCAGATATACATATTACAAGTGGCAATGTCATATTAAAGCATGTTGTCTCGTCGTCAAATACTGAAGAGGCTCTTGCTAGCCAATTGGAATTAGTATTGCGTGCTTCTTCTGATGTTTCTGTACTTCGACAAGTTAGACAAATTCATGGACAGGTCATTGTCAGTGGAATTACTAATAATAGTCTAAATGCTAAGTTGTTGGGAATGTATGCTCTTAGTGGTAGCATCAAGGATGCTAGAAACATGTTTTACAGACTTGAACTGTGCTACACTCTTCCTTGGAATTGGATGATAAGAGGCCTTACAATGATGGGTTGGTTTGATTTTGCCTTGTTATTTTACTTTAAGATGTTGGATAGCAAAATTTCTCCTGACAAATATACATTTCCTTATGTAATTAAAGCTTGCAATGGTTTAAATAATGTTCAATTGTGCAAGATGATCCATAATACAATTCAGTCGTTGGGCTTCCATTTGGATTTGTTTGTTGGTAGTTCGTTAATCAAGTTGTATGCAGAAAATGGTTATATTCATGAAGCGAGATGCTTATTTGATAAAATGCCTCAGAAAGACAGCATTTTGTGGAATGTCATGCTCAATGGTTATGTAAAAAATGGAGATTTTAACAGTGCTATAGGAACTTTCCAGGAAATGAGGAAATGTAATAATAAACCGAATTCGGTCACATATAGTTGCATTTTGTCTGCATGTGCCACAAAAGGGATACTTTACTTTGGTATTCAGCTTCACAGTCTTGTTATTGCCAGTGGATTTGAGTTTGATTCCCAGGTAGCCAACACGCTACTTGCTATGTATTCAAAATGTGGAAACCTTTTTGATGCACGTAAATTATTTAATATGATGCCAAAGACTGATACAGTGACTTGGAATGGATTGATTGCTGGATTTGTGCAAAACGGATTTACAGATGAGGCTTTACCATTGTTTAATACAATGATCTCTACTGATGTCAAACCAGATTCAATCACTTTGTCAAGTTTCCTTCCTTCTGTCATTGAATCTGGGAGTCTCAAACAAGTTAAGGAAATTCATGGTTATATAGTCCGGCACATCATACCTTTTGATGTCTACCTGAAGAGTGCTCTTATTGATATATACTTCAAGGGAGGAGATGTAGAGGTGGCACAGAAGATTTTCCAACTGAGTACTGATGTTGATGTTGTCGTATGCACTGCTATGATATCAGGATATGCACTTAATGGGCTGAATATGGATGCTATCAACATATTTAGGTGGTTAATTCAGGAGAAAATGGTGCCTAATTGCTTGACAATGGCTAGTGTTTTGCCAGCTTGTGCTGCTTTGGCTGCACTGAAATTAGGGAAGGAATTGCATGGTAACATTCTTAAAAGAGGACTTGATAACATGTGTCATGTGGGATCTGCTATCACAGATATGTATGCAAAATGTGGAAGACTGGACCTTGCTTATCAGTTTTTCAGAAGAATGTCTGAAAGAGATGCTGTATGTTGGAACTCAATGATTGCAAGCTTCTCGCAGAATGGGAAACCTGAAATGGCCATTGAACTTTTTCGTCAAATGGGAATGAGTGGAACCAGGTATGATTCTGTGAGCCTATCGGCTTCTCTTTCATCTTGTGCCAATTTACCTGCACTATATTATGGGAAAGAGATACATGGCTTCATAATTAGAACTGCATTCGATGCCGACATATTTGTTGAGAGTGCACTGATAGACATGTATTCTAAATGTGGAAAATTAGCTATGGCAAGGTGCGTGTTTGATTTCATGGATCAAAAGAATGAAGTTTCATGGAATAGTATCATCACTGCATATGGGAACCATGGTTATGCAAGAGAATGCCTTGATCTATTCCACAAGATGTTGAAAATTGGAATTCGTCCAGATCATGTTACTTTTCTTATAATAATATCTGCTTGTGGCCATGCAGGCCTAGTTGAGGAAGGCATAAGCTACTTCCGTCACTTGACTGAGGAATTTGGGATTTCTGCTAAAATGGAGCATTATTCATGCATGGTAGATTTATATGGTCGTGCAGGTCGTTTGCATGAGGCATTTGATACTATAACGAGCATGCCATTTACTCCAGATGCAGGTGTTTGGGGAACACTGCTTGGAGCTTGTAGGGTCCATGGCAATGTTGAGCTTGCCAAGCTGGCTTCAAGATATATTCTTGAATTAGCCCCAGAAAATTCAGGATACTATATCTTGCTTTCAAATGTACATGCTGATGCTGGGGAGTGGACAAATGTTCTTAAGATACGGAGTTTAATGAAGGAAAAGGGAGTTCAAAAGATACCTGGATACAGCTGGATTGATGTCAACAGCACCACCCACATGTTCTCTGCTGCAGAGGGAAGTCATCCTCAATCTGTTGAGATTTATTTGATTCTGAATAGTCTTCTTCTTGAACTGAGAAAAGAGGGTTACGTTCCTCAACCATACCTTCCAATGCACCCACAAGTCATGGGCAAGAATCGAGTCCATATAAATTGATTGCTTTCAGATTCTCAGAATCAGTGAGGGCATAAATTTTTTATTGTGGCCCATAGCTTAATACAATGACTTCATGCTGACCTTATGGTATGCTTTCAGTTGTTGCTTATGGTGATAATTGTTAAGTCCTGATTATTCATTTTCATATGCGTTAGAGTTGTTAATAAAATCATTCATTGACCTTCACTTAACAACTTAAACTTGTTAAGGTCCTTGACATAGTATTAAAAACTAAGTGGTCAGAAGTTCTACTCTTATTGCTTCTATTCTCCTAATTAAATTGAATTTTAGCATTGTATGTGGTGGATGGGCCTGCACTTTATCCACTTTCTTAAAGGGCATTCGTGTAAGGACAAGTGTTTCAGTTAACAATAAAATCATTTATGGGTGTTCACTGAACAACTTAGCTTTTAGGTTAAGGTTGTTGAAATTATGAATTTTGTTGTACTAATGCACTAATTTAAAGATATAACTATTCTCCTAATTAGGAAGTGTCCGTCATTGATTTATAACCATAATGGTTCATCCTATTCACTTACTGGTTCAGAGCTGTCATTCTATGCAACGTTATATTCCTCTTTTAATCTTAGCTTTCTCTGATAATTCTGTTATATGAATTGATTGTTTCTAGAAGCCAATATGTCTCTACTGTTTCTCTCATTTTCGGAAGTCATGCCCCGAATGTTATTGCTGAATCGAATCATTTGATGATCTTTTGTACAGTATGGTCTATGATTTACCCATGTTCTCGTAGCAAGCCTCTGAAGCAATGTGTGGAAAGCTGTGTAGTGAAACCTGAGCAATTCACTTTATTACTCTACGTCCTTCTGCTATTTAAATTTTTCAGACTTCTGCTGCAAGACGAAAAATAGAACATGTGTTCTGTATTTATGTGCATGTTTAAGCACCTTGATTTCTATGGTAGATTCAGTAAGTTTCGTGGCTGCAATGTTATGCTTTTTAAGTCTTTGCTTTACAGCTCAGAACAGAATTAAATAGTCAAACAGATTGTTATGGATTTTACCTACAAGCACAAGTAGTAAAAAGGAGAGGATAAAAGAGTCACTTGAATATTTTGTTTCAGAATGATATGATGACATGCGTAGGCATTTTCTGTGTGCACCACTTTTCTTGTTATGTAGAATTTTGCATTTACAATATACCTGTTGCAAGCCTGCAGATTGAGGATGATTATTGTTCTCTTTCTTATGTCTAGGAATGTGGGTACTTCTTTAGTCCTCACTTGTATATTTCTTTAGAAAGCATCTAGAATTCATGGTTTCTGCATACAAATATGGCTCTTCTAAACCTATTTGTTATTTGTTTACTTTTCAGGAAGAGGTTTGAAGCATATTTATTTTTTCAATTGTTTTTTGTATGTATTCTAATCATTTACAACTGAGGAAAGATTGTAGCAATAAATTTGAGTTGTATGGAGGCTTTTATCTACTTCATATAGTGGCCAATCATGTCTTACCAATTTGTTCAGAGCCGCTGCTCACGAAGCTAAGAAATCTCTTAGGCAGATTCGCTTTTTCAGAGTTGCAAGCAATAACTGACCTCAATGCTGTGTCTGTGTGATCACAGACACAAATAGGTCCAAAGTTTCATGCGTGCTTGGTCCAAAGTTCTTATAATTTGTTGATACCATAAAACAAATAGGTGTTACTTTTATTATGAACCTAATTTCCAAAACCGTTCTCCAGACTCTTAATTCAGATCATCGGTATGCCAACACCATCAATGGCCTGTCACATCGGATAGTAATATTATGTATCTCCATAAAAAACCTGGAACTGACAATTGCCCCCAGCCAGTCTACGACACATGGGTTAGCATGTGTCATCTTTTGTCAGATTGCATGCCCTTCTCACACCCTGAGCAGCATTGTCAGCATTATCTAGACATACCCAAGTCCTTAATAAGAAGCCTCCTCCGGCACATCCAACAGCTATCAAAGATAGTGTTCTGACACCCAGCCAATGAGAATGCCATTCCACAATTAGTTGTCTCATGTTACTTCAGTTGTTGGTTTAGTGTTTATGGCATCATAGGATTTACAGTAGAGAATGTTAATGTGTATAAGAAATGTCTAAATTTCTCTGTAAGTTCTGCATACCTCTAAAGGAAAATTATGGATAGAATTCCAGTTTGGCATTCAAAGTTCCATACCAGTAGAGGTGGAGACTTTCTTTTTGTTGATTGCTCATTGCTATCCTCTTTTCAGTGCGTATTTGCAGTTGTATCACATGTTTCTTTACATTTAACAGCACGAATATAAGCTCTCTTTCTCAATTGTAAATATGATCATATTTCGTAAGAGTTCACTTGCCTTGTAGCATGCAGAGTTGAAGCCATGTGATGTGTGAGACGGTTATCATTCTTCTAATCGATAGAGAGAGGATGGTATTAGTATGAGCTTAATATTGTTGTATTTGGACTACGGATTCAACATCTGTATTGAAAGTTGTAGGAAAAAATTGCATTTAGTCATTCCAGTTATAATATCTCTTCTGATAGAAGAAAAAAAAAAAACCATCCATTCTCTAATCTATGTAAAATTACTTAAATACCATTAAATTTGATATTTGTTTACCTTTCATCTTCACCAGTTAATTTATTCATATATCTATGACTTGTTTATCTCTTATAGATTCTATGTATTCATGGTTTGAAGTGTTGATTAAAAGTTGTGGAGCTTTTTAGGTTGAATGGAGGAGCTCAAAATCGGTTAAACTACGGTTTAGAAGTTTAGTTATAATGGAATGAAATTCCTCCTTGCCAGATGAAATTTAAATTTTTTTTTCTTTTTTTACTTTCCATATTGGAGAGGTTTGAAATGAAATAAAATAGGTAGGTGATTCAAGTATAATTATATTCTCTTCAGTTAAGAATTTGTTAAAATCATATATTAGTTATAAGAGTAATATTAAAAAACAATAATTTATAAGTCTCTCTATTTGATTAATAATCTCTTTTGGTTAAACTTCTAAAAAATAAAATAATATTTGACTTATCACTTCACTTCTTATCATTCTAATCCATTTCATTATTATTCGACTTTATTCTATTATCATTCCTATCTATTCCATTAATTACTATCTCCTTGTATTTCCAAACTTCCAAACCTAACATTAAGGTCTAATTGCAATGAGTGAAGCTCCGAAGGCTGTGAAACACCCATGGTTTCTTAAGAAACAGTATAGGCCTCAACTCAGTGTCCATAACCATTCTCTTGTTTCAGATGGCACAAAAGTCCTTCATTCTGTTCTCCTTTGACAGCAAACGAAAGGTGCTCTCAACGAAAATGTTGAACAAGTGACTAACGAAGAAGAAGATTTGCTTGTTCCAAATACACAGAATGATTAAGCACAAAAGAAAAGGGTATGGAGGTCTTGCTTGTTACCGTAGCCAAGTTGGTCGTCTTCGCTATTTATGGTGTCCTCTACAGTACGCAAAAGCACTGAGTGGAATTGAGAGAATCAACCTCATCTAAGACACAGAGAGTAAAGAAAGCCTCGTTTGATCAATTGGACTTAAAAAGAAACTAAATATGGAAGTTACAGGTTCCAGAAAGAATACATAGGATCTGAATTTGCTATAGTTGGTAACTTGGTATTACGATTCAAATATCTAAACCGTTAAATGAATAATAGCTCAATTTTTTACTAATAAAGAGGGGTCAATTGGAACAAGATTAGAGAGAATCTTAATTGCTTTACCCAGGTGACCAGCTCTTCTCTTGAAACGTATTGCCTAAAGATTTGGATTCAATGTAGTTAGGAAGAAATGTACATATCTAACGATTGAAATTGAATGAAATGCGTAATCTGACGATTCAAATTAATCTTAATAATTATACACGATTTCAAAGATTTAATTTAACAGTTCAGATAAAATAACTGCATGATTTAGCAGTGTACAATCCTTCCAGGAAATTGTAGGGAATCTGGACTCGCTGCCCAAATGCTTTTTTGTTAGATATAATTATATTTTTTAATTAATTTTGTATTTACTAGTCAACTCTTTTTTTTTTTTGTTGGATGAAATTATTGGTACATGTGGCTTATGTTTGGTCACAAATTATTGTGATACCTATTGCAATTGCGAGTATATTTGGAACAAGTGAAAATTTTGGATATTTTTTCAGGCACAATTAAAGTAGATAAAGAAAACCTCTCGTATATCATGAATAGAGAAATGCCACTCAATTAGTAAAATTTATTACCGGTGCAATTATTAGTGTTATTGTTATTTATATATATTATCATGTATTATTTTTATCAAAGTCATATAGTTTAATTGTAAATTAAACTGAGTTAGATCTTTAATTCTAAATAAAAATGATTTATTTAGCAAAATATGAATCATGTGAATTATAATTTCAATGCTATAAAGGCACAATTCGCACTGGTGAGAATTGTCCAGGTAGATTCCAGAAATGCGAGGTAGAATTACGGATAACGAAAATAAATTTAATATAAACTACAATATTATTTGGTCCCTCATTTATTAGTTAATTATCAATTTGGTCCCTTTTTGATTTTCTTCTCAATTTAGTCTCTTAGTTATCAATTGATCCTCAATTTGATCCCTCACATATCAATTAATTTTCATTTTGATCCCTCTCATTTAGTTAAATATAAGTGACTAAATATGATAAATTAAAATTAATAAGGGACCACATTGAAAAAGAACTAATAAGTAGGGGATTAAATAGACAATGAAAATAGTAAAAGATCAAATTGAAAATTACCTGATAATGAATGACCAAAATAGTATTTTCCTCATTTAAAATATTGATTATAAGGGATCATAAATTTTGAAAGACCTAGGGAACCTTTTTTTTTTTTTTTACTCCAAGACTCTATCCTAAGACTTTGGTAAAATATAATAAAATGGTACCAAAGTTAGATCCTAGAATTTCATACCAGGGTTTTTAAGAATAATAGAAAAAAATTCAAGTTCCCTAAATCTTTAGAATAATTTTAAGATATAAGGTTCTTAATGAAAAATATTTTATACTTAGGATCTTTAACTGTCATTTTTTTCGAGTGCAATGTGATCAGATTTTGATAGAAAAAGTAGATCAAAATGCTAAAAACAAAGTGGTGTGCGTCATGGTATATTCCAAGAAGATCCTTTCCTCCACTTTCACCTTCACCTACGAAAGCCACTACTACCATTTATATATGTCTCCCTCACTAAACCACTATCACTTCCCTAAGCCCTCACTTACTTTCTCTGCATTATTATCAACTTCTGTTTGCTCTCTCATCAGCACTTCGAAATGGAATCCAAGCTCAGCTTGATAGCCACCGGCACCGGCTCCGGCTCCGGCTCTAGCAGTTTCACGGACGGCAATAACCAAGGAGGAAAAAAGGACGACGATGGCTGTCATGTTTGTGTTAGAAGTTAGGTCGTGCCTTAACAATAAGGGCAACCATGATCCTTTGGCAATATATTCATCGTACGCCTTATTTGTATGTATGTGAAGAAATTGGATCTGTGCAGTTGATGTTCATCAACTGCAGATGCATTAAAGATTTAATGATTAAAATATGTTTTCAATAACTACAAGTAGTTATGATTATTATATAAATTGCAGAGAATCCAAATTAATATGTGGGGTATAAAAAGTACTTTTCGTAAACAATCTTGACTATTGGTTAGTATTGTTCCTAACTTTTGGCTACATTTGAAAAATGAAAACCTATATATTTTGGTTTATCTTTTCCATTTTGATTGTTCTTACTTTAGAATTTTATTTGATGCATTGTTTCTTATCTCCTGATTTGATATAGTGAGCAAAATATGAGAGTTAACCTCACATCTTTAACCGTGGTACGTTGTGAATTTTATTCTGTTTTATTTAATTTGTTTGTGTCTTCAATTCTAGCTACTTCCTTCCACTAATTAGATAGTGTTAAAATTGAATATCAATTTGAGCTTCCTTTATTTGGGTTATAAGTTACGATTGATAGAATCAGATCAAGGGTCAAAATCCATGAAGGGCCTAAATCATCATTTTGAGACGAGGATCTTTTGAGGTGAAGCCAAACTTACACTTCTGATGATAAAATGCTCGAATTATAAGTTGTTCTAAAATAAATGGTTGAGATTAATTCAATTTGTTTATTCAAAAAATTAATTATGAAACCACTTTATTCTCATTTTTCGTTTTTTTTTTCTTGTCCACTCTACTATATTTCTATCAAGAATTTGTTGGGGCTTTTTGAACTATTTACATTAAAAAAAAATTTCTTAAAATCTTACCATACAAAATGTTTTATAACCAAACTCGGAGTGATTCATTTTGACTCTTACTTGGGAATCAGACTCAATCAATCCAAGTTGAGGTTAATGTAAAAAATAATAAACTTACCAGTAAAGAAACTTGAAATTGAAAATTTCCAATTCCCTTAAAGAAAAGGAAACTCATTGATTTTAATCCGTTCTCACATAAATTAATATATATGGGTTCCAAAAGTTTTGTCTGATGTTTGAAAAAATAATTACAAAATTATTATTGATTAATTAGTTTCTTGAATTAAAGATGGTAAGAGAAAAATAAATGTGACAATGTAAGATGCGAAAAGAATAGTAGTTAAAAGAGTAAAACATATTAATGGGAGATTAGAAATTACTGTTAAGCTAAGTATAGATAGCTAGTACATTTGACAATAATTTTGTCTAGTGCAAAATAACATATACCATGGTGGTTTTAGTATAATTTATTTTGTAAAAAATAATGGAATGAAAATAAAGACATATATTCATCAAAATGGTGGCTTTAGTGCTACAACGAGGTCTTCTCTTTACATGTCATGGTCATAGCAAGGCCAATTGTGCATTCATTTCTTCTATATCTTTTTGTTCATAGCAAGTGATGAAGAGTTTAAATCCAAACACAGGGATTGAATCAAAATAATAAGCTATTGTGGTGAAAAGAACTCCTATTGGGATGAATGCCCAAATTCAAATAACAAGCTATCATACTTAGCAGTAAATGATGAGGGATCATAAAGTAGTGTTGTGAGTGACCAAGTTTCATAGGACACCTAATGTGGGGTGAATGAAAAGGTAAAGACTCAGGAGTTGTAACATGTGATATCAATAGGGGTGAGACATAATATGAAGGGCTAGCATCTTCAAACTGTCCATAATGACTAATGGGTGTAGACACTGATGGACTGCCAATGTTAAAGTCTTAGTTGTATGGGTGGTGAAGTATATGATAAGGAAGTGGCTCCTCTAGCTACGGTGGATGAAGCTGTTGCTCTAGTGTAACCTTATTCTTAGCCCTCCTCATCTATAATTGGGCCCAAAATGACATGTATCCACGCATCCTTTTGTTAGGCCTACCTTCTGGTATTTGTGACTGCTTTAAAAGGTCCAGAGTTAGTGGTGCTAGCTACTTGACCAATGAAGAGTGTTGTTCATTGAGTGCTCATAAGATGTCTTAGTAATCATGGCCAACAATGTTTTGAAATTCATGATATGGATGGTTATGCATGCTCCACTTGTAAAGGTCCTTTACGATATTAACTTGTAAAAAAAGATACAAAATTAAAATCCATGATAATCCAAGGTATTTTGTCTAAAAGAGGTGAGAAAATTACTGATGTTTATAACTTTACCATAAAGCATATTGCTTCGTACATTGCTAAAACTACTATATGTACTCAAAGTTACGATTAATGGGTGTGGTAGCCATGTGTATCTAAACCAAAGCGTCCTCCCATCCATTCCATATGTTGATGAACTTTGTATGCTCAACTTGCAAATTTTTAATGAATTTCCTTTCAAGCTGTAACATTTGGAAGGCACCCAAATTAACTGAATCTTTAGGAATTAGTTGTTGTTAACCAAACTAGCGAAGCATGTGATCCAGTCGGTGTCATTCAATAATATGGAAGTAAATGAGAGGCACCTAAAAAATCTTGATGTCAAGGGATGTTGAGCAATAAGTTAGTATTATATCTCTTGAACATTGTCTACTTTATATGGTTGCCATATAATTTGTCACTTTTATGAAACAAGGTTACATATAACAATTTGAATGCAACAAAGTGAACTTATGTATATTAAAGAACACAAAAACCTCAGTGTCCCCCATCTCTTTTAAAAAAAAAAAACTATACTGGCACAAAACTCATTTTCTAGATTAGGGAGGGCATCCGACATTTCTCTACCTAGCGTCAAACAGTTCATTTATTAACACACAAACACATAGAATTGCTATGGGTGATTGTATTGCATACCTAAAGCCAAGTGGTGGATGCAATGGATAAACATTAGTGTAAGGATATAGCATATGTGGTCTTTCAAGCGTTAGCATAGGGAAGCCATCGTATGCCTAAAGATATTACAATGTCAAGCATCCACCACACTCTTCAAGGTTTGTAGCTACAAGTGTGCTAATGATGCAGATCCCCAACTAAGCTGAATAGCATTTTCAAAGTCCCAAAGCATAGGGAGGTATATCAAGTAACCTAGATGGGAAGACTTGTCTAGGTATAAAATACCTCTGATCAATCTAAGTATCTATGCACGGGTAAAGTACCATACCTGATCATTGTTTGCATCATCAAGGAGATGATGGAAATGTAAAGCCAACCAAGTCATGCTCAATCGCTGCCATCAAGCTGATCGATTGGGGGGTTTAACACCAAGTAGCAGCTCACATGTGTTAACCCATGTGAAGCTCATTATTCTCGTCACTGGTTCCTCTTCTCAAGGTAACCTTAACTATATAGTAATGTCCTAAAGTGTGATTGTGCACTCGTCACAGGTGGTATGGAATGTGAGTCTCACGCCATTATTGCTTAACAAAGGCCGACACAAGTGCTTGATATTATAACAAGTGTACAGAACATAGTCAGTCAACGTGCAATACTTACCTATGCAAAAGAGCCACTCACCCTGCATGTTCAAGTACACATTAGGATACTATAACAAGTGTATTGAACATCTACTTCACTAATACTTAATCCTAAACCATTTGCATCTGAGTCATATGGCTTGTGAGATACAATGTGTATGTAGGTATAAAAAGGACATGCCCATCAACCCTGGGTTGACAAAGTGCTATTGCTGAGCCATTGTGTCCACTCCCAAGCAACACAACTGTAAGAAATCATTCATTTGAACTATACAAAATTAAAACAAGGAATCTCAACAATTACATCATAATAGTAATTTCCTTAGTTAAAGCTTTACAAACTTAAAATCACATAATTGAGATAGTTACATCATAAAATGAAATTCATTAGTTTGAGGTGTATAAAAGTACAATACATAGTCTGTAAAAGGTTGCTATTGGGTGGTGTAATGGTGTCGATATGTGGCACAATTATGGTCAATTTGCCTGCGCAAACCACATCTATTTGGCTCCTTAGCATCTTCTAATCCATTTCGTATCAAATAAGGCTCATCCTAGGTTGACACTTATCACAAACGATCGATGAGTTAGGCACTAGCTTTGATTCATCTAGTTTTGGCCAATACACTTGCGCTCCAATAGGATGAAACTGATTAATATATGCATTACACATCATCTCTAATAGAAAAATAGGGTATAATAATTAAAATAAATTTGAATAATATTCAAGGAGACTTCAAATAGATCCAACTAATGAACAAATCATGATTTTAGTTATAAATAAAACATCATTTTAATATCTTACCTATCGATTGATTCTCAATTTAGTCTCTCATTGATTTTTATTGCCAATTTAGTCTCTCACTTACCAGTTCATTCTCAAAATAGTCATTCACTTATTTCTGTTTCCAATTTACTTCCACACTGATAAGTCCATATTCAATTTGGTCTCCCATTAACAAATGTTAGCACATTTAGTCTAAATTTAATAAAGACTGAAGCACAAAATGTGTTATCTTTTAAATTAGTGAAATATTAAATTGAAATTGGACTTATAAGTATAAAAGTAAATTGAAAATAAAAATTAGTGAACCAGTTTGAAAATAGATTAATATGTAAAGGACTAAATTGATAATAAAAATTAATAAGAGCCAAATTAGTAATAAAAATGAATGAGTGATCAAATTAAAAATTAATTGATAAGTAAAAATATTAAAATAATAATTTATTTATAATTAGAATAACTCTATTTGAAGTTTTCTTGAATATTTTTTAAAATTTATATTAATCACTATAAACTAGTTATAAAAATAATATAAAAATGTTATGTTATAAGAAGTCATTATTATGTTAGTATTAAAGATTCACGGTGATCAAATAAGAAAAATTTGATGTGCAATAGCTCGGACTTATTCCTGGTTTTGCTCTTCGGTGTTCACGATGCCTGAAATTGCGCAACGACCTCACATTGAATCAGTAGAAAACTCGCTTAGGCCTTAGCTTAGGCATTAAGAAATTTTGAGTATAACCAATAAGCCGAGCTCCAACTCAACAGCTTTTGGAAACTTCCCCGCTATTGCTCCCAATTTCATGTGTATATTGAGTTATTTAATTATGCATTAGAATAATTAATACCCAATATTACTTTAAACATATATATATATATATATATATATACACACACACATAATATGTTACCACTTTTGTAATAATTTAGTTCTTTATAAATTAATAATAATAAATCAATCCCTCACAAATTTATATTTATACAAAATTAGTTTTTTTATTTAGATTAATAAGAGATTAATTTTGTATAAAATATAATTTTTGAAGAATTAATTTGTAAAAAACTAATCTGTCACGATTAATTTGTGATAGATTAAATTATCATAAAATATAAAAGGAGAGTAGATTTGGCAATAAGTTCAATAATTGTGTTTAAGCATAATTTAGATTATGTTTAATAGTTGAGGAATAAATGAAATGAAATGGTTCATAATAAAATAGAATAAAATGATAAAAATATATATCAATAAATTATTTTTTATATTATTATTTAATAATTTAATAAAATAAAAATATTTTATTACTTATTAAATGTTAACATAAAAAGTAAAACAATAAAATAATCTATCAATTATTTTTAAATATTATCTTTGAATCAATTGAATATATAAAGAGAATATAATTTTAATATATTTTGTTTAAAATTTTGAAATTTGGAGTAATTAAAAAAGTTTAAAGTCTCTTATTTGGTATTTTATTCCATCCTAAAGACTATAATAAAAAAATATCTGTCATTTTATTGTTTAAAATAATTTAACAGAATAAGCTAATTTATTATTAATTTTTTAATATTATCGTCAGTCAATTGAATATTTAAATAGAATATAACTATAACTATAGTTAGAATATATTGTTTAGAATTTTAAAATTATGAATAACAAAAGACTTTTGGAATCTCTTCTTTGATTTTTTTATTTCACTTTATTAATTTTCACTTTATTAATTCATAATAAATAGAACACCAATAAGAAACCGAGTTTCCTTCGTATAGTCAATTCAACAGCTGTCTAGGAAACTTCTGAACTAGTTCTGCTTCTTCCTGTCTTTCGGTCATATATACGAATCTGTCTCTCTACTTCATCGTATGAACACTATCAAATTTCATTCCCTATGACATCTCAAGCTTCTATCTTTGCTTTTTTCCCAATCCTACTACTTCTTCTCCATCTTCTAACAATGGCATCTTCGGATCCTATGCACCATACCTTCCTACAGTGTCTCTCTGACCATTCTGAACCCACCACACCACCAATCTCTTCCCTCTCCTACTTCCCCTCATCCCCTTCATACTCCCCCATCCTTCAATCCTACATCAGAAATCTCAGATTCAACACTTCCACTACCCCAAAACCATCCTTCATTGTCACTCCCATTCATGTTTCTCATATCCAAGCGTCCATCATTTGCTGCACAAAGTACGGCCTCCAAATGCGAATCCGAAGCGGAGGCCACGACTATGACGGCCTCTCGTACGTGTCATACTCGAATGTACCTTTCATGATCTTGGACATGTTCCAATTTAGATCAATACAAGTCAATTTGGAGGACGAAACTGCGTGGGTTGACTCTGGGTCAACGATTGGTGAACTCTATTACAAGATCGCAGAGAAGAGCAGAATACATGGGTTCCCTGCTGGGGTTTGTCCCACTGTAGGTGTTGGAGGCCACTTCAGTGGAGCTGGGTATGGGAATATGATGAGAAGATTTGGGTTGACAGTAGATAATGTGTTGGATGCAAAGTTAGTTGATGCTAGTGGAAGAGTTTTGGATAGAGAATCAATGGGCGAACATCTTTTTTGGGCTATTAGAGGAGGAGGAGGAGGTAGTTTTGGAGTTATAGTTTCATGGAAAATCAAACTGGTTCGTGTCCCTGAGATTGTAACGGTTTTTAGAGTTGAAAAAACATTAGAAGAGAATGCTACTGAAATTGTTTATCAATGGCAGCATGTGGCTGATAAGATGGACAAAGACTTATTTATTAGAGTTGTTATCATGCCTGTGAACAAAAAGAGTCACAAAACAATCAGAGCTAAATTCGTTGCTTTGTTCCTTGGGAATGCGCAGAAGCTGCTTGATGTAATGTCTGAGACACTGCCTGAGCTGGGTTTGAAGAAAGAGGAGTGCATTGAAATGAGCTGGATAGATTCTGCACTGTATTGGTCTAATTATCCACTTGGAACTTCACTTGATGTTTTGCTTGAGAGGCAACCCACGTCAGAGAAATTCTTGAAGAGGAAATCAGATTACGTGCAGAATCCTATCTCAAAAACCAATCTCGAAGGCATATGGAAGAAGATGATGGAACTGGGAAAGCCTGTGCTGAATTTGAATCCTTATGGTGGGAGAATGGGAGAGATTTCAGAGGAGGAAACACCTTTTCCACACAGAGCTGGAAACATATGTAAGATTCAATACTCAGTGAATTGGAAAGAGGGGGGTGAGAAAGCTGCAAACGAGCATCTTGATCAGATTCGAAGGCTCTATGATTACATGACACCTTATGTGTCAAAGTCACCTAGAAGTTCTTATGTGAACTATAGAGATGTTGATATAGGTACCAATGGAGCCGATGATAATGCTAGTTATGCAGAAGCTAGTGTTTGGGGTACTAAGTATTTCAAAGGGAATTTTGATAGATTGGTAGAGGTGAAGAGTATGGTAGATCCAAGCAATTTCTTCAGATATGAACAAAGCATCCCATCTCTTGCATCTTGGAGAAGCATCGTGGCAGAGTAGAATGAAGAAGCCATGAAGATCAGTGGTGGTATGTATAATCTATTGGTTTAGATATAGTTTTGGTCTTTCTAGTTTCATAAAATTTTCGATTTGGTCTCCTTATGTCAAAAGTAGACTATGTTGTCCTGTTAATTTTAAAGTGATCCAATTATATCCTTTTGTCATATGATCCATCCAAAATATAATGTTAAAATTGATTCGCACTTTCTTAATCTAAATTTTATTTATTAATCTACATTCAAATATGGTGTCCAAGTTAGCAAATTGTTAAATTTGTTGCTAAATTTTGGATGGAGATATGACAGTAGAGCAAAATTGGATCAATTTAGAAAATATGAGGGCTATATTTCATGCTTTTGAAATAGGAAAATAAAAATGTGTATAAGCCAATGTCTAGTGATTCTTCATAGTACATAAACAGGAAATTGGTCAGAAAAGTTGATTGGCCAGAGAATCATTTGCAGTGTAATTTTATCTTTTCCAGAAAAGGATTGTATTAATGTTAATTTCATCCATATTTGAAGATGGATAATTGATGTACTGTATAAGGCTTTGAGCTGATCAGTAGTAATGGGAATAATTTCGTAACAGAGATGTCAATATGTAGACATTGGATTTATGATATTATGGGAAGTTATAGATATGATGTGTTTTATTTTCCTTTCTTTAACTTGTGCCTTTTCTGTTTCTTCTTCGAACCAAAAAGCTTCTTCCCTCTATTCATTTTGCTTCACATGATATGTATATTAGTCTCAAAAGTGAATAGTATTGGAGAATTTTCTTGTGTTTGAGGAGTAATCTCCGAGTTTAGATCTTTTTATATTTTTCTTTCATGTTCTCGTCGTGTTAGTGAGAGAAAGTAAGTAGACCTCACCGTTCAAATAGGTTCATAATTTTCAAGGGAGCCTACCATAGTGGCTTCTACTATTATGTGTTAGTGTCTTGCTAATATAAATAAATTATGAGAAAAAGAACATAACAGAATTTAAATCTGTAATCTAATCTATGTGCTCTGTAATTTATGAAATTACTTTAAATTATATAATAGGGAACAATATGGAAATTTTGATCACTTAAAAATCTGAGATCTTTTAGTTGTATTCCCTTGGAATTTTTGTAAAGCAATATTTTCTTTACCATACAAAAAAAATTTCAAGACTACAATATCAAAATTTTAATCTTAGACCCTAAAATTAGGATGTCTTAAAACTAAAAAAATAATTAATGAGAATTCCAACTTGTTGTTTATATGAGTGAAAGGTCTCGTATTAAACAATACAATAAATAATAAATTGAATCATCCTTATAAACAATAATAAGAGTATATGCTGTTCTTCACTAACAGTGAAATAAAGTGGAACTGATTTTGTATATTATAATAGATGCAGACAGATAAATAATGAACGTGATATAATAACTGTGCAAATTAAGGTATATTTCTTATATGATAACAATTAATAAAAAGACTACGAAAAAAGAATAGTTTTATTTAAGTAATAAAAAAAATAAAAATTTCCCTTTTTATACAAATTTTCTTCCACAATTATACTATTAGCAGAATATATAAAAAGAGGTTGACACTTGATTTAGTGTTAAAGGTTGTATTATTTGTCATTTTATTTAGCACGTTGCTTAAGACTTTTACTCATTTTCCTTCCAAGTCCCTAAGAGTCAAATTTTTGGTTTGTTATAGAATTTATAAGTCCTAATTTACTTTTAGAAATACAATAAAAAAAAATTAGGATACTCTATTAATTTTCTTGATTGCTAAGGTAAAAGATCCAAAGAAATTATTGTGACAAATAAAATTATAAGATCTCATTAATTTTTAGACATTTATACATCATCTAAGGAAGTATAAATTAAAGCCTATACTTCTCCATTTTATTTTTATCAATGTAGTGAAATTCCAATTCCTCCTCACTATCCCTTTAAACCAAGAACATGAAGTTGGGGCAAGAGAAGATCATCCATGACACATACACGGGAACATTACTTTCTCGAAAATTTTCTTCCCTTTTGACAAATCCTAGGTAGGAAGGTATTATGTGAAAGTCGAAGTAGATCAAAGTGGGGAAAGAGACTTTACTCAAAATTCTACAATTGCCACAAGAAATTCAACCATTATATTCTTCCCATGCCAATGTCTACAGTGACCAATGTGGTTAATATTATTTTTATTGAATAAATGGGATTACTTTTATAGTGATATTTTACTACACATGTAGTTCAATATATTACAAGACTCTAAATGTTTAATTATTGTACTTTAAATAAATACAAATGCGTCTATCTCATCTCTCAATGTAAGAAATTAACATAACAAAAAAAATGTCATGTTCATATGTCATTTTGTATTAAATTACCTATCTCATGTTAGATCCGCTATCTTGCATTTCATTTGATGTGTAATTATATGCATTGTTGTATGTTTAGGAATTTTGGTGCACTGAAAATAATTTATAAAAAGAAGATCTTCTGCTCACTCTCTCTTTTATATGACTCTTCTCGTAATAACAAAATATATAAATCTTAATTTATATACATTTCTTTATACGCCAAGACATAGTTTGTTTTAGATGTTTTGACTTGAATGTAAACATTAAATATATTTTCGTGTTGTATCGTGTCACGAAAAAAAAAAAAAAAAATAACTTTCCAACCATATGGAATGAAAAGAGTTTGGAAGTGTTTGGAGGTGTTTCAAATTCATTCAAAAATATTTGATTAAATATTTTTAGTAATTTAAAAATCCACTCCATGCATTCCAAACAGGGAGCTTTCTAATATAAGGTAATTTAAATACTTACATAAATTACATTTTCCCCATAAATTACCTCCACCAGACGACCTTATGAATCACAAAGTAACAGTGAAAACTATGTGATGCATAAGATATGATTCAATGTTTTACTCTAATGATAAACTTAAAGAGCTATACTTAGTCAATAATTTGTTGACTATTTTCATATTTTGCCATTTATGAAATCACCTTAAATTATAAAGTGGGCAATCATATGGAAAATTTAATCTCCTAATAAAATTCAAGCTCTTTGTTGGATTCCCATGGAATTTGAGTTGATGTTTTTTTTTTTATTATTGTCACTCACCGAATTTTAAGATTATATAACAATGAAATGTTTCGCCTCTCAAGTGATTGTTCCATGAGGATTACAACATTAAAGAGTTCTTAACTAAATCTTCATCATAAGCTAACATCTCCAACATAATTAGTATCAAATAAAGTTGTGGCAGTAAATTCTAAAATTTTAAACCCTTAATCTTAAAATGTTTTATTTATTGTCACTCAGACATTGAAAAGTTTCACCTTTCAAGCAACTTCTTTCTTTTTCTTTTTTTTTTAAAATATGACAAAACCAATAAAGAAACAAGAGATTATGAAAAAATAACATTAGTGAGGCCAATTCTATGTGAAGCAAATCCTTCAATCCAATTCTTTAAGCATCCACTCATAATTTGCAAGGAAAATGATCCTTGGTAGGCCTTGGTGATTAGGTGGGCAAAATGGGTCTTAGGAAAAATGATATGAATAGCTTTGCAACCCGGGTCAGGTCAACAATCTTGACATAAAAGCCAATAAACTACCTTCCGCAGGGCATATAGAAAGAGCACATCAATTTCTTTGAAACTCTTTGCTTGATCAAATTAACCTAATTGGTCAAAATTAGTAACTAACTTCCAAATAACAAAATATTCCAAAATGGAATTCTAAATTTCCAAAGACGCTTCCAAGGAACGGAATTATCAAGATGATAAAGTTCCCTTAAGATAGTTTGATAAGCATATTAACCTGATACTTTCCCTGTCTATTCCTAGTCTAAATTAATATATCGGGTGAATCAGATATAGAGAAAGTTTGACTTAAAATCTGATTCCTAGTCTCACAATGAAACAAGGAATCCAACATATTCGTATTCCAACCCATACAATCTTGCAAAATAAGGTCTGAGACCCTCAAGTCTGAGTTATCTTGTATAGACTACAAAGGCCACCAATAGGAATGGATGTACTAGAACCAATTTGCCAGGATAAGTGAGAGGTAACAACCTCTTTAGTTTTATATACTCCTTTCCACAACCATAAGGAACTGTTAGAACATAGAATGGTACTGGGACTAGATGATGAGTAATATTTGCATCGGAGGTATCCAAGCATTAGATTAGATCTTTTACAATCCATCATTTTCCAAATATGCTTTGCAATCAAGGTTATGTCTAAAGCCTAATCTACCTTGTCACTTCGAAAGACATAAGCAGGATCAACTCTTCATGTGTATGCGAGGCTTTCCTTCTTCGAAACCTCAAAAACAATTTGTGATGTGAGAGTCAATTAAAGAGCAATATTTATGGGGGCAGAGCAAACAGGATAATTGATACATCAAGGAAGAATATATCAAGGATTGAATGATAGTCATTCTACTTGCCTGGAAAGGCAAGATCGCTTTCCTTCCCTATAATGTGGATTCAATTTTATCCACAAATTCCAGAATAAATTAGCTTCTTATATTCTTCCCTGGATCAATGAATGTATCCAAATATTTTCCAAGGGTTGAAGGATACTTTATATAAAAAATACCTAACATAATTTTTTCGAAACAATGAGGAGTGTTCGAGCTGTAAACCATAAGAGACTTTTTCTTATTGATATTAAAACCTGAAATTCAACTAAACTTATCTAGAATGCTTTTAACCACATGGCAAGAATTGGGATAGTATTAGCCTTGAAAGTATGAGTTCCACTAAAGTCATAAGAAAGATGAAAGAGGTTACAGAAGGAGGACTGGATCCGAGACCAGGGAATCTCCAGAAAAGCAGGAAGAAATGGAAAAAAACTAGTTAATAGATATCTCATGCCCCCCTATACATATTTGACCCGTTATATGGCTTAAGTCACTCTCCCCATGCAATGTGACTCTTGCCCGACTGTTATACTCTAACCAACTCACTACACAACCTTTTTCTCCTTGCGAACCTTCTTCCCTGTCATGACGTAATCATTAGCCCATGCAGGAGCTGGAATCTTCCTTCCAGAGCTGACTCTCTCTCGAGCTTCCTCTGGGTTCTTCTGTTGGGCCTCTTCTTCTTCAGTCAATTGGGCTGGGTCTCTATCAAATTCCACCCCCTCAGCCACAACCTTGTCCTCAAGGTTGACATATGGAAAAAACTTTTGAATGTTGCTTAAATCTTCCCACGTGGCGTCCTCCCGTGCAAGTCCATTCCACTCCACCTGGACTTGTTTAACTGTATGTCCGTCAAGCTTTATCTCACGAACCGCTGTGATTGTGTATGGGTCAATGGCAGCTGCATTCTAAACAGAATTTCATCTGGCACAATCTGAGCTGTATCACCGACGAAAGGTTTGAGCAAACTAACGTGAAAAATAGAGTGTATTTTGGAGTGAGAAGGAAGCTGTAATTGAGATGCGATATTGCTCACTTGGAATATTATAATATATATATATATATATATATATATAATTTGGAAAATTTAATTATTTAGTCCTTATACTATTGCGTTTGTATGAAAATTTTGAAGACGCATGAGTAAAGGTAGGTCTCTTATTTTCACGGGAAGAAAAAAATGCTCTGCTTTTTACTAATGAAAATAGAGTGATTAGTACATAAGGCATGAGTTCTATAAGATGTAGAATAGTTGATGCTTTGGTAGATGATAAACTTTAAATGAATGTTACTATTGAATGGGCCATCATACTAAACAAAGGTGCCAAAACCTTTGAGCTTTGTTTGCTTGCTGAAACTATTGAATGGGTTAGAAGAAGCAAGTGAGCTTTCGTTTCTTTTCTTAAAAATAAAAAAATAGAATAAAATCTATTTGGCATCTCATGTGGCATTGAGACTTTTATCTGTCCACATGGATATGCCACATTATACCCTATTTAACAACATTAAAGGCTTCATTAACTGTAAGGAGCTAATTGCAAAAAAAAAAAATGAAACTATAAGGAGTATTTTGACAAAGAATAGGGTAGAGATCAATTTACAAATTAAGGTAAAGTATATAGACTATATAATTAATTTTTTTCTATATAGCTAATGCATGAGATTCACCCAACATTGGCTCTTCTTTGCCAAACTCTACTAATTCTAGTGATCAGTCAATGTCTTTGGCTCCAAACTCCCAACAGGATCATTCAAATGATCAACCTACCCAACCAAGTATTGCTGACAATGTTAAGGAACAACAATAAGAGCATTCACAGCCTACATTGCCTACACCATGACCACATAGGAAAGGATAGACTGTTAATGTCATTGGTAAGTAAATTAGTTAATGACATGTAGTACGATTTTGGTTTTTCATGTCCATGTACTAACTTAAAAATTGTATATGGGAATGCTCGAGTTAGGAGTAGGCACCTGACAATGCATAATGTTTGGTCTCATCCAAGAGGTGAAAGGGTAATTATATCATTCAACCCTAACAATCAGCTTATTGGAGAAAGAGGTGGATTGTTGAATATTTTTCCTAGGAGTATTATGAAAGACTTCAACAGGTTACTAATTAGTTACCAAAAATGGAATTTAGTTCCTACTAAATACAAAAATGACATATTTAAAAATCAAGTACCAGTAATAACACATTTACTATTTTATTCCTTAATGAATTCAACAATTTCTTTAATGATTACTATATTATATATATATATATATATATATATAATGAACCTCCTCAACAACAAACTTTACCTATAATATATATATATATATATATATATTATAGGTAAAGTTTGTTGTTGAGGAGGTTCATTATAAAAACATTCATGAGTCCCTTAAGATGCAAGTGGAAAGATTTTCCCTCTTGATTATTTACATACATAGATGACGGAACTAAAATGAGAAATGAGTTAATTGTCGCAACCTCGGAAGGCATTCAAAGAGGCCAATGTGCATTATGTGTTAATCACTGCTCGACCTAAAAACTAAGGTACATTAAAATTCTATATATTTTTTCTTTACTATTTTGTCATATACTTTGGTCAAATACATGGCCATTATTGCAAAAAATAAGAAAAATATAAGGAAGCAAACGCTTGCACACCCTAGTGAACCAAATAGTCTTGCACGGAAAAAAGCTAAGATGGTATTAGTAAAAAGTATTATAGTCAAATGTTGTACTACAATTTGAGATGTTATATTATAGAAAACAAATGTAACAGGAATAGCATCGAGAGTTGATGGAACATTTATAAATGAGGATAATCATATTATTGGTATAGGTTCATGAGCTTTTTAATATTATATTATTGATTTTTTATTCACTCCAAATGGTTTAATGTTGAAATGATTTATTGTTCTTTTATTCTGAATCAATATGTAAGAAAATGTAGCTGAGTTTCAGGTATCTAGTTCTTATACTAAGAAATTTCAATGCATGACTCATTAGCACTAGTTTTGGGGACTCAAGAGCATTCTAGGTGAGTTAGAGGAATGGGAATAAGTGTTTGATTGTCCCAAGTGTTTAGATATCGTGCTAGTGGGATTTTGTCACCTGGCCTTCCTACCTTGAGCTGCAGAATGAGTTGCATCATTTACAGTAAAGATGGCAAAAAGAGACATTAAAGACACACAACAAAGAGCTCAACTTGCTAAGGTGTTAGCAGAACAACAACAAACAAGTGTAATCATGTCTCTTGTCCTCAGAAATGTCTAGGGAAATTTGCCTCCATATCTTGCATGCATACTATCACGTAAGGTATTTCTCTAAACTTTTTATTTTGTATAAGTTATATATTGTAATGTTTTTATTCAATTTGTTGCACATAATACTGTATGTCCACTTTTTATATACTTAGTGATCGTGGCAATGTAAACGTGCTTTCAAATCAATGACCAATCCTTCAAGTAAGAATAATTAGCTAGTTATGATGACTTTTACGTTATGTTAAAACTTGACTTATGTTTGTTGTTAAACTTTGCAATTATTTAATATTTGATTATGTTTAAAGTTGATTATGGTTTCATGTTGAACTTTGTAACTAATTTATATTTATAATGTAGTATTAGATTGTGCCGTTGTTATTGGTGATAAATTTATCATATTTACTAATATTGGTTTATAGAAAAAATTGACAAAAAATTAAAGTAGAGTATTTAAAAAAAATAACCTATTAGTAGCAATTTAAACTATTGTCATATCTTAAATATGACCATTAACAACAATTTAACAAAGTTGTCACAAAGGCAAGACATTACAATAGTTTCTTTTTACCGTCACAAAGGTATGTGATTGAGACAGTCCAAAAAAATTATTGCAAAACCAAGACACTACAACACTTCTTTTAACCATCGCAATTGTATATGATTGCAATGATAAATAAAACTGTTACAAAATTATAACACTACAACACTATTTTTTACCCTTGCAATGACATGTTTTTATGACGACTTTAACGAGGATTTTTTTAACCATCACACGAACATGTCATCATAACGACTTCTACAAGATTATCAAAAAATGTTGTTGTTTCATTTGTGATAGTGATTTCTGCAACATTTTCATTGACTATTGTAGAATTAATTTGCAGCCATTAAAAGTTGTTGCAAAAGCCTTTTTTTTTTGGTAGTTAATTCCTCAATCATGCTAAAAGATTGGAAAAAAGATTAGTTTTATTTAAGTAATAAAAAAATAAAATTTTCCCTTTCTTCATGAAAATTTTCTTCCACAAGTATACTTTTAGGAGAATATATAAAAAAGAGGTTGACAACCAAAAGTTGATTTAGTTTTGTAGGTTGTATTATTTGTGATTTTATTTAGTACCTTGCGTTAAGGCTTTTACTCATTTTCCTTTCAAGTCCCTAAGAGTCAAATTTTTTGTTTGTTAAATAATTTATGAATCTTAATATACTTTTAGAAATACAATTAAAACGATAGGATACTCTATTAATTTTCTTGATTGCTAAGGTAAAATATCCAAAGAAATTATTGTGACAAATAAAATTATGAGATCTCACTAACATTTAGACATTTATACATCATCTAAGGAAGTATAAATTAAAGCCTATACTTCTTCATTTTATCAATGTAATGAAATTCTAATTCCTCCTCACTATCCCTCTAAACCAAGAATATGAAGCTGACGCAAAAGAAGATCATCCATTATACATACACAGGAACATTACTTTCTTGAAAATTTTCTTTCTTTTTGACAAAGCCATGGAAGAGAAGTGTTCTATATATGGAGCTTAATTGAGATCCATCATACTCGTGTCAGTCTGGATGGTTATGGCATGTAAAAAATTTCATCAATATATTCAATCTCCATGTCAATGCGCATGGTGACCATTGTGGCTATTATTACATTTATTGAGTAAATTGAATTATTTAGTTCATTTTCGTGTCTTATTCACATTCAAATTACAAGAATGTTCTAATTATCATACTTCAAATAAATACAAATATGTCTATCTCTCTCTCAATGCAAGAGATTAACATAACAGAAAAAAGTTATGTTCAAGTGTCATTTTGTTTTATACTGCCTATATCATGTATCTCCTATTAGATAGTCTATTTTGCATTCATTTCGTGCATGACTCTATGCATTCATATATGCTTATGTACTTTGTTGCAAAGAGAATAATTTACAAGAGTATGGTCTTCTTCTCACTCTCTCTTTCACAATATTCTTCTTGTAGTTAGAGAATATCTAAATTTTATTTCATATGTTTGAAGAATTTAATGTTAATTATACCATTCTTTGTTACGAGTTAATGTAAGAAATCAAATTTTAATGCAATGAACAGTACAAAAAATATATATATGAGACTCTCACTGACGCCCTTTTCACACGTCCCCTTCCTTCCTCTTATTTGAGAGGTACCCTTTTTATTTTTGGGTCAATTATTTGGGAGGCACTGTACACTACTTTACCGAAACTTCAATAGTCTAATCTTCAGTACTTCTACGAAGTGAGAAAGAGAACGAAATGGGAAAGTGGGTCCCCCTACATTGTATTACTTGCTTCCCATACGAGGGAGGAATGGCAATGGATTCTCGAATCGTCATTGTATGACTTGCCGTACGTGAGAGGATTGGCATAAATCCGTACTCCCACTTTCACGCTGTTTTCTTGGAGACAAACACAAAACGACAATCAATGGGAAACTCTGGTTTTTCGGCTAATTTTTTCGTCGTGGGTTCCCTTCTTTTTCTTTTTCTCTGTTCCTCAGCCTTCCCATCAGAAGAATCACAAGACACTGCGTTTGATGCTTTTCGTCAGTGCCTGACGAACCACACCAGTTCACCATTTCAGGCATCCAACACCTTCTTTGTTCAATCCATAAACTCTTCCTACGCCTCCATTCTCCGAGCCTATATTCGTAATGCTCGCTTCAACACCTCCTCTACACTGAAACCCTCCATTATTTTCACCCCTTTGCAAGAATCCCATGTTCAGGCTGCAGTAATTTGCGCTAAAAGCATTCCGATTCGACTCAGAATCAGGAGTGGTGGCCATGACTACGAAGGCATCTCTTACACCTCCAACGAACCCTTCATAATGCTTGACCTTTTCAACCTCCGGAGTATCACTGTGGATATACAAAACGAAATTGCCGTGATTCAAGCAGGTGCTACGCTTGGAGAAGTGTATTATAAAGTTTGGGAGAAGAGTAAAGTTCATGGGTTTCCTGCTGGGCTTTGTCCCACTGTAGGTGTTGGTGGTCATTTCAGTGGTGGAGGGTATGGTAATTTGCTGAGAAAATATGGGCTCTCTGTTGATCATATTATCGATGCTCGAATTGTTGACGTTAATGGTAAAATTCTTGACAGGAAATCAATGGGGGAGGATCTTTTTTGGGCTATAAGAGGAGGAGGAGGAGCAAGCTTTGGAGTCATTTTGTCATACACTGTTAAATTGGTTTTAGTACCTGAAATTGTTACCGTTTTTAAGGTTCGAAAGACTTTGGAAGAGAATGCCACTGATCTTGTTGTTCAATGGCAGCAAGTTGCTCCGCATACGGATGATAGGCTTTTCATGAGGTTGCTCTTGCAGCCTGTGACTGTGAAATCTGACTCTTCTAAGGGGAAAACCATAAGGGTTTCGGTTTTGGCTTCATTTATTGGGAGCACTGATGAGCTTGTGACGCTGTTGGAGAAAGAGTTTCCTGTATTAGGTTTGAAGAAGGAAGATTGTACCGAATTGAGTTGGATTGATTCTATGGTATGGTGGTCTGGTTTTGATAATGGCACCAAAGCAGATAAACTGCTCGATAGAAATCCTGACTCAGCAATATTCCTCAAAAGGAAATCTGATTATGTGCAGACCCCGATTCCCAAAGATGGGCTGGAATATATATGGAAGCAGATGATTGAATTGGGAAAAACAGGGTTTGTTTTCAATCCTTATGGAGGCAGAATGAATGAGATCTCACCTGATGCAACGCCTTTCCCTCATCGTGCTGGAAATCTGTACAAAATTCAGTACTCAGTGAACTGGGAAGAGCCTGGAGATGAAGCAGAGAAGCAATACACAACTCAGATTAGAAGGCTATATAGTTACATGACACGGTTCGTGTCCAAGAATCCAAGGCGGGCTTTCTTTAATTACAGGGACCTTGATATTGGTATAAACAATTTTGATAAGAATAGCTATGAAGAAGGGTTGGTTTATGGGGCCAAGTACTTTGGTAGCAATTTCGAGAGGCTGGTGAAGATTAAGACAGCAGTTGATCCAGAGAACTTTTTCAGGAATCAACAGAGTATCCCAGTACTTCCAAGTAAGGCATAGGGAATTAATTAGAGAGTGAATTGATCGCCTTACCTTGTTTTTTTCTTATTGTTTTGTAAATAGTTGTTATTATGCTATAGAATTTGATTAGTTCAAGCTGTTAGATCACTAGCCTACCAATTCCAACCCCCCCCCCCCCCCCCTTTTTTCCTTTTTTTGTGTCCTTTTACCAAATTGATATGAGTTATGGTTCGAGTTGGTGGGGGTCAAGTATGAGAGATCTTAAGTTCCGTTCAAGGCTTTAAGCCTAGTAATGACTTTCCAAAATACCCAAGAATAAATTAATATATAAATATGTAGGATTTCTAAGAATTAGTAGGAGTTTTCCATTGCATTCATGATGAAATAGTGTGCATGCGCCTAAGTGTTGAGATTTGTTCAAAGTCATGTAGTTTAATTTTAAATCAAAGTTGAGTTGGATCTTCAAGTTTAAGTAAGAATTACTAATTTGTTGGCCCGAAAAAAAAGTAAGAATTACCTATTTGTAAATGTAATGATCGCTAGTACTCTATTCTTTTATATTTCAAGGCACAGGAGTGAAATAAACTTTTTTGTGTGATAAGCAGGTCTGCTTTTTAATGATGACCAGACCAAGCTGAGCTGATTTTCTGTCTTGTGCTTCTGTTTTTAATATATCATTTTCAAATTTGTTTAAGGCATTTTCTGAAATGGATCCTTAAATTCAGTAACTAACTAATATTTCAACTTTGCATACCATTGATCGTTTAATGTGGCCTATTTTACTGCGTATCATGCGCAGTTTTTAATCTCAATTTTATCTTGTGTGTATGTTATGCTGGCTATGGATGTTTCTGTCATCAATCCTACCACCAGCGAGGTAGACCTAATAAACTCAGATTTATAGGGTTTGCTGTCCTTTTATTCCATTGTAGTTCAGAACCAAAATTTTACATTATTGGAATGCCCATTTATGATCATTTATGGTTCTAATGGTCACTTCCAATCAAACCTGGGGGAAATAAACACCAAATTCTTTAATACATGTGACTTTGCTAGTTCTCTTCCCATATATAGCCTTGTTTTTCATGAGCTAGTACATCACTTTATCAGTGGCCTTGCTGTCTCTGGTTTATTCTATTGTAGATTAGTAGCATGCCAGTCTCGGTGCTCTCCTTATTTCCATTTCCAATAGTGGGTATATATAAGCGACATCCATCCATGGTACTCTTAAAATTAGGAAAAGTTGCTCAATGCTAGTTGGATTGATACCAGAGTACACATTTTAGAACTGGACTGTTGTAGACTGAGTAAGTAGCAGTAGTTGCTCAAATTGAGAACCTTACTAGATCGGCTTTCTTTTTTTCCGTTATAAAAGTACTTTTTTGTTAAAAGTTAAAGTTCTTGGATGGTTTCTTTTTTAAAAAAACTAAAAAAAGGTAAAATTGGGATTTTAAAAAAAAAAAAAAAAAAAAAGCCAAGTTTTCTGCTTTGTTGGGAAACATCAGGAAGCATTTTCTGACAAAATTACTTGCTCAATGCTAGTAGGTTTGATACCAGAGTACACATTCTAGAACTGGACTGTGGTAGAATGAGTAAGTAGCACTAGTTGCTCATATTGAAAGCCTTGCTACATCAGCTTTCTCTTTTTCCTTTATAAAAGTACCTTTATTTATTAAAAGTTAAAGTTCTTGGATGTCTTTTAAAAAAGAAAAATGCTGGAAGTAGGTTTTTTTTCAAAAGCCAAGTTTGCTGCTTTTTTGGGAAACATCAGGAAGCATTTTCTGATAATCATTGTGAGTGTTATGTAGAGTAGCCTTATATAGTACTCCTAAAATAATCCTCCGAACATAACAATAGATAACCACCAATATTAATGAATACAAAGTGTTATTTCAATGAATAATGACAAGTGCCTTATTTTGTGGGTGACACGATGAGTTCTTTGGAATTGGTACATCAAATTAACTGCTACTTAAATATACTAAAACTAGCTAATATATTTTGTTTAAGCAATTAGTTTTTGTTTTAGTTTTTATTTTAACTCTATGATCTCTCTTTAAATTGATTCTGCTAAAATGACGTTCTAGGGATTCGAATCAATGCTTACTGGAATTGATTGCTGATTGCAGGATTAAAGTCTGGTTCTGGTATAATTTTACAGTCCAGCCTGTATTTGACACTGATGGTAGAGGTGATGTGCTCATTTATTTTTTATTAATTTATAATATTACTTTTGTTATAGGTGACCTTTGGATATGTTGTATCTAGCTGCTTATAAATCTGTATAGCGATATATTGAAGATGAAGTGTCTGGATATGATACTTAGTAATCTCCGCATTGTATTTTGACCAAAAAGCTTGTAAAAAGAAACTCAAGTCATTTATTTATAATCTTATATTTACTGTGCACAGAGAAATGACTTAATTATCTTTGCATTAATTATATTTTTACCCAAAAAAAAAAAGAGATTTGGATATCTCTACAAGTGAACCAAAGCTTATTAGTATTTCCTTTTAAAAAAAAAAAACTGGGGAGTTTCTTTCGAAAAGAAAAGCACACAATGAAGATCATCTTATTTTCTATTTATCTCTTACTTTTTAAAACAAAAGTATATAAATATGTTATTAATATTATTCATTTAAAAAAAAACAATTGAGAAAGAATTTTAACATTTTTTAGATGGAATATTTAATATAATTCTACCATTTTCTCTGTTTTCTTTTTGGAATTGATTGTATATCTAAGTTGTGTGACAGTGTAAAAGCCATGTGCGAGTAAATTGGTACAGTGTATACTTTGTCATGACAGTATTCATATCCTACTTGCATAAAATTGTATTAAGAAGAACGCTAGATGATGATTGGCATATGATAATGATCCTTATGGATGTATCAGACTGATTCAAAGCTGGATGTCTCTAGTTATGTCAACATGCCATGATAACACTTGGTACTTCTGAAGTTGGAAGAGGCAGGAAGATTATGAAAGAGTGGATCTCAATGTTAATGATTGGTCCATAGTCACTTGGGGTAGTAAAAGAAGAGGTTACGGGTTGAATGACAGAATGTTGCCTTTAATTAACGGGTTTGACTAACAAGCCCTGTTAAAGTAATTGTTAAGAATAATTTATTACGTGTAATAAATGATTCTTGACTATTGTCATTGGTTGAGGATTATTCAATCAGTAAGTATTCATTATTATTATTATTATTATTAGTGGCATACTAAATGATCCTCGACTAATTTTGTTGGATAAAAATAATTTATTATATACAATAAATTATCTTTAATTAATGCCTTAAGAATACTCATTAGTTAGTAAAGCACTTGATGCATTTTATCCTAGTATGAACCTGTTTTGATCCATTTAGGTGGTGAAGTTGGAGCATTGGAAAACTAAAATTGTGTTGCTGGTGCAGCTCATTTTGTTCTATGGAAAACTAAAATAGAATGATTTATTAATTATGTTTTTAAATATTATCTCTTATAACATAAATATATAATTAATAATTTTATTATTGTTCAATACATAATATAAGATATAATAGTATTTTAAATTATTGAGTCACGCTTTATCATACTTGATCCTCTAATTTGAGGGGAGTCTAAAAAAACACATTTTGAATGATCAAGATACTCTCTTGTTATTTTATTCTTTTTTTATAATAATATATCAATATATATTTATTTTAATTTGACCATTCTATTCTTTTTCATTCTTTTATGATCATCCAAACGAAGTGTCAAGGAGAGTGGTAATCCATGTCACTGAGCAGTGAGTAATTCAGCATCTGATTGATTTATAAGTGCAGATTCTCAACTTAGAACACAAATATTCTCTCAATGATATTTTGGAGAAGTCAGTCAGGAATTGCTTTGCAGATATCAGTCCAACTGAAGGCTACTTTCTAACTTGTCATTCCAAATGGCAAGTACGGGCTTTTTGTTGCCACCAAAAAATATGGAAAGAAATAACAAAAGATCAAGTCCTTTTTTGCCACCTGGAATGATGGTCGGATGTAGTTTTTAATTGATTTAGACCTTGTCAATATATATGGACAAGTTCTGCATGAAAAGTTAACGGAGTGATCATGATGAGGGGGTCTATAGTCAACTATTAAGTAGCAACCTTCCTAAGTTCTTTGCAATTTAACCTTACGTTTATGAAGTTTTCCTTTTATCAAAATAATGGGACCAATAATTAAGTTAGTAAAAGAGTAAAAGAGGTGATTCACAATTTAGTATTGTTAAATATGTAGTATATAGTTTGGCTAAAATATATTTTTATCTATTAACTTTAACTTAAGTTTTGTTTCTATCCTTGAATTTTATTTTGCTCAAATATGGTCAATTAACTTTATGTTTAAGCTTCACTTGTATATTTTAATTTTGTTTTGTTCTAATTTAGTCTTTTAACTTACAAAAATATCAAACACTTTATCACTTTAACAATATTAAATTATTTAATAGAAAGGCTCGTATAGTTAAATCATCAATTACATAGGACTTTGATATTTATTATTTTAATTTTAAAATATTTGAGTAGTTCTTGAAAGTTAAGAAACAAAATTAAGACAAAATAAAATTAATGAATGAAAATAAAACTTAAAATTAAATTAAAAAATTAAATTGGAAAATCCATTATAGTTAAATGATAAAGGTAAACCATCAAATAAAATAAAATAAAAAATCCATTTTGCCATATAGTTTTAAATTATACATATTATATTACATAATATACTCAAAAAAATCATTAACTATATAAATAATTCATGATGAAAAATACTTCCTATTGATACGTTTGTAACATTATTAATAGCTCTATTATACGCCAAACTAGTTCAAACTCCTGTATGTTACTATATTCAATAGTCAGTTATAGTATTACATTAACATCTTCAATCACATTAATTTACAAAAGAGTATATCACATGGATAATATTCAATGATATAGAAAAGCCAAATAACAAATTAATGTAGACATTGAACATTTTGCCCCCCAAAAAAGTTAAGTGAAAATAATATATAAAAACTTTAAATTATATAATCTTCAATTATTCATTTATATTATATCTGTTTCTGTGGTTAAGCTTCAATTATAAAAACAAGAAAGTCCCTTAACTGTTGGATTGTCATATCAGCTGATGTGACATTATAAATAATGTATGAATATTTTTAATTTTATTACTTTAAAATATATATATATATATATAATTAAATCTTAATTACCGTGTATATATATATATATATATATATATATATATATAAAATTAAATCTTAATTACCGTGTCTATGCCTTGAAATGGGCTGCAAAAGACAGTTCCTAATGGTGATCAATAATATTGTAACCCTTGAATATGTTAAAATCGTACCTAACTAATGGTTCAGAAGCAAGCTTTATCCATTTAAAACAGACCAACATGGATTCTTATATACAAATTATATCTATATATATATATATATAGATATATATAGGTATTTCTAGAAGTATTATCACGGACTGAACTCACTTGAATTGATCCACGAAATGGGCCTCGCTGGATTGACCAGTAACAGAGTACCTAACTTATAGATTTGTTTTTTGAGCTAATTAAACGGTATAATTATCATCTTGGTCTTGTCCTCATTTGAAGATTTTCATTCCAAAATTTATCCCATGCCATGTGATTTTATAAAATTGCAAATGACCCCTCAATGTTCTTTTTTTTTTCAAAATAAAAACAAAAGAAAAGAATTTCTTCTCTTTATTTCCACTCCATATATGACATTTACTCTTTCTTTTTATCAAGATATTTTCTTCTTTTTTCGATATAATTATAGTCACAATTGTGATCAAGAATACTCATAACCTTTGTCACATTTTTTGAGTTTCAGTAGCCATAAGTGTATTAAACCAATTAATGTGAGTTCATTTAAAAGTGTGTACTTCTTTATATCTTTACTATTACATTTATAATTAACAAAGGCCAAGAGTTTAGTAAATCAATAATAATATAAAAGTGTATAATTTATTTTAAAAATTATATAGTTCTCTATAATAACGGGTCATATATGCGTCACAATATAATTAAAAAATTATATATGATTTAATTATAGGATAACATAGGAAAAATATAAACAATTACATATAATTTTTTTTTCATTTTTATTTATGAATGATTTTATTTATTTTACAATTCCCTGTAATTTATTATTCAAATCGTTACATATTTCTTCTATATGATACTAGGGAAAGGTGGGATGCTTTGCTCGTTCCTAAAGAAGTTTCCACCATCAACTTCAGCTTTCACCTTTGCCAGTCTTTCAAAATTATTTTTGAAATATTTGGAACCCCATGACGATCTTGCTTCTTCATAGCTTGTATTGTTGCCTCTATTCACTCCCAAATCAAGATCTCTATAATTCAAATAAGCAGCCCTAGGATTCCTCGAAACATAAGGTTTCATGTAGGCATACAACCTCCTCATCCACTGGACATGTTTATATGTCTCTTCATTTGAATCCCAGTTCACTAAGTATTGGATCCCATACACAATTCCACTTCTATGCGGAAACGGAGTCTCAGACTCCGAAATCTCGCTCATTCTTCCTCCATAAGGTGTCAGAATCAACGCTGGCGAATTCTCTTCTAGCAGCATCTTCCATAGCCCTTGCAAACCAGACAAAGGAATAGGTTGTGTCACGTAGTCAGATTTCGCTTTGAAGCTTTGAGATGTCTGGTTTCTCTGAAGCAGTAGGTCCATGGAATCATTCATGGAGAATCCTGCAAAATAAAGAACAGATTGAATCCAACTCATCTGCATGCAGTTGTTTCTCTGCAACCCCAGTTCGGCAAAATTGTCGTTCATCAATGGCAGAAGATTCTCAGCTTCTCCAAGGTACAACCCTGTGAAGGAAATCGTCACAGTTTTAGAAGATGAACCATTCACACTCACATTCCCAACCCCCATCACTGCGTGAAGAAAAATCTCCCCAGGAAGCTTGTCTGCAACGTCTTGCCATTTCATGAACAGCATCGAAGCATCATCGTCTTTCAAAGTTCTGGAAATTTCGAAGATTGTTACTGTTGGAGGGACAGGAACTATTTTGACTTGCCATGCAGTGATAACACCAAAGCTCGATCCTCCTCCTCCTCGTACGGCCCAAAACAGATCTTCCCCCATTAACGTTCGGTTCAATATCTTCCCATTAGAATCCACCATGACAACATCAACAACGTTGTCAGATGCTAAACCGTACTTTCTGAAAATTGTACCGAACCCACCACCACTGACATGTCCTCCTACGCCTATTGTGGGACAGCTTCCTGCAGGGAAACCATGGACGTTGCTTGCTTGAGCAATGGCATGGTACAGTTCACCAAGTGTAGCTCCTGACTGAACCCAAGCAGTTTCGTCTTCGAGGTTTATGGTTATGGATCTTAAGTTGGAAAGATCGAGTATTATGAAAGGTTCCTTGGAAATATAAGAAAGGCCTTCGTAGTCATGACCTCCACTTCGGACTCTGACTTGCAGGCCATGTTGCTTGGAGCATAGTATGGCGGATTGGACGTGAACGACCTCGTTTGGAGTGACAATAAGCTTCGGTTTTGGTACTGAGTTGTCTGAGAATCTGAGATTTCTTATGGAAGATTGAAGAAGAGGCTGGTAAGAAGAGCTGTTGTGAGTGAATATTAGCTGCGAAGTTAAAATGGGGTTCGCTAACTTTGATGAAAAACATTGAATAAAGCCATCTTCGAGGCTAAGAGAGAGAGAGATTGAAGGGAAGAGTGAGATGAAAATGGTGATGAACAGAGGAAGAAGATGAAGAAGAAGCAAATGTTTATGATTTTTTGTAGCCATGTGAAGTTAATTGTGCAGAGAAAAATGGAAGGAGATGAAGTACTTATAGTCTATACATGCGGCTATGTAAAGAAAAGTCAAGTTGAACATCTAGATATGGAAAATATTAATAATGCAGAAATTTATATTGCATTTGAGAATTTCATTGTCTGAAAGAACATTCTCTATTAAAAGGTTCCTATTCTCTTTGAATGTATCAGAACTTCTTTATAATGTCAGCTACAAATACAGAAGTGAACTATTTTTTTGTTTTGGTATTGCTGATTCTTGAAGGCAAGACTACTAGTTATAATAAATTTATTATTTTTAAACATCAACTTCTATATTTATTAATTTATAAGATGAAAGGTAAATATACCTAAATATGGAGACTATTCAATTAACAAGGGTTGCTTGCCATTATTGTATTTATACTTTTCTAATTTTTGGGTCCAATCTGCACATGCCCAAGTAGAACAAGGCAATTCTCTTAATTAAATGGCCAGGCAAGTGTGCTTGACAAATGATAAGTAATTATCAAATACTAGTATATATATTAAATGAATATATTCTTTGACAAATCTTTGTTCAGTTAAAATTTTTTAATATTATTCCGTGAAACTATATTAAAAAATTTATTCATTACTATTCAATGTATGGCGTAAACTAACTTATTGAAACTTTTCTGTGCATATATATGCATTATGTGTCTGTTGATAAGAGAGTCATAATATTTGTGATTATATATATATATATATTATATACATATATATATATATATATGGATTTATTATCTTGGTTGAAATAGTATTATAATTTCTTAACCTTAATTGTTATTTCAAAATTAAATTTGAAGCATTTTAAAATGATTTTATAAGTTCTAAACTAATCTCAAATTCTAATTCTTTATATTCCCATACATAATTCTTGAGTGATGAATTTGAGAAGACTTGAAAAAGCTCATTGGATCACCTTGGTTGAATTTTCCCGTGCCTAATTTTGCTTAGAATGGACTCTATGCTTTGAAGAAGAGATACAAATGTTAACTTGGTCCAAATCTTACTACAAACGGATACAATGAACTACAACTTTTGACGGCGACTATAAAAGTCATTGCCAAAACTTTGACTTTTGGTGGCAGTTTTTAATAGTTTGACAATAAAAGTATATGTAAAAGTTATTACCAAACTTTCCTTGTTCAAGTATTCGAGAGTTGAAGTTATCTAGAAGACGTTTAAGGTATGCTAGGCTTATGGATTTGGAAAGCGGCAATGTGAAAGGGGGCAGTTGAAATTATCATTCATACTTTTATATGAACAGTGTCATTCCTTTCTCAAGGTATGGTCACTCTCAAATTTTTACGAAAGCCCAAACCCTTTTGACATGGATGGAAAGCTACTGTTTCAGTAGGAATGTGATGTTTTTTTACATTTTTGCCCCTAAAAGTTACCCCCGACCCATCTCTGAAAGTTGGTCTCGAGGCTTCCACGATATCGATGAAGACCCCGTCGAACTGCTCTTCTTGCACGGCCTTCCCAGTGAGTTCGACGACAATGACGATTTGGGATACCACACGCAAAAGGTCCCCGGAGCCACGCCGTCGAGGTCACTATCCTTTGCTTCAGAGGTCGCAGAAAAGCACGACCTCGTTTCTCGCTCCTCGAACATGAGCTTCCTGAGCGGAAGGCGACGGTGATGAACCGCCGCTATTTCGTCTGTGTCTGAGGTCAGCAAAATGGAAGAGACGCCATCGAGCAAAGAGCAATCGAGGATGGGGTACCGGAAAATGGAAGAAGAAGAAGAAGAAGAAGTAAGTGGCCAAAAAACAAGAAGACTCTTGGCTACAAAATATTATTATTATTATTTTTTTTTTGTCGATGGCCGGAAACTGAAACTACTGATGTACCGGAAAAAGGTAGAAGAAGGAGGTTTTTCTTCAAAATAGATATATATATATATATATATATATATATTAACAAGTCTTTTTACCAACTTTCCTGTCCTTTAAAAAGATTCTTTACTTTTAGTCCATACCAAATACAATTATATCTTACATCCTTCTTTTCTAATCTCATTTTTATTCTTAATCTCACTATCATTTCCAATCCTTCAAAATCAAATTTATAAATCAGATGGGCCCATAATGTTAACTAAATAGTCTCTTATAATGACGCAGCGCAAATAGTCAAAAGTGACTAAATAGTCTGTTGTACTAACGGAGAACAAATAGTAAAAAGTGAGATGCTCACGTACTGGACATCTATTGATAAAATTTTTTAATTGGATTAACACAATATATTAACTATTATATAAATTTATTTATATCAATTAATTTTTTTTTAAAAATAACTTTGATTATCAGTAAATTATTATATAAGTATATTAATACTAGTTAATATTTTTTTTTTTCAAAAACAATCTTTGGCTGTCATCATCAAAGGCTCCTAGTATATATAAGTGGGGGCTGCTTTAAAAATTGTTAAAATGTAAGATATCTTTTTGGTTATTTAATTATTATAAAATTATTATTTTAATTTCTTATTTATGGTAATGCTTATAATAATATATTTTTTATTAAAATATATTATATTTAGTTCATTACTTTTGAATAAAATATCATATTTAGTCATTTTATTAAGTGTAGAGAGACTAAACAAACAATTGTTTTTTAAAAAATGGTGGACCAATAATGATATTCTCTTATAAGTGGAGGACAATTTTTACAATAAGTGAGAGATCAAAATGATAATATTATAATAAGTAGAGACCAAAAACATATTTTTTTTATAACTAAACTAAAATTAACCTTTGCTAGTTCTGTCTGTTTGGTTCCCCAAGAATGTGGGCTCAGTCTAATCTCTTCTCTTTGGCCCATTTTAACTCATTGGGCTATGTGGGCTTCGTGCCAGCCCCTTTACTTTATAAACTATAGAATGGGTAGAGTGTGGTCTACCAAGTTATTATGGGCCCGGTGTAACTCTGGGCCCAAGCGTGCACTTTCTAAGGCCTTCTTCCACTGCCTACATCTACACCAAAATAATAATAATAATCAAAGCAAGTAAAAATACATAAATATTCCCTGTCTAGACTTCGTTAATTTTTTAAAATTAGCATTTTTTTTATCATTTAACGCTAGATTATCACAAGTTATGAATGTAAGTAGTTTAGTAATCAGACCCAGGTGTATAAAAAAAGTTGGGGGGGGGGGGGTATTCGCCTTCCAATAAAGAAAATCTATATGTTTGATTTAATTAGTTTCGAGGAAAGTGTTGCAAAATTGAAATTGTGTAGATGATATAGGACACTTCAACATTTGAAAAGATGGTATAATACACTCTGCTCCATTTTATAATTTTTTATAGTTCCATCTCTAGCAAATGAGTTTGTGTATTTTTTAGTGAGTGTTTGGTTTGGGAATGTACAGATTTAATTTTGAATTAACATAAGTTTTTAAATTTGGTTTTGGTAAAACAAAATAAGTTTCTATGATAAAGATTTATATATGAAAACTTTTATTGGAAAGTAAGTTATGTCATCAATGTATTCATCCAATACAAAAATAAGTTTTTTCTTCACTTATATACATACAAAGATTTAGAAGGAAAAAAATAGTCACAACATATATATATTCATTAACTTAACACAATATCTTGATTCAAAACTAAGGTATTAAAGGAGGTCATAACAGCAATATTGTGAATGAAGAAATTAAGAATGCTATAATGCTTATTTGCAATTTGAAGGCTTTGTTGCGAAGGAGGTCCAAGGATCCTACCGATGGGAGATTTTCTTCAATGGAATATATGGATTTTTTTTCTTTATATATTTTTCTTTTAAAACAGGTCAAGCTTAAGTTTTTTGTAAATCCAGCTCAATTTGAACGTCCTAAATCAATATTTATTTTTTTAAAAAAAAACATATTATTTAAAAGGAACATAATTTGATCACTAAAAAAGTTAATCTTAAAGATGTGATATATAAATTTAGAAGTGTTATTAGATCAATTTAAATTTAATGTGATTATAAAATAACCATATAAAATCATGATGCCTTAGTAAGTAATAACTAGTGCCAATCATCTATAGAATTCATATCAATATAACAATAGGTCCTATTTGCATCAAAACTTCCTTATATACAAAATCGTAGAGTATTAATAACTAATTAATCCTCTCAAATCCCAACTAAACCTGAGTTTAAATTTTTAAAAAATATGGGCCCAAACCTTAAAGGACCTTTTTTTTTTTCTAGCCAAAACCCATGTTGATCAGGCCTAGGCTAGTTTATACTTGCTCTTTCTTTTTTCTGTTTGTCCCAATGGATTACTTATGCAAGGTTTAACAACCATTACAGAGAAATCTGCTTTGGTAGAACCACCCACTCACATTATTATTATTATTATTCGTGTAAACTCTTTTTTTTTTTTGTTGCATTTCGTTTACATTTTAATGTATGTTGTAAATATTATTTATTCAATTTATTTTTTAAAAATTAAAATTTTGAATGATATATGACTACTTTTATTTTTCAGTACAACTATTTTAGGCAACTAGATGTTATATTTTATCATAAAATACGTGATTTTTCAAAATATGGTCATGACGATAATTAATTAATTTTTTTTTAAAAAATATTGTATAAAATTTAACTGACAAAGAATATATTAGAGTGAAATTTTTAAAACAAGAGATACAAATATAATTTAATTGAAGAAAAAGTCCATATAATTAACTCTTTTCATTTCAACAAGTTTTCAACTAAATCTATTGGTGCTTGGATTTCAAACTGTACTTTATATAAATTCATCAAATTTTGAATTAAAATATTTTAAAATTAATAACAAAATAGAATAAAATATCCGCGTCTCCGATGAATTATGAAGAGAGTCCTTATATATGACTATTGAGGCCGTGACCACATGCATCATTTAGAAAGACAAACACAAAAGTCTTCATGTGGGGTTACAAACAATAAACGAAAAAGATAGCCTATGCTTCGTTCATCCATATATACATATATAGAGGCAATTATTTAATTTGAATTTCTTAATATTGTCTGGGTTTGATCCTTTTCTATATGTACTTGAAAGAGTGCTAGAACTATATGGGCAATTATTTGAATTTCTTATCAATGCTTTCATTCTCAATCAACCTCCTTGCCTTTCATTCTTTATCAACCTTTTTTTTTTTTTTTGCTTTTTCTTCGCCAACCATTCTCATTTGTTGAATTTACCACGAGAAAGATTTCTCAAAAAATTACTATTTTCTTTTAATCATAGTTGTTTGTTTGCTTCCCTTCTTCTTCTTGCTTTAGTAATTATACCTTTTTCCTTACTGAAGTCTGGAATCACACTTCAAAAAATAGTTAAGAATTCAAGTTCTCTCAATTTTGTTTGTCAAATTTAATGAGATATAAATATGGAGTGAATAAAATCTATTGCAAATCAATTTAAAAATTTTAAAATCTACCATTTACGTAAATTTTATTTACTCTATGTCTATCTTTGAATTTGATTAAAAAATTACGAAAATGTAAATTACATACAACAGCTAAATCCATAACTTAATGACTGTTGTTAGAAATTGGAGCTAATTTCAAATTTGTTTAAGAAAAAAGATGAAAAGGGAAAAAAAGCTCTTAGTAAATTCTCAGGTTTGCGAAGCAAATTGCCATTATCTCCGGCGGCAGTTCTATCCGCCACTAAAATAAAAACATCCGCGTAAAGAATCTTACCTTCGGATTATTTCTGCTAGGCTCTCCTTCAAACTAATGTTATATATCAGTTTTAATTTTTAATTTTTTTTATCAGTTTTCATTTTTTTTCCTTCTTATCATGACAATTTATTTATAAAAAGAATTCTTACATACAACTAGAGTTATTTATACGTAATTTAATTGAGCTAAATTTACATATAATGCAGTAGAATGTTGAAGTCAAACTAGATAAATTTCAATTATATAATTTTATTAAATAGTATATAAATGAGGTATAACGTCAAGTGTACGTCAGAATTATTTTCATTCAAAGTCCTCTCTCTCTCTCTCTCTCTATATATATATATATATATATATATATATTTGATGCTTCCATGTGTAATCTCACATGTGAAACCTCCATTTTCATTGGAACATAAACCCACCACTTGGTTGGAATTCATACTGAAATAAAGAATATATAGTTATCGATCCACTCACAATGAAATCTCACAAGCCTCTCCAAAGTAGTGGCTCTCCTTTAAAGAACCCTAAAACACTCCATATATCGAATTATTTTCTTTATTAATTTCTCATAGTGCCTGAATCAAAATCAGCATGCTGCCGACTTAGTTGGTAATACATATGATAAGCCATACCAAAAATATCAATTCAAATTTTTTTATATTTTAACAAAAATACGAGGTTATATTTGATAAAAGTATATTGTTAGATAAAAATTCAATGATTTAAATTTATATAAAATTAATATAACCACATATTTTCTATTTGTAAATCAAAATTATTAAATTTTTATCTAATAATTTATTTTATCAAATATAAGCTAAGGATTTAGAGTTTATATATATATATATATATATGGAAGAAGACTCTTGCACCCTCAAGTCTAATCCAAAGCTTCCCAAGACTGACTGGCCACTTAGTGGGATTCAAAAGAGGTGCACGAAGCCCTAGATCAGAAATTTACACTTCTTCTAGGATTGAATAAATAATATGTATAAAAATAAATAAATATTAGTTATTGGTCCATCTATATATATATATATATATACACACACATTTCTACCATATTTTGTGTGTTGGGTTAGGTGAAAGTTTTCAAGTGTGCAGAGTCTATCAACTTGAAAGTGAAATCATTCTTTGGACCTTTCTTCTCTGTATGCAATATGTTAAGGCGCAATTTGTGCCTCTGGGTTTTAAAGCCAATTACAAAAAGCAAAATTCATTGAATTATATATATATATATATGGATTCACTTGCTTATGTTTTGTTTGATTTTATTTGGGTGTGTAATATTTTTCATAGACCTGAAACGATTTATTAATACTATCAAAATTTATGTTATTAAAGCAGCCTCACATAACCTTAAATAGGATGATCACAACTCGTACAAATCTCTAGATATAAAAAGAAAATGAGACATAATTAAGAATTCATATCTTCCCAAAACTTTTATCTTATACTTTGAATATTATTATAGATTAGTGGCAACAAATTACTTTCCCTTTCTTCTTAGAATAAAATACTTTGTAATCCCCCACTTATTATAAAATAATCATTTTTGTGTCTCACTTATTGTAATAATCAAAATAATTTTTTACTCATTAGAAAATGTCATGTTTGATCTATCATTTTTTTAAAAAAAATATCATATTTAATTTTTTAAATCTAAGGTTTAAAATTTGGTAAAATGATTAACTCTGATAATTCTCTAAAAATTGAAGGACCAAATATAATATTTACCAACAAGGGAAAAATTATTTTAAACATAACAATGAATCAAAAATCAAAATGACAAATTTGTGACAGCTAATACAACATCTTCACGTTGGACTAGACCATTTTACCTCAATTCAGCCATATCTTAAATGCCAAATTTAATTTATTTTTACTTAAAAGTATTTAAATTTAAATTATAGTAAAATTAAATTTTAGACAATTTACTTATTCGTTCAAATATTATATATATATATATATATATATATATATATATATTCGATCTTACCTATCTATGACCATTCTATTATTAATTTCTATAAAAGGGTTGGGTTTTGCGCATTAATTAGAGGGCAGTAAACTTAGGTGACTGATTGAAATTCTGGAAGATTGAATTTGCTAAGTGAAAGCTGTGCAAAGTTGAGAACTTTGTTATACATTGAATTATTCTGAAGAAATTAATGTGAACATGTTTTTGTGTCAGAGTGGGACTTCCATTCTTATTTGGTCAGTTTTTGTGTCTTCAAATTCTTGGTGTCGTTGAAAATGAACAGTCCTCACATAGTGGTTCTGATTTCCTTAAATATTGCTACGTCAAGGCTCACATCATCACATATATGTATATCCCCTAAATGTAAACAATTTTTTAAAGCCCATAAAGTTCATAAATTAGTTAACCCTTTGAAACTATTTGAGTTTTGGTGCATCTGCCCTCCATCAGTGTAACAACCCTAGAAGACAGTGTCAATGTATAATTACAAGAAACCTCGTAATGAAGTATATGCAGAGTTATATACACACTAAATTATAATGTATAGCTTCTAAACGGGTCGAATCTATTAGATTAAAACGTTTAATTTACTACCTTGGTGGGTTGGATTTGCATGTTTATATGTAAATTTTTTTGATATGATCATTTTAATTTAGTTTGTTTAACGCATGAATTAAGTAAGCTCACTTATATAACTTTATTTTTTCTTTTGCTTGTTATAAATCTTAAAAATTTAAGAAATTAGGATGATATTTAAACTTTGTTACAATAATTAACTCTTAAAACAAGATTTAAATGTTCTCAATGAAGAAATTTGAAGAATTTTATTAGTTATTTTATTTTATTTGAGTTGTTTGACTAGACTTGAGCCACTTAATAGTAATTTTAATTTGATTATTGAAGATTAAATGAGTTATTTAAGTATTTAATATTTAAATTTAATTATAATTTGAAATAAATGTACAGATTTTGGAAGATAACTTTTATTGTAATTAACTTTATTTTTTTTTCTTTTTTTATTTATTCTTTTAATTTTTTTAGTAAGTCAGATTGAGATTTTCAATTTGTTTAATTATCGTAAACCTACAACCCATAGTGGGTCAACACGGGTGGGGATAACCCAACACTCTCTTACATTTTTTTTAGAGAGTATTTTAGTAAAAAAAAATTAAAATTGAACTTAAGTGTATATTTTAAAAATAAAGGAAGATCTATTGAAATTTAAAAAAACAAATTCAGGAAAAATTTACCCTTACATACACTATATTAAGTAGAAAGTAATTAAAGCAGACAATCTAATACTTCTTTCATTAATTATAATCATTGATTATACCATTGGTTCTAATTTAAACCACTAGGTGATGATCTAACGGAGTAGGGTCTAAATAATTAGCAAGTAATTTTAAATCCAAATAATTAGGAAAGAAAGGAATCGGTTCTAATTTGCATGTTAATGAGCTAATTATTTGAATAATATTACTAATCAATGTGATTTGAGAAGGTTGAGAGAATATAATATGCAAAGAGCTGCATTGAAGACTTTTATAAAGAGGAAGACAAGTTGGGTCCTTGTTAAGTCCAAAGTCCACCACAAATATAAGCTCTTTTTACTTTTCAAGCCATTTTAAGGAAAGTAATTACATATTCTTTCCTAAAGATTGCACTTTAATTAAACATTCACAATAATTATGCCTAACTGATCACATCCAAAAGAAAAAGACTAGTCTTACATATGGAACAGCAAATATAATATCAATGTCACAACATACTACCAATCCTATATTGGGAAGTCTTATATAAGAAAGGAGGGTTTATAAGTCTACATATTTTTTTGGCTCATTAATTAGTACTCTTTTTTATAAAACCTATTTTTGTAATATTGATATTTTCATTTAGACAAATCAAGATGCAGATGAGAAACATACAACCTGAATTAAGCATAGTCTGAAAGACAATGTTGAATATTAGCTAAAAGTTGAGTTGAGCTATTAAGGAAGAAAAAGCTATTAATGGATCAGTGAAATTAGAAGTGGATGAACTTTTTTAGATGAAAAATGTATAAAAATTAGAGAAAAGTTTATTAAATGAGAAAAGTTTTGTTTGATATTGAAAAAATTAAAGCACAACATTATATGATTTTAACTAGATCTGATTATAAGTTAAAAAGTCTACTCGACCTTATTAGTTTGGCCTAAAAAAATAAAACCCTATTAAAAAAACTTAATTTGTAAAACGAGTCAGGCATAAGCTTCTTTTAAATCCCATCCAAACTCGAAAAACCCAAACAAATACTTTTTATTAAGTAAAAACTTATTATTTAAAAAATAATTTAGTGTAACATGACATTTTGAAAAAAAAAAAATAATAATACCACTTATTGGGAGGATTTATGTCAATACAAAAACTTTTTTGTATTTATAATTTTTCTATATATAATCCAACATATAATAATAATAATTATCTATGTTATTTATCTCAAATTTTAAGTAATAAATTAATTTAACTATGATATTGGCCTGACCTAAAAAATATGAATAAAAATTCGAATAAAATATGGGTTTGAGCTTTTCTAAGCTGCATTCAAATCCAATTTTTAAAAATCCTATCCAATGATCAAATCTCAATCATGTAGAAAATTTTCATTCAGTAAAATTTTACTTTGGTTCATCACACAAGTATTTTTTTAATTTAGTCTTTTATAAAGTTTAAAAAGAATGTCCATATATAAAGGACTAAAGTAAAAAATTAATTTTATAATATACTAATTTGAGAAATATTTTATATCAAATTATCCATTCTCAACCACATTATGGCAAAGTGAAAAAAAGACTCAAACCACAAAATACTTTATATGATCGTTGCATATAAATGAAACATTATACTTAATATTTTGTAATATTGTTAAAACATAATCTTGACTGGCATCTATTCAATTAATCAGTCATATTATTAAAAGCCAAAAGAAAAAAAATAAAGTGGTGATTAATTAGAAGAGCATTACATAAGATTGACGTAATGCTTGACATGGAAATTATAATACTGCTATTTTGTGAAGCTGAAATGTGAGGGAATCAGAAATAAAGAAATAAAAAATGCCATATACGCAGACATGACTTTATTCTCCAGACCGATGCAAAACGTGAAAGGAAATGTGAGACATGAAGATGCCGACGATGTCACTTTCTCCAAAGTAGATAGCGAAACATGTTCACCCTCACATCAATAATAATATCTATTTATATAATCTAAAATTTAATAAATTTTCATATAAAGTTCTATTGGACTTGGGATACCATGGTTATGACATAGGGAGAAGTTCATAAATCAAAAGTATAGTTTTTCATTAAGTTTAATGGAAGATGATTTTGTCAATATTCTAAAGTTCCCAACGGTCTAACATTTAACACTTGGTATTATATCTAATGGATAATGGATATGAGACCTAGTAGGGGGTGAAGATATACTAAGTAGCTAAATTTTTTATTAACTCAGGTTTGGTTTAGGTTTAGCACCAAGCCAAATTTTTTGGACTTGGGGTTATCCGATCTAGCTTAATCCCTTAGCCTGTTATACTTAATATCCAACTTTAACCAAGAGTGTTGCACGACCCTAGAACCTAGGGGTGTACTTTAACTTGGTTGGTTGGGCTAACTTAGTCTACCCCAAGTTAAATTGAATTAGGTCATAAAATAAAAATAATAATATTTTAATTGGATTAGGCCAAATCTTAAATTCATTTGACACTTGATCTAAATTAGTTTTATTTTTTCTAAAATATATTATATTTAATAATATTTTTTTTTTGCCAAATCCTTATTCTTTTCCATCGGAAGGAATTAGGCTATAGAAGGGTTATACAAGTAGATCGACTCACAAACTTAAATATCTTAAAATTTCAAGATTTAAGATATAATGTGCCCATACTTATGCTTTAGCCTTAAGTCTTATGTATTCTTTTTATTTTTTTATTTTAAAGTATTAAAGTTAAAACCATTTTGTAATTAACTAAATTCAATTAAAGTGATTCGACCAAGTAGGCCAATCCGAGTGTTAAAGCACGGGTTTCTAGTAGACTTCGCACTCTCGAGTGAAAAGCTTTGCTTTCGTGGTCAATTTCATGTCTGGGCCTTCCTAAACTTTATGCACAACGCATCCTAGTGCTATCTGTTTCTTCGCTGTGAAGTTTGTTGCTCAGTCAAATCATATTTACCAACGTGTTAATTATGAAATTTTATAATTCTAATCTTTTCACAATTATATATATCTATATAAAATATTAAGAGAACTATACTTTAACTCAGACAAAAAAATGTAATTTTAGTTTTTTACTTTTAATTTTAAAATTAAAACAAATATGAAACCTTTAAAAAAAATAAAGAGATCTCTTGTAACTAGAAGGACTAAATTAATATTAAAATAAAAAAAAGAATCAAAATTATATTTTTTTTCTTTAAACTCTAATCGAGTTCTCATGTATAAAGTTAATTGATGAGTTACATACCAAGTAATTAAGAATTTTTACTGATAAAATTGAACAGAATAGATTTCTGTCATCTCCAAGCTAGGTCACCAATTAATTTATAATTTTTTTTAAATATTAATTAATTTTAATACACTTATGTGACAGCTGATTTAATATCAATCATAATAAAATCATTTTAAAAAAAAAGATGAGATTATTAAAAAAATAATTTTATTAAAATTAGTATACCAAATTAACTTTTATGTAAATGTGTCAAGATTAACCAATATTTTTTTTCATAATCTCCATGCCGTAATTTTTTTTATAGGTAATAAAATAGAGCTTTATTTGTCTAGAAATAAAAATATGCTAGCCTGACGTTCCAGAGAAACTAAGATAATCTTTCTATGGGATTTATTTATTAATGTCAAAATAAAAAAAAATAAAAAAAGTAGTTAAATTTACACCTACGTGATTTGGGCAGAAGAATAATATTTATTTCATTTTTTCAACCACCGCGCTAGGTGTATCGTATGATCTAATAATAAAACAAAGCCTGAAAGAAAATTCCATATTGTCGTGAATGTTTATTCAATAAGAAATCATCATGACATGATCGTTTATTTCTCAAGTAATTCATGAGATTTTCAATGAAATGATATTAATTAATTATACCATTACCATTCCAAGTCATGTGACATAATTATTTCATTATTTTTAAATTTAATTATCACATGGCCTTACAAAAGAAATTGAATTTACAATTTTTATGCAAATTGTTTATATATATCAATCTCTCGTTACTATATAACACTTAGGGAATTTTTGTTTTATGACTTCCTAAGGATCAAATTAATTAACATATTTAAAAATGAAAAGAGAAAAATTATACTTTTGGTCCCCATAGTTTAAGTCAATTTTTTAATTTATTCTTTATAGCTTAAAATTTTACAATTAAGACCTTATAATTTACAAATATTTTAATTTAGTCCATATTGTTAAAATTATATAAATAGTTTAATATGTATAGCTAATTATATATTGCCTTAATGTTCTGAATATTTATGATTTATGTAAAAATTAAAAATAAAAATAAATGATGAAACAAAATTAATTTATATATAGCAAAATATTGACAAAAATATATATAATAATAGGGACTATATTGTAAATCCATTAAATTATGAGGACCTAATTATTTATATATATATATATATATAAGTTTCAGGGCTTGAATTATTTTAACATTGACAAGAAATATTCAATAGTGTAGCAGGCATGCATCAATGAACTTGTGAATGGGTTTGGGGGCATTTATTTGCGGAATTAGTTGACTTTGAAACTTCCTCTATGACTTGGACTAATGGAAAGTAAGGAGAGATTGGCGAAAAAGAAAAAAAAAATTAATTAATTATATGGCCTTCTAGATTACTCGACAAGGAACGTCTTTGAAATTACTATTCTCAAGTTTTTCTTTTTTTCTTTTTTTTTTTGTTTTCGTCTTTTAAAAAATAATGATCCACCAAGTCGTAATACTATACTATTCACTCCTAAAATCTTTTTGAGCTTCCAATTTCTCAAATGCTTCAACTTAATCACATTAATTTTATTCATAATATTTTTGTTTTAGATGGAAATTAATTAATCAATGGACAATGCTACGAAGAGCTTAAATTATCAGAGATTTGAACTATTTTATTATTATATTTTTCTGTGTGAAATAATTCTTCTTATTATCATGCGCACTTAGATATTAATGAAGATACTATCACAATAAATTAAAAGCTTGATTTTTTTTACAAAGTCTAGCACTCAATAATATTATTCTTAATAAATTAAGTACAATTATTAAATTATTGTTAATGACAAAATAGGTATCCACTTTTCTCTTCTTTCGAGAGGAATTATACAAATTTTTAATATCTTATTAATGTTTGAAATATCTGGAAAATTAATAAGCCGAGTATTAAATTTTTAAATTTAATTTTTGTGACTAAATGTGTTTAAAAGATTGCTTAAGTTTATTTATCTAATAAATAATTAAATTTCAGTTCAAAATCTTAACAAACCAAATTCAAAAAACACATGGTTCGCACATTAATAATATCAGTTACCCCAATGTCCTATTTTAGTTTTTTCTTCCAAAATTATATAAGTGGTGCATAAATTAAATTAAAGAAAAATGGTAAGAAGTCTATTCAAATTGATTTGTCAAATTTACTCTGAAAACTAGACTTTAATCATCTATGAGTTACAAGAAAATTGATAGACCCTAATAAAATTAATTTGATGGCATAACTATCGTACTCAATTTGTAGTTTGTTATTAGAAATGATTTTGTTGTTAAACTATAAATAACTATTTTATGGACATAAGCTTAGTCAAATTGCTGAAGAAAATAGACAAAATAAAAAATAAACTCCACAAAATCTTTATCTTTTGTACAGGATCAACATTGTTAGAACTAAATCTTTAGCTCACGTAACTCCACCAATACTTACAATTTAAGAATAAATTCCCTTAGACATTTAAGTTTATACAAATAGCCCCAACCATGATTAAATAGACCCCTAAAATTTAACTTTTTGTACAAATAACCTCCTTAAACTTTGGATTAAATACAAATAATACTATAAACTTTGAGTTATATGCAAATAATCCTCTTATTTATCATACTTCTATTAGTAAAATCATTAACAAATTAACGTCGAAGGTTTACTTGCACAAAATCTCAAGTTAAAAGGTTCATTGTCAAGTTTTAAAAACCTAAAAGATTATTTGCATATGATCTAAAATTTTAAAAAATTATTTGTAATTTAGCTAATTTTTTTCATTAAACTAGGTATATCAAAGAACTCTTGGCTTTATAGCTTTAAAACTAATAAATTTGCATTGATTAGAGTCCCTTTAGGTCAAGACACGTAATTAATCTTCTCAATTTTGGCCAAAAAAAAAATTTTAATCCCCCCAAGAATGAATGACATGAATTAATATTTTAGTCATAGCAAAATTAACAAAAAGGAAAATGCCAACTCCATGCCTCTAAATTATATATATAAAACATTGCATTGATTTATACTTTTTAAAATTTTAATTTTAAACTTATTTTTAAAGAAATTAGACCCATATTATTACAAAAATGTACAACCTGACATTCGTCAATCACAATAATAGTAGTTGTTTAAATTTTTAAAATCAATAATGGTTACATTTTTTAATACGCTGTTAGACGCACAAAATGGAAATCTTCACTAAATCAAATGAGGAGAAAGAATACAATGGGGTCCTGAGTTTGAGATCAGGAAGTCTTTAGAAAAGTAGGAAGAAAAAAGAAATGTGTATATCAATCAAAACTCCATGATCCCTAATACAAACATGACCCTGTATATAAAGCTTAAGTCACACCTCCCATGCAACGAGACTCTCCTCAGATTGTTATTCCCTAACCACCCCATGCATGAGAACCTCCCATACTGTTACTCTCTAACCAATTGATTTCCCTTCACAAACTTTTTCCCCGTTAACATGTAATCCTTGGTCCATATAAAAGCTCAAGTCTTCCTTCCTGAACTGCTTCTTTCTCGAGTTTCTCTCTGTTGGGCCTCTTCTTCGCAAACTAATTGGGCTTGATTGCTATCAAATATCACCCATTCTGCAACCACCTTGTCCTTAAGGTTGAGATATGGAAAGAGTTGTTGAATGGTACGTAAATCTTCCCATGTGGCGTCCTCCTATGCAAGCCCACTCCATTCCACCTGAACTTGTGTGATAGTCTATCCTTCAAGCTTTATGTCATGAGCTACGGTGATGGCATATGGTTTAGGATTAGCTGGAGTATGAAATGGAAAGTCATCAGGTACAATTTGAGTAAGATCCCCAACAAAAGGTTTCAGTAAACTAATTTGAAAGACCGAATGGATCTTTAAATGTGATGGAAGCACCAACTGATATGCAACCTTTCCTATGTGTGTCAAGATTTTGTATGGCCCAAAGTAACGTTTATTAAGCTTAAAATTGAGGGAAGCAGTAATCGAAAGCTGTCTGTGTTCATGCAGTTTAACCTAAACCATGTCTTCAACCTTAAACTCCTTAGGTCGTCATTTAAGATTAGCATATTTTTGCATGGACGATTGAGTCTGGGCTAAATTTTGTTAGACAACTTGTAAAATAGCGGCCCTATCAGAGTTCAAGTAATCAACCTGTGTAGTTATAGAGCCATGGTCATAGTGGAAAATAGGGTGCCATGGTGGAACCCTATATAAAGCTCTGAAAGGTGACATTTTGATATATGAGTGGTAACAAGTGTTGTAGCTAAGCTCAGCCTAAACCAGATAAGATGTCCATAACTTAGGTTTGAAATGAATGAAGGAACAAAGGTACTATTCCAAGCATCGATTGATGACCTCACTTTGATCATCTAATTGTGGGTGATAGGCCCTGGCGTATTTAAGTTGTGTTCCACTCTGCTTCAGAAGTTGCTTCCAAAAGTGGCTGAGAAATATGGGATCCCTAATTGACATGATGCCCTTTGGAAAACCATGCAAATGAACAACAAAAAGTGTAGCAATTACTGCTACTATGTAGTGAGTCCGAAGAGGGATGAAATGAGTACTCTTTGTTAGACGATCAACTGTTATAAATATGGTTACATGGCCCTTTGAAGCTGGCAAGCCTGTTATAAAATCCATTGTGATTTCCTCTTAAGGTCGCGCTGGAACTGGTAATGGCTAGAGCTAGCTATAAGGTTTTTAAGGAACATACTTAATTTGCTAGCACATGATGCACTAAACAACATAATCATGGATGGTGTTACGTATTTTATGCCAACAAAATATTGAAGAGATCAATTTGAAGGTCTTAGAGAACCACTATGGCCAGCAAGAGGAGTATCATGAAATTCATGTAAAATGGTCGTTATGAGGGTAGAGTTTAGTGGTAAGTACATAAGATCAAAAAAGAAGAGAATACCATCAGTTAAGTCTGTAATCAGATGTTAACGTGCCCTCCTGAACGACCTTGTGTAACGTGAGCAGAGAGTCATTGGTCACATTTTTATATAAAATGCTACCCTAAATGTCACTGGTAAGTGCTGCATGAGAACTGGCGAAGGTTGTCGTTATATTGATAATGTTAAACATAGTATGCTTTGGCTTAGCGCACCAAGACAGAGCATAAGCAACAATGTTAAATTTTCCCAGTCGATAAATAATGTCATATTGGAAGCCTATGAGTTTGTGAAGAAAATATTGTTGATTAGGGGTTTGAATAACCTGATCCAAAAGTTGCTTCAGGCTACAATGGTTAGTCACAATGAGAAACTAGTGACCCAGCAAATAATGATGCCATTTAAAAACTACTTTGGTTATAGCGTAGAGTTCGTGGACATAAGTTGAAGCTTTCCTCATGGTAGAGGTAAGTTGTTTATTGAAAAAGGCCAATGAGTGTTATTGTTGAACCAAAACTACCCTAATCGCAACAGTAGAAGCATCAGTATGGACTTCCAAGGGCTAAGAGAAGTTTAGGATCCTTAAAACAGGTATTGAGGTCACGTGATGTTTGAGCTCAGTAAATGCATGTTGAGCAAGTTCAATCCATTGAAAATTATTGTGTTATAAGAGATTAGTCAAGGGTTGTGCTATAGATCATAGTGGCGAATAAACTTTCGGTAGTAGCCTGTTAAGCCAAGGAATCCTCGCAATTGAGTAGGAGTGGATGGAATAGGCCAGTCAAGTATTGCTTGGACTTTTTTTGAGTCAGCTTGCACCCTTTCCACCAAAACAATGTGACTGAGATATTCGATTGATAATTGAACGAACAGGCATTTTGATCGTTTGGTGAATAACTGGTGTTGTTGTAAAGTCAAGAAGACTTGGAAAAGATGCTCTAAATGCTCGGCCAAGGACCTGCTATACACAAGAATGTCATTAAAAAAAAAATTATGACAAATTTTCATATAAAGGGAGCAAAAGTGGCATTCATGACAGCTTGGAATGTTGCTTGTGCATTCGTTAAATCGAATGGCATGACCAAAAACTCAAAATGGCCATGATGAGTATGAAACATTGTTTTATTAATGTCATCATGATGCATCTAAATTTGATGGTAACTTGCCCGTAAATCGAGTTTAGAGAAGATTTAAGCACTATGAAGTTCATCAATGGTTGGAATGGGAAATTTGTCTTTGATAGTTAACTTATTCAGAGCTCTATAATTGATACAGAAATGCCATGAACCATCCTTTTTCCAGACTAAGAGAATTGGTGAAGAAAAAGGACTTTGGCTGGGACGAATAACCCCTGTCCTTAACATTTCATCTACCATATTCTTAATTTCCCCTTTCTGAAAATAGGGATAATGGTATGGGCGAACATTCACTGGTTTAGACCTATTAAAAAGATGAATCTGATGATCTTGAACCCTACAAGGTGGTAAAGCAATGGACTCCTGAAAGACAGAATCGAATTGAAATAAGAGTTTATCAATCTTCGAAGAAGTATAGGGGGTGTGCATCGTGTGATCAATGGGAACCACGAACAATAGAAAAATAGAGTGGACATAGGCTGCCCTAACATTTTTAAACATTGGTGGGCAGGCAGAGGCTGTGGCAAAAATTGATCTCCACCTTGTAGCAGAACTTTGGTCCTTTGTGAGTAAAATTCAATGAAAAGCTTATCATAGTCCATTAATACTGGATTTATGGTCTTTAACCATTGAGCACCTAACACTACGTCGACCCCATTAAGAGCAATGACATAAAGATTAACCACAACACAAAAACCTTGAATCAAGAAGACCACGCTGTCACATTTAGAATGACACTAGACATTTGCTCCGCTTCCTACCAACACCTTAAAGAGTTGAATGGGTGTAGACTACAATTTCAATTTTCGTGCCATGGACTCATTGATGAAATTAAGTGTACTACCACCATCGATCAAAATGAGTGTGAGGATATTATTACATTTGCTAGTTACACGAATACTAGTAGGATGGGAATGACCATGTAGGGCATAAAGGCTGATTCAAGGTGAGAGGTCACTGATCTGGCCATGGTCATCATTGTCGACTGTAGGAACAGAGCTCCGTGGAGAGGTTTCGGTGGCAGTTAGAACTTCCAACTCTTCCGGGCTAACCAATAGGTGACATTGAGTTTTACAGTGATGTTTGGGATGAAATTTGTCATCGCAATAATAACAAAGGCTTTTGTCCTGACGAGTATTGATCTCCTCCGCTGTAAGTTTCTTGATGGAGGATGAAGGAACATGCGAGGATGTTGACTTAGAAGGAGTAGGTAATAATGGGGAAGTGGGAGAGGGAGCAGTGGGAGTGTCTATGAACATCGTTTTTACGAAAATAGCCTTTGAGGGGTTGGTATATGACTTAGGCCCTCTAAAAGACTTAGAGGAAGAAAACATATGAGAACCTCTCCCTTTTACATACTTCTACTGGTATAATTTTGCTAGGGAGACACCTGAAAATAAGTCGAAGGCTGCCAACCTAATAACTCTTGTTGTAACTCATCCTAAAGGTCGACAATAAAAAAGCTAACGATCCATGCTTCGGTAAGACCAGAAACCTATGTAGATAATTCCTCAAAATGTGCTTGATATTCTTCCACTGATCTCGTTTACTTAAGCTTTTTCAAAGCAGCTTTTAGATCCTCATACTAAGTTCATCCAAAATGCTGAGTTAATGTGATAAAAAATTCCAGCCAAGCTAATTGTATGTTCTTATGCAACCACTTATACCAACTATAAGTCACGCCTGTCATGTGTAAGGATGCAATAATGACTAGTTGATCTTTAGGGGTGTTGTACATGGTGAAGAACTATTGGACTTTGAAAATCCAATTCTCCACGTCTGAGCTAGCAAATTTGGGTATCTCGATCTTAACACCCTTCATCAATGCAAGTTTACGATGAGTTAGATCAGCTGGGATAGTAAGAGTGGTAGAACTGGAATGGAATGAAGGTAACTGTGGTACCCTAGTGGACTCCAACCATTGTAAAACAATCTCCATAGAATGTAAGGTGGCCTCTACATGAGAAAAACGCTGATCAGTAACTGCTTGGACAGCCAATGTCACCCGTTGTGCTTCAGCTTGTTCTTCTTTAAGTTCTTGAATAGCCTCATCCAGTTTTGTGAAATGTGTCCTTTCAACCATGATGGTAGAAAGGTCAATGAAAGCACCAGATTGTTAGACACACAAAATGGGAATCTTCACTGAATCAAATGAGGAGAAAGAATATAATGGGGTCCTATGTTTGAGATTAAGAAGTCTCCAGAAAAATAGGAAGGAAAAAGAAACGTGCATAACAATCAAAACTCCATGATCCTTGATACAAACATGACCCTGTATAAAAAGCCTAAGTCACACCTCCCATGCAACGAGACTCTCCTTAGATTGTTATTCCATAACCACCCCATGCATGAGAACCTCCTATACTGTTACTCTCTAACTAGCTCATTTCCCTTCGCAAACCTTCTACCTGTTAACACGTAATCCTTGGTCTATGTAGGAGCTTGAGTCTTCCTTCCCAAATTACTTCTTTCCCGAGTTTCTCTCTGCTAGGCCTCTTCTTTGCAAATCAATTAAGCCAGATTGCTATCATACGCCAATTTGGAGAGAGCATTAGGCATTGTGTTCTTGACCAAAAAATAATTAATCTCCTATCTAATTGAATCAGAATTTCTTGTATTAGGTGATCTCTCAATTTTTTAATTATTAAATTTGAATTGTTGGATTCTAATCCAATCAATTAAATATTTTTCCAAAAAAAAAAAATAGTTTGTAGTAACAAATATAGATTGTTGGATAAAAATTCAATTATTAAGATTTTTATTGAAAAATTTGAGAAATCCTCTATTGTAGGTGCCTATTTAATCGTGTAAAAGGATAAAAAAAGATATAAATATATATTTTTGTTAAACAAACTAAAATAATAATATTATACTTAGCACTTACAAATAAGGTATACTCACTTGCAATTCAATTGTCAAAGCATTGACAAAATAAACAAAAATGCATCACACAAATCAAAAACAAACATTTTGGCCCAAAAGAAAAAACCTAAGGACAAACGTGTTATATTTCTTCCCATTTTGTGTGTACACTTCCACTAAATTAGTTGTATGGAAATCAAACAAATTCATCTTTGTGGACTCAAAAGTTTTCAGCATTATACTCCCAATTTGTTGTAGCAATATTAGACTTTAATTTTGACATAATATATTAACATGCTTGACTTTGACTTATTTAAGTCTTTTTTCTAAAAAAAAAAAAGATGATTAGCATGACTCATATTTAAGTTTACTTTGATAATGCCGTAGTGATCACACCAGATAACTGGCCATTCATTATTTTTCCAAGTCTTCCTCTTTCTGTTAGTTTTATTCTTTTCCAAGCGTATAAGTTACAACTTTATGATTACATATCAGAAACACGATTGGTATTGAAGCTTAATTAACTTGCAAAATGGATCAGCCTTTTTCAATTTTTTGTTTGTTATTCTCTTTCTACAAATAATTATATCTTCTATGTAGCTTAATATATATCACATTAATGTGCCTATAGGTATTCAGTCCACATGAATTGTTTGGCTTCAGAAGATTTCTTTCCTTTTATCTTTTTTCCTTGTCTTTTCCATTTTTTTCACAACTAAATATCAAAGTCTTTGGTTTTGTATTTGAACAGTTAAAATTTCTGTTTGCACATTAAAATTAAGATTTGTCTTATAAATAATTCTATTTGATTGAATGCTCGACTTTTTTTAAAACTTAATTTTGTCTTTTAAATACATATTAATGACAAAATAAAAGTTGCTTTTACCATTGAATAAATTGTATTTATGACAAATTTTATCTTTAAATAAAAATTTTTAAATATGGTTTATGGTCACAATCAATTTTACAATTTTACAGAATCAGGCTAATCAATTTTCTCTTTAATGTGTATCAATTTTCCGAAACTTGTGATGTAATATGGGATTGAATGATGTGTGGCTTGCAGTTTTGAGTAAAAGTGAATTCCATGATACTTTTACAATTTTACAGTTTTTGTGATTAAATACTTTTTTATAGTTACGACACTTATTACTATATATAATTTTGCGACAGACTAATGATCCAAAAGTCCCAAAACTATTTTGGTATAAATATATAAAGACATTTGACGTCCATATTTATATAGAAAATTTTACAATTTCGATTTTAAAGTAAAAAGATAATGAATTTGTGAAGCACAAATTCTAATAACAACACAGCGTCCACTGATCTTGCTTTTGTATAAAACTAAAAGTACTATTGCAAAAATCTTCGATTAAATATAAAACATTTTTTTAATATTTTGGTAGAAATTAACTTCGGTTATTGTTTTTGTTTCTATTTGGTAATATAAAAGTAAATTTAATTTCCATACAGCAACAATTTTAATTGTTAGTCAAAAGACATCGTAAAATTATGAAGCATTTTCGGAAAAAAGAAAAAAGAAAAGCCTTCTAGATAGAGCAAGAAGTAGAACCAAACGGACCTCCAACCTATAACTTTATGATGATGAGAATTTTCTTTTCCATTTTTTTCCATAATTTAATATACACTTTAACACATGTGGGTAATAGTTTTTTAAACTATAGTTAAGTTGTAATTATGTACTTTAATCTTATTTGTTAGTTGTAACTTTTTTCAAGTAATTAATTTTTGTTACTGAGCCTAAAGTTATTTGTTCCATTGGAATATTTTTCATTTTATTTAATTAATAATTTATCTTTAAAAGAATGATTGTATTTATCCCATATAATCTTTGTTTTCAATAGTGATGTTAATTAGTTGATTAAATTTTAGAATTAAACAACCGATCTGATATCTATCCACCCTAGTGTAATTATTAGGAAAACATTTGCAAAAAGATTAAAGTATATAAGTATAATCCTTTTCATGTAAGATATTATAATGACAACAGACAAATAAATCATAACATTAATTTCAACCCAAAAATTAGATTGTTAATTATAAAATGAATTAATTAATAAAAAATTGCAATTAATAATAAAAAACACAGCAAAAAAGAATATGCCAGGTCAATTGCAATCAATTACCCAGAGTTGTGGTCTTAAAAAGAAACATTACGCAGAGTAATTTAATTTCCATGCCCTATTTTTACAAACATAACTCATATATAATACAACTTTGACTAAGGCTTAGAAACCTTTTATATAATCCAAAAAATACTATTCAACTTTTTTCTTTTGGTACATGAGTAAAATAAGGTTTATTTAAATTACTAGACCACCACTTAATTTTTAACCAAATTACAATACACCTTTATTTAAGACTAACTACTTCTCAAGGGAATTGCTTTTGAGGGGGATTCTTATATTAATAAGCATTACAACATATATATATATATATATATATATATATATATATATAGATATATAAGCATGGGCCATTAATTAATCATTAAATTAATATCACAATCAAGAAAAGTAACACGTACAAATGTACCAAATATGATGAGTCATCACCACTAGAACCCCAAGAAACTATAGTTTAGATAATAGATAAGACACAAAATCTACTAAACAAATTACACAGCTAGCATTCCCTTTGTCATTTGCATGATCATATATGTATAATGCGTATAATGCTATGATAGAATATAATAAACAGACATGTTTATCTCTTGTCCTTCACAAACATTTAAAATCATTCTAGTGGGGACATTCACGAGTCCTGATTTTGCTTTACACCTTGAGTTATGGGCAAAACTTTTCTTTTATAGGGATGCATGAAGCAATGAAGTCATTTGAGATCATTTCACAACCATACTGAAAAAGTCGAACATATCTTTCACCTTTTTATGAATGATGGTCCACCTAAGTTATAAATGCTCACAGTGTAATTAGGAATCAAAGATATTTAATTGACAATCAAAGACATTGATTTCTTGGCTAGCTTATAGCAGCAATTGTTTAATTGTTTAATAATAATTCAAGTCATAATTAAAATATTTATTTTTAGAATAAATGTGGTTGAAAAAAGAGTTGTCGTCTCACAAATAGCCGTCTCAAACTAACAATTTGTATCAAAATGAAGATCATAAGTTCACATTTTAGGGACAATTGTTGAGGAAGAGATTGTTGCTCAAGTTATCACAACAATTGTCTTGTGATAAAATCTCAAATGTTAGATAAATTTGTGGCGAGTGAAGATACATTTTGATGTTACACATTAGATAAATCTATAGGTTTATATAAATAGAAGTTCATATCATATTTTAATTAGAAATTTGAAGAAAAATTTTTATATTCGTAGTGTGGATTTATATAATGATAATGTTTATATTTAAAATTAGTTTAGCACTTGCTATATGGTACATGTATTGGATTGAAATAGAAATTTAAATTTCAAATAAATATGGTTATTAAAAATAACACAACTTTTCATAAAAAAAGTTATATTATTCTTATTATAAATAAGAGTCTGATATATACTTGAAAAAAGATAGAAAAGAAAAAAAAGTTTATATTCTCTTTCTTCTCAAGGTTCTTACTTTGAAACTTCAAATAATTTTTCAGGAGATATTTCTAAAATTGTAATTTGGTATATTTCCAGTAACTAACTTGTTGAAAATGAATATTACCTTAAAAGACAGTTAATATGAACACAAATTTCATCTGTTGCACAATTTTTCTTGTGTGATATACCAAGACTCATGATATCATTTCAAAAAAGGGTATTCAAAGTATAACACCAAAGCCCAAATTCAATGGTTTTGATGACATTTTGTACTTTTAAAACGTTTATCATATTCTTCAACAATTTTAACTTATTATTTTGTATTTTCAAATTATAATTTTAAGGACTTAGTGTAAAAATCTTTTAACACAATATTTTGACCCAAAATCTTAAATTCTTGTATCTTTTTTAATTATATATCTTTCTCTTAGGCTAATTTTATTCCTTATGAAATTTTATTTCACCCCACACAACAATGAACTCTAAATTCATGGAATTGAGAGAAAAAACCAATATATCATATTCAACACCGTCATGAGTAAAATTTGAAGATTGACCCCAAGATAACCCCAATCAGTATCTCTCGTGAGTGTGACGTCTGTCTTAGGTCAAGCATTCCTACACTGTTCCGCCACGCCACCATCAAAACAGGGTTTATATATACAACCTCTGAGACACACCCTTGTCCATCACATAACACGCAGACAAAAATACCAAACCAAACCATGTTGTCTCCTTCCTCATCTCGCTTGACAATTCTTCTTCTCCTTCTCTCATCACTCTCACATTCCACAACTTCAGAACCAACCATTCAAGAAAGCTTCGTCCAGTGTCTCTCACTCAACTCCGACAAGTCATTCCCGTTCTTCAACTCCATTTACGCTCAGGCCAATTCCTCCTTCACCACCATCCTCGATTCCTCTGCACAGAATCTGAGGTGCTTACTACCTTCAGCTCCGAAACCAGAGTTCATATTCACGCCCACCACAGAGTCCCATGTCCAAGCTGCTGTAATCTGCTCGAAGAAGCTCAACATTCCTCTCAGAGTCCGAAGTGGAGGCCATGACTACGAGGGCATGTCCTATGTTTCAGAGATCGAGACTCCTTTCATGGTTGTTGATTTGGCCAAGCTTCGCGGGATTAACGTTAATATTGAAGATAATACGGCGTGGATTCAAGCGGGTGCTACGATCGGAGAGGTGTATTGCAGGATCTCAGAGAAGAGTTCTGTTCATGGCTTCCCTGCAGGTCTGTGTACGAGTCTGGGTGTTGGGGGGCACATTACAGGAGGAGCCTATGGTTCGATGATGCGGAAGTATGGTCTTGGAGCTGACAACGTTGTTGATGCGAAGATTGTGGATGCGAATGGGAAAATCCTGGATAGAGAAGCCATGGGAGAAGACCTGTTTTGGGCCATCAGAGGAGGTGGAGGAGGGAGCTTCGGGATTCTTCTATGGTGGAAGATCAAGCTTGTTCCTGTTCCAGAAACGGTGACGGTTTTTACCGTTACTAAAACCTTGGAACAAGGAGCTACCAAACTTCTTCATAGATGGCAGCAGGTGATGTGAGATTATTCATTAATTCTGAGCTTTATTCTATGTTTTAGAGAAATTTTGACATGCTTAAATCACACCCTCTTTTTTTTTTTTCCTTTTATTTATGAAAATATGAATTTTATAAATTTAAATATAACCGAAATAAATAATATTGATTTCTCCTATTAAAAAAATATAATTTGTTCAAAGTTTACTTTTTCAAGTTTCCTTCTAAAGTTATTGATCTTTTTTGTTGAAGATTATAAATTAAATTTATTATAGATTTATAAAATTGAATATTTTATATTATTTTGAATACATGTTTAATATTGTTTAAGTTACCACAAATAATACATATAAAAATATATTAGTCACAATATGTGTAATTGTAACTCATCTTTATAACATAGGAAGTTAGTGTAGTGTATTTTTTAATTTTACATAAAGAAGTGTAAATTTTCAAAATAGAGGAAACTATTTAGAGTTTAAGATTCTGATTTATGTGGTTAGATTTGAGTTGGGCAAAAATAATTTTAAATTAAATTGATTTTTAAAATTTATTTTAGTTAAACTTAATTTTGTATATATGACTGTGATTTAAATCTAAAAACTTTTATTTAAAAATTAAATTTTGTCATTAATATAATTTATTATATAAAAAAATAAGTTTTTTTTTTAAAAACTTTTGTGCACGTAATAGTACTGAATTGATATGGATATTAATTTATGAACAGGTGGCACCTTTTATTGATGAGGATTTGTTCATAAGGGTCCTGATTCAACCAGCTGGTAACAAAACCAGTGGGAGAACTGTCACAACTTCATACAATGCACTTTTCCTTGGTGATGCCAATAGACTCCTCCAAGTGATGAAGCAAAGCTTCCCAGAACTGGGTTTAACCCAGAAAGACTGCCTTGAAACTAGCTGGATCAAATCTGTGCTTTACATTGCAGGCTATCCAAACGACTCTGCCCCAGAAGTTCTGCTTCAGGGAAAATCGTCGTTTAAGAACTACTTCAAAGCCAAATCAGACTTTGTCAGAGAACCCATTCCAGAGTCTGGTCTTGAAGGCCTCTGGAAGAAGCTTCTGGAAGAAGACAGCCCCTTGATGATCTGGAACCCCTATGGAGGAATGATGAGCAAGTTTGCAGAGTCTGATTTACCTTTTCCTCACAGAAACGGCACTCTGTACAAAATCCAGTATGTGACACTCTGGGAAAATAAAGATGAGAATGCTACAAAACACATAGACTGGATCAGAGGGCTTTACAGCTACATGGCTCCTTATGTGTCAAAGGATCCCAGAGAAGCATATGTAAATTACAGAGATCTTGATCTGGGGATGAACAAGAAGAGTGGGACAAGCTACATAGAAGCTAGCGCTTGGGGAAAGATGTACTTTAAGGATAATTTCAACAGATTGGTGAAGATAAAGACTCAGGTTGATCCAGAAAATGTGTTCAGGCATGAACAGAGTATTCCACCACTTCCACTTTCTTCAAGTAAGAGGCTGAATGGCAAGAAATGAGATTGAGACTCAGTGGTGTTTTGATTGAATACGTAGGTAACTTAGAGGAATAAGAAAATGTTTCAGATTTTGTGACTCTGTTTTTAGTCTTATTGATGTGTTGTAGAAACACTGATGAATTGTGTGTATGTTTGTGTATGAAAGGGAAAAAGGTGATATAAGTGTTTGTTTTACTCAATTGTCTCATAAGTTAAGGTCTCTTTCTGAGGATGATATATTATGAACTATTAAAACTTTGAAAGGGTTCACCAAATCTGTTAAGTGTGACAAGTGTAAAGCAAAATTTGAATAATAATTATGGACACTATGGTAGTCAAAATGTGTCATGCAATACCCAATTGGCACTAATATTAACTGTTAAGTGAATTTAATATCACCATCAATGAGATAAGGTATCAGCACAGTGAAATTTTTATACAATAATAAGTCATCTCAATTAGAAGTTTGGAAACCATTATTAGTTTTAGATTGTGGGTTCTTATATTTTCTAGGAGATATGATAAATATAAATATAATAAAATTAGTATTCTAAATGCATAAAGTAAAATATTAGCCTAAGAGTGATAGCTCAATTCACACCCTATTCTAAATATAATAGTGTTAGGAAATTCTGTTGCAGATGTTTTTACTTTAAATATCTCAACTCTTTCTTTGTTTTCTATCTTAAGGCCTTGTGCCTCGTTTAATTCTCAAGAAAAAATAAATAAATTATCATTATTTTTTGGATTTGACTACTAAGTGTAGCACTAGTTAAAAATCATTTATTACATATAATAAATTATTATTAATTAATAAAATTAGTCAAGAATAATATATTACACTTACTAACAATAATAATAAATGCTTACTGACTAATTTAATTAGTTGAGGATAATTTATTATGTGTAATAAATAATTCTTAATTAGTGTCTTAAAAGTACTTGTTAACAATAAATTATACATTCTATCCTTATTGTTTCTTCAATTGTAAATTTGCTCCTTATAGTTTACACATTAGTAATTGAGTCCTCAAAATTTGCAAATATTTTAACTTACTCACTATTGTTAAAATTTGTTTGATGTAACTAACTATTTATTATTTTAAAACTCTTAATTTGTATGACTTATACTAATAAAAGAGATAAAAATAAATAGTATAATGAAATTAACATACATATATAACAAAATATTATTAAAAATATAATTTTAGGACTAAATTAAAAATTATTTAAACTCTAGGAACTAAATTACATATTTTTAAATTATAACGACCAAACTAAAAATTAAGTGAAATTATAAAGATTAAAAATACCAATTTTTTTTAATTAACGTACATGATAAGTTGAAACAAAATAAGAAGCCCAATTTTGGCCACGATGAAGACAATATTGGGCAATTGGGCCAAAGTCATTAGTCCAATCTCAAAGCTTGGACCATACCACAGTTAAGCATTACTATGGTTGGCCACCAGTTAAATATATAATTAATTTTTAATTATTATATAAAATATAAATTTAAATATAATATAATTCCAATTGATTGGTTTACTTGGATTTAAATACCCAACATAAACATCCGATTCTCATCCAATTAATTGGTCAATATTAATAAACTTTGGTGAAATAATTTTAGTTCGCTTCAATTAAAACTAGAGTTAATTGAATTTGCTTAGCCTTAAGTTAGCCTACACAATATCACCAAAACTTTCAACGTATTAACATAAACTTTTTGCTGTCATTTTTTTTTTTTTTGCAGTTTTGGATAGCAAAACATATGGACCATCGTTTCAATGTTTTAACTGTATACTTATTTTAATTTTAAAAAAAATTATTGATTTTATTATTAAAAGCAAACCATTAAATTTGTCCAATTTCTTTAGCCATGAATAATTTAAGAAACTAATTAGCTAGTAAATATGAATAATATGTGATCAATTTAATTAAATATTTCTTTCTTAATTATTTAAACTTATTTATAAATTAATAGCGCTTAATAACATTTTTTACTTTTGTGTGAACAATAAAAATAATAATTATAATAAATTTAACAGAATACACAAAATATTATTTTATACCCTGTAGCTATTGTGTGATTACTAAAATTTATAGTAGATATGTAATCACTTTAATATAATATTTATTTCTTAATTATTTAAACTTTTTTTTTTAAATTAATAGCTCTTAATCAGATAGTTTACTTTTGTGTGAAAAATAAATATAATAATTATAATAAACTTAACAAAAATCACATAATAATATTTTATACCTTGTAGCTATTGTGTGATCACTAAAATTTCTAGTAGATATGAATTTGTAACATCTTAACTCATACAAATAGTAAAAACTTCAAATTATTTTCAAAGAGCAGATAACATGAAAGAGTATGGTCTAGTGTGGAACTTTTTTATGATATGATCATTGATGTAGTCAACTAAACAACATTAACCATCTATGACACATTGATATTTTATTTTAGTCATAATTTAGAGTTCTAGGAGCCATTCTTGCATACTCTATATGATTTCTGCACACAATTAATGACTGAAAAAACATTTTATATATTAATGAAATCTTAAACTTTACATGCACAAATCATCATACAATACACTTGAGAAATTTTCTGGGCAATGGAGGGATGCTTTGTTCATGCCTAAAGAAATTAGTTGGGTCAACCTTAGTCTTCACCTTTACTAACCTTCTAAAGTTATTCTTATAATACCTAAATCCCTCAGGTGCTTGCTTTCAAGAAGCTTGTTCTATTCAACTGGTTCATCCCTAAATCAAGGTCTCTATAATTCACATAGGCTTCCCTTGGGGATTTTGAAGCATAAGGAGCCATAAAGTGATAAAATCTCCTAACCCATTACATATGCTTTTCCATACTCTTCTCTCCATCAAGCCACCTTGTGAGATACTGTATTTTGAAGTGTCCCATTTCTGTGAGGAAATGAAGTTGCATATTTTGGGATTCTATTCATCATTCCTCCATATGGAGTCCAAATCAATGTGGTTCCATCTTCCTGCGAAAATCCTTTCCACATTGAGTCAAATGTAGTTTCAGGAGTCACTTGGCTCGCAAAATCTAACTTGTTCTTGAAGTATGTCTTGGTAATGGGTTTCCCTTGGAGAAGAATTTATGGGAGTGTGTCATTTGGGAAGGAAGCCATATAAAGCACATATTTGATCCAACTAGTTTGCAATCAATCCTTCTTGGACAAACCCAATTTAGGAAAACTTTTCTTCTTCACTTGGAGAAGCCTATTAGCCTCACCAAGAAAAAGAGCATCATAAGAAGTTGTTATAGTTCTTTTACCTACAACATTAGAATTTTTTTCCATAATGAACACTTTAAGGAATAGATTCTCATCATTGTTATGTGCAACTTGCTGCCCTTTATGAAGAATCTTGTTTGCATTTTGTTCTAAGGTTTTATTAACGGTAAAAAAACGTCACTATAGGTGGAACATGAACAAGTTTGATCTTCCACCATAAAATAATCCCAAAGCTTCCTCTTCCTCCTCTTTTAATTACCTAAAATAGGTCTTCTCCCATGGCTGCTCTGTCAAGAATCTTGCCATTCACGTTGATGATGGGCGCATTAATGGTGTTGTTGGCTCCAAGGCCATACTTTCTCATCAAGGAACCATATGCACTTCCAGTAATGTGACCACCAATGCCTAAGCTTGTCCATATACCTGTTAGGATAGTATGGACTAGACTTTTCTCGAAAATCCTGTAGTAAACTTCTCCAATCGTTACACCAGCTTGAATCCACACTGTGTTACTGGATTTATCAACATTGATGGCATGAAGCTTGGCCAAGTTTAAGACCATGAATGGCTTCTCAATGAAGGGCACATAAGAGAGGCATTCATGGTCATACCCTTCACTACGTACCCTCATGTGGATTTTGAGCTTTTTTGCACAGATCACATCTGCTTGAACTTGAGGGTCTTCCAATAGAGTGAATATGAATTCAAGTTTTAACATTGAAGGGAGCAAGCACTTTAGGCTTTGTGTTGTAGATTCAAGGATTGAAGTGTATGAAGCATTGTTAGGAGTGTAAAATAATTTGGAAAGTGGAATTGTATTTTGAGAATTAGCTTAAAGACAATGTTTGAAGCTTTCTTGAATTGAAATGAAGCAATTGATGAAATTGATAGTGACACAAGCACAAAAGTCACCCATAATAACAATCTTGGAGATACCATGATTTTCTTTTGTGGTTTAAGGAATGCATTTTCTATTGTATTATCTATCTCATTATATACACTTTCCCATAAGACAAGCATCATGTTTAGTATATAACTTGATTTGTCGGTGGAAATAAATTGTTTATCATATGGTGAAATATTAATTCCATTTCAAATCCATGAAATTCTATTCCCACTAACTTGTTACGATAGTCTGTATGATACACATATTTTATTCCATACATCACAGATTTTATGTGCCAAGTTCTATAGGATATGCATATTTAAGTTTATTCTTTAGATTTAACAAAATTGCTATTCGTGGCTTTTCTATTTTGCTTTTTCAAATCTCATCTGTATGGCATTGTAACTATGATGTAATATAAACCCATTGTCAAAAAGGTAAAGACAAATTTGATGGCTACTTTTTGACAATCAAGAAAAGACAGTAGAAATTTTGTTGCCATTTTTTGACAAAATAAAGTTAGTTGAAAATTGGTTGGTACTTTTGACAAAGTGGAAGATAAAGTTGGCAACTTTTGACAAAGTGGAAGATAAGGTTAACATCTTTTGACAAAATGAAAGATAAAGTTACCACCTTTTGACAAAGTGGAAGATAAAGTTGTTGAAAAATTTTGAACAGGATGCTACAAATATTATCTTTTGCTTTGGAGTTTGGCATTAGAGTGTGAAGTGTTGTAAGAGTAGTGAAATCTCTTTTGTTGAGAGAGTGAGTAGTTGTTCTTCCACTTGAGAGAGAGAATTGTGTGTTTTCTTATTTTTGATAGAGAGAGTTTGATTGTTCTTTCCTCACATTCAAAGACAGGTTGTACAATCTCTTGAGTTAGTAAAGGTCTTTCCCATTCTTGTCTGTAGTTTTTCCCTCATACAAAAGGGTTTTTCACATAAATATCTTGTGCTAATTCTTCTTTTCTCATTCTTTAATATTGTTGTCTAATGCTATAATTCCTAATAGTGGTATTAGAGCCAGGTTGTTGGCACTATCTTATCAACATTATGATTGCAAGATTTGATATTGAGAAGTTCAATGGAAATAATTTCTCCCTATAGAAATTGAAGATGATGGCGATTATGAGGAAGGATATTAGCATTGGATCAATTGGTAAGAAACCAGATATGATTAAAGATGACAATTGAAAGGAAATGGATAACAATGCTATTGCTAACCTATATCTAGCATTGACAGATTTAGTCTTATTAAGTGTTGCAAAAAAGGAAACAACAAAAGAAATCTAAGATATACTTACCAGATTGTATGAAGTCAAGTTACTCTACAACAAAATATTCTTGAAGAGAAAATTGTACACTTTTCACATGTATGAGTCCACTACAATAATGGAGCACATCAACAATCAGAATACATTATTCTCCCAACTTTTATTGTTGAATTGTAGCATAGCAGAAAATGAACATGCAAAGCCCTTATTTCAAAGTCTACCAAATTCATATGATTAGCTCATCATCAAGCTTTCTTTTAGATAATCTTGTTTCAATGATGTTGCCACTGCTATTCTGGAAGAGGAATCTAGACATAAAAATAAAGAAGACAAGTTAACAACTTCTTAATAGGCTGAGGCATTATCGATGGTGAGAGGTAGATTAGGAGAACATGACTTTAATGAGAGTTCAAACCAAAGAAGATCAAAGTTATGAAGCAAGAAAAACATTAAGTGTTATCATTATAAGAAAAAAAAGCACGTGAGAAAGACTGTTGGTATAATAAGAAAGAAGGCTCTTGAACAACTTCTTACAGATATGTTGCTGATGCCTCTAATGACGATAGAGTATCATATGTTGAAATAGTAGTCAGTTCAACAAGAGATCTATTCTCTAAAACTTGGTTAATGGATTCAGAAGTTACATGAAACATGACTTCCCAACAATATTGGTTTCATTCATACAAGACTATCTCTTATGGATATGTGTACATAGGAAATGATCATACTTTGTAGATTGCTGGCATTAAGACCATCAAGATAAAGAAGCATGATGGCTCGATTTGTACTATCTAAGAGGTATGACATGTAAAGCGTCTAAAGAAAAATTTATTGTTTGTTGGGTAATTTGATGACCTCGGACTCAAAACCCAAATTGAAAATAGGGTTATGAAAGTCACCAAAGAAGTACTTGTGGTCATGAAGGCAAGAAAGAGCACTTCAAAATTATTCATGCTTCAAAGAGATACGTTGAAACAAGGAGAAACATTTGTTGCTTATACTTACCATGATAAATCAGTAAAAATATGGCATTGTAGACTAGGCTATATGTCAAAACACGAATTAAAGTTCCTTGCAAAACGTGATCTCTTGCCAGGGCTCAAGAATGTAAGCTTACCATTTTGTGAGCATTATGTTGAAAGTAAGTAGAATAGATTAAAGTATGATAGATCTATTGTAAAAAGTAAACACATACTAGACTTGATTTATTCTTATGTGTGAGAATCACTAGTAACATCTTTAGGAGGTGCAAAATATTTTGTGTCCTTCATTGATGATTACTCTAGAAGTGTATGAGTGTACCTAATAAGAAGTTTGTTATGTTTCCAATATTCAAGGAATTCAAACTGTGAGTGGAACTTGAATTTGAAAAAAAGATCAAATTCTTAAGGACAAACAATTAAGGAGAGTTCATAGACAATGATTTTTTAGCATTTTGCAAATAAGAAGGTATTCAAAGGCAGTTCAAAGTTGTTGATACACCTTAATTAAAGGGAGTGTGACCGATCCTTCATCACTAGGGTGTCAAAAGCTAATATTGGATACAAAAATGCACTATAGTGGTACAATCCGGGTCGTGTTCACTTAATAGAGCCTAGTTTGTTCCTAGGTAATTTGAATGTAAAAATATATGAAGAAATGGGGAAAAACTGAGGTTTTGCCTTTGTGTTTGTCAATGAGATTGAAATTGAATAAAATGCAACTTGACTACAAATGTTTTTGAGATTTTTTTGATATGAGATAAATGATTGAATGAAGGAATGAAAATAGATGGAATTTAATGCAAATGATGATGAAATGCCCATTAGAGATTTGATTTGGCCTTCCTAGCTTCTTAAAAAATAAATGAGACTTTTTTTAGAAAACCATTTCCTCAAGTGGTTTGAAATGTCATTCAAACACTGAGTAAGCCAATTTGTTTATGAAACCTTTAACCCAAAGGCTCACAATAACACTAACTACTTTCCTTAATGCACTAATGGGAGATTAATGTAAATATGTGAGAATAACTTGAGCAACTTAACTAAGTGCCACCAAGTTACTACAATCAATCATAAGATATCTTGGATTATATCAAATCTAATAATTCTACAATTAAATGTAGCAATAATTCTTACAAAACACATATCAACATATAAATTCCAAAATCCAATCCAAAATATAAAATTTTACACCAAAGTAATTCAACCTATTAATGTAATCAAAATGATTTAACCAAAACACAATGACTACAAGAAAGGAAAGATGGAAAAGATTACAAAAACTCCCTAGTTGATGCTCTAAGCTCAGGCCTCCTTAAATCTCCTCTAAGCAAGTGATGTTTAGTTGCTCATGGTAGAGAGGGAGACTTCACCAAGCTCCAAATCACTAATAACACCCATAGAAGTGTAGAAAAATGATGGAAAGATGGAAAAATGATAAGAGAAGATGAAAAAGGAGGATTTTTTCAGCCTCTCCCTTGGTTGCTGAATGCCTCTATTCTGTATAAACCCTAGTATTTAATAGGAGGCAAGTTGGGTCAGATCTTGTAATTAGATTCACATATGAATTAAAAATTATGCAGGTTAGGTAGAGTTCACTGCGGCGAGCTATACAGAGATAAGGCATTAAAAGTGAGACTTCACTGCAGCGAACTACACAGCAAGCTTATACAAGGTCTTTTATGCAACTTTTTAATTTTTCTGGTCCCCAATTGTAATTTCTTCCAACTAGTCTTTGAATTTGGCTTACAATGCAAGAATTTAAATATTGTAATATCCCTATATTCTCCAATTCAATTAATTTAAGCCAATTCAGTAGAAAAATTACAATTTTACACTTATAAAGCACATTTTGCATGAAGTTGCCTCTAATCCCAAATTACAACAAAATATTATTAAAACATGCATTTAAGCTCAATAAACCTCATAAAATGTCGTGAAATAAGATTGAATGACATGGTAAAAATGAGTTGATCAATGTGGCAGAAAGGATGAATAGAATTCTCTTAGAAAGAATAAGAGTTATGTTAAGAACTACAAAATTAAAAAAAGTCTTTTAAGGCTAAGGCAATTAATACTGCTAGCTTTGTGATAAATTGATCACCCTCAACATCTATTGGTTTGAAGTCTCTAATGAAGATGCGAAGTGGTAAGCTAATTGATTATTCATCCTTACATGTGTTTAGATGTTCGACATATGTAATGCTCAAACTTCAAGAAAGATTAAAATTAAATCCAAAATCTAGGAAATGTATATTCTTGGGTTATGCCGAAGATGTAACGGGGTATCGCCTATAGGATCCCACTGCCGATAAGGTTGTAGTCACTAGAGATGTAATATTTATAGAGCACGTACTGTAAAATAAAAAAGAAGAAAGTGACACTACAAAAGAAACTACTATCATTTAAACTAGAGATAATAATTTTTCTGAAGCAGAACCAGAACATAAGGAATAACAACCAAATGAGGCTAACATGAAAGTTCGACGATCAATCCATTAACAGGGGACAATATCATGGCACTCAAATTATGTTATGGCAAGCCAAGATGCATACTGTCTTTTTATGGAGGAAGAAGAGCCATCAACATTTTAAAAGACTATAACAAGTTTAGATGCTTCCTTATGGATGACAGCAATGCAAGAAGAGAAGGAAGCTTTTTATAAAAATAAAACATGGGAAATTGTTCCACTGTTGCAAGGAAGGAATAAAGTAGAAAGCTATCATGCAAGACTGGTGGTGAAAGGATACACTTAGAAAGAAGGGATTAATTTCAACGAGGTATTTCTCCAACTGTTAAACTTACGACTATAAGAGTGGTCCTGGCTATGTGTGTTACATTTGATTTGCATTTAGGGCAATTAGATGTGAATATAACTTTTTTGCAGGGAGAACTTGTAGAAGAGATATTTGAGCTCAAACCAAAAGGGCTTGAAGAAAAAAATGAAAGGAAACTTGGTTTTCAAGTTAACCAATTTCTGTATGGTTTAAAGCAAGCACCAAGGTGTTGGTATAAGAGATTTGATTCCTTTATTATCAGTTTTGGGTACAATAGACTGAGTTTAGACCACTGTGCATATCATAATAGGTTTGATGGAAGTGATTTTATCATTTTGCTATTATACGTGGATGACATGTTGATAATAAGCCCTAATAAAGATTGAGTACAAGAACAGAAGAGGCAATTGGCTAAAAAATTCAATATGGAGGATTTGGGGCCAGTAAACAAGATTTTAGGGATGTAAATTCATTGAGACAAAAAAGATAGAAAGATTTGGCTTTCACAAAAGAATGATCTAATTAAAGTCTTGATACGTTTCAAAATACAAGACTGTAAGCCAATCTTTACCCCACTTCTTGTCAATTACCAACTATCCTCAAGTATGAGTAGCAGTAAGGAGCCTTATGTATGCCATAATCTATACAAGGCCAGATATTGCTTAGGCAGTAGGCAATATCAACATATTTATGGCAAATCTTGGTAGAGAGCATTGGAATGCAGTGAAAAGAACCCTTAAATACATTAAAGGGACCTTGAATGTTGCATTATGTTATGAAGGATATGAATTTACTATCAAAGGCTATGTTGATTCTGATTTTGATGGTGATATTGATAAAAGAAAATTTACCATAAGTTATGTGTTCATACTTACAAGAGCAGTTGTGAGCTGGTTATCCAAATTACAAACTATTGTGGCCTTATTTACTACAAAAGCAAAGTATATGGCAGCTACACAGGCATGCAAGGAAGCAATTTAAATGCAAATGTTATTAGATGAGCTTGGGTGCAAGCAGCTTAAAATTCTTGTATACTACGATAATCAAAGTGCTTTGCACCTTATAAGAAATCCAGTCTTCTATTTAAAAACAAAACACATAGGAGTTCAATATCACTTTATAAGAGAAGTAGTAGAAGAAGGAAGAGTAGATATACTCAAGATTGCCACTAAATATAACGTAGCAAATGCATTGACAAAACCAGTGTTTTAAGTTCATATAGTGTAGATCCTCTATTGGCCTAGCAGAGACGTGAGCAACCAGAGATAGCAAAAAGGTAAAGGCAAATTTAATGGCTACCTTTTTGACAACGTAAAAAAGATGGTAGAAATTTTGTTAACACTTTTTGATGTAAATAAAGTTAGTTGAAAATTGGTTGCCACTTCTAACAAAGTGGAAGATAAAGTTAGTAGCTTTTGACAAAGTAGAAGATAAGGTTGGCACCTTTTGACAAAATGAAAGATAAGGCTAGCACCTTTTGACAAAGTAGAAAATAGAGTTAGCAACTTTTAACAAAGTGAAAGTTAAGGTTGGCATCTTTTGACAAAGTGGAAAATGAAATTGTCACCTTTTGATAAAGTAGAAGATAAAATTGTCGAAAAATTTTGAACAGGATGCCTATAAATATAACCTTTCCCTTTTGGGTTTGGCATTGAAGTGTGAAGTATTGTAAAAGTAATGAAATCTCCTTTGTTGAGAGAGTGAGTAGTTGTTCTTCCACTTGAGAGAGAGCATTGTGTGTTTTCTTATTTTTAAGAGAGAGAGTTTGATTGTTCTCTCCTCACATTCAAAGACAGGTTGTACAATCTCTTGAGTTAGTGAAGGTCTTTCCCATTCTTGTCTGTGGTTTTTCCCTCGTAAAAAAGGATTTTCTATGTAAATATCTTGTGCCAATTCTTCTTTTCTCATTCTTCAATATTGCTATCTAGTGCTGCAATTCTTACCAGCCATTACGTGTAGTGAAGTTAAGTTTGACATTAAAAAAAATGCAAGTTTATCTTCTCAATTGTGAATACCAACTTCACCAATTAATCTTTGCATGAACTCAAATGATATTTTCTCAAGCAAATTGTTGATTTAATGAACAATATACATGTCATGGAATTGATGAATTGACCAAATTTTACCAAAGAAGCTTTGTTATAGTAACTATGTAAGAAAATGTAGTTTGAATTATAAGTAGGACAAAATTTGAATATAATGAATAAGCTAAACACTAACAATATAAAAAAGTTGAAAACATGTAAGAGAATTTTCGAAGTGATCTCATTTGGTTTGTTGTTGGCACCTTTTCATTTTATTGGGAAAACTTTCACCCTAATAAACCTCTCTTTTTTTTGATAAAATTTTTGTCGTTACGAAAAAATCTAAACAACACAATTCTCTGAATCATTGAATTAAAATTTTAACTATTTATTGATTTGGATTTCTAAAATTATTGATTTCAATATGAATCATTGGATTTATGCAAATATTTCAGCTTATCTTATATATCTTATCCTCCCTTGTCCTTTCCTATTATAGCTTTACATGCAAAGGATGTACCCAAAAGTCAATCAATTATACAAGATGAACAGTACACTGATTTTTTATTATTAAAAAAAAAGTGAAAGGCGATGATCAAAGCGAAACACTAACAATAAAAAGATTGAGAGAATGCATGAACCTCAAAGTCCAATTGCTTTTATATTATATTGTTGTAATGTTGTTCATGGATTGGAGCAATAGAAAGAATTAAATGAATTAAGTGCTCAAATGGCATGTTCGTGGCATCAGAAGTTATCATTATGAACTAAATTTTGATCTATATTGTGTATAAATTTTGGTCAAATCTTGGACTCTTATCTTCCTAAAAATTAATAAACATATTTATCACATTAGGAAAACTTTTAGAGATCTTTAGTTGTGAAAAGATTAAAATTAAGTTTTAATAGAAAGAAATTTTAAATTCATATATTATGTTTAGTATAATATTATATAAAAAAAGTAAACCTAAAAATAAAGATTAATAAAATCATCATATAGGATCCTTAATTAAAAAATTAAAATGTTTATTATTTTTTAAATTTTAATTAGAAAAAGTTTATATTCTCTTTCTTCTCTACACTCTTATCCCTGCTTTTATCCTATGCTATTTGGCATTTGCCGATTGTCAAGCGAGCTTTCATCTCTGGTGAGGACAACTGACAAAGTTATTTGACGTTCTTCTTCATGCTGCTTCTATTGCTACCAGGCCCAAAATGGAATCGCTATATAGGTGTTATAATAGAATCTCAATGTGGTGGCTTCCTTCTAATAAACCTCAATAAATGGTAATTGCCTTCGGTAGAGCCTCCAACGACGACGAAAATTGAAGATCCAACTAAGGTCACTTTTCTCTCTTTTCTTGACGAACACAGCCACAACCTATCTTTACTTGATGAACACAACCACAACCTATCTTCCCTGCAATGCCACGTATCTATTTTTCTAGTGGTAGATCTATTTTGTTGGTGGTGGTAGTTATGGTGGTGATGGTAACTAGTTGGTGGTGGTTATGGAATGAGATGGAGATAGTATGGAAGAAGATGGCTATGATATTCGACCAAAAATTAAAAAGAAGATGGCTATGATAGTAATTTCTCACTTTAAGAATCACCTTGGCTACCTCGGTACATGGAAGGATTGGTCATTGTTTCAATCATGGGAATCAAATTACCTAGGGAATCTCATTCCCTTGTCGATCTTGAAACTAAACATAGGTCCCTTTCCTTCTTTAAGATACCATAAATCAAACAAGGCCATTATTTTCTTTAGGTCATGTTGAGGTAGAACTTGTAAACAATCAAAATTAAGACTAAGAAAAATTAATTAAATATAATTTTAATTGACTTGAACTAAAATGATTCCACAAAAATTGATTAATATGGATTAATTAATTGGATAAGAACTTGAACATAATGATTTACTCTGCTCACATGTTTATGTTGGGTATCTAAATCCAAGTGAAACGACCTATTAGAATTATATAATAGTTAAACTATATAATTTATATAATTATTATAAAATAATAATATTTAATTTGAGACATGCATGAATAGGTTGAATTTGGGATGGCCATAGTAATGAAATTAACATTTTAACTGAGGTAGTTAGGCCCAAATGCCCAATGTTATCTTCGTCATGTCTTAAATTGGGCTTCTTAATTTGTTTAAACTTATCACTTATGTCAAGATATAAAAGATAAACTGTGACAATAGTTTTTTATTTTTAATAGTTTGTATGTTAATTAAGACTTAGTTATTCTTTGGATATTCTTAAGGACATATTTCCTACATGCATTTAAAAATATAAAAAACTTTTAATACTGTCTTAGGAAGAGGATTAATTGCTATTTATAAAAATTAAAAGAAGCATAAATGATGACACCTAAATATATTAAGATAATTTGCCACAACATATCTACTATGTCTTATCTTCCATTGTCATTTCCTCTTATCACTTTACATGCAAATAATAGATTAAAAAAAATAATTCAAAAACCAGGGGATGAAAGCGAAATAGTGATACTAAAAAGATGATAACACTACCATTTTGGTCCTTTAGGTTTTAATTTAGTGACAATTTGACTTTACAAATTCAAAGTGACAAAATAGTTCCTCAATTCATCTAAACCAAATAAGTCTCTCTGTCATCTTTTAGTAAAAAAAACATTGAGATGTACAGTTTTCTACTGATGAGGAGGCTAAATGCACATGTAGGATAAGCTTTTTTTCCACCATCATCAATACGTAACTTGGCGAGAAGTATTATTAGGGTTTCTTTAATTCAAGTTAAAAGAATATGTGACTATGGTGTATTTTTCATCGAAGAAACCCTAAAAATGTTTCACACTTAGTGAAATGTTGGTCATGGTGAAAATTTTTTTTTATCTCACATGTGTATCTAGCCTCCATGCTAGCATATACAGTTCACCTCAGCCCTTTTATAACAAGAAGATGATAGATAGACTAATTTGGATTACTAGTGAATTTCTAAGGGACTATTTTGTCACTTCAAATTCACAGAAGACCATATTATCACTAAGTAAATGGTAATTTACCTATAAAAAAATTGAAAAGGATTATACCTACCACAAACTACAAATTTTGTTTTTGTTTTGTTTTTTGTGTTCTCTCCATATGTTTTCTTGTTCACTCTCATAATCTTTAACAAACTTATACCAAGTCCTCATTGATTAGCTATTATCAATTTGAAGCAAAAGTGTACAAAGGAAGAAAGTTGGGTGAGAAGGAAAGAAAAAACATTTATAGAAAAAACAAAAAGTGAATTTTCGAAATAGTCCAATTTGGTGTGCTGTCATATTCAGATCCTTTCCTTTTATTGTAAAAAATTTTCATCCTTCTAAATCTCTCTTTTTGATGTAGATTTCTTGCTATCATGGTGGGAAATGTAGAATCATGATCTCTAATAACAGTATGGTACTAGAGATTCTAAAGTAAAATGAAGATTGTTAGTTTAATGGTTCAGATTTTATATGAATGATTGCATACGGTCTGCATGCAATCATATTATTATCTATAAATCTAGACTGTCTCATTATCATCTATCAACTCTTATCTTATTAGAGAATCTTCGGTAACCATATGCTATTTGAGATTATATGTCTAAAGGAAATGGACAATACAATTGATGTTTAGACCATAATTTCAAAGTTTTAATTGTTTGCTAATTTTAATTTCTAAAAGTTACTAGTTTTGACTTTTAAATTTTAAATGCAAATCATTGAATGTGTAGAATTACTTTAACTTATCTTCTATGTCATATCCTCCATTGTCCTTAGCATGTAAACAGTTGACCCAAAAAAGTCATTCAATCTTTTTAAAATTAATTTCTTTTGTATATATATAATTAAAAGGATTGAAAAAATGTACATACCTCAAAGACTAATTTTTTCTAAAATTATTTTTGTTGTCTTAGGATTGATGCAATAGAAAGAATTGAGTCAATTAAGTTGATAACTCAAAGTGGTAAGCATAACAACTTATTCCTGTCATTACCAGATAAAATTACAAACTAAAATTTAAACTTTACTATGTATTAAAACTTGTCAAATTTTGGATGGTAAAATATCATTATACCAAATAATGTTCCAAATGAGAGATTGCATACTTAGAAAACACCAACTTAGAGTTTGAGATCCACCGGTGATGGCTTAACTAACTAGTAGAGGTCAACAACCTACTGTGGCTAATGTTCTCAGGAAGCAAGAGAGCTGAAGAGGTGAAGAAAGAAACTTGGAAAGGGCTTTTCTTTTTTCTTATGCAAAGGTTACCTCTGTTGGAAAAGTTCCATGAGCCACCTTTTTTCAGTAGCCTTTAATAAAAAAAATTGTTTTATTTTAATAAAATAAGCTTTCTAATTAACTCAATTAAATGAGCTTAAACTCCCTTCATCAGCCTTAATCAACGATCCAATGAAATAATCATTGATCAATAGTGGGCTGTAGGTTAAGGTTTCTACCCAATGGGCTTGTGGCTAATCAAACCTACCGCGTATTACCCACAGTGTTAACAATGACCTAATCTGTTCTTTGTTTAGATAAATGTTAATTGCCTAATAAATTATCATACTAAATTAATCTAATAATAGGATTAATACTAATTTGCTAAAATTATTCCAAAATCTCCCACTTGGATAACATTTATCAATTATTAGAACAGTCAATCGATCAACAAAATTAGGCATATAATATTCGCAAGAACATGTAAATGTTTGTATTCTTTAAACCATACCAAGTTAAGAAATGAAACTACACAAGATCACTGGATCTAATAGAAAAACAAGTGATATTAGCATTGCCATATATTTAGTTTCAGTATCTGAATAGAATGGAATGCAAAATGTTAACTTGGTGTCATATTACAACATAAAAGTCCCTTAAGGGCCCAACTTAGAGTTCCAATAAACTAATGCTACATTAGAATTTTCAACAACACCTATATAAGTTACATGACATTTAAAGACTGCTATAGGTAAGCCTTTGGTCAATAGATTTAACAACATACATTCACTTGATATGTGAGCCAAATGAGTTAGAGATTCAACAATATTTTCTTTAACAAATAGGAACTTAACATTCAAATGTTTAGTTTAATCGGAGTTCCTATAGTTCTAAGAAAAGCTAACAGTTGATGAATTATCACAATATATAGCTAAAGGTTGTGAAATAAAATCAACAAGATGCATGCCAGATATCAGTATCTTTAACCACATGGCCTGGTAGGTGGCCTCATAACAAGCGATATACTTTGCTTCTATAATAGAGATAGTTGCAATTGATTGCTTGCAACTTTTCCATGAAACAACTCCTCAAGACATCATAAATATGTATCCAGAAGTAGATTTATGATTATCAATACATAATGCATAGTCCAAATTAGAATATCCTACAATTTCAAGTGATTCAAGTTTCCTAAAAGCCACTATGTGATACTTTGTATCGTGAAGGTACCTTATAAGTTTCTTTATAGCCTTCCAATGATCATACCCAAGATCACATAGATTTTTGTTAAGCATACCAACAACAAAAGTAATGTCTAAATGTATGCACACTTAAGGCTACAAACAATAGATTTATATAGAATTTTGTTTGTCAAAGTTTTTTTATCATCATTTTTGGGACACAATAACTTTGACAACCTATCACCCTTTTCTACAAACACAGCACAAGGACTGTAATAATGTATGTTAAATTTCTTCAGCATTCGATTTATATAGTCTTCCTGGGACAAACCAAGGATGCCATATGATTTATCACAGTGAATATGAATTCCTAAAACAAAAGAAGCTTTAATTAGATCTTTCATATCAAAGTGGCAGGATAAGATTTTTTTTGTCTCATTTAATAAGTTCACTAGTTACCGGCTAATAGGATGTCATCCACATAGAACACAATCATCAAAAAATTGTTTTCTTCAAATTTTTGATAAATGCATTAATCAAAAATATTATCTATGAGTCCAAGTGAGGTGATTTCCTCATTAAATTTTAGATACCATTGCCTTAAGGCTTGTTTTAGGCCATAGATGGATCGATTATGCTTACACATTAAGTGTTCTTTTCCAAATTTAGCGAGTCCATCCAAGATGTCTCATGTATACATCCATACACAAAATTCCATTCAGAAATGTTGTTTTAACATGTATCTAATGAAGTTCAAGGTTCAAGTGCGCAACATGAGCCATCATAACTTTAAAGGCATCTTTAGTAGATATTGGTAAGACGGTCTCTTTGTAGTTAATACCTTTTAACTAATTATAGCCTTTAGCTACTAGTCTGATTTTGTACCTCTCAACTTCACCATCGACCCCTTTTATAATCTTAAAAACCCACTTGCTCCTAACAGGCTTGCATCCATCAGGTAACTCAGTAAGCTTCTATACATTGCTATAATGCATAGAGGTAATGTCATCATTTATAGCCTTCAAACATTTAGATGAATGAGTACTTGGCATAGAACATTATCTAACAAAGAATTTGCATAATTTGGATCTAGAACATTATCCAATGAAGAATCCTTTAACAGTCCTAGAATCAAGTTTCTTAAGCTAAGGATTATAAGGTCTCACCTTTTCTTTGCTACCTTAAACATGAAAATCCCTCAAACTAGCTTTTTTTTCAATGAGAAATTCATAGTAGTCTTTTTAACTAATTTACTGGGAACTTGATTCAGGATATAAGTTGTTGTCTTAAAAGCACTACCCCATAGAAACTCTGGTAAGAATAAGTGATTGATCATGTTTCTGGCCATGTCCATCAAGGTGTGGTTGCTCCTCTTAACAACTCCATTATATTATGGAGTGCCATGCATGGTATACTGTACTTTAATCCCCTATCCTTATAAGAATTAGGGTAAATTGTCCAGGGTTTTTACCTGTTTCAGTATACCAGCCATAATATTAAGCACTTTATCAAATTTGACACATCCGATTTCTTTTCTAGATTTTAGCTTAACAATAGCTTTAAATGCCTTGAAGGCATCTATAGATTCAGATTTCTTAGGTAGTATATCAACCTATCCATATATATAGTAATCACCTATAAAGGTGATGAAGTATTTATTACTACCCATGGTAATATGTGATATAGGTCCACTAATATCCATGTGGATCAAGTCCAAAATACTCTCAGATCTATTTGTCCTTTTACTCCTAGCTTAAGTTAGAAGTTTTCCTTTAATACAATCTATATAAGATTCAAAATCAAAGAAATATAAGTAATGTAATATTCCCTATTTGACCATCCTTTTTAATCTCCCTCTAGAGATATGACCCAAACGCCGATGTCATAACATAAAATAATTTTCATTAATTCTTTGACGCTTATGTCTTATTACAACATTAACAGGTGCACCTAGTAAAGAATCTAGACTAGCATTCATATTTAAGTTATTAATCCATTCATCAAGGAATCAGATATAACAATAACAAAATTAATTAAATATTAATTCTTCCATTTCCTTGGCAAAAGGAATAACCGTGTTTATCTAATACAGAACTGGAAATCAAATTCCTCCTTTATGAAGTACATAAACTACATTACTTAAAGTCAAACAATATCCATAATGTAAGTTCAAAACTATAGTTCCTATATAATTTACTATAATTAAACTTCTTTACACTCTAAGGATAATCTTTTCCTTTTCATTTGGGCTATTCCTATCTTTGAGCCCCTACAAAGAAGGAGTTACATGAAAAGTTACTCCATAATCCCACTACTAAGAATCCAAGGAGGATTTAAAACTATTGGATTCAAAACATACTAGAGTTAGAAGGGCAATATGGAAGGACATACGTTCTTTCTCACACTTGTTCTTCAGCTTAAAGTAATCAGTGATCTTTTAGTTCGACTTCTTACAGTAATGACATTCTCCCCTTAAATTATTTCTTCTTTTAACCATTATAATTCTTATTATTCTTCTTGGGTCTGAATGGTTTCTTCCTATAAGCCTTGCCCTCACTCGTCCTTCCTATCAATTTCTTATTTCTAGCTTTGTTAGACAAACTTTGTAAAATGTAGTTCACAGATTGTATGTGAGAATTCGCCTTCATTATTGACTTTTCCTCTTGAGTCACTATTGAAATAATCTAATTAATAGTCCACTTTGCCTATTGGGAATTGTAAGTGGCTCTCAGAACCTCATAATAAGTTGGAAGTGATTAAAGAACTTGGTAGACCAAGTAACTATCATCCAAGTCTACATTATAGGATTATAGCTTGTTATAGTAATTAACAAGCTTCATTATGTGCTTGCACACTCCTGACACCTCATCATAATGAGTGTTGTCCAACAAATAGATATAATAGGTCTTTTGAGTCTTATCAAATTTCTTGAATTTCTCACTATTCACTTTGAGATATTCAATTGTAATGTCCATTTTAGAAATTCTTTGTCAGATAGTCTTCTTAATTTTATACTTCATGATTGTCAAACAAATCATGTTAGTCTCATACGATTGTCTATGGTGAACCTTGTCAACAGCGCTAGATTCAATAGTATGATACGCTGATTTAAGTTCTCTCATAGCCAAATCTTCCTTGGTGATCATTAGATACATATCAAGGGACTCACTCTAGTCATCATAATTTGCTCCATTCAGAGTTTTTACCATAGATAGTTTCTGAAACATGGATGCTAGGGAGAAAAAATAGGAAACATTAATTATATCCCAAAAACATAATTATAAAATAAGGTTTCTATCATAAAACTCAATTTATGCAATTATATAACAAAACATTAATCATAATCCCACCTAAAGATCCCAAACTATAATAAACCAAGAAAACTCACAAGCGTAAGAGGATTTGACCATCAAGAGAAACAACACAAAATGTATCCACAATTTCCATATCAATAGGATACAAGTAACTATGAATACATCAAATAATATAATGCTACTAACAAGTCGCGAATAGGCCTTATCTAATAAATTATATTGGCCATGTCTCATTGATAGGGTATATTCATTGCCAAAATAAAATTTACTCTCTCATGTGGGTTGTTTCAACAATTAACCTCATCCCTAATAATTATAGTATATTTTAAAGGGAAAATGGATAATAACCAAAACAATGGTGGTTCATAAAGTGACACCATCATGATTGGTCCTATATAGTGAACATACAACCACTAGGTACAAATGACCTAATATGGTCGTAAGCAACTTCCATTTACTCATTCTTTAAATATATATGTGCAAATTAGGAATAAAAATTCACTAATTTCACCAAAAAAATTTATTTTAATTGTTTGAGCATTATTAGGGGGAGTGAACAAGATATGTTACTTCTTGTTATAAATGATTGTCATAGAACTTTTTTTAGATTAAAACAGTGTAATTACATTACATTTTAAAGCCCTAAATCTTCAAGAAATTTCAAAAATACTATTCACATGGCTTAAAAAATTTTTGGAAAGATCACCAAGAAATAGGAAATGGTTCGTGGAGTTGAACTGTGGAAGTTGAACTGTGTGTGGGCTTTGTTGCCCACACATCAGTTAGCTTCTTCTTCCTTTAACTAGCTTTACAACTCGAGTTTTTCGACCTAATTTTGACTCATTATGCAACCAAATGTATTCTAGCCTTTTATCATGCAAAATGGGAACCAAATCATTTATCATTTCATAATCTACAAATCCTCTCACTTTATTTTGGCAAAAAACAAAGCAATAAGGAGAAATTAGGATTGCAAAATCTGAGATTTTTATCTGTTTGAGCTTTAATGGTAGTCACTATTTTTGAAAGTTTTGGGTAGTGAAATAGGTACTATTTTGCACAAAATTCTTCAAATAAAGAAACCCCTAAACTAATTCTGAGAAAAACTTCAATCCTTTAAGTAATTTGATTCAAAAATCTTTAAGGTATTTGTTAATGGAGGTCGTGCATGTTCATCACATTTTTAGGTAAGTGTTAGGGTTCATACATTGTTCATGGAAATTCTAGCACTGATTCATCCATGACAGTTAGCATATGTTCATTCGTAAGGCTTTGATACATTTGCTAAAATAATATTATTCCATATATGTTTAAAATGGGAGATTGCATGAATAGAAAACATCAATATGGAGTTGTAAATGCACTAGCCTTGGCTTAACTGATTAGTAAAGATTTACAACTTATTGTGCCCAGTGTTCTCTGGAAGCATAAGAGCTGAAGAGATGAAGAGAGAAACCAAGAAAGGACTTTTTTTTTTTCTTTTTTATGGAATGTTGCCTTTGTTGGAAAAGTTTCATGAGTCATCCTTCTAAAGCAACTTTTAATTAAAAAATGTTTTATTTTAATAAAATAAGCCGCCTAATTAACTCAATTAAATAAGCTCATTCTCCTTTCATAAACTCTTAATTAGCAATTTAATAGGATAATTACTAATCAATAATAGGCTATAGATTAGGGTTTCTACCCAATGGGCTTGTGGTTAATCTATCCCACCATGTATTACTCACAATGTTAACAAGGAACTAATATATTTTTGGCTTAGATAAATATTGATTGCCTAATTAATTATCATACAAAATTATTCTAATAATAAGATTAATTCTAATCCACTAAAATTATTCCAACATTGGACTCTTATCTTCTTAGTATTAATAAACACATTTGTCTCCTACGTTGAATAGGCAAAACTTTTAATTTTCTTATGCCATCTTGAGGTAGAACTCATATACAATCATACATATGGCTAGACAAATTCAATTAAATCTAAGTTCAAAAAATGGGACTAAAATGATTCCATCAGAGTTGATTAAAATGGGCCAATTTATTGGATGAGAATTATAAGAATATTTAATTAGTTTGGATTTTTATGTTGGGCATTCAAATCTAACTTAACTAACTAACTAGAATTACATAATGTTTAAAATTTATATTTATATAATTATATAAAATTATAATATATTTAACTAGTGACACACGTGATTACTTTGAATTTGGGATGACCACAATAAAGAAATTAACGTACTAATGATTTTGGCCCAGATGCCCAATGTGGTCATAATAAAGGACTAAATTGGGCTTCTTAATTTGTTTTAACTTCTCATTTATGTAATAAAAAAGAATACATTCTAATATTAGTTGTTAAAATAGGCACGACTTATTATGTTGATTTGTTTAACCTATTATTTAGGTGTATTAGGTTTATATTTTCAACTGATTCAATATAAATGAGTTAAATTAATTTGACATACTTAATTTGGGCTAGCTTAGTGGATTTATGGCTTGGCCACTTAAAATTTATATGGAGTTTCTTTTATGAAAGTTTATTATTTCAATGTTTTAAGTAGCTTTTATTCATATTTTGTCTTTAAATATTTGATATTTGATTAAAAGTGGATAATATAACATGAATATATTTTTAGTACTAAAATTTGATATATAACTTGACAATTGGATGTTTTTGTTTCAGATTCCTAATTTCCTTTTATAATTTTATAATGGGTTAAGGACATATCTCCTATATGCATTTAAAAATATAAAAAAATTTTAATGTTGTCTCACGATGAGGATTAATTGCTATTTATTAAAAAAGGCAAAAATGATGACACTTTTTTTTTTCTTGGATTAAAAATAGGCACATGGCCTTAATAGTAGGGGAAAACATAGACACTAGAATTTGTAAAACTTTTATATCCAATACATGTTCAAATTGAGTTACAGCTCTTAAACTAATTTTTTTAATCCGTTCATTTGAAGTCAATATGGATGATTTTTTTCAAGAAAGACCTCCCAACAATTGAAGGAGGAAAATTGCAATACCTTGGGTATCTCTTGGGTAGGTTATGTAGGGTATTATCTCGATCTACCAGCATTGTTAGGTAGGTTTAAGTTATAAGTATTGGCAATTGTTAGGGACAAAGTCAAAATAATGGTTTTGGGGTTGAAGAGTGGGATGTCATCTTAAGTAGGTAGAGAGGTTTTAATTAAGGCAATGACTCTTGTCATACCTACTTAGCCAATTTCATGCTTCCTTTTTTTTTTAAAAAAAAAAATGTACGGAATTGGATAACATTATTGCAAATTTTTGGCGGGGTCCAAATTAGGAGGAAGGGAGAATCCATTGAGTTGCTTGGAGGAACCTTTTTATGGCCAAATGCAAAGGTGATCTTGGCTTTAATGAATTTCAAAACTTCAATTTTGCTTTACTTCCTAAAATCATTAAAATTCCTAATGATATGTGAGTAAGAATTTTGAAAGGAATTCATTTTAAAGATTTATATTTGATATCAACAAGGTGGGGAGCTAGACCATGCTAGGTTTGATACAATATTTTATAAGGTGGAAGGCTGCTAAATAAAGATATATGTTAATGGGTTGGCAATGGTTAAAGTATCCAATTTTGGAAAGATCCTTGAGTCTCGTTTCATGTTTAAACCTAGTCTAATTTAAGCTCAGGATAAAAAAGTTTACCCTGAGACCTGACATGACCCGACCCAATAAATGATTAGATTTGGGTTAGGTTAAACCAGACCAAGCTAGATCTACTTTTATTTTTTATTAATTCTTTTGTTTGCAAATTTTTTTAACTAATGAAAAACATTTCTTTAAAAAAGTTCAGATTTGATGGTTAAAAAAATAAAATGAGTAAAAAATTTAAGATTTGGAATGAAAAATAATTATGATTTGAAAGAAATTAATATTAAAAATAATAATTAAAAAATAAAAATATATAACAAACCAGGCCAGGTAGCTATTGAACTTGAGATCTAGCTTGGCTTGATAATTTTGAAATTTTCTTTTATTTTAACCCGCTAGGGCCCAGATGGCTGAGTCAAGAGTTATTTGTTCATTCATTATAGAGGGCGGTTCAATTTATAATTGACGGAAAATGAGATCTTTAATTTATTAGTGAGATTGGCTCACTTTTAATTGATGGTAGTTATTCATGGGTTAATGTGATGTGATATTTTGGTAAGAAAATAATAACTAAGACATTTTTTAAAAGAAAAAAAAAATCAAATTAAGGAGACTTACAAGTTTCATCTAATTAGTGAAGTAGGATATGATTAAGATTAGAATCACTGATTGGATGATATTTTCACAGCTTATTAGAGAGATTTCATAGGTTCCATACCCTAAATTCCCTTCTCCTTGTTGTAGTGTAGTAGTAGTTTTTTTTAAAGTGTATATGAAGCTGTAGACTCTAAAAGTCTACTTATTATGTAATTGGCTTACCATATATAATAGGCTAGCTAGGGTTAGATGGTAATACCTAAAATTACCATTATGCCTAGATCTAATAATAACTTAAAAAATTCACTGGGCCTGAAAAAAATAAAGGTCGAATGAAAAAAGCTCGATTATAAAAGCCTGATTTGTAAAACTAGCTATGCTTAAGTTTTCTTAAAGCCCAACCTGAGTCCAAAAGACCCAAATAAATACCTTTTTAATAAGTGAAAACTTATTATTTAAAGAAAAACTTAGTCCACCGTGACATTTTAATAAAACATTAAAACTAGTACCTCTTATTTAAAAAATTTATGTCAATACAACAACCTATTTATATTTACAACTTCTCTATATATGATTTTACATGTAATAATAAAACATTATATGTTATTTATATCAAGTTTTAAGTAACAAATTAATTTGACCATGAATTAAGAAAGTTTGATTGGCTTGATAGACCCGACCTGTAAAATATAGATAAAAGATTGATTAAAATACGAGCTGGGGCTTTTTTTATGAGCTTGAATTCAAGCTTGATTTTTAAAAGTCAGGGTAATGTTCAGGTTTGGTTCTGCCCTTACTTAATGAGCACCCTTTATGGGTGGACTTATACGATTTCCAATATCTCTCATTCAAATAGACATAATCAAAATGAGTATAATCATCAATAAATGTGATAAAATAGTTCGCTTCGTGCATGGTTCCAACATTCATAGGCCCACATATGTCAGAATGAACTCATTGCAATGCAAATTTAGTCCTGGTTACTTTACTGAAAGGTTTTGACAAATTTTCCTACTAGATAAGATTCACAAGTAGACAAATATACTCATTCAATGCTGGGAAGCAAACCCTCTTTTGTAAATTGTTGCATTCTTTGTTAGCCAATGTGACCAAGTCTAGCATGCCAAATATTGACATTGTAATCAAAATCATGTGTAAAGGTATACATGTAAAAATTGACATTATTATTATAAGATTCATAATCCAAATCTGTGGAAATAAAATTTTTGGTTATATAACCAACTATAAAAAACTGAACCATAACTCAATCTAATAAAATTGTTATAGAAAAATAAATCATAGCCTAGCCTAAGTAAAACTAAAATGAAATGACATGTCGGTGAATTTGAGATACATAGAGGATATCATGTAAAATAAGGTCTTGACCACCATATAGGATTAATCTTGCATATTCTGATCCCTATGACAACAACCTTAGTGTTATTGCCCACATATATCCAAAGTTCTCCATATGAAACTAGCTAGAAATTAACAAAGATTTCACAATCTTATGTCATGTGGTCTGTGGCTCCTTAGTCTACATTCCACATAGGACAAGATTCAATTAGCATAATAGAGCTAGAAAACAAAGTTTACTAGCATATGTAGTATAAGTTACTTTATTGAAAGGCTTAGGGCAATCACTCACATAGTGACCCTTCTTTTGGGAAGTGTAACACTTAATTTTTTCATATTCACATTAGACTACTTCTTTTTGCCTTGTTGATATGTCTTTAGTTTTTTCATAGGCTGAACTAGTCCTTTGTGTCTCCCTATTTCTTTCTCTTTAAACTATGTTTTTCACTTGAGGTTGTCATATGCAACTCAGGTATTAGCTTGGCTGATTCAAGCCCTTCTTCCTCTAGTTCGAGGTGTCTCCAAAAATCTTTTAGAGCTGTGATTCTATCATTATGGGTAAGGTGAATCTTCATATACTTCCACAAACTAGGCAAAGAACGAATAATAGCATGGATTTGCTACTTATCTGTTAAGATATTTCCATTAGCCTAAGATGTTTCTTATAGATTATTCTAAGTGTTTCTTATAAGAGTCAAACTTAATCATCAAAAAACACAACTTGGATGCATGTGTAGTTCAGAACCTTGTTCTTAGAGCTTTTTAAAGTCCTAAAGCACTTTGGTGATGCCTAAATTCTCTCAGGATGTCATCTTCTATAGTACTCAACAATGTAATACAACTAGTAAAGTTCTTTTTCATCTAAGTGTCATAAGTTTCATAGTCCCACCTATGTTGGGTCGTGTTACTAGCTTCTGACTTTTTCATGACATAATTCAGAGTCTCAAAAGTCTCTTGCTCTTCCAAAAGATACTAAACCTTTATATTTTAGATCTCATAACTGTTACTATTCAGCTTCAACCATTTGTTGAGCTTGGCAACAATACTCTTGGAAGTTGTAGTCATTCTTTACATAAAAAGAAAGACAAATACAAAATAAGGATAATATAAATAACATAAAACATGCAATATTTAATGTTCACCATGCATATATATATATATATATATCATGACACTAAGTATCATTTAATTAGGCTAATAAACTCATGCATTACCCAGAGTTGAAAGAGCACAAAGTGTCAATCATCATCCTAAGGTAGTATGCAAAGTAAAAATTAACAAAATAAACACAGTTAAGTGTCTCAATCATACCATAAACAAATTGTAAAGCTTGATTTTACAAATGTTAAACAAATTAACATTTCGAATTTTACTATCACTTAATACATAATGTTACATAATAAAAATCCGTGAATAATCTTAAACTAATTAGCATATGAATAAAACATGCATCTCTTGCTTAAAAAATAAATTTATCTCATGTTAATCAAATTAACATATAAATAAATCAAACATATAATGTTAAACTAATTAACATTTATCAATAAACATATTAATATAATTAACATATTAATTTCTAAATTTTCTATGGAAAAAATTAACAAGAAAGATTTAATGAAACAATGTTAAACTTATAAACATACAATAACAAGTAATCACATATTGCTTACGCTAAATTTATTAAGACATACCAATTAATTTTTCACGTAAAGAAGGAAATTAATTAATTGCATGTGTATCTGGGGCTAAAATATAAATACACAATGTATATTTAGAACATCTCTAAATGTTTGTAAATTAGGGATTTAAAGATTGAACTCAAGTATAATATAAAGTAGGTCACATGGCAATTAATAAAAGAGCCCATAATCACTTTTGTAAAAAATTATAAGGCTCAGAATCACTTAGTGGTATGTAAAAAAAAATTTTTTTATTATATTTGAAAAACAAAGGTCATATGCTTGGTACATGGGAAGGAAAAAGAAAAGCCTTAACATCACCTTCTTCCTTCAACTTGCTGCTACCAACAATAGGGGTTGGTGTCCCCTGCTGCTCACTAGCCGCCGGCTTACAAGCATTGGTGTCACCATGTCACACTGCCTATCAACTGAAAACGATGCGACGACAAACGTCGCTTCACTCTTCTGTCAAGCCCCACCCTTTTTGCCACCACTAAAGCTCGATCTCAAGCTCTTTTTTGCCACCATATGGGCTCTGTCAGCAAGAGCAATGGCAAAGGCCACCACCTCAGAAGTAACTGGCTTGTGGACTGTTGTCAGCAGCCATTATTGCTGGCAATGAAGGTTGAAAACCATATGCTCTTTATATGTGTACGAACAAGAATTCTAAGGGAATTTTGAAATTTTTAAAATTTTTTAAATCCTTAATTAATAAAGCCCCAAATAATGCAACATTTCATATTAACAAATCCCAATCAATTATTTATATCAACCTAGGAAACCTGTCAACTAAGCTCTGATACTAATAAAGGAAAAATATTGAATTAACTAGACTTATTGGTTTATCTTAATTAGCAATGCAAGATCTGATGAAGATCAAAATCATTGGTTGAATGAGATCTTCACGGTATATTGGAGAGATCTTGTAGTTTCCATTACCTAAATTCCCTTCTTCTCGTTATAGTGTAGCAGTAGGTTTTCTTTAAGTGTATATGAAGCCATGGACTCCAAAAGTTTGCTTATCATATAACTGGCTTGCCCTGTGTAATTGCCTAGCTAGGGTTAGGTGGTGATACTTGAAATTACCATTTTGTCCATACTTAATGAGCATATCTTATGGGTGGACTTATATAATATCCAACAACTTCATACAAAAGATCTATGTCACTACAACAATTATTTGAATTTATAGTTTCCCTATATACAATTGTACAAGTAATGATAACCATTAACTATGTAATCTATCTCAAGTTCTTAGTAACAATTAAACTTGATCATGACTTAAAAAAACTTGTCTAACCTGATAAGCTGGTTTGGAAGAGACAAATAAAATCTAAGTTAAAAAACTTTGATTTAAAAATGGATTTGAAATTGTTTTTTAGCAAAAGTCTGACTTGATAATTAGGTTTAGTTAGAAGTAGAAATGGAGAATATATGGTTAAGCTTGAAATGCACTTGATTTTTTTTTTTTTGGTTGCTTTTATGGTTTGTTTGCTGGTGTTTGGATGGCATTTTTGAAGAAACAAAAGACAGTAAATGTGTGCTTTTAAAAAACCAGTGAGGAAGCTAGCATAGGAATAAATTTTTAGAGGCGAGACAGGTAATTCCAAACGCTGAGATAATGGTGCAAACGTTATCCATTTGCCGCCACAATTGCAAAAAAAATTCACACAAAAAAGAAGAGAGAAATAGGAGGGTGAAAATTTTACAATAAAAGGAAAGGTGCTTGATTATACCAGCAAATCAAATAAGATCATTTTGAAAATTCCCCTTTTGTTTTTTCTATGAATGCTGTTTCTTTCCTTCATACCCAACTTTCTTCCTTCTTCTTCATCTCTTTGCATTCAAAGGAAAAAGCAAAAAAGTTGGTGATAGTTAATCAGTGAGGATTTGGTATAAGCGTGCAATCATTCAACAGTTACGAGAATGAACAAGAAAACAAGTTGAGAACACAAAAATAAAAATTTGTAGTTTGAGATACGTGCAACATATTTCAATCCTAGTGCTTCGCCTTCAAGTTCCCCTTTCATCTTCTTCTGAAAAAAAGTCCCTCTTGTAATTGAAAGACTTTTTGGGTCAATTCTTTGCAAGTGAAGCAGGAGAAAAAAAATGGAAAGGAGAAGGGAGGGAAGGACAAAGAAGATAAGTTAAAATAATCGTGTAGATTTTACCGTCTGTATTTAAAATTTAGAACTGAAATTAATAATTTTAAAATTTAACAATGAAATGCTACTAAAACTTTGATATGACAGACTAGCCAGTTAGAAAAATTGTTATAAAGTCCCATCATGACTATAAGAATTTCACACAGGATATGGAGTTATATGAATTCTTAAAATTTGATAGAAAATATATAAATTTAATGGTTAATACTAAAAGAATTGTATAATTTATAATTTATAATTTAAATTAAATTTAATAATTATATGCAATTTAAAATTTTAATTTTATGATTTAAATATAAAGAAAAACACTATTAAACGATCGACAATTCTTAAAAACGAAAAAAGCTACAAATTCGGATTGGATATAAAGAGATTCAAGAGGGTGAAAATTATTACAATAAAAGAAAATATGCTTATTATAACAGCACACCAAACGAGAGATGACAAAGACATATATGTTTTGTTTATTTATAAAAACAATTTGATTGAGAAATTATTATTTGAGTTGATGCATAGAGTAATCGGAGAAGTAGAATTTGAAATTGAGAAGACAAAAAATGAGTTAGCACTAGAAATCTTCACAAAGAATCTGAACCGAACGTGAAAGTCACAAGTCCATACAAGTAACAATGAATGAAATGCATAAACAACCATAAAGGACAATCAAAAGAAATGAGTTAGGATTTAGAGTTTAAAGTTAGCAATAGAAATTTTCACAAAGCATCTGAACCGAATGTGAAACTCACAAATCCAGTACAAGTAATAATTAATGAAATGCATAAATAACTATAAAAGACAAACAAAAGAAACAAGTTAGCGTCTAGAGTTAGACAGGCCTTTTAGTGCAAGATGAACTAAATTAGATGTCGAGTTATATTTACTGAAAAGCCAGCCCTCTAAAATTATAATCTCTATATATCTAATAATATTATCGCATTAATATTAATTAAAACCAAACATAAGTAAAAATTTTATATTGTCGGTGGCATGAATTTAGGCCATAATCTCACTAGCACATTATAAATCGGTAAAACTATATAAAAACACAAAAATTGCACTTTGTGACTTTAACAGCATTGCATGTAACTGCTTTATATCACATCACATTTAAAATGTCATGAAAATAGGATTTTGATAAAAGCAGAAATAAAGAAAAGTCATGAAAAGCAAGGTTCATGAATGTGAAGAATTAATATAAAATAATTAACATCACATAGACTTCGGTAATCAAAGCCTGCGATATGGAATATTACAATATAAATATTATACAGACTTTGGTACAGAAGTCGGTGGGATTAGAATTTCTTAGGATCTGACTTGGTATTAAACATGATGCTTATGTCTTAGCTCAAGCATACGTATATCGTCACTGCAGGCTTGTATCAGAAGTAGCGTATTCTATATATGTAAGGAGATAGAAATTGCATTCTCTGTACTGAAGAAGCAGGAGAGTGCGAAATTCTAAAATCATGGGGTCTCCAAGATTGTTATTCTTGGTGAATTTTGTGCTTGTGTCACTATTAGTTTCCTCAATCACTTCACTTCCCATTCAAGAAAGTTTCAGACATTGTCTTCAAGCTAAGTCTCAAAATCAAATTCCATTTTCTAAGTCATTTTACACTCCTAACAATGCTTCATACACTTCAATCCTTGAATCTACAGCTCAAAACCTAAGGTGCTTGCTGCCTTCGATGCCAAAACCTGAATTCATATTCACTCCATTGCAGGACTCTCATGTTCAATCAGCTGTGATCTGTGCAAAAAAGCTCAAAATCCACATGAGGGTACGCAGTGGAGGGCATGACTATGAATGCCTCTCTTATGTGTCTCTGATTGAGAAGCCATTCATGGTCTTAGACTTGGCCAAGCTTCGTGCCATCAATGTTGACATAGCAAGCAGCACGGTGTGGGTTCAAGCCGGCGCAACCATCGGAGAAGTTTACTACAGGATTTCTGAGAAAAGTCCAGTCCATACCTTCCCAGCAGGCATATGGACAAGCTTAGGCATCGGTGGTCACATTACAGGAGGTGCATATGGTTCCTTGCTGAGAAAGTATGGCCTTGGAGCCGACAACGCTATCGATGCGCGAATTGTCGACATGAATGGCAAGATTCTTGACAGAGCAGCCATGGGAGAAGACCTATTTTGGGCAATTAGAGGAGGAGGAGGAGTAAGCTTTGGGATTATTTTATGGTGGAAGATCAAGCTTGTTCATGTTCCACCTATAGTGACGGTTTTTACCGTCAACAAAACCTTAGAACAAAATGCAAACAAGATTCTTCATAAATGGCAGCAAGTTGCACCTAGCATTGATGAGAATCTGTTCCTTAGAGTGTTCATTGTAGCAACAAATTCTAGTGTTGCAGGTAAAAGAACTATAACAACTTCTTATAATGCTCTTTTTCTTGGTGAGGTTAATAGGCTTCTCCAAGTGATGAAGAGAAGTTTTCCTGAATTGGGTTTGACCAAGAAGGACTGTTTGGAAACCAGTTGGATCAAATCTGTGCTTTATATGGCTCTCTTTCCAAATGACACGCACCCAGAAATTCTTCTCCAAGGGAAACCCCTTGCCAAGACATACTTTAAGGACAAGTCAGATTTTGTGAGGCAAGTGATTCCAGAGACTGCATTTAATTCAATGTGGGAAAGATTTCTGCAGGAAGATGGGGCCACGTTGATTTGGACTCCATATGGAGGAATGATGAATAGAATCCCAGAATATGCAACTCCATTTCCTCACAGAAATGGGACACTCTTCAAAATACAGTATGTAACAGGGTGGCTTGATGGAGAGAAGAATATGGGAAAACATATGCAGTGGGTTAGGAGATTTTTTGACTCCATGGCTCCTTATGCTTCAAAATCTCCAAGGGAAGCCTATGTGAATTATAGAGACCTTGATTTGGGGATGAACCAGCTGAATAGAACAAGCTTCTTGAAGGCAAGCACTTGGGGATTTAGGTATTTTAAGAATAACTTTAGAAGGTTGGTGAAGGTGAAGACTAAGGTTGATCCAACTAATTTCTTTAGGCATGAACAAAGCATTCCTCCATTGCCAATTAGAAGGGGAAAAGGCCTAGAGCATTGAAAATTTCTCAAGTGTATCCTATGATTTATGTTATCTATGAAAATAATTTGAAGTTTATACTTTTTGTTTGAGTTAAGATGTTATAAATTCATATCTATAGGTACAAATGATAAAATAAGTAACGTTTTGTTTGTTTTATTAAATTTATTATAATAATTATTTTTAATGACAATACAAAGGCAAAGCAATCTTATATAACAGCTATTAATTTGTAAAAATATGTTTTAGATTATTAATTAAACATGGAGTATTTAATGAAATTGACGAAATTTCATTCCATATTTACTAGCTATTGTGTTATTATCAAAGTCTATGGTAGATTATAACTGAATCTATCACTAATTAGTTTGTTTACTCATAGCTAACACATGTATTTATAATTTTAATTAAGGATTTGTGTGAGCTTAGGTGAGATAGAATTCATTCCAACGCTAGTTGCATAATATGTGGTGAATTTTTAATAATAGATTACCAGAATTGATAACATTTTCTCTTTTTGCTATGCAGCTAAAAAATCCATTTCAAAGCTTGAGTATTTTATAAGTTATGGAATTCAAAAGAAAAAAAAAGTTATAATTTCAATATATATATATATATATATACATATAAATGATATCCTGTTAGATTAACAGTGGATTTGAGAGGATTAATTATTGATAAGTTCTTCTGAGCTAATAGTTTCACACTAACTTTATCTCGGATTTACTTTCTTCTTGTTTCTTGTCTGATTTTGGCCATTAATAGTTGTTGTCCTTTGCATTAACCAATTGGCCAATTTGCGAAGCTTATCATTATATTCTACAGTGGCAATTGCATCTTTAGTGGGTCATTAATTGCGTCTATCAAAATGGTTGATGTGGATGGTTCATTTTTTAAAAATATTTACAGTTTCTATAGAACTTAAAAGTTCAATATTATAACCATTCATATTTTGATAGACAAAAAAGTTTTGTTAAATATTAATATAAAAAATTTTATATTTTGTTAAATATAAATATTATTTTATATTTGCATGAAGACGGATTGAGGGCTTTTGTAGATAAAAATTAATAATGATCAAAATTCGAAACAATAAAAAATAATACATCAAAATATTATAAATATACTATTTCATATTTAAAAATTATAAGGGTTGCGTGGAGCTCTCTAACGCAACCCTCAAAAGTATGTTTTTTAAATAAAAAAAAAAAATGTCTTCACGGTTCCATATTTATTTTGCTTTGAACAAGAGGGTGCCTGGTGGTAAGATGAGAAGGGGGAGGGGGGGGGGGGAGGAATAATTGTTTGTGAGAGATGAGAGAAAGAGAGGGAAGGGCCCCACCTTGAATGAGGTTACTAGGAGTTTGGATTATTTTTGTCCGAACAAAACAAACTTTTAATTTTATTTTATTAAGTTTTTAAAATATAACAGATCACTTGAGCACAACAAATTTGTTGTACAACAAATGATTCATTTTGAAATTATTAAAATGCACTCTTAAAACTCTTTAAATCCTACTTATTAGAAAGGGTAAGTCAGGAAATTGCACAGGAAAAAAAATCATATTGATAAAATTTATTTATATTATCATCAAAAGTAATAGAAAATTGCAGAAGGTGTCTTGCAACTGCATGAAGTTTGAGTCATTTGGAATACTATGTAGCCATACGTTAAAAGTACTTATTGTGATGGACGTTGAACAAGAGCCTACCCAGTATATCTTGAAGAGATGGAGCAAAAATGCATGTGATGGTGTTGTGCATGATTCAAAAGGAAAGAAAGTTGAAGTTGACTTTAAACTGGCTAGCACCCGACGGTATAAGCAACTTTGTTCTAGGATGATTAAATTGGCATCTGAGGTATCTATAAGTGAAGAGCTACACTCCATGGTAGAAAAAGAGTTAGATGACTTGTGCAAACGAGTAATGGATGTTCAGTTGGGACAACATAGCCTGGACAATAGTACTCATCCAACCACAATTCCAATATGCAAAAAGTGGGTCAAGCGAAGGGTTTCAAACAACGGGATGGGACTAATCAACAATGGCGTCCAAAAGGTTGGATTGAACTTCAACAACATAAAAAAAAGAAACACTCCATCTATCATTTGCTCACCAGTTTCTCGAAATGGGGTAAATATATTGATACATGTGCTTATTGGTAATTATTAGTCTTGTACTTACTAGTTTGACTCTTTTTTGTAGAATAAGGAATCATCAAGTCAACTGCAAAGCAGAGTGTCTAGTTCAGCACCTCTGGCATGCTATGATGAATTGGTTCAAACCATAGGGAGCCAATTTAGTTTCACAAGATTTTTTATGGTAATTGGTTGTTGTATGACAAAACTGCTTTTATTTTGCTCTTATGTTTACATTCTTATAGTTATTGGTTGTCTTTGGTTATGTAAGAATCATTGGAGGTCCTTGTACAATCACTTGATGAATAAGGATACCTGTTCAAACACTTTCTATTCATCACTTTTTGTTAGTCATTTTGTTATGTTGTTATTTTGTCATTTTTTGAACTTGGATGAATGGGGGTCATTGAATTTTTTTTAATTATATAACCACTTGTACTGATTAAGATTGCCAAGTAGATTACAACTTTGAACATAAGTGAAATAAAAATGTATTATTTTGCATGAGTCAAATACAAGGTATTGATAAGTGCAAACTATATATTGGCAATTGCCTTCAACTATGTATTTCACTTTACATGGCAAATACAAATTACACATAAGGCTCATTTTGCTTCTAGCTTCTCTGTCTTATACTATGAATCAAGTGATGATGCAATACCACTATATATTGGCAATTGCCATCCTTGTCTTTAAGTCAATATGGTTTTCTGATATCGTGTCATTCAAAATTTGTGAAACTGCTAAATCTTCCAATCTTCAATAATCAGTTATGATATGGTGTCATCCAAAATCTGTGAATCCAGTCTTCAATAACACTAATTATCATACTGTTAAGTTGCATCCAGTATATATCCAGTGTATATCATAGTGATCACTCTAGGCACAATTACAATGTCACTCAATATCACCATTACAACTTACAAATAGTTTAAGCAACAACCAGTTTAACCAGTCTACAATTTCAGCAACCACAGCCATAGCTAGTTTATAATTTCAACAACCACAATTAATTTACAATTCCAACACCAAAGGGACAACAAAACATATGAGGACAATATTCATAAGCTCTGCATTAATTTGAGGCAACATTCCTCCTAATGCATCCAATCTAACATCAAGATAATTGAAATTAGCCAGGAGATGAGAAATTTGAAACAATTATGTGCCTTTTTGAGTTACATGGTTCTTCCTGAAATGGATTTTTCAGCTTCAGCTCTTGATTCCATCATCTACACCAACCTACAAACTAAAACTTAGAGATAATTCAAGAAAACCAAAACTTATATTCTCACATTAGCCAAGAGCAAATCGGAGATAATAAAACCCAAAGAGAAAAGAACCAACAGAGCAAATCGGAGATGAAGCAAGCATTCTTTCTCGACTCCGCCATTTCAATAAATTAAAGAAGCAATAGAGCCATTTCAATAGATTCAACAAACAGTAACAACTATTTCAATAAATTAAACAAGCAATAGAGCAAATCAGAGATGATAAAATCCAAAGGGAAAAAAAATATCTGATCACAATAAAACGTGAGGTTTGAGTGTGCATTCTCTTTCGGCTCCGCTAGCTTCTGATTGTGCTTCTTCTGGCGTTCTCCAGTGACATCGTGACCTCGCTGGTGACCATTGGAATTCCGCGATAACAAATAGAGGAGAGGCGGAGGAAGAATCAAGACGCCAGTGGACACAAAAGTGAGGGGAACCTACCACCATTCTGGCATTCTCCAGCAACAACAAAGCCTCGCCGGTGACAAATGAAATTCCACGGCAGCAAATATAGGAGAGGTAGATGACGAGAACCACAGAGTCTATGTGAGGGATGAACGAAAAGTGAATTCTGAAGCTTTGGTATAAAGAAAAAATGGCTCAGAAACGGTGCATTTGAGGAGCGAATCAGGTTCTGTGACGTGGCAAGGCTTCATCCGTGAGATAAAAAATGGACGGCCATGATCGCTACTGTAGAAAATGCAGTAAAACTGCTACCAATTGAGGGGATCTGAATGCCTTCACAGTACCATATTTATTTTGCTTTGAACAAGAGGGTGCCCTGGTGGTAAGATGAAAGGGGAGGGACGAATAATTGTTGGTGTGAGAGAGATGAGAGAAAGAGAGGGAAGGGCCCCACCTTGAATGAAGTCACTAGGAGTTCGGATTATTTTTGTCCGAACAAAAAATATTTTTAATTTTATTTTATTAAATTTTTTTAAAATAATAGATCACTTGAGCACAACAGATCTGTTGTACAGCAAATGATTCATTTTGAAGTTATTCAAATGCACTCTTAAAACTCTTTAATTCCTACTTATTAGAAGGGGTAAGTCAAAAATTGCACGGAAAAAAATATCATATTGATAAAATTTATTTATATTATCATCAATAATAGTATTTGAATAATTAAAAGTATTTTCACAATATTTAAAGTATCATAAATATTTGTATATAATCTCATTTATATTCTTTTTAAATAAATCTATCCTATATATCAGTCAAGTTTTTAATTAAACGAAAACTTTAGTAAATAATTTAATGTCAAACTCAAATTATTGTATAAGCATTTTTTTCTGAAATTTTTAGATAAATTCAAATAATCAAAATTGCATGGTCTTAACCCACGCAATCATATTGTACTGTGAAGACATTTTTTATTTATTTAAAATACATACTTTTAAGGGTTGCGTGAGAGAGCTCCACGCAACCCTTGTAATTTTTAAATATGAAATAATACATTTATAATATTTTGATGTATTACTTTTTAGTGTTTCAAATTTTGATCATTATTAATTTTTACTGTAATAATAAGATACAAAAGTCGAAAAAGTTCTGCTTGTCACTTTGAGCTAAAGACTCAAAACATTTCATCTTGTTAGAATTAAGGCGATGGAATGAGAATATGAATGAAAAATACTTTTATTTCTATGTTTAGTTGATAGATTAGATTTTTATTTTCATTTTTTAGGAAATTTGCTCTTGCTCATATAAATGAGAGTTTTCTTTTTAGCTAAAAATATGGAATGAGATTGATCTTCTGGGAATAAAAATATATTTGACAAAAATGTCACCATTTATAATAATTTTAAATAAAAATATCCTTGTAATACATCAAAATTCTAATTTATTATTAAATTATTATTTTATTATTAATATTATTAATTATTATTAATTTATTAAATATATATTATTATATTATTAATAAAACATATATTAATATATAATTATATTATAAATTAATAATTCAAAAAGATATCAATCTTTTTTTTAATGATAAAGGAATAATATGATAAAATATACGCACTACTTTATTGATTCTCATTTACTAACTAAACGAAATAAAAAAAAACCATATTCATTCTTATTTATTTCCAATCAAACAATATTTTAATATTTTCATTTCTATTCTTATTTCTATTTTCATTTTCATTCCGATTATATCAATTCCAACAACCCGGCCCTTGGAATTTTTCTATAGTAATAAGTCATTTCAATTAGCTGTTTGAAAACCACATATTTATCAGTATGACAACTAGAAGATTAACTAAAGTAAACATTGAGAAGGATAATAGTTTTAGATCGTGCGGTCCTTTTTATTTTTTATTTTTTATTTTTAAAAAAAAGGTTGAAAGTATCATAACTTCTAAGTACTTTCTTAAAATAATTAATCCAGAATCTTAACGCCTCCTCGTTCAAACATCCGACACTCGCCTTCACGAACCTGTCCATGAGGTTTCTAATATCTTGACCAGCAATCTGAAGATCCGAAAAATTGCTGGAAGTATGGCTGATGAGATCCATATATTACAGTTCTTCTGAAGGAAAAAGAATTTATAATAGAATCATGCACATTCAAAATAATATATTGCTGCAAAACCCAATGAATGATCTTCCTAAGAGAAAGCAGAAAGAAAAGATCATTACGTTGATTCTGGCCATTGTAATATACCAAGTTCTGATCAGATTTTTGGTGAAAAAGGTAAGGCCAATGAAATCAGGATACTTCCTCTTCTTTTTAGTTTTCTTCTTATTATATCAAATAAGGAAGGACCATCCATTGATAATTTCAATGTTTTAAATTGTGACTGTAATTATGATTGTGTTGTGGATATTGCGATTGCGATCATCATAGTCACGATTTTTTATTAAATTCACAAAAAAATATTTTGAAAATGTATATAATTGTTATCTCTTCAAATACATATGACATGTAATTTCAACATACATATTAAATCAATATATACGTAATTCATACAAATATACTTGAGAAATTTATAAAGAAAGATAAAAAATAATAATACAAATAAAGAAAGATAATATAAAAGCATACTTGCATAATTAACAAACACATTACACCCTACCATATAATAGACATTTTAAATTTAAACAATTAATTAAAATTTCATATACAATACATAATAAATTTCATGTCTATTCATACTAATTCAATAAGTACAAATTGTATATGACAATAAGTACATATTTTATCAAATTCATATATATTTTCTATAAATTTTTAACTCCCTCTTCTAAATTTTTTTCTTCCCGCAAAAGCTTTCAATTTTGTCTTCCCTTCAAAATTTCCCAACTTTCCGTCGTCAGCTTCAATTTATTTTTCGCCAGATTTCACTCTCCCTCCATTTTAATTCTTTATTATATAATTTGATGAAAAGAAATTCAAACCTTCAATCTGAACCGTCTATCTTACCTAGCCCATCTTTGCCTTATGCAGTTTCTCTGCTTTTTATTGTTTCTATGCCATTGTTGTGCGTTCTGGTTTTATAAATGATAGTTTTGGCCAAAACAAAATCTTACCAACCCCATCTTCGTCTTCTCTCCTGAGCACACCCTCGCTGCCATAATCCTCCCTCCATCAAGCTTCAGGTATATAAATGTATATATATATATATTCAAGTCTTATTGTGATTTAATAATGCTTCCCAGCAATCCGGCGAAGAATTTAATCTTACAGTGTAGTCTTCCCTTCCCTTCCCCATCGCATCAACTTCTTCCCTCATTTGACTCTCTCCCTCAGCCACTATTAACACAAAAACTACTTCCAACCCAAAAAATAAAGATGCAGCTACCAAAATCTTATAATCACCCTGCAATTGTGGGGTGATGCGATATTGATGCGGCCGCAATTTAAAACCATGTCCAGCTTAGTAGTCCGTTATTCCATTGTGACATATATTCAGACTTTGTCTTTGCTTGCTGGTGAATTTGGAAGAGAAATAAGAAGCTCTCTCATATTCAGAAATAGTAGACTTCATTCGCTTTAACGCCTGCAGAGGATCTGGTTTGTGGCCTTACTGTATGATCTTGTTTCTAGTATCATAAATGACATAAAGTGTAACAATCACCAAAATAAGAAAAGGTTTAAGGATGAAAGATAAGTATCCCTTTTTGGTAGAAGGGACAAAATTCCATAAGTTTACACTCCATAATATTATTCTTTGCTCCCAATCTCCTTTAGACGACAACATACGAAGGGAAGGAAGGTAGTAGGGTTCTCCTCCTGGGCCTTCGCTCAGATTTTGGGTCATGGAATAAATAGGTCAGTGTTTCTTAATGGGCTTTAGGTTCCCAATATCCATAAGAATACATATTCCTTCGTAACAACATTGTCCTCAAGGTTGATGTTGTCAAAATTGCTCCTTGAGATGATGAGTTGAAGTGTTTCTCTCCATCACTCATTTGCATTTGATAAAAATAAGTGATCCTAAACTTAAATGCAGCCTAAGTGGAGGACGAATTATCACAGTTTGGTTCTCCATTCCAAGCTCATAACATGATGTATAAAAATAGCTATTAATGCCAAGGTAAAAAATGAGAATAATAGCCATTATCAAAATGTTATTGGAACACTGAAACCCAATGGTCGTTTCCCTTTCCATTTGAAAGTGATCCTTACCAATCAGTGTTGGCCAATCCATCCCTTCATCCTTAAGCCTTTTTGCATTACCATAGCATAAACTAGTTCGATAGACTAAATGACTTGGCTGAGAATATTTGAATGTTGGTTCCTTTAAACCACTTTTAATCATCCACCACCCAATAATACCATGACCGATATTAGAGCTGTTAAAGTGGGTCAACTCGACCCACTCGAGCTGGTGGATTAAACGAGCTAGTCTGTTTAATCCACCATAAGGTGGTGGGTTGAAAACCTTAACTCAAGCCAACTAGTGGATTAGGTAGGTTAGCTCGTTTAACCCATCAAAAGATAAAAAAATTTCAAAAAAAAATTTTCCATTGTCTTATTACTTTAACATACTTAAAAAATTAAAAAATATAAAAAAAATTATAAAAATTCAAATATAGCGAATTACAAATACATAATTATTCTGAAGTTCCACTAAGAGCATCAATGAAATGGAATCTTGACTTGTAGCAAAAGTTGAAACTTCATCACCATTGCCACTACCAATCTTTCCACCTTCACAATGAACATCTACATCAACTAAAGTAAGAAATAATTAAATTTCCATTAAACACACATATATTACTATACAAATCACAACATAAGAAAGTCATGAATGGTAAATTAATACCATTGAAACCATGTAGCCAATTGCGTGTACAAATAAGAGCTTGGACATTTTTTGGAAGAAGAGTACACCTATACTTGTTCCAGATCCGTGAGCCAATGCTAAAGGCTGATTCACTAGCAACAATGGTGATTGGAATGCTAAGTATATCACATGTCATTTTTGATAGGGCAGGGAATTGATATTGATTCTCCTTCCAATATTCCAAGACATCTAACTTTTTAGCATATTTAGGATCTAGCTTTGCCTCATCCAGGTAATGATCCAATTCATATTTTCCCATAGAAGAAGTGATTTCACTAACAAAATCAATATATTTCTATATTCCAAGTACATGTATGAAACAATAATCAGATGGCTACCAACAATAATCAAACCCTAATTAAACAATAATAAGAAAATAATTAATCCAAATAGCACACAGATCAGCGACAAATAAGAAACAATGACAATGAATAGAGTTAAATATCGGCAACAAACTAAGAAGCGAATCATCAATTGAATGAATAAGCAGAGACTGATGACAAACACTCGAACAGGGACCGCGGTGAATAGAGGCTGAATGAATGAACAGAGATTGGCAACGAACACTCGAACAGGGACCACGATGAACCAAGACCAAATGAACAAAAAGAGATCAATGACAAACAGGAAGCAATTGAATTCACAAGTACAGGTTGGTGATGAACACTTGATAAGTTTCATTGCAAATTTCAATCTGGTTATTGAGATATTACTGAAAGAGTGACAAATGATCATGTAAAAAATTGATATATATAGCTGCAAATTGATATGCTTATAACTCATTTATTTTAGATTAATTTTATGCATGTGATAAACTATTGGAAAGCTTATGAGTCTAGTTTCATATGCAATAAACCTCATTACAAAATTCTTACCAATTGGTGAGATATTGCTAAAATTGTGACTAGAGGTCAGGAAAAAAGTGTGACATCCATACCTAAAAGTTTGACCATTATAACTTCTTAATTTCAACTCGATTTTAAGCTGATTAGAAATATGTTTAAGTCTATTTTCAAATGCAATAGGTTTCATTTAGAAATTCCCTCTGATTTATGAGATATGATAAAAATAGTGATCTAAGGCCCCAAAACAACTCCATTAAAATCCATATCTCTTTATTTTTTTGGCCCAAACTTATATGTTGAGGATAAAAATGTATTGAGCCAATAAATGTAAGTTTAAATGAATTTAATAAAATAATAATAAGCCCATAATAGTTAGTATAACTTACAAAACTAAATACTTGGTTAAATTCATATATCTCAATATGCATATTTTAATAATAATTTGTTCAATGTAAACATTTTTTACCACGCATATGTGATTCATATAACTATAAATATAAATAAATAAATATATATATATATATATATATCCAATTCTGATTATCTATAATATTAGAGCCTATTGGATATAACATGATCAATTATATCTCATATAAGGAGTGATTCAAGTATAAAGTATTACATGTTAATGATTAATCAATTAAACACATGTTGATACTATATGTCTAATTCTTTTGTTACATATTTGTCACATATCTGTCATCATTAAAACTTATAACATTGAACCTTAGGGTTAACACAATCCATGTGACAAAATCATTCTTCTACTATAACTCTAATTTTTCATAAAGATCTATTAAAGCATCCCTATTTTCTTCACCCCATTCTTTCATTAAAATGGACTTTTGCATAGACCAATTCTCCAACTATCCATTTCTAATGGAATATGTGCTTGTCATGAGTGACAACCTCACTAGCAAAAGGATTTCATATCCTACTTTTACCATTAGTCACATTACATGCATTAGGTTAATAACCCAATCCTCTATGGTTGTACCCCATTTGGTTAATAAACTAAGCCATCTCACTTTAGCATCCTTGGTGGCAGAGATAGAGCTCTGCCTCTAGTTTTCACAAATAACACCATCGAAGTCCAAGGCATACAAGTCCCACATTATTCTCTCTTTTTATGTACAAGCTAAATCAATCCCCATATCAAATATTATTCGAGAAGTAAAATGTTGCATTAAATTTTCAATACCAGTTATACATAGGTAATGAATTTTAATCTGTTACTCAAACAACTCATTGTGGTGTTTCCTCAAATAATATGAGGGTAGCATACAATGTGAATAACTAAAAGGGTAGGTAATAAGATAATAGAAAACATAACGAAGATCAATAGCCAGCACAAAATTTATTCCATGTAGAACCAAGCTATTGGTAGTTTGCTCATAAAAAGTTAAAGAGAAAACAAGGCATGTTCCATACTTTCTCCTTTTGGTTTGTAAATCATTTTCAATGAACATGAAACTAGTTGGGTACAAAACATGACTAAAGGAATATAATATTTGACCTTTATTCTTTTTCCCTATGATTTCTATTGTGCTCGCTACTACAGTGTAATACCTATAAAACTTATACTCAATTGGGAACTCAGTCAGAGCTAAATAAATATGTAGATAAATTTTTTTCCTAAGATAGTAACCAAAGTTAGTACTTAAGTCTCACCCTGTGCATTTTAGCACTTGTAATTCAACTAAGTATGGAAACCAAGTATCTGTTAGGGAAATTTTAATATGATAAAATATATATAATAATATTTTTTTCATTTAAAATATTTTAAAAATTTTCAATTATTTCTAATAATTCCATCTAACCCCTAATTATTCAACTAACCTTTAATTATTTCTTAAAAACACTAAAATTTTATCACGAACTCCATCATTTTCGCACACTCTCCCTCTCATTCTGCTGTCGAAAATTCCTCCCTTTTGGCCCCTATCACCACCGGAGGTCTACTGGCATCCCAGCGTCTCCACCAGTCCCTCCTTGACCACCGACAGCCTTTTTACCGACGAAAATCGCGTCAAAGACTCTTCACTGTGCGAATTTTTTTCGACCAATTGGGGCTTCCTCCAACCTTGTTCAACCTCACCAATGACTCCTTTTAGCCACAGTGGCTCCATCGACTTCCCAACTACCTCTACTAACCACCACACCATTGGAATTTCATCAAATATTTTACGACTCGATATACCCAAAAACAACCTGAAATTCGAAGCTTTGATTTGCGATTTTGGTTCGTTTTTAATCCAATTAAACATAAAGCTTCAATTTTTACACTGATTTCTCACCTTTCTTCCTCATTTACATTGATCAATTCAGCCCAATTTGCTTAGAATCGAAGAAAAACCAATTTAGGTACTGTTCATCCTCAAACATCACTATTCATCCAAGAAATTGAGCTTAATTCAGGTTGTTTACTTAAAATTGAGTTAAGATTACACTTCTAAGGTGAATTTCACACCTTTCACCCTTGAAATCACTAATCAATTGTGAAATTTGACTTCCGGATTGAAAAAAAACCCCAATTTATGGGTCTAGGGGCAATTTGAAAATTTATTGAAAGTTATGTTCTTAGGACTTCTTAAATTTTTTTATGCATCTAGGGAGTGATTTATAATTTTTAGAAATTTTAGTTTGAATTTTTTAACAAAATTTGAATTTTTAATAATTTTTCTAGATTTTTCATGAAGAAAATTAGAAAAAAAAAATATGAATGGCTTATTTGTATAACAATAAATATTACTTGAGGTTAAATGGAAATTTTGAAATTTATTATATGACCCTTAAGTGAACTTTGTGTTATGGTTGGTGTTAAAAATTTAATAAGTGCATAATGGAATAATTGAATAAAATAATAATAATAGTAATAATAATAATAATGGTAATAATAGTAGTAATGATAATAATAATAATAATAATAATAATAATAATAATAATAATAATAATGATAACAATAATGATAATGATAATAAAAATAATAAAATGAAATATAGGTTTTAAGAATTTTAAAGTATTCTTTAAGTGGCCCATAAATTCAATTTCCAAATAATTAGTAAAGAAATAGGTAAAATGGATAAAGATGAATAAAGAATAATTAATTAGCTCTGTGACAAAATCAAATAATTAAATTAATTATGAGGATTGGATGTTAAGAGTATTTCATTTAATATTTTTTTAGGTGACTAGAATATTTTCAACAAAGGAATTATTATCAAGTATAGAAGGAGGTTGGTATACTCCTCTTAGGTGAGTAGATAATCCTAATTATGCAAAATATTATTTTAAATTATTATGATAATATTGAATATTGAATTATTAGAAATGCTGAAATCTAAATTTTGAAGTGGTATGATTTTGAAATTTTTGATATCTATACATGGATAATTATTTGTCTCTGAAATATTAGGAATATGTCCAAAACAGAACCCTATAACTAATGGCACTTCATGTTAGCTGTAGTGCACTGCGATTGGTATTCTGATAAGGTTGGGTATGATAACCTTACCTCCACATTCTATTTGAAGCTGAGGGTCATTATGATATTTACTTAGAGCCTATAGCTGTATAAGTATCTGTTCTAATTTGCTATCACTAACCATGAGCTAGCTTTGTACTATGTAATTATGACTGGTTCTGTAAGAGATTCCCAATTACATTCTATTGATATTTTTCTCTATTTAATATCACTAAATTATATCTGTATGATATTTGGTTTTAAATTTCAAAAGACATACCACCGTAAGTCTGTCTTAATTTTTGCCATATTAGAATTACCTGCTCACTGAGTTTCCACTCACCCCATTATTTAACATTTTTCAGATCTTAGCGCCAATCCAGAACATTCACCTTCAGAATTTTAATCTTGGTGATTAATTCCTTGAGAAGCCTAGCCTACTGCTAGAGCTATGTCATTCAGTATTTTTATGATTCAGTTCAGTCGCTCCCTGGTATACAGGCTAAATGTTTAATGTATTATTATGGTGAGTCAGAAACTATTTGTATGAGGAGTTATGAGATCTATGTTTGTTTAATATGAATTTATATAAATTCTACCATTTTAGGGGTCCCGACAGGTTCGCGAGGATGAATGACACTTTGTTCCCGTGCCGGTCACGCCCTACCAGCTCAAGTCGTGACATACAGTGTCATAAGGGCCTCTATTATTCGTTGTAATTAGGATATTTTTAGCCTCTCAATTATCTTCTTAGGAACAAACACTTTTAAACTCTCCATCTCAAATGCATCTAATTTGGCAATCAGATCATTTGATAATGCCTCTTCAGATGATTGCTCCGTTGTCGATTTAGTATTTAGGATGCATGATGTTGTTTGTTCTTGCTTGATAATTACTAAGAGATGCCAAGTGAAGCGACGTTACAGGGAAATTTTATTGTAGAGAAATCCACATTGCAAAGACTTGGTGCCGTAAAATGCTACCTCCACAGTTCGAATACCAATTCTTTTGTACACAGTATCTTGGCTTCAATGTTTGCTAATTTTTTAATCAAAAATAGAGAATTGATGCTCCAGCTTTGTCCATGGTGTATTGTGTTCTATAAGTCAAAAAGGATGCAATGAAGCACTATTGTAACATTCACCAAAATAAGAAAAGGTTTAAAGATGAAAGAAAAGTATCCATTTCTAATATAAGGGGTAAAACTCCATGAGTTTACACTCTTCAACATTTTTTTCTGCTCCTAAACTCATATGGATAGCAATATAAGAAGGGAAGGAATGTAGGTAAGGTCTCTTCTTGTGCCTTGCTTAAATTTTGGGTCATGGAAGAAATAAGCTGGTGTTTCTTAATGGGTCTAGGGTTCCCAGTATCGATAACATAAAGTGTAACACCCTTTTTACAAAGTATAGAAAATATTATAAATTTTAGTTTAAACTTATAATGAAATGAGAATTATGAAAAAAAAAAAAAAGCATTTGAATATCTAAAACATAATAGTATCATTATAGATAACAAAAATTCATGCATCTGTATAGATAATTTAACAAAACTAGAAGAAGGGGTATTAGGCCTATATCTATATCTATGTCTATCAAAATTAGGCCTAATATTAAGTACTCATTCAAGGCTTGAAAAACTGGTAAGATTCATGCCCTTTTATAACATGAACATAAGTGGTATGACACGTAAGGCCATATCACATCTTACGATTTTAATAACAAGTACTTCCCAATTAGTTGGACAAATACCAATTTCACACGAACTTCAAGAGAAATTTGGTAAGTCATCATAAAAAAACATAATCAACAGAATGGTGAGAATAGTTTCTCAGTAACATTAAAAAGCATATATGATACTTAAAATATCCATGGAATATAATTTGATTTTAAATTATGTTCTTTATGAAATATGTATGGATGTTAGATATCATAACATACAAATATGCATTAGCAAACATATGGCAAACCGAGGTAGACAATGTCCTCAACCATAAGGCATTAGAAGTCATATATAAGTTTATTTGAGTCTTACGAAGCTTAGCATATGACTGACATACCCAAGCAATCGAGTCTCACGAAACCTAGTGTATAACTCCTGATCAGTAGGCACAACTCACCTTTCGCTGAGGCGTCCCCTAGTAGGTACCTAAGACAAAGTCAAGCAATATAATCTTTATCTTAATATGTCATCCTAGCCATCATGTGGTCAAGATTAGATTAGTTTGAGATAGAACTATCAAGATTTCTTTTGTAATCCTTTAAACACTAATGTTCTTATGACAATCAGGAATCCCCTTGGTGTCAATTTAATCCAAGATGTTCCCAGTAAGGATACATTCTTATCCTCTCCTGATTTCTTAAAACCATTTAGATGGCACAACCTTTCATTAATCTCAGAATTCAAGTTGTGGGCCAAGAAGTGTAATAACACCAATTTTCTTGTAATCATTTAGGCAGTATTACCTGCCATAAATTATAGGATTAATGGATATAATGCCTTGTTAAGGAACTTGTAGGATTCATAATATATATTAAGGCGGCATAGCCAGCCATTATCAAATGGGATTCTAAACTATTAATAAATATATAGTGTACAGGAATAGTTTAATCTCCCAAAAAGTAGTTCTCTTCTCAAACAACCATATTGTCACCCTATAATACAAAATTGAAATATTCAATAACATAGGCAATAATAATGCATAAATAACAAAATATTTATGTAAGGATACGTAATGCACACGAAAATCCACACATCAAAATTGTTAACCTAAAGTTGTTATGTCTTACAAAATATTTCCCTAGATATTTCAAAATATTTATGTATCATCATTCTTTTCTAATTCTACCCTTCTTAGACCCTGAATGACAAAATTTCAAGATAAATGACCCTAGGCCAAAAGGGATAACCATGAAGACCATTCAAGAAAAAAGAAAAGAAAAGAAAAGAAGTGAAACTAGAATATGATAAATCATGTTACTTGGATACACTCTTTTTTCTTGTAATTCTCCTAAAATTGCTTCATTACTTCTTACTTCCTTCATTCTTGATCTAAATGTATAGTGGAGAGGTGAGAGTGAATGAAATGGGTATAGAGAGGAATGTAGGGAATGGTGTGAAGAAGAGGGGTAAGGCATAAAGTATTTAAATAGAATTCGATGGCTAGGATTTAACCACATATTTTTAATCTAACAGTTGTGATTGAATCTCAAATCATGAATACCTAAGATATAATTATGGTGTGAGCCTTACGGATATATAATATTTTATTATGATGTAGGCCCCATATGTGCGGCTCTACAGGTTAAGGAAATGCCACATGTCCCTCCTTGTGAATTTACCATTATACCCTTTTTTTTTTAAATGACCATTTTGCCCTTGGCCTTGTAAATTTGTCATTTCCCTTAGCATTTTTCAAAAATGACCATTTTGCCCCTATGCCTGAAAACTAAGTTATAGGTTGTTTTCTTTAAATAATTCAACTGGACATATTTATTCTTGTTTAATTCTTTTTGATTTCTCTTAAATAATTTAGCTTATATTAAAATTTTACCTTATATTAAAAATCACAAATTTATAGATGTTACATAAAGGGTCGCCAATATATATTTATCCAGAAATTCCATTTGAAACCATTAAGTTCTAACTTATCTAAACCATGACTATAACTATAAAACTATGTTTTGCTCTAATATAATATCAACATTGTTAACACCCCATCCCAGAATAAAATAAGAACAAAAAACTAATGATTAATTAATTTTTAATTAATTCATTCATTAAGTACGTAAAAATAAAATGGGTGAGTCACAAAATTAAAATCAAATAATATAAAACAAAATAAAAATCAAAAACATGAAAAAAAATACAAAATCAAAAAATATAAAAAACAAAATACAAAATAAAAATTATGAAAAACTAAACACAAAATTAAAAATATAAGAAACAAAATAAAAATAAAAAAGCAAAAAAATAATAAAATAAAGATCAAAAATAGGAAAAATAAAGATAGGGAAAACAAGATTGTTAAAAAGGAAAAACCCATGCACACACATACATTGCCCATGCTGCCTAGGAAGTCATGAACCCATGCTAAATCCATATTTTGCCCTTCTGCCAGTTAGAATTGGAGGAGAAGAAGACATGCAAAAGCTTTGTGACCTGACCTCACTCACCATGCTACACCAAGATCAAGTGGGATTGTTTTTACTGACAACAAATGGCACACCATACCAGCTCGTCCTGATGCCTTTGTTGTAAACGTTAGTGATGCCTTCACTGCATTATAAAAGGGAAGGTCCTTGGCATTCTTTGAAGACTCCAAAAGTGCCAAAGAAAGACCGAGAGGGAGCGAGAGCTAAAAAAAAGGGGGGGCCAAGAGAGAGAGAGTTGGAGAGGAAAGAGGAGATAAGCTCATGCAGAAAAAGAGCTGAGAAAGATCGAGGGAAGAGTGTGTTTGAGGATAAGTGAGGAGAAGAGAAAGAGTGAGACCGAGCAAGAGTTTAAGAAGAGAGGAAGATTGGAGCTCATGAAAGAAGGCACCAAAAAATGGCTCTCAGTACACCTCTACTTCGAAGTTCAAAGAATAGATATGGAAGCAAGAAAGGAAAGGTAAAAGCAAAAAGAAGGAGTCAAAGAATGAGAACAAAAAAGAAAAAGGGAAGAGAGGATCAAGAGATTTAAAGGGAGATCAGAGAGAGTTTGAGAGTAAGAAAAGTTAAGAAAGAGAGGCAAGAAGCGAGTCCGATGATGGAGTCACCACCGTCAGATATAAAGACATTACTTTCTGTAGAGAGGCTACCAGTAACTTGGCAGGAGAATAGCCAACAAAGATGTTGGAAATGGAGCCATTGTTGAGCTCACCAACAAAGCATGTCATTGTTGGGCTCATGATGAACCAGAATGCAGAGCTAGGATAATATAGGATAAGAGTGAACTGCATCTTTCCTGATGTCGTTTTGACTCCGTTTATGAATAGTTCACTAAAGATAGATAGTAGAGTGACAGAAAAGATGTTGGGTCTCGTTATGTCAAAAAGGATGGCTCTTCTAGACCCTGAGGAGGTAGAGATGGCAACTATAATTGAGCAGTAATGAGTCCAAGTCATGAAAGATCTGATGAAGCTATTCATAAAGTGATCATGAAGGTGTGCAGGGATGTTATTGCATATTTTGTTGCGGTTTCTTTTTTATGCAGGCTTGCGAGCAAATCCATAAATAAATTTGGATTCAAAAAATATATATAAGAATCATAATAATAATTAATCCTATGAAATCCTAAATAATTTCTTTCGCATTTCAGATTGCTGTATGAGATCATATGTCTCCTCAGGCATTTAAAAAAATAATAAGGTAAAAGTCAACGTGAGATCTTTTGTCTCCTTTAAGGCTTGAAAATTATATATGATATTTTTTAATGACAGGAAAATAAATAAAAATAATTTTAAATTACAAGATTATTTTCCTTAGTTCACCTTTTGATTTATTATTTTCACTTTTTTATTATTATTTTGGAGTTGGCTCGCAAGATTATTATTCCTCGTAAGCACTCAAAAGTTAACTCGTAGAAGCTGCTTAAGGTTTTAAGTCTTCTTGGGTCTTGAAAGTCAAAATCTGTTTTCAAAATACAAAAATGGCATAATTTCAAAATGGAAAAAAAAAATTTCTTGTTATTTGTAATTAAAAATTAAAAAAATACTTTTTCACTATAATCTCATTTTCAAAAAAATAAAATAAAATCCAAAAATCCAAAAAAAAATTAAAATGAGAAAACTAAAGGAGCAATGAAGTGATATTAAATCAATTTTGTAAATTAAAACACACCAACCAAATTTTAGTCTTGTTTGGTTTGTAAAAATCTATTCGATTTTAACTACCATGTTCTTTTCATAAAAAGTAAGAGTCACTAACTAACTGTCATGTATTCTTAAGCTAAATTATGTGGACTTTGATTCCCATCATAGGGTACATAGGCCCCAGGCTTCGATTCTAAGTTTAAGTCTGCCTTTGTGAATATTTTTTTTTCTTCCTTTATTTTATTTTTTTAATTTCTTTATTATTTTTCTATTTTGTGTGTGATTGATAAGAATAATTGAAATTTTAATCAAGGTCGTGTGTATTTTACTTAATTAACTTTGGGTAATCATTTTTTAGAACAAGTGTTATGCGGTGGTTATCACCTTCCCCATGCACAATTGACTCCCAAACTTGATCCTTGGATCTAGACCACCTTATCATATAAATTGGTTTTCCAATGTATTCCTTTAAAATTTTGGTCGCAACTCCTAAATTTTGGTTTTCTTTTTTTTAGAAAAAATTAAAATTATTCTTTTTTTTCGATGCCTTGTGGTCACATTTCGAGGTGTGACAAACATTGATGACCAAAGGCAAAGTGAACCATAGAGCTCTAATAAAATCGCATTTGAAAAACACATGATGTAAAGTTTTGTAAAGAAAAATAAAAGAAATTACAATTAAAATGATGACCTACTATGTGTTTAATTAACAATTTTTCAATAGGGAGTGCATTCATTAATAGCTTTTATGTGAATGCTAAAATTCTAAACGGAACTTGCACTTTCCATAACTTAGACCAAGAATAAAAGGTAAAGGTATCTTTTGGATTATTGTTGTTGCAAAGAATTCTAAAACTATCTTTTACCTTATAAGCCCCATTTTTGCTTAATGAATAGTAAAGAGCATCCTGCTACCCAATGGTAGAAAATGGGGTGCTAGCAATTTGATTAGCAACATCCTACCTATCATACCATAATACAAAACATTCTTCAAGCAAGTAGTTCAAGTGTTCCCAAGACATTGGTGTTAGCCAAGTTATAAAAATGAAGGAAATAAGGTGATATGGTAGCTAAATAGGAAAAGCAAATTCTAGTTGAAAAGGTACTGTTCATATGGTAAATTTTCCAATTTTGAAAATTCATAATAAATTCTTGGAATTTCTAAAAATTGTGAAAATTTTAAAGAAACTAGAATAACATGATAGCTAATTTCCTACCAAATTTCAGTTCAAAATTCGTTTATTTGTCTACTTAAAAAAATTCATGATCATGGATGTATGGAATTATGTATAATCAGAATTTTGTTACTAATACTTTGTGCAAAGCCCACATAAATGGAATCCAAATGACATGGAACCTTTTAGAATACTTCGCTAGTACCTCAGGGACCTGAAAATAAAATTTTAGCCTAAAATTCATCCATTCAGTCCTTCAAGTGTCACCAAACCTTATGAATATCATAAAACTTTTTTGTATAATTCTCCATGCTTTAACGAAGCAAAAAGGAAGTACTAAACTCAAAATTTAATGAAATTTATTACAGATAAAATTTGATATATTAAGATTAAAAAGATCATAATTATTCGAGACCATCTACTTAATTTTTTACATTTTCTCTTCTCTCACAAAATTACATCTTCATAAAACTAAAACTTGACTAAATAGGTTTCAACATACCAGATTTTGAGTTTGGCCTCATTCACTCATACTTATGCTTCAAGAAGCCTTCTATTACATATTAAAATTTGTTCAAACTCTTGGTTGGTCATTTCTTCATGCATGTGGAAGTTTATACTCATACAAAGAAAGTCTTGTGCTACATCATCATATTTTCTAAGTTACATGACAATACATCTTTGATCCTTGCATTCTTGTTATATACATCCAAATACCATAGCTTCTAGCTAACTAAGCTTCTTTGGCTTTGCTCCTCTAAAAGATCTAAGAGACTATTTCTTTTTGCATATCCTTATTAGATCCACCTAAAATGGTTAGTTAGAAATAGGATGAGATAAAAAAGTCTCATTAGCTCACCTTACATTCCACACACATTATGACACACATAAGCAAAGAAATGCACACATAATCATAACATGAACATAGATCATGGAATCATGCTAGATTTGACACCTTCGACTTTAGTTCATGACCACATCATATTACATATCATAATTAGGGTAGGACTGTCATGTATAAATCCTATAATCCATCATACATAACATCAATTGTAAGCCATTAAGGCTTTATATGAGATCTCACACCATCATACATCAACTCATAGCAACATAAAGTATAAAAAATTCATCAAGTATGCAAGCACTAAGCATAAGCACACACATAGCATATGAGGAATAGAGAATGAGTTACATTACTACTTTAAGCTAATTCTTTTCTTGATTTCCTTTGCAATGGCAATATCTTTTCTCTAAACTCAATATGTGATAGCTCTTTTGGCAATAGTAAGTCCCTATATACATAGGATTCATTATTAAACTCCCATATATATTTTTTCTATACCTAGTTATTACTTGTTCTTTGTTCATGACTTCATTTTTTGAAAACTTGGCCTAATGGCCTCTTAATGGTCTATGGCATAAAACTAACTCTATTCAACTTATTTGAACCAAGAAAAGCCATCAGTTACTTATTTTATTCATCATAAAGCTCGCTTTAATCAGTTCTCAAGTTCTCTTCCATAAACCTCAATTTCTATAACTTGGCATATTTGAAGGGTTCTAGGAAAATAATGAGAAATCTACATCTCCTACCATGAGAGGATCTAGAGAAACCATCAAAGCACTCCAAATGAACTCTAAATCAAGCCTTAGAAACAGTTTTACAAAACCGTTATATATATATATATATATATATATGAGAAAGTTTCATCCAAAAACCTCACTTTTCCATTTACAAATCATACATAGTTTTGCATGGCTAACATACCTCTTTCTTGTGTTGCTATTAAAGTCACCAAATCATTCTATCATTTGCAAAAAAATTCCTCTTCAAAGTGTTAATAAGTGGTTAAAATTTACATAAGGGGAGAGCTCTTGAAGAGGAGAAGAAGTTTGCTAACTAAAGTGAGATGAAAGGTGGAAGATTTTTTTCCCATTTTGCCTTCTTGTTTCTCTTTCTTCTTATCCTTCTTCACATGAAAAACCAGACCATCTCTCTCCTAATATGCTAGATGGGTTGTGGATAAGGGTGGGAGAAGCTTTTAGATAATCTTTTTTACTAAAAAGGAATTTTAAGTAAATTTTAAATGACCAAAATGCCCTTATCATCATTTTTCTACCTTCCAGAGCCAAAAGTCTCTAACTAAGTGGCCTTCTAAGTCAATTTAGATGTAATATAACTTCTCATGGCCTCCAAATTTTCTCATTTTTCTGAAAGGTATGCAACAGAAAAAACATATGGTGAAAATTAGACATTTTACCCCTTGTTTACACTTTTATCCCATTTAGTGGTATTTTCCAATCCAAAATGTATAAAATTTCCCAATCATGATTTTTAGATCCACTGATAGTCCTAAACTTAATTTTCAACATGCCTTGAAACTTTACAAAAATTACACTTTTACCCCTATTTATACCAAAACTTTTTAAGTAGGTCATTTTGGCTTTTCCATTTGGTCCTTCCCTCTTTGATTGGTTTAATTATCATCTTTGTCAATGGATGGTGCCAAAATTTTGTTTGGTTGGTGACCAACCATGGAAAAAGGAAGAAAATTTTTATTGTAATTATAGTTTAGTCCTTTGAAAATTGCATTGAAGCCCTTCATTCTTACCTATAAATTGAAAGCTTCAAAACCTCATTTCTCACAACCAAGAAAGGAGTAATTATATATATAAAGAGAAAGAAGAAATATATAGAGAGTTGTGATATTAGTATTTTTCTATTAGCAAGAGATATAAAATATTGTATTAACCCTACCATATAAGAGAAGGTATAACACATATTTTTCTTATAGTAAAATCCTGTCTTCCTGATCTGTGGCTTTTACCCTATTGGAGTTTTCCACATAAAATTTGTGTGTTACATTTTTACTCAAATTATTTTGCTATAGTTTTGCTTCTATCTAGTGTCTATTAATTGGTATCAAAGCCTATTTGTGTGTGTGATTATTTACTTATCATATGTTATGTGGCTACCACTAATATAGTGGATCTTCCACAATAAAAAATATGTAAGATAATTACTGGGATACTATTCATGTGTACAATGTACAATTCAGATGTAGTTACTGTTAACAAAAATATTGGAAGCTACTTTTGCTCACAAATAGATTGTGATTGAAGCAATGGTTGCGAAATTTGAGATTGAAAAGTTTAACAACAATAATGTAGAAGCTAAAGATAAAGGCTATCTTGACAAAAAAATAATTATACTATGGCTATCAGTGAAAGGGTGATAGAATTCATAGATGATGATAAGTGGAATGCGATGGAAGGGACTGCAATGGCAAATCTCCATCTAGCACTTGAAAATGAGATATTGTCCAACATAGAGGAGAAAAAAATGACAAAGGAAATTTGGGATTATTTGACCAAATTATACGAGGCCAAGTCAATTCACAACAAAATTTTCCTTAAAAGGAAATTATGCACTCTACAAATGTTGGAAACTACTTTAGTGACAGAGCATATCAACACTCTAAATACTCTACTTTTTTGACTCATATCATTGGGTCACAAAATAAAGCCAAATGAACGTGCTAAAATCTTGCTTCAAAGTCTATCAAATTCCTATATGAACTTATCATTAACCTAAAAAATAATGTTATCATGGATTATCTAATATTTTAGGACAGTGCACTGGCTATTTTGGAAGAAGAAAATTAGCCCAAAAACAAGGAAGACAGGTTGATTTGTTCACAATAAAGGGAAACATTGGCAATAATGAAAGGAAGATAAACGTAATGTGGCTCAAATGGGAGCCAAAATTGAGGTAGATCAAAATCAAGGAGCAAGAAGGATATCAGAGGTTTCAAATGTAACAAAAAATGGACATTATAAAAATGAGTGTTGGCATTTGAAGAAGAACGCAGAGGCTAAAGGCAAAGATACTAAGTCCTTAAGTGCTCAAGGATGTATTGTAAGTACCTCAGATAACAGAGAAGTCTTATACAGCGAGTTAATAATAGTTGCTAAAGGTTGAAAAAGGTTTAGTAATGTCTGGCTTATAGACTCAACAGCAACATGGCATATGACCTCACATAGAGTATGGTTCCATTATTATAAACCTTTCTCTGGAGGATATGTGTTTATAGGAAATGAACATTTCTTAGAAATTGTTAGAATAAGCACCATCAAATTAAAGATGTATGATAGTACAAATTGCACAATCTAAGAGGTCTAGCATGTGAAGGGTCTCAAGAGAAAATCTATTGTCTTTAGAATAATTTGATAGCAATGGGTATAAAACCTAGATACAATATGGAATCCTAAAAGTTATTAAAGGTGTACTTGTAGTTATGAAAGCAGAAAAGATAGCAAACAACTTATATATTGTTAGCTAAGGTGTATGGCAACAATTGTCCCGTGGTGGAGATCCAGGTTTGGGATCGAGTCACAGTCGAAATGTAGTGTGTGTGCTAGGTTCTTATTAAGGAAATAGAGTTATGCCATAACAAACAGTTATAGCTTTTAGCCTAATGGTAAGCACTTAATCCTATAATTAGTATTAGGGTCGAGGTCACGTGTTCAATTCTCAGCGGGGCAATTGTTGAGGGGGAGATCCTTAGCCAAGGTGTATGGCAGCAATTGTCCCATGGCAGAGGCCTAGGTGTAGGGTTGAGTCACAGTCAAAATGTGGCATTTATGCTAGGTTCTTGTCAAGGAAATAAAGTTGCACCCAGACTGATAACTATAGCTTTTAACCTAATGGTAATTACTTAATCCTATGTATGTGTTTAAAGGAGAAACACAACAATAAAGGAGAAGCCTCAATTACATTAATAGATTCACCAATAGAGGAATCAATAATATTGTGGCACCGTAAACTTGGCCACATGTCAGAATGTGGATTGAAGGTTCTTGCATAACAGAATCTTCTTACTAAACTCAAAAAGGTCTCTATCCCTTTTTATAAGCATTGCATTACCAATAAGTAGCATAGATTGAAGTTCAACAGCTTTAAAGAGAGAAATAAAGCAATCTTAGACCTAGTGCACTTTGATATTTGGCAAACACCAGTCTTATATCCTTAGAAGGAGCAAAATATTTTGTGTCATTTATTGATGACTACTCTAAGAGATATTGGATTTATCAAATCAAGAGAAAGGGAGAAGTGTTTGAAGTTTTTAAAACCTTCAAAATGCATATCAAATGTGAATATGAGAAAAGGATTAGGTGCTTAAGAACAGACAATGGTGGAGAATCCACCAGTTGTTATGTGTTTACTCTTGCACACAAAGCTATAAGCTGGTTTCAAAGCTGCAACCTAATGTGGCCACTTCAATGATAGAGGAATAATATGTTGTAGCTACACAAGCTAGCAAAGAAGCAATCTAGTTATAAATACCGTTTAAAGACCTCAAGTACAATCCCAAGAAGATTATACTATTCTGTGATAATCAAAGTGCTCTCCACTTAGCAAAGAATTTGATATTCCATTCTAAGACAAAACACATATGAGTATGATATCACTTTGCCTAAAAAAAGGTGGAAGAAGGAAGTGTCGATATGTAAAAAAATCCATACTAAAGATAACCTAGTTGATGCACTGACAAAGCTAGTGAACACTGATAAGTGATACGATGTAGATCCTCTATTGATCTAATTGATATGTGAGCAATAGGAGATGCCAAGAAAGGAAGAATAGGTGAAAACTAATTGATTATTGATTAAATCTTCAAGTGGGAAATTGTCAATGGACGATGCCAACATTTTGTTTGGTTGGTGACCAACCATGGAAAAAGTAAGAAAATTTTTATTATAATTGTATTTTATTCCTCTAAAAATTACATTAAAGTCGTTCATTCTTCCTATAAATTGAAAGCTTCAAAACCTTATTTCTCACAACCAAGAAAGGTGCAATCCTATATAAAGAAAGAAGAAATATATAGAGAGTTGTGATATTAGTATTCTCCTATTATCAAGAGATATAAAATATTGTATTATCCTTGTCATATAGAAAGAAAGTGTAACTCATATTTTTCTCATAGCGAAATATTTTCTTCCTTGCTCGTGGTTTTTACCCTATTGGGATTTTCTACATAAAATCTGTGTGTCATATTTTTCCTCAAATTATTTGCCATTATCTATTGTCTCTACAATCTTAACAAGGTAAATTTGTATCTTTTACTAAACGAAAGTTATTATTTAGGATATTACACCACCCATAGACATTAACTAATAATTACATATTCCAACTAAGCATTAGAAGTACTTATATTTTTTTGACAAACTTTGGAGTTCTCCCTCAAGTTCTTCTATCATGTGAGGAATGTAACCCACACTATATTTACTCCAAAAGTGAAGCATTCTCAGAGTTGACTATAGTTTCTTGTAAATTACAAGTGATGGTGGTGACTGTAAAAAATGCTACTACTAAGAATTTTTTATAATGTCTTTACATTGATCAAATTTCAGCCAGAAGATCTCAAACTTAGGAGGCCTCGAACGACCCATAAGTAAATTTCATATGATAACAATGTAGGAGAATGGTCAAAGGCTGCTAATGGCCAAAAATAAAAAGGTTACTATAGTTTTAGAGAACATTTGCTACCACAAGGAACTGCATGAACCTTTATCTAGCCTTTCCTATACTGCTTCCATCTCTTTCATATTGTTAATCCAAGTATGCCACTAACCTTTAGGTATGATATCCATAAGTTGACTCTATTCTAACAACGAATTAAAAGCATTAGAACCTGGAAGTGAAGTGCAATTGCTGAAGATGTCTTTTAGTAAATGAGTTTGGTTTAAATCACCTATCAACAACTATGACTCATTTATGTTTAAATTAGTACTTTTAATCCAATTCCAAAGAATCGACTATTGTTTCATATTAGGAAAGCCATTGACAAAAAAAACCAAATATTTATCTAATACATTATCATCCATAATTATGTGAATCCAGTTTAGGCTACAATTAAGAACATTACATTTAACTATAGGCATAGTTCCAATAGAGTTCATTCATGGCTCTATAGGATGCTTTTGCAAGATAGATTCTTAGACCCTCATATCACTTACATCTATCAAAGAGTCTAAAATTTTATCAGTTTGTTCATTAACTTATAGAATGGTATCTAGAGCTTGTTTCTGAGTTATGAATCTCTTTTTTTTGTGAGCCTTCAATATAATGAACTCTCTTACATTGTTTAAGCAAAAGAAATGCACGAGAAGCAACATTGTATGACTTTTTAATATCCACCTACATTATACCCACCCTTTTAGAAGGAAGATGTATATCTATAATATCTAATAAGTCAATATGTTGTCCTTTCATAACATCAGCTATAAGAGTTATAAGAGTATAACCTGAGCAAATGACAAACTTAAAGAACCATATCTTGTAAAGCCCAAAGATGAAGACATCATTAATGGGAACCCAAACAACTTGATTAGGATACTGAGGTACAAAATAGAAGAATGGAAAAACCCATAGATGAATATTTGATTAAGGAAGAAAACTGGGCCAAATTTGCCATAACATAATGCCACCACCATCAAACTTAATTATCAAGCCCACATTTTGAGTAAGATCCTCCTAGCCTAATAGTAATGATACCCACCAACTATGAAGCCCCTAAAGTAGAATAAGACAAACATGTTAGATTGTGCCAACTTATAACATAAATGGACGGCAAAGACATGTTTACCTCCTCCCAAATCAAAAATAGTGAGAAATAATAGAACCATTCAAGAACATTAAAAAAGCCTCATTTGCATGTAAATTCACAGCAGGTGAGCAAATTAAAGCTACTAGACCACTATGTTCTAAGCCATCTAGGCCAAAAGGACTAAGATCATCGTCATTGTCAAAGCTGTCAAGTAAAGGAATAAAGTCATCCTAAGAAAAGCTATCATAATCATATAGAGGAATATATGATTGATAAGGAAAGGCATCTATAGTGTCTAAGGCCTCTATCCCTGGACTAAGGTGAGTTGATTAGACATACAACTCATACTGTGTGTATTTTTCTCCATTAGAAGGCATTATTTTATCTATTTTTTGTCAAGGGTCTCTAATCTCTGGTTTAGCCAATTCCTTGAAAAAAAAACTTTAAAAAAAGAGTTATTTGGTTTAATATAAAGAGCCACCTGCATATTTGAGCTTGAAAAAATAGTATTAAAATCAAAAGAAAGGTCCAGATGTCTCATTTCTTGGCATAAACAACAAAATTCACTAAATCATAGAGCTGATTGGATAGAACATTATAATGGAGATTAAGGCTTTGAAGATCAAAGTTTCCTGCATCCACGTGCTACTATATCAAACCAATGAACCTTACTGGTGCTCCTCAATGATATCTTCTTTTTGAAAGCGATTGAGAGTTTAGAAAAAAGTGGAAATTTAAAGTCCTTAACGAAGTTTACATTAAATTTATTGGAGATCCACTATTTGAGATTCTCTTATGCTACTTTGATTTGATCAAAATTCTTGGTACAATCTCGAGCTATATTTCATATTCTAGCATATTGTTTGCAATATCTATAAAAACTCTTCTATCTACAATTTATCCATGTTGAAGTACCTTTGTTTAAATGTGTTAAAACAATCATCAGCAAAGGGTGATATGGATTGATAAATACATGCACCTTTAAAGACCTTAAGTTCTTAGTGTACTACATTTAGCCATTAACAAACATAGTCTTTCTAACCATGTCACCTAGGATTCTTATATCAGCATTGAGATATTCCAAAGTCAACCCCTAGAATTATACCTAAATTGTTATTTTCCTTATGTCAAGTCTTAGAGGATAAGATTTGGTTTCCAACAATCAAGAACTAGTAATGAATTAAGGATAAACCAATTGCCATGTTTAAACAGGAAATTTTAATCTTCAATATTCACAAATCAAATTTATGAGTTAACTCAATCAACTCTATAAGTTCATGTTTTTAATTAAGGAAATTGAGTTGACTAGCTTATAGTCTTGGACTTAGTACTAACTTGCCTTAACTTGTAACTAACTTGTACAAAATTGGTGGAAATAGTGAGCTAAATTTAAGTTAGGTAAGTGACTCATATGGTCTTTATCTTTATTTTTTCCATAAAAATGCCACCTTCTATAATCGAATGCAAAACCCCCAAAGGCATTGGTAACATTGCTTGCCACTTACCATTAAGTCGTAATGCATCTTACTATTAGGGCTACACTTGCAACCTAAAAGTTCAACCGACCTAGCTCTACTGGATGAAATTTGGCCGAGTCAGGTCAGGTTAAAAAGGAAAACTTAGCCAAAACACTGCAAAAGTGCTAAGGCAACACATTAGGCCGAGACTAGGTCTAGGGTGGCCATTTTGGCTATCCTATCTAACCTAGCCTATAAGTATAATTTTTTTATTATATATATGATATAATTTTTACTTTAACCCACCCATCCAATAACTTTTCAGTCTTCATTCTTTCTTTCAGCACATTGTTCTTCTCTTCTGATGCTAAGTTCGCAATCGCACACTAATCGCCCATTCCCTTTCATACTGTCATCATCATTCCTTTCATTTTCTTTAGTCATTGTCATTCCTTTCTTTTTCTCTAGTCATCGTCATTCCTTTTTTTTTTTTTCTAGTCATCATCGTCACCTCAACACCTAATCAAGAAGCACACCTTCGCATTCTATCGGAATCGCTCCTCTTCATAACTTCAATCTTCATTTATAGTTTCTTGGAGAATATTGAAAGGCAAGAGTATTGTTGATAAGAAAGAGGAAAGAAAGAGAAAAAAGTCCCTCGTGTGGTGTGGGTGTGGGTGTGGGGCTTTAGAAACCTCTCTCATGTTATTATTGCTGGCACACCTCTCTCTTTCTCTCTTACTATTTTGACTTACATTATGAGTAATGAAATTGATGCAACCCACTTTCCCATACATTACATTTTGCTTGATATGTGTAGATGACCTTTCAACTTTTAAGGTACTTTTATAATTTTATTTATTATCTTATGTTCCCTCACTTGGCATTTTTTTAGTCATTAATTTTCACTACCCCCCCCCCCCCCGAAATCTAAGTGAATCTAACCCACTTAGCTACCACCAGGTTCATCGAGTCGAGCTACTAGGCTTGGGGCTAAAAGCCCCAAACAATATCTCAAGCAGGGCTTTAGGTTTGTATGTGACCTGGCTCGACTCAGGGTTTGTGCATCTAAACTTACTAGAACATAGGCAATGTTTTATATATAATGACTTTTTACTATTATTTTAGAATTTGTTTTTGGATTTTTTTTTTTTTTTAATTATGGCTACATTCATTCAATTAATGAAAAGTTTAGCAATTTTGTGTCTATTAGTCTAAAGCATTAAAAACTTTATTATATTAATATTTTAAATATTAATGAATTGATATATTTATACAAAAATAGTATGAAATTTATTTATTGTTAACATAATTAAATAACACTTATAGATTTCATGAAATCTTCATCTTTTTACTTATTTGGACACATTAATCATTCATGGTTATATTCACTAGTAGATAAATTATCTTATATTCAAATTTTAAAATTATTAGTCTTTTCTTGTTAATACTAGTTATATTGAAATTTTAATATATAAAGTTTAAAAATAAATCTATCTTTAATTATCACCTATTCAACTATGGTCAAATTAGTGAACAACTAATTAGTGCCTTTATCAGTTTAATGACTAGTTTAAATTTAAAAACATTGATTTTAATTACGTAATTGCATATTTTAGTAACTATTTATCAATATAAGTAAACTCTTATGAGTTTATATTACGAGTCTACTTTCCCATTAGAAATTTGCTTAAACTCGCAAGTTTAACTTATTCTTAAACTCAATGACATATAGATTATGTCCCTGCCTACAACCATAAAATCTCCTTGTAGTTTCCAAGTGCCATGCAAAGTAACATCCATGTGATGCACTAGAATTATCTTATCATCAATGAGGGGCCAAGTTAGATAGATTTACAATAATTTCTGCTTTTATTAACCACTTGCTAGTGCAAACCAAAATGCAGACCATTATTGGGAAAGAGTAAAAGGAGTTTCCTTCCTCAAATTCATTCAACGATTCTGAGCCATTCGGACCTTCTGACCTACTCTCAAACCATCCAATCCCTTTCACAAGAACACACTATTTGTGCATCCTGTCGATAACATAGCAAAATAACTCGAAGAATTTCAAACAAAGGAAAATGATACACAAACCCTAACCAATCGTATAGCAAAAAGGACAATAATACAACTAAAAAGTAGATACTCAAAGCATTTAAGCAAAAACAAGGTCATAAACGATGAGAACCTATCACCATAAAAGCCAAGAACAAGCCACTAACTAAATTCTACAGTCTAAGTTCCAAAACTGATATGCAACCTAACAAATAGGAAGAAGACAACTAGAAAAGTCAAACTAGTAAATAAAACTCGTACGCAACAAGAGAAAACAAGGTAGACAAGAGAGTAAATAGCCATTGACTATGGCAAGGAAGCTACTAAAAGGTAGGTTGACATTATTCTAAGCAAAGCAATATTCTTCAAAGATGGGTCGTCTCCTAGATTGTGCGATCTTATATATTTTGGGAGATATGAAAAAATATAAATATAAGATAAGTAATATGTTAAATGAAATAATAAAATAAAATTGTTTAAAAGCGTTCAATCCACACTCTATCTAGTACATAAAATGGTAGCGAAATTTAATGCATATGTTTATTATTATTATTTTACCTCTTTCTTGGCTTCCTTTCTTTGTCGACATGAAATCATTTCTATTAGCATAGATATAACAATATTAAAATTAACATAATAAATATGAGATGGAATATATTTTGAAATATTTAATTTCTAAGGAAGCAGAGTGTCATGTGATTCCAGAAGAAGCGTCAATGTGTGAATATAAAGGAAAAGGCAGAGAGAATTCAACATGCAGAGATTTATAGTGGTTTGAATCACCCTTAATCTTACATCCACTCCCTAGCTTACTTAGCTAGGAATTTCACTAAATTAAACACCTAATAATTACAACGGTCAACCTCACAACACTAGGCATAGTTATAAGACTTTTACACCAGTGCCCTTGCAATCCACAACGAGGCTCAGCCTTATAAACTTTTACAACACAGCAAAGACCACTGGATTATCCCAAATTCAAGAAAAATTATCTTCGATAAGATAAGAAGAAGAATACTCTCTTCCTCACACAGTACACTTACTCTCACACAAAAAAGCATATGAACCACTAAAATTCAGTCACACAAACTAGCAAGCATGCAATTTAGATCCTATGAACAAATTGATCAATCAAGTTCTATGTATCCTCTTCTTTGAAATGCTGCACATTTATATTGAAGAAGTCTAATGGCTCTTTTATGGCTAGTTCTCCATATTGGTAAGTTTTTCAACTTTTCCATCGATTATTGAACTTCGATGATTGTGCAATCACTTGTTACAATGATCATAGTATTAATGCAGAGATTCTTCATATTGGGAAGCAATATAGAAAGTGAATATTTCTATTGATCTATGACCTTTTATAGCTTTTGGGTCAATTTGAGCAACTTTGATTGGGCTGGACCATTTATCTAAATTTGTCTGAGACACACACCATGGTCTAATTAGAAAATATAATTTTTGACATAATCATTCAATAATAAATATTTCAACAATTCAATTAGATTAAGACACAACATAACAATAAGAACAAAAAAGAGACATGAAACAAGAAGCAAGAATCAAAACAACATCAAAACACTCAGTACTTTTCTCTTAAGGAAGTGTTTCACCTTAGGGCATTTTCAATCTCCAAATCTCCTTCCATAAGTCCTCTGAAATCAACCTCCCTCTTGGCTCTTACTTAAGACCATGTGTGTCTTTTTGGGTAAAACATCATTTTCATAATTCTCTTATGAGTTTAGTCTCAACTTGGCTTTTGATTATGAGTTCAATCTCAATTTGATCCTTTGTTAATATGAATACTAGGATAATTAGTCAAATTTTAATTGAGGATGAACGACTAAATTTATTAACTTTCATCTCAATGAGGGAACAAATTGTAATTGGAAATAAGTGACTAAATTAAAACTAGATTCATAAGTAATGGACCAAACTAAGATAAGAAATTAATGAGAGATCAAATTAAGACTATACTCATAAGTAACTAAAATAGTGTTTTAGTTGTCTCCTTTTAAACGAAAAAAAAAAAAAAGAGCATTTATCTTCTCTTTCTTTATAAATTCAAGATTTAGAGAAATTTCTTCTTTAAAATGCACTAAATCAACTTTAAATTTTTTATTAAAAATAATACTAAATAAAAAAATTATATATTTCGAATAAAGTACAATTAATCATGCAATATGTAATTAATATTTCCATTATAGTATAACACTTCACTTAATTAAAATATGTCCAAGGTGTAGAATCTCCATAATTAATTAAGCGTCTACCAAGTAGTTTACTTTTTCAGAAATAGCCCACTTTCTAAAAGTTATTAAATTCACTTTTTTCCTTTTTTAAATCTTAATGGAATTTAAACTCAATAAATTTTTATCTTACCATTCTATTTCTTAAATTCAATTTAAGCAATTTCATTAATGTCCAGTATTTTGTATACGGTTCACTTTCTCTCAATGTATAAAAAGCAGAGTATGAGTCACACTCATTCATGTATAGATATCATGAACTACAATTTTAAATGTATCACTATTTTTCACAATTCAAAATTATAATATAACAAATCAAAATTTACACAAAAATAATTTGGCACTAGATGAATTATCACAAATGCAAAAATAATTACAGAATCCCAAATTTTAAAGGATTAGTAAAGCGTTCAAACCTAACCCAATCGTGAAAAAAGAAGGGGATAAAAAAAAAACGAAGCACTGTGACCATACTTCTAAAGTATTTTGAAAACATTATTTTGAACGTAGTCTCCAAAAGAAGAAGACTAAAATGCAATAAGTGAGATTAATTTTAGGTCAAATTGATTTTTTATCAATTATTATAAATGTAGATAAAGTTGATATGACTAAAAAGTATTCAAAATATACATAAAATTTGTATAGATATTAAGGAATGTAGTGATCACAGAGTAAGGAATATGGTCATTATTCCTTTCTCAAAATTACCTTCAAAGAGATTTTTCATCTCATTATCATCCCATCAGAAAATAATCCTTTAAGTACAAGTCACCGAATAGGACAAGTAGAAATCTCCAAATTTAAAGACTTTTTGCTATTCATATGTGACACTTGTCACTCGCCACTTGAGTTATAAATTCAATTCATTTAATTCTTTCTACTACTCCAACGGAAGAACAGCCAAAAAACATAAAAATTTGGACTTTGAGGCATGTGCATTTTTTCAATCTTTGTTTTGCTCTCAATATGATTGCTGCGTTTCATTTTGTTAGTGTTTGGCTAATTCGTTATATTCTAAGTTGGCCCTTCTGTGATTTCAAACTACAATTTCTTACTTAGTAATTTACAAAACTTCTTTGTTCAACTTTTGTCAATTCATCAGCCCACAGAGACTTGTATATAAATTGTTTATTTAAATCAACAATGTGACTCAGAAAATATTATTCGAGTTAATGCATGTGTTAATTGGTGAAGTGGAATTCAAAAATGACAAGAATGAGAAATGAGCCGGGACTAAATTGATAAACTTCATTTTCAGGGACCAAAATTCTAATTTAGAGTTTTATTTTTAATTTGACCAATACATAGTAAGACTATACAACTAAACCATGCACAAAATCAAGCAATGGAGAAAAGTATTATTTTAGTTTTTTCATTTTTTATCTTTATATTAATTTAGTCCTTCACAAATTTAGACATTAAAATAATCTTTAAAAAATTTAATGTAAATTAAAAGTAATGTCTTATTAAGTCAATTATAACTCTTTTAATGAATTACTTTTGATTAATATTAAATTTTTTAATAACTATGTTAGTACTATAATTTTGTGAAAGACTAAATTAACACTAAAAAGAAAGTGGGGTGATTAAAATAATTATTTTCTCTTACAAGATCCCAAAGAAATTAATGACGATAAAGCATCTAAACAAAAAGTCACAGATCCAAAACAAGTAATAATTAATGAAAAGCTTAAAGAACTGTGAAAGACAATTGACAGGAAGGAAGGAGTTAGAGTGACCTCTTTAGTGTATAATAAACTAAATCAAATGTACTAAAAAGCCCACGATCTAAAATTATAGTCTCTATCCATTTAACACCGTTATTGAATTAGCGTCAATTGAAACCAAACATAAATAAAAACTTGATTTTGTCACTTAGATATATTTAGGCTATAATCATCACAGCTACACTTTTTCCTTTTCCACAAAGCACAATATTAAGGGTGAATAAAAACTAAGTCGGATTGGATTTTCTTAATTCGACCCAGGCCTAGTTTTGATATTGGACCAACATTTTTGGCTCAATCTAACTATACTTAGTTTTTAACTAAGACAAGTTATGCCAGATCATTTTTTTTTAAAAAAATTATTTTTATAAATTTCAATTTTGAATTTTGAATTAAATAAAGGAAAGTGGGTCTAATTTATCAATTAAGGTATCTCTTATCAATAAAAATAGTCCATATTTAATAAAAAAATAAAGTAATTATCTTGAAGAACAATGACTCTTATTCAAATAATTTTAAAAAAACAAAAAGAAATAAAAAAAGGCCAATGGGACCGAGTCTCTACGTTTGCCCAAGTACCGGATCCTGTATGAAAAACCCAATTTTTGGACTTATTTAATACATAACTTGACTCAACATGGTTAGATTAACCAGATTATGTTCATTACTACGCATTGTTCATCGATAAATTAAATACAGCCACAAAAGTTTGCACTTTATATTGGCTTTATAGTTGCTTGCTTGCTTCTTCTTTTTTTCTCTGGTCCAATAAGCTTTATAGGTGACTTTACTTCAACATCACTACAAGTAATGGCTTCATACCTCACATCACATTCACAAAGTCATAAAGATGAGATTTGGTAAAGCGTTCTCCTTGCATGTGAACAATAAATATAAAATATGCATATCCCATAGGCTTCGGTACACAAAGTCTAAGTAACATGAACTAAAAAATCCATACCACACAGACTTTGGCACACAAGTCAGTGGGATCAGAATTTCTTGGATGTGAATTTGTAGTAATATTCCACACTGTGATAATTATTTCAACTCCACCACTAAATCAATATATATATATCTATATATCTTAAATATGATGCTTGTCTTAGCTCAAGCACACGTATATCGCCACTATAAGCTTGCATCACAATTTGTGTATATAAGGAGATAGAAAATCCATTCTCTGTACTGAAGAAGCAAGAGAGAGTAATTCTAAAATCATGGTTTCTCCAAGATTGTTATTCTTGGTGATTTTTGTGCTTGTGTCACTGTTAGTTTCATCAATTACTTCATTTCCCATTCAAGAAAGTTTCACACGTTGCCTTCAAGCAAATTCTCAAAAACCAATTCCATTTTCCGCATCCTTTTACACTCCTAACAATGCATCATACACTTCAGTCCTTGAGTCTACAGCTCAAAATCTGAGGTACTTGCTGCCTTCAGTGCCAAAACCTGAATTCATATTCACTCCACTGGAGGATTCTCATGTTCAAGCAGCTGTGATCTGTGCAAAAAAGCTCAAAATTCACATGAGGGTACGAAGTGGAGGGCATGATTATGAAGGCCTCTCTTATGTTTCTTTGATTGAGAAACCATTCATGGTCTTAGACTTGGCCAAGCTTCGTGCCATCAACGTCAATATAGCGCGTAACACAGCGTGGATCCAAGCCGGCACTACGATTGGGGAAGTTTACTACAGGATTTCCAAGAAAAGTCCAGTCCATGGCTTCCCTGCAGGACTTTGCACAACCTTAGGCATTGGTGGTCACATAACTGGAGGTGCTTATGGTTCCATGATGAGAAAGTATGGCCTTGGAGCCGACAACGTCATCGACGCGCGAATCGTTGATGCCAATGGCAAGATTCTTGACAGAGCAGCCATGGGAGAAGACCTTTTTTGGGCAATTAGAGGAGGTGGGGGAGGAAGCTTTGGGATTATTCTATGGTGGCAGATCAAGCTTGTTCATGTGCCACCTACAGTGACGGTTTTTACAGTCACTAAAACCTTGGAACAAAATGGAAACAAGATTCTTCATAGATGGCAGCAAGTTGCACCTAACATTGATGAGAATCTGTTCATTAGAGTGCTCATTCAGCTAACAAATTCTAGTGTTCCAGGTAAAAAAACTATAGCAACTTCATACAATGCTCTTTTTCTTGGTAAGGCTATTAGGCTTCTCCAAGTGATGAAGAGAAGTTTTCCTGAATTGGGCTTGACCAAGAAGGACTGTTTGGAAACTAGTTGGATCAAATCTGTGCTCTACATAGCTGGCTATCCAAATGGCACACCCCCAGAAATCCTTCTCCAAGGGAAATCCAAGTCCAAGGCATACTTCAAGAGCAAGTCAGATTTTGTGAGGCAAGTGATTCCTGAAACTACACTTAATTTGGTGTGGAAAAGATTTCTGCAGGAAGATGGGCCATTGATGATTTGGAATCCATATGGAGGAATGATGAGTAGAATCTCAGAATCTGCAATTCCATTTCCTCATAGAAATGGAACACTCTACAAAATACAGTATGTAACAGGGTGGCTTGATGGAGAGAAGAGCATGGAAAAGCACATGCAGTGGATTAAGAGATTTTATTACTCCATGGCTCCTTATGCTTCAAAGTTTCCAAGGGAAGCCTATGTGAATTATAGAGACCTTGATTTGGGGATGAACCGGTTGAATAGAACAAGCTTCCTCAGGTCAAGCACTTGGGGATTTAGGTATTTTAAGAATAATTTTTACAGGTTGGTGAAGGTGAAGACTAAGGTTGACCCAACTAATTTCTTTAGGCATGAACAAAGTATCCCTCCATTGCCAATTAGAAGGGGAAAAGGTTTAGAGTTTTGAAATTATGACTAAAATACTATATCAATGTGGCACCAATAGTTAAGGTTGTTTAATTGTCTACTTCAGTGATGAAATTACTCATACAAAAGTCTATATTGTATGATATTCTCGTTTTATCAACTCTTCGAGCATAATCTGAAGCTTTTTTTCTTTAAGTTTGAGTGAAGATATTATGAATTCAGATCTATACATTTTAGTAATCATGCTATAGCTACAAGGAATGAAAATGATATTTTGTCCTATTTTATTAAATTCATTATAATAAGTACATTTGTTTATCACAAAAAAGGAAATCTTATTAATATTATTAATTCATAAAAATATTATAAATAATTAAACATAAAATATTCAATAAAATAGCTCAATATTATCTTATATTTAACAGCTCTTGTAAGTTATATATTGTTAAAGTATATGGTGGATTCTAACTCATTATACCATCTTACTAATTGGTTTATTTACTCATGGCTAACACATATTTAAAATTCTAATTAAGGCTTCATATGAGTTTAAGTATCTTAATAGTTACAGAATTCAGAAAAAATTAAAAAAAAAAATGTTACTTAAAGAAACATATAAATTGTATCATATCAGAACAAATTTGGAGTTCAGACATTATATACTAACTTCATCTCAGATTGATTTTCTTGGTGCTTCTTGACTGATTTTTGGCCATTAATAGTTGTTGACGTTTGCATTAACCAATTGGCCAAATTGCTAAGCTATTTCTTTATATTGTACGATGGTAAGTGCACCATTAAAGGGTCACTAATTGGGATTTAACGTGCTAAAGTCATATTGACAAGTGTCATCCACTCACTAATGCAGTTAGAAAATGGTTGATGTGGATGGCTCATTTTTGGAAAATATTTTACAATTTTTATAGTACTAAATTCAATATTATAATCATTCATATTTTGATATACGAAAAAAGTGTCAGTGAATATTAATTAAAAAAATTTATTCATAATTTTTAAATATTTTTTATCATATTATTTAATAGAATAATTATATGTACAAAATTTTGCTAACTCAATATATAATGATTTGTTATTTCCTAAATTTCCTATATGTTATATTTTTATTGATAAATGCTTAAAAGAATTTTAATTTTTGTTGTGAAGAGGTTAATTTGCTAAGAATTGAGTTTTTTTTTGGGCCAAAAGAATTGAGTTTTTAACTTTTGAACCACCTTAAGTTTATAATAATTAAAGGAAAACCAACATTGACGTTTATATAAAAGAAATAACTTTACAATTTATCTAATAATTAAATAAAACGTAACATTGAATAACCGTAACATTGACCAATAACTTTACCTAATCCTTTAATTAAATATTTACCGCCAACCCCTTATAATTATTGATGTGGGCTAGTACAACTTTCTCTTTATCTTTAACTACCACTTTTTTATTTTAAAAAAACAGAGAACTCTTTTGTTTTGAGCCACCACACTTGATCTTAACCAAAAGGCTTCCGAAAATAAAACACAAGGCCAAGAGATAAGGTGTCTAGTGATAGTAAAGGCTTCCCCTTTGAGATTTGATAAACTTTGACTCATTAGCATTACCTAAAACAGGTCAATGAAATTCAAGTGTATTTATTAATTATGACACTATTTATTAAATATAAAAATATATTTATCAATTTTAATATATCTATTATTATAATTGCACTTAATTAAATTAAGTCTTTTACAATTTATCCATTATTAAATAAAATCATATTTTGAGCAATTATTTAATAAGCTACTGTTCCATATTTAAAAACTATTACATCACAATTAGAGCACATAATAATTTTTAATTTATAGTAACATCACTCTTCCCATTTTGGGCTACAAGTAAAATCATGGATTACCTCAGCTTGGATAAAATTTTGAGAAAATTACCCTTTTAATAATTTCCTAGAACTAACATGAATAGAGCACGTCTATGGAATACTGATATTCCTGCAGTAGAGTCATAGCTAAAAGCAAAATGGTGAATTGGGAGACTTTTCTACCATACATCTGATAAATAATATATATTACCACTTTTACATTGTTCAATTATAATGGAGGCACCGAAAAATGCACACAAGACTGCACAGTAACCCTCCAAAACATCAATTGAGGAACATGTAGAACAGTTTAAAGCAATAACTTCTGCATGTATATTCGTCTAACTCCGCAAAATTTTGCTGGGAATGACCAAATGCTAGCCTTGACAGCAATTTATTTACTTTTTGCACCAGCTTGTGATGGAGGCAGTGTCCCAAAGACCCTATCCCACAGTGGTGAAGTGATCCCAAACCCTTTATTCTGGACCCGAAAGTGATGATTCAAGTGGTATTTCTGCAATATAACCCAGGGGGAAATGATGATTTGTCTTTCTGGCTTACCAGATCTTAGCGATTGCCAGCACTTGACGAGGAAAAAAAAAAATGCCAATACTCCCCCTTTCAACTTTGAAACCAAAAACTATTCCCTTTAGGATTTACGCCCTTCTATCCATTTTTTTGCGTCAACCTTGTTAACAGAAGTATATAAGCCACTTTAGACTCTCTCATTCATCACATGGCATACTCTCATTTGTCTAGGAACAAGAAATAATAAAAGTTTGAAGTGGCATATCTGTTAACAGGATTAATGAAAAAATAAACACAAGAGTTTATATCCTGAAGGGTGATAATTGAGGAGAATATTTCCAGGTCCTCAGAGTTTAAAAGGGTGTTAGTAAATAATTCAAACTTGATGGGGATATTTGCAATTGTCAATTAGTTAATATATGCAACCAACAGAAAGACCATACCCAAAAAAAAAAAAAGGGCGGGGGCAAGGGGGGAGGGGAAGAAGAAATAGTTAATAATGCTGAATGTTGAGGATGAAAGTAGCTAATAATTCTCCCTCTCACAGGAGTTTAGAGAAGGAAGATATCACAATCAATGACTCATATTTGGGGAGCCGAGGACAAAAAGATAAGGGTTGAAAAGAATGCCTCTAATCCACAGGATCTGGACCTAACCTAACCAGTTCCCAAATAGATATTAACCCCAATTTCAAATGAGCTAAACACTTCCAGTAAATTTGGTAATCTATATAAACATGTTTCCTAGATTAAGATTATTTATATAACAGCATGGCGAAATAATGTATGGTAATTTAATTGAATTCAAGAGTTACATGAGGAAGTGCATTTACCTTCAGATTTTTGGGCGCATGGGTCTTTGGTTGACCATGATGCAGGTAGTAATGGGTGCAATCATATATCACATAACCCAATAAAACACCACCAAGCAAAGCAGGAGCAGTTGAATGGGTGGATATGAGCTTAATAAGGTTCCAGAACTGGACACAGCGGACAATAAACATTAAGATCAATTGACACAACATCATTTAATAAACTGTACATGAAAGCTAGTATAGGAGTTACCTATCTCAACAATGACACTTAAGTATTGCATGTCAAAGGGTGTATCAAGCAGAAGGAGTATTCTTATGGGGGAAGTGAAAAGAATAACTAATAATTGTTAGATCACAAATTAATAGTTACAATTAATGCAAAAACCATTCATGTTAAAAACAAGAAAGATATTTACAATACATTTATAATGGTTTTTGCATTAATCATGACAATTAATTTATGATCAAACAGTAATTACTTCTCACTTCTCTAACCTAAAATTTCTCCTCTCTCACCTGAAACACTCCTTGCATGCTAATGATCTAAATCAATATACAGTCAGAAAAAGGCGGCTCTGACTCTTCACTAGTCAAATTGAATAAATTCAATTGCATCTATGCAGTGAGAAATATTATTCTATCCAATAATCAGGAAGGAATCAGGCTTTAATGTTTGGCCCAAAAAAAGGGGGTCAAAACCCGATTCTTTTAAATACAATTATTGAAAAAACAAGGTCTAATTCTTTAGTATTAATGTATGGAAATGCACACTATAGTGTTGCAGAGAAAAGATACCGGAATCAGTATTATAGCAGTTGCAGCTGGGGGAAAAACAAGTCTCAAGCCATCCATGGGATGCTTATGGTGACAACCATGGAGAAGATAATGTATGGTATTTCCCCTAGGCCAAACAATCAGCCAAAGAAAGAAAAACAAATTAGTGTCAATGTTCTTCAAGCCAATAAGTAGCTCGACTATGTATGTATGCAAAAGCAAAGAAAATATAATAGTATAAAACACATAAGCAAAAAGGGAGGGGAGCAAGAGAGAGAGATCTAACCAATAGCTTGTAGTTTTAATGTGGAAAAGGAAACGGTGTAATGTGTATTCAGTCAATGTCCAAATGAAGAGGCCAAGGACCACCATTAGAGCTACATGTGAGAATGTAAGGCCCATTCGTATGGAGACAGAGATAGAATAACATACAACTGGCAACCAAATTGCTGGAACTGCCCACCAGACTGTGCGTGTCAAGAACTGTTACAAGCAGTTAACAAGTCAAAAAGAAAAAATCTTTGTGTGTAATTGTGAACATATGATCTTAAGATAATTTTATATTCCATTTATGGTTAAGGGTTATATATACCTCCATATAATCACTAGCAAAAAACCGAGGGCCTTCCTTGCTAACGATAGGCTGGTGAACCCACTCTTCATAAGCTTCTCCAAGATGCCCAACCTGAAAACAATTACATATTAAAGTCAGAGTCAAATATAGGCAGCATACCAAATTATCCACCATCATACTTGACCGGTATAGGCTCTTACAGTTTTTTCTTTTAAAAAAAAAAAATAACCTCTCAGACACTTTACAAAGCCATGCTTGTCAAGATCTCAATCTAAATCGTTAGATCTTACTATCTTATGTTCACAAATAATCCCAGTTAACCCAAGCCCACATGACATCTAAAATTCTAAAGCTTCTAGGATCTCAATAAAATAGCAATTTAAGTATTACGATCTTATCATCCTTGCAATTTTGGATTGCAGCATTTTTTCTTTGTTTCTATGTTCCTAACCTCTTGGGTCAAATGGGATGGAAATAAATTAATTAAACTCCCCGTCCCTAATTTTGTTCGTCCATCAACTTCATTTGGTGAGGCTGACCATGAGATATAGCATCCAATGTCTTAGTTTGAAAGAGGAAGATTCTAGCTGCCAATGGGCTTTCAGAAGAAAGAAGAGGCCTTTAAATCTACAAGTAAGTGGGCTTTCGCTCTCTAGTTTTCGCTCCTCAATTTGCATGTCTGACAGTGTGAAGCAACTTTTGTTATTGGTTTGCAAGATGGTGCCTCCCGTGCACGTACCTTCCATATCATCATGTTTTGAGTCTTTTTTATTTAAATTATACATTTAAAAATGTTTGATTATTTTATACATGGTTTTGATTGTAATATCCTTATCTGTGACTTTCATACAAGTATTTGTATATCTTGATTCTTACACTTCTCTAGTTTCAGAATCTTCCAATCCTACGACTCAGATCTTTTTAATCCTGTGATCAATTTAAGGAAAGATCTTGATCTTGACATCCTTTAAAAATCTACTGCAAGACAGGATAATAAAGCTTGTGTGGGAGAAGAGCTTAAAGGATTGTATCTGTTCTGTACCTGTAAGACAAGGGGCTTGTTGAGATCAACTACAAAGTTCTGTGCACCCATCTTGGGACTGGAGATGAGGAAAACAAAAAAAACAAAAAATTAGAAACCAAGCAAGTATTTTTAACAATAGAAACAACAGTTAAGTATAGGACACTTTAGTGACATTCAATGGATAGGTTAGGCCGTTAGGGAACTGATAAACTGTAACCAAAATTAATTCATTTCACCTCTCTAACGGCATAGATTTTGACCCTTCTAAAAAGACAAGGGACAAAAGAAGGATAATCAATCAAAACATTTTACAGATGCATAGTACCGAGGATGATGGTTGCAAATAAAATATGATATGCTAATGTCAGGCATTAAAAGGTACAGAAAAGTTCAGAGAAACCGAAAAAACAACAAGAACAAAGGACGGAACAAGAAAATTTTTCAGTATAATCTGACTAAATTTATTAATACAACTTCTCCATAGAGATATTTTCAAAGTTATTCCTCAGTTGGTGACTTCTGCAATTCATATTACACTGTCAGATTAGCTTTTCATTTTGATGGATCCCCTATTGCAAGGACATAATAAGGTAGTTAATCAATCATTTGACAATTTATCAGAGTTGAGTACATTTGTCCACAAAGTGGGCTGATTCTTCTGTTAAAGACCATGTTTATACTTCGTGCTTTCTCGAATCATTGTTGCACGCCACAGCCTCATAGCCCAATGATAACTTGCTATCGCGTTAAAAAAGAAAACAATCCCCATCATCAAATCCCAAGAAACCCCAATAATTACTTCACAGTCGAGAGTCATTTTTATCTTATCAAAATCGCCGAACTAATCCAACATCAAAATTTACATTACGATCTAAAATATAGGAAAGAAAAACCATATCAGCTTATAGCTGCAACGGAATTTTCTTCCCCCAAAATGCATAACTCTGCTATCCACAATGGATCATTTATTGCACAAGGAATCACCGAAAGGGTATAAATCCTTTAAATTTCATGTTTGTGTGAAACGAACCAGAAATCTACACTCAACTTCACGAACAATTCAACGCTGGCCTACTAAACATGCAGCAGAATGAAATGTCACAAACCAATATCAGAAAATTTCCAGTGCACGTCACATAAGATCCGAATGCTCTTCACACACAACTCGAATTGCAAAAAATCCAAGAACCCAATTCTTGCCTCAAGAAAGAAATTCAAACAACGCCACCCTCAGATCTAGAAACTGAAATCGAAGGACAAAGAAAGACAAAGATAAAAATGTGGATCAATAAACAAACTTACGAAGGCGCAGGCAGTGGAATGAGATCGGAATCAATGGGTTGCTCTCGCAGAAGATTTCTCCCCGTAGAACAACCCCAACAACTTCACTCTCGTGCCTGCCTTGGCGTTTCTTGGCTTTCTGTCCGCAAGTGATGCAGTGGGAGAGCACGAAAGAGCGAGATTGATAGAGAAATTTGGCAATATAACATGTAAATTTAGGAAGTTTTTCAGACCCAAAAAAATTCAAGCGGTTTGGGAAGAGGGTGTGAACCGTCCATTTCAAAGGCATTACATAAAAATGGAATTCAACCAACAGATTCTCGTCACGTTGGATTCTAACCGTTAACAGCCTGGCACTTTGTGAGACACCACCAGGGTTTCTTCTACATGTAAGCTCAAGCACACGTCAAGAGTTCTATACTTTTGTGGTTGAATACCATTTTTATCCCAAAATAATAACATTCTATTTTTGAAAATTTTGACTTTGTTAATTTTAATGAATAATATTAATACCCGATTTGTCCTTTTTTACCCAAATTTGAATTTCTTTAGTCAAAGGAGTACAATATCATTTTAACTAATCATTTATTAATTAATTCTTAATTTAATCTCTTACTGGTTGTATTTAAAAATTTGGTTCTTGCTTATCAATGTAGTCTTTTTTTAATATTTCATTCTCAATTTAATTATTTATCTATTGATGCATTCTCAATTTGGACCTTTTATTAATATAAATATTACTACATTTAGTTTAAATTTAATTAATATTGAGAGACTAAATATGTTAATATTTATATTAAAAAAATTCAAATTTTAAATATTTTAATGAATAAATATTAAATTAAAAATAAAAATGAATAATTCATCAAATTAAGAGATAAGTAAGTGATCAAATAAAAATTACAAATTAATAAAAAAAATTCATATAAAAGTTAATTAATAAATAATGAATTAAAATAATATTTTTCTCGGATAACTTTAAGTACAATTTCTAATCCTGGTGGATAGAACAGCTTTTATAAAGCCTACAAAAGTAGTTTTTATTTTTTATTTTTTCACTCTTCTTTCCAAATGAAAAATATTATGGTGCATCGATCAACCCCAATAAGAAAATTACCAGGCCTCTTAAACAAGAAGCCTCAAACGGATTTCATATGCTTATGGGTTCATTTGACACTTCATATGGGCCGTAGGTGGTAAACACGTCCTTGGACACGAGACAACGTCAAAGGCATACTATACTCTTTGATTGGATCAGTCATTAATTAAGTTAGAAATTTAGGCATCCAAATCTACTCCGGAAAATCAGATTAATTGGATTTTTGCCACTAATCAATTCTCATCGTCTAAGCAATCCAATGTCCCTTATTACGCCACAACTTAGCACCCCTCAAAATATACTATTTCACTCAGTACTTGTTTGATTGTTAGAATTAAGGCGAAAGAATGAAAATAGGAGATACTTTTATTCTCATATTTAGTTAACAGATTGAATCATTATTTCCATAAGAACATGTTCTCCCTCACATAAGGGAGAGTTCTCTCCCTAACTAAAGTTATAGAATGAGATTGATCTCTTGAGAATGAAAATATACTTGATAAATGTGTTCTCACTTATAATAATTTTTAAACAAAAATACCCATGTGATATATCAAAACCCTAATTTATTATTATTTATTATTATTAATATATTAAATATATACTATTATATTATTAATTAAATATATATTAATATATAATTATATTATTAATTCATAATTTGAAAATATATCTGCCTTTTTTTTAGTTTTATGATAAGGGATAATATAGTAAATATGCACACTACCTTATTAATTCTTATATGTAATCTACTAATCAAACGAAGTAAAAAGAGATATGTTCATTCTTATTCCTTCCCAACTAAATAACATTTTAATATTCTCATTCACATTCTCACTCTCATTCTTATTCTCATTCCTATTTTTATTATATCAATCCTATCCGACAAAAAGACTCTTAAATTATTGATCCCAAAATGACACCATTTTTGTGCGTCTGGCAACCAAAAAAAAAAAATATGACCCTCAAAACTCACAGTTTTACTTGCGTTTTGAGGGGTGCTGAAATGTGGCATAATAAGACGCGTTGGATTGCTTGAATAGTGAGAATTGATTATCGGAAAAAATTCAATAAATCTGTTTTACTCGAGCGAATTTGGATACGCAGAAATTTAACCAGAATATATATATATATATTTGTACACTGCCAACGTAAAGAATTGAAAAATAAGAAAGAGCCCCTAGATAGGATAACACAGTACATTAAGGGATTTGAATTGAAAAAATTATTTATCGTATGAAAGGTTTTTGGTTTTTTCCTTTTTGGCCATTACTATAAGAAAGATAGATTTTATATCTTCTAAAGGGTAAAGCCTATCTTTGAAAAAAAAAAAAAGATGATGATGACGTAGCAAAAATTGGAGCATAATAAGTTTTACGTGACCTCAATATAAAGAGTGCATTACCAAAATAAAGCTAGCTTTTTTTTTGTTTTGTTTCTTTTTTATCTTTCTGGGGAAGAACGAAGATGACTGAAAGCAGAAAACGAAAATCAAAGAGAGTTATGAAAACTGCCTTAACAGTCCATAGGAGCGATTAATATTATAACTGTAACAGACGAAAGAGAAAGTAAAAGCAGACAAATTAAAACCTCAGATTAATTACCCCATTATGGTTAACTTATTCAAACCGCCACATATTCAGAACATCAATAACTCTCAACGATAATCTCACGAAGAAGAAGATGAAGTTGCATCTCATTATGCGCATTTTTCTCCGGTCTCCCATGTAGCCTTCTTGTCCCAGTTAGTTCGATCCCAACTATGATACATACCGTCCTTCCTCACCGACCAGAATATGCTGTGGTGCCCTAAGTCCACACTGGGATCGAACACAGCAAAATGGGCACAAAATGGGTCCCACAGCAACAAGCATGTCTGCTTCTCTCCTCCCACAATTACATTATACGAACTTCCTGGTTCGATCGGTGCTTCTGTGGCCTGGAAGTCCCCTACGAGGTTCAGTTCTGCAGTATCTGGTCCCAGATCGTTTTGTATCTCAATCATCGACAAGTTTATGTTCGTTTGATCATCGTCTGGTTCATCATCACGTTGTTTAGCAGATGCTGAGGTTGTCCCACTCGTACACTGTACTGTAAGAAGAAGAAAAAGAAAGAAGACAGAACGGAATAGAATATTCATGGTGCCTGATTGTTGATTCTCAGTGATATCTCTCTAGGATTTCATGTATAATGCTTGAGTGTGGTGTCATTCATATATATATATATATATATATATATATATATATATATATAGTTATGTATTAATTGAGTTATGGCACTTTTGGTTAATGGTTTTTGTAGGTATGTCTGAGAATTTAATGCCACAGTTAACGAAAATAAATGCTCTAAATATTGAGCATGATTTTTTGTATATGCATAAGAATTATATATTTGGCAATAAATGTGAATTGACTTTCACTGTATTCTCAAAAATGGATGGAAATTTAAAGGGCTTTGACAAGCCGTTACTTATACAGCATCATAAATATTTTTTACAATGTGCATAAATTGTAAAATATTTGATTCTTAGACAAATTTTTTTAATAGAATCATTTGTCAATATAATATAATTACCATTAACTTAATGCTATTCTTAAATTCTAAAAATCTAGAATTCTAAAAGTCCAGCTATAAACTAAATTAATTCTTAATATATATATATATATATATATATATATAAAATAAAATCGCAATAAAAATATATAATTTCTATAAAATAAATAAATAAATATAGATTATCAAAGTTTTAGAATTCTAAACTTTTAAGGTTTAAGTCTTCAGAATTAAGAATTATACAGTTTTAACAGCAATTTTGTCATATTTAAAAATGAACATTGATACTGGGTTATTTGAAAAAAAAAAAAAAAGTTGTCTAGAATATATACTTTTAATAACATTTATTTTTTTACCGCTGTTCTAAAGGTGCTGATTAATAAAATCTAACTTCAAACACATACAATAATTGCACTAAATCTAATTTCAACTGGAGTACTCAGTAGATCGGAGGAATTTCAATTCAATCAAATCTATCGGTTTATTTCTATTTTTATTTTCTATTCTACATAATAAAAAACTATTAAAAAATTAATTTACTAGTACTAAATAACAAATGTTTAAGAATTAAAAATCTGATAATCTTTTGAATCCTTAAGCAATCGAGGCCACTGATTGCTACCAGTCCCTGCCAACTGAGGAGACTAGATGGGATAGTGGGATCTGTTGTAAATTATTTTGACTAAGTGAGGAAAACCAATCAATATTCACAAATAAATATGTGCTTTTTTCTTGGTAAACTACATTTAATATGTTTATTTCAAAAATTAGTATTAAATTCTCTCCATATATATGTATTGCAGAAAAAATTCCCTCAATTTTCTTATCTGTTAATAAAGTTAGCTTACTTCATAATATATCATCTTTTCATAAATAAAATTATTTAGTTGTCATTATTATTATAATATTTAGAAGAAAATGGCATATTGTACAAACATTTGATTTCATTAATAATATTAAATTGGAGAAGAATGTTTTGAATTATATATTGAATTTTAAAAGAGTCAAATGATCATTTTAAACTTAGAAAATAATTTAATGTAACCAAAAGAAATTATTTATGTAAGTCCTTTTGTTTATTTGTCTACATGGTCATGTGTATGGTATTCAGTTCACTTAAAATTTGATATATATTGCAAAAACTTATTACCCAATATTTTTATCTATTGATTAGAGTTGCCTTTATATATATATTTAAATATATATATATATATAGATAATTTGTAAAAATAAAACTATATACCTGTCATTGTTATTACATTAAAAATAAAATTATAACTCATAATGTACAAAATTTAACTTTAAAAATAAACAGTAAATTGGAAGTGAATTTCTTATGATTTATATCAAATATTAAGATAGTCAAATTATATTTCAAAATAAAAATAATTCAATTTAATCCAAAAGAATTATTGCAATTTCTTCTATTTATTTGGCTATGAGTTATTTGACTGGACCCGCCAAACTAAAGAGTTTTTTTAAGCGCTAAGTTTATTTTAAATAAAAATATTATTTACCAAATCAACTTTAAATTTGTGAATATTTTTAAATAAACATTAAACAACCATTAAATTTATATAATATGAAACTTGGAACACACCTTCGGGCATATTGATAACTATATGGATTCCTGTAGTTTCTTCTATAACTAATATAGATTATTAGATAAAAATTTAATAGTATAAAATTTACCATGTAATTTTTTAATTTAATTTTAATTAAAATAAATGTTTTAATTAAAATTATGATAATTTATAAAGATATATCAATATTTCAGACTATTTTTTAAACAAGACAGTACCCAATTTAAGAAAAAAATTATAAGATGTGAATAATAAATTGTAAACTATTAGAAGTTGATCAGTTTTCTTATTTCATTATGATACCATCCTGTATGAGAACAGAATATAAAATATTAATATGTCTTCATATATCATAATATTTTTTTAAAAAAATTAATTTTTATTAAAACTCAATTGAAACTGTAGGTGTATTTTAGACCATTATATGAAAATTTAATAATTCAAAAATACTACTATAAGATCAACAGTAATTGCAGTTGTTCAATATTCAATAAAATAATATCATTTTTATCAGAGCTGAGATTTTTATTTGACTATGATTTTGTCAATGTGACCTTGTTCTGTTGGCTCTCGTTTCCTGAAATGGATCCTCTCCATTTGGCTATTGAATTGTAGCTGCAATTAAATTGTTGATATTAGTTGGATCAGTTTTAGAAACATTTACGCTCGTCAAATTAAATTTTTAAAAGTTATTAATTTTTATTTTAAAAATTATCAAAATTGGTAACTTAACTTTAAATGTAAATTGTTAGGTCTTTGCAATTGCTTAACATGAACCGTTGAATGATAATATAAAAGAAATGACAGTAGACACCACTAAAAATTGCAACTTCAGCTTCGATTTTTTTTTCTTGCTTTAGCTGCGGTTTAAACCGCATTTAAAGGTTTTACCACTAGTTAGGAAAACTGCAAGTATCGTATCCATGGTTAAATAATTACGTACGATTTTTCTCAATTGCTAAAAGTACAAGAATTAGTTGCAGTTACAATTCACAGGTAAACCAATAAAAAAAATATTTAATTTGTGTATTTAAATTATTTTATTTTTTTACTCCTCAATCCCTGTAACATGCCTCAATTACTAAAATAAACTAAAATCACAAATCACATAGTAATCATACATTATATAGTTATAAATATAATAATGTCATGACAAACTCCAACATTTAATTATAACATCTAAAACTTGGTCCTAAAGTTATTACAACCTTGAAGAAACTATTATTGCTGGGTCATATTGTTTGGAGAAAAATCTGTATGTGCTAAGATATGAAAAATATAATATAAGATATAATTATTAACTTATAATATAAATGAACTATAATTGATGAATCATAGGATAATAATATTCAATAATATAAATCAACAATATATAATTTATTTAATCATTAATCAAATATTACAACAACAAAAAATTATACTTATTCCCAATAAAGCTACACATGGAGTAAGAAGTATACAAATCCATAGAGAAAAAATTACAAAAAGAGGATACTTATTTCCAGACCATTCATATACTCCAAGAACCTATCCGCAGAATAAGATCAGCAAATAGATATACCACAATGTCTTATCAATTAATAGAACGATCACACTGAGGTTAACATCTTAAAGGTGCATATTATTACCTGATCAATTGCATTCCAGAAAATATTAGGATTTTCATGGCTATTTCTCAAATGTGCATATTATTCAGGAAGAAGTGTTAAAAAAAGATAGAAGAAGTGGTTAAAAAAGATAAAACATGGGACCTCCATAATCTCCTGGCTTGTGTCCATCATGACTCTGGAGAGTTGAATAAAAAGTTATGGCCTTGCTTAATGTTCTTGTCGCAGTCTCCTCAAATATATTATGAAGCGCTTCATTCATTTTTTGTGGAACAAGTTTAAAGACGCACATGATTATAACTTTCAATCTTATAGAAATCCAATACACGATAATTATAAGCAAAAAAAAAGGGTAAGAAATAATTTTAAAAAATGAAACGCACAAATATATAATACAAGACACATTAACTAGATCTTATTTGATCAAAAAAAAATGATACAAATAAAAACAGAAAGTTCTTATATATAATATCTTCACATATGCCATTCTATTGAACCTACAATGTAGCCAAACTATAATATCAAATCCCTTTCCTTTCCGTCCATCCATGTAATATTCTGTAGAAGTAATGTGCTGCTATTTCCTTTTCATCCATCTATGTTCTTGTATTCATATCTTCACATATGTCATTCTATTGATACTAGTGCTACTTCCCCAGCCTCAACAGCAAATGATTTATCAACAACCTTTGGTGCATTGATCAATGCATTTGTTACATCTATACCTGTGATGACCATTGCATACACACTATATACACTTGCTATTTGCATTGATGCATATATGTTATAATATACCTTTGCATATACACTATATATACTTTCTATTCGCATTGATGCATATATATGCTATAATATACATCCATCACAAACACAATATGGGAAGCAATATTTTATATAACTTGGATACCAATTCCAACTTCAAAACATTCCCTGAAGTCAAAATTTGGGGAATTTACTGGAAGTGTTTATGAAAAGTGCATATACAAGAAGAAAAAATGCCAAAACATAGAAAAAAAAAAAGAGTGTGTTTTTAAGTAAAGAGTCATACAAGCCAAATCAGAATTTCCAAGCACCCAACTTAATCAAGCATGTCTATGCTCTTGGATTATCACATTGGAGATGATAAAAGGAAAAAAAGCTTAAGTAGTCTTATAAAGCTCAGTAAATTAAAAATTGAAATAGAAGATATTTGAGTTTTGAATATATTGAATTTGAAGATATATGCCAGTAAAACTGAATATACTACATTATCAGCTATATAATTTTGAGTTTTGAAGTAAAATGTTAACAATGGCAATATAATCCAAGATATTTTACAGTAACAATAAAAATGCTTCAATAGATTTAACTTGAAAAAAGAAAGGTGAAGAAACAAAAGTGAAATTCGTCAACTCCTATACTAGTAAATATTTTTTCTGCAGAATAAATTTTATGCTAAAAACAAAATAGAGGTTAAGGGATATTGTCCAGGAATCTGTTAGGGGCCTTAACGTTTGCTAGAGAAGTACAATCGACGTGAAAAATAACATAGGCTCAAACTCAACTCATTTATAAACATCAAATTCATGGTTAAGTAATTCATCTACCAATTATTCAGAAACACTTCCTTTTGAAAACGAAAGTGGTAGCAACATCATAGAACACTGATGTCCAGGGGACGATGGCAGAAGAATAAAATAGCAACACTTTCATATTCAAAGTGATATTGATAAAATTCCACTATGATTCAAATCAAAATACTAACTAGGATGAAAAACTAAAACTCTATTTCGCAGATTCATTCTGTTGCCTCCAACCAATCAATCACATTTCTTTGAATTGAGTGAAATTTATCTCTCTGAATGATCCTTCTCCTCTGCAGCATGCGAAGTGAAAAGAAGATAGGGGTTAAGGTTTTTTTTTAAAAGTATTCCCTGTGGTTGTGGCTTATACGTTCCCTGTGGTTTATTAACCACATGCATTTAACCGTGGTTTATTCATTAATCGTAGTTAATCGCAGTTAATTATCTACATGTAAATCCAGAATTTTTGGTAGTGAGAAGATCTGGATTTCTCAATTTTCATTGAATTCACAAACTGACCTTCGTATCCTCTTCCTTTTCTTAGTGTATGCAAAGTGGACATTCTTGCAAGTATGGCTACAAGATACATTTAATGATCAAGTAACAATTAACAAGTTTATACACAGAGACATACAAAATCAATACCAGTATTAAGTTGGTGCCTTACAACTTTCAAAACCTTTCACTTCCTTCTCACAACATCAATGTTTATTTCTTAAAACAATAATTTATTGCATCATTGATGAGAGATATGCATGAACAGATAATAAGAACAACATACCTTTCTGTTCCTGGTAACTTTGTTCAGTCATCAATGGACTGAAAATTGGGTCTTCAAGCAAAGCATTATAGAAAAGTGTAAGATGCTTTTTTAGTCCTCACTTATTACAAAACTATCACTTCATTTATTGTAATGTTCAAAATAACTTTTTTTATTAAAAATTATCACATTTGTATTAAACTCATTTGTTGAAAAACGTGGAATTTTGATTAACATAAACTCTTTATAAAAATTTTTCATTGTAAGCAAAAAGTTCTTCTCTTTGAGTATTTCTCCCTGGGAACTTTTGTAAGCAACATTGAACTGATATGATAGTTAAAACACTCATAGTCAATGTTTCAAAGTCATATAGTTGAATTGGTTGATTTTGAGAATTCTAAACCAAGTTAACTGGCAGTAGCTAACAGTTGACTGACTTTATGGCCGATCAGCTGTTAGCCTCTATCCCAGTCAATTGGCCTCTAAACTCAATCCAAGCCTAACCAGCTACCAGCCACAAGACCATTCAACTGTCAACTAGCGAGTAGATGATTGTCAAAGTCTAGTTTTGAATTTAAATGAAGAAAAATAGGGACTAGTCAATTGGCACAGTAGCAAAAAAGCTATTGTTATTTTTCAACAACTATTTTTGTACAATTTAACTTCCATCTTGTTTCTAATGGATCTATCGAGGTTTATGCTATAAATATAAAGCATGGACTTTGAAAACATACAAGAACATTTTTGAGTGCTCTTATCTTGAAAATCTTCTCTTGTTCAGCTTATTTTTACATTAGTGCCTCATTGTATTATATACTCTATTTTAATAATTTTATTATAATTCCTCTTATGAGAATGTCGTTTCAATGAGTGTTGTTCCTTGAGATAAAAAAGTTGATGACTTAGGTTGAAGGGGAGTTTATCTCTATTTGTTGGTATTACATCAGTGGATATAATGAAAAATTCCAAGATGTTGTTTTGGGATTAGATGTATGCATGCATTTAAGTTAAATCAGGATAAATACTTATGTCATCTTTTCTCCCTTGCTTAATTTATATTATGCACTTAAATTTTTTAAATATTTGTTATTGTTTTCAACTTGGTTCATGTTTGAAGAACTCTTAAAAGCATTTATTTTTAATGCCAATCTAATTCACCTCCTCTTAAGTGTCAGTCTTATTTTCCCACTTCACTGAAAAATACAAGATTCAATCCTTCTACCCAAACTCCAAACTTAAATTTGATGGACTAGATTTAGTATTTTTTTAAAAAAATAAAGAATTAAGTATAATAATTTTTAAGTTTTAAAACGCCAATATCAAGGTTTGCTATGTAACACATGTACAACATATATAGTTTTAGGAGACGGCATCACCTATTGTCAAGGTGCTATAATTCTGGGCCATCCCACATTTAAATAAATAATTAAAAATTAATTTCGCCAAATATTAACTTCTAAAAATTATTACAAGACATGTAATCTTTTAAATAATTTCTTATACACAATAATATCATTTTAAAGAAAAATAATAAATATTCTTTTACAATCTATTTCACATACTTTAAAAGTTTATTCATTTTATTATTCTTTATAAGAAAATATCTACAATTTTAATATGTCTTATAATATAAAAAAAAACTAAAATTTATTAAAATTAAATTATTTTTTGAATACTTATTTACGTCATCCATCGGCCCAAAAATATGAAGAACCCTAAACCTTGTGGACAGCAGGGTATCCTGCCAATTGAAACACACTACTCAAGTTGACTCAATTCATTTTTTGTTTATTTTTGTTTGAAATTGACAAAAAAATAAGGAAGAGGAAATTAAGAAAATCCAAACTCTTATATTTCTCTATTTTTTTTTTTAAATAAAGACTAAGAGCTCAATATTTCTCTTTTTTTAAAAAAAAAATAACTCTACAATGTGTAATTTTTACAAAAGATTCATATTTTTACACCTTCGTAAATTCTAAGGTTTTTACTAGAAGTGTCCATAGGTCAAATTGGGTTGAATATTTGCATAATGGGAGACTTGATTTGATTTTTTTTCACTTGATACTTGACCCAACCCAATTTTAACCTAATAAGTGATTAGGTCAGATATACGACAATTAATTTTTTTATTTTTTATTAAAAGAAATTGTTTATGAATAAAAGCATTTTTTAATAAAAATAGAAAAAAAATAAGATTTAAAATGAATAAAAATAAAACGAAAAATAAATGTAAAATTTATAATAAAAATTTATTAAAATTTATAAAGAATTAATATTCTAAACATTTATTATAAATTAAAGTTATTATAAATAAAGTTAAACATGTGAAAAATAAATAAAAAATAAAAAATAATACCCAACCCAAGTCGAGGTGTAAACTTGAAAACGAGCATGGCCCAACCTTGTAAGATTTGTAAATATTTTATTTCGATTCAATCCAACCCAATCTATATTAGGTCAGGCCGAATTAATTGGCCAATTGGCCATTAGTTTTTATCTAATGAGTTTTAGGTTGTCCGCCAGACTTGCTTCCCATCCGGTGTAGCCTAGCTAGTTTCACCCATAATTGTAAACAGTTGATGTCTTATCTTTTAGGGATGATTACATGTTGCGGAGAATATCATATTTTTTTTATTCATGATGCAATTAATTATTAAGTAAGATTAAATATAAATTAATGTTTTAATTTTTTTAGTAGATTTATTATTATAATTAAATTATTAATTACTGTACACACTTTTTTAATAAAATATTATCTAATATTTATTATATCCCGAAATATATAATTATCACTCCTAAACTTTTATGAAATTTTTTTGCTTTCGTGCAAAAAGGGGATAAAATGGCCAAACCACCTGCAGCCCAACCAAGTACTTAAGATTACTTTCAATTGGTCTAAAATAATAAGGCGCTAATACACTTGTTTATATAAAATATTTTGTTAGCTCTCTCTATTAATGGATACTTTCTAAATAATAAATATTTATTATTTTAATTTTTCAGTAAGGAACATATTTATTAGCCATTACGAATTTATAGTCATAATAATTAATAATTATTGTAATATTTAGGACCAAAAGTTCACTACGAGTTATATGTATAAAAAACTATTTCACTGCTTCAATGTTTTGTATACTGCTCAATGTTTGTAAATTGAAAATAAATACTGTTATTTCCATACGACAACATTTTTACTATTATCATAATATTATTTCAATATTAGAATTAATTAATCATTAATGATACCAACATAATGAAAATACTTTAAATAGTTTTGGCCAAAAAATATTAACATTAATTGACAATATAAGCGTTGAACGAAATACTGGTAACAAAATTTGAAAACAAATTCTTTATATTTTTTAAGACATTAATGCTGAATGTACTATGCAAATTTAATGATCTAAAAAAATTTTATAGTATGACATGTGGTCAAAAAATTTTAATTTTGATTGCACGTAATCATAAATTTTTACCAGACACTTCACATTAAATTAATTACACGATCCAACTACTACAATTCCTTTAAAAAATTATAGAGAATCCTAATTTGTAAAATTTTATGAAGAAGATAATAAATAGAGATATAATTGTACTAACCTTGCATTTTTTTTAATACAAGTATAATGATAAGAGTAAAAAGAAATGTAGCTAGACAAATTAATATTATAGAATATTTTTCATTTTGCTTGAAGACGACACCATTAATCTTGAATTTGGTCATTGGCATGTCCCAGTTTGACTTGAGCAAATCGTGCCATGAGTCTATATAATTTGATAAAATTATATTTAATGTTTTTCTTTTTTAAATTACACTCAATTATCTTCTAATGTGTTTTTTGGTCAATAAAACTAATTTCTTACATAATGTGTATTTCTCATAAAAATAAAATAATTTAACTGCTTTATTTATTATATTAAGAGTAAAATTATAGTCTATTAATATGAGTGTTTAACATCAATTTAGCTGCTTTAATTGTCCATTATAAATAAAATATCAATTTTATGTTAATTAAATTTTTAACACAAAAGAAATTGAATGGAAACTTTTTACAATATATATCAGAATTTCAAATAAATTTAATATTGTTAAGACTGTTTTGATGATCATAATTATATGAAAAATATAAGTTACAAATATAATATTAATATGTGCTTTATTGATTAACCATTTAAACTAACTATTTGGTTTGCAAATTGCATATATATTATATGTAAGATGATCCATAAACAGAAGATTACGCATTGAAGTGACAAGAATGAAATATCAATATTATACTTCACACAAATATAGTATAAAGGAAAGATGCTTTAAACAATAAAGATAAGGATTTGAAGCTTGGTTGCATCAAAGATAGCCAATGGATTGAATAGATATAATTATCATAGGCTAAGTGTTATTTTGTGAAATTTAATTATTTATATTTATATTTATTGACTCAAGATATTTTGGTTCTCAAAATATAAGTTTGGACTTAAATGATAATAATATATAGATTTTACTTAAAAATTATTTTTTACATTTAGTTACTATTTTGATTATATCTCAAAAACCATATGGGATTTTGTTATGAAATCTATTTTATTAGAAAGTAGACTCAAAATGCTTTTTAATGATATGTTATTCACTTAAAACGGAGTTCAAATAAAAAAAAACTATGATCATATAAATTTAAATAGTGAGATATAAATTCTGTATAAAATTATTTTTTGACTTTTGGTCACTATTTTAATCATATCTCCCAAAATATATTGAATTTTAATATAAAACTTCTTTCATTGGAAAATAGACTAAAATAGTGTTCCAACAATGGGCTATGGACTTAAAAAGGATTTAAAATGAGAAATTTATAACTATTTGAACTTGGGACTACGTAACTGTAGGTGACCAGTCGATTTATCACCTTTGACAAGCCAACTGGGATAGTATAAAATGTGGACAACCAACTAGGAATCCCCCAACAATCAATTGGAAAGTCTCAGATTCAAAATAATGGTCATATTTTAAACAGAAGTTGACTGGTCACCCCCAGAAAGTATTTTAAAAAGTAAATAACGGTTCTTTTGAGTATATAACGGTTATATCTCATCTTGATATATATATATATATATATATGACCTTCCAAACATATCTTTGAAAAGAACCAAATGATAGAATGTGATATTTAACTTGTTATATCATCTTTGATAGAGAAAAAAAATATCATTGAGCCAAAACTTTCATATTCTTTATCATTTTAATTCTTAGAGTTTCATCTTATATATCTACTTCTTTGAGAGAATTTATTCATCTGTATTCCTTTCTTCTTTGAGAGAGAAGTTCAAGGAGGTTCCTTGAGATTGTCAAACTAAGAGTGTTTGGATTGAAGGGGAGGTTCCCCTAGATAAATTCAAGGAAGTTCCTTGAAGATGTCAAACAATGTGAGCTTGAGTCCAATAAGAGGTTCTTTGAATTTGTAATTAAAGGAGATGTTCTCCTTTATTATTGTAATTGGCTATTGAGATAGTGAAAAATTCCAAGAGCTTGTTTGGAGACTAGATGTTGGCGTAAATTAGAGTCGAACTAGGATAAATCACTGAATTTGCTTTATCTATCCCTATATTCTTTATATTTTGAATTATCATATTTATAATTTGCTTTGATTTTTTATATTATACTTGAAGTTTGATACACACCTCAAGCATCTACTTTAAGCCTCCATTGATTGATATAATTGTTGTTTTACATCATACTCCTCTAAGTATTGTTCATAACAAATATTTTGTAAAACAATTTTGAAACAAAAAACCTGAAATTTTGCAAACACTCAATTCACCCCCCTCTTAAGTGTTGGTTGTCTACCTTAACAATTATAACTTTCAAAATCAGAGAAGTATTAAATATAATTTATTCAGAACTTAAGAAAAAAAAATGATTTGTAACTAAAATTTCCCAATTTAATCACTTATAATTATAATATTTTCAATTTTGTCTCTTATAACACTGTTATCTTAATTTAATCTATCATGAAAAGCATTTTGTAATCTAATCTCCTACAAATAAAATTATTAATAATATCATTTTCTCATTTTATTACTAAAAATTTTATAAAATAAAATAGTATATATTTTTTGTAAGTTGTCGCTTTAATCTTCATTAATTAATTATATACAAAAATAAATTTACTATTTCTTTTCATTATGAATAAATTAATAAAAAGAACCAAATTCAAGGCAGATGCATTGACGCTTAAACACAATAGTACATTTAGTATGTGTTTGTATTTATATACACATACATACTTGTCTTTTGATGCAAGGAGTGGAGGTGCATACGGACATTCATATATATATATATATGTGTGTGTGTGTGTATGTATAATACTATATAGTCCCACTCAACTCAACCACCGAAGGACCCTCTACCCTACGCAACTACTTTATGAATTACTGAAGCCTCTCTCAGTTTCCAAATACGTATACCTACCCCATCCATCTATAATAATATACCAACTACGTCTACACTACACGAGAAACCTCCTCCTTTCTTTATGAGCAAATTAGGGTTGGTGCCTCAGAGTTTTAATTAAAAGTTTGTTTGTATATTAAAATAAAAATTAGTTTATTTGTCTATGTATTACATAAGATTTAAAGAAAAACAAGTTTTTTTTGTATATGTCAGTATATTTTAAATCAATTGTGTTTGTAGGTATTAGCAAAAAATTAATTCGATAATTTATTGTAATATAAAGAAAATATAATAAATTGAATAAAGTGCATAAAATTGATTTTGTGATATTAATAAAAAAGAAGTAACCACAATAGGTTAATTGGAATGGCACCACTATAAAGGATTTTCTTTGTCGTATAAAACAATTTTCATTGCTACTTTTATGAAGAACTTTGAAACCTCATAAATTGTTGGAATTATATTTAACTTCATTTTTAACTTTGAGTGATATATGATAATGCATAATTCAAATTGTTGAATAAAATCATATATCATTTTTTTATTTTTATTTTAAACTATGCCAAGTTATAATTATAATTAGAAAAGTTAAGAGATAATTAATTAATTAATTCATTTATTATTATTCTAAGAATTCCTAATTTAAAATATGGTTTATTTATTCATTAATTTTCAAATTCACTTCAAAGAATTCTTAGACATCAAAGAATTTATAATTTAGGAGATGGTTAATTAATTAATTAATCAATTATTTCATCATCCTCTCATTAACTTCAAATATATATATATATATATAATAGATAGATAATAGATTTGTCTAATAAATAGTCTCATTTAGTATAGCATTAAATTTTTCTTTATTAGATTTATTCCTTAAACTTCTATTTATACAAACGTGAAAGGGGAAAAAAAATATTCTTTTTGTTGAGTTGGTGTTAATAGAGTATTTTAATTCTCCACTTTTGAAGTATTTTATTTTGGTGATTTAAGAGTTGAGAAAAATCAAATAAAAGTTGTGAAAAATATTATTTTGGTTCTCTACTTATGAACTATATTTCATTCTAGTTTTTTGACAAATTGAAAGTTTCAAAATAATCATCTATTTATCAACTTAGTCTCATTTTAGTTCTACATAAATTGAAAATTTCAAAATGGTCCTTCTTTTTTTATGATTCAATCCAAAGTAGTTAGTCTTTAAATAAAACTAAAGAATATTATTTTGAGTCAAATTTTGAAATGTAAATAATTATTTTAAGATTTTTAATTTGTAAATGACTAAAATAAAAATAAAGTTAAAAGTAGAGAACTAAAACAATATTTTTCTCAATAAAAATTTCTAAATATAAATTATAGTCATGTGAACTCACCTTTAATCACTCTTAACCACAATTAAATTTGTATAGCTATCCTTCTTTTTTTCTTTTTCTTTTTTTTATTAAGAGACAAGGAAAGAAAAAAGGTACAGGGTTAGTTAAAGAAAAGGGGCCTATGTGGGAAGGTGATTCTATCTTCCTAAGTTGTCCTGTCATCTTGCATTCTTGTTTTGGAGTAGACCTCTCTAAACTTGGCCTCTAGATTTTGTATGCCTTCATCGAGAGTTCTATACTGGGTGTCCCTTGCTCTATGTTGAAGTTTTTTGAGATCCTTAGGGCTATCCTAGAGGAGCTCTATTATGGTTTGATTGTTGTTGTGTTGTTGTTGGAACTGCTAGATCCAATTAATAGCGGTTCTTGTGGCTTACTTGAGACCCACTCCAATGCTCATGGGGTAGCTATTCTTCCATCTATGATTTAGGATGGGCACTTTGTTGAGATAAATTGCGTAGTAGAAAACATTTAGCCTTATTCCTTCTCACTCTCTTACCAGTTCTTAGGAACAAAGTCCATCTGTGATTTAGGATGGGCTCTTTATTGAGGGATGGGGGATCCACTAGATTATAGTCCTATCGTTTAATAGTGGGAAAGTTGTTTCTCTTGTTCCAAGTTGTCTAGGAAAAGTTGAGGGTAAGGCTAATTTGTCTTATGGTGTCTTGGGAATTTGGAGTAGTCCCTGAGTGGATTGTTGTGTTTCGAGCACGCTAGATGTAGAAGAGAATCATTATGATGCAATTGGAGATTTCTTCTTGGTTGGCGAGAAGCTTTCAGTCTTTGGAGAACCACCCTAAAAGCCATGATATTAGTGTCTATTTATTAGTGTCATCAAATTTTTGGTCCAAAGGAAAGGAGAGGTAACCAAATTGCTCTCGCAAAGTGGCAACTCATGAATAGAAGGTCAATAGTTTCGTTATCCTCTCCACATAAAATACAACTTTGAGTTATGGGAATAGTTGTGTGCCTTGCGATTATTGATTACACTGAGCTATGTATAGCTATCCTTCAAACGCAAATAAAGCTTGACGATGATTTCAGTTCACTGAAAGTTGAGCTAAACTTGGCTTAAATATTTAATAAACAAGTTTTATTAACATAATAAACATGTTTACTTAAATAAATTAAATTTTAAGAAACAAACGTTTGATTCCTTAAACTCACAAACTGTTTGGTTAATAATATTATTATATTTAAAATTATATCATTAAAATATGGTTATACGTACTTTTATAAAATCTTTTCATTTAAGAATTTATATATTTTAACTTAATTTTATATATACATACAAAATATAAATATCATACTTGAAGTATCAATTGCGAATGGCTCAAATTCACAATCATACAAAATCACATTTAACAATTATTAATTTAAAAAATTAAATTAATTTAAAATTAAACCCATCATGTCACAACCTACTAATTCTGCTTTTACAACTCCCCTTCACGAAAAGTGAAGGACTTTAAAGCGATAATTTCGCATCAATATGCGTCTGCCTTAAATGCTTTTAGTGGTGCTTGAGATATTTTTTTGAGAGAGGCTCTGTGCTATAGCAAAATTAAAAACATGGTTTTATTTTGTGATTGGAAATGTTACACAGAGAAAGCTACTGACTGACTTGCAGACGGTTCTAAAAACGACGTGTCGCAGAAGTATCCAAAAGATGCAACAGTTAATTCATCAACTGTCAAAATCTCAACATATATTGATTACACGTTAATTTGTACCCCTACTCAACTATAGAGGACTTAGCATGACCCACATACACTATTTGCACATTCATTCTTATCAACTCTTCAAGAAAATATATATAGCTAGTGAAGCCAATATATATATATATATATATATATATATATTATTTTCTAATAAATATTTTGTTTGCATTTTATATAAGTCACTTAACTAGTTTTGATTTCATTAATTTTCTATTAATTTTAAGTAGGTTTCTTTAACACTCGCAAAATTTTATCCTTAGAAAGGGTAAAAACATAAATATTCATTGTGTATTTTATTAATTAGATAATGAGTTATGACTTAGTAGTAAATTTTTGGTATCCAAAGTCTAATGGCTCGAGTTCAAGACCCAGCTTCCTCCTCCCTCAGAATTTTTCAAGTGTTGCCACGTGTCCTGCTAGGTGAAATGACCAAATTGCCCTTCACTTCCTTTCTTCTCTTCCCGATCATGTTTTTTTCCTATAAAAACATTAGTTGCTTCTCTCTGCTTCTTCTCTACACTGCCACTATTCTACCACCGCCGCAGTTTCTGCCCAACGTCCTCCCTTATCAGCGACGAGCTTCTTACCGCCGCACCTTGCAGTTTTCGGCGACAACATCCTTTTTTCAGTGTCTTCTGTTGGCAGCCGAGAAGAGAGGATTTTCAGCGATTTTTTTGGTGAGTTTTGCTCAATTTTTCATGAAAATGTTGATGATAGATGGATTTTCAATCATTCCCTTTGAATTTCAGCCTTGGAAGCATGTTTTTGGACAAGTTTTTTATATTGGTTCTTCTAGGGACTAAACTGAAAATTTTTCAGATTTTTGGGGTTTAACATAGAATTGTAGAATTCTGGAATTTAATGGGTTAAGCTGGTATTTTAGGAATACTATGAATATTTATGCAATGATATCTTATTGTTCTTCATGGCTAAGCTTGGTTGAAGGTGAAACGAAGAGTTAAAGTATGGCAATTTAGGATGAATTTGAAAATTTAGTAAGTTTATAAGGAAGTGAATTTAAATTGATGAAAAAAATTGAGTAACTCATGTGGTGGAATCAAGGACTATGAGCTAAGTCTAAGGTATGTTTGTTTTTAGTGGTAAATAATGAAGTTTGACATGAGTTTGGTAATGGAAATGTGATGAACTAAAAGAAGAAAAGTATTCTTAATTTGAATTATGTGTTGAGATGATGTTATGGATTAGTATGAGAATGATAGATATTTTGGTTGTTTTTAGGAAGTGTTTTCCAATTATAAACTTGTTAAGAGGCATTGGAATAAACCTAAATTAATATGTTTTAATAATAGTGAATTAAGGAAATTATACTTTTGTGATATAGGGATTATTTGATGAACTAGCAAGGTTGTTTTAGACTACTTCACATACCAAGTAAACGGTAACTTTTCCAACTGTATGACATGTTATATGATGTTTGTTTACCATTTACATTATTTTATGATGGCATAACTTGCTAGACTTGATTAGTCTTGAATTATGAATTGTATATGATGCCATGCAAGAACTATAAAAAGAGAGTTGTATGAAAAGTGAGTACAACATGAGCTTATGCTTTACGATTGTCTGATTTAAATTACCCAAGGGCTAAGTTCCTTTAACCAATGAGAAAATTATCCAAGGGCTAATGTACCCTTGACCGATGATAAAGTTTTTTAAGGGCTGTGGATCCTCGACCAATAAATTTATTTTTCAAGGGCTATGTACCTTGACCCACTTGATTTACATGGAAATGAATCCATGACTATTATTGTTATATTGCATGTAATTAATGCATGTTTGTGCCTTACTATGGTAAGGATTTAAATGATGATTCACATAATACTGATCATTTTAAAATGTTGATGCCAACATGTATAGTATTAAACCTTGAGAAGTTATTATGCATTAAATTGCATAAAGCCCTACATACCTAAAGGTATTATATTGGTTTTATTACTAGAATGTTACCCGTTTATATTTTATTTAATTTCAGGTAATTACCCATAGTAGTTTTCTAACCATGAAGGCTAAAATAGTGTGAACACTTCATCCCTAATAACTTAATTATTTAATTAATTAATACACTGATTAATTAATAATTAAGTACATAAGAAAAATTAAAAATAACAAAGCTTTAAAGGACATTCTCAATTGGAGACAATTTAAAATTAAGAATAAATGATGGGAGACAATTAAATGAACTTAAAGCCTAAAAAATAAAACCAACTAGTTAAAATAATTATAATAAATCAAAATAAAATTATAAAAAAACATATAACAAAACAAAACTAGAAAATAAAAAAATAAAAAATATATAATAATAGTAATAAAAATAAAAAATGTCAAGGTATTCTGGGCTCTTACTGCTCTTGGTTATCACAAGAGGGGTAAGAATTGCCTAGTCTCAAGCTACAGGAAAAAGTTGAAAAGAAAACAACACTGTTGGGCAAACTGATGCAACCTCAAAGCCTTCTAAAACACTGGCCCCATCAGAGACAAAACCTGCTGTTGTTGGAGTAGCACCACAGCACGAGAAAGTGCAGAGAAAAGAGGGCAGCTGGGGGGGTTTTACGGAAAAAATGGAAGTGTAGAGAAAGGAGAGGCCGAGTAAAGGAGGAGAGACGGTGAGTGCTGGAGGGAGAAGCAGAAGCAGCTACTAGGTGGAAAAGCCGAGGAGAGAGAGGATGATTCTTTAGCAGAGGAGTGGCAGAATCGTGGCAAGTAACAAGGGTCTTGAGCAATGAACCCAACACTTTTGAGCTGTAGAAAAAGCTGGAAAAGGAAGAGGACAAAAGCTTAAAGAGGTCGCGGACCAACTCAGAGGGAAAAGGAAAAGGAGAAGAAACGGAGAGAGAGGGGATCACAGAGAGAGCTGCAACGACAGACTGAGAAACCGAGAAGGAGAAGGGAATTGCTGGGAGGAAAAATCAGAGAAGCAGAGAAGAGGAGCGGACAAGAGGAAGGCGCTCTATTCTACTCTGTTATAGCAATAAGAAGCAAAGTGTTGCAAGAAGAAGAGAGCAAGGAGGAGCCCAAGACTGAGGGTGAGCAGCCAACAAAGAAGGAGTACTAACCAAGACAGAAACAGAGAGCGTGAGAGAGATCGATCGAGTCACAGCAAGAGGAGAAGAAGGAAAGGTTTTGGCCTCGAAGAAGTCATTTCAAACTGCTGCAGAAGAACTTGGCATTGTCTTTGGCAAAGCAAGCTTTGCTGGTTGATAACTCTCCTCAGCAGGCTTTTGGTGCCTTTCCTGTTGGACCAGAATCTTTGGAGGACATGATATTGAATCTTAAACATCTAAAGATCAATGGAGAAACAACTGTTCAAAATGCAATCACTAAAGTGGCTGACAAAAATGAAGCCATGAAGGTGGTGATGAAGAAAGCCGTGGATTAGGAAAATTTACCACTTAAGGAGGTTTTTCAAACACTACAGGTCCATCCAAACACCAAGTTGTGGCTATGAAATTTGGCTCAGACCACTTTGTGTTTCTACAGGTGCTCTCTCTACCGTGGAAAGAGGCACGACACTGTCAAACTGGTTCGATCAGCTCGTGCAGTTATTATCACAACATCTCTTTTACTGGAAGAACCCTAAGGAGCAAAAGGCCATCATAATTATTATCTTGATGGCCCCCATATATGAAGTTGACTCATTTATGGGCCTGTTGGATATCGAGGGAAGTAAAGCCTTTTTCATGTTTTTGGACTCAGTAAAAGAATGCTACGAAGCTCTGGTGATTGCAAAGTTTATGGCTTTGATGTATAGTTACCTGAACATATCAATTAGTAAAAACATTGTGCCTAATGAAATAAAAGGGAGGGAAATTCACCACTCATTCCCAATGACACTCTTTCAGCCTCGTACTGTTTGGCTAAACCACCACACTCTGAAGCTTCTAAAATATTGGATTGGGCAGTTCGTCGTCATCCGCCCAGAATTGGAATCACACAAGCCACTTGCAAAATTCATGTGCATCAAAGGAATTGTTTTCTTCAGCTTTTGGCAGGGTTTGGTGCCGAAGATTTTTGTGGCACTAGGCGTCATCCGATCTCACCATTTCTGGTTAGACGTGGAGCCACTTGAGGAGGCCGCAGCGGTGCATGAGGTTGTGGTCATTGGCTACATGCATGTTGGCTGCAGGAAGGCACGCTCTTTCATTTCTTGATATTTTATTCATTTTTTTATTCATTTATTTAATTTTGTTTTATTCTTATCACCATTACTATTATTATCATCATTACTACTGTTATCTTATCTTAATTTTCAATAATGTTGTGTGAGAACGCTAATCTCCTTAGGCATTTAAGAAGAGGTCATGTGAGATTCTTAGTCTCCTTAAACTTTGGAAGTCAATACACAATTTCTTACATAAATGAAATACAAATAAATAGTGATGAAATCAAATAATTCTTAAATTGCAAAATAATTATTTTTTTTAAGGGTTACCATGTAAGGCTATAAGTCTCCTCGGTACTAAAAACTAACAAATAGAGGTTATGTAAAATCCTTAACCACCTTAGGCTTTGAAATTAGTATATATTTGTTTTAAAAATAACAATAATGCAAAAATAAATATTTTAATTAAATATCTTCCATTATTTGCGAAATCATTGTGTGAGAATATCATTCTTCTCGAATGCTTGGGGTTGTGTGAGATTTTAATCTCTATAAACCCTGAAAATTAGTACATACTTATTTTAAAACAATAATACCAATAATAATAATAATAATATTGCAAAAATAAATATCTTAATTAAATAATTTTTTCTTCATTGTGATTAAGGTCGTTCTTTATAACCATTTCATTTAAATTTCAAAATAAAGATTTAAAATTTCAAAAATAAACAAAAATATTAAAAAGAGAAAAAAATGAAGAGATCAGGAGAGCAAGATTAATCAGATTTTCGTAAATTAAAACACACAAACCAAATCTCAATTCTATTTTATTTACGAAAATCTATTAAATTTAAACATTCTTGTTCTCATCACAAAATTTACAAATCATCAACCACTAAACATGCATTTTTGGTCGAACTACGTAGACTTTGATCCCTATTGTAGGATACGTAGGCCCTAGGCTTTCATCCTAGGTCAAGTCTGCCCTTTGTAAATATCTATTCGTTTGCTTCCATTATTGTCGTTTTTGTCTTGGTTGTTTAACGGGCATGCATATCAATAAAGGATAATTGAGATAAATTTAAGGTCATATTCTATTTCAATTGACTAGTTTAAGGTAACTGTCTTTATGGATAGGTGTTGTGGGGTGCCTAACACTTTCCCTACACTCAAATAGACTCCCGAACCCATCTCTGGTTTTGTAGACCATATTGCATTTTTCTTTTTGTTTTAAATTGGTTTTCCAAAGTTTTTCATTAAAAATTTTGGTGGTGACTCCAAATAAATTGATTTTCAAGATTCATTTTGGGAATCAATTTAAACACTTTTTATTCCGTCGAAAGGTCGATTACAACAAATAGCCTTATTGGTACTGTAGAGGATTTTTATTCCTTATTTTGCTAAGGTTTATATTTTGTACAGGTGTAATTTGTCAAAAATGTAAATAACTGTAGTATGAATGACCACAGACATATTCCCCATTCCTCTATTGTGAATTAGTTGTTTTTAGATGATTTGAGAGCTGAACTCTCTTTTCTGGATTTTGTTGTTTTTGAGCAAATATTTGTAACAATTTCAGAATGTCTTAGTTACAAAGGCAACTTTACTGAAATTTCTAAAAAAATATATGAATGTTACTCTGCTTGATAATGAGATTTATATGAATTTACATTATTATATGATTTACAATTTGTTCAAAAAAAGCATTGTGATAGGCTTACAAAAATAGGTTATTCCTATTATCTGTGTCGGTTGTATTCCGAAAGTTTGGGATATAACAAGACCCATAACTTTAGTACACCTCACTTACTGTATCCAATTTTTAAAATAAATTGACTAAAAATTTACACGGAGAAAATAAAGAGAATACAAATAGATCTATACCCGTGTATCAATTTTCTTCCAAGAAAAAAGTTCATACCTCAATTATAATTTATTTTTTAAATAAAATATTAGAAGTTAATATTATAATATTATATTTCTACTTTTATATTAGTGATACATAATAAAATTATAACATAGTTAATCCTTAAATGAGTTAGTATTACACTTAAACTTTGAATCAATGAAGCTTAGATGTTAACTTTAATAATTAAAAATTTAAAAATTGGGGCGTGAGAATTTTATGTTGGAAGCTGACACCCAAGTGTCTCCAATTGTGAGCTCTCCCTAAAAGTTTGGGGAACAAATTTTCAATATTGAAAATGAATAAAGAAAAGAGAAGGATGAAAATGGTAGAAAAAAGTGGTATAATATATAAGTAAAACTAAGGATAATTTTAAATAAAAAAATAAGAAATGGAAAAAGAAAAATAGTAAGGAGCAAATAGAAAAAGAAAAACAAAGAAAATTAAAGGAAATAGAAAAGATAATGTAATGATACATTTGCAAATTTAGTTGAGTTAAAATTAAAAATCAAATATTAAAAAAATATTATAATACTTATGTGAGCTTAAAATTTTTCAAAGCTGGAACAGAGAGAATGAGTAATGGTGGAAGTAGATACGGACAGACAAAGGCTAAGATAGCGTCAGTTTAATGAGATGCTTTGTCGCCTAAGAAGATAAGGCCAGTTTACATAATTCCCAATCCAATTACTTTATTCATTTTATTATATTTTAGACTAAAACTATATTTTCAATTTTGAAAATTACTTTTTTAAATTTATTCTTCTACGAAACTTTTTAAATTGGTCTCTGAGTCTCTCCCAATAAAATTTTGATATCATTATACCAATTTACTATTAATAAAATTAACGGATATAAAAATATAAATTTTTTTCATAAATAATTTTGAGTAATTAATTGAAATAAATAAGTATTGCAAAAAATAAAATATAATCGAAGCTAAAAAATTGAATCCGTGAGACACTATTGTAAAATGTGGAAACTCTGTGATTTTTCGGAAGAAAGATGTTATCCCTCATTATTACATGATAAATATTTTATAAAATATTGAAAGAATAAGTATACTCTACGTCAAGATCAGGATTTAAATAAACATCCAACATCTGTTTGCTTTAATACTCATCATTAAAGGCTGCAGATGCAGCTTTTATATATATTTTTTATTGTTAAAATTTTTAATAAAATTATAATATATGTAAGCTTTATAAAAAATATTCAATCTAAATTCTGAATAATATACGTTAGTAACAAATTATAACTAAAATCATAAACATTGATTATGTTTTTTTTAAAAAATAACTACATATAAGATTTTTTTTTTTTCATGAAAACAAAACTCGGAATTTGAGAGCATTATTGCAAGAGAGGTGGAATACGTAATAATAGTAATAATAGTATGAATATCTATGAATTTACAAACATTACATACGAATGAATATACAATCTCCGAGTTGGATTCCCAACAAATGGTTGGAGTTCCGATCTTCCAGATTTCCAAACGTACAAGAAACTGTACCATTTGTAACGAATAAAGAAAATTGGGAAATGAAAACATGTTTCACCAAACTCCACTCGATTTTCTACCAGTAGATTGGTATAAAGAAACATTGATCAGAGGCAATTTGTCTGATCTCCCTCTAGTGTTGACCATTTTTAGCATGAAACAGCAAGCCACTGTAAATATCAGTGCAAGGATTCTTCCCCCTACAAGCCCAGCAAGAGCAATTAGAATGAGTATAATGTACCCTGAACTTCGAGCACTGTCTGTTCTTCCCTCTTCAATGGAACAAGCTATTCCATACTCAGCCTCTTCATCTTTTATACGCTCTAGTGTTGTTTTCCTGCTTTCTTGCTCTTCGGTCTCAAATCTTGCTGATTTATCTCCTTCCACAGTACTCGAAGCTTCACTGCTTGACTCTGCTTCTCTGTCTTTTCTTTTCTTTTCTTTGCTCTCTTTCTTTAAGGCTCTCAACTTTTTAGGCACAAATATCTTCATCATCTTGGATTTCAATTTAGCACTGCGTTTACCTTTAATTGTACGCCCAGAAATTATACACTGCTCCACAACCTTCCTCGTAGAATCATCTTCCATCTTTGGACAAACCCATTTCTTGTCTACATTGAGAGAATTTAGTTCACAATGAATATCCGTCTCGCTCTTGGCTTGAACAACTTTGATTTCTTCAATGGACGACGAATCAGAGCATGATATAACGGCCTCTTCGTGAACAATTGCGTCTTGCTCCGAAGCTTCACAGTGATTCATTCTCTGGATTGCAATCTTTTGGAACCAAAAGGAACAAGAAACCCTTTGGGCTAAAGATCTGAATGCCTCGTTTGCATCCGGACAAGGTTTCAAATTCAAATAGCGAACGACGTGTTTTCCTACGTATTCAAAAAACAGTAACACAAACGCCGACACTGTAATCCCAACAGTAAGCTTCTTCATACTCGATATCAAAACGACCACCGCAAAAATCTTCAAAATTGCAGCAAGAACTATATTCGAATCCAACCTTGTACCGGAGCATTCTCCGACCCGATTAAGAACCCGACCCGAGTTCGCAATCCCATCGTCTTCATGGACGGTTTCTCTAGCCAACAGGTTCAGGCTCTGAGCCTCTGAGTACCTCGTGTCGGCAGAAATCTCCAAGCACCTAGTTGAATTCGAAGGCGTCGCCGACGTTACCGGATCAGACCCAGAACCACATTCACTGAACCGGAAAATGACCGGACCGGACCCCGCAACCCCATCGTCTTCGTGAACGGTTTCTCTAACCAATCGCCTCGGCTCGGCAGAAACCTCAAAGCTAGCGGTCGAACTCGAAGGCGTCGGCGGCGACGGAGGAGGAGCGGGCGGCGTCGCCGGAGGCAGTGGATCGGAGATTTCGAGGGGAAGCTGTTTCTTGGACTTGCGTTTCTTGAAGCGGCTTCGGTTTTTGACGAAGAGGTCGATGAGGGAGGTGGGAAAGCCAGTCTCAACGACGAGAGAACCACCGTGTTTCGGCGTCTGAAGATCGGCGACGATTTGGGATATCCGAGTGACGTTGTTCTTCTTCCATGGAAGCGGCATGGTGTATATTCTCCACTGCAAATTTCTCGGAGAAAGAGAAAAAAGGAAAAAACAAAGCAGCAAAAGAAACGAGGATTGAGCGAAAACGAAATGGATGGAAATGGGATAGGAAATTCACAAAGGCTTAAAAGACGAGAGGAATTGGAGAGAGAGAGAGAGAGAGAGAGAGAGAGAGAGAGAAAAGTGAAGACGAAAACGTGAGGAAAGAGACGGAAGAGAGTCAAGGCGCGTGAGAGTTAGTTTGTTGAATTAATGATGCCGTTCACAAGGGAAAGGAACACCGAGTTTGTGAGAACGTGATCTATGTGCAGTTATTGGTGGAAGAGAAGAAATATTTATTGAAGTAAATTGTTAGTGGAAAATATTTACTATCATGAAATGAACAATCTGGCTGCCGAACTCATTTAACTTTTAATTAAATTCATTAGTGCATTGTAATTAAGAAATATAAAGAGATGTATTAATAATATGTGAAAATATATTATTCAGATGTTAATTTAAGATAATTTATTATATTTATAATTTAATTATGATAGTTTTATATTTATTTATGAATTTAGAATTTTTTTAGGAATTGACAACTTTTTTAATAATTTCTAAAAATATTAATTTGTAAATTGGAAATAAAGGTGGGATTAAGAAGTTGAGAATCATTGAAAAAATATAAAAAAAAAGTATGAAAAGTTCACAAATTATTTTTTGGGCTTATTTAAAGAAACAAATAAATTAAAGAGGAAAAGTTGACAAGTTAAAAAATAGAGACTTTGGGCTCTTTTATAAAATCCTAAAAAAATGTTAAAATTAAAACATTAACACAACAATTTATTTTATATTGGTATTCAATTAATGTAAAAATTATATATATAATTTTTAAATCAAAATATAATAAGTATATGGTTTTATAATATATCACTATATGTATAGTTTTATAAATAATTATATAATTTTTTAATTAAATTATATACTTTTATATTGTTATTAATCAACTGTATTATTTGTCATGTGATAATTGAAAAACTTAACAGTAAATATAGAAGAAATAGTAGTTAACTCTGATCCAACTAACATATTTTTACACCTCACCTAATTTTTAATAGTTGCTTTGCATGTATGAGAGTGTAAATAAATGAAATTATAATATATTTTCAAATTATAAAAATAACAAAAAACAATGAGAAGCATTGATATCAATGGTGATGCAGAATTTGAGGATAGTGTAATGGGAATTCTGCGGCGTGGTGACCTTTATATGGCACTATCATGGTGTTCATTTTAGTGCAGTGGAGAATATAGAAATCAAATGTAGGACACATTAATGTTTTCTATAGAAAAATCATTGGCCTTCCTAAGACTTGAGAGTATTTGTTTGGAAATTTTCTCAATATGACTTTTATATTAATTTTTGAAGTACTCTTTAAGTGACAGTCATTAGTAACTTAAATAATTTTTCATTCTCTCACATAATTCTAATTTAAATATTAAAATGTAATTTAACTTTTTTTATGTTTTTTTTGTCTTTTATATATTACAAATTATAAAAATTAGATTTACATAAGTTTTTTAATTGTTTATTCCTGACTTTTTAATAAAAATATAATATATGATACTAAAATTTATTTTTAAAAAAATACACTTTCTTATGTTTTATCAAATAATTTAATAAAAAATAATTAAAAACTGGAAATAATAAATATTGTGAATCCGATGAGATTAATAAGGACTCTTTCTTTTATCTTGTTTTTCTGTTTTTGTCTTTTGATAGAGGTTAATATGGACAATTAGTGGTATATAAATTTTATTACAAAAGGTAACTTTGAACTTTGTTAGAACAAAAGTTAATTTTGATTTTTGTTATACAAAAGATTGCTTTGATTTTTTTTAATTTTGTTATACAAAAGTTAATTTTGATATTTTAGTTTTCAATTATTAGATTTATTTTGTTTATCTGTTCAAAGTTTTAAATCACATGGAAATTTATTTAAAAAATTCATTATAGAAGATGTCACAAGTTCAAATTACTACAGGTTTTTCAGTAGTAAAAACAAGAAGATTTTATTTAGCTATTTTTCTTTTTATGTTTATTTATTTATTTGGTGAAAGATGTTTATTTTAAATCTTACCCCAATATTGCTTTTATTACATCAGGCACTTGTCTCATTTTCAATATGTCGGTAAATATTGAAAGGTTCTTCATAATTTAGGTATAATTTTTTGAAAGCTTCTTAAAATAATTTGTTTGGCCATAAAATATTAAATGTATGAAAACGTGTCATAAATTGAAAAGCTTCATGAGGGTAAAGATTCAATTTCAAGCAAACTCAATGACACCTTTACATGTAATACACACCCAAAGCAACATAAAAAATAACCATTTTAATACTCTACGTTTTATATTTGTCGATTTAATTTTTCATAAATTTTTAATATAAAAGTAATTTTTTTAAAAATTTTAAAATTACTATAACAAAATGATTCTATATTTGTATACTTATTCTGGTGTCTTCATAATTTTTGTGAAAACTATTTTAATATTACAAATTCATAAAAAAAAAATTGACACTAATATATAGATTGAAGAATCAGAATAATTTTTTAAAATTACCAAATAATTTGTAAAGTGAATTGATGAAGTGAATTTAAATGCTATAGAATTCAAAGTTTTGCTGGAAATATAATTTGGATTTGTCACGTTTTCCAATAAAATTGTTTACTGTTGGATAACTTAGTTATTTAAATTTAAATCGTTGAATTAAAATTAAAAATCAAGTTCAATCTTTAAAAAGAATTTTAATTACATATAATTATTAAAATTAACTTAAACTATTATATTATTCATATTCTTTAATTTTAACAGTTAAATTCATATTTTTTTCTTTAAATACTGTAAATATAAATTACAAGAAAACTTCTATCATAACAATATCAGTAGATAAAGTGCAATAGATTTTGTCTTACTTTAATTATAGTGGTCAAATCTATTTCATTGCTTTTGTACAGGTGGGTACAGGTAGAAGGAGTGAAGGTGAATTGAGAACTTGACCGATTTTGGAAGCTATTTGGGGTTATACGTAACGTGGCGTTCAATTATGTGCCAGTTCTGTTGAAACTTGATGGTGACTTGCTTCTTGTTGATTTATTTATTTTTATATTAATATTAGTCCAATTCTTAAAAGTATAAAATTAATTATTTTAAAATTGAGTATTATTAATTTAATATTAACAATAATTTTTTTAATATTACATTTTTTATACAACAAGTAAAAATTAACTTTAGTTAAAAAAATCAAATTCCTTAGTATTCGAACCAACATTTAGTGCATCCAATACACCCACTCCTTCACTTTTCCCTTTTCTATCTTCATAATATGATTTTGCCACTTTCTTACTTTCCCATTCGTTGCCATCTAGAAAATTGAGGAATCTGGACTTTACTTCAAATTAATTAATTTGAAAGGCTTAGATTTAAGTAATTGTCGTATTTAGAATTAAATTATTGATTTTGATAAAATTTAAATACTAAAATAAATAAATCTTATCTAACGATTGAAATTTTGATCATTCAAATCATGACGGCAGAAGGTCCATTTCAAAAATTGAGATTTATGGCCACAAAGATATTACTCACAAAATTGAAAAAAAATTACAATTGTATATTTGTGTTAAATAGTTTTTATTTTGCATTGATAATTTAATATTAATTTTTCCTATTAATTTATGCTTAAAAAAAAATTTTTTTGCTTTTTACATAAAATCAATGAGGAAAAATATATTTTTTGATTTATCACTTATTACAAAATTATCATTTTAGTTCATCACTTATTGAATTGCTAAAAATGATCATCTACTTATTAAAAAATGTCACACTTAATCTTCTACTATTTGAAAAGATACCAAATTTAATTAGTCTATTTATCAAATTCTAACTCTTAAATTCTATTAACTAAATCTAGTATGTTTTGAAAAATATGAGAACAAATGTGACATTTTTTTAATTAATAGAGACCATTTTGTATATTACGATGAGTGAGAAATTAAAGTAATAATTTCGCAATAAATAAAGGACCAAAACATATTTTTTCTCTAAGATCAATTCTATTATTTCATATGTATCTTATTGAAGTCATGAAATAATCTTGACTATCCTTTGCAATTTGTCACTTGTATAGCAAATAAGGATAGCTAGTCAACATGACTTAATATTGTAATGGATATGGAAAAGGTGGTTGAAAATACACATTAAGTCTATCCAAAAGGACTTGGTTTGTGGTGGAGTAATAATTTCAGCATCACAATTTCAAAATCTAATAGTTTCTATAGGGTGGGAGTGTCTACATGAATATTGGCATGCAATTTGCAAATTATCGGATTGCACATGAATCATGAATAATAAATAATGAACCCAGAATGAGATCAGAATCTCAAAGTTTGCTTTTCCAAAGAATTACCCGTTGGCCCAAGAAAAACTATTTTAAAATTTTTGTTTTGAGCAAAAAACTATTTTAAAGTTTTGATGACAACAAAATTTTTATTTGAATCACTTCTATTAATTCTTTTTATTAATTTCAGATGAAGTTTTACCTAGAGTGAATAGTCCCATTATATAAGTGGTAGGTATAAGTGGAACCTACCATTTAAGTGGATCTCCAATTAGTTGAAATTTAATTTTATTATATAAGTAAGACTCACTATTTAAGTGGATATATGTGTTTAAGAAAATATTAGTTAGTAATAATAATAAAATAATGTAGTAGGTGAGGTGGTGTGATAAGTGATAATGCAATCAAATTATAATATGGAAAAAAAAATCATATAATTTAATTAGATTAATATTACTTTATGTAATAATTTGATAAAACTAACATGTTATTTCATCTGTTACATAAATATATTATTATTATATAATTTTTTTATTGAGTCTATTTTTATCTAAAATTGACAAAAAATTAATAAAAAAATTTTAGGTTTTACTGTTCAAATTCCATGGAGACAGGGCCCTTCAACCTTTGGTATATATCTAAGGAAAAGTAAGAAACCACGCCACTTAGAACCAAAAAAGATGGAACCCTTTAACATATTTTGAGATCATTTTGTTTGTAAAGGCCAAATTATTTATGTCATGATAGATCATCTCATTGATTCTTTTACTTTACTGTTCGATTTACAATTAGGATTCCCTCAAGCACTCCCATTATATATATATATATATATATACATATACATATATTGGTCATTATCTTGTCAATTTGCATGTATAATGGTATAGTTGCAACAACATTAATAATGTCTTCACGAGGAAACGACTAAAATGCATCAGTATTTATGTTATTATTCAATAATTTTCTTATCAATTTGCATATGAATAATTGAATTACAAGTATCATAGTAAAACACTATTGCCATCTTTTACGTATTAGTTTAATTTTACTTTGGTTTCTCATTAATTTTTATTTATCTGTTAATTTTTAATTTAATTTCTCACTTAATTCTATTTTTATTTTGGTCCTTGAATCATCAAAACATTAGTTACTACTTTTAGTTCTTAGCCTATCCCTAATGTGATAATTTACTAATCAGAATTATATATATATTTAAATTAGTAAAAACCCAAAAATAATAACATTTTAATAAGTAAAAAATAAATTATAAATGAAAAACAATAAAAAAACACCAACATGAGTATCAACTTATAAGTTAAAGGACCAATACAGTATGACACTCAAAAGTCATGACTGTGTTAATTTTGTATGCCAGCTTTTATAAAAATTGGATAAGTGTATGCATGCAGTCAAATAGTTTAATATTTTCTTTCATTTAAATTGTAAGTTGTATGTTAATCTTTGAATTTGATAGAACATATAAACGCTTTAATTAATGCCAACTTTGGACTTTGTAATCTTAAAATAATTTATTTAATAATGTAACATTAATTTTAATCAATATTAATTAGGTGTGTTCCAAAACGCAATAATATGACCAACTCAATGACATGGCTAACTTGAAATGTTCTGATCATATCATGCTGGGTTTAACTTAGTCAAAATTAAAAAAATTTGAAAAATTACTAGTCTAGGTTTATTAATTGACCCAAACTAAGTTTTTGGTTCAACCTTTACCAACTCAGTCAAAATTATAATTTTATTTATAATTAATTTTAAACATATTAAATGATATCAAATCTTAACTATTTTTTATTTTAAATTTTAATTTTGTGTCATTTTATTTTTTACATTCAAATCTTATTTTCTTTATTTTTATTAATTAAAAATAATTTTTAAGAATACAAATAATTAAATATATTTATATATATATATATATATAGATCCCGCCCAGTCCAATCCAACTCTGCCTAAACCCTGACTACTTTTTAAACCACACTTGACCAAGCTAGATTTCAATTTATGTTCGAAGCCGACTCGAGTATGATATTTAAACACTCCTAATATTAATATCAATTAATCCCTCTTTCGTTTGTGTGTGTGTTTAGATATATGCCTCCATAGTTTTCCCCGCTACATAATTTGCGCAGAAGGTGGCGCAATAATAATTAGACTAAACAGAATAATCATTTGAATGGGACCCATTTTTTGTTGATCAAATTACATATAATGGCCTTGTATGCATGCTTTAGAAGAAAGTACTTTTTCTCTTTTTAAAATTATTTTCATTGCTTTTTTATTTTTGGCCTGCTCTTTTTGAAATTATTCTTTGAAGAATACTTAATTGGCAAATTGAAAAATGTAAACTTTTAGAGCGGCAAAAAAGTGGACAAACAGCAGAAGACAATTTTTCTTTGTGACAGGTAACATATGACATTCAACAGATAGGAATTTTTAAATTTATATTAATGTCATGTAGTTATTAATAATAAAATATGAAAAAATAACATAGCAAACTGCACTTTTTAGAATGAAAGAGAAAAAAGCTTTTGCATATCATTGTATGAAACGAATTAAATAAAGAACATATTCATAATTTAATTTAGAGATTAGAGACTTATATATTTCTTTTGATTGCAAAAATTGATTAGACTTTGATTGGGATCAGTAATCGTACGAGATACTTATAGTATATTAGGTGTATTTCAGGTTTTCATAACTTCAATCCCTTTTGAGATATCGATCGCAGAATACTCGTAGGTATTTTTTTTAGAGCGTCTTGAGTCTCCATAGATTGTTCCCTTTTATATCTTCGTTATCTATCATATCATAGTCCAACCTTTTTATAAAAGTTAGCTAGGATTTAGACTATTTTATCCTTATTTAATGAGTACCCTTTATAGGTAGATACTATATAATATCCTAATAGATTTAAACCTTAGATATTATACGATATTATAATATTATCTAACAAATAAAACAATTATTTTTAAGTTTTATTCCTTCAAAACATTAATATTATTAATGCATAAATTAATATGTTGATGTATACTAATTTTAACGGTAAAGCACTATATTGTTCTCTTGTTTATTCATTGATTCTTAATTTGATATCTCATTAATTACTATTATTAATTTAGTCTCTCACTTTTTAGTATATTTTTATGTTAGTTTTTCACTAATTTTCATTTTTAATTTAATCACTTTCTTATTAGTTTATTTTTAATTTGGTCTCTTACTAACGGTAATGATAACAAATTTAGTTTTTTAATCTTAATTAAATAAAATGAACCAATTGATGATGAAAATCAATAAAAAGACTAAATTAAAAATCAACTAATAAATAATATAAATAAAAATAAACATCAATCAAGCATTAAATTAATAATTAATGATAAGTAAAAAATTAAAATAATATTTTATTTCACAATTTAATAATATCGGATAAACTTGTAACTAATTCAACAATTAACATGAATATTCACAAATATTAAAAATGAAGAATTAATTGACCCTTATGTTTGAATGGAGTATGTGTTGGAACAAAGAATGATTGTCGAGACACTTTCTTGGACCTTATAATGTTTTGCATAGCTAGGAGGCAAGAAGAAGAAGAGAAAGAGTAAAGGGGAAGTGAGAATGATGAAGTAAAACATCGAGATGAAAATCACGTGGAAATCATAGGGTTCCTAAGTTTTTTGGTCTCGTGCTTTGGGAAAGTGGATTCTTGTCTACACCTTTTGTAGCCTTTCTCATGTTTTTGACTCCAAATTCCTTTCATATATCTTCTTACATTTGCCTTCGTCATGAATTCATCTAAATATAAGCTGTCGTGGTGCATTTAAAACGTAATGATATCAAATGATATTTTTTTGGCTTTTCAATTTGTTTCAATATAGTCTTCAAATATTTTATAACATACTAATGTAGTCCTCTTGCTTTCTTTAAGGGAGAATATATAAACAGTACCAAATATAGTTTCAAAATGTCTCCTGTTTAATTCATTATTTTAGTTAGTTATGATGAAATTTTCACTTCATTAACATAGATGGTTTAAATTATGGACTAGCTCAATAGGTTAATAAATTAGCTCACTTACAAAGTTTTATGAAGTTTATTTTGTAAAATGTTTAATTTCAATAATTTTAAGTAACTTTTATTATTATTTTGTTTTTAAATATATAATATTTAATCAACAATATACAACATAATTGTCTTTAAGCTATTTTCGCTTAAATCTCCAAAAACTGATATTCTTCCTCTTTCATAAGAACCAACAAGTTATGGTAAATACTATTGTTAGTAATTACATTATTAGTAAAATTTCCCTGCGAACTAAAATCTAAGGGTGAACATAACTTGTTTTGGCTTAACCCAAATTGGTCATGTTAGATCAGGTTATATTTAATTTGGGCTAACGGACTATGTTCATTATGTGAGACTTGATTCTCAAGTCGAGTTAGGTCCATTATGTGAGACCTAATTCCTAATTTGGGTTGAGTCTGAGCTTAGTCATATATACTTTTTCTTTTGTTAAAAACGTTTTATTTTTATTTTTTATTTTCTTTATTTCAAAATGAAAATTAGTCTTTTTTGTCAAAATAGTTATTTTTCTTTTTGTTTATGTTGAATATAGATTTTTGTTTTTTTTATTATTTTGGAATATTTTATTTATTAAATAAAAGTGCACTTTAATTTTTTAATTTGTGAAATCAAATTTATAAAAATTAAAAAGAAATGATCCAATATGATTGGCCTTAGTTTGAGGTATGTTCACCCCTACTAGAACCCCATATAACAAAAATTAATTCCATCACATTTATACAAAAGAATAGTAACATTTAGGACTCGTGATTGGAAAAGAGAATAAGTATAGGTTTTGATAGAATAAAATTTTAGATTTATATATTATGTTTGGTATGATATTAAAAAAAAGTTTAAGAATATTAATGAAGATTTATGAGATGACCATAATATCATTATTAAACAAATTAAAATATGAATTATTATCTTTTAATTAAGTAAAAAATATAAATTTATGCGTTCTTCCTTAACCAATGTTCTTCCTTCTTGATCAGTTTAGACCTCCCTTTAGTTTAAGTGGATTCAAATTGAGAACCCTTCTATAGTCCTCACTCTCGACCACTTTTTGTTTGCTTGTGTCCCTATTTTCACTTCTTCTCTTTTCACTTGGGACCACCATCTCTGTCGTCGGCGTGAACTATGCTTCTTCCTAGGACCATAATGAATAGTGACGGTGAGCATGAAGGACGGTGGTTGCTTTCTCTCAAGCCGTTGACCATTCTCATCTACCTTATCTCCTTCTCCCTCTTTCTTTAGCCAACAAATCAAATATGACAATTGTGACCTCTAATAAATGACAGATTTGAGGATCAGAGTTAGAATGGAACTGCTAGAAATACAAATGGCATCCTCATCTTCGCTTCTTTGATTTCCACACTCACATTGCATCGGTTAATTTGTTTGAAATCTTGACGGGAAGATGGCGACGACAAGAGTTTAGGAAAACGATGACTGAGGAAAATCGCATCTACTACAGTGGGAGGAGAATGGTCAGAAGAGATGAGGGTATTATGGTAAAATTGATTTCATTCCCAGGAGATGAATAGATTCCCTCCAGATCTGGAGGAGTTGCTCATTCCCTTATCTATGGTAATGAGGATTCTCAAGGTAACATGATTGCCATGATAAAAACCATACCAAACGGGGAAATGGGCTTAAAGCCCATTCCTATTTCCTTTCCCTTACTCAGATTCTATGAACCAAATGGTCTCTTATAGCTTGTTTGGTTGAAAGAGGCCTGAGGAAGGAATGGGAGATGGAATGCATGATATTCCCTCTCCATAGTTTGGCAGCTTCATCCATACTCTGATTCCCACTCATCTAGTAGTACCCATTACCTCAAATGAGGTATTGAGCATTCCATTAGTGGAGCAATGGAAAGACAGGCATCTCTGTGGAATGAGTTTCCTGGGACAAATATACCCTCTGCAAGTACGATATTGACAGAGGACAACACAGAGATGGCGTCGATGTTCTTGTCGATGAGGGAGGAGGACGAGTCGTTGTTTGTAGACCTAAGGGAGCTACCAGAGTGCTTCGTGGTATTCTGGCAAGGGGTGTGCGGCATTGTGGTGTGAGACCACAAGTTGAGAAGACAGAGGTGTTTTTGTTTGATATGTTTCTTTGATTAGTGTTGATGGCATCGTGTCCCATGAGATACCTTTTAATTTTGTATTTTTTAATTGAAATATATGCTTTTTAGTAATTTAACCCATGAATTTGGAGAAAAAAATCAGAAAGAAAAATGCACAAGTGGATAGATTGGTGATTTAATTGTGTGACTTGGGGGCATTTATGTCTGTTGCTTACACTCCTTTCCTTTTCCATTGTTTACGTGGCTACGAAACATTGCAAAAATAATCTATTTCATTCTTTTATGTCAAGCCAAATGTAATACTAATCATTCTCATTCTATTTTTATTTTCATTCTCATTTACATTGTGTCAAATTTATTTTGTTAAACCAAATGGGCCATTAGTTTCAATTGATAAATATTTATGGGTAGATGAGTGAAGGTTTAATTTTTTAGTGCATATTATTGGTAATGAACGGCTAGCTTTAAGACATTCTTTTTGTATCTTAGAATTGGAAGCTTCCATGATACAATTTCTTGAGAGATTTACACCCTTCTTGTACTTGCGACAAAGGACTTAATTAGACTTACATATTATCAATTTCTAAGTCATTCTCAGCCTTGTTTTATAAGAGCCTGGTCATTCATAAACTTTAATGATTCAATACTAACTCCTCTTGCTTCCTTAGGCGTACAAAAAAGACTTGTAGTGTCAAGTCTATAAGAAAAGTCCTTTTTCAAATCCAATTTAAAATGTCTATTATAGAAAATCTCCTTTTAATGTTGTAGGCTCGTTGGGCTCTCACCCGATAGAGTGTTTAAACTGCTAATATGCATTATGACATTCTTAATTCCTTCATTTACAATGTTGTAAAAGCTATGAGGCAAGTCTTATATATTCTTTTGGCCTTGGCAAGTTATTATTGGATGTGGCCCATCCTCTATCTCTCTTAACTTTGGGTAAAAGAGTTAAGGGGGAACATAGATTAGGGTCAGGTCTAGATTTGTATGAATCTAAGACTTGACCCAACCCTTTGTAATTTTTTTTTTTTAAATTTTGACTTAGATCAGTAGAGTTGATAAACATCTTTAAAAATTCTTGAAATAGTTGTTTACCACATTAATAATGAAATCTCTATGATTAATCCAATCATCAAAAACTATTTCTCACCATAACAGCTCAATTTCTCCTTCTATGAATAGCAATATTACTATGGTGGTATTTTGAATTCTTATATCAATGGTTCAGCCAGTCACCAGCTTCATCAAGCCCTCCTTAATTCATACACAAAATTTTTTAGAAACTTCGAATTTGGATAATTTTATGAATACCCTTAATTCTAGAAATAAGCCCTTTTTTCCCTTATATGCCTAAAACTCTCATTGTTTCATTATGCAGGACTAATCGTGAACTCGCTAACCATTAGATGAGTGTCTGTATTACTCTTGATGATCAGAAAGTGATCTAACTTCAAGATGTTTTCTCCTACATTCACGTGTTCTTGCATAAATAATTGTGACTAGCACCATCATTTTCTGCTAAACACATAGAGGAATTGAGTATATGTTTCTCCAAGACCTTATACTAAAGCTTTTCTTCTTCCAGAGGATCCAAAATACCCAAAAAAAAAAAAAAAGAAAGAAAAATCATTAGCTTCCACAATATCTAGAAAAATCCAATATTCGAATCACTCTTACAAAGTTATCAGCATTAATAAGGGTCGCTAGAAAAACAACTATCTCAGGCTTGTAAATTCGAAAACAGAGTTGTGTCATGAACCATTTAATACTATGCCAATTTGATTATCTAACCTTGTATATAATTAGTTTGAAAAACTAAAATAAAAAGTGTGTGGCTGTAATGATAAATTTTTAAATTTTATATTGGATAAATATAAAGGCTTTGAAGTCTATATAAATAAATATTCACATCACATATTATATAAAAAAAATTGGAGAAAAATAAATACTATTAAATAATTAATATTTAAAAATAGTTGGCATTTTCATATTTTTAATTATTTATTTCATTTTAAATAAATAACTTATTTTTTTTTTATTTATTTCCATTTAAATTTTAAACATTTATAATTTCCAACAGTTATAATCCTTGAATACATTTTTTTCAGCGCCCAAATTAACCAAAAAAATTTAATCAAAATATTTTATATAGAAGTATTAAATTGGTTATTTACTTTTACATTTTGTAGCAATTTAGTCCCTTACAAATAATCGTGACAAATTAATTATTCAAAAATTTTATTTTATGCAAAATTAATCCTTCATTAATATAAACAGAAGAACTAATTTTATATAAATTTAAATTTGTAAGGGACTTATTTGTACAAATTAAACTTTGTAAGGGTTTAATTTATTATAATTAATTTGTGAAAAATCAAATTCTCACAAAATATAAAAGTAAGAGACTAATTTTATACTTTTTTTCAAATATCTTATTGGCAATCTAGGTAAACAAATCCAAGCAGCAATATGATCAATTTGTTCAATCTCTGCATCATAATCCTCTCCCCAGCTTTGTAGTCTCAGGGGTGTCCATAACTTGCTGGATCTTGATGAAGTTTTATCTTGGGCCTTCACTATTTACGCAAAAAGGAAAGAGAAAAAGCCTATTTCTAATATTCCCCAAAATTGTAAATTTGGAGTTGTTAGATTATAATATTATCCTAATTTATTGATGCTGAGCTAAATATTTGATGAAGCTACGTGCTTAGTTGTGTATCTACAATTTGAAAGGTGAGTTTTGAACTCATGTCTGATCATTTTTTTAGGTAGTAAATATTTTCAAGTTCATTAAGTAGATGCTTTTATTATAATATTTCTAATTGTTCATTAATTTAAATTCCCACTTGTAAAAGATATTTATAATGGAAGTTATTATTTTATCAACAACCATTGTATTATATTTTAAAATTATTTTCACTTGTCAAATTAAATTTTAAGAAATTGTCAAAATTCATAACTTAAAATTTAAGTGAACCATTAGATGATACGGTGAATTTAATATGAATTTTTTAAATGACTGTAGCATATTAATTATTGCATGGATCCATCCTTGTAAGCTCATATACAAGGACATGATAATGCCATAAGATATGTTAAATTGAGAAATAATCTGTAAAAATATTTAATTAAAAACTTACTTATATGTAAAGACGAAATGTAAAATTTTCTTCATATTTATCTACAATTCCACTAGCTAAATAATTATTTATGATGACTTATTTATGTTGGAGGCATTTTGACCCAATCTCGCATTCTTTGAAATTTTGTTGGGAATATGCATATAGATCTGATATTATGATATGTATTTTTCTGATCACACATTGCTCAATGTAAGGTCATAAATTATGAGTATTTTAGTATGTATAATATTAAAATTCATGTCGAATATAATTTCGAGGTTAATTCCTAATAAAAGTACGGTCAAACACTGAGGTTAATCCAATTTTTTAAAATATAGCCAACTTATTGTTTTTAGAAAAAATAATACATAAAGACAATACTAATATTTTAAATCAATTTCTATATTGGAGATCATTTTATTGAAGAGAGAAAAACTGAAAACTTCTAACATAAGAAGCTGTGAGACTCGATGGTTAAAATAATGATACCAATGTTTTAAATACTAACATCTTGAATTTTTAAACACATATCGTTATTATTTTAGTATATATTTGGTGCAGCATTAGTGTGTAAATTGAATGACATTCTGTTAAAGAAAAATAAACTATAAATTATAAGGTTTAACGACTTCTCGAAATAGAAGCTATTCAATTTTTTTTTTTAAAAAAATAGGATGATATCTGCCTGGCCAAAAAAAAAAGAGGATGATATCCTAAAAAAAAAAATCGTCTTAGGGTATTATGATGATTTAAAAAAAATTAATGTATATTAAATGTTTAGAGAAAGCGGACAACATTTCAAAAGTGTTTAGGTGCATTTTACACATTTTTCATTCTCAAAATGCAAATCAAATTACGGATATTTAGCCTTTAAAATGAATTTGTTAGTCCTTAAAATAGTTAGAGAATGACCATTTAGTTCCCCAACTTTGTATTTTAGTGTTAATATGGTCCTCTATGAATTTGTAATACTATAATGATCTCTAGAAAAATTCAACAATAATAAGAAGTGATTTTTTAAAATAGTTATAACTGGCTTGTCTTTGGTTTGATAAATGATTATTTTTTATTAATACTAAATTTTTAAAAATGATTTTAACACTTATAAATGATCAAATTGGCACAAAAGTAAAATATGAGAGGCCAAAATATTACTTTTCTTTTAAAATAGCCACATGGATACTCCCAACATAATAGAGTGCTCTCTTTTTTTACCATGTAATAATGTAAATAGTAAATTACACATATTTCTTTTGAATTTCGTACACAAATTTTTTTATTTTTTAAATATATACAAACATATCTTAAAATAAAATTTTATGTTATATTTTAGTTCATTTTTTAATTTTTTAACTCAAATAGTTTCCACTAATCTAAACATAAATTTTCAAACTAAAATATCTTTTATTTTTTGAGAATACTTTAGTAAAAAAAATTAATATTGAACTAAAATATATATTTAAAATTTTAAAAAAATTGCGTTGTTTTAACAAAACTAAAGAAATAGTATAATTTGTTTTTCTTTTTTAGGTAAATGACCTGGCCCTCGGTCAAATGTCGACTATGGAGAGTCAATGCCTAAGTTCTGCACTTGAACATATTTTGTGGCCAACAGGTATTTATTTTATGTAATTTTGTAATATAAATTTCATTCATGTGAGTTTTGCATTGTTTAACTTTTTATTTTTTATTTTTAAATTTGGGTGAAAGGTGATTATGTACCCAATACTATTTGAAAGTTTGAATGGCAATATGCTGTCCTCAAGAAAAATGCAATAATTTCGCCCAAAAGCATTTAATATAAGTAAAAGAATACATTATGGCATTTTTTGTGGTTTCAGAGATATATATTTTTAATTTAGAAACAGCATTTAATATTTGATCTATATTAAAAAAAGTTTAAATTTATTTTTTGTTGATAAAAATTAATCTTTTATATAATATGTGCTTCTTTCAAAATAAGATTATTAAATTGTCTTTATCATTATGTTAATAATAAAATTACAGTATCAGGTATTAAAAGTTAACTACTAAAACAAGGCAATAATAGAAGAAGCTTTTATCATATTTTAAGGTTTTAGTGTGTTACTTGTGTTGTTTTGATTAGACTTGTATATCAAAGAATCAATAAATAAAAAAAAATTATATTTCAATCCTACATTTAGGGTTGATCATAGACCTGTTGGGCCTGAATAACTCAGCCTAGTCTAGCTAAGTCAGGCTAGGTCGGGCCAATGGAAAAGGAGGCTAAGCCAGATAGTTGAGGAGAAATGGTTAAGTAAGGGAGTTAGGCCAGGGGCGACCAATTTGGCCAATTTATCTGGCCTAGCTTGGGGGTTAATATATACTTAAATATTTTATATATTATAATTATTATAATAATTATATTATTTTATATTTGGATTGTTAAAAATTAAAATTTAATTTTACTTATCTTTTAAAATTTGAAGCAAATTGCATAAGCCCCTTCAGACCTCAGTGGCTCATCATTCTCGAGCCTCGACTCTCTCTTCGTTTCGTCTCTTCGCTCTTCTTCACAAATCAGACCTTCGTTGTCACCTTTGTCCTTTACCAGCAATTCCATCTATCCAAGTTGATACATTGTGTTTCTTGATGTTCGATTGTCCGATGATTCCATCTAGGGCTTCATTAAATTTTTCTTCGCCATCTTCTTAGCTCACACCCTCATCTCTTCCATCAACAATGGTATTGCGTCTACCTCAAATCATCTATAATTTCTTTTCCAGCATCGTATTTGTTTCTGGTAAGCTTCTTATTATATCTTCTCTGTTTCTCTATTTTCGTCAACAATGATGCCATTTTGTTCGCTGCATTTCGTATCAAACTATCAATTGGCCAGTCCTTTAAGTTTGAATATTGAAAGGAAGAAAGAAGGGTAAGTGGCTAGAAGAAACTGTAGGTTATATGATTTGGGACCATAAAAGTTAGGTTAGGTGATTGATGCCTGATGCATTAGGTGACAGGAATTTTTACTTCTAATTAGTTGTTATATTTGGGTATTTATCTGTTTTAGCTTCTTCTGATCCATGAACTATGTAGAGGTCTCAGTAAAATATGCATGACATTATGAAAAAGGGATGATTAAATAATTTTGTTCTTATGTTGTGAACTCTTGATAGTATTTAATAATGGATGTCTTTTCTTTGAGTATATAATATTTCTATAATATAGCTATTTATGGGCCATTGTGGTCCCATAGAGGTCCTAAGTACTAGTGAAGTACAAGAAAAAGGTATAATCACAACAAACTAAATGAGTTTGTCTTATCGAAAATCATAAGGGTGATACAATAGGAAAAACAATTGAGAAGTGTTTATTAGAGTGTGAGATTGATAGGGTATTCACCTTGACAGTAGATAATGCATCATCAAATGACACAGTTATGACTTATCTGAAGAAACGATTTAGAAGCTAAGGTGGGATAATTTATGATGGGGATTTCATACACATGCGCTATTGTGCGCATATTTTAAACCTAATTGTGAACAATGATTTGAAGAAGATGAATAGCTCTATTTTTACTATTCAGAATATGGTGAGGTATGTCTGGTCTTCGCTTGTGTGGTTGTAATGTTTTAGAAGTTTTGTGGAAAAGGAAAAAATAGAGTCAAATAACCTTCTATGCTTGGATTTTGTAATTAGGTGGAATTCCACCTAATTCATGTTAGATAGTGCCCTTAAATTTCAAAAGGTATTTGAGAGGATGGAAGATAAAGATGATGGGTATATTACATACTTTACTAATAATGCTGATTGAGTTGGGCCACCTAACACAACAAATTATAGCAAAGCATTGATTTTTGCAAAGTTTTTGAAGACTTTCTATGATACGACATTGAGATTATCTGGATCACTATATGTGACTTTCAATACTTGCTTCAATAACATCGTAAACATTCAAGATATGATCTTTTTGAGCACTACACTTCATGATCTTGTTATAAGGGAGATGGTGAAAGTATGCAAGCCAAGTATGATAAGTATTGGGGGATATAAGACAATATGAACCCTTTGTTGGTAATAGGGTTGGTACTTGATCCGCGATGTAACATTGACTATGTCTATTCCACTTTAAATGATCTGTACTTTGATCCTAATGTGTGTGAAGCCATGAAGTTTAGGATTAAAGATGCATTGAATCATTTATATGACCACAATTTTGAAGGAGTTGTACAAGAGTCAATTGAAACTGCCTCGAAGGGTGCCAGTGGCATGTCTAATAGTATGACTATAAGCCACCTATCAATTTGCAAGCAAAAGTGAAAGGTATTGAAGTAGAGAATAATTTTCACATATCATAAATCTAAGTTAGAAAGATATTTGGAATAAGAATTGGTTAGGGATAGTGCTTCTTTTGATATTCTTATATGGTGGAAAGACAATGTTGCAAAATATAAGGTACTATCTCAAATTGTGCGTAATGTGTTAGTTGTTCTTGTGTAACTGTGGCTTTAAGTCTGCTTTTAGTACTGGTGGATGTGTGCTTGACGTGTTTAGGAGCTCTTTGTCCCTCCAAAATGACTCAGGCCCTTATTTGCGCCCAAAACTGGCTTTCCCCCAATATGTTTAGCTTTAATGAGCATGACTATAATCAATTTGAGGAGTCTGAGAGCATTGTATTAGGTAAGATCTAACTATATTCTCACTTGTTAATTTACATCAGGTAATCTTTACCTCTATTATTTCATATTTTGACTGATGTTTACAGATGTCTTTAAAGAATTCAGGAGCTGCAAGTTCCCAAAGTGTTATGGCCATTGATTAAGATTATGTATTTAGTAATATAAGTTTTTTTATGAATAACCAATCATCTTCGTATCGTTAAGTCCAGTTATCACACCCTAAACAAGGGATGTGATTGGCACAAAGGGTTAAGCATGTCCCACTCTTGTGAACCAACAGTAAGTCTTACACCCTGACCAAGATATTCACAGATTTTCCTAAAAATTATAAGAAATCATACTAGTCAGTTAACAATACAATCTATAGAAAGTAAGGATAAATATTTAATGCATTGCATGACTTTTATGTGGAATTTCGGCAGAGTCTCCCTTGAAATATAAATATTTTAAAATTTCTACTAACAGACATGCACATTAAAATATAGAGCTATTAGAGTTCAATATATACAATATTTACCACAAAAAGAACACTCTTGCCCTTTTGGTATTGCAAGGCTCACCCAAAAGAGTCAATTTCGGCACTACCTTATGAAGAGGGGTCCAGGCTTGGTGGTACTATTTGAAAAATGTAGAGAAATAAGGGTGAGTGATAACCACTCGTGAGTAAATACCACTAACTATATCGAGAGAGGAATAGATGAGGATGATAGAATGTTTCGCAATTATTTTATTGCTACCTTTAGATCGTATAACGACATAAGAACTGTAATTATTAAAATGTAGTAAAACATAAATTGCATAATAAAAATTCCATGCTTTATATTAGTCAAACACATTTTACAAAAAGAAAAATATAAATATTGATAAACATTTATAAACCCTGAGTTTTCAAAATATTGCAGTGGAAAGACATACCACAGAACCAAACAGTAAAACAGTAATCATATGCTAACTATTGCTAACAATAACAGTACTATTCAATTATAAGTAGTGAGCAAATTAGCTCACAAACAATCAATGGAACGACACAGATACCTTAGTACGATGATATAGTTCATGGTACACCATGGCTAACGTTTACTGTCGTTAGCTATTGGGACCTGTGTTTGATGTATTTCCAAGAAAATATTTTCATTTATAACAACATGATCAGTTTTAAACCAATACACAATGATGCTTCAATCTAAAAAGTTTACAACAAACAGTTTCCTTTAGAATTCTACAAAAATCATGTAGAAATCTTTCATTTAAACCTTTATGGAAGTCATTCAATAAATAAATCATTTCTCAACAATTGATACAATTATAAATAGATAACTATATAACAATTTCTCATAATATTTGTTAAGGTCTTTAGAAAAGTTCAAAAAGAAAACAATACCTTTTTAGGAAACTTGTTCCCAAGGCGGTAGAGTATTAAAAAAAAAAAATTAAATCACAAGAAAGACTTAAAATTTAGAAAATAGATATAGTTAGTAATATCTACTCACTCGAAGAGGATTGATTATATGAACCTCTTCCTAACCCTATTTACAATCCCCTGGTTGATATTTGTCCTAACTACCTATAACATTAAATAAAATGCTTTTAATTTCTAATATCCATGAATGATTTAAATCTTTCTTCCTAACTACTTTATCTAGTCATTCATTTACTTTTAACCCATAATATGAGTTTTCACTATTTAAATTACTCTCAAATTTCCAAATAGAACTTCTTGTAATTCCTTCAATTCCACTTGTCCATCTTGCCTTCAATATCTTGAGAAACTTAATTTTGGGCCTAAATTCATTGATAGAATTTTGAAAATCTGTACAGCCTTTAATTCTATCTAATATACTACGTTATGCACTTATTAAAATTCCAATAACCCACCATTAACACCAATGTCACCATAGAGATTATTCAACTAAATTCCAAAATCTTTCATTAGACATACATTATTATTAAAGATTACTTAATCAAGTCACATTAGGTCCCCCATTCAAATTTCCTCTTTTTTTCTCTATGAAAAATCTAGAAAAAATAAGGAAAATTTGCAATTCAACTTATAATTCAAAACAAAACTTCCAATAGTCTTAAATAACTTCCAAGATGCTTCATGATATTAGAAAAGTCCAAAAACATCAAATTTCATCTCCCTACAAGTTGCACATACACTTACAATTTAGGGTTTTTCAATCATGAAGTTAAAACTTACAATTAATTAATGATTCTAAGGGAGCGGGGTGCAAGAATCACTTAGGATGTGAAGCATCAACTCAATTTGATGAGATTACACCGAGTTGAGCTCAAATTCCTAACTTTTTCGCATGAACAGTGCAATTCACGTATAAACAGTACTAGAATTAGGGTTTCTTTGATTTTGAGCTGATTGAGCAAAATTGATTAGCGTAAATGGAAGAGAGATGACAAAAAATACTAAGGAATTGAAGTCCTAAGCTAAAATGGAGAAAAACACACCTAATTTGATGAATTTTAAGCTAAAAATCACACAACTTTTGACTTGCATGAAAAGCTTCATTTCTAGCCAAATCTTGACTAGAACGGGACATTTTCTGACTGGCGGTGTTGTAATATGGTCGACAACCTCCTAACAACATTGAATGGTGACCAAAACCGAAGGATGATTGAGAGAGCAATTTTTAGCAAGTATGGTTGCTGGAAGAAGAGAAATGGAGGGGAAATAAGGAGAAAAAAAATTTATAATGGTGTTTTAATAATTCATTATAGAATACTTGGCATTATTAGAATGAAATTTTTTATGAAAATACTTAGTTTGAATACTTTGAACTTCAATTATAGGTGTTAGGAATGCATATGATAAAGCTCAAGTTCTCATATTTGTTACTAACTTAGATAAAATTTCTTCTGCATCTATATTTAGTTTTTCTTAAAGTTCATTTTTGAATATTTCATTATCATGTAAATCTTATCCCTATCTCAAGTGAATTTTCTTCCTTTCTTCAACTCTTAAAATAAATAAATAATTATTATTATTAGCTTCTTTCTTATATATATTTTTATAGGTATTACACTAGTGTTTAACTTGAATAATGTTTAGAGCAGGTTGAAGTTGCGTTGTAAGAGTTAGACCTTTATTGATTTATTTTTTTACAGCATGAGACATTATTCTACCTTTTCTGTTCCTTTGCTTTTGTAATTATTATTCTTCACATTTGTATCTTGTTGAAATTGTATTAGTTTTTTTGGCGATAATATCTAATTAACTGAAGTAATGTGGTTGTGGAGTTGTGTTTCTTCCTTGTTTGTGCAAGAAAACAAACAAAATGGTACAATTTTTCCTTTCTTTATATTCTTTTATTTCGCATTTCCCCCTGTCAATTCACATTATAGTTCCAAGCTTTGTAAGATATGGTTCAGGCTAATCCACAAATATTGCATAATGGTATAATTTTCTATTCTTATTTCATTTGAAAATTTCTATTCTTTATTTGCTTATCTAATCTATAGGCTTTACTAGATATCCAAACGATTTGGTGAGAGGCAATGTAGTGGACTGATGAAAGCAAATGCATGGCATCGTCATATAGATGCAATTTCACCTATAGGTTCCTTCATTAGAGTTGGTAAGGAACTTTTTTCTTTGAAAGGTAGCTCAGTTTGGTTAATTTGTATGATTTACTACAATACTGATTTTTAATACATGTTAAATCACAAATCAACTTATATTCAAGACCTCTATCCTTTTGTTTAACATAAGTGAAATGTGGGTCTTTCTATAATTTCTTTGTCTCTAAGCAGTTATTATAGTAGCCCTGCTGACTATAAGATGTTATGTTTTTATGCAATTTTACCCTTTGTATTAAACAACATTTTTTCTAGATATGTCTTCTTTACACTATTTGACTATAAATGTTGATCTCCTTGTTAAGAGGCTCCATCCTTGGACTGAAGTTTCTAGATTTGCTTGCAGGACTTCTTTTTCTTGGGCATGATTCTAAAAGCTAGAGCTAAAGCTATTTACCAAAGGTAAAGTTATACACTTATTTATCTTATTATTAGAAAAATAAAAAATGGCACATACTCTGTTATTGTCTGTTTCACGTCAACTAATTATTGCTTGCTATATGCTTCTTGATTTGTAATAGAATATAATTGAGTGTTGTCTTGGTTGCTTCAATTGCTTTCCTGGTCCTAGCTAGACCATTTTGAAAGAAAATGCTCTTGAAGTATTCATTAGCAATTGGGATTAAGTGCTATATTTTTGTTTAATATGTATTATATTAAGCTTTAGTATCATGGAACTAGTGGATGCTGCAATTCCAGCACAACAATTGGATCCTATTAAACAAACAATACTGCAAGTTGAAGGTGTTAAGGTATGTTTTTTTTTCCCACTTTTAAAATGCACTGCCTGGGATTCAGTTTATGCTTTTAGTCTATAGTTTGCTTTTGGCATCTCTGACTTTGTATGTGTTTTGCTTTATAATGCCCTTTTTTTTTTGTTTAAATATGTGTACAAGGATGTCATCGCTTGAGAGGAAGAAGAGTTGGTTCATCTTTATATCTTGATGTAAATATTAAGGTTAGTTTTTTTATTTCATATGTTCTATGCTACACGGATTATCTGTTACTGAGTCTCTTAATTATCATTGTTTTTAACAGTTATTTCTCTGTTTTGACTTGTAGCTTTATCCTTTTTCTTGTGTTAGTATTGCACATGACATCAGTGAAAATGTCCATCATCATATTCACAAGTCCCATCCTGCAACGGCTGAAATTTATATACACATAGGTGTGCTTGCCAGTTTTGAATTTTTTAATATATATATATATATATATACACACACGCACACACTCTAAATACTAGTGGAGGTTATCCATTGTATTATGTTGTTGTATCTATTAACTCTCAGCTGGTCCTCTATATTCCTTTGTACATCCTGCAGATCAACAAGATAACTATAGTGTAGTTAGTTAGTTATGGATCAAAACAACATTGCTTCTATTGTACATTACTATAGTAGTTCTCACTCGGCCTGAAGACTCTTATCCAGCTAAGTGGTGTCCCAAGTTTATAAGGTCGGGTCATTAGGCCTGGGGTCAAAATTGGGGTGCAGTCATTACCCCGGGCTAGGCTTTGGAGTTTGTGTGTGGCTCACCTTAGCTCGAGGTTTGTGTACCTCTACCTACACAATTGATTTTTCTTTTTCTAAAAATAACTAACAATGTATAGTATTAAAATTTTGTTAAACTTTATTTTATAAAATCTTATATTATAAGACTTTATTTTGTATGACTTATCAAATAAATGCCTAGTTCAATTATTGGCGTGTTGGTGTAAGGTTACTCAATGTAACTAAGTTAGTCGTTTAAAACCATTTTCTTTTAAACTTTACATTTTAATTTTCTACTTTGCATCTGACGGTGATTGTTATATTGCTTAGTGGTTGAGTTTGTTGTTAAACTAGTTAATTTGCCTGCATGTTGCATGGCCTTAAAGAAAATTATTGTTTTGTTATATATTAATATATTTTAACTTTCTCATTCATTTTAAGAGTTTTTTAATTTTAAAAAATAATTTATTAATTTTTTCGTTCATTCTAAAGAATTTTTAAACTTTAAAGAATAATTTTTAATTTTCTTATTCACTCCAAAAAAATTCTCAAACTTTAAAGAATTCTCAATTTAAGAGATAATTAATTAATTCATTAATTAACATTTTATTATTTTTTTGTTGACTTCAATATACTTCAAAATTTTTTTGATATATATATAAAAAAGAAGAGTCATCACATAAGGAGTTGATGGTTTAATCAAAAATATTTTTCATCGATTAAATGGAGCTCCGACATTAATGAAAGCTTATTTTACTTATATATAATAGATAATAAATATTTCTTGTGTCACTCACAATTTTTATCTGTCATGTTTTTATTGTATCCGAGCGTGTTTTGGCCTTGTTATAGTTGTTAATCATTTGAGATGCACCTTGGGTAAGTGGGGGCGACAATTTCTTTTAATTTTTATATTTTATTTAAAAATATATATTTTAATATTATATTTTTAAATAAAGTTATTTCTTTTAAACTTTTGAATTAAACTAAACCAGACTAACTTATTAACAATATCAGCATTTTATTCTTCTTAAATTTAAAAATAATTTTAAATTTAAATGAATATTATACTAAGTATTACTCTCCATACATATTAGTATTGAATTTTGTGCCTAAATTTTCATGAGGACATTTCTACTTATCTAGTACTCATATAAGGCATAACGAAGATACACTTAAAAAACTTACTAACATTACAAAAGTTTAATAAACTACTCAAAAGAGCATTTTGTTGGTAAAAAAATTTACCAGATAAAGCATAAAAAAATTTTAATAGTCAATTTGCCAAAAAGTATATTCATAAATCCTTATAAATATTATTTTATGCAATAACATTTTAAAAATTTTACAATATTTTTATGGACAATTGTTCAAAGTCTAATAAAAATAATATATCGACATTTGAACTTAAATTATATTTTACTCAGTTCTTATAAAACTACTATTTATAAAAGTCAATTAAATGTAAACATATATTAAATATAAATCATATATATAATACGTGTGGGTCTAATGAGTTTAAGTTAAAATATCAAATGATAAAAAATGACATAGCTCAATCATATAAGATATGTATATAATTTCAATGGATTCAATAATATAAAATACACTACATGTAAAATTATAACATGATATTAAATTCTTCACATACAAAAATTTAGGAGCCCTCATCCCAGCCTAGCTCTGCCAGTGCCTTTAGCATTGCCATTTGTGTTCTTCAAAAGACTTTACACACAAAATTATCATTCTGTCTATTGAATTATGGTATTATTTCAGTTCACTCTCTAAAATTCATTAAGAAAAGGCCCAAGCGCTATTTTGCTCTTGTGATGGCCGGTTATTCTTTGACTAAGTCCAAAGAGAAAAAGAAACTGTTATTGGAAAGGTTGTGGGACCTAGAATTTTTTAAGTGTGGACGTCTTAATCTTGTAAAAATTGAAGAAATAAGTTTTGAAATGAGAATGATCACTAGTTATAAAGAATAATTGTCCCAAAAAAATTATAACTAATATTCTTTTCAAATACAATAAACTCTCACGCTATTATTTCCTTAGCACTTAAGTTATGCAAAATAAATAAATAATATACATGCATATATATATATATATACACACACACACACACATATATGCCCTTAGTTATGGATTCTAAAATTACACAATATTAAAAATTACATAAGAATTGTTACTAATGTGTAATATTAATCCATAGTTGTCATAAAAAAATTTAGAATTTAGTAATAATGGTAAATCAAAACAAACAAAGAAGAAATTAAAAATAATAAAAAAGTAAGTTATGCATCAAATTAGGACACTATTAAAGGAGAGTTTAATTGACTATGCAAGATTATGCATTAATGGTAGACTAGGTTAGACTAACTAGGTGAAGAGGAGAAAGATAGAATCTACATTTGGGTGTGTAGAACATGAGATTGAAATGGTCTTGCTTGGTGTGGTGATTGGATTAAATTGCAAGCTTAGGTTTCTAGTACTTGCTAAGCTTGCCTTCTCTTTGTTCAACTTTTCCCTTCACTTAAAAGCAAAATGAATTTATTCAGTTGAAAAAATAAATGAAATTTTGAATTCATTAGACTCTATTAAGTAATGAAATCTTTTGATTAAGGACACACCCGCATTAGGTGTCTTGTTCCATTGTGTTTTTGAACCAAATAACAATAATAATAATAATAATAATAATCAAATCTTTAGAAAAGAGTGGGAAGTAACAGATTAAAATAATATGAGTATGGTATATTATACACTAGAATAAGGTAATAATAGGGTTAGGAATTTTCATAAGAAGTAGAACATAAAAGGAAACTTATTTATGAAAGGTGTCATTATTTGCTTGCCTTCCATAATCTTGATTCAGCGTCAAACACAATAAGTTTCATATATTTCGTTAGGCTTATAAATGCAATATTTATCTCATATTTCATGTTGGTCCCGTTTCAGTTTAGGGACATGATAGTAATACTATACATACCAAATTTATTTTATAACGATTTTAATTTTCTATTAATGTAAATACTTTAAAATTTTGATGAAATTATTGTTTTTTAAGGATTTGAATCACAAAACTCTTTCTTCCATAATAAAAAATATAACACACATGATATTATTAAGGCGCTAATAAGTTTTGGTTTCTTGCCTTAGCACTTTTATGGCTATATGCTAATCCTAGTTTAATGAATATTTACAAGATTAACTCCTAAAACTTGTTTAAAGCAGCACCACTTCGATATTCATATAGCTTAAATTTAATTTGTCCTTTTTCTCCCTCCTCTGGGTTTCTTTCTTATTTTGGTTGGCAAGATTGTTGGTGATATATCAAATGTCAGAATAACTGGTTCCAAAAAAATTAAGTTATATATGTTTATATGAGAATTTATTTTGAAGTCTCAAATTAAATTAATTAAAGATTTTTTAAACTTATGTAAGATACAATTTGCATGTTTACTTTACTGTACACACTCACATTAATTGAAGTCCACAGGTTTCTAGGGCTTGAGGATTGTTTGAAAGACTTGACATGAGTTTGCCATTATTTGAATCATGTCAGTTTTAAGATTGTCATTTTTGAGTCAGTTTTGTGTGTGTGTGTGTGTGTGTTTTTTTTTTGACTTTTGCTATGGACTACCAAAGATTTAAGTTGGAAGGTGATAACTCTTTGAAACAGAGTCATCTTTTAAGTAGAACTTTGTTAATTTTTTAGGATTTTAGCTTAATTTTGGGTAATTTTTAGCTTTGGGAATTAACATCATGTTTTTCTTAGTTTAATTTGATTAATATCACTTTTGGTGTCATTTGGTATGTGTTTTGTAGGTTTTGTTTTTGTTTTGAACTTACCATGCTAAAGAAGAATTGAAAAAACAATAAGATGCAAGGCTACATCAAAAAGTGAAGAAGAAGGAAAAAACCAAGCAAGTGGGCACTGAGGCATCCGGACGATCAAGAAATACCGAGCTTGTTAATACAATGTTTTCCAGGTGTTCGGAAAAACTCTTCTGGATATCTAGGTGTACGAGAACCTTATAAACAGGTGGAAGGAGCGATTTTGACCTAGAAGGCAAACTCAAGTGTTCGGGAGCAAGGTTGGCAAAATTGTAAATTTAGACAAACTCATAGATAAGAAATAAATTTGTAAGAGGTTACTTCAAGTAATAAATAACTATTAAAATACTATATATAATAAAAAACTATTGAAATGCAATTTAAATTATACTAAATATTTTATAATATGTAATACTTAGCATAAATATTTTAACAAAGTCATGCATAAATAATTATTTAATATAATTAATTAAATAATATTTATTTTATCTTTATTTTAATAAGTACATATTAATGTAATTTTATTATTTTACTGTGAACACCTTATCTCAAAATTTTTAATTTTAAAAAAAGAAATCAGATAAAAAATGAAAAAGCAAAAGCAAAAAAATAAAATAAGATTAAGAAAATGAAATAAAAAAAATTGGAAATTAACAAAAGACCCAAAAAACAAAAAAGACAAGATAAAAGAAATTGAAAAGTGAAATAACAAAATTGAGAAAAACAAATAAAAAGCAAGAAAATAATAATAAAAAATAAAATTAGGAAAATGGAAATGAAGGTGAGAATTGTAAAAATGAAGGAGGAAAATCCCTAATGGCCATCAAAAAGAAGAAAACAAAAGGAAAAAAAAAAAAAAGGAAAGAAAATAAAAGGAAATAATAAACTAAAAATGACAAAAATCTAATAGAGAAGCCAAGTAAGTGCAAAGTTCATTAAGTATGATGTTGGCTCAGTCTACATGTAACAACAAGGCTACAAAGCGTCTCAACATCCTACTCTCAGCCATATATGCATCTTCACCTGCATCTATGTACAACAGCATAGCCAAGGGAATATGGAAGAGTATAAGTGACAAATCATCCTTTTTTTTCTTCACCAGAAAATGGAACAAGAGATGGGGAATTTTGGGGTTGCCGAGCGTTGACTACCTTGTTGGTTAGACAAAGAAGAGAAACAGAGTTGTGAGGCATTGGAGAGAGACCAAAAGAGAGACACAGAGAGGAAAAGGGAGAAGAAAAAGCTAAGATTGAGGGGAAGGAAATAGAAAAAAGAGAAGTTGAGAGGAAGAAAATTTTTGGAGAAGTAGTGAAATGCTAAGAGAGCTTGAGTGAGGAGAAAAACGAAAACCAGATGAACAATAGTAGAGAAGACGTTGAGAGAGAGAAGTCCCTGTTTTCGTGTAACCTGGGCAGAGTAAGAGTAAGAGAAGAAAAAACGAAAAAATAAAATAAAGAAGGGAGAGATGGATATGAGAAAGGAGAAAGGAAACAAGGCAGAAAAGGAAAAAAAAAGGACATACAAAGGGAGAGAAAGCTTGAGAGATACAAAAAGAGAGAAGGCTCGAAGGACAAAAGAGAAAGAAGAGAGCACAAAACCACCCATGTTTAGACAAGCTGAGAACAGAGCATAAGGAAAACGCTATGACAGGAAGATTGAGTGATAGAAAAAGAGGAACGTGGTCTCCCTATTTCATGCATCCTCAATAGAGCAAAAGGGAACACAATTTTGAGAAAGTTGAGGTTGTATGAGGAAGGATGCTTGAAGACAAAGTGCTCAACCAAGAAAAAAACACATGAAGGAAGCAATCTAAGTTTGGAGAGTGAAACGAAGTTGCAGGTAAGCTCTCTTACTTCCTCTCGTCTTCATCGGGGTAAAGGGTCAAATTATTAGATTTAAATCCTAAATAATAGACTTATGCATGGATCAGAATGTGGGAATAGACTTTTAGTTTATGATTTGCCTAGTTCATGTAGAAAAAATTGACACCGGATAAAAATAAAATTATAGTAAATAATTTGAGATGACACAAAATTTTACGTGGAAAAACTTTAATAGGGTAAAAACCACGACAGAGAAGAAAGGGTTTCACTACGAGAAATATAGGAGTTACATATTCTCTTTATATAGTAAGGATAATACAATATTTTTATATCTATTGCTAATAGGAGAATACTAATCTCACAACTCTTTATATATTTCACAACTCTCTCTCCTTATATAGGATTGCTCCTTTCTTGGTTGTGAGAAATGAAGTTCAAAAGCTCTTAATTTATAAGGAAAGATGAAGGGCTTTAATGCAATTTTTAAAAGACTAAAATGTAATTACTAAAAATTTTCTTCCCCATTTTCTTTGGTTGTTCAACAATTTCACCAACCTAGAATTAGTCTTGGTAGAGGCATCAAACTTTGATAATCTCCCACTCGAAGATTTGATTGAGAATCAATCAATCTTCACACTATTTTTCTTTCCTTGTCATATTTTGTTACTCACGTTTCTACTAGGCCAATAGAAAATCTATATCATATGAACTTATCAATGTTCATTGACTTTGTTAATGTATCTACTAGATTATCTTTAGTATTGATTTTATGCATATCTATACTTCCTTCTTCCACCTTTTCTCAGACAAAATGATATTGAACTTGTATGTGTTTAGTCTTAGAATGGAATGCCAGATTTTTCGCTAAGTGGAGAGCACTTTGATTATCACAGAATAATGTAATCTTTCTGGGATTGTATTCGAGCTCTTCCAATAGTATCTGTAACCAGATTGTTTCTTTGCTAGCTTATATAACTGCAATATATTCTGTCTTTATCTTTGAAGTGGCTATGATAGGTTGCAATTTTAAAACTTAGCTTATCGCTCCACCTGCAAGAGAAAACACATAACTATTGTTGGATTTGCTATTGTTATGAACACCTTAAAATTTGAATTTGTATAGCCTCTAATGGGAAAATATGATCCTTTATAATGCAATGCAACATCAGTGGTCTCTTTAATGTATCTTATGACCCTTTTTACAGCATTCTAATGCTCTTGGCTAGGATTTGTCATATACCAACTAACTATTGCCATTGCTTGTGCAATGTCTGGTCTTGTACAAATCATAGCGTACATTTGGCTACCTACTACTGATGCGTAGGTACTTGAGCCATTTGCTTCCTCCCTTCTTCACTATTAGGTCTCATACTTGAGGATAACTTGAAATTAACAGGAAGTGAGGTATAGATTGACTTACAATCATGCATATTGAGAAAGCTAAATCTTATTGTTATTTATGTCTTGGTGAATTTTCATAACTAGAATGTTATTTACCAATCCCTAATCCTTCATATCAAATTCCCAAGCCAATTGTGCCTTCAATTTATTGATGTGATTTTTGCTAGGGCTTGCTAGTAGCATGTCGTCTATATACAACAACAGAATAATGAAATTGTTTCCACTAAACCTCTCGATATATGCACAAAAGTCTGCATGAAGTCTATTGTATCTAAGGCTCATGATGAAAGAATCAAATCTCTTATACCAACATCTTAGCACTTGTTTGAGACCATATATAGATTTGTTCAACCTGTAAACCAAGTTCTTTTTTCTTTTTTCTTCAAACCCTTCTAATTGGAGTATATAAATTTCTTTGTTAAGATCTCTATGAAGAAATATAGTTTCCACATCTAACTGCTCTAAATGTAAGTTAAATGTAGCACACATTGCTATGACCACTCGAACTGTTGTGAGTCAAACAACCAAAGAAAACATCTCATTGTAATCAATGTCTTCTTTTTGAACAAATCCTTTTACCACCAGTTTAGCATGATATCATTCAACTTGATCATCATTAGTTCTCTTGATCTTGTATACCCATTTGTTCCCAATGACTTTCCATCCTTTCGGTAGTGGAATAAGATCCTATGTCTTGTTCTTATAGAGGGCTTCAATTTCTTTTTGCATTGCTACTAACCATAAAGAAGCTTATGAGCTTTTCATAGACTCTCTAAAAATTGAAGGCTTTCTATCTTTTGTGAGTAGAAAGTATGTAACATTCCTTTCTATAATGAAATTGAGTGTCAAACCTGTTCTTTCCTTTCTCAAGTTGACTGTCGAACTTGCGATGTCACAAAATCAAATTGTTCTTATTCTTTGTGCTCTAGTGCTGCTTTAAGAGAATCGAGTACATCTGTTTTATTTTCTTTTCCTTTAATCTGCACTGTAGTTGTCTCTATTATTTCTTTTAAAGTGCTATCACCTTTATGTATATGTTATTTTTCTTTATTATGACATCCTTGCTGACTATAACCTTGTAGTTAATGGGATCCCATAGGCGATAACCCTTTACTTCATCTGTATATCCCAAGAATATGCATCTTCTAGATTTTGGATTTAGCTTTGTAATTTCTTGGGTATTGTACATTACGTATATAGGACTCCAAACATATGGAGGTTTGTGTAATCAGTCGGCTTCCCTGTCTATATCTCCATTGGGTTTTCAGATCAATTAAGGTTAATGGTAACCAATTGATTATATAGCAAGCTATCTTGACTGCTTTTGCCCAAAATGACTTGGCTAATCTAACTGTTCTTAACATTGCCCTTATCCTTTCCAACAAAGTCCTGTTTATCCACTCTGCCATTTCATTTTGCTATGAAGTGTATGCCACCGTGAATTGCCTTGTGATACCTTCTTGTTAGCAGAAATTATTAAATTCATCACTAGCATTTTCTCCTCCATTGACTGTTTTCAAGTATTTGATCTTTTTCTCATATTCACATTCCACACACGCTTTGAAAGTTTTGAAACCTTCAAACACATCTCCTTTTAGAGTTGTTGAACTTCATCTTATGTTGCTTCCTTGTGACACAAAGTTCACAAAAAGGTAGAGAAACCCTTTTAAGTTTAGGAAGAAGATTTTGTTTTGTAAGAACTTTCAATTCACATTCTGACATGTGGCCAAGTTTATGGTGCCATAATATCATTGAATTCTCAGTTGTTGGATGAGTAGATACAACTGAGACTTATCCTTGTTGTTATGTTTTTCCTTTAAGCTTATATAAGTTAGCCACTATCTTTTTGCTTTCATAATTACAAATGCACCTATAATGATGACTTTAAGAATGACATCTTGTATCTAGGTTTTATACCTATCACTATTAATATTTCTTAAAGACAATATATTTTTCTTTAAACATTTCACATGCCAGACCTTTTGGATTGTGCGAATTATACTATCATACATCTTTTAATTTGATGGTGCTTATAACAACAATTTATAAGAAACGATCATCTCCCATGAACACATATCCTCTAGAACTAGGCTTGTAATGGTGGAACCATTCTCTCTGTGAGGTCATATGCCACATTGCTGTTGAGTCTACAAGTCAGATATCACTGAAACTTTTTCTGCCTTTAGCAACTATTGCTCCCTCACTATATATGACTTCTTCATCATCAAAGGTGCTTGTAACATATCTTTGAGCACTCGATATCTCAATATTTTTGCCTTTAGCCCCTATGCTCTTCATCAAATGCCAACATTCATTTTTATAATGTCCTTTTTTTATTGCATTTGAAACACTTAATATTTTTTTTGCTATTCGATTTTGATCTACCTCGATTCCGGCTCCTACTTGAGCCATGCTTTGTTGATCTTCCTCCTGTTACTGCCAATGTTTTTGCTTGTTATGAACAAATCAACCTGTCTTCCTTGTTTTTGCGCTTATTTTCTTCTTCCAAAATAACTAGTGCAATGTCATTAAAAACTAGGTAGTTTAGAATAATATTATTGGTCAGGTTGATGATGAGTTGGTTAAAGGAATCAGGTAGACTTTGAAGTAGAATTCAACAAGTTCATTCAACTCTATTTTGTGACCCAATGATGTGAGTTGAGAAAATAAAGTATTCAAAGCGTTGATATGCTTTGTCACTAAAGTAGTTTTCGACATTTGTGGAGTATATAATTTCCTTTTGAGGAAAATTTTATTGTGAAGTGACTTAGCCTTGTATAATTTGGTCAAATGATCTCAAATTTCTTTCGCCATTTTCTTCTCCTCTATGTTAGACAATATCTCATATGTAAATGCTAGATGAAGATTTGCAACTATATTCCTGTCCATGTCATTCCATTTATTTCAATCTATGAATTATACTAACTTTTCACTGATAGAAGCAAGACAATTATCTTTTTTCAAGATAGCCTTTATCTTATGCTTCAATAGTGAAAATTACTATTGTTAAACTTTTCCATATTAAATTTTGCTGTTATTGCTTCAATCACAGTCTATTTGTGAGCAAAAATAGCTCCCACTATTTTTCATGAATAGTAATTGTACATAAGAATAGTGTATCGTACACGTGAATAGTATTTAGTATCTTATAATGGGCAAAATTTATCTTACTTATTTTTTGATGTGGAGGATCTATTATTACAGTGGCAGCCATAGTGCATATAATAAGTAGATAATAACACACCCAAATAGGCTCTGATACCAATTGTAGAGAAAATAGATACTGGATAGAAACAATACTATAACAAATAATTTGAGATGACATAGAATTTTACATGGAAAAACCCCAATAGGATAAAACCACGGATAAGAAAGAAATGATTTCACTATGAGAAAAATAGGAATTATACATTCTTTTTATATAGTAAGGATAATATAATATTGTAAAATCTGTTGCTAATATGAGAATACTAATATAACTCTATATACTTCATAACTCTCTCTTTCTATATAAGATTGCTCCTTTTTTGGGTGTGAGAAATGAGGTTCTGAAGCTCTCAATTTATAGGGAAAAATGAAGGGCTTCAATGCAATTTATAAAGGACTAAACTACAATTACCAAAAATTTTTCCCCAATTTTCTTTTGTTGTTCACCAATTTCGCCAACCAAGATAATTAGTCTTGGTAGAGGAACAAACTTTGACAGTTCACAGTTTGCCTTTTCATAAGAAAGTAGGAAGAGTTATGGTTAACAACTTGGTTCTTGTGTTCAAGGAATGAGCGAGGGATCCTTTATGAACTAATATGAAATGGATGTGTATGAAAATTTAAATAGAGTTGTTTTTAAAAGGTCAGATTTAGTTATAGGAATCCAAGTTAGGGAATGGGAATAAGAATTACATTCTCATGTTTGGTTGCCTTTAATTTATAGTATTCTTATTGTTTAGATAATCAACTTACTGCTTTTTTATTCAATTTAATCCCAGACTCATTTCTTTTCCTATTCTCATTTTTATTTTCATTCCCTAACAAAAATTCCAACAACTAAACAGGCCCCAAGTGTTTGTGAAAATGTTTTTGTTTATTTGTTTGTTTAATTATTATTATTTATTATCATTATTAATCTTCAAATCCTTTAGTGCGTGGTATGGTTAGAATGGTAGAGATGTTTTGGAGATGATGAAGTGCATGCCCAAACAATATTAATTTGTGCTATTGGTGATGGCATGTGGGTAGCTATTTATTTTTGTCCCTTTTTGTCTCATGTTTATTTTTTGTTTTTGCTTATTCTTCTATTTTATTTTATTTGTTTATTTGACTTTGTTTGATTGGGGTCTTGAGATATGAAAATACTATATGAATAAATATAGTTTATAAATACACATAAATAAATACTATTTAGTTCATTTCGTTCCTTTATCGATAGTGTTGTCATGTGGGACATCACATCTCTTCAGACACTTGGAAAATTAGCTACTATGTGAGAACTTTGGTCCCTTTAGGTTTTTAAGAGCGAAAAATGTGGTTTTCAATAATTGAAACAAAAATAAAATCATAATACGATTCATTCTATTGTTAGTTCTCCTGTGAGATCATTAGTCTCTTTAGTCACGTAGGAATTAACAAGTAAACACTATGTGAGACCTTAGACTCTTTAAGGTTTTGATAATTAATGTGTAATTTCTAGGATAAACAAGTAAACACAAATTAATAGTAATGAAATCAAATAGTTTGTTAATTACGAAATAATTAATTTTGTCTTTTTTTTTTCTTCTAAAAAGTCATCGTTTGAGCATTAATTTCTTTAGGTAGGTGAAGATTAACCAATAGAGGCTGTGTCTTTAGTCTTTTTAAGCTTCGAAAATTAACATTAATTTCCATAAAAATATAAAAATAAAAATAACTTCAATCTCATATGAATAGTTTATTTACTTTACCTATAATTAGTAAACAAAAAATCCTTGGAAAATTAAAACAAAAATTCTAATTTCAAAAAATCCTTAAAATTATAAATCCCAAAGACCCAAAATATTGCCCCTTAATAATTTCATTTCTTAATGGAATTTAAAATAAAATTTTATCTTCAAAAATACAAAAGATGTAAATTCAAAAATTTTAAAATTCTTTTCCATCGTAATTTCATTCCATTGTCAAAATTCAGATTCAAATTCCAAAAATCCAAAAAATTAAAAAGAGTAAAAATGAAAAGGGCAAGAGAGTAAGATCAAGCTGATTTCATAAATTAAAATACACAAATTAAATTTCAATCTCATTTTGTTTTTGAAAATTTGTTTGATTTCAACTATATTATTCTTTTCTCAAAAATAAAATGCTAACCAACTAAGGCGCCTTTTTAGTCAAACTACATAGACTTTGATATCTATTACTAGGTATGTAGACCCTAGATTCTCATCTTAAGTCATGTTTACCCCTTGTAAATATCCATTTTTTCCGCTTTCTTTCGTTTCTTTTCATTTATTTATTTTTGTTCCTGTTTTCTCTTTCAGGTTTCACATTTATTAATGAAGGTAATCAAAATAAAATTATGGCCATATTATGTTAATTTCACTTGACTAGTTTAGGTTAACTGTCCATATGGACGGGTAGTGTGAAGTGCCTAACACTTTCCCTCTACTCAAATAGACTCTTGAATTTATCTATATTTTTGCAGACCATCCTTCCATTTCTTTTTATTTAAAAATGGATTTTCAAAGTTTTCTTTTACAAATTTTACTAGCAAATCCTAAATAAATTGGTTTTTGAAACTATTTTGAGAGCCAATTTGTTTCTCTTTTATTTTCACATTATCCATGTCGTGCTCAACCCTTTAACATGTTGTCAGAGGTGACATATGTATATTTAAATTAGTAATAAAGTATATCACAAGAGCTTCCTAGACAAAAAGCTTTTCTATATTCCATTTGGTCCTGGGTTTGAATCCTTATGTTATTGACTATAAACAAATTTACATATTTTTCAATAGATAAAATTGTAAACTTGATAGATTTAATAAGTTAATCGTATGTTTATTTGAGTTTGCACTAAGTTTGTGTGTGAGTTAACTCATTTTCTTTAGATATAATCTTAAACTTACATATAATAAACTCTCGAATTTGACAACCATATATATATATATGAGAATAAAAAAGCAAGTATGAAGCATATTTTCAAGAAAAGGATACAAAAATGAGGATTGAAGGCAGCTTTAAAAGGAGTTTCTCTTCTTTTCTTTATTTCTTTATTCTTTTTAATGATTTAAGGACTTGTATTCACTTTGAGAATGGTCTTTGACGCACCCATATCGAACTAAACTTCTTTTCTATGGATCTAATGTAACCTTAACTTCTATTTTCAATGAATTCCATGTAATTTCTTTATTTCTTGCTATTTGGGTACTTATATCAATTTGAACTTAATGTCATTCATAATTTAGTCAATTGTGAAAGTAATTTATTAGTTTAGGTGTAGTTGAAAAGAGAAACTTGGAACTAACTAGTGCAACCTATGATTAACTTCTAGTTTTTAATTTGTAATTAGAATAAAAATATACCTAATTATCATAGACAATCAAATTAAAGTTAGGACTTATTATCGTTATTAAAGAGCAATTTACCATAAGAATATAAAATATTAATCTAATAGTTAGATTCATATAAGATTTAGAAGAACCATATGAATAAACCCTGAAGTAGCACTCAAAAAAAGAGATTAAAGATGTTGGATTCTTTTAAGGAAAATTACTTTGGGGGAGTTAGAAACTAAGATCTTACTTAATTGAGTTTTTACAAATCAATTTGCAATTGTTCTCTTTTAATTTAATTTTTTTAAAAATATCTTTCATATATCTTTATTACTTGAATTAGGGGTATGAATATGATACTGTTTGGATTGACTTACCTTAAATAGATAAGTCAATCCTTGAAACATTCTTATTTACTACTTATTTACAATTCTTGTGTTTTCAAATTCCACGACGCAAATGTATTTAAATAGTGCTTAAGCTTACCATTCAACAAGGGGACAAAATATCACGGTTTATGTATATACGTGTTCGAAGGTTATTTTTAAGTCTTATTAAATTAAAAGGCTTTTAAACCTCTTTAAAATACAATTCACATGTAGTGTCTGACATATTGAGGCAACTTCTTGGTAAATAGGATAGACTTATCAAAGTAATTTTAATTTTTTTTATTTTTATTTTTGCATGAAGGCCTCCATAGATTTCATAGGATTGGTATTTGGCTAAATTCCAATTCTTACTACATTATAGTAAAATACTAATTTGATCGTTTACTTTTGAGTCTAATTTCAATTAGATCTTTCATTAATTTTTAGTCTTAATTTAATTTTTTTTTTACCAATTTTCAATTTTAAATTCATCTATCACTTATGAGTCTAGTTTTGATTTGTTCCCTTACTAATATAATATTAGCTTATTTAATCTAAGTTTAGTTAAGAATGATTGACTAAACATATTAATTTTCGTATTAATGAAGAACTAAATTAAGACTAAAAATTAGTAAGAAATTAAATTGAGATTAAACTTATAAGTGAGAGGCAAACTAAAATTGATAATTACCGAATGATCAAATTGAAATGCAACTAAGAAGTAAGGGATCAATGGAAAAAAAAAAACTTTTAAGTATAATAAAATCACTTTATTCATAATACTAATAAGCATGAAATATTTATAATTTGAGGAGAAAATGTACATTTATAGTTAAAAAATTAAGAAAAAATTAATTGAGTTTAAAAAGTAAAATTAAATAAAATTATTCTTTTTTTAAATTTACACTTTTTTTCTTTCTATATCTTTTTAACTATACATCGTGATTTCATTCAAATTGCAAGTACAGATCCGATGTTAATAGATAAAAAAAGCTTTTCCATTTCACCTTTTCCGTCTCAACAATCAAAGGGGTTTTATCTAAAAGAAACAGTACAAAAATAAACAATAATAATAAAAAAAAAACTATTAAAAAATAATGCCAATCTGGCTCAGATCTTATGTTTCTAAAATTCCCTTGCAACTCACTGCCACCAATGATTTTCAAATAAAACCGCAAAACAACGGTCACCATTGGTCCTCATATTTCCTAAATTACCCCTGATAAAACCCATAATTACGTGTTGAACCCTCCTATTAATATTCCTCACTCACTCCGCTTATTCATTTCCGTTTATTTACCACTGCTCGGAGAAACCTCGTTCTTCCGTACTTCTCTTTCCTTCTCTGAGATCTTCCTTCGATTTTCCCTCACTTCCCCGAGAAAATGAGAGAAATCCTTCACATCCAAGGTGGCCAGTGCGGTAACCAAATCGGCGCCAAATTCTGGGAGGTCATCTGCGATGAGCATGGCATTGACCACACCGGCAAGTACAGCGGCGATTCCGATCTCCAGCTTGAGCGCATCAATGTCTATTACAACGAGGCCAGCGGAGGCAGGTACGTTCCACGCGCCGTTCTCATGGATCTGGAACCTGGTACCATGGATTCCGTTAGATCCGGTCCATTCGGTCAGATCTTCCGGCCCGATAACTTCGTGTTTGGGCAGTCTGGTGCGGGGAACAATTGGGCCAAGGGTCATTACACTGAAGGAGCTGAGCTCATCGATTCGGTGTTGGATGTTGTCAGGAAGGAGGCCGAGAATTGTGATTGCTTGCAGGGTAATGAGCTCGTCGATTCGTTCTTTTGGCCTTCCTTGTTTCTTTTTTCAATTAACTTTGTATCTGGGTCGGCGTTGTTAGAGCAGTCTTATAATAGGAAAGTTCAGATTTCATTATCATGTTGCAGGCTGCTGTTCCTGGATTGATTGCATGTATTTTAGGGTCCTGGAAATCATGACTATTTGCAATGCATTAGGTTCTTGTGTTTTTTTTTATTTGGTTTCTTGTGGTGATATGAAGGCTATGGTAGGGTTCTTAAGCCATTTTCTATCTTCCGATTAGGCATTGCCCTGTTTGTCTGTTGCAAATTGTGGGTTTTTAGTTTATTTTATTTTCCTTGCATTATATTTTGGAGACATACCCTGTATTAGCAGTCAACCTTTGTAGTTCGGTGTAGTTTGTGCTTTTCCAAAATAAATTATTATCTGTCAGTTCCTATTTTTGTTGTCAGTCTTAGTGTCCTAGGAGCTTTTGCACAAGTATGAAGGCTAAAATTATGTAAAGTTTTCATGTCTATGACTAAAAGTCAAGCTATTCAATATTTTAGATACTGCTCCTTAGCTAAATAAATTGCATTTTTTCTTATTCTGATATTTTGTGAGCAGGATTTCAAGTCTGCCACTCTTTGGGGGGAGGCACTGGCTCTGGCATGGGAACCCTTCTCATTTCAAAGATAAGGGAAGAGTATCCAGATCGCATGATGTTGACTTTTTCTGTCTTTCCCTCCCCGAAGGTATCTGACACAGTTGTGGAGCCCTACAATGCCACACTTTCTGTGCATCAGCTTGTTGAAAATGCTGATGAATGCATGGTCTTGGACAACGAAGCTCTCTATGACATCTGCTTCCGTACTCTGAAGCTTGCTACTCCAACTTGTAAGTTTTTACTTCATCTATCTGAATTTGAGTAGATTAGTGCAACTTTTCTTCTTCTTTTTCTTACTGTTGTTAGTGCTAATTATCAATTGGTATACCTTTCAATTCGCTATCTGATGAGGATGTTATATCCGTGTATTTGTTGGAGGACCCAAGTGAATTTAGGTCATCTGTCTCTCTCCTGGTGGTTGTGGTTGTTGAGGTTTTGAAATCATTTGGTTGTTAGTCTCTTTCTTTAGAAGGGTTATATTAGATAATATTCTATGTTGTTAATTTCATCTGATTTGTTTCTTATTTTATTACAGTCGGTGACCTTAACCACCTCATTTCTGCCACCATGAGCGGAGTTACTTGCTGCTTACGATTCCCTGGGCAGCTAAACTCTGATCTTCGAAAGCTTGCTGTGAATCTTATCCCATTCCCTCGTCTCCATTTCTTTATGGTTGGATTTGCACCCCTAACGTCAAGAGGATCCCAGCAGTACCGTGCCTTGACAGTGCCTGAATTGACTCAGCAAATGTGGGATGCTAAGAACATGATGTGTGCTGCAGATCCACGCCATGGTCGTTATTTGACTGCATCAGCAATGTTCCGTGGTAAGATGAGCACCAAGGAGGTAGATGAACAGATGATCAATGTACAAAACAAGAACTCTTCTTACTTTGTTGAGTGGATACCTAATAATGTCAAGTCTAGCGTGTGTGATATCCCACCTAAGGGTCTTAAGATGGCTTCTACTTTTATTGGAAACTCAACATCAATTCAGGAGATGTTTAGGAGAGTTAGTGAGCAATTCACAGCAATGTTCAGGCGCAAGGCTTTCTTGCACTGGTACACTGGTGAGGGAATGGACGAAATGGAGTTCACTGAGGCCGAGAGTAACATGAATGATCTGGTGGCTGAGTACCAGCAATACCAGGATGCTACTGCCGATGAGGAAGAGTTTGAGGAAGAAGAAGAGGATATGGATGCTTGATGTGCGTCTATGAGTTCTCAAGGTTGTCTATGAGTTCTCAAGGTTGTCTGAAATTCCGTTATGGTTGGGTTTGGGCGAGTGGTCAAGTTTAAGTTGTGCAGTCAAATTAGATTGACTTGTTGATGTGTATGCTGTTGTCTGAAATGTGGATCATTGTATAAGCTGGGTTTGTTGACAATGCTTCTGTTTTTGAGATTAATGTGGATGTCTGAAGTAGCCTAGTAGGTAGATAAATTCATAGAGTCGAGGTTGGCAGATTTTTCCCGTCTTTTTTGTTTTAATATTGTGATTACGTTTTGTTATGAATTATGACAAGTCTGTTCCTTATTAAGTCCCTTTTGGCAGTTTAAGCCAGGCAATTATTTTTTTTCGGTCCGGAAAACTTCGAACACAGCGTCGAGGTAATCTAGATGATTCCACGGTTGAATTTGCGGATTTAAAAACTAGATTTGTCGTGGTCACATTTTGTTTTTTTTAAAAAAAAATTACAATGAAGGGGAGTCGCATTATAATTTTTGAAAGAATAAATTTTAAAACACTAATTTAAAAAGAAAAGTTGATTGTGCACGAGAAAGTGGTTACACACTTATAGTATATATTTCTAAAATCGATTTTCCTATAAAATGAGTGTGACCTTAGTCTTATCGTAATTATGAAATTAAAGCAAGGAAAGAAAAATAAAGTATTGAAAAAAATTTAATCATTTAATTTTTATAGTTTACTTGAGTTTGTGAATTAGTCTTTACACTTAAACTTTTATTAAATCATTCTTTATTGTTTCAATTTTTTGCAAATTAGTCCCTACCATTAATTTAACTCTTAATGCTATTTGTTATGGTGTGATGTGGACTGTCCGTGTAGAGAATGAGTCAAGTCTAACTCCACATGGATTAGTTTTTTTTTTTTTTGTCTAAACCCCTGAATAAGAAGACTTAGCAGCAAAGAGGGGAAAGAAAACTACAGTAACTAAGAGCATGATACACTTTCCTAGATGCTCAGTAATCAAAACTGAATGTCCATCGCTTAAATGAAATAATTAAATGGTGAATCAAACCGGCCGCAATAACTTCTGGACAGAGGATTACAGGAGGCCAAGCTTTTGCTATGAAAATAATAGAAGATTAGCTTTCAAAACCCTATGAACTTGAAAAGATGTAATTTTTCCCATCCTGCATGTTGAGTAGTAGCATCCAAGCCCAAGCTTTGAAATAAGATAATAACAGCACGAGGATAATAACAGACGCCCCAGCATAAGGGTCTTGCAATTCTCTTTCCCTTGTTTCTCGGCCATCTCTACAGAGCTCAATAAAAATAAATAAATTGTTTTGCGTGCCATCCTTCTGGAGTTGTTCTTTCTAAAATAAAGATATCAGTAACTGGAGGTGAATGAATTGCATAAAAGCGTCATGGTTTGGGAACTGTGAGTGGTGGGATGGGAGGTTAACTATAGTGCTGAAATAAAGCCTGATGCAAATGATGGATTTATCGTCATTATACACAAGGCCACAAAGATCTTTTGGATTAGGATTTGAAAAGGAATGCCATGGGCGAGCGAAGCACATGGATTTGGATTTGAAGTTGGTTTAGGAGATGCATGTATTACCTGTAATATGTTTTACTTTGGAGTAGAAACCAACTAAGTTGTGCTACCTAGAGAAGGGTGGGTGTGAAGTTTTGTTCTTAGGTTACTTAAACATTCGTCAATTTTTTCCTTTTACTTTATATCTATATTTGAGCAATATGAGGCTCCTGCTTCATGGCCCAGGATAATTTTTTGGTTACTGGAAGCAATAGGCTACAAAAATGTTGACAAATAAGAAAGCAATGCCATAAGCCTACTAAATTGAGGTGGGGTTCAAGGACTTCCATCCAAGGTGGTAAAATCTTGAATATATGACCATATATAGGTAAAGAAGATGATACCCTAGAGCTCAGTGCTCACCACGCTCATGCCAACAAAGAATTCTTGCTCTTTCTCTCCTTTCTTTCTTTATGCGTCTTCTTATTTCAAGTTTTAGAAATTAAAACCCAAAAGGAAAAAACTATTCCACATGAGTATCTGACTTGGCATTATTTTCCAGGTGGGAAGTACACATCACACCATAACAAACCGTGCTAAGGATCCAATTAATGACAGGGACTAACTTGAAAGAAAATTAAAACAATAAGAAGTGATTTAAAAGAATAAAAATATAAGGACCAATTTGCAAAATCAAGTAAAGTATAAAGATTTAATGGTTAAATTTTTCTTAAAATATTTTAAAAGGCGAATTTGATTTAAGATTAATACTTTCACATAATTTGAAAAAGAAAGTATATAAAAATAGGGTGACATTTTATTATTAAGAAAAGAATAAGATAATAGAAATTAATTTGATTCTCGTAAACAAAACAATAAAAATATAGTTGTTAACTTATGAAATCATTGGCAATATCATGATATTTTTTCTTTTGTTGCCACTCTCTCGTATATTTGTCCATTCTCTGATGACTTTCAAGATAGGAACATTCAGTTAACTTTTTTACCATTGGTTTGCATGCTCACCACTTAAAGGGAAAATGTTAAAGTTGATTATACAATTAATACATTTAACATTTTCAAAATATACATCATCGTTATGAGTGTAATCGATGGACAAGGTTAAATAAAAGCATCAAAATGAACAAATCATAGATTTACTAATTTATCCTAAAACATAGATCATTCCAAATATTTTTAAAAATAAAAAATAAAATTTTTGTAAAACTAAGAAAGCACAAACATTAAAATGTTTAGGAGAGCTAAAAAGTTGTCATATGACATTTACAAAGTAGACTATCAACCTTGTATTCTATCATTTTCTATGAATTTTTTCACTTTATTTTAGTGGAGCTTATTATTGGTTATCTCTAAGTTTACTTATGCTATTATACTAAAATAAAATATCAAACATAATTCTTTGAGAAATATATGATTTGTCTCTATTTTCCTTTTTGTTGAGAATGTTCTATTTTATTCATAGTTACTAATAATTGCCATTCATGTCACCCCAAAGTTTTAAGCCAACTAATGAGAGTTTAAACAAGGGGGAAAAAAAAACCAAATTCACATCTTTATGAATGTTCATGTAATAACCCAATTAATTAGGATTAATGATTTAACTAATAGTATATTATTTTGTTATGTGTATTAGTACAACGAGATTGAGGTTGGCTCAGTGGTCAGGCTCCAGGCTTCATTTCCTCAGGTCGTGGGTTCGAGACTGGAAAGCTAACCTTTCTTGTTTTTTTTTCTGAGGCTGTCACGTGTCCCCTCCTACAGTGAAATTATTGAATTGCCCCTAGATTCAACGTTTTGCATGGGCAGTTACTGGAGGAACACGCAGAGGTGAAGGAGAGAGGAGTGCAGCCCGAGAAGCCACCATGATCGTGCCTCAACCTCGCCGGAGCTGAGCCGCGTTCCCCTGAGCATCGGCAGCCAGTCACCGGTCAAACCCTGCCATTTTTCTGGCTGGGAATCGCCATTTCTGTCGCGGGAAGCAGTGAAAAATCACGGCCTTGGTTGGCCGTCGGTGAGATGATTTTTTGGTGAGTCTTGGACGGGTTTTGTTCCTTGCTTCTTGGCCGGCAATTTCCACCTGGGTTCGAGCTCGGTTGGCCGTCGGTGGAGCTGTTTTTCCAGTGGGTCCGAGGAGCTCGACATAAGGACGCTTTTGGGAGAATTTGGTGCGTTTTAAGCTATTCTTTCTTGAGATTTAGGTGAGGAATAGCATTGTCGGCACTTATACAATGAATTTGAGCTCTAAAACCATGAATTTTGGTTGGTTTTAAGAAGAATTGCTGACAGGGACCAAAATGAAAAATGTTCGAAAATTTTGGGTTCTTGAGAAAATGGAAAAATTTTGACTTGTAATAGGTTCAAATTGATTCTAGATTAACACTTTTAAGTTGGTGGGCATGAGAAACTATGAATTGTCTTAAATTGCATTGGATTGGAGGTTAGGGCTTGAAATGAGGGACTAAAATGAAAATCTAGAGAAAATATGTGGGGAAGAAAATGTAAATTTGCCACAAGTTTGGGAAAGATAGAGATGGAGTTAAGGAGAGGGGATTAGGGTCCTAAATTGGGATAATAAATCGGAAGAAGAATAATTCCTGCATGAAATTGGTGCAGGTGAATCGTAGGAGTGATTTTGGCACCCTAAGAGGGCAGTGAAATGCTCAAGACAATCGACGTCTAGGTGCGCAGATAGCACCCCCAAAAAACTCTTATTACACTTTGGTTATTCTTGCTTCAATTGTTTTCTAAATATAACAAATTTCATTGTGATTATGCCTCACCGGATTAGGGGTTAGAAGTAAGAGACTTTCTGTATATGTTGAATGACCTTAACTACAGTATTGGACTCATGATATGTTTAGAGGTGATCACTAAATAGTTAGGATCAGAAACACAGATGATTTTTCGCATATTTCCATCTTTGTATGCATGCTTGACTTAAATCCCTGTTCGTTGGGAGGACTGATAGATGATAACCTTCGTGAGATATACTCACGCTTGTTGGTTAGTTACCCTCGAGGATTGTGTATCCTCGCCTATTGGTTAGTTACCCTCGAGGATTGAGTATCCTTGCCTGTTGGTTAGTTACCCTTGAGGATTGTGTATCATCGCCTGTTGGTTAGTTACCCTCGAGGATTGTGTATCCTCGCCTCTTGGTTAGTTACCCCCCGAGGATTGTATATCCTCGCTTATTGGTTAGTTACCCTTGAGGATTGAGTATCCTTGCCTGTTGGTTAGTTACCCTCGAGGATTGTGTATTTTCGCCTGTTGATTAGTTACCCTCAAGGATTGTGTATCCTCACTTGTTGGTTCTTAGCAGTCTTTCCCTCAAATGATTTTTTTTATAAGTTGATTGTTTCCCTGTGAATGACATCTTGATTTAATGTTTCGGAAAAGTGGATTATTTAGCTCAACTGTTAAATTGCAAGAAAACGGATTTAAACATTATTGTATTGTATTCAGATCTTGATTATGTTAAATTTCTTTTTATATATGAAATTATTTACTGACTTGGGGTGCTATCTGCCGGAAAATCTTTGGCCCCAAATAGAAAGATAGACGACCTTTCGGAGCCGGCGGAGCACTGACGGGGAGCCCGTGGTGAGCCCGCTTGGTTTGGGTGCGAGGCGTACTCTTTTGTTAGATGATATTGATGGCGATATTTTTGGGATGTATATATATCTAGATTGGTAGCCATTATTGTATATTGGGATTATTTTGTGACCACAGCTGAACTCGCCACATATTGTTGCATGTTGTAAATTATTGGACTGGGTTGGTGGGAGTGGAGCTCCCCAATTTATGTATTGCTTTGCAGACTTGTAGAAATTTCGGGACGTCCTATTTACTGGGGAAGTGCTGCCGAAATTTCTATAAGTTTCCTCGTTTTGTATTGAAATCCTCATTTTATATATTAAGGCAAACGGTAGTCATAGGGATTAGAATGGTATGATATTGATTGTCCCTCTAGTGTTAAGCTTGTAGGTTAGGGAAATTTTCTCGTGATCTGTGCCGGTCCCACCCCAGGAATTTCGGGGTGTGATAGTTCATGAGCCATACTGTTACAAAAATTTTCACAAACTATTTAAAAAATAATTTCCAAGATGAGTAAAATATGAAAATAATTTTTGACATGTACAAGTTTAATTTTAAATGTCTAGAAGACTTCATATTTAAAGAAAATAAATCTATTATAAAATTTTGCAAGATCAAGTTCAAAAGATGTACAAAACAACGGGTTAGGATGTAAATAATATATTTCAATTAAGCATACAAAATCCCACTTGATCACTTGAATAAGTCTAAAAAGACCACTTGTAGACAAACATGTACCCTTCTAGCAAATGAAATACTTTATGATTAAGATTTAAAAATAGGTTCCCGAAAGCACAACAAGGACATATAGATATACCAAATAATAATTTGTTATCCAAATCATGATTTTTTTTAAAAAAAAGCATATAAAGTGGATAAGATATAGATATAACTGAAATTGTATTATTTCATGGCCTTTTTGTCAATTGTTCGGTATTGATGTAAAGTTATTTGTTTTTCCACTTTGCACTTGTGACACCAATATCCAAGTTTCAAGTATTTTGAAAAATATGCTTAATCAAAGAAAATTGTTTGCCATCTATGTGTATTGCATTTTTAAATGAGTGATCTGTTTCATTGTAAGAATCCATTGTGGGTCTAAAGGATTAAATTGTAAAAGAGTCAATGCTTTTAGTAATTAAGTCAAAATAAGATAATTGACTATATGAAATTTAGCACTAACTCTTTATATGTGTGTGTATATATATAATCGATTATACTCGATTTGCAATACTCCTTTCTCAATATATAAACATAGTAAAACTAACAATTTAAGAATGTGACTCAGGATGAAGTTACATATCAATGAGAATATATTTATACATTGATTTGATTAATATAATGGTTATACCTAAGGAGAATCAGTATTCCTCAATAAATATCAAACATAGTTAAAAAATAGGTTTTATAATTTGATACATTGGCCATGATATTTGAAAGATTTCATTTTCTCACTCATTACTTCTCTTTGTAAGTTTTAAACTTTGTAAGTCTATATTTTAGTACTTGAAAAAGCTCTCTTTGATAATTTTTTCTCTTCTATAACAATTTATCCATCATATATAATAATACAACTATTGTATACTTTAATAATAATTAGCACAATAAATATTTTTATTATGTATATGAAATTCTGATAATTATATATCCAATATATATAATATTAAAGTTTATTGAATACTAATATAGGCATATCTGAAGAAAGATTTAGTATAAAGTATTATAAATTAATAATTAATAAACTAAAGACAGGTATTAATGTTATATTTATAACCTATTTGTCACATATTTATTAGATCAAAACCAAACATTAAGGCCAACGTAACGTAGCCACGATGGAGAGGTGGGCTCTGTTTTCATTTGAGCCTTTACAGTCTAAATTCTGATATCTTTCACTAATATCAGTTTGAATTTTCTTTCTCATTATTCATCATTCGCCATTGAAAAGAGTTCTGTTGTCTTCAATTAGGAAGTCAACAAAGAGAGCAAGCCTGGTGGGGCACGTATTGCAAAGCTCCAACAGATAATCCTGCTCAAGCTCACCTTTATCTCATGGCCATGCTTGGTTAGCGACTATTTGGTTGCAAGAATGCACAAGAAAAAAGTGTGAATAAAAATAAAAATAAATTTTGATCAAATAAAATCCTATTACCTGTTATTATATAAGGTATTAGGTATGACATGAAAAGAAATACAATAAAATGAGCACATTTGCATTTGGTTGGATGAAAGCATTGTAAGAATAAAATGCAAAATTAAGCGGATGATTATAATCCCTAATGCAAAAAATATTAAAACATATATTTTTTATTTTAATCAGTAAAAATATGTTATTAACAGTAATAATACAAGATATAAAAACATACAATTTTCAAATTTGAAGGAAAACATTTTCCATCATTGGATAATAAGAAAATATCAAAATAGTTATTTCAAATTTTTTATTAATAAGAATCATTTTTTAATTATTATCAACTATAAAAGTCATGAGATGTGCAAGAAAAACTTATACAAATTAGAATGCATAGACTAGGAGCAACTTACTATATTATGTATTTAAAATCTAAACAATTTAGCAACCTAAACAAAACCAAACAGATTCAAAACATATATTTCCTTATATCCAAAATCATGTATACTTTGGTCAATTCAGTACATGTTTTCAAAATTTTTCTTCTTTATTGTCTCCAAAATTTTGCTGGTAAGAGTAATCTGATTCTATACTTTTACAGGCTTTGGCATATCCATTCCAGATATCTTCTACTCTAAGTGCTTCTTGCACGGTGCAACTTCATCTTTGGAACAAGAAAATAGCTGCGACACAAGCTGCAACTACTTCGAGAGTCATACTCTTGAGGCCATATCCATTTTCCACCTATGCTTTTTGTGGCATGTATTAATACCAAAAGAATGGTGACAAGTCCTGCTTTCATCCAAAGCAAACTTATCCTGTTAAGTGTTATTGCAAAGACATGGCAACTTCACATAGAGTGTCAATCCCAAAACATTAACCCAGTAAGACATAGCACGTGCTAAGGCAGCTCCTTTGGCTTTCTTAACCCAGTAAGGTATATAGCATGCACACGAAGGACAATTAAAACAAACCACACAACCAAAGCATACTTAGTTTGAAAACAGCATGATACCCATGCAGGCTTTCTTGATGATGTTCCTTGTAAACAAAATAAATTTGACAAATAATTAGCACATACCAATTCTTCACATATAATAATCAACATAGAGCATCATGCTTGCATACAACCACTTCAAGTAGCTGATGCGTAGACAGGGGAGATTGAACTATACACAGAACAAAGATTGTGGACAGATACGGTCAAAATCAAACTTACCTGCAGCTGGTCATGTTACTCTATTCGCACAGCAGGAGCAATGCAATCCCTCGTTGACTCCAGACAATAACTCGACCACCTTCCACTTCCTGGACACAGGTGACCAGAAATGGCGCACTAGGGAGAGCTAGGGTTCAGAGCTTATTCCACAGGGCAAATAAGTCACATAAAATGCCATTCCCAGGAGAGCTGCTCATTCCTCCACTTGAGCAAGGGAGAGCTAATTCCCACACCTGAGGGATTACCATTCCCTCAGGAAAGGGAATGCCAAGTCAATCCAGTAACCAAACAAGGGAATGGGCTTCAAAGACATTCTCATTCCCACTCCCATTCCCTCCCTCCAATCTTGCAAGCATACAGGCCCTTAATTTCTTTAAACCAACTACAAAGTTATAGATTTGGCACATCGCCCCAAGAATGCCAGGATGCAACTTGCAAACTCTTTTCTGCTTAATAACCACATACAACATTGTTGCCTGTTCCATCATAATGGGCTGATAACCCAGCCAGTGATAGGATTCTGCCTGCGAAGTCTGAACTTCCTGTGTCCACCACCTTGCAACCGTTCAAGTATGGCATACGTAATAGAATCTGGTGTCAATCCTTGATGTTTAAGTTTTGCATAAAGATCCACTGCCTCAGCAGTTCTCCCGCAGCTCTCAAGACAGTCAAGTAAGATATTATATGTGACTATGTTAGGAGAGCATCCTTCAGAAAGCATTTCATCAAACAATCTACATGCCATCTCAACTTTATCTGTCTTGCCAAAGCACTCAATAAGTGTGCTATAAGTGACAACATCTGGACTTAATCCTTTCTCTTGCATCTCTTTAAACCTCATGTGAGCTTCGTCAAGATCCCCATTTTTCCCTAGGCAATTAATCAAGCAGTTATAGGAGATTACATCAGGTTTACAACTACTACTCTCTAGTTCTTCAAAAATTCTAATAGCTTCATCAACTCTTCCAGCCCTTCCAAAGCTAGAGAGCAGAATATTGTAGGTAAATATGTCTGGTGGAGGACCATCTTGTTTCATCTTTTCAAAAAGATCATGTATATGTGAAATTTGCTTCAATTTTCCAAGAGCTGTAAATACTGTATTATACATAATCGTATCAGTGCTTAAACCCTTTTCATGAATTTTATTTAAAAGGTCTATAGCCTCTGTTGTTTTACCAGAACAGCATAGACTCTCCAACATGGCCATGTAAGCATCCTTGTCACCCTTATTAAAAGAGCTCCACATGTTGCAAAATAGCCTGTGAGCTTCACTTGGACGGCCCAATTTACTTAGAGTCCTCACAAAATATGCATATATTTGCTTATTCATGTATTTCTTTGATAACTCCACAACTGTATCAAGTTTATCAAGTTGCCCTTCAGCAACAAGAACATTCAAAAGCACACTGTATGTAAATTCATTGGGCTCACAGTCATTATCCACCATTTTTGAGAAGAGTTGGATGGCCTTGTCTACCATCCGGCCCTTGGCAAGTGCCTCAATCATAGTATTATAGGCAATCAAATTTAGAGAGCAGCCCTTAGCTAACATTTCTTGAAAAAGTGCTAGTGACTCATCAGTTTTACCAATTTTGCCTGTCATTCTGATCATAATGGTGTATGTGAACATATCAGCCTCACAATGCTTCCGTTTCATGTCTTTGAATATCTTATATGCTTGGTCCACCTGCCAAAAGTATTCCATATGATTAATGTAACATGTATTTTGAAAGTAACTTACAATACTTTTAGAACTGAATTACTTGTTCATCAATTAATTCAGGCTAATCTTTGACAAACTTTGAGCTACTAAGTGTACCTACCCATACAGTTTTCAGACCAATGGTTAGCAAATAATTAAACTTTCCATGACAAAACTATACAAATGAGTGCTTTTAGTCATGTCCAATCCAAATTATTCCAAAAATCAGAGAGAATGCTAGATGCAAACCTTTTCATCCTTGGCCAAAGCATCCAAAAGCATGTTATAAGCAAAAATGTCCAACTTATAACCACGTCGTTGCATATCCATATATACATCTAAAGCCTTGCCAGAATCATAGGACCTCAGATGTGCCTGAAGCAGACATTTATAAGTGTAGGCATTCAACCTGAGATCCCATTTCTTCACCAAGCCAAGACACCTCTCTAAGTCCTCACCACTTCCAAAGAACCCAATCAGGATATTGATGGTAGAGATGGAGCCACGTACTCCACGTTGGACCATGTCATCAATCATTGAACGGGCCTGATCGAAACGGTGAGGGGACGTCGATTTTGATAGAATGTGCAAGAGACGATTGTAGGTGAAAGACTCATGTCGAAAGTATGGGTAAAGGGAAGAGCAAAAATGGAAAAACTTTAAGGCAAGTGAAGGGGTTTTCAAGGCTTTGAGGATTTCCGATGCTTCTAAGGGGGTGAGGGTTACGGAGAGGGATTGTAGGTACTCGGAGAGATCAGAGAATGGGTCATCAAAAGACGGTGTTTTGGATGAGGATTGTCGGTTTTGACTAAGTATAATTTTCGTTGCTTTACATATTAGGTCATGGCGAGGAAGCAGGTACCCCCTAATGTCAGTGGAGAGTGGTGGCGGCAGGGTAACCTCGGCGGCAACAGACCGACCTGCGGGAGATGTGGAGGTGATCTTTGCCGTGTACCTGGTGGCGAAGTGGCGGCACGGGACCTGCGTCACCGGACGGAGATGAAGGCATAGGATGTAGTATTTCTGATGCATAATATCAAAGTGGACCTATGGTTTGGGGATGTAGTGCAGTCTCCAGTTTAAAAATAGTCCAGAACGCGGATCCACCGCTAAAAAAAAATAATAACAAGTAAAAATTTAAAACAAAAATGTTGTGTGTGTATTGGCCGTACGAAAGATCCGGATTCATTCTGCTTCAGGTCACAAACCTGGCGACATAAGAAATTAGGTAATTAATGAACCAGTAATGAAAATGAGAATTTTAAAATATATTTAGTCAGATAAATATGACTAATTCTCATTAATCGTATCCATTAAGGCCTAATGTTCAATACTGGCTAGGTCATTGAGCTTTTAAAGAAGAATACAACCTAGGCTAGTTGATATATTATCATCTCTTATCGGCTGAAGTAACTTCTTCTAAGTTAACGCAAAAATACACTATAGCATGTACCATGAAGCGAGTGGATCTTCTCCGGTAACCCATGATATTGGAGATTGTCTAATAATGTCCGGTGTCATTAGATCCAGATCAAATAGTTTCATATTTATGTATATAAAAATATTTTAAAAAATAAAAATAAATTTTTTTAAAAATAATAAAATATAATATTTTATTAGTAAAAAATAAAATAATTTTTAGTATCTCACAAAATGATTTTATTAATATTTTATAATTTATTTTACACACCTCACAGTATAATTCAGAGACTAAATTGTCTTTAGTAAAATTTAAAATAATATATCTTATTTTTAAAAATATTTATTTTTATATTTTAAAATTTTTTAGATCTATTAAATCTGGAGTCATTAGATATTAGATCCAAATTTTATTAGAAAATCTCTAGTAGCAATATTTTGTTTTATTATAATATTTTGTTATTAAAAAATAAAGTAATTTTTAGTATCTTACAAAATAATTTTTAATATCTTACAATTTATTTTATACATATCACAGTATAATTCAGAAAAATTGAATTATCTTAAGCAGAATTTGAAATTTTAATATATCTTATTTTTGTTATTTTTAAAAATTTTATTTTTATATTTTAAATTTTTTTTATATATTAAATCTAGAGTCATTAAATCTAGATCCAATGGTTCTAAATGTTACTACAGATTCTCTAGTGTAGCTAGAACTCATATGATGAAACATGGGAATAGAGCTCTTATGCAGTTTGTTTGAACCTAATATTAAGCCCAACCTACTAAACTAATAGTAAAGAAATAAAAAAATAGTATGTAAGTCTAATAGTTAAAAAACTTATAAGTTTAGGGAAATTTAGAAGAAAAAGGTATACTCATAAACTTATAAAATAAATTTTTAAGAGCTTTGACTATTATATATAATAAAAAATCATTTAAATATAATTTAAATTATATTAAGTCAAATAAAAGTTATTTATATTTCATAATTTGTAATACTTAACATAATTATACATAAATAATTATCTAATATAACCAACTAAATAATAATTATTTTATTACTTTAATGAGTACATATTTAGTGTAATTTTATTATTATTATTATTATTTTAATTTTAACATGAGAACTTTATTACTTATTTAAGCTAAGTTTAGGAATTACATCCCATCTATGAAAATCTATGAAGTAGATAAAGTTGTGTGATAAAAAATGAGCCTCCCTATTTTAGCATATAAGAACCCATTTAATAATGAAATTAATACAATCTCTAAGGATCTCCTTGCAGGCCCATACCACTAGACCTTCCTCAGAGTCGTTGACTTCTTCTGATACTATTTTAGTGTATACTAGTTTCGCATTTATGTAGAAAGTACCCTTCCATGTCAGGTTATTTTTTGCCTATAACAGTACACTCCAAATTGCAATCAGCTCACTGGTTTTTGGGTTAAAATTTCCTCTTGTGAAACTTGAGATAGCTTTAGCAAAAAAAACCATCACTCCTCTTGTAAATGGAATTGAAGCCTGTTTAACCATTCCTCATGAAGGTTGCAGCATCTATATTACACTTCCAATCCATCTTATGTACATCTTCAAATGTGCTGTCATGGGGATCAATGACTGTGTTTTGAGGGTGCATACCATCTGCTGCAGGAAGAGGCCTAAATCGTTCACGTTACCAATCTTTTAGGAGTTTTAGCACTTCATGAATTATATTGCTAGGTTGCTTGCATCCGTTCTTCCATAATCATAAGTTTCTCCCTCCCATATGTTCCATGCTATATAGCTAAGTTCTTTGATTTGATTCTTTGTTAACATGTTGCATTGAGTTTTTATCCGATCTTGAAAGGTTAGTCCTTCTAGTGGGACGTAGTAAGACTATAGCTCCCAGCAATCTTGAGCTATTTTGCATTGTAATAGTGTATGTTCTACTGTCTCTTATGCTTCACGATGGACACATTTTGTGGTGATCTCTACACCCTTCTTATTCAGGTTGCTCTTAACAAGTAAAATGCCCCTACACATTCTCGAGATAAAGTTTCGTACCTTTGAGGTACATGTAATTTCCATATGAGTCTCTATGTATATGAGTCACAGTTGTTTTGCATGGGTTGACTTATAGAGTACATAATATGGTAACCAGATTTCATTGTATAAGAGCCTCCTTTGTCATAGTGCCAGATTAACTTACCTTTTCTATAGGATAGGCTGACTATATCAGAGCTATATCTTTATATGAGAAAAGAAAGTTAAGTTTCTCTAAATCCCAACCTTTTCCATTAGCATTTAGTAGTTTTTTTACCTTTGTTGAATCATTCCCCTGTCCATGATGGTTAGAAACCATAAATCTCTTATATCTAAGAATCTAACAGTCACTCCATATTCTTATACTCTTCTCATCACACACTCTCCACCTAATTCCCTATTGGAATAGGCTATGTGAGGAAAGAATGCTCTTCCATGTGAAGCTCGAGTGAGGAAGTATTCAAGCAGACTCAAAGTCTCCCCTTGGGAAATATCTAACCTTGAGGATCCTATAGACAAAGAATTTAGGTTTGTAATTGAACAACGCCATTACTTTCCCAATATAGCTAGATAAAAATAGTGAAAATGATGGAAACCTAGTCCTCTTTCCTTCTTCCTAGAGCATATGTTCTCCTATGATAACCATTTAATTTGTTTATTGTTTTCCTTCTTGCTACCTTACCAAAAAAATTCATCACTTTCTGAATTTTGTCAAGGTGCTAATTAGGATTTGAAAAACACTCATACAAAAAGTAGGAATTGTTTAAGCCACTAACTTTATCAGTAACTCCTCGCCTGCCCTTGAAAGAAACTTATTATTCCAATTCTGTATCTTTCTCCAAGTCTTATCTTTTAAGAAAGAGAAAATAGCTTTTTGTTTTTACCTATTAAGGAGGGGAGCCCTAAGTACCTTCCATGGTTGATTGGCATATTGATTCCTAGAATATTGCAAAAGTTTCTCCTTTCATCGTCTGACACGTTCCTACTAAATAATATACTAGACTTTTGGAAGCTAACGAATTATCTACAATCAGCTTTGTATGTATTTAAGATTTGCTTGATGACCTAACATTCTCGTTGATCTGCCATGCAAAAAAAGAGACAGTTATCTGCAAAAAGTAAATAGGAGACACTAGGTCCCTTAATACTTGCTTCATAACCATGAATGAGTCATTTATTTTCTGCATCTCTTAACATAGCTGAGAGTCCTTATGCACAGAGTATGAATAGATAAGGGGAGAGTGGGTCCCCTTGTCTTAGTCCCCTATAAGGTTAGATTGGTCCTACTTCCTCGCCATTTAAAAGGAAAAGGTATTTGACATTATTGATGCACATTATCATCTAAGTCGTCTATTAGGTGCTAAAACCCATTGCTAACATGATACCCTCTATATACTTCTAGTCCACCATGTCATATTCTTTGCTAATATTTTTCTTTATAGCCAGCACTCTCTTTTTTCCTCTCGTGTTCCTTTTCATAGTATGAATAAGTTCAAAGGCCACTAAAATGTTGTTTGTAATTAGCCTCCCTAGCATAAATGTTGACTAATATTCAAATATAATAGAGGGTAGAATTAGTTTGAGATGATTTGCTAGCACCTTTGACATTATCTTGTATAAAACATAACATAAAGAGATTAAGCGCAGGTCTTTCATGGTATTAGGCTTGTTTACTTTTAGGATTAAAGACACCAGCATGTCTAAAAGCCTATCCGAGAGCTGATGATCCTGTAACCATTTCTGGCAGTTACTCACCACGTCAGGTCCTATAATATTATAGAACCTCTGGAAGAAAGCAGGATTGATGTTGTCTAAGCCTATAACTTGTCCGAACCCATTTGAAAAACTGCTTCCTTGAATTCATGATGTTAGAACGGTCTGAATAGATATGCATTTTGTTCATTCATAATAATGGTGACATGTCATATAGTACTTAATCATAGTGGCAGCTTCCCCTGCCATAGAGTTCCAAAAAGTAAGCGAACATGATATCTCGCAGGCCTTTTAAATTAGTTACCCATGCTCCATATGGATTTTTAAGTGCTTCAGTACTTTTGTTTCTCATTCTATCAATTGCATAATGGTAGAAAAAGTGAGAGTTTTTGTCTCTATGTTTTAAAAACCCTTGTTTACCAGAGTTATTTCATGCCTCTAGCCTTCCTCCCTAACATTCTAACCACGAAAATCCTAATTTTCCCTAGTTATAGCACCTCCCTAGTCAAAATATGCAAATACCCTCAATAAGGTTGCATGCTAGTGCCACAACAATGTTCATTGATATAGCTTCAGTGTTTTGGATATAACTTTTAGATCAGATTTCAGAGTTTAGCAAATTAGTACTTGTTAGAAAGTTCAAAATGAGATCTACAATTTTATATGAAATGACCATCTTTAAATTCTAATGTTTAGAGATCTAAAAGTGGCATTGAAGTTAAGTATTCACTATCTTATGTTGAATATAAACTTAACTTCTTCCTTAGCTTCTTTTAACTACTAAGATATCGAGAAAGCCTTCAAAACATCTTTGAATCTTCCTCTTCCATACCACTAACTCTTCATTTCCTTTTATTAACACATTCTCATGGAATTTCCATCAAAATAGTCTGAAATTAGATAAATGTAATGCAAGGAAGCAACCAAATGGTCCAATCTATAAAATTTATGAAATCAATATTATTTTGTCACTAAATTAAAAGAATTTATCCAACATACATGATAAGTCCTTAGTAAAAATATACAAATATAACACAATTAAAGACTTATCATTCTAACAAAGGCCCTACCAACGGTGAAGTATAAAGAACTAAGTGACAAGCAGGGAATGATGAATATCCATTCACCAACTTGAAAGGGAGTGTTGGAAGGCTTGCCGCAAATCTTAAATGTTATTTACTTTATTTTTGTTTGTTTAAATATTTCCTAGGCTTATCGATGCTAGCTAGGTAGTTAGATGGGTGTCAAATCCCATAAATTAAAAATAATCTTACTCTCAACTATGAAATAATTAAAGTAAGTAGGGTTTTATCCATAGGGACTAGTAATTTTAATGCATTTGAAAACCAAAAAACTTATGTAAAGAAAAGAAGTAATAAAAAGTGGGGCTTTGCAAATTAATCAACAAAACAAAAATTGAACTAATCAATAACTAAAGAAAATAATCAAATATAAAAGAACTAATTAAAAATAAGGATTTAATTCAATAAGAGAAATACCTAACTAAGGAATATTTTTGTTTTAACATTCTCAAAAGTTGATCATTGATATAAATAAACTCCCTCTTATAACAAGTGTGCGATTATTAATAAGCTCTAATAACCCGAAATTCTCCTAATTTCATTAACTAAAAAGCGCTCTATGGTCAAATCCTAATTAACTAACAATCTTAAATAATCATTCAAGATTTAATTAGGTAACAACATTATGATCTACTAAATACCAATACTAACTTGTGAAAACATATAAAATATGCAAAATTAAATTAGTTTTTACATTCCATCAATATAAAAGAATGCATGATTAAATGATTATGTAGTCAACCAAACCAATTGGAAGATAAATATCATCAAGCAAGGTAAATAATAGGTCTTTATCATCTACCTACTCAAAGATAAATCAAATAAATTATGAAAGTAACATTGCTATAAAAGAAAGGAGAAGAAGAACAATTATCCAAATCTTACAACCATTAAAAAACCAAAACAAATATTTCTTAACTAGATAAGAAGAGTTTAACTACACATGATTAAATCCTACAAAATCTCTATTCAACAATATGTATACAAGGCTGCCCAATATTCTAAGAAAGTATAAGAAGAAAAGCAATGGGGAGGAGATTGCCTTCTAGAAGATGCCTTAGGGGAGTATATATACTAATCTAAATGCCATGGATCTTCCTCCGCCTTCTCCAAACTATCTACCTAATCTTTCTTTTTAAAAGAGATTACAAAGATACTCCAAAATTTGTTTGAACTTTATATTTCACCTTATTTTCATACATCCTTATTAGTTCGGAAAAAAGAAAGATTTGAGGATGATCTAGATAAAATTTTTCTAATCTAAAATAGGAAATTAAGCCGTGCTCACGGCTTACTTCGTAACTTATAACTTTTTGCATTTTATGTAATGCTCGCGGCTCACTTTGTAGCTTATAACTTTTCTGCCTTTTATGTCACATCTATAACTTACTTTGCAACTTAATCTAATGAAATCAGCCTAAAACCTATATACAACCCAAAATAACTATTTAGAACTTGATTTACTAGCTAAAAACATCAAAATTAAGGCCAAAACAAAGACAAAAACATGTAAAATAGCAAACTAACGTAGTTGCTATTTTTAAGGAAGTAGTTGATATCCATATTAATAAGGGATATTTAGTTAGTTTGATTTTTTTTTCATTTTGTCCATACTTATCCTTTATTTATATTTCAACTATATAAGTTAAAGCTAAGTAAAAAGATATAATTAGATTCTTGAAATAAATTCAGAATACTTTTCTAAAATTCCACATGATTCAATAGCCTAATTTTTTTGTTTTGTTTGGATAACTAATTGGATTGAACTAGATGAGTATTAAGTGAATTGGACGTTATTCTTTATTGGATTATACTCGAAAGATGGATTAGACTAATTCTTTTTTTCTTAATATCTTTATTCTTTGGGTTGATTATTTATAATAAAGATTAACCCATGAACCTACTGAATTAACCTGTTCAACTCATAGGTAAAATAGGTTGAGATATTCTCCTTCTACTTCATTTTCTTACCACATACTCCAAACCCAACAAACTATTCTTATACTTTAAATAGGTTAACCCGGCTCAACTTGAAAATTCTATGAAACAATTTTTAGTTATATTTTAAAAAAATGACCTTACATATTTGGGAGAAAAACATGAATGCAAAACATGTGCTCGCACACATAAATATAGTATATCATAATTTATAACATAGACCCCATAAAAATATTTTTTTTTCCCTCCGCCCAGCGACAATCACAACATTACAAGATATTTATTGTACACACACAACCCGTCAAATAGTTTCAAAAGCATTATTTTAAATATTAAACATGATATGGTGTTACAATATAAGAAAAAGAACATTACATTTTAAAAATAAATTTTATTTTATTTCTAATATACATATGTATACGTACACATATATGTATATAAATATATATATATATATATATATATTCATGCTAATTATTTTTAATAATACTAATCATTAATATAAATTATAAAATTGAAATTGAATATGAAATTACAATTTTATATTCTAATTCTTTAGATGAGCCAAATCAGAATTTTAAAACATTAATGAATCCTAACTAATAGAATTGGGATTGGAATTACAATTATGCATTAAAATTCTAATTATTAGAACATGATGGAGCCTTATTAATTTTGGAGAAAATTTGAGAAAGTTTCATTTCCCATATAAATACTAATGCAGGATCCCTGAAATTTAAGATTCTATAATATAAAAAGAAACCCATTTGAATCAAAATATTAGCTACACAAAATACCTCATTGCAAATGGCTGGATAATCACATATTGAACGAATTCATTTATGCTTCACAGGAAAATAAAACCCTTCGTTCCAATAATTCAATCGTTCAGTGGAACCTAGTCCTGAATCTGATTGAACCATCGACACCTGGTATTAACTAAGAACGTCTTACTGACTAGAGCAACCCATTTAGCAAGAGTAACTAATACTCTAAAATAATGTAATCATTGCCACAGATAGGAGGCATCTAGAAAAGGCTCTAATGACGAGGTTCAACATAACCTGGTCGTCTCTTGTTGGCTGAAAATATTTGTCAAGTATGCTTCCCTGCCTAATCAAGCTTGACATTAGAATAGAGAAGAGTGTCCCTTGTGAGTGGCATATTCAGAAGGTAATGTATCTGCGAACGAACAAGGAAACTAGTTGAGTTTTCATGGTCATGCTGCAACTCTCAACATTGAGTATTTATCGCTGCAACTAATGATCAATCTTAAACCTATATACATTATTATTCTAACTAACAAACTCGATGTCCATGCATGCTTTAGCATACATTGTCCAAACAAATGAGTGATAGAAGCACTTCTAAGATAAATTTAAGAACGAACTCCAAATCTGTAGATAACATGTATAGATGATATAACCAGACTCATACTACACAGAAAATCAAAGCAAAATTTTCAGCAGCGGAGTGAGTTTTCAAACAGGAACGAAGAAAGATTATGCTCCGTCAACGCCTAGCAAATAAATAGAGGAAGCTGGGGACTCGTGAAAAAGGAAAAAAGAAAAACTTTTTTTTTGAGCTGTCTTCCAGCATGTAGCTAAGATCTTAATGACAAATATTAACTAACGATACATGTAAGTTGTTTCTTTTTAATTACTGTATATTTATTCAATTAATTAGGTCACCAATATTACTAATTCACCTAATACTTACCCCTATAAGAGTTGAAATAAGCAAAATTACTCCTGTTACCCAGGCAACGGTTCGCCTAACCAACACCAGTTCTGGATTTATAGCATTCTCTCCTTTTGTTTCCGCCAACCATCAAGCAGCATAGAGAGAAGCAAACGTTACATCAAACTTCTTGCCCAACTCTTGAGGAGTCGTCACATGAAAGTTGATAACTCCAACAATTTGACCTGCTCATTCATCAACATCAGAGGATTAAAGGAAACACACAGAACTCTACAGATAAATTAGAGGGGACAGTGATATTTAAAGAAATGTTGAGCAGCTGACAATCTGGAGAGCTAGTCATTTCACTGCTAGATGGTTTATTCTAATTCAAACCAGTGCCAACAGAGTGGCAAAACTCTAGTACGTGTTCGAATTATATAGGATTTATTTAAGCCCAACAATGATTGACCTTTGTATGCTTCTTGCAGCGAACCAAATATCTTTGTCAAAGTTGTAAGTAGCAATTCAACTCCATGCTGAGCAATTCTTTCAGTTTTGCTCTTGCAGAACCTGCACCTAGTTAATACATGTAATAACCAAAACCCTAGTGTTATAAGTCTATAACACATTTACAGGTGAAGATGAACATAAACATGAATTGAGCAGCAACGAAACATTGTATTTAACCGAAAAAAAGAAAAAAGGAAAATAGTTTCCTACTCTATTACTAGTCTAAGCATGTGTAGTCATACCTCATTTTCTTTCCCACAAAATACACAATCAACTCAACTTGCTAGTAGCAGCAATGAAAAATATTCATGAAAACGAAAATGGTATAAAGAAATTAAGAAACCAGTGCCCTTTATGATAGTAGTGAAATTAAAGACTAAAATATATGTCAGGAGACTCTATAATGGAAGTCAACAAATATATTATCTCAAAAGACTTGCAAGCGAGAAAAGGTAAGCCACGGAAAAAGCACTACAAGAAAAATGTATTATGATCTTAAACATCACTGGACAGAATCCATCACCTCACTACTTCAAAATTGTTAAAGAATGCACTATATCAACAATACTGGACAGAAGCCATCACTTCACTTCATCCAAAAATGTCAGAATGAACATGAACAGAAATCGTGACTATTTGATCAAGTTAGACTAGTTCTTTGTTCAACAGGTAAGCATCAGACAGAAGTGAAACCAAGCAAACCTCAACGGACAAGTATAAAACTTCTCAACTATAGGGAACCTAACTTTAGAAGGTTCACATTCACACTATTATCTTCAATGAAACCTCCTGACAAGGAAGTTACTGACTAATAGTAACCCTTGTTACTTGTCCACTGGTAAAATCTTCTGTTTAGACCAATAGTAATTCTTGTATTGATTACCACCATAGACTTCAAACGCAAGCAAAGTTTCGCCTAACAAATGTAATTTCCTAGCAGTTCTATCAATGGTGTATGGTGGCAAGCCCCCAAAACACCATGGCACTATGGCAGATGGCATGGCAGTGAGTTTAGAAAATATGTTCATAACGAAAAAATTTTACAAGAAACGCACAAAAGTAAATAAACAGGCAGAGTAGAACATCACATGAGGTCATTACAGAAATTAGAATCATCATCCTTAGCCCCAAATTATCAGCCATATGATCACTATCAGTGCAATTTAAACCCTCTTTTTCTTCATCTGTAGGTTGTAGCATTTGAATTGCAATCATCAATATCATTTAAAGAGGAAGTACAGACACAGCAGGAGATTTTGGCAGAAAATTCAAAATTAAGAGAAAAGAAAAATATATTAGAGGTTAAAGGAGCTCTCTGGTAACATGAATGAGGACTTTGGCTAGGTTTGTTAAGATTTAAAGCCTGAGGATCCATCATTGGAACTCTCAAGTTGAAAGCCTTACTTGCAGAGCAATAATACAGAGAAACAATATGTTGGTGTGTTCACTTTTTTCACTTTCAGCACTATAATTTATCACGGACACTGCCAATGGATCCTTTTACCCCTATAAACAACATTGGCTAGAGTTGAAGAATACATGACGACAGATGTGAAAAATCTCATCTGTCTAATGGTTTAAATTAGGCACATGCCATTGTTGATGGCTGCCACAGCTATAGTGATCCCCCAAGGCACCTACACGTAGAAGCCACCTCACCATGGGGTTTCATAGTATGAAGGCCCTGAACCACCACACGTTTCCTCCACGGTGGCTGACAATGACAACAACATTTTATAGATTTGGAATATATACATAATTTTCAGATTCCTCATTGATTATCTTTGAGATAATTTAATTAGGTTCTAGGTAATCCCTTTAATTTGGTCAAAGAAGAAATTTTTAGACAAAAGAGAAGAGATCCTCAAACCAGAAAAGAAAATGTCTAAAGAAAACAAAAAATCAAAGCCCTATATAACTTATAATTGTAAGAGATCTGTGATATAGTGACTCCCTTAAGATAAGAATGTGTGAAACACCAAAAGAAAGCCATATATGCAATTCTACCTCATACTCATAACATTTTAAGGGTAAAGTTGTGCCGTGAAAGATGCAGGCATTCCTCTCTAACCAGACAAACCGTAGAATCCCAAAGAGTGCACAATGCCACAAAATTCTGTTCTCGCATGTTTCAAATTCTTTGAACTCAGTATCCTTTTGATTGCTCAAAAAGTTATTTATAGAGGAATAAAAACATTTGAATAAGGTAACAGCCATCACGTTATCTCACTGTAAAAAGAAGACAAAAACTCTACAGACAAATGACTGCTTGTCTGAAATATAAATAACAATAAAATGTCTAATCACTGTCATGGACCAGTTTAGTTCCCTCAAGTCACAAAGATCAAGCTTCTGCATCTCAATTACCTGAGTAAAGAAGTTGGTTTACTACTGATCTAAGTTTGAATCTTAACAACTTCCTAGCTCTGCCACCAGCAACAAAATACTAATCAAGAATAAAGTGAAGTAATTCAGCATGCCATATAATGTACACCATTGGCCAATCACAAGTAAAAATGGAAGATACACAGCATGACAGGGCAAGTTTTATATCTGATAGTCTATGACCTGCAAAAATATATTTATTTGCCTCATTCCCATATAATAAATCTAACAATTAGGACAAACTTTGATAAAAAGACCTTTTAAACCAGCATCATCTACATATGAACGACTACAATTCTTTCACACTTGCCATTTTTTTTACTAATCATTTCAATTTTATTGGGCTTCAACATGACAAGCAATAGAAAGCAAGAAGAATGCATCTTATACACATCTAATTAGAACTAAACAACATGATCCATGTAACGCTGATACCATTCTCATGTCAATTACACTTTCATGATCATAGTAAAATTTTAGCACATTACTATGACAAAGATTGCTTGGTTGTAACAAATGCAGTCCAAGAACAAACTATTTTAGAGTTTATCAAAACAAAGTAAGAAGAACAATGCTGAAAACAATAATAACCTTACGGCCATTATAGCATCCTATCAATAACTCAGCTGGACTATGTGTACTTAGAGATAGATCTTCATACAATTCAATTCCCCTTTTGACATTGCGAATGAGAGATAGAAGACCCAATATGAACTCACTTTCAAATTTCTGCATATACAAACCACTGATCAGTTACAACAAATACACGTAAGTGTCAAAATACAGTTTGAAATCCTCATGATACCTTTGACAAACAGAGATTCACCGTGGCACCATTTGACAAAGGGATGGTCAGCACTCCATTTAATGGCTCCAGGCTATCAGAAGAATATGATCCACCCATCAAAGATGCCTAGGAAAAGATAGACTAAATTAATTTTCACATATAATATGATTATAAGAAAATATGTAAATAACTCATAACATAGTATAACATGGATCACAACTGACAAAATCATTGATTTCTTTGTCGGTAAGATCTTCCAATGGTTCATCCAAAGAAACCACAGAGGCATCACCTTCTGCATAAATATTGAAAAGAAAAGCCCTTAAAAAGTCATACTAATACTGCATAATATCAGAGAAAAATATTTCTGTATATTCTCTTTCTTTTCCCTCTTTATGAATTCTTGACAGTCTCTTACCTGAAAGTTGAATATCAACTTTATGAGCTAAGAATACTTGTGCTCCTAAATGCATTGCTGAATATTTCATTTTCTCGGGCAATTTGTTTAAGATCTACAAGCACAAAACTAATTTTAATCATTATACAAAAGAAAAATAATATACAAATTTTATAATCCAACTCAACCAATGCCAGAGAGACAGAGACCACTAATTCCATTCACTTCCAGCAAAAAAGCAGCACGAGGCCTGTTGAATGGATTGGGAACCAGAACCTCATTCAGCTACAGAAAGACATAGCATATCATCAGTGACAGGACATAAATTAGGAATTCAAATGCCAAAAATATTGGTTTACTCAAGAACCTTCAACGAGCTGGCAGCTGAAAGGGAGGAAGGAGGTGCAAAACCAAGCAGGACTGACACAGCAGCACCAACTTCCTGAAGCAACATTGAAGGATGCTGCAAAAAGTGAAAGCAATACCACCTAGTGAGATAGCCACTATGAGTTTAAACATTACCACAGAGTGGTTAAAATTACTCATCTATTTTATAATTAACAGTAATAGAAACACATTGTATAAATGTGAGCAATTAGGTTTATTTGGTATATGAACCACTTTATACTATGATTCAATTAGTATTTACCATACTTTAACAGAATAGAGCAAGTGATAAAGACTTTAAAAATAGCATAGAACCATATGGAAGACAATGAAGCACTGAGAATGTTTCCAACTTATATGGTTGTGAATAGTATTCAGTGACAAGAAAATCTGATTACACAACCAAAAGCTGTTAATGGAGCATTCATGATTTTATTCTCCATGATAACATAATGCAAGGATTATGAGTAACATAAAATATGACGTTTTCTTTTATGAATACTTGCAATCATCACCAGAAAAGTAATTAGTATACTTTAGAATACAAATTTTTTACTTTTATCAGAGTTTATGGTTTTAAGTTGTGGAACACATCACTGATGTGGCCCAAACGTTGCTGATGTATCTACAACATCACTGTCAAATTGTGTTCCACATCTGTAAAGGGCCACAATGGCTGCAATTCTCTGCATTTTCTGGCAATCACCACAACCGCAATATTAAACATTTCAGTTCCTCAAGAAAAGTTGTCATACACTTCGTTTGGAACTGGTGAAAATGGCATAAATGATTTTCAAAGGAATGGAAATTATAAGTTAAAGTCATATTATCTCTTCAAATAAACTAAGAGGAATGTGGAATAATGAAAATGATAAGAATGTCCAAACTTAATTTCTCCAAAATCAATTTCCCCAAAAATAGAGGTAATGAAGAGAAGAGTATAAGCTTATATACTAAATATTTGCAGTCATTGAAGATAAGAAGCCTGGAATTTTAAGATTTCATTCTAAAATAAAATATGTTTTCTGGAGTCGACAGCTACAAAGTCAAATTCCTTTATTAATTCGTTAAAGATTTTTGCAAGTACCATTTCCAACCTAATACATGAGTCTCTCCATAATTTTTTATTTTCCACCAATTGCAACTGCTTATCTCTTTCTTTTAAAAGTCATCATTTACACCCTCAGATATACATTTTTCTCCAAAAACTTACATACAATGTTCTCCAAAAACTTACCATAGGAAAAATGATTTCAACAGTTCCAGCTATTAAGATGATAGAAAAGATATTATAAATTAATTTTATTTTAGTCAATACTCAATAACCTGCACTAGTGGGTAGACAACACCTTGATCTTTTAGCTTCTTTTGAATTTGACTATATAATTGTTTGTGATCGACACTATACTGCTAGTTTTTTAACCTTTTGTAATTTCTAAAATTTTCAGATAAAAATACATGAAGCTGATACTTTGTTAGTATAATTGAGGGCTAGAGGCTAGAGAAAAGAATGGACAAATGCTTTTGTTATGTATAAATATTAATCGAAGCATATATAATTGAGTTTAAGCATCAACTTGTAGTTCTTGAGGAACATGTATCAGTTAATGGATTGTCAAATCGTCATACATACTTTGGAGATACAAAAAGGCACTGCTTCCTTGTTTTGTATGGTGAAACATTCCAAGTTACATAGACAAATATCATCACTTGTTCACCCCAACAGATAAACTTCCAGGTTTTTAAGCTATCTTTTCACTATGATATTTCTCATGGTGTTCATTCGTTGAATTGTTTGTCTTTCCAATACTGCTTATATATTTAACTATCGTGTCTTTTCTGCTTCTCCTTTCAGGATAACAGAGGGGTCAAAGGCCCAACCTCTAGTGTTTCCTATTAGAGAGATTGTAGGGCCTTCAATAACAGAGTTGTTGATGGTGTGACATGGCCATGGTGTTGTAATTGTCATTTGGTGCAGAATGGAGTGCACACCACATGGCAATTTGAAAGGGCCTACTTTGAGGATTTTTCACCCCTGTTTACACACTACAAGCAGTCATCAGAGTGTCCATAGATTAACTTTCTTTAAACTTCCAATTTCTTAAACTTCCTTTACATTTTATGATCTCTGCAACAAGCTAGTATGGCATTCTATTGGTATAAAGTTCCAGTCTATATTTACATTCGCGTGTGTTGCAAGTTGCATTTCAGTTTAATATATAAATATTGTACTTTACCGCATCTACTATTTTACAAATTTATGATGACAAGGAAAAAAAAAATTCTAACACTTGTTTTTCATTTTAGGTGGTTTTCTGCATTATTCATTTTTTGAAAAAAAAACTTAAACTTTCAAATTTTGAAATTTAAATTGAGGATGGAGCATTGCATAAAGTGGTTTGATAGCATTTTAGCCTTTAGGTGGTGGTGCTTCATAAGCCCTACGGTTTGGGTAGGTGGGTAGCCTTGAGGAATTCATTGAATCACCCAAACAGGCAATTATCCATGTTGCTAAAATTAAATATCTGGTTACACTGTGTTGCCATCAACTTTCTTGGATGATTTCTGATCTTTGAAGTGCTACTGCATCCTTTCTAACCATTGCATATACTTTGTAATTACTAATCAAGGCTACTGTCTGCAGCAAGGCAGCCCAAAAACAAATATGCTTTCTGTCACTTGTATTGCAGTTTCAAGCACCCAACCACCAAACCAACCATAATCTAAAGTAGCGTTTGCACCACCTTACTCCCTCACCTTTTAACTCTAAAAGTACAAAATCTAAAATTTTCTGCTTTTAGATTCATCAATGAAGCTTCATAACAATAATTGCTCATATGCCTTCAAGCCTCAATCTTTACAACCCAAAAGCATGCAGAATGTTTAAATATGTCTATAACATTCAGAGCAGACCCCTGCTAGAATATTTGTGTTTGTGTCAACAGTCAAACACATTCCCCAGTAAGAAAGGCATAAAGAGAAAAGAGAAAGGAGAAACTTAAACTTCAAGATCATTTACACATAGATCAATTTATTATTTTTTCCATAAGATAGGAGTGTACCAACTCATCAGAATTCACCCCATCTACACTCTTTTATCTCTAAAATGCTACAATTCAATACCCATTACTGTATCAAGTTCATATACATTCATCATGGTCACATTTATGTGACCATCACTATTACGTCTTCACATCTCAAACACTAAAGTAGACTGGAGGCTTGTATTCCAAGATTTATTCATAATATTCAAATTGGGTATTTGATAGGAACCAGAAGAGAAATAAAGAAGAACAGAAAATAATAGAGAGAGAAGAGAGAAGAATTCTAAAGAACTTCCATTACATTCAAGATTATCATAAACAATGGACCATCTATCCATTTAGTCCACTTCCCTACCCAAATCAGTCATTATTTGCCAGCTAACTAACAAACAGAACTGATAATTTGGATCATATCAGTACCCAACCATTATACACCTTTTTCCTCAAGGGTGGGAAGCAAGCAAAACATCAAATGTAGACACTGTCCTTATTACCAGTACAACAAAATACAAAGTAAATTCATTAATCGCAGATTCTCGAGTAGATGGCTGAACTCAACCATATATAAATGTGGCTCTTGAATCAACAATTGCTGAAGTTGCTTAATGCTTACAATCCAAGATCCACCACCTGGCTGAATCCATAGCAGTAATTTTAATGATTCTGCTTGTGACCTCAAACTTCATATAAGGGGTTAATTCATTGGGTTCTCCACTAACATCTTGATATTCTTCCAAGAATTCCACGAAAATGGAAATTACAATGATTCAGCTCTGGAATTAGCTGCACAGCCGCATAGCTTCCTTTGTTCTCCAATTCTGCACTTTCTTGCTGCAACTGAGCATCTGCAAGTGTTGATTTGCTTCGCAGTTCAACATCTTCTTCCACCACTATCTCCCCTTCTACAATAAAAGTCAATGCATTTTATACTTTGAAATCTTTCTTCGGATATTCATCTCTTAAGGTCATGAGTTTCTCCAGCTCTTTCAAAGGTAGTTTTGAGTCCCAAAATGCCACTACAAGTTGATCTAGACTTATAATGGCTGCCCATCTTAGGAGCCCCACCCCCTCAAGACAGAAACTCACAAATTCTTGTAATCTAGCCAGGGTCATAGCTTTCAATAGGCTAGTTGGTCCAAAGAGTCTCACCGTTACTGCTATTTCTTCCCTCAAACCAGCAATAGGTAGTCCTCAGGTAACTCCTACGTATAAGGGAATTATAAGCATTTTGGTAATCTATAACCCTACCAGTCTGCTTAAGTTGTACAAGTTCTTCTCTCCAATCCTTAATTTGGTACAGCGTAGTGCTTCTTGCAGCACTTCCTAAATGCAGGACAGCCTCCATGAATTCAGAAATTTAAATGGACAAACTAAAGAGTGAATCTTGTAATCGAGCAAATTGTTCGTCCATATGAGTACACAAACGATCCCCCATTTCTATGCGAGCCAACTCCACGTGAGAAGCTTCTGTCACGGCCAAGGAAGGCCAAGCTCTGATACCAATAATAGTAACCAAAAGAGAAATAGAGAAGAAAAGAGACAGAAGAGAGAAGAATTCTAAAGAAAATCCGTTGCACTTAAGACAATACACAATGGACCATTTATCCATTTATAGCCTACTTCCCTACCCAAATCAGTGATTGTTTGCCAGCTTACTACAAACCAGCCCATCACCAACTAACTAACAGACCTGATATTTTAGATCACATCAGTTTTATGTTGCACTTAACATATGCTCATAAAGAGGGCATTGATAAAGGTATATTCAAAGAAAATACTGCACTCTGCGATGATACGAGGGTTGAATTAGAATATAAAATAACATTAAAAAACAAATGAGGCTAAAGGAAATATCGATGAAGAAGACTGAACCAGAAGCCTCACCCTGGGCGGCCAAACAACATCAAAAGAGCAAAATTGTTAGATAAAAACCACCATTAGATTCTTAGCCTTCAATGTAGCTTGTCTGATTGGAGAGAGGAAGATGAACAAACCGTAGCTTGAGGAGAGAAAGAGAAAAGATGATAAACAGATTCAAAATGCTGCAAATGCAAGACTCCATGGCAGAGATTTCGATCTTGAGGTTCCCACTACTTCAGCTAACGTGACTGGCTCCCCATGTGGGGGGATACCAATTTGGATTTTAAACGGTGAATCCAAATCTACTCCTCTAATCATTAATTTTTTTATCGATAATTAAAACATTAATAAATATTAAATAATTTTTAAAATTTTAAAATTTAAATTTTTATCTAAGATTCACATTTAATCAAATTTACTTGTATTTAAATTTTTAGATTTATTAAATTCATTTCCACTCTACCATAGTTATTTAATTATAACTTTAAGAGTTTGTAGATCTAAAATTTAGGGTTTAAAATTTGTAGGTTTGACTTTAAAAAAAAATGTTCAACCAATAAAAACATAATTAAAAAAATCAATTTTGTAAAATGAGACTAAGTTTGAGTTTTTTAAATTTGACTCAAATCCAAAAAGTTTAAATCAATTTTTAATAAAAAAAATATTAGTTAAAAATTTTAATTAGATTATTAAAAAGGAATGTAATTTAAGATTTAAAATATTAAAAATAAACTTTTTGTAATTTTAAATATGTAAAATATAAATTTATTAGTGAGATTAGTTTATTTTTAATTTTATATAATTGTAAATAAAATCATATATTAATATTACGTAATATCTTAGTATAAAAATAATAAATAATGTCTTTAACCCAAAGAATTTAAGTAGTACAATTATTAATTTACATTTTTCAATTTACATGTACTAAAAAATTTAATAAAAAAATTTAATACTATAAAAAGTATTACATATGTATCCATATTTTCACCAATTCAGAATAAACTATTTTGACATTGTGTCAGAAAAAAGATACTCAGTGACACTCTTTTTGAGTCTCTAATCCCCACAATTAATTAAAAAGAAAACAACAAAAAATAGAGACCCGAAGAAATTGATTCTGACTCCCTAAAATCAAAAGTTGCATCAATTAAAACACACTGGGAGACATAACTAAAAAAAATTGGAAAAGAAGTCGCTATTTGAGCAAAACATGTCAGGAAGAAGCTACATTAATAATAAATGGATGTTTTAAGGATAAATTTTTTTTCCTAAAATTCAAATTTGTGATTACTTGAAAAACTGGATGTAGAGAGCATTAATTTTAATAAAAATATTTATCTTAAAATAAGATATTTTGCCTTATGTTTATGTATTATAGAATAAATGCCTATATTTATTAATTTTGAATTCATTGTTAATTTTGAAGAAAATATGATTGACGTTAAAATCTCAGTAATAATATACAGTTAATTATCATATAGAGAATAAATATTTATACTATAAATAATTATTTTAATTCTCACAATAAGTTCATAAAAAATCCTCACAATTCCTATTAATATTAATTTTATTGCAAAATATTATTTTGAACAACATAATAATGAATAAAATATAAATATATAAAAATTAATTAAAAAAAGAGAATTGAATAAAAAATAAAATAATGTTATTGAATTGTTCATTAAACGCTCCCCTGCACCCAGTTTTTAAGTATTCACAATTTGGGATTTTCTTTCTCTCTTAACAAGTTTAGCTCAAATAGAGTCTTTCAAGGTTATCAAGCTCACGAGTTTAGGTAAAATCATTTGAGAAAGGTAAACTTGTAACATAGAATTGTAAGAGTTTAATTATAATAAAAAATAATTATTAAAATATACAATTACATAATTAAAATCAATATTTTTAAATTTAGACTAATAACTAAAATTACTGAATGCAATTATTAATAGTTTATTAGTTTGATTATAGTTGAATAAGTGATAATTAAATATAGATTTTTTTAAAATTTTATATATTTAAATCTAAATATAATAACTACTAGTAATCAAATACTAGTAATTTTAAATTTGAATTTAAATGATTTATAGAGTAATAAATATAATTATTAAAGATTACTTTATCAAAATAGGTCAAAAGATAATAATAGATAACTTTTCAAATCATGACTAATGAAAAATTCAAAATAAAATTTCTATAAAAAAAAGTCAATAATAAATATATATAATGCATTACAAATAATGAACATAAAGTTTTTATTGGTTATGTGGTAATGGGTGATGAACTTATTCTAAGTGTTTGGCTTCAAGTATAAGAAGATTTTTTTTAAAAACTAAGAAAATGAAGTGCAAATATATATAATACAACACACATATATACTGAATGACAACGTTGACTTAGTGAAGATGTGCACTTTTGTTGCTTGGATGTCATTAGTTTGAGTCCTGAGTAGTGGAAGCTGTTTTTTTTTTTTTTTTGAAAATAATGCTATTGAGCTAACTCGTCTTAGTCTAGACGAGTTAAGCGTCGAGTTAACTGAGTTTAAACGAGTTAATCACCGAGTCAAAGTGAGTTTGAGTTGGTTCTGAGTCAAAGATCGAGTTGATTCAAAATTTTTACCTAAAAACGCGAACTTGGCGAGTCAACCGAGTTGACTCGCAAGTTTAATTACATTGGCGTCTTTCTTCCCAATTTTTTTTAGCTACGTCTCTCACTATGTTCTAACTACTATAAGTTTTTATTTTATTTTATTTTGGGTAGTTGAAATTAACTTCTTTGAGTCCCCTTTTTTTTTTTTTCATTTTAAATAATTGAGAGAGTTTGGAAAGAGTGTCTCTGAGTTGCCTTTTTTTTTTTTTTTTCATTGCAAAATAACTTATTTTTAAATTAGTAAAAGTATAGTATATGTACCTAATACTTTTCATGGTTTTAGATTTTACTTTTTTCTTAAATTTTTTAGTGCATGTGGATCAAAAAACCTATAACTTTTTAATATATAATCATATAAATAATAATAATTATTAATTATATAGCATATTTCAAGTTTCAAGTAATATATAGGCTTGCTTTTAGCTTGAAAACACTCATTGGGCATGATAAATCCAATATGAAAATAATGAATAAGAACTTGAATTAAAAAAATCCAATAAAAAGGCTCAATCTTTTTTTTTCTTGAACTAGAATGTGATTTGATGATCACGTCTAACCATAGTTTGTTCTACCCCTTGAATGCAAGGTATTTGTGAAGTGTGGATACCTTGCTATGACATATGGGCATTGTAAGTTGTTGAATGATTATGATCACATGTTATCATCATAATCTAACATTTCAAAATACACACAGCTTCTATTATTCCAACGTGAATATGTGGGCTAAATAATTTGAGGGTGAATCCACCGCTCTACAACGATTCTACTATATAGTGGTAGATTACTAAAAAAAATTTTAACAATAAAAAATTTTAAAAAATTGTGTGAGTGATGACCATACAATAAATATATTGTATGACTGTAAATCTGAACTCTAAATAATCTGGCCAATGACCTTTTCCTAATGCTTAAGGTTTAGTGAGTCATTTATAATTTAATGTTTCAATAATAATTAAATTAAAGTCAAATTGGGTTTTGAAATATATATATATATATATATATATTACTTTAAGATTAAACTAATCCATGTCATCGTATATTGTAAAATACTTCAACTGAAAATAAAAATTACTTTAAGTAATTTACATTTAACGACATATCTCTGTGAAATGAGTTGGTGTTTGAAGCTCCAAAACTCTTCCCGAATTGAAAATTATGGATGTTTGAAGTCACGGTGTCTATTTTTATCTTTTTTTCCAAATTTTTGGCAATTAACTTCACGTCAATTAAACATTATATATCTCTATTTTTTACCAATTAAATACCTAACATAGCCCATTTTTACCAATAATTTCATATGCCAATTTGGAGAATCAAATATATTGAAAGCACAGTCGATTTACCGATCAAATCGGCCAATCGAGTCCAATTTTGTTTACCAATGTTCATTATTATGTTCTCTACTTAATATGTTTTATTTGAAAATTCCAATAGTAAACATTTAAGAAATGTATTTAAGTGTTCTTCTTTTTTCTTTAAAAAGCTCTATTTAGTTTGTTTGAGAAGTGTTTAATTTTTGGGAAAATGAATTTTTTTAATATTTGACTTTTCAAGTAAAGACAAAAAAAAAAAAGAAGAATGTTATCTATTTAAACTTAACTTTAATTTTGTAGTAAAAAAAATATTAAAGCAAGTAAAGAATCCATTTTCAATTTTGCTTGCTTGTTTCATAAAGCTTGGAACCAAAAACAGAAGATATAGCAAGGAGGGAGAAATAAATTTTCAACCTTGGCCTGCTCTTCAAATCTGAAAATAAATTTTCAGCCTTGTCCATATTTAAAAAAGATTCAACAATTCACATTTCAGTAATTACATAAATATAACCGTTTGTATCTAAAATTGTGTTGTTGCTCGTACAAATTAAAATTGATAAATTCTACTCAGATTATATTAACTCTCCTCTATAGTTCAAATTAGGACCCCAAAAGATCCATTTGGACTAAAAGCGTATCACTACTTTAGCGTTAAGAGGATTCCTTATTGCAGTAGACTTCTCAATTTTCTCTAGTTAGACTATTAAATTTTAATTAAACGATTTAGATTTTTTTTTAATAATCTGGATTATTGGATTCATCTAATGGTCCAAAGTATTATTAAAGAAAACTTAAGGGATCCACTTCTGCAAGGCATTCAAATTCCTACTATATACAACTATTATAGGCCAACTCCATTAAAGCTTTGGAAAATTCTTTTTGAAACATTTTATATCAATCGAAATTGAATATTTTACATTAATTCCAATGTCAGTCCTTGAAATATTTAACTTGGGCTTCTCAAATGCAAGCCTCTCGATTTCATCTTCTAATTAGTCTTTCTCCAGTTAATTTAGTTTCGTTATTTGTTAGTATAGAGTGAATTTAACTGAGTTAATGACCTAACATGGTACTTATGTAGTTATTAAACTAATGAGCCACGCTTATTGTCCAAAAAAGCAAAAATAAAGCACTATAGTCATGGGGTTCATAAGCTTCTTAAAATATTTTGGACACAAAATATGGATAATTTATCACATAAGTATTTCGTTATGTTAAAAGTCAATTAAATTCATGTTAAAAAAATTAGTGGGGAACATAATTGAAAAGTTTACATTTTGAATGAGTAAATTAATAATTTTATAATCTTTCGGACATAAAAAGTATAATTTACTAAAAATTTTATCATGACATTATATTTTTACTAATTTTTTTCAGGAAAAAAAATATTTTTCTATCAAAGTAGAAGCTCGAAGATAAATTCTATTTTTTTAAAAAAAAATTATGATAGATAATGCACATTGAAAAAGTAGAAGCTTGAAGATAAATTCTATTTTTAAAAAAAAAAAAATTATGATAGATAATGGATATTAAAAAAAAAATCTCCAACCAAATACACCCAATTTTTTCATTTGGTCAATGGATCAAATCTTGCTTAATAACTATTAAAAGAGATTAATACCATTACCAACTGAAACATTAAGGATTACTGGCCAAAGAAAAAAAAAAAAAAGAAGGAAATATAGAGCCACAAACCCCTTTTGATTTCAAAATGTTATATAATTAGCCATTCTAAACCTGATTACGAAATTTTCATCCAAAATTGAAGACCAGTGAAAATAATAAATTACTAAAGCTACATAAGCCAGAGATATCTCATCATGTAAAAATGGAACTAATTGTCATTTTAAAAAAAGGTCACCACTCTCAAATTGAATTAAAATTCAGAATAAATTAAGAGGTAGGGGCTAGCAAGAGAAACCGAGAATAGAACATCCAGGCATCATCTCATCTGGAAACCTGCCTGGCTTCTATGTCCTGAAGCCTCAGAGAAACAGCTCTCTTGTGGGCTTCAAGACCTTCAACTTCAGCCATGGTTGCTACATATGGTCCAAGATTTCTCAGACCTTCTTCTGAGAGAGACTGTACAGTAATGAACTTGAGGAAAGAGTCCAATGATACACCACTATACATCCTCGCATATCCATAGGTCGGAAGCACATGGTTTGTTCCACTTGCATAATCACCAACACTCTCGGGTGTCCATGGCCCTAAAAATACAGAACCTGCAGAGGGAATCATATCTAAATTCTTGCAAAGTGAATCAATGATGCAGATTTGAAAATGATCCTTTTTTCCGCCCTTTTTTGATAGATCTGAATGGCAGGAAACTATCCCTACAATTGTCCAAAGAAATATACACTGAGGAAAATCCTATTTTGGTTCTTGACAAATAGATGGACTTTCAATTTGTTCTTTCAAAGATAGTTTCTTTTAATTTAGTCCTCCAATCATTACAATAATTGCAATGTTAATCTTCAATTCCATTTCCACCCAAAATTTGACGCCAAACTGGATAGTTTGCTAATTTGGATGTTATTTTCTAACTACCCTGGAATAGATTAGCCACATAATGACGTCCAAGTCAAAATAATGATTAGTTTGGCGTTACACTTTGGATGAAAATGGGATGGAAGGGCAACACTGCAAGCATTTTAATGATTGGGAAACTAAATTGAAAAAATTGACCTGTCAAGGATCAAATTGAACTTCAATTGTTTTCAGGCACCAATATAAGGTTTTCCTCAATTTTATTGGGCAGAATCATCGTGTTTATCTTCTTATTCTAGCAATGCAAGTTTCAGGTTATTCCCCTCCTTTCCTCAAGGAATGCAACCTTTGGGAGGCTCTACAGAGGCTTTGATTATTTACAAAAAGGGGATTTGTACACATAAAACTCCTCAGTTAACTCACAGCAGCTAAGCTACCATAACAAGTAATAGCTTCAATACTTCCTAATTCTTAACCTCTATAAATGAAATTATGTAAGAACATATAAGGAGAGATCTTCATATAAAGACGGAGAAAATATACATATCACATACACAACAGACCGAGAATAGGCCTTTGGCTATATAGATATACTTTCTGATACCCAATTGTACTTCTAAGACCCAATATTCCAATTAAGCTTTCACAAATAATGGTTCCTTAAAGTGCTCCATGGCTGTAGTTAATATGGTGTAAATCAGTGGTATAAGGAGTGTAGGGTTAAAAAAAGAAGAGAGCAGTACTCTGATATTTCCAGTGTGGTCTTGGTTAGCAATTTCAAGGCCACACGATACTAAAATAAAAAAAGTTTATCTAAAAAGGAAAAAACAACAATAACAATAGTGTTTGTATGCAAATTGGTCGTGTACAAAAAGCATCTGTTACCACCCACAAAAATCCATCCCCAGCCCTCCACTTTCTACACCAGATAAAAGAAAAGCAGCATAAGGAAAAGGTCTTACCTGCATTTTCAATAAAACTCTCCCACTTCTCTGCATCCTTCACATTGACAATAAGATGTTCAGGTGCATATAAGTTTGAGAAAGTAATTGCCTGAGATCCAGAAACAAATATTATTTTTGAACACCAAGGATAATATTAATAATTTGAAATTTAATCAGCTAGAGGAAATTTGCGAATTCTGAAAGATAACACAACATTTTATGCTACACATATAGTACACCCCTGTCCACAAATACAATCATAGAAGTTATAAAACTTCAGTGGACCTGAGCACGCAAAGCGAGACTTAGACAACAGGACAAACCTCAAGCATATCACATGCGTACACGATAAAACTGTGGCTCAGGGCTTTAGAGGCAAACTCTCCTCTAGGAAGACTCTGGCACTGCTTGCTGAGTTCCTCCAGTATAGCATTCAAATCAACACCATCTCCAGCAATTACAAGAACAACCTGACTATCAGGACCATGCTCAGCCTGAAAATTCGTAAGTTGCATAGACATCAGCAATGTACAAGACTGCTAAAAAGATCTCTCCTGTTATGCAAAAGAAATAATCTAATTTCTAGAACTTTAAGTAGCAGATTCAAGTTTAAGTAGTAAGGACATTTTGTCATGAAAGTAAATGACAGTCTTTAATAAGAGAGAATAAAATCTTTTATTCAAGATAAGAGAAGGCTATTATACTACAATGGAAAGCTTTACATTTCACAATTCAGCAGATACCTCTCCATCTATATTAAAAGACAAAGAAAAAAAAAAATCAAATTTCAGATTGAACACATCTTATAAGGTCACCCTTAACAAAATCTTAATAGCTTTGGAAAAGACACCATTGAAAAACATAAGGACCAAATCCCCTATGAACAGAAATAGGCTATAAATCATGGACAGACACAGAAACAACTCAAACTTCCAAAATTTAAATAAAAAAAAAAAGTACTGATAGGGACATGGGTAGTATAGGATATCTATGTTTCACATCAAGTAGTATGGAATGCTTTATGGGGTACTTAAGGGGTGTGGTTCTTCTCCTTGCTAGCCGATTTTCAAGGGTGGATTCCCCACACTCCCTTGAGTCCTATCAACTAGTATCAGAGCTTGAAGTCGACGTCATGGAGAAGGCTACTTACGAAGGGTTTTGACCGACAAGAAGGCTGAGTGAAGTGTCGTAGAGTGCAGCTGCCAGGATGTCGGCTTTTCAAGGGCGGTGTTATGATAGACATGGGTAGTATGGGATACTTGATGGGGTATTTAAGGGGTATAATTCTTCTCCCTTGCAAGCCAGTTTTTAAGGATGGGTTCCCTACACTCCCTTAGATCCTATCAAGTACACAACACAGCAGATACATGTTTTCGCTCACTATGAATTTTCAAGGTTGTAGATTAACAATAACTTGGCATATATACCATACCCAATCCTAGCTTTTTAAATTTCCCATTCAATGAGCCCCTTTTAAAGAAATAAACAGGCATCACCCTATATTCTCAGCATCTTGCACAATAAGATTCCAAACAAAAAATTACTAAATTAAAAGATGAGAAGACATTAAATTCAAATCATTCATGTACAACCAAAAAATTAGGAAAGAACTCTTGTAATCTCATCAAGAAGGAGTTTTAGCTTCTCATTCTATCCTTTTTTGTTTATTTTGTTTTCCCCTTTTTCTTTTCTTGTCAGCTGTGTTGAAGCAATGTCCAAGGCGAAGATATAAACTTGGTTTTTTTTGGGTCACAAAAATATTTTTGTTCAGACATACAGATGCATATCATACACATGTTGACAGTGACATGAAAGTGTGTTAGTGTCTCTTATATCTACAAAACTTTGACATGCCTAAGAGTAAGTATTACCGTGCTTCATATCCTAACCCTGAAAAATCCCTGAGTAAACAAGATTATGAACAATGGCAGACAACAAACATGAAGAAGTGAAGATAAAAGAAAACTTTGCTCATGACAATTTGATAGAGGGAAGGCTGTATAATTAAGCCATATCTCATGGGAGGGGACCAATCATAATATAATATTGCAAGACTCAAATTTGATGTCAATAACACTGACCCTCAACCTCTGCTTGTACTACAACTAGGACCACAAAAAGGCACTTATATACTCTACTTTTGGTGCATTACAATTAACTTGTTTCATAGCCTCCAATATTTCTAAAATCCTTAATATCTCTTGTCATGAATGTTCTGTACAGCAAAAAAGAAGCATTTTAAGACTGATCAAACCTGGGAAAGCAAATCAGCAGCTACATGACGAGGAATTGCATGCTTGTCTGCAATGACCAAAACTTCAGATGGTCCAGCTGGCATGTCAATTGAAACCATGGCTTCACTGTTCTGCAGGAAATTTTGAAGAGTAATAAAATAAAGCTTAAACTCTCTGAAACCCTTAAAAAATAATGGAAAGATTCAAATATCTTAGAAAACTTGATTACTTGCAGTATCATTTTTGCAGCTGTGACGTATTGATTTCCAGGGCCAAAAATCTTTTCAACCTGTAAAAATGTCATCATAAATTAACAATTAAAATATGACAAAATTTACAAATTACTGAGTATTTTGTTGGAAAAGGAAAGATTAGGTTTTAATTACTTTTTAATCACTACATTGGTTAAATTAATTAATTTACAATCAACAAGAACAAATTCTAATATAAAATTTCCCTGGGTATCATATATTCACCAGGCTAAGTGATATATGTAGCCATTGACAACAATTTTGAGAAGACTTTAACTTCCCAATAATAGGAAATCTAATAGCCATATAAGCCTATCATGAGTTGATATTCAACATATCTAATCATGAAGGTGCACTGATATCAAAATGAAATATACAATATAATAAATTAATCCATACGAGAAAACACATCTTATACAAGGCAAGAGATGATTTCCAATATCATGAAGGTCCACTGATTTCAGAATGAGCTATGGAATGACTTTAACGAACACAAGAGAACATAGTGAGTGATATAATAAAACACCATTTTATGACTTCTAATAGCACAACAATTATCCAAAAGGTGAAGCCAAAAGGGGAGATGAGTTAAGGGAAAGTTAGCCACCTTGGGACAAGACTCTGTTCCCCAAGCCATAGCAGATATAGCCTGAAAACGAGAAAGAAAGTCATATTGATTGTTGTTGAATTTATACAACAATAAAAACATAAACATACAACTAGATATAAGTATATTAGTCTCAAATAACACAGCCAACCAGACATGGGTTGTGTTACATTGCTTCAAACCTGAGCTCCTCCAGCTTTGAGGATGTGAGTCACCCCAGCCTTCTTGGCACAATAAAGTACCTCCTACAGGAAAAAATTAGTCAGAACAAGAGTGACCACATAATTATGTTTTCCCACCAATATAGATGACTACCTTGCATATATTGCCATTCTGCGATGGTGGAGTAGCAAGAACAACAGTTTTACATCCAGCAATCTGTGCAGGCTGGTATAAAAATATGTCAGCTAAATCTGGAATCACAGATATCAATATTCAGAATAAGAATTACAGGATGGTGAAGAATTATTTGATCTGATGAAATATCTATTAAACTTACAACTGAAAGCATCAGAGCTGTTGAAGGTAGTACTGCAGTTCCCCCGGGAACATAAAGGCCCACAGAATTAATACTTCTAGCAACTCTCTTGCATTTGACTCCCTAACATTGTCAGAAAACTTAGAAGGTCACATTATTAGTATAGTGAGTGACACGAAGAACCCACAAATAAAAAGATGGAGGCAAACATGAAGGCATGTCAATGAAATAACTAGATGTACACATACAAATAGATGGAAATCAAGAAGATAAGGAACGGGATACAAAAAATATCATAATTGGAAAAGATATTCCATTTATTTATCTTCTAGCACTATGTAGCTTTCCGTTGATAGAGCTGCATGCACCTACTTAAACAATGCAAAAATATATCATTAACACACATAGCAACTTTATTTGCTATACTAATAATATCCAGCAATTGAAACTTCCAATTTTCTACTTTAATTTGCATATGAATATGTCTAAGATCTGTCAATCAAATTATATTTCAGCCCAAGGTTGACACATCAACCCCCAGGTTTGTACACCCAGTCAAACCCACAAACAAAATTTAGCTTTGACATACTTTCATGTTCTCAACATTTTTCTCAGTGGACTTCTGAGCAGAATGAAATGCATATATATTGCTGTAGGCAACATCAAAAGCTTCCTTAATATCTGAACTGAGCTGCAGAAAGGGAAAAATATACATTTAAATATTGTTCCAACCAATTAGTGTGCTCCCTAACAAGATAGGAGATCATAATAAAGGTAATACCAATAAAAAACTCAAATAAGGCATGCATCCTCTAATAAACATACCACTAGATCTGGAAGCTCCGATACATCTTCAACTATCTTATCCAGTTCTGCCTTGTCAAATCTTGAAGTATATCTACGAAACAAAAGTACATACAAAATTGAAGTTCCACTGCATAAGTAAAGAGAATCTGAAAATGCAAAAAAGATAATTCAATAGTGCAATAGACACTAATCCAAATATAAGATTGACACCAAATATAAATAAATTTTGAAAGGACTAAGAAACAAGAAGTTCCAACTCTTTGACTGCAGCATCGCCTCTTTTATGGACATCATCAACAATGGGGTTTACCTGCACAGCATGAATTTTTACAGTCAACAAAGTACAGCTCGTGATATTGATCTAAAACAAAATTCCATTTCAAAAAACAAGATAAGATTATAAGAAGCTTCTAGAGGATGAAAAAGAACAATCATGCTTACCACACTGAAAATGGAAGAGAAATCTATACGAGGGCGAGTCTTAAGGCTCTCAACCTCAGCTTGAGTAAGTTCTGATAATCTATATGACTTCATTGAACATTGTATCCGGTTATTGGTGAACACTGTACAAATAAATGCGACAGGATTCCATGAATAGAAAAGTTTGAGGCAAAAAAAGACAGGGAAGATTTGATAAATCTTGATCTTACAATACGAAATTTATGCACTTAATTTTCTACTGATTAAATCACAAACTATAGAATATAAAAGAGCTATGACTGAATTATGTTAAATATCTTTATACTTGCATCTGCTTGTAGGCTATATGCCATAGGTTGAAAGAAGTATGCAACAAAAATATCACAGACTTAAATTGAACATGTTGGAGTAATGGTAGGCCTCTTGGTGTTTAGAATATTAAAAGAGAAATTTTGGAAAGTAGATTGGGGAAAAGTTAGTAGAGACGAAAGGAAGCTATCTATTAAATTTACTCTTTTTGGCTTCATATAGCAATGGGAGAACCAACCCCTATTTATAGGACTTATTGAGATATGGGTTATGTGAATGCGAGTGGTGTGTTCTCCTTTACTTTCTGTCTTATTTATAGGACCAAATAAAGTAGTAGTACAATGAAGTACAAAAAGTGTAAGTGAATAGGTTTGATGAATCTAGATACCTTTGAATCTAGACTGCTATATATACATTATTCTAATGGGACTCAAGGGAACTACCCATTCATTTAATACAACAACCAACTACTACCTACTAACATTTTTTTTTTTTTTTTTTACATTTTCCATCAAACAAATATTACAATTAATAGGATAATTCTAGATTATGGAATTAGGTGATAATGGGCCTAAACATAGATTGGAGACTTCAAGACAAAAACTTGATTTTGGCGGGCCATGATCTATGTCTTGCAATCCACAATCTATGTTTAGACCCATTATTACTCAAGTCCATATCTAGAATTATCCTATTATTGAAGTAGTTATTAGTTGGAAAATGTATTAAATGAAAGTAATAGGTGGTAATTGAGAGTTGCATTAAATGAATAGCTGATTCCCTTGAGTCTTATAAATAAGGGGTTGGTTCTCTCATCGTTATATCACATTAAAAGAATAAATCTAATAGAAAGTTTCATTTCCTCTCCACTAACATTTCCCCACTCTTCTCTCGAAAAGTCGTCTACCAATATTTTAAACACTAAGAGGCCTACCATTGCTCCAACATCATGGTATCAAAGCTTAACCATTTTAGTCATAAAAGATGGCAAATAACATGTTTTCCTTCCAATTTCATTGCCTTACCCAAGACAATTAAGTTGGAGTATTCGTGTGAAGACTTTACTAAGCTCTCATAATGTATGGAAGATGTTAAAGAAAGGTTATGAGGAACCTCAAAATTAGGCTTCTTTAAGTCTAACCCAAAGGGAGGCTTTGCATAAGGCTACAAGAAAGAATCACCAAGTGTTTACTTTTATTCACCAATGCTTGGATGATGCCATGTTTGAGAAGCTTACAAATGCATCCACTATCAAAGAAGCATGGGAGATTCTTCAAAATACTTAAAAAGGCATCGCTAAAGTAAGAAGATTTGCCTATAAACTCTATAATATCTTCACATGAAAGAATATGAAATTATTTCAGATTATTTCACTCATGTGTTGGCTATTGTTAATAAAATGAAAGGAATTGGAGAAGCCTAGAATATTACGCAAGTGATAGAAAAAATTCTATGATCTTTGGCTTCAAGCTTTGATTATATTGTTGTTTCAATTGAAGAGCCAAAAGATATAGACTTCATGACTATCGATCAATTCATGGCATTATTACAAGCTCATGGAGAAAGGTTGAAGAAGAAGGTCGCAGAGGCGTTAGAGCAAGCTCTTTACTCAAAAAGTCAATCTTAGACAGAAAGACCATAATAGAGAATGCAAATGGCAAAGAGATGGATCATTGCCTACAAGACATTGAACCAAAATCAAGTTCATTTCTAACATGAATCGTGTCTTCACCACTTGCATTCCACCTTCTTCTTCCTCAGCCATTTTTCATGAACATGCAGTGACTACATGAGTTGACTAACAATCATGGAGTCTATGTCTTTTGACTCTTCAATTGCAACAACAATATACTCAAAGCTTGGAGTTAAGGATGGCAGAATTTTCTATATCTCTTGTGTATCATTTAAAGCTTTTACATTTCTATTCATTTCATCAACAATAACCAACACAAAATAATCCAAAATAGCTTTAGACTCTTTCATTTGAAGATATTCAAACTCACTTGAAGAGTTTGTAGGAGAACATTCTTTCAAACATGCCTCTTCGAAGGTGGATGCACTTGCAACCTTCTCAAACATGGCATCATCAAAGCATTGGAGAATAAGAGTAAGAGCTTGTTGATCCTTTCTTCTAGTCTTGCGCAAAGCCTCCCTTTGGGTAGGATTAAACGATGCCTCTAAGGTTCCTCATAACCTTTCTCTATCATCTCCCTTACATCATAAGAGCCTTCACACGAATACACCAAGTTCCATAATTGTCTTTGGTAAGGCAAGAGAATTGAAAGGGAAACATGCTATTTGTAATCTTTCTTTATGACTAAGATGGTTAGTCTTTGAAACCACTATGTTGGAGTAATGATAGGCCTCTTAGTGTTTACAAAATTGGTAGAGGAATTTTCAGAAGTAGAGTGGAGAAAGTTTAGTGGAAAGGAAAGGAAGGTTCTATTAAATTTACACTTTTTGGCTTGATATAACAATAGAAGTACTAACCCCTTTCATAGGACTCGTGGAACTGGCCATTCATTTAGTACAAGTCCCAGCTACCACCTACTACTTTCATCTAATACATTTTCCAACCAGCAACTACTACAATTAATAAGATAATTCTAGATTATAAACTTAAGTTATAATGGGCCTAAACATAGATTTTGGACTACAAGACATAAATCATAGCCTCAATATTGGACCAAAATCAAAGATTATTTCTAGCAGAAAGTCTAACCAGTTTTTACTTTAGTAATTTGAATAGAAATGCTCAACATCCAAAGACAACACACATGCAGACCCATATTCCCTCTTCAATTAAGTAACGAGCAAGTCTATGACGTGATGTACCAGCTGGGGCACGACGAAATTGTAGTAATGTGGTTCTGGTGATGCCAGAAACTTGAAAATGTCCAGCATAGGATGGCCTGATCAAACAGTTGCTCCGGTTAAAAAGTACAAGCTGACCTTCCATCGTCACCTAAAAATCAAATTAAGCATAAGTGCTTACAATAGAATTAAGTGATCACAAAAGTAAAATTAAAGTCTGCCTATATATAAATGCAAATACCAAAAAAACAGAAGCAAATTAGAGGTTCTTACTTGAATGACAAGAAGAGGGGGTTGGAAGGTTAGAGAGAATCCACCCCAATTTTCTATCTCTCAAACCAGAACAAGTTGCCTCAAAAATGGGGATGTCGTAAATGTTGGGGTCGGAAGCTAGAGAGAACTCACCTCAAATTTTTGGATCGGAAGCTTCCCGCTCGCTGCTTCAATGGAGCTGAAGCTTTACTTGAGTCGAGACAATGGGGTGTTTGAACGCTGTCCGAAATTGGCACTTCGACCGTGTCATTGTGCTCCTCTTGTTCACATAACCGATGAAACAATCCATAGAAAAAATAATAATAATAATTAATTGGAAAAAAATAACTTTTATATTTAATTATTTAAATCAAAATATAATTTTTTAAATTATTTTCGTCTCTCATTATAATTACGGAAACTAACTTCTTAAAATAAATAAAAATAATTGAAAAAAATATATTAATAAAAATAAATTACAATTTAAATAATTAAATAAAAAAACCATATCATTTAAGACTAAAAATAATAATTGATTTAAAAAATAAATAAATCCACTACAAACGTACTCTATAATGGCATGGGAGGAATATTTTGTCTTACAACGCACAATTGTAGAATGGTATAGTTTCTAAGTGTTTATAAAGTTTTTAAGTTAGTAAAACTTTAATACTTTTTTTCTCTTGGGCCATAACACTTTATTAATTGATTCAAAACTACTTTTTTATATGACATAATTTAATGAAAAAATTTTACAGCAAAAATAAAAGTGTAAACTTATTAAAAAATGTAAATTCCGTAGGTTTTTAAACAAATATTCAAATTTTAATTAATATTAATTCGTCTTATTTTAGTTATTTGATTTTTCTACAGACAGTTAATATAGGTAAATTATAATACAGTAATATTTATTCAAAAATTTGATACAAATTATATAACCAAAAATGTTGACACAGAATTATTAACTAACTAATTTTCAATGTGCGTCAAAGATATCTTTTATTTTGACATGTAACAAATAAATAACATAAAATTTACAAGAAGGAAACAGGAGTTCTCATGGTCCAAAGGATGAACTAATATAGCTCATTTCAAAAGAAAAAAAAAAACTAATATAGCAAGACAAAAGGATTTCATACATATATGATTTATCTATCATTTGGTTATTTTAAGCTATCTATAATAATTATAACAATTCTAATTGAGCTGCATAGGCTTCAATCTTCATAATAACTATCAAAAGGCTAAATCTGTCAATACCACATTGCTAACTGCTAAAAGTAGCAGTTTTAGGATCTGAACATAATGGTGCAACTTTTCAAACTGAAGCACAATTTGTGAAAGAATAGGGATTTATGAACATGAATCTATGAATTGATACAACATAACATCATTATTATACAAGTCAAAGAATAAGCTAAATCCATCAACAGAATACCTTAACCAATTGCTAACTACAATCCTTGTACTGTAATAACATACTCCTCCTTTCAGTAGAATACAAATGAACTATAGCACAAACTCATAGGCTATACTTTAAAAGGAAATCTTTTAACACTCATAACAGGTATGACACAATACTTCAAATTGTATTTAAACACTACATATCATGTCATGTCATCGAGCCAGTATCGGTTCATAGCTCAGGGGGTTCCAGGGTGAAGAGTAATGTCCTGAAAAACTTGCAACCTGTTTCTCCTTACAAGCCTTTTCTCCTCGAAAACCGAGTCCTTTTCCTTCGTTAGCATTCTTTGGCCTTCTGAGTTTGAAGCCTTCTTTGGTGATGTGGATGAACAAAACAAATCTGATGATGATTCTGGTGTCATCTGCTGATTAAAACACAAAGAACGCCTCACTGCTGGATTCCTTAGCAAAATGGCATTCCCAGATCCAGATCCAGATCCAGATCCAGATCCATCTTTCAGGTCAAATGTTTCAAGCTTTTGGTATATCATGTTTGTGTTCCAATTTTCATCATTGAACACTTCTTCACTGTCATCATAATCTTGACCATGATCCTCAAAAAATGTGTACCTTTCACTGTATAACTCTTCTTCTTCTTCATCTTCTTCCACCATATCTGCCCAACTTTTCTTCACTGTTGATGACTTTCCAACACACAGACCAAAACTCTGATTTTGTTCTGTGTCAACAACAGAACTTGCAGACTCTTTTGCACCATATTTGACCTTTTCTGGAAACTTCATAGTAGAGTCAGTCTTGACAAGTGCTGTATCTTCACATTTCCCATAAAGTGGCCTTCCAAATGAGTTGGCATCACCCCAGACTTCCCTTCTTTGATGTCCATTCTTGTTGAAGCCCCATGAACATCTTTTTGGTTCTGTGTGAGGAAACTTATGATCCCTTCTTTCAGACCTTTTTCCAGATGAATTTTCAATGTAAGAACCTTTTCTCTGTTCATCAATAGAGTTTTGGGTTTGGCCAAAAGGTTTTTCATTACACTCTTTGTCTACAAGCTGTGACTGTGACTGCGACTTTTGCTCCATCTCCATCAGCATCTGAGAAGCACGTTCATAAGATTTAGCGAAAGAATCATCAATCTTTCTGTTCTTGTAGGCTGCACTTACTGCCTGAAGCAGAAACTTTGCTTCTGTGATATTGTTCATATGCATCAAGCAGATTGCCAAGTTACACTGCTTGTTCCTATCAGGCTCAAAAGATAGTGCTTTTCTGGGAAGAAAGGCAAAAAAATTGAAAATTTATTAGTCTCCCCTTTGAAGAGACATGAATGCACCATTTAGCCCTACCAATTTCATAAAAGTTTCCATTTGGTCACCCTAGTTTAATACAAGCAATATTGCCTTTTTATTTTCTAAAACAATTCAATTCTGCCTCTCTCATTTTCATCCAAAAATTAACAGTTAGCTGACTTAATGGTGCCATATATATAAATAACATCTAAATCAATATAATGTTTAATTCAGCGCTATATTTTAAATAGATATGTGACAGAGGCGTAAATTGGATCATTTTAAAAACGAGGAAGCCAACGTTGTTTGTTTGAGGTAGATGACCAAATTGAAAATTATATTAAACTAAAGGAATCAAATGTGTATTTAAACCAAAGATGAAAATACCTGGTCCCATTTTGAGTTAATATATAAGAAGTCTCACCTATAATATTCTTCGGCACTTTTATAATCACCTTTTTGCAAGTAAGCCCAGGCTAGGTTCCCCAGTATCCTGCATTCATAGAGATTCAAAGTAATATTTGGTGGGCACTGGACAAAGCACATTTAAGAACTGAATATATATGGATGAGTAAAAAAATAATCCACCTTGATATCTCCTGCTCAACAGTTATATGGATCTTCTTCCCTTGAGATCTTGCTTGTTTTGTCCTCCTTCCCACAAAAGTAACACCATCTTCAATTTTCTTCAATTTGTGTTGAAGCATTGCAATCTCTTCATCAATCCTTCCTGACCTCTGCAATAAGAGAAGGATGTTGATGATAAATATTTACCAAACAGGGCCTAGCCTCATCATTCAGTTAATACTATATACTGATGCTTCCTATGCAATGAAAAATGAAGATTTTTTGGTGCACTTTTTGCAGTCATCAGTTGTAAAGAGTCCATCAGAACTAAACAAAATGGGAAGCAGAAAGCACAGCAGGTAACAATTTCACCCAAAAATATGCATACCAACTGTTTCTATGGATGCATCTCATCTTCCAATTTTCTTTTAATAATTCAGACAAATATACATACAATCTTTCAACTTCAGGTCATTCACAAACAACCTGTTAATGAAAAATAAAAAATTAACCCCTAAATATCACCCTTCAAGATTTAAATCCTTTTGTCCATATTTTGTTAATGAAGATGCCGCTTCACATATTTTCCCTCATATCACATGGTATGCCACCAATAGTTACAGGTAAACAGAGTAATTAAAATATTAAAAGAAAGCTTTGTGTATAAATGTAATGCTTCAAACCCTTGAGGAAGGTGTTTGTATACGACCACGCTGAAATTGAAGAGATTTTTTTAATAGAAGATTATTTTGGTCTCTAATTTATTACTAAATTATCATTGTCGTCCTTTAATCATTTTATCTCTTAAAATTTAAAATAATTTTTCACTTATTAAAAATTTTAATTATTTATTTATTAAAAATTGTCATTGTAGTCTCTTACTTTCGAGACTTTATCATATAAAATCCTTCAAAATAAGTTTTATTAACTCACTTGAAGAGGAAAAAAATGATAATTTTCAATTAGTGGGGTATTATTTTAAAAAATAAAATGAGTGAGGGAGTTAAATTGATAATTTAGTAATAAGTCATGGACTAAAATATATTTTTCTCAATATTTCCTCCTGTGGCGAAAAGCTTGAAGAAGCTAATTGTCTCCTGGGTCTGGTAATCTTGATCAAGTTTCTTCTTCATTTCTTGGTCATGTGTTTTCTTTTAGGAGGCAAGGGAAAAATTTTGGTTTCCTTCAAAAAATAATTGATTTATGGGGTAGGGATTCTTACTAATGAATCTCATGCTGAGCTAACGGGAAAAAAATTTGATAGATTTTGAGGAAGTGAAGTATGAGGCTCAGTTCTTTTGTTATGAATATGGTAGTTAATTTTCTAAGGGTCAAGGAAGAATTTTGTACAAAAATATTTGATTTCCGGTGATGTTATTTATTAATCTTACGTTTAGCCAACATCAGATTTTTAAGGATGTCTAGTACGGGGCCCAGTGTTTTGAAATGAAATATAACAGTTAATTAATATGGATTTACATTGTCTTATCTCTCTCTAAAATTTCCGAGTTTTATAATACCTTTACCAATTGACCTTATTTCTTCATGGTTTCATTTTGGCCAACGTCTTTTTTCATGGTTTATATGCGGAAAAAATTTGATTAGATTTGAGGGACTTAGAGTATGAGGCTTAGTATCTTGCAGTGAAATGGTATTCAATACTGACTGATATTGTTACAGTTTTAAGATCATAATAAAACGACAGTGAATGACTATATGGTCACAGTTCTAAGATTGCAATAAAAGGATAATGAATGACTAGAAAGGAGGAGCAAGAGAAAATGGAAGAAAAATGGAGGTTCACCTTGTAGAGTTCGACTAAGATGTTATCGAGAGATTCCTGAGAATCAGAAGGACAGAGATGACGGAAAGATTTGATGGCTTCAATAGCCTCATCAGAGCGATTCAGTTGCTTCATGACTAAGGCCATGTCCTTCAACGCACTTTCCACACGATCCCCAGCATTTATGGCTCCCCAAAACATTGATATTGCCCTCCCTGGATCCTTATCTACTAACTGTATTTCAAGTTATGGAAGCCATCAAATAACATAAGTTGGTCAAACTATGCGTACCAAAATCACAACATGAATTCATGTTAAGTTGAAAGAAGAGAAAGGGAAAAAGAAGATTAATTTTACTGTTTTTTTAAGTTATATTTGAGCAAGTATTGTTTTGTTCCACTTTTCCTTATTTAAGTAAAAAAATATGTTAAAATCTGGATCATTTATGACACACAGCACTCAAAATAAATGTTAATTTTTAAAAAATAAAAGACAAAAGAAGTTTAGAAAGAATATAAAGTAAACATTAAAAAATAATAAAGAGCATATATATATATATATATATATATGAAAAAATGGTACTTAAATTGTCATATTTAATCATTCATTTTTTTTAAAAAAATATCAAATTTAATTCAAATATTAAACTCTAAACCTTAAAAAAAAATTAAGTATGACATTTTTTAATAAGTAACGACTAGTTTAGGTATTACAATAGGTGATGAACCAAAATAATAAATATGTGATAAGTAAGTAATTAAAAAAACATTTTACTCTATATATATATATATATTACACATTTCTTTTTTTGTCATTTTTAATTCTTTTTAATCCAAACATCCCTTTAAAATCTATAATATTTTTACTTGCCAAGCATGAGATTAATTAATAAGAACCCTCATGAAATAATTAGTATTCAAAGCTATGACATACAACCCAAGAAAATAAAGTAAATTAGTAAAATCATTATAGAACTCGGAAATTCTAGAGAAGAAAATGATAATTATCAGTCCGTATTGAATACCATATTTCATAGCAAGATACTGAGCCTCACACTATAAATATGTCCGTCAAATCTAATCAAATTTTTCCCTCATATAACCCATGAAAAAAGGCATTGACCCAAAAATAGAACATTAAACAAGGTAAATTGGTAAAAAGTATGATAAAACTCTGAAATTCTGGAGAGAAAAAGGACATTGTAAATTCATATTAACTGCTATGTTTCATTAAAAAACACTGAGCCTTGTAGTGTGCATCCTTAAAAACCTGAGATTAGCTAAACATGTGATTAGTAAATAACATCACCAGAAATCAAACATTATTGTACAAAATTCTTCCTTGATCCTTAAAAGAAAATTAACTACCATATTTCTTCACAAAACACTAAGCCTCATACTTCACTTCCTCAAAATCTATCAATTTTTTTCCCGCTAGCTCAGCGTGAGATTCATTAGTAAGAACCCCTATACTGTAAATCAATTAGTTTTTGAAGAAAACTAAAATTCTTCCCTTGCCTCCTTAAAGAAAACACAAGACCAAGAAATGAAGAAGAAACTTGATCAAGATTAACAGACCCAAGAGACAATTAGCTTCTTCAAAATTCCTGAGAATTAACAATACATTGAGAAAGAAAGCAAGAAAGCAAGACAAGGAATGAAAATTGATGTTGTTACCTGAACTTGCTTGGCCTTAACGTACGGTGAGTCACCAGCAGGCACCTTGTGAATAACATGGAAAAGATCGCCTTTATTTGCAGGGGGTGTTCTCTTCCTTTCTGACATTGGCGTCGACGGAGATTGCGACTGCGGCATCGGCCTCGACTTCCACGTCGACGGCGGCGTAAAAAAGCTCCTTGCCGGAGAGCTTCTGTCGAACGTCATTGCGGTAGAAATTTTCCGTGAAAACGTTCAGACAAGTTTCTTCGAGAGAATCCAGAATTGTGTAGAAGAGAGAATGGTAAAGTCTGGGATAGCCGAAAGAGGGCGAGAAATCATATAAGGGAGGGATAAAAGAGAAGAGGCAATGAGTGGTGTGACGATAGAAAGTGAAGAGGAAGACGGAGAGAGGTGAAAGAAATTCCGAAAAGAAACTAGCCGTTTTATAATTTACTAGCCGTTGCGGGCTGGTTTGCTAGGGGCCATGGTTACACGGGAGCGATCCATTTTATTTTTGTGTTGTTTCATTTATTACTATAATTCTATTTTAGTGTTTAAACTCAAAATGATGTCATTTTACGTAAGAATTAAGACTTTAGAATGTCAAAAAGTCAAAATCTTTTTTGAAAGGACCATTTGGATGTGAAAAGCATGTGACGACAAAATTGCAAGGCTAAATGCAGTACCAAATTAAAATATATATATATATATTGTTTTATAAATTAAATTAAGAAATTTTATATTTTGAAGATTGAACTAAAAAACGCATTTCCGAAACTAAATTATTAATTTATTTTAAACTATATAGATTAATATTTTTTTTGTCAATAAACTACACAGATTAATCAACAAAAACGTCTTGTCATATATATATAATTTTTAATGTTAAAAATTTGTTTAAGTAAATTATTTTTTGTTGTGGCAAAGTATCCTATGATAGAATAAAGTTCTATAAAAATCTACTCTTATTTCAAAATTGGCACTGTTATTTAGTGATTGAAAAAGGAAAAAAAATGTCATATTTAGGGTACTTACAATTTTAAGTATACGTGTGTACTCAGTTACAATGCAGAATATAATTATAATATTATTATTTAAATAATAATATTATTATTATATTTTTATATTATAACTGAGTGCACTAGTATACTTAAAATTATGAGTGTACTAAAAATTTTACTAAAAAAAAAACATTTTCTCCCTCTCAACTAAAAAAACATAGCAGAAAATGAATGTTATAAATCATAAAATACAATAACTCTAAAAATACGTGACATCAAATAATTTTCATGGTCTCGGAAGAATTAAAAAATAAGTAATACATAAAAATTACCATAGTAGTCATTATGAAATGCTACATATATAAATTCAAATTTGATAAACTAAACATTTGAATTATAATTAAGAATAAATTATTCTCCTTTTCCTTAAAACATGATTTAATTGTATAATTATTCTTTCTAATAAAAAATATACCCACAAATCTTCCCTTAAATTAAAAAAATCACAGACGGTAAGATTAATTTTTATAAAAAAATACAACATATAAAAAGTAATTTTTTTACCTTTAATTTTGATATTAATTGTTTTTTCGTAAATAACTTATTCTATACTAATAATTTTTTTGACAATGCTTATACTTATCAATACATTTAATACAAATATTAGTTTGAGGAATAATTATTATTAATTATTATCATTTAATAATTCTATGATATAAATAGGAAATGAAAATTCAAACAATTTCACAAAATAGAGCTTGTCACATTCTTATAACTGCCAAACACCAATCAACAAAGTATGATCCCACATTCCCAACCAGAATTTTAATATTTGAATAATATCATGTTGAAATATCTTTTAAAAAAATGTGAATTAGCATTAATTTATTATTAGTATAATTTATTGTATTAATTAATTAAGTAATCAATTTTAACATAAACTAAGAATAAATTAGATCTAAGTTTATTGTAGGCAATATGTTGGATTGCCTATAAGTCCATTAGGTAAGGGCTCCAACGTACTGCCCAATGCTAGTTAGTAATACTAATTATTCTTCAATTACTAACTAAAGGGTAAAAGGGAGATTATAATGAACTTTATTATGTATAATTATTCAATTATAATTTAAGAAGTTGAGAGAGTTGGGAGTTATTTTTTAAAATAAAATAAATATTTTATGTATTTAAAAATCATCATAAAATGTGCTTTAACTTTCTCAATTCTAAAGACTCAAGACATATTACTTTTGCTATTATGAGTTTTCTCACTTTTACTATGTGTGAAAGATTAGACAATGCAGGTTGTACACTCTCGCTTCTATGTTAATTTGCTACCTATGTTTTCATGTATTCTTCTCCAAGTAAGTAAGAATTTTGTCATCTTTATCTTTGTGTTTATAAAAATCTCCTAATTTTTTTCAATACTTGATATCAAACTAGGTTATGTGTCTAGTCAGTTTATTAGTTTATAGTTTCACGTAAATTTAAGGAAGTTTTACGATTCATACTTGCTTATTTATTTCGATTAAGTTGTGTCACATGCTATCAAACCATCTTGCCATGGATGAATCACAAAATATTTTAAATTGAAGCCATCATATGTTATTTGTACATATGTACATTTAGTTCTGGGCCAATTACATGAATATTTCTATTATAAATTACACCTTATCAGTGTTATAAACCCTATTGACACAGATACAAAGGAAACCTCAAAAGCTTCAAATTAAAATTACTTGAATAGTTAAAGGATTTTTTAAAATTAGTTTAAGGGTTTTATAAATCATGCAATTTGAAGCAAAATGGTACCAAGTACATGCCCAAATCATGTGGAAACGATTTTGGCCTCCATTATATTTGAAGCTTGAAAAACCCTAGAGTCTATTGATCACAAACTCTCAAAAGTGGAAGGGTTTTGCATGAAATAATATTAAAGGTTTCATAAAATATGAGATTTTGAGTATAATGGTGGAAAAATCATACCCTAATCATGCCCATGCCTACACTTTTTAGCCTCATTCAAATTTCCTGAGGTTTTGTATGTCATGAAAATCTGAGCATTTTGATACCAAATATACCCCATAAGACTTTAAGATTGGATAGGTTATATGTTAGATTGTATATCGGATTGGATGACCCAATTCAGATCCTTTCATATAAGGAATAAGATGAATAGTAACATTTTGCTATGCCCACTTGCTCCCCTAGTGTGTGGGGGCATGTGGGCTCACTTCCATGGCCAATTTGGGCCCAATTTTTATGCTTTAGTATTTAATTTCCATTTTCCATTTAATGATATTTTTTAAAAAATTTTTGAAACCCCAATATATGGGTTCTTGAATTTCTATAGCATTCTACAATGATTTTTGAATATGTACTATCTGAATTTTGGGTTGAAAATTTTTGTGCATATTCTAAATGCATCCTGATATCATATAATTTTCACACTCTCAATGGTTATTTAGTTTGCTATGCTAACTAACTTTTAAAGAAATTATGCACTTTACAAATTTTAGTATTGTAATGAATTTAAAATTTAAGCCTGATTTAATGTGAATTTGTCAAATTGTTTTAGGAAATTATGGTACTATATTAGGGAATTTTGTTAAACTTGATAGAAATATACCTCTCTTTGGGTGTTTTCTAATTTAAATAAAATTAAAGATCAAAAGCATAATTCATTTTATAATCTTAGTAATCAGCCATACATCCTTTTAATAACATGATGTCAAAATTGTTGGCATTTGTTTGCTTACCTTAAGCAAGATTAAGTGATTTCACTTGCCATGAAGATCACTCAGGTGATTAACACCTTGTGATTGAGAGCTCACCTACCACACGCGGGACCAATTGAAGGGGTGTTTTGTTAATTGAATTATTATGTCTATTTCAATTAATTTTGTTGGGTAAATTATGTTGGCAGTGGATACATCCTATGGATGCGGCACTAACAATGTAATATATTGATATATAATTAAATTGATGTCTTAATATTTCTTGTGCCCTATCAGCATGGAGATATTAATGACATTTGTTATTATGGACTTTCTTATATATAATAAATTTTCTTGGTTTATTATAATCTAGGACCTTTAGAAGATTATAGTAAACATTCTTGTAAATATAGTTATACAAGCTCTGTTTTTGGAAGGAAACCTTGCTTTATAATTATGTTGTACACATATAATTAATGATTCAAAATTTCTATTACCTTAACTCTTTAGCAACTATCAGCAGTAAAAACTCTTAGTAGAACAAATTATAAAGATTTGAAAAGTTCTTAAAATGAGTAATAACAATTGATTCCACTATTACTTAGATAACTTTTCTTGAATTTCGAATCATCCAATTAAAGTGTGTATGAAGGCATAAATGGAAATAATAGTGAAATGTGAGTGCCATTTGGGAGAAGGTTTAACAACTTGATAAAGCTTGAGAAGGGCCATAACCTTTCCTTATTTAAGAACACTCAATTTTAAAAAGCATCTAGTGTTCATAGAACACAATTTTTGAGCTTGTGAGTTGTTAAAATTGAAGCTTTATGGTCAGAATTTTGGAAAATAGCTTTAACCTTTGACACATTTTGCGTATCTCTTATCTTTGTTTAAATACTGAAGACTTTATATTATACCCAACTAAATAAGCAGATAATTGATGAACTGATTGAGGTAGTTCCTCAAAAGGAGGAACTAAAAGAAAATGGATAAAGTCCCTAGTGTGAATTGTTTGACTTTTGGATATAGTAGTAAGTCAAATGCAATTTCAATGAAGACTCAAAAGAAAAAAAAAAAAAAGTCCCAGTTAGTGACAAGAAAGGTGATTGTTTAGTCATGTAACATTTGAGTTAACTATTTGGAACTTTGTGGGGCAAGTGAATTTATTATGGAAACTGGATCATAAGATGGTATACTATTACATATGTTTATCTAGCTTTACCTATTTTGAATCCAATGTTGTTGATTTTGCACTTTTCAACTATTTGAAGTTTGTGATTTCATAATTGAATTTAGTATTACACTACTTTCTAATGTTATGAAATTTCAATCATAATTCTTTGAGAAGTTGATAAAATTAACCAAACAAAATATCTTGCACTACATTGTTTTTTGGATTTTGTATAAATTGTATTAATAGCATTTCTTCACTAGATCTAGGTACAAAGAGACAAGTGAGAGTCTAAGACTATTGAGGTGACCACTAGCATAAAAAAATTGGTAAGCGTACTAAAGGTATTATATAAAAAAAGTGATGACAACTTTAGGTTTTTGAATATCGATTTTATTTTTTTGGAGAAATTTTTGAACCTGTTTTTGGCTTCAACATTTAGGCTTTAGAGCCATTGATTATGAATATTAAAAGGTCTCCAAGACTTAAAGTGGGGTTACTTGAGAAATTAAGAGGACAAAGAATTTTAAGTCCAATATGATTATGATGGCCATGATCAAAGGGAAGGAACTAATTACTCATATGCCTTCTCGACAATACCCATTAATGATCCTCTTAGAATGATTAAAAAGTTAAACTAAGCCTTTAACTAGAGATAAATAGACCTCAGTGGATGAATTTATAAATTCATGAAATAAACACTAGATGGTAAACTGAGTAACTCTTTTTAGACTGAAACAAGTCTTTTTGGTCAATATTATCTTAAGCTTAGCAAGGTTATATGGAACCATATCTTTAATTTCATAATGCATGTTAAATGACATACTCTTAACTTGAAATGGGGCTAACCTCTTATGTGACATTAACCTTTTGGTGTTAGCTTAACATTGAATATTTTAATAAGACATTTTGTAGTTTTGGAACTTAGTTCTATTGTGACAAGTCTAGTGGGTTTCTAATTTGTTTGAAGGAGCTCCTATTGGTTGAATAAATTAAAAAAAATTAAATTAATTTTTCCCTTTTTTCCTTCTTTTTTAGTTAACATGAATTCATGTTGTGATTTTTGTATGCATGGTCTGAACAATTTATATTATTTGATGGCTTTTATAACTTGAAATGCGGGGAGGGCAATATCATTGTTCTGGGGAGCTATAAATGTTGAGAATCGTGTGGAAAGTGCGTTGAAAGACATGGCCTTAATTATGAAGAAACTGAATCACTCTAATGAAACTATTGAAGCCATCAAATCTTTTCCTCATCTCTGTCCTTTTGATTCTCAAAAATATCTGGATAACATCTTAGTTGAATCTTTACAAAGTGAACCATCATTTTCTTCCGTTTTCTCTTGCTCTTTTCTAGTCATTCATGGTCTTTGTATTGTAATCTTAGAATTGTGACCATATAGTGTTTATATACAAGAAAGGAAGTATTGCTATGCAGAACTTGACTTTTTGAGACGTTGAGGTCTTTCATTGTTGCATTTTTTCTAAAATTTATTTAAGATTATTTTTATTACTATACACAAATCAATCTCAAGATGGTTAGTTTTAATCTCCTAAAAAGTCGAGCTTTTTGTAACAAAGCCCATGAAAAAATATCTCTTCAATGTGGCCTTTTGCAAACACCTTCCTCAAGGGTTAGAGCATTACATTCATGCATAAAGCTTTCTTTTTAATAATTCTTTTTACTTTAAAACTATTGGCGGCATACCATTTGATATAAGGTAAAAGATGTGAAGTGACTTCTTCATTAACAAAACATGGACAATAGAATTTAAACCTTAAAGGTGAAATTTAGGGGTTAACCTTTAATTAACAATTTGTTTGCAAATGACTTGAAGTTGAAAGATTGTATTTATATTTGTTTGAATTATTAAAAAGATTCGAAGATGATGTGCTTCCATAGAAATAGTTGGGTAAGTATATTCTTAAAAGAAACTATTACTTGTTGTGCTTGCAATTATCTAGGGTGTGGCAGTTTGTTTTACTCCTTACATTCTTATTTTATTGGAGGACCATTTTGATCTTTGGAGGGCCATTAAGGACCACAAAGATCTTGAGGCCAAAAGTGAGGGAAAATAAGCAAACTATCAATTTCAGAGTCATGACCATTTTGCTAGGCATACTATTATCTTTGTCATCATGCATTGCCATTAAGATATTACTCATATTGCACGGGTAAGCAAAACCTTTCCAAGGACACAAGCATTTGTGGATTTTTCTCATGTGACTACTAACTTTATTTCCACCATCGCACCCTTAATATGGAAGTGATTGACATAGGAAATGAAGTAAATCCTACCTTTATAAGCCAAATACCGTTAGAAATAGATATAGCGAAGGACATGAACTCAAATACCATATAATTTAAAAAAAAAAAAGATCCTGCATGTGATAAAAGAAAGCTTCTAGAGCACAGTGAAATATTAATTACGATGTATAACAATTAAATAAAAAAACTTGTTGTACATGTAAACAATGTGGGGACTCACCAACACTACAATGAAATTTCCCAAGAATTTTCAGAGTGTTCGAGACAATTGCCAAGATTAAAATAATATATTCAGGAGGTCTATCCCTAAGGCATCAAAACATCTAAATGAAAAATATCTCACAAAGAAATAGTGTAAAACATAGAAAACAAGCACAATTATTAACATTACTAAAAGTCCTCCCTTACCTTCTCCACTAATAAATTTTAAAATTATGGAAAGGAATCCTTAAGCACCTATGAAGCAATAATACTACTTTAAAGTCTACCTCTGGGAATTTACTTTTTATAAATATACCATTTGCTTAAGTATTAGTGTGACAGATTACTCATCAATTAAAAGAAGCATAAAACAATTTGAAATAAATCCATATTAATCACGTCCTATTGCCCCCTTATGGAACCCTAACGTTCTGAAGAGAGAAGGGAATGCCTCATGACAAAATTCTAGAAATGTCTGGCCCAATAAAACTCAGAACAGGCTAAGATGATGGAGGACGACGAACGTGGGAGAAGGTGGATGGGTTTTCCTATTAGGGTTCCATAAGGGTGATCTCGTGAGAGGGAGGGGGGAGACATGTGTGGAGAAATAAGAAGGGGATTTTTATAATTTCTTGGGTAGAGGGACACATGGCAAAACCAAAAAAATAAAATGACTTAGTTCTTCAATTGTATAGGGGATTCAAACCTAGGACCAATTGAAAGTATGGAAAAAATTTTGAGAAAATGACCATTTTGTTTCCTCATTTTTTGCTTCAATACTTATTTGGCCCTCCACAAATTTGTAGTGTCAAAATGGTCTCTCCCAATATCAATTAAAAGTAGTTCTTTAACAAAAAGTGAGGGACCAAAAGAATATTTTTCTCAAAAAGTTTTAGGGATTAGACCTATATATATTATTTATATCTTTGTTATGTTATTTTTAAATTAAAACATGATAAGTGTTTGGTTAATAATTAATAAGTTATAATTTAATTTAAAAAATACAGTTATCTACAATAAAGATATAAAGAACTGAATTTAAGTTTTTTCCCCAAATTGTAGACTAGATGAATCAATATAAATTTTAAATTCATTTATTTAGTATATTAGTCTTTCTTAATAATTTTCCAACTTCCTTTTAAATATTTTAAATTTTCAACTTGCCCCACTGGTAACGCCTTTCCTTGCCCTGCTTGAATTTCTTGCCCCCCCGACTTAAGAAAACTATTAAAAAAATTTTCTAATTTAAGACAATATATTTAATAGGTAAAATTTTCATGTTACAAGTAAAACACTAAAGTATTCAGTTTACTGACTTTGTTTATGATATCAATTCTTAGGGAGACATACTTTTATTGTCAATCACATTGTGTCCCAAAAAAAAAAAATGAATAGAAATTGATAAGGATTTAGTCTAGAGACAGGTATATAGGATAATATAAATTTTTTAATGTCAATATATTACATTAAAACTAAAAACCGGAACCAATTAACTATGGTTTAATGGCTTCACTGGGGGAAAAAAAAACCAAAACTAGAAACATCAAATTTACTAGAAAAATTAAGAATTCAGAAAGTTAAATTTTTAATTATTCTTATTTTCTTTCTTCGTCCTCTGAGTATTATTAACTCATGGAGGATTAAGGATCCTGTTGAATTTTAACCTATTGAGATAAAAATGTCATTGTTTTCCACTATAACAAACATGGAGCATTCATCCCTTTCAAGCCTCGACTCGATATGGGCCAACGAGGTGAAATCGATAATATGGAACACAATGGCTCATTGAATCTTAGTAAGTTAAACATAATCTTATTTTTGAGAGATCAAATGGAAAAATTAATTCTATAGGGGACTAAATTGAGAAATATTTTATATATAAAGGACCAAAATGAGGTTTTACTTATCTATTTTCATTTTAAAATTTAATTTTTTTCATGAATGTGTATAAGTGCAATAAAAAGAAAAAATCAAATTCTTTTCCTTTGAACTATTTTATTTTGTTGAAGATAATTTTTTAGGTGCAATTTTGTCATAATATTTAATTTTTATCTTACCTAGTGTTACAAAGTGTGTCACCAAGAATAGAATAATATTATCTTATACAATACAAGATCTTATATAATTTTACATTAAACACCGGATACTATTAGATTCCTATAAAGTCTTACCCTAATTGACTTAAAACTATCGTGTACTTGATCTTATCAAGCCTCATACAATGTGTTAAATGAAAACTTACATGCAATTCATTATATATTTGCTATACCATTATGTAATTAAAACATGACAACTGATGTAGTTTTCTAGTATTACCTCACATGTATGATTATTATATATAACTATATTATTTTCAATTTAAATTATATATTATTATTAATTAATCCAACACTTGTCATATTTTAATATGAGAATAATATAACAAAGATATAAAGAACTACATATAAATTCAATCATATCTTTTATGAGGAAAAAAAACCCATGACATAGTTGGGATTGGATTATAATTTCTTTTGACTTCTACATGTCAAGGACTAGCTTAAATTATATTGGCCTTAAAAGCTAGGGTTTTTAAAGGTCAGATCATCAAACCAAACTAAGTCTCTTTTCTTTTACTTTTTCCTCCTAAAATTCATATATTTTGGTAGACTAGTAATATATATTAATAAGAGCTTACCTTAGTTAATGAATAGATATTAAAATTTATAATTATATAGTTAAAATACTATATACATAAAAAAAATTTTCAAATGCAAATTAAATTATACTAAGTTAAACAAAAGTTATTGATATTTCATAATTTATAATACTCAATATAAATATTTTAATACAGTCATATATAAATAATCATTTAATATAGCAAACTAAATAATATTTATTTTCTTTTTATTTGAATAAATACATATTTAATGTGATTTTATTATTTTTATGTATATTTAAAGTGGACTATAATGGATTCTTGAAAAAAAAAATCTTATTTATATTTCCTTTGATTTTGGGTTTAAATTTTATAGTTGAGACATTTTTTAATAAATAAAATTATAATTCAATAAATTTAGTAAGTCAACTTACAAATTTATGTTAAATTTAAATTTATACTAAATTGACTTGTTATTATAAACTTGTAAACTTATATAATAAATTCACTGATTTCATGGTCATAGTTCTTGGCAAAATAAACGAGTTCAACAAGTGTGGTGAGATCAGTAGATATATATGCATAAGAATAACAGGAAATTTTGTAAATATCAATGACATCTTAATCAACAATATTGGAATAATTCATTTATATTATTATCTTTTTTTAAAAAAAAAATTAAAGATGAAATTAGAACAAGGGAATGAGATTAGAAAACTAAAATTTAGGGTCATATTTGGGAATAAGTTGCCTATACATTTTATGGACAGCTAAATAATAAGGGAAATAAGAATATGCCCAACAATCTTTAATACCAATAATATAAATTTTTGTTTTAAGAAAAAAAAATCTTTAATTACAATGATAATCGATGTTTTTTTGTTTAATTTATTGTCTTTTAAATTTTTTAATAAATGACTATAAATGTAACTTGATATGGTCTAAAATTAAAATAAAAAAAATTATATATTTTATTCAACAATTTAAATTGTCAGTAATTTCATCAATTTTTGAGATTTAAAAAATCCTTAAAAGAACAATAATTGGAGTTGCTTCGTATAACAAAGAGTCACTTCTTTTTCACCAATTTCACATAACTAATTTTATGTATTTTCTTTAATTTATTATACTTTTTTTATATTACAATATATTACTAAATTAAATTTTTTGCTCCACACAAACATTATTAATTTAAAATATATTGATGTATAGTAAAAAAATTAATTTTCTTTAAGGTCAGTAAATCGCGTCCATGAATACACTAATTTAAAATGTAATAGAGTATACATGCCTTCCGTCAATTTTATTAAATTTATGCAAACACTATCTGACTTAAAAAGTTATATTTCCTCTATCATATTGCAGAAGTCACTCAGCCAAACATTAGCGACAAGGAGAAGTGCATCAAAATCAAAACCAGACACTTCTGTTTTTGTTCTTTTCTCTATTTTTTTCTTTTCCTGACCACATGATGCGTGACTACTTCCAAATCTGGAAAAAAGTTAAATTATCTTCAAATATTTGTACATAACAAATTAGGAAAGTCCAAAGCGTGGTTTTCGCACGCCACAAGGCCAATTTATTTATTTATTTTATATTTAAAAAGATTTAAGTCATTATTTTATTTAATAACTGAAATTTTAATAAATATTAAATAAAATTTGACAGATTTTTAATATATAAACCATTAAAATTTTTCCAACCATTAAAATTTTATTAAAATTACCAACTTTTAGATTAAAAAATCATTTCTCGGCCATTCCAATGTGCAGCTCTCTGTACTCTATATAACCCATTCGCTGTGCTTGAAATCTCGTCATACAAACCCACTCAGCTATATCATAGTTTCTGTCGTTTCTCGCCCGCGGTGCGCTCTCATCTTTGATCACTTCTATTTTTTTTTAGAAAAATAATTTTTTATTCCTTACTTATTATAAATTATTATTTTGATCCCTTATTTATTAAAATATTTAAAATAATTTCGACTCACTAAAAAATATCACACTTAATTTTTTATTTTTTAAAAAATTATCAAATTTAATTCCTTTACCAAATTATTATTTTATTTTTCATTGTGTTCATGCTTATTGCTCATTTATCTTCATTCATTGGTATCTTAATGCTTGTAATTAAGTCCATCGATTTTTGTTTCCATGCAAAAGAATGCAATTCATGGGGAGGGGGGTTTAGATAACCCATAGAAATAATTTTGGTATGGGTGTATTTTCTTCCTTCATTTTGTGTTCATATACTACTGGCTAAAGGCTTTCCATAAATTTGATGCTAGTAAATTATCTGATTTTCTCTTCTATCATTACGACTACGTATTTGGTAATTTCTTCGGTGCCTCAAGGATTTTGAAAACACCGATGCCTTATACATTTGGTTCAATAAGAAATGCCAACTCAGTCATCCAGGGCATTATTGATAATTAAATAAAAATATTGTAGAATTGCACATTATAAAACACTACTAATTGACTATAAATAAAATATATTGCCTGTATTAGCGAATATAGAAGCACGAGAGGAAGGCCTGAAATGTTGGTGTGGCAGCTTTTCTGCCATCAAGAGGTAGAAAAACTAAATAACTTCGGTATGCCTATGGTTGCTGTTGCAATGTGATTACAGAGTAAGAGTTTCACCATCACTTATCTTGACAGAACTAAGTTGAGGATAACAAGTTGACATTCCCACAATGTAGCCAGCTTCATTTCCTGCCTCCTTTCTATTTCCGTAACTTGGTTTTGAGGAACATATACTCTTCCATCCTCAAACCATCTCACTAATTTCAGGATAAAAGCTGCCCTGCTGTAATATCTTGCACTGTTGTAGATATAGGGAAGCAGATTGATTTGAAGTTACATAGAAGAACAGTTGAATAAAATCTGAGCTCTGAGGAATCATTTAGACTTTAAACCCTATAAACCTCTAAATAATAGAGATGGAAGAAGGGTTTTCAATGTTATTTATTTATTAAAAAAAAATTATTTTGGTCTCTAACTTATCACTAAATTATTATTTTGGTCATTCACTCATTTTATCTTTTAAAATGGTCCCTCACTAATTGAAAATTGTCACTCTTGACCTTTAACTTTTGAGATCATTACCATGTATAGTCCTTCCAATTAAGCCCCGTTAACACACGTGGAAGAACCAAAAGAGATAATTTTCAATTAGTGGGGACCATTTAAGGAAGTAAAATAAATGAGGGACTAAAATGCCTATTTATTGATAAGTATGGGACCAAAATGAGAAACTATGATAAGGTGCAAATTTACAACCACAACTAATTGGCAGGGTCATTATCATTATTCGGTACTATTTGTTGGAAAAAAAGTAAAGTTATTTGGGTTTAGAATATTAGAAAAAGAAATTTTAATAGTGAAAAGGATAAATGCTTGCAGAAAGAAGGGAAGACTTTTATTAAATTTATGTTTTTTGGCTTGATACAATAATGGAAGGACCATTCTCTATCTATAGGACTCAAAAGAAAGTTACAACCATTCATTTAATTTAACTCTCAATTATCACCTACTTCTATATTTATTTACTACATCTTCCAACCAATACCTACTTCATTAAATAAGATAATTCTAGATAATAGGCTTAAGTGCTAATAACCCTAACTTAGATTGGATCATAAGGTGTAAATTATAACTTACAATACATTAGGTCAAAATCAAGTTTATGCAAGTTTATTTCTAACATGCCCCTTTAACTTGATTTTTGTGACTCCAAGCATGCTCTTTAATCCTCTAAAATTTCTTTGCTTAAGTGGCTTGGTAAGAATGTTAGCAACTTGATCTTATAACTTTGCATACTTTACTTGAATCTCCTTCCATGTAATGCATTCTCTAGTATAATGGTACCATATGTTAATGTGCTTACTTTGATAATGAAATATTGGATTCTTCGCAAGTGCAAGAGCGGACTTGTTATTAACATTAATCTATATTGCTTCTTCTTGAGATATATGTAACTCCTTCAATAAGTTTCGAAACCAAATGACATGACAAACACATGAATTTGCAACAACATATTCACCTTCACATGTTGAAAGAGTGGCAATAGATTATTTCTTGAAACTCCAAGTGAATGTTGTCTCTTCTATGAAGAATAAGAATCTTATTGTGTTATTGTCATCATCCAAGTTATCAACCCAATCACTATCACTGTAGGCAATGAGCTTGAAGTTAGAAGAGGAATAAAGTAAACCAAATTCATCCCCCTTAATGTAATATAGAATTCTCTTTGCTACCTTTAAGTGTGTCATCGTCAGTTCTTCCATATAGCGACTTACAATACCAACACTAAAAATAATACTGAGCTTCGTGCATGTTAAGTACCTTAAGCTTCTAACCAAGCTCTTGAATTGAGTGGCATCCACTTATTCTATATTTTCAAACTTTGATAATTTTAGTCCACATTCTACTGGAGTATCGATTGTATTGCAATTCTCCATTCCAAACTTTTTTAGGACATCTCGAGCATAGCCTTCTTGTGACATAAAAATGCCTTCTTCCATTTGGTTAACCTCGATCTTAAGGTAGTAAGACATAAGGCCAATGTCGGTCATTTCAAATTCTCGAGTCATTACTTTCTTGAAGTCTTCAAACATTTTTGGATTATTTCCTATAAAAATGAAATCATCCACATACAAGTAGACAAATAACATGTATTTATTTTCATTCACCTTTACATATATAGCATATTCATGTGAGCATTTATGAAAGCCATTTTCTTGAAAATATTTATCAATTCTATTGTTCCATGCTCGTGGTGCTTACTTCAAGCCATATAAGGCTTTCTTTAACCTCAAAACTTTATTTTCTTAGCCTTTTACAACATAGCCCACAGGTTGTTCAATATAAACTTCTTCTTTTAACAGTCCATTCAAAAAGGCTAATTTGACATCCATTTGATAAATTTTCCATTTTTATTATGTAACTAAAGAAATTATTAATCCTATTGTCTTTTATCTATGCCCTTGTATGTATTTTGAAGAATCTCCCAAGCCTCTTTAGAAGTGGATGCATTAGCAACCTTCTTAAACATGAAATCATCCAGGCATTAGTGAATAAAAGTAAGCACTTGTTGATCATTCCTTCTTACCTTATGCAAAGTCTTCCTTTAGGTAGGACTCAAGGAACCTTTATTTTGAGGTGCTTGATAACCTTTCTCTACTATCTCTCATACGTCATGAGAGCCTAGTAGAGTTTTCACACAAATACTTTAACTTCCAAAGTTTTCTTTGGTTAGGCAAGGGAATTGGAAGAAAAATATGTTATTTGTCATCTTTTTCTATGACGATTGGGCTCTGATATTACTTTGTTGTAGAAAAAGGTATGACTACTTGGGCTTAGAATATTGGAAGAGGAAATTTAATAGTGAAAATGAGAAATGCTAGTGGAAAGAAAAGAAGAATTCTATTAGATATGTCCTCTTTTGCTTGATATAATAATAAAATGATCATCCCCTATTTATAGGACTTAAAGGAATGTTTCAACCATTTATTTAATTTAACACTCAACTATAACCAACTTTTAAATTTGTAGATTATGACTTACAATATATTGGGTCTATTTATAACATTATTTTCACATCAAATTTTTTCATATACTTGTTAAAACATATACTAATATTAAGAAATTAAGGACGAAAAATAGAAATTGAGCATCACGTCTCCATATAGAGTTGAACCAATTCCCCCTGAATGCTGATGGGCAACACCGTAGATGACATAACCACCACGTGGCATTGGGAGGCTTGTCTTCTTCACATCAATGCAGCCATTACTATCCTCAAGGTTATTGCTGCAAGATTCAACTTCATACTCAACCTGTAACAAATAAATATTTTTTACTCACTCACACCCAACAACGTCACAGACTATAATCATGTTTCCAAGTTGAATAGAAAATCAAACCAATCAACTTGTCACCTGAAGAATTCACTTACCCGATAGTTATGGTTTGTTGTACTCAATGCCTTGGAACCATTTGATATTTGCAAAGTATCAGTCACATCAAGTATATAAATCTTAACAGACACAACCATACTGTCCCAGTCAACCCACTTAACTGTATATCTCAAGTATAGGCTTCTCTTTGGTCCCTCAAAGCCTTCCCTCACCTTGCAACCACCTACATAATCTGGCCTTAGAGGCCGGCCATATTCGTCCTTCGTGACATTGTAATGATCATGTTTGCACTCAGTACACCCTATATTCTACTCCTCTCGTATCGATGGCATGCACGTTAAGCAGCCATTGCTCCTCATACCCATCTAGAACTTCTGTAGGATTTCCTATTTTTATCCCAAGAGGATCTGGAATCTCCGTAGCTATTCCTTGTGCTTCAGATCCAAGGCCAAAATGTTGTCCAAGAGTATTTCTCTGGCATATGCTACTGTTCCTCACAAAAATGAAATCTGACTCTAAGTACCTGATGGCCATCATAACCTGTGTGTGTCAGTGTCACACCTTTTCATTGATGGTATCTAACAATAGCCCAATGGTGAAGATAATGAAAACAAGATTAGAGTATGTATACATTTAATTATAGAATATGATACATGAACAGAAAATACAGGGAGATTAAGTTAATCGATGATCTGACCTGATAAAGACGATATAATAACTATGTGCACTGGTTGAGACAAAATATTTCAACCCTCAATACCCAAGAGTGTCTCAGAGTGTTTGACGGCCAGAGAGAATGATCTTAAAATTAGTGCGTATCAAATTAGGACTTTAGTATGCTATTTATAGAGTTTTATTTTAATAATATAATAATTAATATTATTAAAATAAAATTCTTCATAATCTTTAAAATGATTTCTTATTTAATTAATTAAAATCAGCCCATTAAATCTCTTTGGCTAACAGTCTCAAATTAGTAATCTGACGGGATGATTACTAATGCTCTTGGGCTGTGGGTTGGGTTTCTGCCTAATGGATTTGTGGATAATCGAACCCATCACCAATTATCCACAAATAAAATAAAATCCACTTCATTCATAGTTTACAAATTATAATATCAATTGCCTAATTAGTAATAACAAGATATTAATATAATAGAATAATTAATATTAATCCATAAAATATCAAAATTATTCTAACAGATAAGTTTCTTGAAGAGGTATGGAATTCCCTTCTTTGTCAATTACTTTAGCATTGAAGCTCTTGAGCGCAACATGGCCTCTTGGCAACTCAATATTATAGTAATATTTGTTTACGACTGATCCCGGTCCTAGTTCAAACTTGGGGGAATAGAAAACAGCTTCCTTGATATCATTTTTAGTCTTCCATAAAGCATGAGAGAGTGGTGTGCCTACTGAAAGCAATAGTATTGCTGTTGAAAGTACCCAAACTTGAGACACAAACCTCTTGTTTCTGTCAACACTCAACATCATCTTATCCATCAGTGATCATTAAATAACCAAAAGTTAAACATATGCAGATTGTCCTATTTAAATTACTTTAATTCAGAGGAAAGACAAGAGATATTGATAAACTTCTTCCACTTAGTATCCTTTCATCTATTAGAAAGGGGAATTTCATACGAACATAATGTGTGCAATTTAGAAATATAAGATATTGAGATGAAAAACAAGAATAAAAAAAAATTAAGGATTATATTATAAAACTTCTTGAAATCTTTGGGTCTTTTTGCATTTCGAACATATTTTTATATAGTTATTAATAGTGCCCTAGATGATTAAGTTAGCACCTTCTTATTAAACCAAATGTATAAGGCATATTCTTTTTCTTTTTTTTTCTTTTTTCTTTTTAAATTTTAATGAATTAAAAATTAAAATAATAATTTTGTAATAAGAGAAAGATGAAAAAGATATTTTTTTTTAACGAAAGTTAAAGTGATCAAATATGAAGAGCGCACCGAGAAAGGACAAACTACGATATGGCTGAGTGGGTTTGTATGTCGAGATTTCAAGCACAATGAATGGGTTATACAGAGAAAAGATCTGCACATTGGAATATAATACATACATATATATATATATATATATATTGGTAAAGTAATTATTCATATCATTAGTATTTTTAGTATATTTAAGGTTATTTAGTTTAGAGATGAAATTTAACAATATATGCTTTTTATGATAGATATCATGTAGCTCCTTATGTTTGCAGTTGGGCCTCGAACTTTATATAAAATATAATAAAGCCTTTTGTCTCCATTTAAGTACTAGGTAGGAGAAATCGAAAACTTAAAAAAAGGCCTAATTTCACCCAAGTTGAACGTATGTTTGGTTTAATATTTGAATGATTTAATATTTAAAAGGTTTATAAGTTTGTTTCTCTTATATATAGCTTTGTTTGATTTGGTGTTGTATTTTTTAGCAAAATCATTTTTGTTTTTTCAAATTATTCCTATTTGGACAAAAGGGCAAAAGCATGCATTTTCATTGGAAAAATTATATTGATAAAAGAGCTTTACATTTTAAATAAAAATTTTTAAATATAAATCACGACCATGCAAGTTCTCTTTCGCGCAAAAATTAAAGTTATAAATTACGCTGAACCAAAAGCAAGTTTATAGAACTTAAATTCACTTCCTCTTGTTTATATGTTCTTCTCTAACCTTTCAAATAAATTTCACAAAAAAAAAAAAAGAGTTAAAAATCTGAACTCAAAGTAAAAAAAACATTGATTGTCATTGTAGCAAAAGATTTCTTTTTTCAAAAGAAAACCTAATATCATTGGTATTAAATATTGTTGGGCATTCTTATTTCCCACACTATTTAGTTATACATAAAATATAGACAACTTATGTTAGTACTTATGGACATATACATTATATATATTGAAGAAAATAATAATTGTGTGTTATATGCAGTCATATAAAAAGATAAGTGTTTGCTTGATTCTATACACGCAAGTGCACTTGATCGTGATAAGTAATATGGTGTATGAAGGATATCATTCCAACGTGAACCTAGCTTAATTCTGATCTAATTCTTATTGTTAAGCTTTTAACTCAGGAAAACAAACTAGATTATTAGTGAATAACCTAGAAAACAAATGCTAATAACTATCAAATGAATGAACAAGACTCTGACTTCCCTATAATGTACACTTATTTTGTATTGATAGTTACTTCTTTACAGAGTTATGAATTAGTTTACTAACCTATAGATTCAATTGTATATGTAATTCTCTTGAATCTACATAAACCTCACTATTTCCCCTAACTCCCTATATTTTTATGGAAATCAGTTGAAAAGACAGTTGATATTAAAGCATTGTACCTTGATCTTGGTTATCTAAGACTGTCAAGTACTATCATCTTCACTGTGAATTGCTATACTAATTACTCATTAAGTATGCAAATAGAGATTATTTCTATTCTGTTCTTAATTTAGGATTTCTCTTTCAAGGAAGCCTAAATCCTAGTTCAATTCTAAAGTGATCATACTTAGAAAGCATTGAGCATAGAATAAAAATAAGTAAATTGAATTCAAAGCATTAATAAAAAAACTACTACTATACAAAAATAACCCTATAAAGTTTATGTAAAAATCCTTTATTAAACCTACTAGCCGAGCATCAGCATATGTTTAAAACATAAAATCAAAAGGAAAACAAAAAGAAGAAAAGAGAGAGTTTAGAGAGAATTTACTTGTTGATTGTATATACCACAAATTCAATGGGAGTAAGCATACTTTTTTGGTTTTATAGATTGATAACATATTGCTTACCAACAACGATATAGGCTTGGTTCATGAAACCAAGAGATTTTTAGTAAGAAACTTTGAGATGAAAGATCATTGGAAGCAACATTTGTGTTAGGAATTCATATACATCAAGATCGCTCTCAAGGTGTCCATGGATTATAAAAAATGGCCTATATTGAAAAGACTTTTAAAAGATATGGCATGTAGGATTGTAAATTAGGCGATCCCCTGTGGCTAAAGGAAATAAATTCATTCTTAACCAATGCCTTGAGAATGCCTTTAAGGAAAAAAGGAATATATGAGATTCCTTATGCGTAAGCAATAAAGAGCTTAAATTATGTAAAGATTTGTATGCATCCAAATATTATGTATGTCATTGGCATGTTGGGCAGATATTTACGAAGAACAAAATATTACATGCTCACATATTGGAAGTTCAATAAGTTAGAGAACATTAGGTTTTTATATATCAACTTTGTAGGATGGCTAGATAGTATAAAATCTAATGTAAGTTATATTTATTTGCTTATTAGAGAAGCTGTCTAGGAGAATGCCAAACATACACTCAAAGCTCCTTCCACCAGGGCAATTAAGTTTATAACATGTTATAAAGCATCCAATCATGGAATATGGTTGTGAAAGTTTATCACTAGACTGTGAATTATGGACGAAATTGAAAGACCCCTTAAGATATGTTGTGATAATAAGTCAGTAGTTTTATATTTCAATAACAACAAGAGTTTAAGGAAGTCAAAGCATATAGGCATTAAGTTCCTTATTGATAAAGAAAGAGTTCAGAGTGGTCAAGTGTTTATAAAGCATATTGGCATAAACTCTATAGTTGTAGATCCCCCTTACTAAGGGTTTATCACCTAAGGTCTTTCAAGAGCACATTGCTCATATAGGTGTTATTGCATTTAAGGATATTCAGTTTCAGTGGGAGTTCGTAATTTTGCTTTATAGACATATTCCTCAATTAATTCAACTATGAATATTTTGAGGTTATTTTCTGCAAAAAAAAAAAAAGTTATTTCAATTTATTCATACTTTGATTTCTGTATGGTTTGATCTTACTAAAGTTTAAAGTGGACCAGTTGGAAATAAATATGTTTAAATCACACTGCATGTAACTTCCATGCTACACATTCATATTTGATCTATGTCATTAGGTTATGTTAATATACGTAATCAAGAATGGATTTAGTTACAATATATACAGTGAAAGTTACCTGGGTTCTATGTTGACAAAATCAATGGCTGAGATTGTTCGGGGATGCCTTTGGTTATGAAAGCAAAACGTTTTGAGCTCATAAGGTATTGTGACATAAAATAGTATAGTGAAATGTGTGTGTGTGTGTATATATATATAGTCCAAGTGCGAGATTGTTAATATTTATGGACATATATATTATATATATTAAAGAAATTAATAATTGTATGTTATATGTTATCATATAAAAGGATAAGTCCAAATTTTAAAAAGTCATCTATTTTGGTTTAAAATTAGGCAAAGCTTAAAGTATATCAAAAAGTATGTATTTATATGCAAATATCCTAATATATCCAATTTTTAATTTGATGAAGGGTCTGTTTAAAAATTAGGACAACATATGTCTTTATGTTACACCCAAAATGTGACTACCCAACACAAAAAATAGAATAATTTTAATTTTTGCTAAAAATGAAAACCAAAAGTTAGGAGTCACCACCAAAATTTTTAAAGGAAAGTCTTGGAAAACAAATTTATAAGATAACGTGGTCCTGTAAACCAAAAATCAAGTTCGGGAGTCAGTTGTGCATGGAAAAAGTATTAGGCACTCTACAACACTCATTCCTAAGAACGATTACCTAAAGTTGATTATGCAAAAACTATATTACTCTTATCAATCACATGCAAAGAAAAAAACATGAAAGTGACAGATGGAATAAAGCAATATAAACAAAAGAAAAATGGATTATTTACAAATGGCAAACTTGATCTAAGATCATAGCTTAGGGCCTACATACCCAGCGGTAGGGATCAAAGTCCACGTAGTTCACCTAAGAAATGTTTGGCACCTGGTTGGTGTTTTCTAATTTGTAAAAAGAGCAAGATAGTAGAATTAATTTGATTTTCGTAAACAAAACAAGTTTGGCATTTAGTTAGTGTGTTCTATTTACAAAAACCATTTGATTTCACTCTCTTGCTCTCTTCTTTTTCTCCCCTTATAATTTTTGTTTATTTTTAGAATTTTAGTCATTATTTTTGAAAGTGTAATACATTTGCATTTTTTATTTTGATATTAAAATGAGAACTTTAAAATAAAAGATAAATATATTTTTTAATTTATTTTAATGAACAAATTTGAAAGTGGAAAAAGACATTTTGAAATTAGATGTTTATTTGTATATATATTTTTTATTTTGGAATGAATCAAAAGAATTTGAAAAATAATAATTTTTGTTCATTTTCAAATTGTTTCTTTATTATTACTCTTAAAAAAATCTTAGATTTGGAAAGGGTCATTAAAACCCAAATTTATTTAGAAAGAACATAGCCTATTTGATATTGGGTGAAGTCTGAGGAGACACGAGATCTCACACGTCCTCCACCAATTGATTCCATAAATGCATGAAGAGACACAAGGTCTCACATGATAATTCTAAAATAAATAAAGAATTCATAAAAGGGGAAAGCGATCATTTTTGTAAATTAAATAATTTTTAGTTAGTTATTTATTTGTTTGTTTATTATATAAAAAAAGTTATGTAGTAACTTTCAAAGTCTAAGGAGACTAAAATTTTACACAACTTCTACTGATCAACTTTTAAATGTCTAAAGAGACTAGCGATCTCACACGGCAAAAAAAAAAAGGCAAAATGAATATTTTTATAAATCATTTTTTTATTTTTTTTTTGTTTTGATTTTCTTATTATTATAATTATTTTTTGTTTTTCTAAGAAATGATATCATTATTCAAAGTCTAATAGGATAACAACAAATTAAATAAAATAAAATAAAGAACATAAAATAAAATAAAATAAAACAAAAATGAACAAACATGTAACAGATCATGTAATTATGAATGTACTCAGACATAAAAACATAACTCTATCCTATCATTGTTTACTTGGGTCTTGCCATATGCTTCTCTTTCATTTTTAACTCTCTCTACTTTTCATTTTATTAAAAAAAGGAAAACAAAAAAAAAAAAAAAAAAAACTCATGAACCTTCACTTGACTAAACTCAACATGAATACAAAATTCATTACGTTCTGTTTAGTCATCATCATTTTGAAAAGGGAAAAGGCTAACTATGACTATGACATTCTGTTTGGTCAACATCATTTTGAAAAGTAATGCACTAAGAATCCATTAAATATATCATGCATTCATTCCCACTTGTGTGCATATATACAAGAAGAAACAAATAAAAGTAGAGCCCCTTGAGCCTTAACAAGAGAATGCCAAAACATGATTGATGAAGCAACCTTATGAAAACTTACCCAAAGTATAATGCCACAAGCAATCTACCACGCTATAAGATGATCTCGTCTTTCCTTTTGCCCATGGTCCCTTATTTTGTTCTTTTTTATTGCCTTTACTGCCCTCTAGCTTCAACCTTGGTTTCCTATTTCTTTTTGTTTTTTTCTTCTCCTCCACCTCTTAAGTTCTTTTTTACTATGCAACTCAGTCTCTCATCTCCCTTCTTCTCCTGTGCCCTCTCTCTCAAGCTTTCTTCTTTTCTCACATGTTCACTCTTCGGCCCCCAATTTTCTTTAGTTTTCTCTCTCTCTAACTCACTCAAGCCGTCTCTGCTTCGCCACCTTTAAAATAAGGTTCTTTGACTATTTCTTCCTTTCCCTAGTCCCTCACAAGCTCCCTCTTTTACTTTGTCTTGGTTTTGCTTTTCAAAACCCTAGAAACACGGATGAATACTTCTCCTTTTCTTCTTTCTTCCTCATGCTTTGATCTCTATATACTTGGTTTCACGACTCTCTCTCTCTCGTCTCTTTGCAGCTTTTATGTTTTCAGCCCATGCTTTGTCTCACTTGTTCTCTTTCGATTTCTCTCTCCTCAAAACCACGCGCATAGATGTAGCAAAGGTTTTACATGGCTGAACTATGGGGCTGGCATGCTTTTCCTTCTTCCTAGGTAGCATGGGTGTAGTCCATGCATTATAAGAGAGTTCCCTTTTTTGTTGCTCCATTACTAAAAAAAGAAAAAGGTTTTGATTTTGATTTTTATATCTTATATTTTTGAATTTTTTTTTATTTCTAATTGATTTGCCTATTTTATATCTGTTTAATTAATGAATTGATCAATTTGATTAATCAATTAATTTTTATTCTCAATTAAATTTTTTTTGGGTTGGGGTGTTCACACTTTATAAAAAGGGTTATGGTCCCTAAATTATATATACAAGGTTTTTTTAATATATCGCCATTAGAAAAAAGAAAGAGTTCCTTTTCCTAAATTTTCACTACATAAAAAAAAAGGCTTAACCATGGTTTTTTTGTGGTTAGCCATGATTATAACTGTGGTTAAGCCCACAACCCACATTTGCTAGAATCATGATAATAACATGTGTAGAGAAGGCTTTACCATGATTGTTAGCAATCGTGGGTAAAACCAAGGTTAAAACATGTCCAAATCATGGTAACAACCAACCATGGTAAAAACACATCCTAACAACGGTCCCATAAAACTGTGGTTAAGTCATGACTTAACCATGATTATAAAAAGCATGGTTAGGACATGTTTTTAATCATGATTTTATGGAATCGTGGTTAGGACATGTTTTAGCCATAGTTTTATTGAACTGTGGTTAGGACTGACTTTAACCACGGTTACAAAACCATGGTTATGATGTATAATAAACATTGTTAAATCATATTTTTCATTTAGTAACGGTTTACACCTTTGCCAATAGAATTTTTTTTTTGGGAATTGCATAATACAATTGACTTAGTTTTTTTTTTTTTCATACAAACATGTAATAATCTAAACAACAATAAAATTTAGGCAACCATATTTCATTGGCAAAAGATAAGAAGTGCCCATTACATACACAAAGTTGTCTTAGGACACTAACAAAAGTATAGTATGTCAAAATGTAATTAATGTTCTCTAAATACATAAACACAATCCATCCAAATTATTTATCAAAGGTACTAGAATGCGGAGATTGAGCAACATTTTGTGAAGTTACGTGTCCACTGTTGTAATCACTTGGTACCTGAAAGTGAAATGATAAAGTTATATGTCATGACTTAAAAGTTAGTTATAAATAAACATATAATTCAATTAGAGAAACTCTTGATAATTATTCCTACATTTTGTAATGAAGCAAGCTTAGGTGGCACTTGACCCTGAAAACCTCGTAAAAGGAAAGTCATCCATACTTCTAATTGTTGTGTCTAAGCATCTCTCTAGGCATCTCTTTCTGACATTTGGGCATTTATTTTTACCAATCTTGCATCTTTTTCTGTCATTTGTTACTTAAGCATTGTCACCTTATTTTGCAGCTCACTATAAAGACCAAAAGGTGAACTTCCAAATCTACTTTCACTATGTCCAAATACTTGAGTTTGGTAAACACCCAAGCTAAATCTATGCACTCGACCATGGTGCTTTCAGGTTCCCAATGCCCTAGCTAGAGAATCATTGATTAAATTTTGCTAAAATGAAATGTCTTATTGCTCAATTTCAGCAATTTTTTCCTATAAATTCAAATAAGAAATAAATGAATACATCATTTCAACAAGATCACAAATAAGCATCTTAATACCACATAATTCATATACTCACACCAATAACTCTTGCTTCATCATCCACACATAACCCATTGGAATGCTTATGTACCGCAGTCCACAAATCTCTCTTTGTAACTGGCCTCCTAAGCTCTGCTTCCTACAAATTTAAAGGAAAATGTGATGTATCTCAAATGACGGACTAACTTTTGTTATAGTATTGATCAAATTGCCCTTATCATCACAACTTGCTTTTATGTAAGGCTTTTCAATCCACTAGTGTGTGGTATCATTAACATCTGTCGATTTTGTTTATTCGTTTAAGCAATTTCTTAATGATCAAGTAAAACAAATTAGTATGATCATCTAAGATTATGTGTAAATCCAAGAACTGTGTTACCACCTAAGTCCATTAAGAAAGTATGTAGTCAATGAATATTGCCAATTGATCCTTATTAATACCTTATGGTACATCTTGAAGTAATTCTTTTTAAGTGTGTGTCCTATCATTTTTATACAAGTCACAGCGTGCACTCTTCCACTTACCTTCGATGAATTGTAGAACATACCTCTTGTGGATATCATCATTAAGTAAAAACTCCATCTATAGGATTGAAAAACATATATGTTAATGCACGATACTATATGTTAGTGCAATAATAAGGAATGTGGCATTACCTGTATGGTATTTTTGTACATGTGATTCTTATACTTAGAAGGTATAAACCTCCAATCTCTATAACTAATTGGAAATGCATAAAATATTTGGCAGTGCCCAAGAAAATACCAAGTAGCCCACATTTATCTCCAACTGCTTAGTGGGTGTCATTGAATTGGACTATAATTCGGTGCTCACATGGAAGGAACCAAGCATCGTGCACATTTAATGATTAAGTCCACACTTTTCCTTTCTCCTCTGTTGAAAGAAAATTAGTAAGCCAATAATATTATATAAATGAGCACCACTATAAAAATGTAAATTTACATACCAATAACATTAACTATCCAAGATCGTCTTCGATGTCATCATGTAGATTATTCGTGCTTTGTGGGTTGTTCGCACTCTTCGAGTTGTTTAAACTCTTTAGGCTACTTAACATCCACATTAGCCTTTTCGATTGACATGTTGTCATCTTGAAGATCTGGTAAAACTACTTGGAAGTCCACTCCTAGAGATGTTGATGGACCTAGTGGATTAGACATAGAATTTCCACTGCTGCAAAAACCGCTAGCGCTCCTTCCCACTTTACACTTCTTAAGGTACTTATTTATCTTCAAAATTCCTATTTAGTGGGAAAGGAAAAGAAAAGATTAGTTTAAGTATACATGAAAAGATAAGTCACATCAATACTTATAGGCAAAATAATATAAAAATGAACATTAGCTCAAGTGTAAATCATATTACTCAAGTGTACCATAATGAAAATATTACTTAGATAGGCATAAATTTACTTAAAACTCAAGAAATATAATTTCTAAGTGTTAAGATTGGAATGACTCACTATCATAAATAGCAATCTCATCTTCTTCTCCTATATTATACAGGTCATGAGGTTTTAGATGGACAATTAAACTTAGGTTCTTATCTAACTTATCATCAGCATAATATAATTACTGAGCTTCTGAAACTTGGATGTATGGCTCATTATCTTAATTGTCACCGTTGTGTATCGACCATGAAAAGTTGATGGACTTGAATCCTAATTCATCAATTATAATCCCTCTAGGGTTAGTTATATTAGTCCACATACATTTGAATAAGGTAACTGTAAATCGACCATAATAATTTAATTCAAATCAATTTTGGGTCAATCTAAACTTATTCCTTAGGCTCAAATAACAACGATGACTCATAAAACACCATTTTCAATTATGGGAAAAATGAACAAAGGTTAAGTCAAAATCACAGTTAGGACATGCTAAGCCAGTGTGGACATTCCACCCAGATAAACTTCTAGGCCCTGAAAAATCACTAATAGTCCACATCAGCCCCGCAAGCATATTAAACACCTCATTGGTGAATGAGTCATATGTTTCAACTCCAACATGCCATAAATCCTTCAAGTACTCTATTAATGATTGTGGATACACATCTCTATCATTTTTTGATGCTCTTTTCCTTAGAATAATCATGGAGATAATGAAAGAACCTTGTTTCATACACATCTAGGGCAGGAGATTGTAAGATATTAAAACAACTGGTCAAATGCTATAACTTGTACTCAAATAGCCAAAAGGGTTAAAACCATATGTGGCCAAAGCTAGGCATACATTACGTGGATCTAAGACAAATTGAGGATTCATTAGGTCAAATCTCTTCCATACCTTAGAATCCCTCAAATGTCCCATCATGTTATTATTATTCTTATCCAATGTATGTTATCTCATGTGCTCAGCAATTTTAGAAGACATAAACAACCTTTGCAATTGTGGCTTTAATGAAAAGTGTCTAAATACTTTTGCTGGTCACTTGGTTCATTTTTTCCCTTACCTTTTGGTTTCCATCTAGAGGTATTACACTTCTTACCCATTAGTACAGCACGCAATTATTTAGATAAGCATAAATTTTTTCTTAGTTTAGCCCTAATTTGTTTATAATTTTCTTTTCCCCCATAAAAAGATGGTGGAATCTTGGCATATTTAAATGCATCGGCTAATAATTCAATTTGACCAAAAAGGGCAACTTAGAGTACTTCTCATACTCTTTGTATAAATTTGTAATCCATCATTAAACAAGTCTTGTAATTCCTGAACACCACTATGTAATGTTTAGTTTAATACAGAAGTTGGACCACCAACTTCATTCACAATTTTTTTATCATTATAAACCCTAAATGCATCACAAGCTACATTGTGTATAAGGTCATCCCTGCAAATTGATTCATCTTTAACTTGTGGCCTTACTTGAAGTTCTACCTCATTTGGTTTTTCATTAGTTATTTCCCTATGCGTAACCCAAAAGGTGTATCCATATGGGAAGGTTTAATAAATAAGTGGTTCTACACAACTTCTCTAACTTGCCTTTCTTAAATTTACATTTAGGACCTGGGCATATTATCTTACTTTAACACTTTTATTTGCAAACGCAAACTCTAAGAATCCATTCAATCATTCTAAATATTTAGGAGTACTTCGAGGCCTAAGAATCCAATACTTACTCATTTTCTAAAGACTAACTAAAAAAAAGGAAAAACAACATAGGAAACAATATTAATTTGCCAATAATCAACAAAGGTATAAGTATTTTCATATTAAATGTCATATATATATATATCATCATGTTTCCCAATAACAAAGAACAAACATTATATATATACAAAATAAATCAATTCAACACATATATCAAATGGTTAATTTAATATAAATGTTTAACTCATTTTATTTCAGGGAGCTTAAACTAAACATTACAAGAAACAATGTTTACAATAAAATATAAAACTTATTAATAAAAAAATACCATGACTAAAACTAAAATTAAAACAGATAAATAATATTCAAGAAATATTAATATTCATGACCAAAAAAGAAGGGGAAAAACATAATAATAATGTTAAATAATAACAATAACAAATAATTTAATGATAATAATAATAATTCAAAATAAATTTTGTATTACCTCTAAAACAAGATGTAAGAAGAATATCATCTCATTTGAATTAATTAAAATTAGAAAAAGAAAAAATGAAATTAAAAAACTAAAATAAGAAAAGAAAATAATACAAAATTAGACAAAAATGCAATAATAAATCCAAATAAACCTACAACTTACCATGCAATCAAATATTAAATTTTTGCAATTGGTTAAGTGAAAAGGAGATGAAACTTTACCTGAAACTCTAAAAATCACATACCAAAATCGACATTCCAACTCCCTTCCACATCGCCGACAACCTTTGGATTAATTGACAACCATTGGTGATTGCCGACAGTAAATGCTGGTGATCAGATGCACTAAAGGGTCTGAGATGGCGATAGAAACCTTAGGGGGCCAAAGAGGAAATGATGTTGTCAAAATGGGCTAGGATAAAAATTTAATTGAGATTTTACACTGATGTCAAGTACTTGTAGTAAGACTTACACAAAAACCTAACCTCTTAAAATAATCTTTCAATTTCTTTCCCTTTTCAAGATATAGCTTGTAATGATCCCTAGCAACTATTGTTCCAGATGAAACTGGAAATCATGGTTCCAACTGATTGCATAATTCCTGAAATCCATCCTTTTTGACTGATTGGAATGATAACTCATCCTTAATAACATACTTTGCTAAGGCTCTACGACAACCATCTAAATTGTAGCTATGGGGGACTAAGGTTTTAGGTTGACCTCCTCTGTTGGGTTCTAGAAATGCAAACATAGATTGTTTACTCTCTTCAACCTTACTCGGATGCTTCTTACATCTCACCAAATGTTCTTCAGTGAATTGGTACCATGTTTGTTTGGATCATAAGCATAGGATGCATTGCATTAATTACAAGCAGTTTTTATATCTTTCTAGTTTCCTCTAACAAGAGTTTCACAAAATGATCTTACATATATGATTTCTTTAGGGGTAACTTTCTTTTTTCACATACACCAACTACTGTGGAACCTATAGCAGCCACAACAGAGATAGTGGCACTATTTCCAACATCTGGAAGGGTAGGGGTTGGGTTATATGGCATATTGTTGCCTTGGGATGCACCTTGTACATGTTGTTGTTGACTCATAAGGTTTGGCTCTAATATCTAATTAATAACCAAGACTAATTAACACCTACATTATCTAGTATCTACACCATCCCATCATTAATTATACTTTCTTATTCAATAACCCAAACATAAAAGCAAATAAGAAATGAGTGCCATCTATATAATAAAATACATCTTCATATCAATCAATTTAAATTTAATAATAGGTAACATTAATTGCATTGCTAAATGGCTAAGTATTAATAATCTTATACTAACATATAAAGAATGCACTTAGTCACAATTTGGAGAACAAAAGTACGTTATTAATAAAATTAAAACTCTTTCATACTAAATATTTTAAAATTATGGTCTTTAAATGTGATTTTTTCCTTAAGAAATCTTGTATGACTAATTGAATATAACAAATTAACAAGATTGACAACTTCATTGTATATTATAATCATTAGAACTCATAAGTTACACAATCTAAAGGTGACAATAAATAGCCAACTGACATATCTAGATGATGGCTGCAAATGACCCAATCTTTATCTTAGACATCAGTCTTATAGTGCTTGTAAATTTCATAAACAAACATATATACATATATGAACATCAAGTTTTATTATAGTATTGAGCACTAAACCAGTCCAACAAGCAACAACCATTTAAAATTACACCAATCATGTCACACTTAATCAAATACCCACCATATTTCATATACACTAACAATAATCATGGAGGAGGATAGAAAGAGGAGGGATCACACTTTAAATTGCCTCAAATTTCTTCATAAATGAATAGAAAAGTTTATGCAAATGCTTAGGTGGTTAGCTCTATAAAAACGATGCAATTGAAAACTTAAGTAACTTCTTGGAGGCAAACGAATGACAAGGCGACATGGCTGGTGGCGAGTGGTAACGGAACAGCCTTCGACAGAGACAAATCGGTAAGAGACTTACTGAGGGGGCTTCAAGCCTTTAACATAGAAGAATGAGAGAAAGAGATAGACAGATGGCTTTGAGCCTTCACACAGAAGAATGAGACAAAGAGATCGACAGAGAGCTTCAACATAAAATAAGAACGAGAGAAAGAAATCGATGGATAGAGAATGAGAGAACAGAGAAGAACGAACCTAAGTTAGGGTTTTTTTTTATTATGATATTTTAAAAAATAAAAAATGTATGTATATATAAAAATAATAATAATAATAATAATAATAATAATAATAATAATAATAATAATAATAATAATAATAATAATAATAATAATAATAATAATAGTAATAATAATAAATATTGAATAATATATTTTGATCTTTAGGCTGGTTCGAGTAAATCAGATTTTTTCATTCATTCAAACCCATCCTGGCTCGGAATCTTCCCTCTAGCCTTCAATCCATTTTTGGGCCGTCTGTTCCTTTTTGCCTGGCCTAACTTGGTTAGGTCAAGCCAAGTTCACCGGGTTATTGGGTATCCTGCCCAGCCCTATGGCCAAATATTGGTTAAAAAATGTAATGCCAAAGATTAAATTAAAGATTATTTAAAGGTAAAATATCTTTGTTGGTACCTCACGTATCACAAAATTACTATTTTGGACCCTTACTTATTAACATGTCTAAAATAGTCCCCCACTCATTATAAAATGTCACATTTGATCCTCCATTTTTGTATATATACATATATATATATATATATATATCACATTTAATCTCTTAGATTTAGAGTTTAGGATTTGGTAAAAAGACTAAATTTGGTAATCTTTTTTTCAAAAGTGGAAGACCAAGTGTGACAATTTTCAATGAATGAGAAACTATTTTAATTATTTTAGTGAATAAGGGATTGAAATGATAATTTTGTAATAAGTGAGGAACCAAAAGTGTATTTTTCTAGATTATTTGAATTCTAAGGATTTGATTACAAATTTTTAAACTATAAAGAACAAATTAAAAATTAAATAAAACTAATTGAGTAGGATATGAATCAAGAGTTGAATTAGTGTTGTGCATATCCATCTATAGAGCATACATAATTTTGAAGAACTTCATAATGTGCCTTATATGAATTTTTGAAGAATATTTTAGTATTTAAAAATATGTATTTCTTTTAATTATTTGATTGCCACAATTAACTTTGCTATTCAATTTTTATTTATTTTTAATTTAGTTCTTATTGTTTAAAAATTTGTAATCAAATCCTTGGAGTTTAAATAATCTTCAAATTTAATCGTTGTCATTATATATATTTTTATCATTATTTAGTTATATATATGAGTTAATTTTACCTCATTATCTATTTTTATTTTTTATTTACATTTGCCATTTGTAATTTATAGTTAGTTCATTCAGTAAAATTTAACAAAATTTTAATAGTAAGGATTACATTAAACCATTATGAATTATAAGGATCTAATTATAAATTTTTAAATTGTAGGGATCAAATTAAAAGTTGAATGAAACCATGAGGATTAAAAGTAAAATTTTCTCAATTTTTTAATCATTGTAACAAGCTATGCGTGAGCTTCCTTCATGCTTTAAAAAAAAAAAAAAAAATGCAGCATATCGTGTTGCCTGCTTTCAGATGCCATAGAGAATCTCAATTCAATTAGATCTTAGGGTGTCAAAGAGCCAAAATCTTTTTTGAAAGGACCATTTTGGTTGTGAAAAATATGTGGCGACAAAATTGGGAGGCTAAATGAAGTACCCAATTAAAAAGAAAATATTGTTTTATAAAAAATTTTGTATATAAAGTCTAAACTAAAAAGGATTTTGTGAGATTATTAATTTATTTAAAACTAAGATAGATTAATCAACAAAAGCGTCTTGTCATATACATATATATATATATATATATATATACAAACTTTTTTATGTTAAAAATTAGTTTAAGGAAACCAATTTTTGTTGTCCAAAAGTACACGAATTTATAATGAAAATTTATGAAACTCTATACCCATTTTAAAGTCAATATTATTATCTTTAGGGATAACAAAAGATCCTTATATTTGAAGTTTTTTGTAAGAATTATCTTATTTAGACACCTATTTTTAGAACTTTTTTTTCCCGAAGGCATGGAGATAGGGAAAAATCTCCTCAAATATAGAGATATGAATCATGCCCTTAGCCCATGGAGTTCCTGTCCTCAACAATTTTACTTAAATGTTTTAAAAAAATTTTATATGCACATATTATTAATAGTAATTTTACTATAATTTTCTTGCGAGAATAGAAAATAGAAAGTGTAATTATTTTTAATATGTAGAAGACAGTGTTCCAACTAATAATATTATGTCAGAATTAGAGTGCAAAATGAATTGAAATACTTAAATAGCACATAAGAAAGAAATAATAATAAAGACTTTAAACATAATGAATAAGAAGTTCTGATGTCAAGACAATTTGAAATTAATATTTTTTATTTGTTGAAATTATTATTTCTTTGAGTTTTTAAAATTTGTAAGACTTGTTTAAAACTTATCATTTAAATTTTTTTGTTTTTTATTTTAAATTTTATTAAAGCTTATTAAATAACATAAACAAAGAATTTAAACTTTAAATTTAAAATTTTCAATATATTTATTTTTCTATATTTATTAATATTATTATTTTTTTGTAACTTTTTATTCTTTTAATTTAAAGTCTCCAAGAAAATCCGTGGCTATCCCCATCCCTCGCAGTGAAGTGTGGAGATGGAAATAGCTCTGTAAAACTCTCATTTCTAATTATCTAGTAATTGAAAATGAAAGAAAAAAAAAAAAAGCGTTGTCTCCTTCTCAACCAATAAAACGTAGAAGAGAATAAATTTCACAAATTATAAAATACAATAACTCTAAAACTACGTGACATAAATCATTTTCATGGTCTCGGAAGAATTACACAATAAGTAATACATAAACATTACCATAATAGTCATTATGTAATGCTACATGTATACATTCAAATTTGATAAACTAAAAATTTTACTTATAATTAAAAAGAAATTATTCTACTTTTCCTTAAAACATGATTTAATTATATAATCAAAGAATATCCACAAATCTTCCCTTAAATTAAGAAATAATCAAAGAGGATAAAATTAATTTATTATAAAACACAGCATATTAAAAAAAATAAATTTCTTACCTTTAGTTTCAATATTATTTATATTGTCTTAAAAAAATAACTCATACTAATAACTTTTTGACCATGCTTATATTTATCAATACATTCAATACAAATATTAGTATGATGAAGAATTGTTATTAATTATTATCATTTAATAATTCTAAGAAATAAAATAAGAAATAAAAATTCAAAAAAGTTCCACAAACTAGAGCTTGTCACATTCTTGCAAGTAATATAATATATTAAAATAATAATATTTTATTAGTTTAATATATTTTTATTAATATTAAATTAATAAAATATTATTATTTTAATATATTTTATTACAAGATCCCTTCAGTTAATCCCAACTTTGTTGCAACTGCCAAACACCCATCAACACGGTATGGTCCCACATTCCCAATTAGAATTTTAATATTCAAATAATATCAAAGAGAAAATTCGGCGTATCTAATTCCTCTGTGCGTAAATGGGACTACCCCACAGCATGGTCCATGTATCTAAAATGGGAACAGAACCTTGTTTATGTTTAAATTATATACACAGAGGAGAAATATTATTTTAGTCTTTAAGTTATTAATGAATTATAATTTGATCCTTTGTTCATTTTATTATTTGAACTAGTCTGATTGAAAATTTTCACTTTTAATCATTTACTTTTTACAATATTATTATTTATAGTCCCTCTATTTAAGTCTCATAATTAGGGACTAAAAGTGATAATTACTAATTAATGAGAGACTATTTTAAAAAATAAAATAAGAGAATGATTAAAGTGATAATTTATTAATAAGTCAATAGCAAAGTGACATTTTTCTCTCTATATATGTCATGTTATACATTATGTTTTTTGAATAAATACTTTGATCAAATTATATTTTATTTTTTATTTCAAAAATTATAATTGATTCCCAAACGTTTAGATATATCCTATAGAAATATTTCTTCTAATTTATTTTTAAGGAAATATATATTTTTCCATATGATAAAAACTATAACTCTATTATTAATAAAGAAAAAAAACAAAATGATATTAAATTTAAGTCTACCAGTGTGATTATAGTATGATAATAAAAGTAATTAAATAAATTTACAGTTAAAAAGAACACATCTTATGATAATTTTTTAATAAAAATATTAATTAATAAAAATAAATCAAAATTTAAAATAAAGAAGTATCATTTATATAAAATATTTCCGACCTGGTAATAAAATATTAGGTTGTAGGTACAAGTTGGGATCCACACTAAATAGACTAGCCGTACATACATATTGCCTCTTAGTCTGATTTTTTAATTTATCTTCCAATTTTAAAATAATTTTAATTTATAAAATAAATCAAAATAATAATCATAAATGTAGACATATCATACACTGTCCTTAAAAGCCTTACTAGTGTGCACCTCTAGCAGCAGAAGGCACCAACCCTATTAGTGTGAAATTATCTGAGAGGTTGAGGAAAGAATTACGGAGAAAGAAATGCTTGAATTCATTAGTTGTTTAACTTATGTACAAAGTAATTCTTCCATAAGCAAGAGTAAAATGACCCCTTAATGTACTTTCCAATCAAAGGTCTTGTAAAGCTCTTAGAAAAGATTTATATATAATTTTTTATATCTTTATTTTAAATTTTTTAACTAAAAGATAGCAAATGTATAATTAACTAATAATAATATTAAAAGTGTCTAATTTGATTTGAAAATTATATCAATATCTATAATAACTATACACGTGTCCTAATGTAATTGGAAATTTATATATTTGTTATGGTTTACTTCTAGAGCAAAGCAACCAAAAACATAAAGAGTTGCGTACTGATTTTTGTCTGAATCTTCATTATTCTCAATTTGAAAGAAAATTAGTGTTCGTTAATAATGAACTTTGAAGGCCAGCCTTCCATCTCAACTTTTCAAGAATATTGACCAAAAACTAAGCTCAAAGACCAAAAGGAGAAGAGGAACACTACATGATTTAGAATTATAACAATCATTATTCTTTAATAGCATATATATACCACATGGAAACACCCTAATTCGCTGAAGAAAATTTATGTGGTACGTCCACTGCTACAAGCATGATACATTACCTTTGAAAATAAGAGTGCCGTAGAAACTGTCACCAAGACATAATCGTTTGACTGATAACTTACTTGTTATCTTCCTCACCCTTAACTACATGACAGATAAAATGGGAGCAACCCCAGCTAGGTATTGCTCGAGTAGTCCAAGACACTACTATGATACTTCCTATATATAGATAAAAGAGACTCATTCCATATAAAACACTACTAATTGACTATCAATAGAATATATTGCCTATATTTGCAAAAAAAGAAGCACCAGAGGAAGGCCTGGAGTGTTGTTGTGGCAGCTGTTCTGCCACCAAGAGGTAGAAAAGCCCCATAACTCCCGTATGCCTTCGGCTGCTGCTGTAATTAGATTCCAGAGTAAGAGTTTCACCATCACTTATCTTGACAGAACCAGGTTGAGGATAACAAGTTGACATTCCTACAATGTAACCCGCTTCATTTCCTGCCACCTTTCCACTTCCATAACTCGGTATTGAGGAACATATAACCCTTCCATCCTGAAACAATCTCAATAGTTTCAGGAAAAAGCTGCACTACTGTAATATCTTACCGTCGTGTGGATTTAAGGAAGACGTTTGATTTGAAGCTATAGAAGGACAGTTTAGTAAAATCTAAGCTCTGAGGAATCATTTAGACATTAAAGCCTATCAAGTATCAACCTCCAAATTAAAAATTTGCAAGAAGGGTTTCCAGTGTTAATTAAAATGGTCCTCCCACTAATTAGAAATTGTTTAAACCTTAAACATTTAAGATCACTACCAAATATGGTCCCTCAAGTTAAGTCATGTTAACTCATGTAAAAGGATCAAAAGTAACAATTTTCAATTAGTAGGGGACCATTTAGGGAAATAAAATGAATGAGGGATCAAAATTGTATTTTTCTCTGTATTTATTCTATTATCATTTTTTGGGGAAGGGGATATGGGAAATATGTATGATGAAACTCAAGAAGTGCACCAATGAAAGGAAAAGATGTCCTTACATTTGGCAGAAATACCCATTTCTTATAACACAGAGAAACTATATTAAGGTGCAAATTTACAACTCCATTTAGTTGGCAGGGTCATTATCATTATTCATGACCGTTTTCCACATTAAATTTCTGTATATACTTGCTAAAATGGAAACTAATATTAAGAAATTAAAGACTGAAAATAGAAATTGAGCATCACCTGTCCATATAGAGTTGAACCAATTCCACCAGAATGCTGATGAGCAACACCATAGATGACATAACCACCACGTGGCATTGGGAGGCTTGTCTTCTTCACATCAATACAGCCACTAGTATCCTTATGGTGGTTATTGCTGCAAGATTCAACTTCATACTCAACCTGTAACAAAGAAATATTTGTTGTTCACTCACCCGACAATGTCATAGACTATAATAATGTTTTTCAAGTTGAATAGAAAATCAGACCAATCAACTTGTCACCTGAAGAATTCACTTACCCGACAGTTATGGTTTGTTGAACTCATTGCCTTGGAACCATTCGATATATGCAAAGTATCAGTCACATCAAGTATATAAATCTTAACAGGCACAACCATACTGTCCCAGTCAACCCACTTAACTGTATATCTCAAGTATAGGCTTCTCTTTGGTCCCTCAAAGCCTTCCCTCACCTTGCATTGAGTACTATCATAGCAACAAAACAAACCACCTATATAATCTGGCCTCAGAGGCCGGCCATATTCATCCTTTGTGACATTGTAAAGATCACACCTGCACTCAGTGCACCCTAACTTATCTTCAACACCTCTTGTATCGATGGCGTGGACATTAAGCATCCATTTCTCATCATACCCAGCTGGAATTTCTGCAGGATTACCTATTTCTATCCCAAAAGGATCTGGAATCTCTGTAGCTGTTCCCCGTGTTTCAGATCCAAGGCCAAAATACTGTCCAAGAGAATCACTCTGGCATATGCCACTGTTCCTCACAATAACATGATCTGACTCGTGAAGCACCCGGTGGCCATCATAACCCGTGAGTGTCACACCTTTGGGTTGACGGTATCTAACAACAACCCAATGGTGAAGATAAGTTTCTTGAAGAGGTACGGAATTCCCTTCTTCATCAATTACTTCAGCATTGAAACTCTTGAGTGCAACATGGCCTCTTGGAAACTCAATATCATAGTAATACTTATTTACAACTGATCCTGGTCCTAGTTCAAACTTGGGGGAGTAAAAAACAGCTTCTTTGATATTATTTTCAGTTTTCCATAAAGCATGAGAAAGTGGTGTGCCTACTAATAGCAATAGTATTGCTGATGAAAGTACCCAAACTTGAGAAACAAATCCCATGTTGTTTCTGTCAACATCATCTTATCCATCAGTAATAATTAAATAACAAAAAATTAACCAGATGCAGATTGTCATATTTGCATTACTTTCAGAGAAAAAACAAGAGAATTAGATAAACTTCTTCCATTCTTTTCATCTACTAGAAAAGGAAAATTTCAGACGAAGATAATATGTGCAATTTGTGCCTTAGAAGCATGATAGATAAAATTAAGAACTTAGCGATTAAAAACAAGCTAAACAGAGTTTGCACACGAACGGGAATGGGCAAGAACAGAAATAATAGTAAATCGTTCAACCGATGAAACTAATCAGTAACTTAGCGTCTCAGCTTAATTATAAGTAATGCCAAATGCGTCAGAAAGGGAAAAATACATAATCATAGTGATAGAAGAGACACCCAGATAATTTACTACCATCAAACGCACGGAAAGCCTTTAGCCAGTAGCATATGAACAAAACATGAAGGAAAAAAAAAAAGTACACCTATACCCATTTGGTTATCTAAACCAACCCCCCCCCCCCCCCTCCCAAAAAAAAAAATTTGTTTTTGCATGAAAAACCAAAAACAAACGAGCGACTAAATTACAAAGATGAAGATAACAGTTAATGATAATAAATGAGCAGCAAGCATGAATACAAGGAAAAACAAGAAATAGAAGTGATCGAAGATGAAAGAGCGTACCGCGGGAGAGAAAGGACGGAAAGTAGAATATGGCTGAGTGGGATTTGAATGACGGGATTTCAATCACAAACGAATAGGTTATATACAGCAAGCCATTAGAATGGGAACAATTTGAGCCGAAAACTTGAAAACGACGGCCGATTTTGCGAGGTCTAGCTTTCTGCAATTGGGTACGAGTCGGGGAAGTAAATGGCCACGTGGCGTGGAAAAACCATGCTTAGGTTTTTCTTGTATCTTTAATATACAAAAATTCAAAGATAATAATGTACCGTCCTTCGGAAATGGTCAATTTTGGTGCTCTAAGCCATGACGCATAATGCTGCCGGTTAAAGAAAAAATCCAGAAAAGAACAAAAACTGAGTCTCAGGTTTTGATGTAATCCTTATCGCTAGTATTTGGCCATGTGCTCACTGCCGCAGCGAGAAGATTCAACCTCGTTTAATAGGAAAAAAAATAAAAATGTAAATGAGTTTTGATAAAATAAATTTTTATACTTTAAATTTATATTTATTATGATAAATAAAAGAATAAAAATAATAATATTTTTTTTGTGTGCGATGAATATTGTTCAAAACATCTCTCTCGATTAAAAAAAATATGACAAAAAAACCAAAATCCTGCCCATGGCGCCTTTATAGCGGATATGCCTTCCATCCCTTTGTCGTCGTCACAAGTGAACATCGTGGTCGCAAGTCACAGGTGAATGACCATGGTTGTAGGTAGTTGCAGGTGGTTGCAAGTGGACGTCATGGTCACAGGTGGTCGCAAGTGAACAACCATAGTCGCAGGTGAATGGCGGAGCAACATATTCCGGCTTGATTAGCTTGATTTTGCCGGCAATTACACATTCAGATGTGTGATCTGCCACTTTCCTTTTCTCCCTCACCTGCAATTTCACGTGAACCCTTCTCCCACATCGGCACAAATCTCCCTCACTTGTCGTTGACACCGGTCGTCACTTGAGCCCTGGCCACGTACTTCATCAGAGCTCCACTGTTGGGTATGGATATCGTGTATATTAAGGCAACAGAGGCAACTTCAGAACAAATTTTTACTTATGAGGGTAATTTAGTCTTGCACAGAGTTTTCTAATGAAAGGACTTGCATTGAAAATAGAACTCTACTCTATCAAACATTCAATATTTGTTTTTATTTTCTTCTCTATTTTCAAAGCATTATATTTCATTATACTAAATGGGTCTTTAAAAGTTTACTCAACCTAGATTTTTAAGATTTTTAGGATATAATATATTTTTAACTTAATTTTTGAATTTTTTTAATCTGATTCTTTGCATATAAATATTATTTCACATAAATAAATGGTTATCAATAATATTATTCAAAAATATGTTATTTCTAAAAGATATATAAAAAATATTATTGATATTAATTTTATTTGTGAATAATTAAATTAAGAAATATTTACGCAAGAGATCAAATTGATAAAATAATTTTGTGAAGAATTAAATTAAAATAAATATGTTATTTATAAAAAATTAAATTGAATAAAAAAATTTTATAATAGGCTGAATTAAGAATATTTCGTATATAAAGTACCAACGTAAAATTTTCTTCTACGTTAATGTGTTTAACATTTTGAAATGAAATTATCTTATTTAGAATTGAGGCTCTTAAATACATTTCAGGAGCAAAATATGGTTTTCTTTTTTCAGTACATGACAAAATAAGAATTTGAAGTTAAGATGATTTGTTATATCACACACACTCTTCATTCTATTACTTTGTGGCTTATATTGTTTTTAATCTAAAATTAGTTAAATTTATAAGACGAAAGATCTATAGCTTTTAAATTCAGACAGAATGTTTCAGACCAAAAAAAAAATCAAACAAAATATATGTTACGTTTTTTGTTTGAAACTTTAATAAAGAGAAGAATAAAAATTATTTACAGAATAAAAGAATTTATATATTATTTTTGTAATATTACTATTATGTATATAATGTTATTATAGTAATTTTTTAAATAAAGAGAGTATTATAATAATAACACTACTGGTTTACTCTATTTCATTTTTATCATCCCAATTTAAAGGAATAAAAAAAAAAAGAGATTTTAAATCATAAGAAGGGATTTTGAAATTCCTGTGTTGCCACTTTATTATATCTTTAAAAAACTTTTAAATATAATGAAATAATAAATTAATCAATTCACTTCATGTCATTTCATATCTAATGATCTATCCAAACATAATGTTAAAGGCTCAACTTAATTATAAGCATTACCAAACGCATCATAAGAGAAAAAATACATATTCATAGTGATAGAAGAGACACCCAAATAATTTACTACCATCTAACGCAAGAAAAGTCTTCATACTAAATATTTGAACCCAAAAAAAAATTCTTATAATTTATCCATTGATATGATGTGTGCTCTAATAAAATTATTGAAAGAAAGTAATAAGAATTATTAAAAGAATAATTTAATTGAAATTGATAAATCATGTATCACAAATATACGTTAAAGCCTAAATTTTTTTATTTTACGTACGAGAAGGGAAGCAAACTGCCACGTGGCTTGGAAAAACAACGCTTGTGTTTTTCTTGAATCCGCAATGTGCAAAAATTCAAAGATAATAATGTGTACTGTATAGTATACTTGGCCACGGTCAATTTTGGTGCTCCAAGCCATGACGCAAGCGCATAATGTGGTCCGTAAAATAAAAAATAAAAAAAAAATCGAAAAAAGAACAAAAAACCAATGTCTCTGATTATGGTGTACTTTTCATTATCGCTAGTGTTTGGCCATGGGCTCGGTGCAGCAGCGACATGATTCAAAAGTTCTCACAACTTTGGATTCTAAAATTAGGGAATGATATTTCTTAATTTAATTTATGATAAATTGTTAAATTTGGTTCTTTGCATATAAATATTGTCTCAGATAAATAAACTGTTATCAATAATTTTTGTAAGAAATATATTAATTTTAAAAATATAAAAATATATTATTGATAATAATTTTATTTGTGAATAACTAAATTGTGAAATATTTATGTGAGTGATTACATTTATAAAATAATTTTGTGAGGAATTAAATTTAAAATATTTTATTTATAAGAGATTAAATTTTAAAAAAATATTATAATTGATTAAATTAAGAAATACGTCCTATATGATGTAACAAAGTGAATTTTTACTCTACATTAATGTGTTTAAATTTTCGAGATAAAACTTTCTTATTTAGATAACGGAGGCTCTTAAATACTCTTTAGGAGTAAAATATAGTTTTTTTTTCTTATGTACATGAGAAAATAAGAATTCGAAGTTAAGATGATTTGTTATATCACCCACACTCTTCATACTATCACTCTGAGGCTTAAAGTTTTTGTTTTTATTATTATTCTCAAATTAGTGAAATGTATAAGATAAAAGAACTATAGCTTTTTAAATCGGATAGACTGTTGGCATAAATTTAATAAAATTGACGGAAGGCATGGGTACCTTTGTTTTATGTTACCTTTTATATTTCATAATTCAATATTTACCATTGATTCAAAATAAAAGAATAAATGACCGAAATAACTTTCTGCAATATAATATTTTATGTCGTAGAATTATTCAAAGTTTAAAAATTTTGATAGTTTGATTAGTTACTGAGTGCATGGATTGAGTTGAGTTGAGTTTTAAATACTTATATGTTCATATCCTTATTATTAGCTATTGAATTTGTGTTACAAAATATATAATTGACGAAAATTTTTAAACATTATGCAAATCTGAATTAAAAAATATAAAGTTAAATCTTTATACAAGGTATACACATTTTAAGGTGATATTCTTTTAGTCCCATTTATAGACTAGTTCTATATTCCTTAATTGTCTCGTACCAGCAAAGGAATCTATTCTAGATCATAAAGTGCAGGGCAGACACAAAAAAACCGAAATACACAATCTTCAAACATACATTTTTTCAAAGCATAGGGAATTTTGGAAGACCAAATTCATATAACACATCATATGCACATCTTTGAATAATAAATAAATTCATCCATAAATGCGAGATAAGTAAGGGAGAGAAGTGCTAATGACATGTCTGAAGGTACTTTACCCTTTATACCTATGGATATTTATTTGCCTTAAGGTCATCAGAATTTTCTATCTGAACTGTTTAGAATTAAATCTTGTACTTTATTTTTTGAGTAAAATTTGATAACTTTGATTTTATAATTAGTTTTTCTATTAAAATAGTTGTTTATGCAAGAACTGTTTGTGAATTTCAAGTTATCATTCTTAGCATTATAAATTTTGATTTCAAGATAATAAACTCTTTTATCTTTACTTGAGTGCACTAAATTTAGGAGATTTACTAACTAATTTCAGATTTGGAAGCCTAAAAAAGACTTTGATTATAACTTTAAGTGTGTTTTGATTGTTCAATGTTCAGGCTTCCAAAACAATGCATCATTCACTATTATTGAAAATTGTATGCTCTAGTCACCCACTACCCAAGCATCCAATCGAAGGCCTAAACATCCTATGCAACTTCTATAATTTGTTTTGGTCATTCAATACCCAAGCATCTAATGTAATGGCCAAACATTCGTTATTCGTTATAAATAGAAAATTTTCACTTTCAAAGGAAACTTTGGCTAAAGGATAGCTAAAAGGAAGGCTAGGAAAGAGGAGAGGAAGGAAGGAAAGTGGTTTTAAGGGATTTTAAAGCATCACAACCAACTTGGGACTAAGGAGAACATGAAGTTTGCTTATCTTTTCTTCTTCTAACTTTGTTTCTGTAGTTCTTTAACCGTGTATAGTTGAACTTCTATAGCTAGAGCGAAGATGTAACTTGACTTGGATGATGTTCCCTTAGTTTTCTTAATTAATAGCAATTTGTATTTTCATTACTTGACTGCTTATCATGGTTTTTAATACTTTCTATGACTTAGCCACTCATGCATTGATTTAAAGTTTATATACAAAATTGGAAAATTCATATGTGTTCTTGCTCATGTGATAAACAACATAATCTAACTTTATCTAGGAATATATGTTGTAGATTGTGTAGTTTTTGTGGAATTTCCTTGCTTCTTTCTAAAGCCTTTTGTAATTGAGATTTATCTAAAGGATTAGAAAATCTTATTTAGTTAAAATAAGACTAGCATTCCGAGGAATTGGTTACTAGTTAATTTGGGAAATTTAACTATCAATTGTGAAGTAGAGCTTGGATAAGTAGGAATTCTAAGGTTCATTAGGAAGTCAAGTGAAATTGAATCTCTAGCCTTTACTAATATTTGTGTTCCTTCTTAGCCTTGAGTATTCTTGTTTCTTGAAAAACAAAAAATATAAATCAATTTTTTTATTATTTGTGCTTCTTATTATAATAATTTGAGTTCCCTTCAATCCTAAGTTTTATAGTCTAAAAGGTGTTTAGTTAGTGAATTTGGTAATTGGTAACAAAATCTTTATGATATAATACTCTCTCACTTCTGTATTACTTTAGTGATTTGGTTTACTTGCCGAGAGTGTACATTAAGTTTTTGGCATCGTTGCCATGGATTTTTTGTGTTTTTAATATTAAAGGGCACCTAAGTGGTAACTAGTTTAGACATCCATTTTCTTTATTTGCTTATTTTTGTATTTAGTCACTTTTCTTTCTTAGTGTGAGTTTTTGTGTTTATGCAAAGACGACAAAGAAAAATAGAAAAAGGACAAAGCAAAAGAAGAAAATTGTGGAAGAAGCAATGGCTATAAGGGAAGTAGCATCCAACCATCGTATTTTAGGAGATTATTTTTCTCCTACCTCTAATAATGCAACATAAGTATTGTAAGATCCCTTATCTAAGTGAACAACTTTGAGATTAAGCCATATTTGCTTTAATTAATTCAACAGGATCGATTTAGGGGATGTGCCATGAAAGATACAAAATTATATATTGCCAATTTTTTGTAATTGTGTGACACAGCTAAGGTCAATAGTGCAAGTGATAATGCAATTAGATTTAGACTTTTCTCTTTCTCTCTAACAAATAAAGCTAAGTGCTGGTTTTAAGCTCAACCATAAGGAGTATCATAAGTTGGAATGACTTAGTGACAGAATTCCTTACACAAGATATTTAAAATATAAAGTCCAAATTTTTACTTGCAAAATCTACTTCATCTCCCTTGTTCTCTCATTCATGTTCTCTCTTCTCTTTAAATGAATAGGAGTGAGTTGCTTTTATAATTGCTTCAACACAACTTCCAAATTAAATGCATTAAATTTTGTCTTTTATATATATATATATATATATATATATCATACATGTGAGTCCTACAAGTATTAAATTCTAGTTATTTAAGTTACTTTCATAATTAATATGTGGGTCCCATTATCATTTAATATTCTGTTGCTTTTCTATACGATGACATTGAAATTATGAAAAGATGTCTCAAATATAGTTTCTATCTTAGACATTTTTTTTTGTTTTCATTTTAGTCCCTTTAATTTTTCTTTCAATATGTAAAAAAATATTTCATTTCCTTGGGGTAAATTTTAAAATCATGTCAGATTTTTATTCAGAAGCCTTCTTCTATGAAAGGCTTCAAATGGTGTTATCTAAAGATTGGTATGGTAACTATTGTTATATGTAAATTCTGCTAACAGAAGATATACAACCCAATTCCCTTTCATTTCTAAAATGAAAGTGCTAAGCATATCTTTTAAGGTTTGAATGGATCATAGACTGTGCTAAAATAGAGTTAGGTGCCTAAGGTGTTCATTGAAATCTATACACACAAGTGCACGTGATCACCAAAAGTAATAAAGAGTGAGTAAGATATCATTCCCACGAGGACTTGGATTTAATTATGGACTAATACTATTATCAAACTTTTAAATCAAGTAAATGGATGGAGTGTATACTTGAATAAATTGACTATAATGTAAAATTGAGTAAATATACAACTAAATGAATCTAGCACCTTGACTTCACTTTAATGTGTAGTTACTTTGTATTGATAATTACTTCTTTTTGAGTTATGAATAAGCTAGGAATGGGCATATGGCTTAGAAATCCTTGATTTGTTCCCGAAGATCACTTTGAATTGTTAGCTCACTGATTCTCACATGGTTTAAGTTTACTAGGATTGAGAGATTTATGTCTCTTATATCCTCGATTGGCATTTGTTCCTTAAACATTAAACATGCCTTGTAGATAGATTTTCTGTTGAGTGCATCCACAACAACGTTGGCCCTACCCAGGTGGTACCTAAGGGTGAAATCATAATCCTTTATAAACTTTATTTACCTCCTTTGCCTCATGTTCAATTTTTTTGTCAAACAAATATTTCAAACCCTTAAGGTCACCAGATACCTCGAGTTTTGCACCATATAGATAATGTCTCCATATCTTAAGGGTAAATACTACCATTGCCAATTCTAACTCATGGGTAAGGTAATTTTCTTCATATGGTCCTAATTGCCTAAAGGCGTAGACTAATACCCTTCTTTACTGTATTAATACACCTTTTAGGCTTTTCTTTGAGGCATCACTATAAATGGTAAAGGTTCTTAGGATTAGGTAAAATTTAGCGAGATAGTTAACTTTTCTTTTAGGTTTTGATAACTTTGCTCACATTAGTCACTCTACACAAATGGTTAATCATTTTTTGTCAATTTGGTCAAAGGCATAACTAGTTAGGAGAATCCTTTGATAAACCTCCTATAGTTTCCAACTAAATATAGGAAGCTTCTAATGTCAATTACTATTTTTAGCCTTTCTCAATTTACCATAGCTTCCACCTTATTATGATCCATTGTTAATCTGTCCTTAGAGGTAATGTGCCCTAAAAACCTAACCTTAAATAACCAAAATTTTCATTTTACTGAATTTAGCATACAACTGCTTATTTTTAAGGTTTATAAGAGTATTTTAAGATTTTCTTCATGTTCCTCTAGGGTCTTCGAATAGATGATTATGTTAATTATGAACACAATCACAAATTGATCTAGATATGGCCTAAAAATTAGACTAATGTAATTTATGAATAAAATTAGGGCAGTAGTTAGCCCAAATTAGTGAGTTTTAAGTGAAATTTCATTAGAGCTCTCCTTCATGGATGTATTTCAAGTTGTTCTTTGCCTATTTGAGCTTCTAATTTGGTAAATTAACACTTAAATTCAAAAATCCCTCCTTTTAGGTGAGGAACATGAACAGTGAACTTCAAACTCAAATTAGAGCTTAATTTGAAGGAGTTTGGTGAAATTTCTTTAGGGGTTTTAATTTTAAGTAAGATTCTAACAATCCTCATGTATCAATTTGATGTATGGATCAGTCCATTAAAAACCTATCTTTCTTGGTAAAGACTTGAAGTGTGTAGAGTAGTGATATCTAAAGATTTCTTGATCCTCTAATGTTATTTGACCTCAAAGAGAAGAATTTAAGTGGTTGGAAGTTGTCGTTTTGAGTGTTAAGTCACTTTGGGAGTTTTCTCTAATTTATATTAAATTCCATTATTGTAAAAGGCAGCCTGATGAAAGGAAATTCAATTGAAATCACTAGTATTATTGAATATTTGCTTTAGCCATGATTGGTGTAACTTACAAGCCATTGGATGATATTGAACAACTCAAGAGCTATGTCAAATGGGTTGATTGGCCTATTTAGACATATTTAATTTTTTGGAGTTGTATATAAATAACAATGTTAGAAAATGTGTTTAACATTGCTTATACATTAAGAAGCTTTAATGTTTTATGTTAGAAATCATTCCATTAATAGGGGTGAAAGCAGAGAAGTAACAAACTATTAAGTCATAATCTTTGAATATTTAAGTAATTATATTTTTTAGACTTGAGGGCAAGTAAATTCTCAATTGGTGGAAATTTTTAACTTGAAAGACATAAAGGTGTTATTAGTATGTTAGAGTATTGTTTTGAGTGCAATCTATATGTTGGTCTTGGTCATTGGTAGAATAATGAAAACTTTGACATATAGATCATTTGGGTTCCATGAGCATTTTTCTATGTGTATATACATTTATTTGCTAGCCATGACAATTATAATCACTTAAGGGAATATTTGTGACTTTAAAGAAATAAAGTAATTTGGAATAGAAGCAAGTTGATGATGATAAATTACTTGTTAATCAGTTTATTATGGGATTATTCATTATGAATTTATTTAAGTTGAGATGGTTATAGCAAGGGACATTAAGGTTATATTTCTTGTTCTTAGGAGCATAAAGGTTGCACTGTACCTAGTTGGTAGTAGAAGAGATAGTAAGAAAATAGGCTATGTATGCTTTAGCCAGGTAAATAAATAACACTAATTATGTATATTTTATCACTTACATAATTTCCTTATGAAAGTAATTGTTATGGAATATCTCAGTGCTCTAGGATAGACTTCTTAGAATTTTTAAAAAATAAATTCAACATTTTTGTATTGTTTAAATATTTGCAAGCTCTAGATCTGATAAGAATCTTACTGATTCTTAAATTTTTAGTCGCTTTAATTCTGTATTTTTGAAGCACTCTAGTTATATACCTTTGAATTATCTTGTTTGGTATTTATGAATCATTCTGATTATGTATTTCTAAATTGTTCTGATTGTGCAAATTTTGAATTATTCTAATTCTATATTTCATAATTCCTCTGATTTTGAGTTTCCAAGTTAAAAATGATTCTAAACATATGAACTTTTCTGTTTAATACTTTGAAGTATTCTAGTTTTATATTCATGAAAAACTTTACTTCTTTAATCACGAAGTAATTTGATTCTATGTATATGATGTATAGTGATTTTTGAGATTTGAACTAGTTTTATCTGTCTCTGTGAATAAGTCTAATTTTGGATTTTTGAAGTTCTAATTTTTTTTATTATAGATTTATGTATGTTAAAATGTTTCAGGGAATGCATCTAAAATAGGACCTATAGCTAACTATAGTAGACGTTAGCCATAATGCACTATAATTTTCATTCTGGTATGATTAGGCATGTTGTTGATATTATGATATCCTGTGTAAGGCCTAAGGCCATTATTTATATTATTTTGAGTTCGAAACTCATAACTGATATCCTATATTTTCGGAGATGTTAACTTGAGTTAGTTTTGATTTTTTGGATTTATGATGATTATGTTGGATATTCTCAATTTGATTTGGATACTTTTATAATGCAAATAAATTGATTTATTTTCATTCAAGATTTCTCTATATTTTGGTTAGTAGGCACACCACTTTCTCATGCTTCATGGAAGAATGAAAATAATATCAAAGAAGCTATTTTCTATTCCTCCAGGCTCAAACTAGGACCGGGATTAGTCGTAAACAAATATTACTATAATATTGAGTTTTCTAGATGCCATATTGCACCTAAGAGTTTCAGTGGCTTATGCCAAAAAAATACTCTTGGACAGTATTTTAGCTTCGAATCTGAATCGCGAGGAACAGTTACGGGGATTCCAGATACTTTTGGGATAGAAGTAAGAAATCATGCAGAAGTTCCAGATGGGTATGAGGAGCAATAGGAGCTTAATGTGCATGCCATCAATACGAGAGGAGTAAAAGATAGGTTAGGGTGCACTGAGTGCAGGTATGATCTTTATGATGTCACAAAGGACGAATATGGCCGGCCTTTAAGGCTATACTTATTAGGTGGTTTGCTATGTTGCTATGTTAATACTCCATGCAAGGTGAGGGAAGGCTTTGAGGGACCAAAGAGAAGCCTCTACTTGAGATATATAGTTAAGTGGGTTGACTGGAATGATTTGGTTGTGCCTGCTAAGATTTATGTACTTGATGTGACTAATACTTTGCAAATATTGAATGGTTCGAAGATGTTGAGTACAACAAGCCATAACTGTCGAGTAAGTGAATTTCTCATTTAACAAGTTGATTGGTCTGGTTTTCTATTCAACTTGAAAACATGATTATAGTTTCTAGTCAATATTGTTGAGAAGTTTAGATAGAAGGGTGGGTTTCAAACTTGATTATTGACCAATGCTGATTTTCTTTCAAACTAAATAAGAAAGATTCGAAAAAATTAACATGTAGTTCTTTATATATTTTGTTATCTTGTTTTACGTTTAAAATACGATAAGTATATGAATTTTCAATTACATTAAGACACATGTAAAGTTATATATTTTGGCCTTTCCACATGCATTGATGAGATTCAAATGGAGGGATTTTATATAATAATACTCTCAAAAGTAAATGATTAAAAGTAACAACTTCCATAAATAGGGAATTATTTTATGTAATAAAATGTACAAAAACCCTATTTTGGTCCCACTCATCCATCCATTTTCATTTTGGTCCCTCACTCTTTCAAAAATTTAAATTAGTCCCCTGCTTAGCTAAACATCATTCGTTCTAGTCCTATAGTTAATTCCAATCCAAAGCAGCATATTGGCACATTTAGTGTTCATGTGCTACGTTAAGTGATAACATGGAAAATTTGTAGTCTCTCCTATGCCATATTAGTCTCTACCTAGCCATTTCTCAGGTACATTAGCATCTACATGGCCTAAAACACCCCAACGCAACCAAACCCTGCTGACACTATTGTCTACCTTGTCTTGCATCTCTCTTGTGAGTTTATCATGTCTACTGAAGCTTTTGAGCTCTAATTTTGGCTAGAGGTAAAAAGAACCTTATTGCAACTGCATTAGGAAGTTTCAATCAATGTATAAAGCACCTTATTTTTAAACCAAGCGTGCAGCAAAAACATCAACACAGGTCAAAGATGCAGTAGAAAGTATATAAGAGTGCTATCCAAAAGAGGCCTCTCGTTACTTAGCAATATGTAAGGAGGAATCACTATGTGCTCTAATTTTTGTAAATCTCAGTTTTGTCTAACTTTCATTTATATAAGGTGGAATTAACACAAGTTTCTTATTGTATAAATTCTACTAAATCATGAAATATAGTAACTATAAACAAAACGTGAAATTAAATCCTTTCCATGGTCACCAAAGAATTACACAATAAGTAATACATAAAAATTATCATAATAGTCTATTAAAATAAATTACCATAATATTAATTATGTAATGCTACATATATAAATTACAATTTGATAAACTAAAAATTTTACTTATAATCAAGAATAAATTATTCTCCTTTTTCTGTAAACGTGATTTAATTGTAATCATTCTTTCTATAGAAAAGATACCCACCAATCTTCGCTTAAATTAATAAATAATCAAAGAAGATACAATTAATTTTTTATAAAATAAAATATATAAAAAATTAAATTTCTTACCTCAAATTTCAATGTTATATATGCTGTCTTAAATTATTAATTTATATTAATAATTTTTTGACAATGCTTTTATTTATCAATACAATTAATACAAATATTAGTATGAAATATAATTATTAGTTATTATCATTTGATAATTCAAAGAAATAAAATCAGAAATCAAAATTAAAAAAATTTTCACAATCTAGAGCTTATTACATTCTTGTAATTGACAAAACTCTCTCATTTATTTGTTATCTTGTATTGAACTCCAAAAGAAATTCTAAGTAACAAAATTAATTCTTTAATCTCCAATTTTTTCTGGGGATTTAAAGATATTCGTCCTCAAATGCACTAGCTTGAATGGAAGAAACTCTGCTTAATGAAAGAAGAGTAGGCCTTGGTCGCTAAACAAATTTGGAGAGTCACTAATAAGGATTCCTAATCTTTTTTGTATCAAAGTGCTAAAAAATAAAAAATGTCTCTCATAGTGGCTCTAGAAGGCTAATCCAACTTTCCAACATTTTATGGATTTAGAAGGGCATTAGTAAATATCAAGATTTAATCACTTCGCATTAAAAATGGCTTATTGGAACAGGGTCCCAAATTCCCATTTATTACCACCTTTGGTGGCTTATGTAGAGCAAATAGATATCGGATAAAAGCAAAAATATAGCAAATAATTTGATATATCACACAGAATTTAATGTGAAAAATTCCAATAGAGTAAAAAACCATGGATAAGGAAGAAAGGGCTTCTAAGAAAAAATAGGAGTTACACATTCTCTCTATATAGTAAGGATAATATGCCAATAGCATAATACTAATCTCATAACTCTCTCTCTTTCTATATAGGATTGCTCCTTTTTTCGTTGTGAGAAATAAGGTTTTGAAGCTCTCTATTTATAGAGAATGATGAAGGGCTTCAATGTAATTTTTAAGGGACTAAATTGTAATTACAAAAAATTAACTTGTTCTTTTTCAATGATTTGGCCACCAACCATCATTTTTTTTTTTCAAAGTTAGGCACCTCCTTTAATAGCTTATGCAACCAAGTCAAAACACTAGTATTTTCAAGGTGCCTGACCATATTCTACATGCTTAAAATAAATGGAATAATGAATTGCTTGCAAGGTTATATTCTTCGAGCTTTTGTTCACAAATTTCTACTATTCACTTTTTTAACATAGGGCTACCTAACTCCCATATTTGGAATTGAAAGCAATTAGGCAAGTATAAGGTTAAAAACTGATACAAATTGTTAGTTATAGATCATAACATAAGTGTTAATTCCAGTTTTTCTACATAGAAATACCATTGGAAACTCAAACTACTAACCAAAATTATTCTCTTTCTTTGGAAGCTAATTTCCAAAGCTCTTCCTTTGGGCGATATAATATCACAACACCATCTAGAAGGTGAATCTTGGTGTCTCATGTATCATACTCACTTTGAATCTATCAATCATCTTTTTGTCAATTCTCCATTTGCTCGCGCTATTTGATTTGCTTCCCTGTTAGGTTTCAGAGTTGATCAATTTCAAGAGCAAGACATAATGAAATGGTTACAATGTTGGTTTGCCCAAGGTAGTAGATGCCTCAATCAAATTTGAACATCTGACCCATTAGATCATCACCTCCTTATTTGTCATCTTCCAAACCTAAAATCAAGCGGTTCACAATGGAATCAAACTAAATCCAACATCAATAATTGCTAAAATCAACCATATTGTCAACAACACTTTAGAGCTATGGAATCTTAATAGCAAAGATGCCCTGTCCCATGGCGCTGGAACCTATATTGTTAATTATCCCCTTAAGCCAACAGAGACAGGTTGGGTCATCATTTTGTGGTTTTATAAAAGAAGGAAACATTCTAAATTGTGCAAAATTTTGTTCACTATTCACATAGATAGATACACCATTAAAAAAATAGGGTTAGGAAACGCATCCGACATCTCAAGTCAAGCCTTTTCTCTTGCAGGCAATTTGAAAAGTTATTTTATGGATCACTAATCAAAGCACTTAGTTGTAACCTCCATTAATAGCTTTCAACTGCTTTTCGGCAACAAAAGACATATAGATCTTATCACTTCACAGTATAAGGGCAACAATTCCCTTCTAATATTAGGAAAAGATATTGAAAGGCTTCTCACAAGGTTCAAACCCACACAACTTGGATTTTCAGACTCCAGTGACCCATTCGCTTGCATCTTATCCTTAAATTAGAAAATTCATAGTTTTAATTGCCTTGGTTGTAATATAATGCTCTAATTCTTCATTCTTCTTCTTTTTTGTCTCGTTATCAAAAAAAGCTGCCAAACACCAATCAACAAAGTACGATCCCATGTTCCCAGTCTGAACTTTAATATTTGAATAATATCACATAATATAATATTTATATTTAAGTCCTTTATGCCTACAAGGGACTACCCCACAGTATGGTCCAAATATGTAAAAGCAGGACAGAACCTTCTCTATGTTCCAATTTTGGTTTTTAATTTATCATTAAATTGTCATTTTGGTCATTCGCTCCTTGGAAAATCCATATTGGTCCCCTACTTAGCCAAACATCATTAATTCTAGTCTCTCAGTTAACCCCATGTCCAAAAACATATGTATAGTGCTTATGTGCCATGTTAAGTGATAAAGTGAAAAATTTATAGTATCTCATCTAGTGCTTATGTGCCATGTTAAGTGATAAAGTGAAAAATTTATAGTATCTCATCTATCATGTCAGCCTCTACTTGCCCACTCCATAACTATGTCAGCATCCATATGGCCCTAAAGCATCCCACTCTAACCTTTTTGACAATGTCTTCGTCTTATTGCTCCTACCTACCTCATTCTGCATCTCTCTTAAGTCCATGATTGCACTATTGATCGTATCAACCGCATCTCACCGACATTTTTTTTTGGCATCTCTGTGTGACTTATGATTCAGTGTAGGGCTTTTAAAGCTATATATTTGTGACTTGTGCTTCTTATTATGATTCCCTATACATGACGTGGAGAGTTCCCTAGATGTAATTAAGTTGACATTAATTAAATGAAGTATTGTCCAGTGGAAGATCTTCCCTATTGTGGCTAATAGTGGTAGCAGAGAAATTGAGGATTGACAAAGAGCAAACCGAATTTTGTAATGTAATGTAATGTATAATCCATATGACATCTTAAATTTAAAAACAACTTTCACATCGAATATGAACAAGAAATTGAATTTTTAGTAAATTTTCAAGATTTCAAGACAAAAAAGAATGTCGAGATTATGTCAATATATAAAGATGATGTTAATCACCACGCTCCTAGATCCGCTCTTGTGACAAAAGCGGATCCAATAATAAAATAATAATATTTTATTAATATTAAATTAATAAAAATATTATTATTATATTACATATTCACTCACCACCAATAAAAGGAGAAAGACAAATGAGCCTGATTTTGCAAGAATGCCAGTGAGTCAAACTAATGGAAAGAGAAAAGGACAAAAAAAAAAAATGTTGAGTCAGATTGATGGTGGTGAAATAGATACCTAACTATATTGAAGGAGGAAACTTTTTGATCAAAATTTCCTATTACTATAGCAATCAAAATTCCAACTATTTGACGTACCATATGAATTCAAAAAAGTCATAAATTTATTTTTATCAATATAATATGTAATTTTTAGCATGTCATAAATTAATATATTATAGAATGATAATTTAAAATATATAAACTAGTTAAGAAATTTTGTATACCACAACAAATTTACATAAAATAAATTGAATAGAATGCATTACTTATTAAAATTGTCTATAGTAAAATAGCAAAGTTTATATGGAAATGGATTTGGCGAAGTTGGAAATTCAAATGTAGGTGAATTTGATGAAATCTAGACCATTGGATGAAAATTTAATAGCACAGATCTTTTAAATATAGTAAATTTAGATTCCCATATGTAAAGAATCCAAATCTAGTTTATATTTAGGAAAAAAATTAAAAATTGAATTTAAAAATGTATTATTTGTTAAATAAAATATATGTGAAAATCCACCAATTTGTTGGAACTTCTTACCGATATATTAGTGGGAAATATCTTACTGAATGACAGTTGGGACCATACTTAATCAAACATGGCTTAATTAAATTAATTTATAATAAATTGATATGTTAAAATATATATTTTAAAATATGAAAATTTATATAAAATAAATTGAATTGAGTAAATTAGTCATTATAAATTTCTATGGTGAAATATTATAGATATCTTAACATGTATTTTGTTTTTTAATACTTCTTAACAAAGAAAAATATTTGAAATTATATATTTTAAAATATACAACTAGTTATATTTTGTACATGACAAGGAATTTATATAAAATAAATTGAATAAATTAAATTATTTATTACAATTTTTTTGGAAAAATACTATAGAAATCTTAAAACATCTTCTTTTCTCCAAATATGTTTTACATAACAGTCATCATTCATCTGCTGCCCTCCTCTATTTTCATATATCTTTCTAATTCATATATCATATTTTATTCCTAGTTTTATATCTTCCATTTTTCTCCAATTTTCTAACCATTCATTTTTCCTTCATTTCTCGAACCATCATTTTTTTTTTTTAATAATTTTCATTTTCTTCATAGTTGCTCCATATGGCAATATAGTTAGAGTTGTTTCCTAGTAAAACTTATGTAAGATGAAACTGGCCTTGATTCCACCTTACATAAATGAAAGTTAATGAGAACTTTTATCTATAAAAATTGAAGCACATAGAGATTCTTGCTTACATCATGTTTAGCAATGAGAGGCTTCTTTAGGATAACACTCTTATCTACTTTATGTTGCATCTTTGGCCCTATGTTGATTTTTGTTGCATGCTCGATTTAAAAATAATGCGCTTTGTACATTGATTGAAAGACTTCTTAATGCAATTGCAATAAATTACTTTGCATAGGTTCCTTTCATATCATCACTAAACATGGCATGTCAGTACTAAACATGCCATATAGGTTGTTTTTCAATGGTAGCTTAACTGAGAGGCTAGAATGAAGGATGTTTTGTTAAGTGGGGGACCAATTTAGATTTTCAAAGGAGAGGGGAACCAAAATGGAAATAGAAGGATGAGTGGGGAATGAAAATAAGGTTTTTGTCCATTTTATTACCTAAAATGATTCTCTATTTATTGGAAATTGTCATTTTTAATCTTTTACTTTTGATAGTATTACCATATAGACTCCCTTGATTTATGTGATGTTCTTCAAATTTATATGCTAAATACCTTATTTTAAAGGAAATCATTTTAAATGATTCTATGTATTGGAAAAGTAAGAAAATGCAATTAAGGCAAGAGTAAATTTATATAATTAGAGAATATAGGATAAGGAACATTAAGAAGTCATAAATATTTATTGAGTAAGTATTATACTTAAAATTAAGGCTAGCAAAAGTGGCTATACCTTAGTTTATACTCTCTTAAAACTTATGTTCAAATTATCCTTCTTGTAACTTAGGGAAAGTATGATGTTTTTTTTTTATGGTAGAAACACATGTCCCCTTAGGAAATTACTATAATGCTATTTGCCATTTTTGTCCTATTTTTGCCCCGTATATGTTTCATATTTAAATGAATGGCGTTCCACCTTTGTTGTTGATAGAATCCGACGTGATTATCAATTTAGCTGAAAAATGTGTGACTCATGAATATGAATTTCTTGTGTGATTTCACTCTGATTAAGTAAAGCTTGCATAAAAATGATGCAAATCTGAATTTGATCTTGATTTTAGGTATGATTTCGCCAAATTAGTTTAGGGTTTCAATTCCTTAAGCATTAAATTGACATAGTTTCAAGTTTAAGCTTGATTTTGGACATGATTTCATCAAATTGAGATAGGGTTCACTTGTAAGGTGATTTATGAAGTTCTATATGTTGTTTCCACTTATCAATTTCACCTATATGGCTTAAAATCTGAGAACCCAAAAAATTTACACTATTCATGAGTGAAAAGTTTGAATTTGAAGCTTAATTTGGTGTAATCTCATCAAATTAAGTTGGGGCTTCATATCTTAAGGTGATGAAAACTTCATTAAGCATCTAAGGGAAAGATTAAAGCTAATGGGAGTTTTTGTTTTGAGTTATCCTTTGGACTTAATCATTATCAAGCGAACTATTGAAGGCTTTAGGGAGAGTTTTGTGTGCACTTCTCCAAGTGAGTAGATATTGCTAACTATGCTTCTTTTTTGCATTTCAATACCTTTCCTTGCGAAATTGTGTTTTATTCGTTCAGCTATTTTAAGGAATAGACTTCTTGGGATATACTGTTTTCTTCTTGAGAATTTCTCTGAATGCTTTCACAACTTCTAAGTATTATGTTATACAACTTTTTTCTTTTAGCATATGGTTGGTGTTTGGAATTAAGATTTATATCTCTACATATTTTGGTTTTAGATTTACATTGATTATGAAATTTTGAATTAATAATTTTTTGAGCAAATTTAATTTTGGGATCTCTGAACTACTCTAATTATAGGCGTTCTAGAAACTTTGGAGTTATTAAGTACTATGATTTTGTATTTATGAAGCAATTTGATTCTATACTTTTGATTTTAGTCCCCCTAATTCTTTATTTAATATGTAAAATTCATTTCATTTCCATAAAGTTATTCTTAAAATCATGTTGGATTTTAATTAGCCCAATAACCCAATTAAAAATTTTTCCTTTTATTTAATTTAATTACATTTCTTAAAATCGGCTAAATATCCAACTCATATAACTAATGAATTTATTAATTAAATAATAAAATGCAGGAAAATTCCCTATATTTATGCTCGAAATACATAAACATGTAAAATCAATTGTCATTTTAAATTATCATAAAATTTACAAAGATTTTAGTTTATTTCTTAAAATTAGAAAATATTTATAATTCCCCCAAGTTTATTCACATTATCTTTCATGTTTTTTTTTCCAGTTAGTTATCATGGATATTACAATTCTCCCTTTCTTTTAAGAATTTTGCTCTCAAAATTCACACTGCCTAATTAAATATTTGCTGGTAATTCATTCTCATTTCTTCTTCAGATTTCCATGTGGCTTCTTCAATTGTTGGCCTTTTCCAAATTATCTTCTCTAAAGGGATTTGCTTATTCCTCAATTGTTTGACCATGGTATCAATGATTCGCTCAAGTTTGACTGTGAATGATGAATTATCATGCAAATGCATTGTCTCATGCTCTACGACATGCAAAGGGTCTAGTTAATACTTCTTTAGCTGAGACACATGGAACACATTATAGATATAGGATAGGTTGGTGGAAAGGCAATCTCATAGATCACTAGTCCAATTTGATCAAGGATTTGGAAAGGCCAATATAATTGGGATTAACCTTCTTAATTTTCACAGACCTTTTCACACGAGAAACTGGAGAAATTTTAAGAAATACATGATCATTGAGTTCAAATTTCATTAGTCAATGCCTTATATTTACACAGCTATTTTGTCTACTTTGGGCAGTATATAGCTTTTACTTGATAAACTCAATTTGCCTAGTGGTTTTGTCCACTATATCAAGTCTAATTAGGCTTCTCTCACTCAACTCTACCTACTTTCTTCCATAAAGGGCTTTAAATGGTGTTATCTAGATATTAGTATGGCAGCTATTGTTGCAAATTCTACTAACGAAAGATATACACCCCGATTCCCTTTTGTTTCTAGTCCTTACTTATATTTATATTTTCTCTAGTTACATGTCTATTTTAATTTCAGTCTTTGTGCTGATGCAAGGTACAATTGACCCAAAGTCACTACCCATTGATTTGGAAATAGAATATACTACAAAGAAAAGTAAAAAGAAGACAAAACAAAAGAGGAAAATTGTGAAAGAAGTAATGGCTAAAAGGGAAGTTGCACCCAACCATTGTACGTTGGGAGATTATTTTTCTCCTACTGCTAATATATGTAAAAAAAAGTATTGTAAGACCTCATATCCAAGCCAAGAACTTCAAGATTACACCATCTTTACTTTAACTAATTCAATCAGATCAGTTTTAGGGATGTGCCATGGAAGATTCAAACTTGCATATTGTCAATTTCTTGCAATTGTGTGACACAATTAAGGTCAATCATTCAAGTAATGATGCACTATGACCTAAGTGTTAGTTTCAAGCTCAACCGCAATGGAGTATTACAACTTGAAATGACTTGGTGACAAGATTCCCTAAAAGAGATATTTCAAAAATAATGTCTGATTATCACATGCTCAATCTACTTCTTCTCCCTTGTTTTCTCCTTAATTTTCTCTCTCTTCTCTTTTTTTAGTTTCTTTCAAAAATGATTAAGAGTGAGTTGCTTTTATAATTGTGACGATACACCCTCTAAATTCCAAGCATTAAATGTTTATGATATATCTATTAGACATGAAGGCCCCACAGCTATTGAACTTTAACTATTTGACTTAAATTTATATTTAATATGTGAGTCCTACAATCGTTGAATATTCTACAACTTTTTTATACGTTAACATTAAAATTATGAAAAGATGTTAAAACTATAGTTTCTATCTAGGCAAAATTTTATTTATTTATTTTAGTCCTTCTAATTCTTCTTTTTAAATGAAAAATTTATTTCATTTCCTTAAAGCTATTCTTAAAATCATGTTGGATTTTGATTGGCCCATTGTCCCAATTAACAATTTTTTCCTTTTATTTAATTTAACTACATTTCTTAAAATTGGCTAAGTATCCAATCCATATAACTAATATTTTATTAATTAAATAATAAAATGTGGAAAGATTCCGTATATTTATGCTCGAAATACATAAACATGTAAAATTAATTGTCATTTTAAATTACCATAAAATTAGAAAACATTTGTAATTCCCATAAGTTTATTCACATTATCTTTTATGTTATTTTTTTTCAAGTTAGTTATCATGGATATTACAATTCTCCCTTTCTTTTAAGAATTTTTCCCTTAAAAATTCACACTGCCCAATTAAATATTTGCTGGTAATTCATTCTCATTTCTTCTTTAGATTTCCATATGGCTTCTTCAATTGTTGGCCTTTTCCAAATTACCTTTTCTAAGGAGATTTGTTTATTCCTCAATCGTTTGACCATGGTGTCAATGATTCGCTCAAGTTTAACTATGAATGATGAATTATCTTGCAAATGCATTGTCTCATGCTCTATGACATGTAAAGGGTCTAGTTGATACTTCTTTAGCTGAGACACATGGAATACATTATGGATATAGGATAGGTTGGTGGAAAGGCAATATTGCTGACCACTAGTCCATTTCAGTCGAGGATTTGGAAAGACCAATATAATGGGGATTGAGCTTTTTAATTTTGAAGGACCTTCCCACATTAGAAATTGGAGAAAGTTTAAGAAATACATGATCTTCGATTTCAAATTCATGGGTCTATGCCTTATCTATGCTTTGGGTAATATGTAGCCTTTACTTGTTAAACTTAATTTGCCTAACGGTTTAGTCCCCCATATCAAGTCCAATTAGGCTTTTCTCACTCAACTCTACCCAGCACAAATGTGATCTACATTTTCTTTTGTAAAGGGCTTCAAATGGTGTTATCTAAAGACTGGTATGGTAGCGATTGTTATATGTAAATTCTACTAACAGAAGATATATGTCCTAATTCCCTTTCATTTCTAGCCCTTACTAATATTTGTGTTTTCTCCAGTTACTTGTATTTCTTACTTTAAGTCTTTATGTTCATGAGAGGTATTCTTGACCCATAGTCACTACTCTTTAATTTAAAAATAGAAAAGATCATAAAGAAAAATAAAAAGAATACAAAATAAAATAAGAAAATTATGGAAGAAGTAATTGTTGAAAGGGAAGTAACACCCAACCATTGTTCTTTGGGAGATTATTCTTCTCCTACTGCTAGTTGATACTTCTTTAGCTAAGACACATAGAACACATTATGGATATGGGATCGATTTAGTGGAAAGGCAATCTCGTAGACCACTAGTTCAATTTGATTAAGCATACAATTGCCTATCTCTCAAGGTTTGGAGGACTATTTAAAGATGTTGATGTTCCTTTAGGGTCTTTGAATAGATGATTATGTCATCTATGAAAACAATCACAAACTAATCCAAACATGCCCTATAAATTTGATTAATGTATTCCATGAATAAAGTTTGGGTGTTTGTCACTCCAATCAACATAACTAAGAATTCATAATGTCTGTACCTAGTTTAGCAAGTTGTTTTAGAAACATCTTTTGCCTTACTTTTTAACTAATGATACCCTGACTTTAAGTTTATATTTGAGAACACTAGGGCTCTAGCTAGCTAATCAAAGAGATAATCTATTCTTAAATGAGGGCATTTGTTCTTTATGGTAACCTTATTAAGTTCCCTATAATCAATACATAACCTGAGGCTTTTTGTCTTTCTTCTTATCAAAAAGGACTAATGCACCCCTTATGAAAGCTTTTTCTAATAACTATTCTATTTTCACCTTAAGTTCTTCTAACTCTCTTAGGGTCATTTGATATAGGGCCTTAGATATAGGACTAGTACCTAGAACTAGGTCAATGAAAAATTTAATTTCTTTAAAATGGGTAGGTCATTTATATCCCTTATGAAGACTTATGAATGATCCCTAACTACAAGTATTTTCTCACCTTCTTCTATTTGATCTTATAGTGAATAAGAGACTAACAACCCTTGGTATTTATGCTTAAGGTTTTCTTAGACCAGAGTGGTAGTCCTTAGGTTAGGGTTTTACACTAAGGCATGTAAGGAAATGAGTCTCTTAAAGCAATCTAGTATAACACTATTGGCTGCCAACCAATTTATGCCAATGACAACATTAATGTTAATAAAAAAGAGACAAATCAAATCAAGTGTAATACAACGATTATCAGTTTAAATATCATAGTTCAAACAAATATAGCAAGTGGTTGCTTGAGTTCTTGTAGGGGTAGAAATTATCATATCATAAGGTAAGGTACTCAACTTTAAACCTAAACTTTTAACATAGTCAAAAGAAATGCAAGAATGGGTAGCACCTAAGTCAAACAATGCATTGATAGGAATTTGTTGGATTATCAATATGCCTTAGACCAAACTTGGACATTGAGGGTTTTGGGTCATAAATCCTCAGGTGGTTTTAGTTAGTTTGATAAGTTCTAGCCAAATGACCTAGTTTCCCATATTTGAAGCAGATACCATGTCCTACAAGCCAAGATCGGTCCCCATGGTACTTGCCATATTGCTTACAGGTGTTTAGTCTAGGTCCCTAATTTCTCCTCCTTTAGCTCTTTTGGTCCAGTTTCAATTTCCTTTAAACTTCTTAATCTAGGGCTTATTCACTTACTTCTAAGACTTAGTCTCGTTACTGATCACCATCATTCTTTTTTTTTATAATCTAACTTCCTTCATGCTTCTCTCTGCCAACTTACACTTGTTGACTATCTTATCAAAGTTTTTAATGTTAAGTGTTACTACTTTATCCTTAAACTTAGGACAAAGTCCCCTTTCAAATTTAATGGCTTTCCGTGGTTCATTATCATGGTGTTTGAGGTATAAGGAGAATTTTAATAGTTCCACAAATTTTTAGGCATACTTATCAATGGTCATATCCCATGTTTTATGTGGATAAACTCCCTCATTGTCATCTTTTACTAAGTCAAGGAAGTATTTTTTGTAGAATTCCATTAGAATGCCTCTCATATAATTTCGCAAGCTCCTTCCAAATGTAGCTAGCTTTATGCCCCTTGCTGCCATAGTTTAGCTTTGTCTTCTAACATATACTTAGTAAGGGCAACCTTTTGTCCAAAAGTACAACTCATAGCTTTAAATATCTTCTAGATCTGACATATTCATTTATCTGCCAAATCGGGTCATATTCCTCTTTAAAGGCAAGAGGTTTTGCCTTTTTAAATTCAGCTAGGATTGGGGTTTGTGATATGATTTATTTTTGTCCCTTCATTCCTATAGTTGGCTCTACTAGTGCCTTCTTGGGTTTCTCTACTCCTAACCTCTTCCTATAATCATTTAATCATTTTCCCTTGCTCAAGTAGCTTTTCAGTCAGTTCTTGTAAAAGTTAGGCTAAACTCCTTCTAGCTACCATTTCTAACCTATCCCCTAATCATTCAATACATAGAAGTAGTGAAAAATGAAGTAACTAACATCTTAATTTAGCTTAGAGGGTTATCTATCTTGAATCATTGCTCTGATACCACAAATGTAAGATAAGTAAAGGAGAGACATGCTAACTACCTTTTTAAAGGTGCCTTATCCATTTTACCTTTGTATGTTTATTTGCTTTTAAGGCCACCAGGGAATTTTCTATTTGATTTGTGCACTATTTAAAACTAAATCTTGTGCCCTATTTTTTGTGTAAAAACAAAGTCCAATTTTTACTCGCTAAATATACTTCATCTCTTTCATTTTTTCTCACTTTCTCTCTCTTATCTTTCTCATAGTTTCTTCCAAAAATGAATAACAAAGAGTTGGTTATATAATCACACAACTTCCATATTAAATCTATCGTACATTTGGACCCCACAAATATTCAATTCTAAATATTTGAATTAAATTCATATTTAATATTTAGGCCCACTATCATTTAATATTATTCTACTTTTATTGAAATAATGAAAAAATATTAAATTTATTGTTTTCATTAGAAATTTTTCTTTTGTTATTTTAGTCCCTTTAACTCTTCTTTGTGTAAAATATATTTCATTTCCTTAAGGTTATGTTTAAAATCATGTTGGGTTTTGATTTAGAAGCCTCACTATTCCAGCAACACAACTGACAATTTTTCCCTTTTATTAATTTTAATCACATTTCTTAAAATTGGCTAAATATCTAATCTATATAACTAATGAATTTATTAATTAAATAATAAAATGTGGAAAATTTTCATATATTTAGCTCAAAATACATAAACAAGTAAATGTCAATTGCCATTTTAAATTACCATAAAATTTACAGGGATTTTTTAGTTCATTTCCTAAAATCAAAAAAGATATAATTTCTTCGAATTTATTCACATTATCTGCTATTTTTTTAGGTTGGTTACTAGGGATACTACGTACTGCTTTGCAATAGTAAATCTTCTCATTTTCTTGTTTGAATCCTCTGTGCAGACTTGTATAGTAGCTCTGACTTGCCACAGCTGTAGGCTTTCATCTTCGCCGAATTGTGGTGTAATGGGTCTTCGTTAAAAGGGATTGTTGTTTAATTCAGAAGTGCATTGTTAAATATTGTGTGATTTAGTATTTCAAATGGCTAAATCAAATGTACCTCTGCACAGTGAATACTAAAAGGGGACTAAATTTAGACATCAGAATGTTTTACTTAAAGGGTTTATGCTTTAATATTTTATGGAGAATAGAGTCAAGACTTGAAAAAAAAAAAAAATGAATGTTCCATATTTTGTGGGGTAGAAAGCAATGGTCAATTTTTTTTATTTTTTCATCAATAATTTAAAATTTAAGAGGATCCTTGATCCAGTTAATAGTACTAAAGGACGAAGAAAGAAAACAAGAATAACTAAAACTTCAACTTTTTCGAATTCTAACTTTTTGTAGTGAGTTTGATACTTCCAATTTTGGTTATTTTTCCTAATTAATTTGGCCCAAGCTAAAATTTGCAACCCTATTCCATCAAGCCAAAGCTAATTGGTTTCGACTTGGATTTTAATGTAATATATTGACTTTATAAAACTATATTATCCTATATGATTGTCACTAAACTGAATCCTTGACAACTTCTATTTATTTATTTATTTTTTGGGATAAACAATGTGGTGAACTATAAAGTTCTGTCTATATCATAAACAAAGTTAGCAAACTGTGTAGTTTAGTGTTTACTTTATGTTGATGTAACACATGAAAATTTTACTTATTAAATATATTATTTTGAATTAGGAGAAAATTTTAATAACTTTTTTAAGTGGGGGAAGGTGAGGGGATAAAAATAGTACAAGCATAAAACTTAAAATAATTAAAAATTTGAAAAAATAATTTAAAAAACTGATATACTAAATAAATTATTATAAAAGTTAAAATTTATATTGGCTAAGCTGGTCTAAAATTTGGAAAAAAAGAAAAACACTTGTTTGATTATTATAGGTAATTGTATTTTTTTTTCAAATTAAATCATAATTTATTATTTTTTAAACAAACACTTGTCGTATTTTGATCAAAAAATAGTTGAACAAAATATAAAAAATGGTCTCTAAAACTCCCCCTCACTTTCAATACTGAATCTCCTGTACAACGAGAGAGCGCAGAGAACGAAGGCCCATGTGTGATTGTTGTTTTCAAAAATAGTTTTTAGTTTTTGAAAATAAAAGAACCAAGAAAACTTGTTTGGTAACGTGTCTTTTATTAATTGATCTAGAAAGCTAAAGAAATGGAAAAGTTGTTCTAACAAATAAAAATTAGAACAATTTTTAGATGTTTTTTATTTTTTATCAAAATTATTTTCTTAATAGTAAAATTGTAATTATGTAAAAGAGTGATTTATATAAGGTTGTGGGTTAGGTTTGAACAAGATTTGGAAAATCTCTTTTTTTTAATAAAAACTTAGGGCTTGTTTGATTTTATTCTTTGTTTTTATATTGTTAGAACAAATTTTGAAATTACTTCTTAGCACAGTTTTTAAAATTTTTAAAAAATTAAATAAATTGTTTGAATACTTTATTTTTAGAAACAAACAAAATTTTTTACAAAATACTGTTTAAAAAATTATAAAAATAAGTTTTGAAAATGTTAAGGCCGTGTTTAGTACTAAGAAATAAATTTACAACATAAAATTGTATTCTAATTCTAACTCTGTTAAAATTGGAATAATTCAAAATTTATATTTTATGTTTGGGTTATGTAAAGATTTAAAACATAAAATTACAATTTCAAATTTAATTATAATTTTACTATTTAGACGAAATATGAATATTTATGTATTATATGTTCAATATATATGTACATATAAGTGCATATGCATACACATGTATATGTGCGGGTATATAACAAATTTATTATATATATATATATATATATATAGTTGTGCATGTACATGCATATAAGTATTTGTGCATGTTTATTGATGTTACATATTCGTTATATGTATTTATATGTATTAATTATATTTGATGTGTGTGTGTATATATATATATGTGTGTGCGCGCTCGCGCGCGCACATACATGTATATAAATGTAAGTATATATAACAAATTCTATAAAATATTAATTTTTTTAAATTTTAATTATATGTCATTTTAAATTGTATTTTTAATTTTATTCTTTGGATTTTAAATCTTAATTCATTTTATTTTTCTTTATAAGATTATTTTTTTAAAAAAATTTAATAAAATAAAAGATGACCTAACATGACTAGTTAATAATTAACTAGATTGAGTCTATAAGTTTATCCAAATATAGACTACTATCTACTTAAATTCTTTTTTACATAATTACAATTTTGCAATTGAAAAACACAATTTTGAGAAACAAGGAAAAACATTAAAAACTTGTTTTTCTTCTTTTCTATTCTAAAACATATTTTTCTATTTTATAATTTTTTAGAACAATTGACAAAATCACATTACCAAACAAGTTTTTTTTGTTCTTTTACTTTTAAAAATAAAAAAATATTTTTGAAAACAACCTTTATTAAGAAAAATGACTTTTAAAAAAAGAAACATAAATTAAGATTTAAAATAAAAAATAAAATAAAAAAATAAAATTTGAAATAGAAAATAATTAATATTTAAAAATGTTGTCATAAATAAAATTTATTAATACTTAAAAATGATACAAAGCAAGTTTTGAGTGAACTTTATACTCCTAACTTGATTAAAACACATACACGTTCACAAACATGCACTCATGCGCCCACATGTGTGTGTAAATATATATATATACCAAATATGATTAATACAAATAAATACATATAATGAATATATAATATAAAAATATATATATTTACACAAATACACGTGTACGCACAAGTACACTCACACACAAATAACTACATGTACAAATATAAGCACATATATAATAAATTAGTTATATATACACATACACACGTACATACATACATAAATATAGTAAATATGTAATACACACAAATATATAAAATAAATATTTATTTTTCATTTAAATAATATAATTAAAATTAGATTTAAAATTACAATTTTATGTTATATTTATTTACATGGCTCAAATATAATATAATTGAAACTGACATTATGATTTTACTTTTTAAATTTAATTCTTAGTATTAAATAAGATATTAATGTTTTTAGATATTATTTTTGAAATATTATTTAAAAAAATAATATTTTTTCTATCTTTGTGTATTTTTAAAAATAAAAAAAATTCAAACATGTCCCTTAAATTTTTATATTCAAAATTTATTCTGAAAAATAATTGTACAAATCAATACATATATAAAAATATTAAAACGAAGAATTGAATCAAACAAGCAAGTCATGTCATTTTATTTTATTTTGGGTCTTGTTGCACGTCTCTTCACCCATCAAAATTACAAAACTACCCTTCTTATTTCGCCGCACGCGTCTCCCTCCTCCTCGTGCAACCCTAGCAGGAAACTCATCCACCCTCTTCCTCCGCCACCTTGCGACATCCAACATCCTGGCCTGTTCCGGGTTCTTCTGGGTTGGATATTGCTGGAATTCCTGGCGTGAGGATCCTTCTCTCTCAACGACGTTAGGGTTCATAAGGGGGCAATAGGACGTGATTAGTGTGGGTTTACTTCAAATTGTGCTGTGCCTCTTCTAATTGGTAAGTCATCCGTCATTTTCCTTCTGTTCTTAGTGGTTAATTTAATGGCTGGTTCTTGATTTCGGATCCCTCCATGGCAGCGAGTTTGAGAGCTTGAAGGGTGAAAAAATTCGAAATTTTGGGTCCTTTAAACATCAATTTGGTGTAATGCTGCAACTTGCAAGCAATATATTAGCTTGTGCATATGGTCAATTTTCAGAGACTTGTTATGTTATGACCTTTTGTATAATAATTGAATAGTTATCAAGGCAGAGTCTCTCTTCTTAATCCTATTCTCTGTGTATTATGTGGTTGAAAAATACTGTAAAAAAAATAAACATAAATCTCTAAATTTAAATTAGGAGGTCCTTTGGATGAAAAAGAAGGTTGGGCAAGGAAGGGGCTGGGTTGGGCAAGCATTTATAGAGCCAGTTGACTCCTGTCCCAAGCCCGCAAATCCACAACCCTTAAGGGCTTGCCCATTTTGACACCTCTAATTTTGCATGTGCCTGCATGTGATTGTAATGTTAGAATATGCAATGCATGCTTGCAAGTGATTTAATTTTGAGACAAATTTCTAAGGGAGTGAATTTGTACCAGTGCATACTATATGCCTCCCTAAGGCATGGGAAAGCCACATTGAAAAGGAAGGGATATTTTTATGAACATGACAGCTTGACATTAATTTCAAATTAAAATGTTTATTTTTCTATTTGTGATATACTGATTTTTTTTTTTTTTCTTTGTCAATGCAATTGTCTCCAAGATGATGTCATTGGGAATTCTTTCACTTCTAGTTCTTACAAACCTTCACTGTCTGAGTTTCTGGTACTTTTTAGAGTTTTAATTTTTATAGGAATATGACTTTTGTGATAAAGAAGCACTAGATCTCTTGATTGTGTTGATATTGTTGCAAGTTTTACTTTCCTTTCTGTCATCAGTCTCTGAAACTTATCCTAATGAAAACTTTTTGGCTGAGGTCGAATTATATATTTGGATGACAGGATTTGGACTTTTGACTCCTTTCTGGTCTGTTCGAGTCAATTCATTTTTCAGTTCCTTGTTCACTTACCAAATTGTGAGAAGCTTCTGGTTGTCATCATCTTAATGTAATGCAAGGTCCCATCTAAGGTGAGATTTTTCATTTGAACTGTAACACTTTTTCTAACCGCAAAGAAGTCTATACTCCTCATTATGCCATATATTGTATATATCTCAATTCTATACACATTTTTTCTTTCCCATACTTGGTTAGTTAGATTAGTTTTGTAGCTTTCTTTCATAAATATGCATTGGTAAAATGTGGCTTTTTTTTAATGATGGGATTAATTTGTTCTGTTATATTGTCTTCTGTTCCTTGGTCATGGATAATACCTTATCCTCCTTCTTTCTCTTTTTTCTTTTCTCTCTTTAGCATAGTTTCTTCTTTTATTGAAGAAATTCAAAGACATGCTGAAGGACATTTTTGAAATCATATTTTATTGAATGTAGCTGTATAATTGCTGTCATTTTTATACTAGTGGTATAATATAATAAAGGTCACTACAACCCCAGTGAGCCTGACTTTACTAAGTTAGGCATGAGATATGATTATACATTCTATGAAATCCCAATAGGCAAACAGTATTAAATATTCTTTAGGCCACTAAAATCCAACTGCTTATTGTGGTTTTCGTTGTGTTTGTTTCATCCTACACTTATGGCCTTGAGAAATTTAAAATTTTACAAGTAAAAGAAACAAAGTTTTCCACAATAGGGCGTGAGCATAAAAGGTAGGCCTATTATTTCCAAGCTCTCTATCTCTGCGCTGATAGAAATATCTATCATTACATTAACTATACTTGTAACTTTTACTATTATTATAAAGTTGATATCTATTCAAACCCATGCTTATGCTTTTAAGAAATTCTGATTTATCCTTGGAGAAGTTATTTTGATTGGTTTCTTTATTGGGCCAAATTTTACTGCTTTAATATGTATGGCATTTTCTTTGTTAGGCTGCTAAATGTTGGTTTAGAGAGCACAATGACCCAGCCAACGGTAATACTTGCAACAGCAAGTTATGATCACACAATTCGGTTTTGGGAGGCCAAAAGTGGGCGGTGCTATCGAACCATCCAATATCCTGATTCGGTTTGTCCATAGTTCTGATCTTTCCCTTAGAAAGCATGTATTTTTTTGTTTTGATGTGGACAAATTGCAAGTTTGGCATAAAGTTTGATACGAGCAAGGATCACCATGGCAACAAGCTTAGAGGAGGACCACGAACGAATGCTGCAATGGTGATCTTTGCTCATATCAAAGACATTTGAAGGATTGGCATATGATTGACTGTGTAAATAGAAACATTTAACTGAATTAGTTATGCTATAGTGATGAGACTTAATGATGAATTTTCTTCTGAAGGGCATGAATGTGAACTTTGCAGTTTTTTTGTAATTTAATAAATAAAATGAAATAGCTTGACTATTCCCATGGCTTTTTAAAGATTATGAATATATTTACTGGTTATTTTTCAAATTAATAGTAATGGTGGGTTCATAGCTCATATGTTCAATTATTGTGGTGCTAATGGTAGCTTTGCATGAATTGTTATTGAACTAGTCAAGATATTATTCAATGATCGATCAAGCTTTGTTCAGTTTCTCTGAAACACAAGTAAATTTTCAATTATAGTGCAGTTATGAATGTTTTTTGAAAAGCCCTTTGAGTCTTTGACATCTATCTTTGTCATAATGAATAAAAATCTTGAGAAATTATCTTTGCTAATACTAGCAATATTGTCTGATTCAAGTTTTAAATGGGAGGAAAAGGGGTGATTACAATCTTTGCAGAGCACTGAATTCTGTGTTTCCCAACATTTTGGTGTTAAAACTTAAAAAAGGAAATTATCCTTGAAGGAAGTGAAATGCCCAAGGATTCATTTGTCGGGCGTACTTTAACCTTAATATCATTTTACGGTTTCTCTCATTTGTATAAAGTTAATAGTCTTATATAATGAGACATTTTATTGATAATGCTACTATGAAATTCTAGGAAGAAATGTAATCTGGTGTATCGTATTCAGTTTTCAACAAGAAGTAACAAATGTAATCTGAGAAAAAAGGATAAGCATTATTTTTTCAGTGAAATGAATAAGTTAATTGTTGAATTAGCTAAACTTGTTCATTTAGTGTTAAATTATAATAAAAAATGATCTGTTTCTGTACATTCCTATTGTTAAATGGTTGTTACCTATAAAATGCCAATATCTTCAAAGCTGAGCCGTACTCTATCCGGCAGGTTCCCAACACTAACATAAGATACAAGACAAAACTTCAAATTGTGCTTAAAATCTTCATATTTTGTTGTATTGCAATCTCTGTACTCTGTATAATGTCATGTCTTGTTTCCGTATCAATATGGTGCCTTATTGGGTTGTTACTGCTTTATGAAGAAGGATTATTTCTGATGCTTTTAGGATTCACATCTTGCTACTAACTTTATCATATCTGATTTGTGTAGCAAGTCAATCGGCTGGAAATAACCCCAGATAAACGATATCTGGCTGCAGCCGGTAATCCTCATATACGATTATTTGATGTTAACTCAAATAGCACTCAGCCAGTATGTCTTTCTACTGATACAATCACTACAGAATCACAATTCTTTCTGGTTCCTTAGCATTCTGTTCCTAATTGTGTGGCAGGTGATGAGCTATGATTCGCATACCAATAATGTAATGGCAGTGGGGTTCCAATGTGATGGAAATTGGATGTATTCAGGTTCAGAGGATGGCACAGTTAAGATTTGGGATTTGAGGTGAAGCAGATCTTTGTTAATATGTGTAATTCTGGCAGTTCATGCCCTTATAATTTTCTAGTACGAGGATTGATTTGATGACAAATGCAGGGCACCAGGTTGTCAGAGAGAATATGAAAGCCGTGCAGCAGTGAATACTGTTGTGCTACATCCAAATCAGGTTACATTTAAACTGCTTTCCCATGGCAGTTGAAGGTGTCTCTGGCTTAGAATTATATTATTGATTACAAAAGTATTGAGAAGAGATAGGAAGTAACAAGTACTATGTGAATTGTCATAATAACTTTGGCTAAAAGGCTCTTTCAACATATTAATTATTAGCTCTTTAATATTTTCATTTCATTTATTTAAATTACTGGGCTTTGCCCCTGTTATTTGCATGTTGATTAATTATTTCTTGCAGCAGCTCACCATTAGTGTAGTTTCAATGGCTCTTGCTTGCAAAATGTCAAGCTGAAAAGAATGGAGATTCAGATTACAATAGATAGTTTGACTGCCATTTGTACACAATGGGAGTTTGGGAAAGTACCATTTAATAAGTACTAAAAGAATTTGCTATTAGCATTGGGATGGATGACTTATATATGATTATGATATAAAACGCTATTACATATCTTTAGATTATAAAGCGTCCCTTCAGCTACCTTAAGATTGTGAAGTCACCTTTTATTAAATGCCTGATGCTCAGTTCTGGATTATGACTTGGCTTGATATGCAATTGATTGTGACCAGTGTATGATACATGGACACTTCAAAAGGGAGCACTGTCCATGTCAGACACATGTTGGACCCTTGTATTAGATATGATTCTGCACTTTAAATTACATTTGATACTTCAGATTGTGTTGCTGTATCCGTGTCAGTGCACATCCCATGTCTGTGCCAATGTTCATGTTTCTAGGTCTGCAGTAGCATACTTGCACTGTGCTCATGTTTCTGTGTCATTGCATATCTGTCAAAGTTTATGTCTTCAATGTTCTCTATTCAGTATGGTCTCTTCATTTTAACTGTCTCCAGTAACACTTTATTAGATTCCATGTCTCAGATTCTTACTTGCAGTTATCATTGATTTTGTATTCGATCTTGCAGACTGAACTAATATCTGGTGACCAAAATGGTAATATTCGTGTGTGGGATTTGACAGCAAACTCATGCAGCTGTGAATTGGTATGGCCTTTTGAATGTTTCTTACTTGTAGAATGTTGGTACTAAAATGTTGGATGTATTTGTTGTTATCATATAGCTAAAGGGAGATATTTTGGTATTGAACCATGTAGCTTTCTAAATGTGAGTGTTGCAGACACATGCTGCTATCACTTTGACCTCACACATGTACTATAAAATAGACTCAATTATCTTGCTCCACTGGGATATCATTTTGTACTTGTTAAAAGGTGTTGAGGTTTTTATTAGTTATACCCCTTGATGAATGGTCATATAACAATCTCTCTAATTTATGTATATTGTCTTTAGTGCATTTCATTGTATCCTCTTTCTCTCTGGCTGACCAAATATACGAATGAAACATTATCATCAACCTACTGGGGTAATGTAGGTGCCAGAGGTGGATACAGCTGTACGTTCGTTAACTGTAATGTGGGATGGGAGCTTGGTAGTTGCGGCAAATAATCATGGGACATGTTATGTATGGCGCCTGTTGCGAGGAACTCAGGTTATGCCCTTATACATATGACATTGACATTACCCACTTAGCCTTGTATCAAGCTTCACTGATTCTTCCTTGTGGAGTGTGCCTTTTGTGCAGACAATGACAAACTTTGAGCCACTTCATAAGCTGCAAGCACACAAGGGCTCCTACATTCTCAAGTGTCTTCTTTCGCCTGAGTTCTGTGAACCCCACAGGTTATAGAGATTAAGATCTTGATGGGTTTTTCCTTTTGTTCCTTACCAAACTTGTTAAATTCAGACTTGTTGATCTTTGTGGTTGAGTGACCACTTCACTGACTCAACTAGTGCATCATCAGTCCAACAGTTAATTATATGATAAATGGACGTAATTAATTACAAAGTATTACAAAAGAAAAGGAAAACCAAATATATCGTACTTTCATGATATATTGATTACTAATATATTTTCAGTAGCTTAAGGTCATTGAATAAGAATCAGGGTCAATAGATGATCTACATATTTTGTCCCAAGACCAAAGAGAAAAAAAGACCTAAGGATCTAAATAAGATAGTACAGAACAAAAATGTAGACCAGTATGCTATTAAAACTATTTGTTGCATTGGAATGGTGAGGATTTTTGAAATAGAAGGCAAGTAACCACTTGATTACAAGTATTTGTAAGATGATTGCTAATACATGAAACTTAAATTTTGGATGGCATATGTTTCTCTTTCTTCAGGACAGGTTTGAGATAATATAATTGCTTAAATTGAGTCTAGAAGGGTTTGTGGATTCATTATTAAGAAACTGATATGATCTAATTAATTGCTCTTGATCAAGTTAAGCATCATAGCATTTACATATCCCTAGACACCCTCCACTCTTCCCCACAAATATTTACCTTGATGAAGAATATAAGCTTTGGAAGACCATACCCCTTTTATAAGCATAGTTGTTCTATTGTCTATGTTCTACGATAGTATTATGTTAATTTCAAAATGGTAAACTGCAAGCTTTCGAATATTGTTTGTACTTAACTATAAAATTGTTCAAACACCTGCTTTGTTCCTTAAAACTCAGCCACAGGGCCAAGTCACCTGTTCAGGCTTGATACCAGCACCGTCCCAGTATTAGTATGTACTGCTGTAAGATGCAAATGAGATTTTTGCTGGCTTTATTCTTGCTAGGTATCTGGCTACTGCATCTTCTGATCATACTGTCAAGATATGGAATGTTGATGGTTTTACACTAGAGAAGACTCTGATTGGTAGTTCATGAAGTCATATTTCATATCAAGTGCTTCGTTACTTCACATCACTTTCTCAAAAGTATTTTGTTTACCCTTGATGAGTTTGGTTGTGCTTGCCAGGTCACCTGCGCTGGGTGTGGGACTGTGTCTTCTCTGTGGATGGTGCCTACCTTATTACAGGTATATGATCAATTCTGAATGACAGTAAATAATTATTTTGTGGCCTTAATATGTCCAAAATTTGAATCCTTCAATTCACGGGAAATACTGCTTTGGGCAAATTACAGTTGATCCCCCTGTATTTAGGCCCAAAATCAGTTTGCCTCCAACGGTTTAAATTGTGTTATTTAATACTCTTGTTTGTTAAACTATCATTTAATCACCCTATGGTATTTTAAATTAAAGTTTTTTTCATAAATAGTTATGTAAATATTAAAAATAATGAACATCTTCATTGTTAAATGTCGATTTCTCTTATATTTTGATCATTTTCACAATGTTACACATCAAAATATCATTTTCATCCCAACAATAGCCTTGAATGTTCAGGATATGAGACACATATTTTCAACAGTGAGATTTTTATCAGTTTAACTTTCACATGATTATTTTAGTTAAAATTAAAATCAAAAGCCTATAAGGTGGTTAAGTGGTAATTGAACAGATTATAAGAGACTTGAATGAGATATATTAAACCACAGGGGAGTAAATTGTTATTCACTATATTCTTTTTCCCTAAGCCCTTTCCTTTCCCCTAATATTTCCATGTACAATCAATTGTCAATGTGGAATTTCAACAATTTTTGTGCTGGGTACAAAAACAGATATAGTCAGAATGTATTGTAGTTGTATTGTCTAATTTATTTTTCTTGAATCCGATACTATGTTATTGCAGCTTCATCTGATTCAACAGCTAGGCTTTGGTCTATGTCAACGGGTGAAGATATTAGGGTTTACCAAGGTCATCATAAAGCTACAATTTGCTGCGCTCTACATGATGGGGCTGAACAACCCACCTCCTGATGTAAACATGTTCAGTCTTATCTTGCTGTCTGGTGTATCTTGTTTGTGAAGAATAACCTTGTTCTTTGAAGGAGAGGAGGATAAGGGTTGCGTTTCGATGACGTTTACTTACTATTGGCCTTTGAAATTTGTTTTAGCTGTCAATTTGATCTGAGGATTTGTGTTGTGTGTGAAATTGGTCTTTTTATTTTCAAGTGAGGTAAAATTAGTTTAGCAATATGTGAAATTCTTATTTGGGCACGATTTGTTTTGTAAATAAAGTTTGTAGAAAAATTTTTACAATTCCATAACTAAAGTTTTCATTGTTTGTTGAAGGTAACTTTGATTCTTATAATGTGTTTAATGTTTTGAAATGATTTTTAATTTTTTTGTGAAAATCTTTTAAAAGTAAGGTGTTAATTTTGTGTTTGTGACATTTTCCTATCTTGCTCTGTTTAAGCTCTTCATTGTGCTTTTACTGTAGAGTACGTAAGCCTCGTGTTTACCTACTAAGTCGGTTATATACTGTAAGAGGTTGAATTCATATTTTCTTCAATTAATTTTTCCTTTAAATTAGTCTAACGTATGTTTGATAAGAATAATTAAAATATATGTTAGGCCATATAAAAAGGTTCGCACTATTTCACGTAAAATAACTATAGTTAAGAACAAATATTGTAAGATGCTCAACACCTTCCTCTTATAATCAAATTACTTTTTTCTTTTCTTCTCAGAGTTTGCATGCCTCAATTTTCTAGAACAGAAAAATACACCTAAAGTTTTTCCTATTAAAATAAAACATTATGGTGGTACTAGACTAGACGGAACGGAAAAAATTCAATGGAAGTCTATTTCTCTTTTAAGTTTTCAAAATCTTTCCATAGCCATTACATGTCTGTGAAAAATTCCACCTGGACAATTTGAGGGCCGACCATATTTAAGTTAATTGTACAAAATGATATGGCCTCATCTATACTTTTGTTACCCTGATTATGTCTTGAGAATATTATCAACTGTTTATTGGAATTTTTAACTTTAAGTAGGGTGGACATTTGCATATTTCTCTCGTCAGATTGAGTTAGCTCTATATGTTGATTAAAATTAATCTTATATTATTAAAAAATTTTATAAGGTGTTTTTTAATAAATTTGCCATTGGATTAATATTTTTTTTTTTCTCATCAAGATTATCATCATAAAATTTGACAATGATCCTAAATTATTTTATGCCGTATAAATTAATCTAAAATTAACATGTTTTATTTTTCAAGTACAAGAAACTTCGAACTATTGGCTTATAAACTTATAGTTGTCCAATTTTTATAAAATTTTATAAGATCAATATAGTAATTGCTTTTATTTCAACGTTTAAATCAATGAAAATCATGGAAAATTATTAAGAAGTGTTATAAAAGTATCAAATGTTACACTAGTGTCATGCACAAACATACATAAACATATGTTAAATGAGATAGGTGAAATTATTTGAGAGGTGAGAAGAAGGAATAACCATCTTAAGATCATAAATTGATTGTCGAGATTAATGCAAAAAAATGATAAAAGCAAAATTCAGGAAAATTATTATTATGATTTTCATATTAAATTCAATTATTAGTTAGTGATCTTATAGTGAATATTTCATCTTCTCTCCTATGACATAGCATCAACTTATGTGCTTCAACTTCACCAAAAATATTGACTTTGTCGACAAATGAATAGATGTTTTAGCCCTAAAGCCAATTGAGGTTAGTCAAAAGGTCTTTTTTTTTAAAAAAAAAAAAAAATGGCTGCATCCTACAAGTGATTCACGTGAGAAATAATAGTTGTACTCTTGTAATTTTGTTTGTTGGTTTAAATGAGTCATGTAAACACTCTAAATGCTACTAGAGGCTTTTAATGCTTTTTTGTGATACATTATACCTTCTTAAATTACTATAAAAAACTTCTCACAAACTTGTTGCTTGACTAATGGACACTCCTCCTTATCTTTAGATATTGGCAATTACTTTCCCAACTTGGGAGTATTGCAACTCAACGAGGATGATCAAAACGAGATTTGTAAATAAGTGAGAATTAAAATTTTCTCTGCCACATTGAAACCTCTAGAAAAATTTTCATTTATGCTTGTTGGTCGCTTTGGATGGCTAGCAATGATTGGATTTTCAACAAAAGGGCCCTTGATCCCACGAAGATCCTTTTCGACAAAACTAAATATTTCTTGTGTGCTTGGATCTTCTAAAGTTTTTTGTGTAAATTTTTTTGTGAAATTAAAGAAAGATCAAAAGAAAAGAAAGAATGGGTAAAAAGGAAAAAAATAAACTTTATACATTCTCTCTCATCTTTGTTTATATTTCTCCAAAATTTATAAAAAATTTACAAAAAAAAATATAAAATATTTATTTTGTGCATAACTCCGACTCTAATCAATTTGGATCCTATGATGTACAATATATGCCTTTCCTTCATACAAAATTTTCTTCATTTGTTTTGGTTGGAAATTTTTTTTTTCTTTTAAACAACCGCTAAACAGCAATTAATCTCAATTCGACTCTAATAAGTGTTATTTGGTATATGAAATGTATGTATAGTTTTCATATCTAACAATTAATTATAAGATGTTTGAATACACAAATATAGCACATAACAATCTTAATATCATCTTCCATATCCGAAAAAATCTTACCATAGACCCTTGTAGTCGAATACACCGTATATTCAAAAGGAAAAAAAGAACGAGAAGAAAATATAACCCCATAAACATTAATATAGATATCAAACATCACTCATACCTATGTTGCTTCTTCTGTACCCAAAAAACTACCTACAATAATAAGCTGAAAGCTGATGGAGAGGCATCGTATTAACATTTATGGTTTGACACTTAAATGCATGCATGAATATTACTTAGCACACCAAACCATGACCGACTCCTAGAACAACCTACCAATTCCCAAAATTGCACACGCGCAATGGAAATCGAATCACTGATATTTGCAGCACTGCGATGAGCTGGCAAAGCCTCATATTATTTCATATTCATTCTTCACCATATAGAATTCAACCTAATTGTTGACTTCGAATCACTAGTAGTTGTATAGTGGTGAGAAGTATTAAGTTCAAATTTTGTTCTGTTATGTACTCAAGAAGAAAAAGAAATATCACACGTCTTTATCTCATATAGAGTAGTTCATCTAATCATATTAAAAACTATACAACAAACAGCGATGCTAGGATCTGATTATACAGGAATTCATTGGGCATCTTACAAGTCGCCCCCCGAATGCCAACTTTTCTTGGTCGTAAACCAACCGCACTGCACCTCACTCCACATTGTATTCACCAACTAACACTCCACACTGTGTTCACCAGCGAACTCTAAGTTCTTAACCAACTAAGAGATCAAGCTTCTCACCATGAATCATCTGAATAGCATGGCGTGAGTGTAGAGAGACGAGGATTGACCATTAATGTGCAGGAATATCTGGTGAATTGTTTTCCCAAAACTTAGCTTGCTGAGAGGAATCATGACACGTCATCTGCTTTTAAAATACATCAAGTACCACTCACTTTCTTCTACTATAGTAGACTCCGCTACCAGCATAACCATGATGCCGATGGCGTGATCCGCCAGTCCGGCCACCGGTTCCTTCCAAAGTGTTGCCACGGCCAGCACCCTTGTTGCCTCCACTCTGCATCCAGTTTGTTGGCTGGGTCCCCAATCCATTTAGCTCCTCCTCTTCTCTATCATTATACTCCAAGACAAGCCTTTTGATGTCTTCTTTTTCTTGAAGCTCAGCTGCTTCTTTTTGTTTTGTACTCTGCACCAATGAGCAATTTCGGGGAATGTACATCTGCTTTGTTTGTTGCTTGTTCCCTCGCTTCACAAGAACTTTCACCTGTATCTCTTTGTTTCCACCTGTCTCCTCATCCAAGGCCTCGTCACCACTTTCCCCACCAATTCCTCTCACGTGATGATCTTTGGTGGAACCCTCAAATACATTCATTGGAATCATCATGTTTAATGTGGGACGACCTCGCAGTTCTTGCCTCCGCTGTTCCATACTCTCCTGCATCAATCATAAAATCAAGTGATTTAAAAAATGCTATCGTCACAGCCTAACATCATTTACAGCTGACTTCTATTTTCCGTGAAATTTTCTCTCATCTGAAAAGAAAATGACAGCATCATACATCATTATGCTCCCACAGTATTTTATAATGTTCTAAAAGTAAATTCACAAGGAAACAGATCCAGAAAACAAATAAATATATACAAGTAAAAAGGTCAGTTACAATTGTGCAGAAATGAGCAGAAAGTAAACAAATTATGTAGTTCCTTACCTGCACTACAGCCTTAAGTTCCTGATCAAAACTGGCTTCTTCTAGAGGGTCCACCTCTGCCACTGTCTGTCTCACATGGACTTCATCTTCCTCATCAGAAGCAGGTACAGCCCCATCATCATCATCATCCTCATCTTCACTCTCACATCCATCGTCATGATTCTCGTCATCCAATTCTTCATCATCACGTCCCTCAACATCAATTATGTCACTCCCTGAATCACTCTCACTGTCATTAAGATCATCTTGCACTCCATTGTCTTCTGTACCATTATCAGCACTCTGTCCATTCCCTGCTGTAGTATGAGATGTACTCCTCCTTGAAGGTTTCTCAGTGTCAGAATGCTTTTCACTACTGGCCTTGTCAGCTGAAACAATATGATCATGCTCCTCAAGCTCAACAAGAGCTGCATTCACTTCCTCAATTGACGAGTATCGAGTCATATTGGTGCGCAAGTCCGCAAACAGATCCTACACATCAAATAATGAGCCAAATACATAAATGATGATGTACACCATTTACAATTTACATTGAGCATGAAAAAGGACATAGCATAAATATAAATTTAAAAAGTTAAACACAAGCAGAATGACACTGTAACTCAGTATGAGAAATATTTTTATTATATATTTTATGTAACAATGTAATCATTATTTTGGAATCAAGATATCTAACTTAGCAATTTGATTAATTACAATTTAATAAGGTATTTGAATTAAAACTTTGGGCCTACAGTTTTATTAGCCCATATTGAAGTATCGGAATAAGATTAGGAAGACTTGTACCATTATGGAACCTAATGCCTATAAATAGGCCTCTAGTTAGTTATTATCGTTTACCCCTTTAGTATTAATATTTAATATATTAAAATTAATGTTTGAATTTTGAGAAGTTTGTTTCTTTCTAATTGGAGGTAAATGGAGTAAGTTTAGCAAGCTGCCAATAACCAAAGGATCCTAACCACTCCCACCATAACCCCCCGCGGGGGCGGGATATTCTATTTGTCTACAAAACATAATAGTTAAAGTTGAAACATTCACAAAAATTCATTAAAGCACAATATTTCCCCCCATGCAACAAGAACATATTACACATGAAGCTACCAAAATTATCACTACTCAGCAAAAACGGAAGATCAAAGAATAATTATCCCTGAAAACACTCTGGGGAAATAGTAAACTGATTAACAAATACATGTGTCAACTCTAGAAAACTGTATTACTGTTCAACAAGAAGCCAGGCTTAGGTAAATGAGCTGCTGGAAATTGTCAGAATTGATAGATTTATCTTTTTTTAAGTGTCACTACCATAATTCACTGTTTGGTAGTCATATAACCACATCTCATTTTATGTTGACACTTGAGTCCAACATCTACAGATATATGACATGGTATGGGAATCAGGTAACATTGCAGCATCTGAAATATCTAAAAATCTGTAGTCTACCAATATTAAGAGAGTTTTAAATTCTCTTCCTTAGATAACACGCCTCAGGTAAAACTTTTGAAATAGAACTTAGTATTTCTATTGGAAAGCTGTCTCAACCATAGCAGATATCCACCAAACCCCAAAAATCTTCAGATATAGCATAGTTGATTTTATAATTTTATGCCTGGTAATAAAGTGAGATTTAACAAATCAATTTTATGGATCAGATTTAAGTCAGGACTAATTTCAAAAATCTAGCCTAGAATTGAACTTTATGTAACCAGTTCTCAACTTTACCTCTTATTTGTTTTTCAATTTACTCTTCTATTTCCACACATAACATTCACTGTGCCCCCAATGTATTTTTCTCTTAAAATTATTTAACATATCTTTATATGCAAAATTTTTAAAAATAATTCACTAAATATTGAATTAAGACTATATCGAGACCAAAATTTAGAAAAATTTAGTATCATACAAAATCAATTTAAATTATTTTATTTTAACTTAAAACAGTCGTACCTTGTAATCCTATTTTTTAGTTTGTCAAACTCCCCCATTAGACAAAAAAGTCCATTTTTTGCTTGTAAACCCTTTTTCCAATTTTAAATTTGAAACTGCATTAAAAATGTAGCCCTAAGCTCCAAGGTTAGGAGGGCACTTGTTTGGACAGCAATACTTGATAGGATTAACAAGAAATGTTCAGATACAATTGTTCAGGCCATGTAAAGCTCTAACCCAGATGTTTGCAACAAAAATAGAAAAAACCAATTCATCTATTTGGGCATTATGAAACTTCTTAACAGCTGCAGGAAAGTTATTCAGGAATTTTCGGTGAACACTTGATTCGTTTGCCTCTGGGCCTTTTTCTGTCCAACATTTTCAAGGTTTTGGGAGAAGGGAGAATAATGCTTTTTGTAGTTGTCCCATTTTTGCTGGTAGGTGGTGTATTTGGATACAGCAATAAGCTGGAATTGAACATTTTAGTATTACCTGTGGGATAAACCAGTTTATTTTGCTTCTCTGTGGGCTTTTACTAATGGCTTCTAAGAAGATATTTTGTCTGATGAGAACATTACTTGTATTACAATTATGGAATGCACAATTGGGGAGGCTTGCCCACACGGGGAACTGTCACACATAGTGTGGCAGCCCCTCCCCTTTTGTTTATACAAATAGAGATTAAATACAAAATAAACACCAATGGATAACAATGAAAAAGATAATTAAACTCCTCAACAATAATTAACTCTAAAACTCTAGTTAATGATAAACTTAGACCCTAATTAACAATAAACCCTTAATCCATTAGGAGTCCTACTTTGATAGGTTTCTAGACATAAACAAACTAGCAATTCAAAAAGATGGCACCATTTAAAAAGCTAGTACATTGACAGACATCATTTTGCATAATATGTCTGTATAAAGAATGAAATAAAGAAAGATAATATGAAATCAATAAACGAGCTGCCTGACTGACCTGTAAGTCAAATTCAATATCCAGGGGCAGTGCACCTTTACTTAGAATATACCTCTGGAAGTGTATAAGAAATCGATCAAGTTTCCTCTTCGAAGATCCCCGGTCAAAGTAATGCCCACAGGTTTCAAGAAGAGTAATAACCATCCTGATACGAAAGCAATCTTCTGGTGGATCTAATACATCTTGCTGAGAGGATAAAATATACATTATGTTATGAGAAGGTTGCCAGATATACAAAACAAAATTATTCAAACAGAAGAGAAAAATTCAAATGTTAAACTATTTGTCTTATGCAGCGCATAAATGTGGTCTGCTAAGTTCTTTAATATTTATAATAAAATAAAAGCTCAAATAAAACATAAATTTTAAGTTGCAACCACTGAATGATGACTAAGTGAGAATTTAGCAACACAGTATTATTACATTCTCAAGCATTTTGTTGGACTTGCATTCCACTCTCATGCATAAAACAGCAACAAGAAAAAGGAGGAGGGGGGCAAGGAATCCTGAGGGGTGAAAATGAAAGAAATGGGAAGGGAAATAAAATTAAATTTATACATTTGAAAACAATTAGTTCACAAATCCAAGGCATCAAAAGCTTTTGATTCTTGAACAGACAATATACCCCACTACAAGGGAAAATGTTTTCAGCAATACAGCAGAATACAGAGTTCAAACTTTTCTGTGACTTAAAAGGAACCAAATGTAAAACATACCTCCTGAGTCCCATGACCAAAGACAAGAACTAGATACAGCGTCTCAAAAATAACAGAGGAGTCTACATGCTCGTAGTTGTAAAGCTCCCCAAGGAATCGCATGTGGGCAATGCGTCGCTGCTGCATTCCATAGTCATTCAGCTCCAGCCCAAGTCTAATCTCCTCCAAAACCTGAAGGTCATGTTACAAATATCACAATTCCAACCCAAAGCTCAAGAATTAGGTGACAAAATGCATTACAAAAAATTTCACTAGCAACGTTTTCATTTTCCATTAAGGGAGAGTGTTAGCTGCCGCTAACACTGCTAATTCAAGAAGACTTAAAATTTAATAAATTTAATACTTGAATTCAACCATTCAAATGAACATCAGTTTTTGTTTTGAAACATTGTATTATCTTTGCTCTGGTTGGAAAGGGATATCAGCATCTTCAAGGCCATATCATTGCCCTAACATACGTTGTGAGATAGCATATTTATATGACTTCCCACTAGTGCTCAGCACAAAAGCAATTAGGAAGTCATTATGTCAGATATGCAGAGATATAAGTCAGCTTTACATTTATCAGCTATTCAGGCCTTTTGTTCCTTGTGTTTTGTAATGAGATTATCCAATATACACAAGTTTGAGGATATCTTAAAGTCAAAGCTGTATTTTCTTTTCTCTCTAACGTACCTTCTATTCATAAAAAAAAAAAAACAAAAAACAGGCACTCCTCAAAATCTAGATCAAGTTGTTGTATTGAAAAGAAATAACAACTGAAGAAATACTAACCTCATCAACTATAGCTACTGCAAATTCATCATGATAACGACTTAAACCAGCAGCTAGAGAAGCTAACAGGTGGATCTGACCATATTTTCCTTTATGAACCTTCATGAAGCATTTCAAAAGGTAAGGTTCACATTCACTCCATGGTAATTTACGAAGCTGCCTCAGCACATGCTCAATGGTAGATTTATCAAGATCAGAGAAAAGTAATTTTCTGATATACTGCAGCAACAAGAGATAGAATGTTAATTCAGATGTTAACAGATGTAAGAGAAACAAAATGAACTCGAAATATAAATTGCACCTGATGCAACGGAGGGCGGACTTTAGAAACTCGTGCAGATCTCTCTGGTGGCTTGCAAAGGTAGTAGGCATTTTCCACTAAAGTACTATGTCTAGGATCCAAGTTTTTCACATTTTTCAAGCGCATCAGTATCTCCAACATGTTAGCCATACGTATAGTTGTTTCAGGAGACCGATATAAAAAACGACCACACGTTTCAAGAAGATTGCAAGCTACATCAATGTTGTGATGAGTGAAATCATCTAAACAAGCCTGGGACATGAGCAATATAAATACAATTCATTCAAAATTATTGCCTTACATAGTCCAATTCATTTATGAATCAGAGAGATCTATGTCTCAATCTCCATATGCTAAAGATTTAGAATTGTAATTTAATAGCAACTGCCTAAAAGAAACCTTTTCCAAAAGAGAGGGGTGGGGGTGGGGGGGGAAGGTGGTGGGAGTACAATAAAATAAGTTTTCTTAATAGACTTTATCTATTATCGAATCATTACAAACCCAAAGATTAGATAAAACAAAGAAGGGTAATAGAATAATAGTCTTAACTTTTAGATCAAGAGTGCAAAAACGATGTCATGTATTATGAAAAAATTCAACATGGAAAGGAGAAGAATCTTTTTTTTTTTTTTGTGAAGAAAAGAAATCATGTCCTACTAAAAGAAACACACACACACATTGCCAATTTTGCGGATCATTCCACTTGTTGCAATTTCATGCAATTTCAAACACGAGTAAATCTCAAACACATGATGTCAACACTTAGAATGCTCTTTAATCCTTTGAATTTGAAAAGTGAACTATTTGTCATGTAATGATCATATTTCTATAGCATTATGCCAAGTCTGAAATTTTGATTCCAGCAGCTTCAGAAAGCATCTGCTTTTGTTGCCCACTCCAGTCCCATTTTTTATCCCCTCACACTGCCATGATCCCCTTCTCATGCATCTGCTGGCCCACTTGTCTATTACTTTGATATAGGTTCCCCATTTCAAATCCTCTCCAATAGATTCAAATTGGCAAATGAGTTGTAAAATCCAAATATGCCATTTATATGACATCACATTCGTTAATCATCTACTAAAGCATCATGCTGTTCCAGTAGTCACAATTCATCTGTTCTTTGTTGCCTTTAAAGATTCAACATAGGTTTTTAAAACGTATATAGTCATAAAATTGTGAACAAGACTTTCTTCTGAATGAAATCCATCAAAGAATGGATTAATCATCTTTGGTATCCCAAAAAGACATTACATATTGCATATATAAAATATACATACTCTGATAGGAACTAAGAAACATAAAAGCAAAGAAAGAAATAATGTAGAAGAACAGAAAAAAAAAAAAAAATTGAAGAGGAATAAGAGAGAAGGGAAGAAGTAAGTAGAATTCATTTCACAAGTCTGGTCATACAATCAAGGGCTCTGCCTTTATACAGTGCTAAACAACCAACCACCAAGCTCGCAAGTCCAACTAATTAATAAACTCTTATAACCACGAGACTAAAATGTCCTTGTTCATACATTTAGGGCATATCATATTGCTATTAAAATCCAAGATGCTTATAATAATATCCAATGCAGAGACGGAAAAGGAAAAAGGAAAATAAAGTCAAGAAAGATAACAAGCTAACATGACTACTACATGCCATTGATAGAACTTATTTTTTGCTTGCAAGTTTAAAACAAACAATTCAAAAGTTGTATAATGAAAAAAGATTAAATTAATCTTCTCACAATTTAATGTGCCTTTTTTTTTTTTTTTGCCAATAACTTACTTAAAGTGCTAAGCATAGGGCACAAATTTTTTTGAAAAAAAATTGTTTCTACTCCAACATTCGCAATAAGGGGGAACTATTGAAAGACTTATCGAAAATCTGGGCAAATCTTATCAAATCTTATTGTTTAGATTTATTTTCAGACTTTATTTTATGCTTATCGGTGTTAATCTCTACTTTCTAGGAGTCAGATTGATATCCCTGTTTTTTATGGATATTCAGATATTATTTTGAATTTAAATTTATGTTTCATCTGAACCTGTTTCAATTGTAATCTCTCAACTATATAAGCTAGTGTCTTGTAAATAGGGTTTAACTCTATCAATTAATAAAATAATCAACTTCCTTTTCAAAGATCTTCATGGTATCAAAGCCACACATCTGGGCACCATGATTCAATTTGGCTTTGGCTTGAATGTGGATGGCAACGAAGATCAGGACAGCACTGAATCACCTTCAAGTGAAGTCCGAGCTGCCTGATTAGATCTGCTACCCACAAGGACCAACCAACCCTAAGCCCTCACCTCTCCTTATGACAACCCACCACATGACCAGCCATAATTATCTCCAATGGTCAGCCAGTGTGATGTTGTTTGTGAAAGGAAGAGACAAGGCTGATTACCTCACAAGGACTGCTAAACCTCCTGCACCCACTGACCCTCGATACAAAACTTAGGACACTGAAGACAGCCTAATTCAGTCTTGGCTAATCAACTCCATGGTGCCTGATATTGCGGAAAATTTTCTCTATCAAACAGCCCACGAAGTTTGGGAAGCCGCAAAAGAGATGTACTCCTCTAACCAAAACAAGGCTGTCATCTTAGAAATAGAAAGTTTTCTCCATGATTTTCGACAGGCTAACAAATGATGTCACTCAATATTTTAATATCCTATTGCACCATTGGCACCAACTAGACCAATTTGAGAATCACCAGTGGACTTGTGTTGTTGATGCAGCATATTTTCAGAAATTACAAGAGGAAAAAAGAGTCAACAAATTTCTACTGGGCTTAAACACCAATTTTGAGCAAGTCAGGAAGAATTTTATCACTTGATCCCCTTCCTTCTTTAAGGGAAGTCTTTCCTGAGGTGAAATGAGAAGAGAGCAAAAAAAAAAAGGCTTACATCAGGTAAAATATTTGCTATGAATATTATTGATAACTCTGCACTTGCAGCCAAATTTCCTCAAAACAGTGAACAAAAGCAAAAGTCACAGAAGAGATGGTGTGATCACTATAACAAGGTTGGACATCCTAAAGAAAAGTGCTGGGTACTGCATGGCAAACCACCCAATACTAAGCAACGAGGTCGTTTTGAGGGAAGAGCCTACGTGGTTGCTAATTTAGATGATAAATCTGATCCTAGGATCTTTAGTAAGAATCGACTAGAGGCACTACAAAAACTAATTGGTACTCACCTCAATGCACTCCCCACTCATGTGCCTCCTACAAGTCTGATTGCCCACTCAAGTAATTCACCATTGATTTTCAATTCAAAAACTCAAGGACCCAATACTTGGGTTGTTGACTCCGAGGTCACCAACCACATGATTGGTAATCTCTCTTGTCTTACAAATTTACCCCTCGCAAGCCCAATCTAGTTGTTACCCTCGTTCATGGTTCCCCCTCTAAAGTGTTTGGTTTTGGGATAGCCCATTTGTCTGATAATTTTGTTCTACATCAAGTCCTATTGGTTCCTAACCTAGCCTACAATCTCTTATCCATTAGTAAAATTGCAAAAGACCTTAACTGTGTCACTAAATTTTTTCCCTGGTGGCTGTGCTTTTCAGGACCTGGCATCAGAGGCAACAATCGACAATGCTAAAGAACAAAGTGGTCTCTACCTACTTGATGGGAAATCCTACCAGAATTCCGCACTTTCTAGCTGCACAAATTTTTCTATTTTGCCTTATGGCATTATAGATTAGGACACCCAAACCCCAAATACATGAAGAAGATGTATCCAAATCTATTTAATAAAGCTTTACTTTTTTTCAGTGTGAAGTGTGCCAATTTTCAAAACACACCCACTGTTTTTACACACAACACAACCACATACCCTTTCACCCTTTTGCATTAATACATAGTGATGTATGGGACCATCCCGCACAAAAACTAATTGGGGAACACTGGTTTGTTACTTTCATAGATGACCATACTAAGGTCACCTGGACATATTTAATAAAAGAAAAATCTGATGTCCCTCACATCTTCAAAACCTTTCACTCCCTTATCACAACTCAATTCCAAACACCCATCAAAATCCTACACATTGACAATGGGACTGAATACTTTAATTCTGTCCTAAAGCAATTTCTCAATGAAAAGGGAATCCTCCACCAAAGCACATGTGTCCACACCCCACAACAAAATGGGATTTCTGAGTGTAAAAATAGACACCTCCTAGATGTCACTAGAGCCTTAATGATTGCCTCTAATGCACCTAAATCCTATTGGGGGGAAGCTTTACTTACAGCTACTTACTTGATTAATTGTATGCCACCTAAACCTTTGGATTATATCACCCCCTTAGACAAACTGCATGAATCCTTCCCTGACACAGTCAATTACATTCACAGCCTACCTCCCAAAATTTTTGGATGTACCTGCTTTGTTCATAAATATAACTGTGGTAAACTTGACTGCCAATCCCTTAAGTGTGTCTTTGTTGGCTATTCTTCCTCCAAAAAGGGTTACAAGTGTTTTTCACCTATCACAAAAAAATTCTACATCACTATGGATGTCACCTTCTTTGACACTCCCGTATTTTGCAAGCAAACCCATTCAAGGTGAGAGTATTAAAGAATGGCCTTACTGCAAAATACAACCCCCTCCCATTTCTATTGACCTTGAACCCAAATCCATGTTAGACAAGAATATTCCAGCATCAATATTACCTATACCAGATCCGAAATCCACACTATCTAGCCCAGAACCTCATTCCATATCAGCCAATCAAGAACCACCAGAAACTGAAATTGAAACACCTATAACAGAACCCGTGATCTCACCAATAACAGGAAGTGCAAGAAACCAAAGTGCAGGTACAGAAGACAGCACTCCTACGCACTGCCAAGACTCAACTCTAAGTTCCAGACCTCCTGAAACAGACACTGAATAGTTGGGTTGGACAATTGCATTGAGAAAAGGGGTAAGAGCTTGTACTAAACACCCAATTGGGAACTTTATTTCCTATGATAAACTTTCTCCAGAATATTCCATGTTCATTACTAACCTATCTCGCGAGAAAATACCTCAAAACATACATGAAGCCATGAGTAGTGCAAAATGGAGTGTTGCTATACAGAATGAAATTATTGCCCTGGAAAGAAATGAAACATGGGAAATCACTGCCAGTGGGCAAAAAGGCAGTAGGATGCAAGTGGATCTTCAATATCAAGTATAATACAGATGGAAGCATAAACAGACACAAAGCCAGGTTAGTAGTCAAGGGCTTTACTCAAACCCATGGGATTGACTACCAGGAAACATTTGCTCCCATTGCTAAACTTAATACCATTAATGTTCTCCTCTCTATGGCTGCTAACTTAGACTAGAAGCTCCATCAATTTGATGTTAAGAATGCCTTTTTAAATGGCAAGTTGGAGGAAGAAGTGTATAAGTAAGTTCCTCCAGGAATTAATGTGAAGGCTAATCAGGTATTTAGACTCTATAAGTCATTGTACGGACTTAAACAATCACCTAGAGCTTGGTTTGACGTTTTCCACAGTAATCAAAGGTTATGGGTATAATCAGGGACAAGCCGATCACACCCTCTTTATAAAACATTCACCTGATGAAAAAATATCCATACTTATTGTCTATGTTGATGACATTATTGTTACAGGAGATTTTGAGGAAGAAATTGAGAACTTAAGACTGCTTTAGCCAAAGAATTTGAGATCAAGATCCTTGGTGAGTTGAGATACTTCTTGGGAATAGAAGTTGCCCAGTCCAAAAAGGGTATATTGTTTTCTTGAAGGAAATATACCCTGGATCTCTTAAAAGAAACAAGGATGCTTGAATGCAAACCAGCTGAAACACCTATGGAGACAAACTTCAAACTAAGATTTAAAGAAAACAACCCACTAGTAGACTTTGGGAGGTACCAATGATTAGTTAAGAAACTTGTATACCTCTTGCATACCAAACCAAACATGCTCTTCCCTATCAGTGTAGTAAGCCAATATATGCATAACCCTACTAAAGAAAACATGAACCTTGTTTACAAGATATTGAGGTACTTGAAGAAGAGACCAGGGAAAGGGATATCATTTATGAAGGGAAGTGAGAGAAATGTGAAGATCTATACTAATGTTGATTAGGCAAGCTCAATTACAGACAGGAGATCCACCATTGGATACTGTACCTATCTGTGGGGTCATTTAGTAACTTGGAGGAGTAAAAAGCAACTAGTAGTAGCCAACACCGAAGCAGAATACCGTGCACTCTCACTTGGCATTTGTGAAGGCATATGGCTAAAACGCCTCATTGAAGAAATCATGGTACCTATTAACTATCCCATAGACATCTACTATGATAATATGGCTACCATCAGTATAGTAAAGAATCCAATACACCATTACTAGACCAAACATGTGGAACTTGATAGAAATTTCATCAAAAAGAAATTGGACTCAAAACTGTTAGAACTTAGAACTAACTTATACCTCTTCACAACAAGAAGTTGCAGATATTCTAATGAAGGCTCTACCTAGGGTAAAGTTTGAATAACTAAGCAATAAGCTGAGAATGATGGACATTCACTCACCAATTTGAGAGGGTGTTGAAAGAGTTATCGAAAATCTGAGCAAATCTTATCAAATCTTATTGTTTAGATTTATTTTCAGATTTTATTTGTATGCTTATCAGTGTTAATCTCTACTTTCTAAGAGTCAGATTAATGTCCTTATTTTTTAGGGATATTCATATATTATTTTCATTTTAAATATCTGTTTCATCTGAACCTCTTTCAATTGTAATCTCCAGCTATATAAGCTAGTGTCTTGTAAATAGGATTTGACTTTATCGATTAATAAAATAATCAAATTCCTTTTTAGAAATCTTCAGGAACATTTGTCATATGAAAAAAGATCATGGTGGCAAAGTATATTTGACTCAAAAGAATATGGCATCACCTAAAATTGGGATTAATGCAAGATAAAATAGTATATTGCATATATTTGAATATAGAGTATCAATTATTATGATTTCAGTAAGCAAAAAGTCACAGGAAGTTGCAAAAAGGGAGTCTTGAATTTAAAAGGCAAAGCATATGAATATAGGGAGGAATCTTTATTTTACTATTTAATAATAATACAATTATCATTTGGGATTTATGAATCTGTAATTAGATAATTAGGGTAATTAAGGACTTCATACAAAATCCTAAACTATTAAGTGAAGGCTCATGAATAGTTTCTTAATATTTCTAACACTGCTCCTCATACAATAATTTACTGTGGACAAAGCACAAGCTAATCATAACTTGGGTTGAAACTTACATTTGATAATGAGAATGGGAAGTGGCAAGGATCAAACTCCATAGTCTAAAAACTTGGTCATATCATAGAGACTCTAATACTATGTCAATGACCATTTCAATCCAAATTCTTCAGCTAAGTGAGGGCTCATAAATAGTTTTAGTAATATTCCTAAGACTGAAACAGTAAGAAATTATCTATAAAGGTGTTTGAGTCCAGAGACAGCATCCCCTCATAGTATATTATCAGGATTAGGATTTCTCATTTCAGTTTCCTATATGGCTATAGACAAATAAAATAGTTACCCCTTGATTATTGATAGATTAAATTGATATTTTAATGGCCCCACTGCTGCAAGCTATGTAAAGACTTAGAAGAGGAGGTGTGCCAAAAGGAAGAACAAAGAAAAGAGGAAGAGTGAATCTGAAAAATGGAGAGTATTTTCCAGAAGAATCAAGGGAGATGGGGGTGGAAATGAGAAAGAGAGAAATCCAAAAGAACAACTGACTGACAGAGGTGGTTGAGGGAGTGACTTGGCAGTTTCTTAAAGAAGGGGCAGTTAGGGCCTCGAGGTATTTGGGAGAGTAAATTGTTCTGAGAAAGTGTCAGGGGGAGTGCTAACCTCTGAAATCCTAAACTATGTCAATTGTGTTCAGTTTCCTTAATTTTCTGTGCAGCTGAGTTATTGTTTCAAGTTGTCATGCTGCTATGTTGCTGATTTGTGTTTTCTGTGTTGCTGTGTTGTTGGTTCATCAAGCAGTGTTGTTTGTTTCCATTTCATCTTCTACATGATTGTCGTTGAATCAAGAGGTATTATTCAGTGTCATTTTTCATCTCATTAATTATCTGTGTTAATTCTCTGTGGAGTAGTAGAAGTCCTATCATATTTAATTTGAGAATTTTTTATTGTATTCATATATTTCCATTCCTGTCCTACATATCATCATCCATATACAAAAGTATATTGTCATCAGAGGTAATTGGACCCTATCATAAGCAGAAGATTGGCTCCAAAACATAAGTAGTTGAATGAACAAAAAAAATTATTACATTAGTGCAATTAGCATTTATTAGTTTATTTCATAGGTAGATTATTATACCTTCAAACAACTGAAGACGAGACCAGCCGGGGCTATTCTGAACTTGCAAAGTTCTCCAATGAACCTTATGTTCCTTATCTTTGTCTCAATGTTCATCTGGTCCTGCAAAGCAAGTCATTTCAAAACCAGACAACAAAAACAGTTACAATAAATACAAAACTGTTAACAGATTAGTCTTACCACTACAAAACACTATAAGTAAAACTAACCTTTTTATTTATTAAGAAATTGAATTCCTCCTCCAACATCTGCAAGAGCATGGTGGAGACATCCTTCATACAAGTTGACAGTGTGGCAACCATCCGTGAATAATAAGGTAGCAGTTCCAGAGATGTCCTTGGTACATTGAACAATGCCCTAACAAGCTTTTTCCGATTTGACTTCGAATTTAGATAACAGAATTCTACCTGAAATTGGTATTAAAACAAATATAACAATAATTGGTAACAATGGCAATGAGGACAACAAAATCTAAGAAATTATGAAATAATAACACTCAACAAGAAATCCTTACAGTCAACTGATCAATAAGATCTCGGCTCACACAACCTGGGAGCCTCTGTAACAAAGCATCTAAACTAGTCCCTTCAAGACTTCTGAGTTTCTCCTTTTCAATTTCCCCCTTTTTGTCGCTATCTTTTTCTTTTCCCTTCTCTCTGTCTAAGTCTTTAGACTTTTCTTTATCTTCCTTATCCTTCACTTTTTCAGTGCTTTCTGCTTCTGGCACAGAACTAGACTCTGCAGATACCTCTCCACTTTCTTGGTTAGTCAGTTGACCTTTGTCTAATTCAAGCACTGGTTCCTTGATAAGCATAAATCTCGAAGTCAATGAATAGTTGCAGAAACAAAAGATGCATCAAAGCTATTTCATACATGGTAGAAATGAGCAAATGTGACATGTCATATGTCTAGTGAAAGCTTTACACTGAAATATGATAAACTGAGATGGAGCCCTTAAATGCATAAGCAATTCACCATCAAAATGAAGTTAAAGCAACAGATTTGCGAACTGTGTTTTTTAAATGATGTAAAGATTTAACCGCTAGGATGGCCATAATTAATAGCATCTATCATACTGTAGGACCAAAAACAAATGCTACAAATGATGTCACGACTCACATTAACTAATTCCTAATCATATTGCATAAAAGTTGCCAACATAGAAATTGCATAGTACCTAGTTAGAAAACAGTGGGATGAAACTAACACAATTGAAAAATTAGGGACCAAAATGAAACCAGAAATCTAAAGGGAGTAATCCTGTAATCCAGCCATTAAATAATAACACAACTCATTTTATCTTTAAATCATGTCAATTATATTATATTTTTTCCTTCAGTAAAAATAATTTTCAGAAAAGGAAGAAGAATAAGTAGAAGGAGGAGGAGGAGAAGCAATGCTCCTGAAACAACTTAAACAGCCAAAAAAAACAGAACTCTAGCCTACAACTCTACAATGCTTCGTATCTTGCACAGAAACCAAAAACTTGCATTACACTTCAACCATAAGAAACACATCCCCACATAAAGAGCACATGTCCAAAGGATCTTAATATCTACTTGACTCAAAAGCACTATACTGATTGACAAGACTTGTTTAAGACATGTCAGCCACACTGACTATCATTTCTTCCTTTAACGAACAAATATGTTTTAAAATTCAGAGGACAAGAGACAAAGTGAAACAAAAGATGAATCAGATGTAGTTTACAATATCTAAAGTCATCAACATTCCCCAAATAGAAAAGAGGAATCGTTTTATGGTGTATAGCAAATTATTTAATACAATCAGCTCAAAGGAATAGAATTAGAACTGTTTGGTCAGCGTATAAAAAAATCCAAATAATGAATCTATATCGTTTTTTTTTAGGCCAATAAATCAACAATCTATATCTGGTTAACGCATAACAGCTTTTCTGTTATAAAAATATCACCTTATTAAAACATAGCAAAGAGACAGTATGACAGGCCAAATTTTTCATTAATAAAAACTTCAAAATTCAAATTAGAAGACACAAGAATCAACACTCCATAAAACAATAATCTATTACTGCAGAATACATAAACTAAACTCTTAACAAAAATCAAACAACAATGAACTAGAGTAGCACGCTAAAAATATTGTTTTTCATTTGGGGAAAAAAATTCACTCAAGTGTTGCACATGAAGAGAATAGCCTCTGAGGCATATCATACGTGAAAAACAAAAAAAACAAAGGAAAAAACTTAAATAAAGTTCCTTATATCTTAGCTATGCTGTTTTCCAATTATAAAATGACAAATGTCTAGCTGTCCAATAATATCACAACGCATGTATAGTTGTTGTAAATAATTGTCTTATTTTCAGATTAAAGTATATATTATTATTAATTATTTGAACACTTGTCATATTTTAATTGGATAACAGCATAACAAAAATATAAGAAACTGCATATAAGTTTAGTCCAAAAACCAAAAAACAAAATAATTGAATCTAAGGACATAATAGTCAAAAGCTAAGATAACACATATAAAACCAGGTTACATGACAACAATGAACAATATTCTTAATTTGTGGAAAACAACCAGGACGGCTTCAAAACTTCATGAATGGCCCAGTCAGAAAAGGAAAGGCCAAAAGGTATAAAAGGTGGGAAGAGCTAGGTGTGTAGCTTCCGCTTATGCGCAGAGAAATTATTGCACCAATAAAGAATGCATACAAGCAGAAGATAGGCCAGCACTGAATAAAATATATTCAGAGTTATGGTTCCTTACAGTTGGTTGTTCTTGACTCTTTCCAGGCTGCTCGTTGCTTTTTGGCTCCACTTCTCCCAATAACACAGCAGGAACAAATGCTCTAGAGAAAAACAGGCTGAATTAAGTTCCTTCTAACATAAAAAAATAATAGAACCAACTGAAGAAAAAATAGAAACAATTGATGTTTACACAAAATTTGAACATAGAAGAACGAAATGCTACTCATTAATAGATAATCATTTTCTTTTCAAAGTGACAAAAATTTTATCCAAATAATTCTGAGAAATACGAACCTAAGATCAGGTAAACATTCATAGAATGCCCTAGTATCTTCATCATCCCATATGGCTTCAACAACAGAAGAATCTTTCCCAGCAGCAGAAGAAACAGCCTCCTCACCGGTAGTAACCCTAGTTGTGTGACCATCCTCTGGCATTACAGGAGGCTGCATGTCAAGTGATTCTGCTAATCTGAAACAAGGCAATCACAGATTAGTTGATAGAGGAAACTAAAGGGAAACTATTAAAGGAGATATCTAATGGGATGAGGAAGATCATATATATTTTAAGCTGTAGTACAATTAGCTAAAGGGTGCAAATCACCACTGACATAATATTAACTCAGTACATGGGAACCTTGTTGGACCATATTTCATTTATAACTACAGACTAAAAATGATCTCACCTGTAAGACTCTCCTCAAAAATTAGATAGTTATATCAGGAATATCCTGAAAGTTGTTTTGGCTTTATGTCTATAGCATAAAGCCTTTATGTATGATAAATGCATTACCAATTATACAAATTCAGGGTTTTAATATTTCCTTTGAACTGGTTTTATTGAATAGAACCAAAATACATTTATAGAAGATAAGAGACAGAGAAGACTCCTACAACCAAAAAAAAAAAAAAAGGGAACCTAACCCTAATTCTATTGTAATCAGAACACAATACTTAAACTAATAATATCCTAATAGAATTGATACTAAAATAATCCTTATCTAATCAAAATTGAAACAATAAATCTTTGAAAAAGATAAATGTAACCAAAATAAAAGATTGAAAGATAAAAATAACACCTAAAACAAATAATTAATAGAGAGTAATCTAAAGCCAAAAATGCAACTTGAATCAAGAAATAGGATAACGACAAGGATAACATAATCTTTACACCATTCTTAAGCCATATATATGTATGTCATGCAGGCATTCAAGAAAATTTTAGACTCTTGAGCATAGTTTGTATAGGTGAAGTCAATGCATCCGAGAACAATATTGACTGTTTCATTCATATGAAAGAAGAAATTTTACCAGGAAGAGATGAACAAATTAACTATTACTTGCAATTGAGAAAATAGAATGAATAAAATCAATCAAACCAACTTACGATGAGACATTACGGTACAAATGGTCATATGATTTCCGAAGCTTTTCATATGAAGAGACATTCTCATCACTAAGTTCTCCTTTTGCATTTAGAATCTTAGAATTTTCATGCTCCATTAATCGAAGTGACTGTCAAAAAATAAAATCCATCAATAGTAACTGACAATATTATAGCTACACGTTATCTACAGAAAACAAGTACCTAGAACACAAAGCAAAAGAACAACCAAATTTAATTATCAAAGTTTACAGAGGAAGAGAATCTTACAACATGCTCAGACCGAAGTAGTTCTGCTGCAGCATCATAAAATGCATAAAATGCTTTTCGGAAAATTTTTTTTTGATCTGCTGTGATGTTCAATCCCTTCAAAAACTGTATCAGCATGTGAGTACAGGAAAATACAGAACAGAGCAGGCTAGGTAGAATAGTTCTAAACACAGAATCATACACAGTAATGATTTAAAAATGATTGAAGATTAGAGTCAAAGAAAACAATAAATGGCAGAATGGATTATAAAAGAATAATCAGAAGCACTGCAAACATTCTTAAAGAAAAGGGGGGAAAACTTAAGATGTACCTCTTCATGAATTTCTTGTCCAGTAATAGGAAGTGCTAAAAATATTCTCCCTTGGCGAGCAAAGCTAGAAAGAAGAGTCAAACTTGTTTGCATAGCATCCCGATCTTTTAGCTGCTCTGAACTGGTAAGATCCTTTATAATATTGATGAATATACCACTATCTTCTATAACACCAACAAAATAAAGTTCCAATAGAAGTTTCAGAGTGCTACGCTTCTTCATTGCTTTCAAGTTTCTGTCTGCATCTGATTCATCACTAGATTTCCCAGGAGAGAAAACTTTGAGAAGCCCTTGAATAAGGCTTGGTGTGAAGTCCTTGTATCTTTGGTGAAGCAAAGAGCAGATCTTTCAGAAAAGAGATATAAGTCAGACATCATAAAGAAGTTAGTGCTCCCTATGTCTCAGGAATCAAGTATTTAAAAATGCAATTGCACCTAATAAATTTATGCCAATACCTAGCAATTATATGGCAAAATTCCACATTCTATACTATCAAAAGTACTGTCTTCATGTCCTTTGTCCATGTTACGATAAAAAAAAAAAAAAAAATTTTAAAAAAATCCAGAATTTTTATCCCAATAAAATAACAAACCCAGTAAAGATGAACATTGAAACATGAGGATTGAGGAACTACAGCTTAAAATGAAATGCAAGAGAATTGACTGGCAGAGAATACACTTGAATACTTATTTTCCCACATTAAAGTTTAAATTTACATTTATGCAATCTGAGGTTTTAGGATAATTAAAGAGGGATCCTAGATTTATGCAACAATGTGAGCAAGGTGCATGCTAATTTACTGTCCCGTAACACATTAACTACACTTAAACAACGAATTTCCTTCCCTTTAAGAAATCATCTCTAATATGTAGAAACCCAACCATGAATGAGTTAAAGCAATGCATACGGCCCAAAAGAAAATGATGAGAAGGAAGAAAAATGCAAAGCTCGTACCTGAACTGCTGCTTGTATATCTGATGTTCTAAGCTTGGCATCACATATAGCTGTCACAGCTTCACTGACAAATTTGCTTAAGTTGACACTCCGCAACTCATCCATCAGTGCTTCTCGCTGCTCTTCATTGATCTGCTTCAGTTTCTTAATAACTGCAGTGTTGCGCTTAATGCTAGAATCCAGTGTCCTCAAAAAACCTGAGTCTGCATATAAAAATAGACTCATTTGCTAATCATGAAACAAAAATTCATGGGCAATGCAACATGCATACTAGAGAATCCACCAGACATGCATGCCTAAGTTGCATCTTTGAAAAAAAGAAAAGAATTAGTTCATATTTCAGTTACCAAATTTCCTCTCACCCAAAAACAAAAAGAAGAGAAAATCATAGACACCAGAGCACCAGTAACGTAGTGCCAACTACCATATAATTACAGCCTTACTAATAATCAAACCTACATCAATCCCCTCTCAAAACTCTTCCAAGAAATTGGGCACCAGTGATGTCAATGGCACATGAAGCAAGCCCAAAAATTGCCATGGCGCCATCGCAGATAGCATGGCAGCAGCCTTGTTGAGGTAAGGTGGCCATTTGTATTTGTATAGACACACACAAAGTGAGAATACAAAGGGGAAGCAGAAACAAACTATACATTCTATAAATTCAAAAAATTCTGATAAAATAGGAGAGACAGAAAATAAAACAGAGGACTATTGGTAGTCAACAAAGAAAAATGGGGAAAAAATGAGTTAACCTAATCAGATAGAGGATATTTGCAAGGTCTTTAAAACATTTTGGGGAGGAGAAACCTAAATGGAATTCCTTGTGCTCAGAGCCCAAGTTGCAGTATTGTACGTTAGGAGAGTTAGTAATATAGGTCAAGAACAAAGAAAACAGAAAACAAAGAAGAATGTTATTTTAACTCCTTCACAATAATCAATATCAATCAATCATTACATCACAAATAATCAGCGTGACATTCCTAGATGATTAGAGGCCTATTTATAGACAACCTATAGCAGAATAAACTAATTAATGTATATAAATACTATCAATATGAATAACAAAACTAACCAGGCCTTTCAGGATTCAAATTGCTTTGACGTAAAGCCATTTTCGCCTCAATTGATTTTTTCATTTCCTCAAGGCGAGCAGCAGCTTCCTGCATATGATGAAAAGAATGAACTCAACTATGTCAGTTCATAGTAGAAGAACCACACCATCCAAGATTTCCAAAGCACAAAATTTCACTTAAACATCCACAGCAAAAGACAAGATAATCAATTTATCAACATTAGCTCTTGATGAGCTAACAGAGCCAAGGGCTAGGTCTCTCTTGATCCTAGACAGAGAAGAATCTCCTATAGAACAAAGAAAAGATTTGTAAGGACAGCTCCATTCCAAAAGCATAAGCCGCTGAGTGAAGGCCCATGATTGGTTTCATTATCTCTAAAGTGCCCCCTTATGCAAAAGCCCTTTGAGGGTAAAGTATGGATGAAGCAAAGGGCCACCATAAATCATGCTGAAAGTTAATTTAATTTAGGAAAAATGGGGCACAGAAAGGATCAAACTCTTAACCACTTGGTGACCAAGACTATAATACCATGTTATAACCACTTTATCCCAAACGCTTAAATTGTTCAATGAAAGCTCATTATTGGTTTTTTCTTATCTCTAACAAGATTCAGGTATAATTTTTCATGTAATCTAATGGCATTATAACTAAGGCTTTCAGCTTTTGTAGCTTTGTTGGAAGATTTGGCACAAGATTTCAGATATCTTGTTAGAAGATCTGTTGCAATATCTTAGATATTTTGTTGATTATTTAAGTTTTATTCTTCTGTTATAATTATTCTGTTATTTTTTCTGTTAAAATCAGATCATATAGGATCTAAATAAAATATCTACTTATTAGGGATATTCTATTAGATCAAAATCAGAGTTTAAAATTGTATCAACTATATAATTTGTGCCCTAGGTTCAGTAGTTTGATGACAAAATATATAAAATTATCCAAACCTACCTTCTCTTGAATATTTCTACATGGTATCAGAGCATCCAATCTGGGCCTCATGATATCCTTCGTCACTGTACTTGCCACCTCCAATAGCAATGCAAAGGAAAGCACAATGGCACCATCAAGTGACCACCCCAATCGCCCAAACAACCCTACTACCTAACATGGATCAGCCAATCCCGACCCCACTCCTCTTCTAATCACATTACATCGCTTGACTGGCCACAATCACCTACAATGGTCAGCAAGTATAATGTTGCTTGTGCAAGGAAGAGGGAAAGCTAACTACCTAACAGGAAAAGCTACTCCACCCAAACCCATTAACACTCTACAAAACCTAGGAGACTGAAAATAGCCTAATTCAATCCTAGCTGATCAACTCCATGGCTCCTGACATTGGAGAAAACTTTCTCCTCTATCAAATATCCCATGAAGTTTAGGAAGCCGCTAGAGAGTTATATTCAACTACTAAAAATGAAACTACCATTTTTGAGATCGAGGGCTTTCTCCATGATTTTCGCCAAGCTAACACTAATATTACTCACTTCTTCCACATCCTACTGCGCCACATCCTACTGCGCCATTGACATCAACTAGACCAATATGAGAATCATCAATGGTCATGTGTGGCTGATGCAACTTATTTCAGGAAACTCAAGAAGGAAAGAAGAGGTTATAAGTTTCTCCTTAAATTAAATCCTAGCTTTGAGGAAATTAAAGGCCGCATTCTTTCACTGGACCCCTTCCATCTCTAAAAGAAGTATTTTCAGCAATAAAAAGAGAGGAAAGATGAAAAAAAAACTTACCTCTAGTAAAGTTTCTTCTAATGCTACTAACAACTCTGCCTTTGAAGCTAATACTTTACAATCTAAAGATAACAAACACAAAAAATCACACATAACTTGGTCAGATCATTGTAATAAGGCTGGACATCCCAGAGAAAGATGTTGGGTATTACATGGCAAACCACCAAACAATAAACAACGAAGTTGATATAAAGGACAAGCCCACATGACAACTACCTCTGAAGGGAGAAATTCTTATTCTGAAGTATTTAGTAAAGATCAACTAGAAAACCCCCCACAAGTTGATTGGTACACACCTCAATACCTTTCTCAATCCTGACACTGCCACAAGCCTGATTAGCCATAAGGTAATTCATCTTTTGCCCCTAGCTCCAAAACTCAAGGAACCAACACCTGGACAGTTGACTCTGGGGCCACAAATCACATGACAGGTAATTCCTATTCTCTTACTAATTTCAAACCTTGTAAGCTTAATTTAGTCGTAACCCTTACCGACGGTACCCCTTACCGACAGTACCCCTTCTAAGGTGATTGGATTTGGGACAATTTATTTATCCAACCATCTTGTCCTTCATCAAGTTATTCTAGTCCTTAACCTCACATGTAACCTCTTATCTAACCTTACAAAGGACCTTAACTGTGTCACTAAGTTTTTCCCTGGTGGTTGTTATTTTCAGGACCTGGCATCAAGGGTGACAATTGGCAGTGCTAAGGAAAAAGGCAATCTTTACCTACTAAACCAAGAACCGAACATGTTATGCGCACTCTCTACTTGTAATTTTGTTTTTGAGACTATCTTATGGCACTGTAAACTAGGGCACCCCAATCCCGATTACATGAAAAAAATGTATCCCTCTCTATTCAATAAAAGTTTCACTTTGTTTCAATGTGATATCTGTCAATTATCCAAATACACACACACCTCCTACCCTACACACCCACACATTCCCTCTCACCCATTTTCCTTAATCCATAGCGATGTCTAGGGTCCATCTCAGACAAAAACATTAATTGGTGACAAATGGTTTGTAACTTTCATCAATGACCATACTAGACTCACTTGGACCTATTTAATGAAAGAAAAATCTGAAGTCCTACATACTTTCAAACTTTTCCACTCTCTTATTAGAAATCAGTTTCAAACCTCTATTAAGATCCTCAAAACCGATAATGAAACTGAATATTTCAATACTATCCTCAAAGACTTCCTTCATGATAATGGGATCCTTCACCAAAGTTCATGCATTCATTCTGCGCAACAAAATGGAGTTTTTTAATGCAAGAACAAACACCTCCTAGAAGTGACGAAAGCCCTACTACTTGCCTACAAAGCACCAAAACCTTATTGGAGAGAAGCCTTATTGACAGCCACATATTTGATTAATCGAATGCCCTCTAGACCCTTAAAGTACTCAACCTCACTGGAAAAAATGCTTGAAATTTACCCCGAAACTACTATTCTTACCCGTAGCCTCTCTCCCAAAATTTTTGGATGCACTTGCTTTGTTCACATATTTAATAGCGGAAAACATGATCCCCAATCCCTTAAGTGTTTGTTTGTGGGCTATTCGTCCTCTAAGAAAGGATACCAATGTTTTTCACCTAACACCAAAAAATTCTACATTTCCATGGATGTTACCTTTTTTGAAACAAACCTCTATTTTGCAGATAAATCCATTCAGGGAGAGAGTACTGATGAATGGACTTATTGCAACACACAGCAATAGTACCTTTCACTTTCACTGCACTAAAAAACAAGTCCTTCAACCATGAACCTCTGCCCAACACATAGCAAACAATACCTTTCTTTGCACCCAATAACACGCCCCCCAACCCTGAACCTCAACTCAAAACAACCAGTCCAGAAACAGCCACTTCTCCATAAAGCCAAGAACCATACATAACAACACCTATAACCTCACCCATGTCTGAAACTGAATCTGAAATTGCAGGAACAAAAGACAGCACTCTTGAGCACTGCCAAGAGTCCAATATGAATTACGCGGCACCCAGACGAATTAGGTTGGCCAATTGCACTATGAAAAGAGGTAAGAACTTGTACCAAACATCCTATTGGGAACTTTATTTCCTATGACAAATTTTCTCCTGAATATTCCATGTTCATTGCTAACATATCCTGTGAAAAGATACCTCAAAATATACATGAAACCTTGAATAGTGCAGAATGGAGAATTGCTATACAGGAGGAAATTACTGCTCTATAAAGGAATGGAACTTAAGCAATAACTGACTTACCTGTGGGCAAAAAGGCAATGGGTTGCAAAGGATTTTCACTATAAAGTAAAATCCAAATGGAAGCATAAATAGACATAAGGCTAAGCTGGTGGCAAAGGGCTTTATACAAACTCCTAGAATTGACTATCAGGAGACATTTGCTCCTATTGCTAAACTCAACAACATTAAAGTTCTCTCTATAGTTGTTAATCTAGACTGGGAACTTCACCAGTTTGATGTCAAGAATGCCTTCTTAAATGGCAACTTAGAAGAAGAAGTATATAAGGAAATTCCTCTAGGTATTGATGTGGAGAAAAATAAGGTATGCAAACTTTTTAAGTCTCTATATGGACTTAAACAGTCACCTAGAGCTTGGTTTGATAAGTTTTCCAACATAATTAAAGGTTATGGGTACATCCAGGGGCAAGCTAATCACAACCTATCTGTGAAACACTCACTTGAAGGAAAACTATCTATATTAATTGTCCATGTTGATGATATTATAGTTACAGGGGACTTTGTGGAGGAAATTGAGAACTTGAAGAGTGCCATGGCCAAGGAATTTGAAATCAAACTTCTTGGTGAGTTAAAATACTTCCTGAGGATGGAAATTGCTTGATCTAAGAAAGGAATTGTGGTTTCTCAAAGGAAATATACCCTAAACCTATTGGAAGAAACAAGGATGTTGGGGTGCAGACCAACTGAAACACCTATAGAGACAAATTTCAAATTAAGATTCAAGGAAGATAGCCCAATAGGAGAGGCTGGGAGATATCAACGGCTGGTTGGGAAACTCATATATCTTTCACGTACCAAACCAGACATATCTTTTCCCATTAGTGTGGTAAGCCAATACATGCATAATCCCATTAATGAACACATGAATCTTCTATACAGAATACTAAGGTACCTAAAGAAAACCCTAGGGAAAGGAATTTCATTCATGAAAGGAAGTGACAGAAGTATAAACGTCTACTCAAATACTGACCAATCAAGATCTACTTCAAATAGGAGATCAACCACTAGATACTACACTTATTTTTTTGGCAACTTGGTGACCTGGAAAAGTAAGAAGCAACCAATGGCGGCTAGAAGTAATGCAAAGGCAGAATACCGAGCACTCTCCCATGGTATTTGTGAAGGCATGTGGCTGAAACGCTTAGTTGAAGAGATTAGAGTGCTTTTTGAATATCTTATACATTTCGTTTGTGATAATATGGCCACAATCAGCATAGTTAAAAATCCAGTACATCATAACTGGACCAAACATGTGGAACTAGATAGAAATTTTTTCAAAGAAAAGCTAGACTCCAAGGTGTTCAAATTGACCTACATTCCATCACAACACTAGATTGTAGACATTCTAACAAAGGCCCAACCACGGGTAAAGTTTGAAGAACTAAATAAGTTAGAAATGATGGATATTCATTCACCAGCTTAAGGGGGAGTGTTGGAAGATTTGGCACAAGATTTCAGATATCTTGTTAGAAGATCTGACACAATATCTTAGATATTTTGTTGATTATTTTAGTTTTATTCTTCTGTTATAAATATCCTGTAATTTTTTCTGTTAAGACCAGATCATATAGGATCTAAATAAAATATCTAATTATTAGGGATATTCTGTTAGATTAAAAAGAGTTTAAATTTGTATCAGGCTATCAGCTATATAATTTGTGCCCTTGGTTCAGTAGTTTGACAGCAAATTAAATAAAATTATCCAAACCTACCTTCTCTTGAATATTTCTACAAGCTTCTGCTTGACAAAATTATTCAGCACTTTCCCATGACAATAATAACTCCCCTGCTACTAACTACTAACAGTTTCTGTTATTGTCCAAGCAACAGTCTTCCATCCACCTAGGCCCCCTTTTACCTAACTGGGCCTTGCGCTTAAAGGCCATAATCTTTGATCCACAATGGCCAATGGAATCAAAAAAATGGAAAATCAGCAGGTGTAGTTGTTCCCATCACGATTAAAGCATCTTTGTCAACTTCCTTGAGCAAAGAGACATAAAAATTAAAAATTCAAATAGATATGACAATGTAAAGATAAGGAGAGGCATATGCCACTGGACCAACTTTCTCCTCAATTTGATATGCCCAATGCCTCTTAATTTATTGAGCCTCCTAGGTAAAGATTGTTGATAACATTGCTGCAGTATAACCAAAATCCAGTTCCTGTATAAAAGACTTCTCTGAAGACTCCAAATCCACAAATTTGTTCATCCATGTTTGCCCCTTCAATTCTCCCTTAATTGGAGACAGAGAGGTTTCCTAGCAAACAAAGAAAATATTCCAGTGGGATTTTTCATATATTCTAATAGGATTATATCTGGAGTTTTTACTTGATACAATCATCTTGTCCTTCCCTTGACATCTATTTTAACCAAATTCCCTACAACTAACTACTAACATTTTCCATCGGCGTCCACCCAAAAGTCTTCCTCTACCACCACTTGGCCCTGTTTTCACAGTGCTGGACCTTGGCCTTAACATCTTTGTTAACACCATTGACCCCACAACAATCTACCAAAAGACATAAATAACTACAATTTAGCAGCATGTTTACTTCTTCCCATCATTAGAATTACTCGAGAAGCAGAATAACATTATCATTAAACTGCTCATAGATTAGAGAGAGAGAAAGAGGGATTTAAAATAAGGGCAACCAACATTGATAATATATTTCAACATCACCAATGTGAGATACTGCCTTTTAACTTCCAAAGTATCAGCATAGAGAACTGCCTAGTATTGTTACTAATTAATCAGAGTAAACCAAAAAAAAAAAAAAATCTAAAAAATACCACATGGTGGATCATCAGCAATTATTTAAAGATAAATCATTACAACCTCGTCATCTTGCTTGCCGTGACTTTCACCCCCGCTACGGAATTCATCCTCATGGTGATCCATATCTTATCTAGCATTCACAAAAGATGCATTTATAAGTAAGGAACCAAAGGGGAATTGAGTAAAATCGTTTAGAACTCCATCGAATAATACCCAAAAGAAACGGAACCAAATTCATTAATTATCCACAAATTAACTCAGTAAGGACAAACTGTAACACAACTTAGCCATGAGAAAAGGCGCAAAAAGGCCTAGCCCATGAACTGAAGACGAAAAAGAAGATGAATAGATTCAACAAAGAATTACCGGAGTGAAGCTAGAGATTTCCGATGTAGATGCCAAGTCGATTTCGAACTGGGACGGAATCAGAGGCAAGCCCCTAATCCAGAGGCAGTAACAGGATGCGGCGTAGACGGTTCAGCGGCCCATCGAAAGACGGTCCGGGCACCGAAGATGAAGACCCCAGGTGGTTCGCAATTCAAAACGGTGTCGTAAAATGAGGGAAGAATGAACCAGTGGGAGCTGAGGGTTCTCTGATAGTGTGATTTTCGCGACTTTGGCTGCAGATGGAAGAAATGATGGTACTCGCGGCTGTTTTTGAAATGAATATTGAAGACGACACTGCAGAAGTGGGTCGTTTGTTTTTGCTCACGCTAATTGACGTTCAAATACAACTGATCACGATTTTGCAACTTTTGGAAAATGGCTATTCTTGCCCCTTCATTTTTTTTTTTTTTTCCTCCTTGTATTTCATTCACATCAAACTCAATTATACCCCACTTTTTTAAGATTCAATTTTATTTTTTTTTGCAATAATCCTATTTGTTCATGAATCATTTTTAGACCAACTAGTCCACTATTGTTGCTTATCTTTTGATCAACTATTCGTAAATTATTATTTTCCCCTTATTTAGATTATACAATTTTTAAAAAAAATATGTACTTATTTCTTAAAATTTATATATGATCAAAATAATTTCAAAATAATATTTATTTTTTTATTAAAGTATATAATTTACTAAAATTTTAAATTTTATTTTATTGTTATTTATTTTGTTTTAAAAATTATAAATTTAATTTATTGTATAATTTTATTAGATATACACTCATGTTTATGTTTATTATATTATATTTAATACAAATATTATTCTTTGTATTAAAATATAAAGAATAAATTATTTAAATTTAATATTTTATTTTGTAATATATTCTTTGTTTTTAATAATTTTTATCTAATAATTTTATTATTTTGCTAAAATTAATAATTGACTAATTTACATTGATCAAATATAAATAATATTTTTTACATTATATAAATGAAATATATAGGCGTATTATGGGAATATATTCTTTGCTTTTAATATTTGTTATGAATCATATTATAGTAGTTAAATATATATTTAATGCTAGATATATATTTAATACTTATTTCAATGTATAAATAATATACATGAGTTTTTTTAAAATAAATTATAATTGCCTCTTTTTTTTTTTTTTTTGGTTTTAGCATGAAAAGTAAGTCTATATACTTTAGGGCATATTTAGTACATAAAATCAATTTAAATTGGAATAGGAGTTGGAATGAGAATAAAAAAGGAGAAGAGCCTAAGAGTAATAAAGTATGTTTGATATGTCATGGAAGGGAACACGAATATTTGTTCATTCTCACGTTTGGTTGGAGAAAAATAACATAGGAATGGAAAGAAGATGTAGCAAAATGATGTATATGTCCCAATTTTTTTTAAGGAAAAAAAAAAAAAGAGAACCAAGCTAAACATATCCAATCTTCTTTGATGTTCAACATTTTCATCATGCTTCAAACACACGCACAACGAGGGATGACTAGAAGAAGAAAAAAAAAATTACATTTTGATTAATACAAATCAAAACACAAAGCTTCTAATAAGAAAATACACAACGGAAAAGAAAAGACGACATATAATCCAAACCCCAATGGTATAAACTAGCCAAGCATGTACAATGGAGATAAATGGAGATAAAAGATTGAAGCTATAAGTTTCAATTTCATTCATCCACTATTCTCTAAGCTAAAGTCCTTCAGAGAAAGGAAATTGAACTCAAATTGGAGCAAAAAATAAGAAATGATCCAGTTGTCATTGACACTAACACCTATATCTCAAATTAATATGTAAAAGAAGGGATATCGAATAAACAATCACCAGTAATAGTCAATCATTGTAAACCTACTCCCTTAGGTTGTTGTTTAAACTAAGGCTTAATGTTATCGTCAGTGGGTCTTCTCCCTTGAGGATAAAGGTTCTATCAATAAAGAGATAATGATATCATCGATGGTGTAAGGAAGGACAAGGGAAAGATAGTCATTTGATTTCACATTCCCAAAGGTTCTATTAATGTAAAGGGTGCAATATCAAGGCAGCAACAATTGAAGTAGCAACAACAATAGGAGTAGGACAAGAAGAACCAGTTTAACCCATTATCTTTCTAGAAACAGTTGTTCAGAAGGTAGTATTCAAATGAGTCCTCATATGATTTTAATTAAAAAAGGCAAGCACGGTAGTCCTATCCCCTCCAAATTTGAGCATAGAAATGTGTTCATAATGAATCATTTCTCTGCTAAACAAAAGAAGTAATAAATTGTTTCATTTCTTCCTAGTGTACTACCATCTACATTCCTAAATTGGTAATAGCTGCATTAAATTTAGTGAGATATGGGCTTGTTGTTGTGTTAGAGGCCGGATGAGGTGCAATAACAAGTAATGGTGGAATACACTCTAGTGAATATGTAGGCAATGAAGCAAACTTATGAAGAAAAGTAGTAGGAGACACGTCTTTTTTAGAGGCAACCTTCATAGGTTTAATGGCAACATTTTTAGCTTTCATGGCCTCCAAAGAGTGAAAAGACTCTGTCTCAACTGAAAGGGTGGTAAAAAGCTTTCACAGTTCAAAGGCATCTTCTTCCTCAAGCAAGAGAATAGGTGAAAGTAAGAGTTTTACTCTTAAAAGATTGCACTTTAAAGTCACCAGAGATATGTTGCAATTTCTGGGTTTGGAAAAGGTAAGAGGACTTACACATAAGAATGCTTATAGTGGAGGTCTATTTCTTGTTACATAAGGATAAAGCCTTAAGTTAGACTAGCTTGACATCTTCACTTTCCTTTCCAACCTTGATTCAATTTCGACCAAATTTCTTAAATTTCATTGATGCAACTAATCGTTTGTTGAAGTTAACTTTTGGATTTGCACATTCAACTTCATACCTAGAAAGGTTGACACCTATGTGCTTAGCAATAATATTAATGGTCATGTCATATAGAAGTTCCTTAATCTCACCACTTTGCATGGTCTGATTGTGGTTGATAATTATGAAAGACAGATGCAAGGGTAAGCTGTAAAGAATGCACAATGCATAGAACAACTCCAAGTGAGTAAGAGCATTAGTCTTACTTATTTTGGGAAGGATTAATTGATTGATTATGTGTAAAAACATCATGTTGTTAGCAAAAAGTTCATTGAGGTTTACAACGTGAGATTCCCATCTAAGCAACTCCTCTATAACAACAACCTTAGAATATCTAACAAACTCAATTAATTGAAGCTTGTTATTTCATTCAATTCCAACATTAAGGCAGCGAAGCATTGTTATGAGAGTAGGTGAATCTAGAGTAATCCTCATTCCTTGAAGTAACAATCAAGCTTTCATAGTCTTTCTGTTAAAAAATAAAACACCTAGATGAGCCTCAGGTAGACATACTCCTTAAAAGGAAAAAAAAGGCTCCCAACTAAACTTACAAAACATATTAAAGCAATTTAGATTATTTTGATAGAAAAATTCAAGGTTTACCTCTCTTGTTGGTGCAACTTATCGTTTCATATAGTCATTTTCGAAACAAGCCTTAACATTGGATTTATCAAGGATTTTGATGTTGTGCTCATAAGACATGATTGCAAAAGACGCTTATAGGAGGCTACTAATGTAAAACAAAGATGGACAAAGAGGTTAGTAAGTGTCTGGTAATACAGGAAGTGACCAATTTAAAGGAGATTTTTAAAAAGGCATTAATAGAGTAAAATGATGATAAGGGTGGTTATCAGGCATAGAAGGTGAGTTTCACTAGGAAATTAGCGAGATTTAGGGAATATGGTCAAATGGATGGGATGAATGGCAAAAAGGCGTGGGCATGAGAATACAAATTATGTGGATCATTTGAATCTTGCTTGCAAAAGTTTCTGCTAGGTTGATGCATTGGGTAAGGGTAAATGATGGATCCATATATAAGGCCATATGACATTTTTGGGTTAACGAATAAAGCCATAATGTGTGTGTAGACATTCAAATTTCAATTATGACCAGTAAATATCAAATTTTGTAAAATTGTTCCTCTTAGAGGCTCAGTAAAAATGTTTACAAGTTGGTTTACCATTGAAACAAATTTAATAGCAATGTTTCCTTTAGCCATGTGATCTTTGAGAAAGTAATGTTTAATATCAATGTGTTTGATTCTAGAATGTTAAACAAGATTTTTGGAGATGTCAATGGCATTAATGATGTCACATTTGATGAGGATAGCATTTTGTATAAGTATGTAGTCATTAAGTTATTGCACCATCTAGAGAATCTGAGCACAGTATTTTTGCTTCTGATATGGATAGTATTAAGTATTACAAAGTTTTATTTCTTACTATGCCAAAACACTAGGCTTAATCTTATAAATTGACATGTGTCACTTATTCTTTTCTAATTTATCTTGCATCCATCAAAGTCAACATAAGAAAAGCCATGAAGATTGCAAGGAAAGTGTTTGGGATACCAAAGACCTATATGAGTTCTAACTAAATATCGAAGGATTCGCTTGATAGCTGTTAGATGTGACTCATTGGGATTTGACTAGAATCTAGAACACTGACATACACTGAACATTATATTTAGTCTACTAGTAATGAGATACAGTAGTGAACCTATCATCCCTCTATATTTCTTCTGGTTCATTGAGCTACAATGCTGATCCTTATCAAGCTTGAAGGATGTGCTTATTGGAATTTTAATAGGTTTTACCAATTTCATTCCAAAGCACTTCAGTAGCTCTTTTGTATATTTTGTCTGAGGTCTGTTCTTTTAGTTACTTCTCTTGTAAACCCAAAAAGAAGGTTATATCTCTTATTATGCTCATTGTTATAAAGGAAGAAAAATCTTTGCATAAGCTCTCATTAGTAAAGCCAAAGATTATATCATCGACATAGACCTTTACGATAATTATCTAATCATGTGAATATTTAACAAAGAGAATTGTATCTGCCTTGCCTTTTGTGAAGCCATTGTCTATGAGAAATTTGTTGAGACACTCATATTAAGCTCATAAAGTTTGTTTGAGACAATATATTGCTTTACTTAATTTATAGACATGATGAGACTTGTCACTCATTTCAAATCGAGGAGGCTATTTGACGTACACTTTATCTTAAAGATATCCATTTAAGAAAGTACGTTTTACATCTATCTAGTAAAGTTTAAATCCTTTATAACATGCAAATACCAGTAGCATTCTTATGGCTTCAATTCTGGCTATAGGAGCATATGTTTCTTCAAAGTCTATTACATCTTCCTAATTATATCCTTGAGTTACTAATCTGGTTTTAGTTCTAGTAATGCTGCTAGATCCATCTAATTTATTTATGAATACTTTTTTTGTGCCAATAATGGTTTATCCTTCAAGAGTAGGAACTAGTAACCATAGTTGATTGCATGCAAACTAATTTAGCTTTTCCTGCATGGCCATAACCTAATAGTCATTTGTGAGTGCTTCAATTACTTTCTTAGGTTCAATCTGAAACACAAACTCCATATGATTTATAGTTCAGTATAATGAAAGTGTCTTTATTCCTTCCATTTGATCTCTAATGATGAATTCATTTAGGTATTTGTTGAACATCTCCACTCTTTAAGAATTCTATGTTTGTAAGGTGTAACTGCCTGTTCTTGAGAAATGGGGTCGACATCCATGTTTGACTTGCCTTCAATAGTATGCTCTACACTAGTATCTTTAGAAGTTACTTTAATAATAGGAACCTCAGGTTGTTTCATAGACATATAATGTGACTTAGGAAATTTATCATCATTATCATTTTTCCAAGTAGGGCATTTGAGAAAGCACATTATCTTCAGTAAAAATAACATGTATAGTTCTAACCATACAAAGGAGACTTATATTTTTCCTTTCAACAACTTCTTTTGTTGTGGTGTTTTAGGAGCTTAAAAGTTATAAGTAATTCCTAAATTAGCATAGAATTCATTAAAAATTTTATTTATAAATTCTTTGCAATGATCACTTCTTATTGAAGTGATGCAATATGCCTTTTTATTTTGAACAATGGCACAACAGTTTTTAAAATATTCAAAACATTCATGTTTATGAGCAAGAAAGTATATCTATGTGTATCTTGAAAAATCATTAATAATAATAAAATCATAATTTTTACATCATATGCTTTGAGTTTTGATGAGGTTAAATAGATCCATATGAATGAGTTGTAGTAGTCTTTCAGTGCTCAAGTAATCCTTTGATTAAAATGCAAATATTACATGTTTACCTTGTTGGCAGACACCATAGATGTGATCTTTTTCACATTTCAACTTCAGTAAGCTAGAAACCAATTCTTTTGAAGACAACTTTGATATTAATTGCATGTTTGCATGTCCTGATCTTTTATACTAGACTTAACAAAGATTTTGTAGAAAAGAGAGACATTTATAGGATTCTATTTTATCAGTATGTAGAATATAAGCATTATCATTTCTTCTTCCTTGAATGATGATGTACCTTCTTTAGCTATTAAAAAAGAAATAGAGTTAAATATCACATCATATCCTTTGTCATATAATCAACTAATACTAATTATTTTATGTTATAGACTATTAATACGATAAACATTGTCAATGATAAGAAAAGAATTTATGAACACTTTACTTAAGCTTATGATTCTTCCCTTTTTGTTTTCACCGCAGTGACTATTCCACAAGTTCCTTTTATAAGAGAAATAAAATGACTTTTGTTTCCAATCATATGCCTAGAGCAACTAACATACAAATATTGTCCTTTTCTTCTTTTGGATTCTAGTGAAACCTACAAAATAATTTAGTTGATTTTAAGTACCCAACGTTTCTTGGGTTTTGAAAAGGTTAGTGCATTGGTCATCAACGAATGTTTTGCTAATGAATAATCATTGACCAGATTACCATTCTTTCTATAAGCATAGCATAATTTTAAAACTTCCATAAATTTCTTCTTATTAGTTTGTATGTTCTACTTATAACATATTACAATTTTATCAAGATTTTAGATTTTTTTTACCTTTAACAAATCTAGCCAAATCATTTGTGAGATTTTCTACTTCTACTTTTAGTTCTTCATTTTCTAATTTTAGTTCATTCATTGAAAATCTTTCAATTTCTTTTTCAAGAAGCTCTTTTTCAACTTTTAAAGAACCAAAGATTTTCAAAACTTTCAAGTAATCACTTTTAAGTCTTTTGTATTTTAACATAATTGTGTTAAACTCATTCAGCACCTCATTAAAAGTATTCAAAAGTCCATCATAAATTAATTGCTAAGTTACCTCATTTTCATCACTTTCCTTAAGATGATCACTTGTCATGAGACATAGATCATTAGTACAAATGTCTATCACAAACAAGCACAAGTTTGCTATATTGTCCTTTTCATTATCACCAAGGTTTGAGGCTAAATCATCGTCACTCTAGGAGAAATTTGCCAACATTATTTTCTTTTGTCTTTGTTAAATAGACAGTCAGCTATAATGTAGTTAGTTCTCTTAAATATTAATAAAACAATATGTAAGAATAAACAAGCATGTTAATCATATCTCAATGTAACAATTATTTCACTTTAAGATGGGTGAGGACATTATTGTTATCACGATAACCTTTATACAATATGCTAATGTGAATAAAATAAGGACGATTTGAATACCATCTACTATCATAATTGAAAATAATATTACAATTGTGGTAAAATATCTAGAAAGTTAGAGTATTTATATGAACAAGATACTTGAAAGATATAGAAAGAAATATGGGGGAAGAGAGTGTTTCTTTACTTAATTCATGAATGTTGTTTATACTATCACACAAAGCTTCTATTTATAGGTTAGGGGTCTTTAAGAGGTTATAATGTATGGGAACTCAATTGTGTGTATCTATATTAATATACATGGGGAAAATCAAAGGATTGTGAATACATTCATGTCATGGAGAAAGCCAAAGGTTGTATATACATTCATGGGGATAATCAAAGGTTATGAGATGTATTGTGGACATTCATATATAATATTTTATAACACTTCCCTTTGAATGTCCATAATAAATATGCTTATTGATATGCGTTATTGGCTGTCTTGTTAAAAACCTTACCAGGAAAACCTAAAGGGACAAAACCATAGCTAAGGAAAAAAAGTAAAGCTTGCATCTCCCTCTTATTGTAGCATCATTGAAGGTCTCTTAATTGGCATATTCCAATCTAGGGAACTAATTTTTCAAATGTTGCGGTTGGTAATGCCTTAGTGAATAAATTTGCTAGATTATCACTTAGAACAAATTTGTTGAACATTAATCTTACCATCTTTTTGAAGATCATGAGTGAAGAAGAACTTTGGTGAGATATGATTAGTCTTATTTCCTTTGATGTATCCTCCTTTAAGTAAGGTTATATAAGTGACATTGTCTTCACACAATATCATTGGGGCTTTTTGATTAAGTGATAGACTACATAATTCATGAATATATTAAATCATGGATCTTACCCATACATATTCTTGACTTGCTTCATGAATTGCAAGTAACTCAGCATGATTTGATAAAGTAGTAGCTATAGTTTGTTTTGTTGAATGCAAAGATATAGTTATATCACTAAATGTAAACAAATAGCCTGTTTGTGATCGTCCTTTGCGTGGATCAAACAAATACCTTGCATATGCATAACCAATTAATGGTGAACTATATTTATTTGAATAAAATAAACATTTATCAATTGTTCCTCAAAGGTATCTAAAAATATGTTTCATTCCTTTCCAATGTCTTTGTATTAATGAAGAATTATATCTTGCTAGCAAATTTACTAAAAATATTATATTTGGTCTTATGCCATTAACTAGATACATTAGTGCCCTCATAGCACTAAGATATGGTACTTTAAGACCAAGAAGTTCTTCACCTTCCTCTTGAGGTCGAAACAATCCTTTGCCACTTCAAGTGATTTAACCACTATAGTTGTACTAATGTTCTTTGTTTATGTAAAATTGCTCTAGTATCCTTTTGACATATGTTGACTGATAAACAAATATTCCTCCTTCAAAGTGTTCAATTTGTAGTCTAAAACAATATTTTGTCTTTCGAAAATCTTTCATCTCAAACTATCCTTTTAAGATTTCACTGCTTCTGAAAGACATTTAAGAGTTCTGATAATGTTCAAATCATTAACATATACTGTGATGATAACCAATTCATATCCTGATCTTTTTATAAAAACACATAAACTAATATGATTATTTTTGTATCCCTTTTGTAGCAGATATCACTAAGGCGATTATACCATATGCGCCCTGATTGTTTTAATCTATCTAAAGACCTTTGTAACTTAATTAAGTATATTCTTCGGTCACTCAAATTATATGCTTCAGGTATCTTAAATCATTTAGGGATTTTTATGTATATAACTATATATCACTATCAAGTGATCCATATTAGTAGGTTGTAATAACATCCATTAGGTGTATATCAAACCTTTTATAAATAACTAGACTAATCAACTATTTAAAAGTATCACATTCACCACAAGAAAGTAATATCATTGTAATCAATTCCTGATCTTTGTGAAAAACCTTGTGCCACAAGTTGTACTTTATATCTCACAATTTCATTTTTCTCATTTCATTTTTGCACAAAGACTCATTTGTACCTAACTGGTTTTACACCATTAGGTGTTCAGACTATAGGTCTAACAACTTCACGTTTCGCAAGAGAATTTAATTCAGCTTAGATTGCAACTTTCCAATTTGGCCAATTTTTTCTACATTGACATTTTTTTATGGATTTTGGTTCATGATCCTCATTTTCCTTTACAATTTTTAGTGTTACATTATATGTAAAAATGTTGTCAACAATAGTTCTAGATTGGTTCCATATTGTTCCAATGTTGACAAACTTAATGAGATCTCATTATTTTCTTCACTTTTAGGTGCTTAAATCTCTTCTAGAGATTTTTTGTTAGTTATGCCTACCTTGTCATCTAAAATATCTATTTCCTCAATCTGATTGTTTATTTGCTCCTTTTCTTTTTGAAAGATTCTTATCTTTAAAATCGATTAGTCTACCATGCTTTAGGCATGCTTAATCCTTAGTTGCTATAGTATTTGGTTGTCCTTTAGAGACCTTAATATAAATTGGAGCATTTTCATATAGAATATGTGACTTTGTCACTTTCTTTGGGTCAGTGAATGCATCTGGCGATTGATTTGTAATATTTTGCAAATGAATTATTCTTTTAACTTTGAGTTTACATTGCTTTGTACAAGGATTAAACTGGTGTAGTGTTATGCATTCCATGTAATTTGTTTCTCCAGTTATTTTTTTTCTCCCCCTAATGCAAGGAAGTTATTTTCATCAAAATGACAATCAATAAAATGTGTCGTAAACATATATCTAGTCTGGGGTTCTTGATATTTAATTATTAAAAGGGATTTATACTTAACGTATATTCCTAACCTTCATTAAAGACCTACTTTGGTGTGATATGGTGGAGCAATTGGAACATAAATAGCGCACTAAAAAAATCCTCAAGTGAGAAATATTTGGCTCCTGATCTAAAGTCAATTGCATATAGGAGAATTTATGATACAGTCTTAGCCTAATGCATACAAGTGTTGCAACATATAAAATGGCATGTACCCATGTACTAATTGAGAGTTTTATTCTCATAAGTAATAGTCAAGCAATTAACTAAAGGCCCTTAATGAACGATTCTACAAGACCATTTTGTGTGTGTATATGAGCAATGAGATACTCCACAGTTATCCCAATTGACATACAATATTCTTTAAAAGCTTGGGATATAAATTCACTAGCATTATGAAGACGAATTGTCTTGATAGGATAATCTGGACATTTAGATCACAATCATATTATTTGATAAAGTAGTCTTGCAAATGCCATATTATGCATTGATAATATATAAACATATAATCATCTACCAATACCATAAAGTATCTAAATGGTCGTCAAGGTGGAGCTACAGGTCTACATATGTCTCTATGAATGCGTTCAAGAAAGGTAGGAGATTCAATCCTAACTTTTGTTGGTGACTATCATATAATCAATTTCCCTTGAGAACATGTAGCACAAGGGAACTAATTAGATAAAAGAATCTCCTAATTCTTTAATGGATGCCCATTTGAATTCTCTATAATTCTTCGTATCATTATTGATCTGGGATGACCTAACTGGTTATACTAAATTATAAATGTATCCTTTGAATTAGTGAACTTCTAGTTCACTACAATGTATGCTTCAGTTGTGTTAATACGTGTGTTGTACAAGTCGGAGGATAATGCAAACAACCTTTCTAATATACGTTTTTCTCTCAAAACAACTGAAGTAATGTGGAGATACTCCTTATCACTTTTATTTATTATCACAATGTGAAAACCATTAAGGAGTATATCTTTGAAGATTAGAAGAGTGCCTCTTGATTAGTTAATAACAAAACTTCCTTTAGAATGAATTTTGTTCCATTAGGTAAATAAAATGTGGCTCTTCCAAAGCTCTCAATTATATTAATCGTGTTTGATATTGTATTCACTTTTGCCTCCACTTTAATAAAAGATGAGAAATATTTCTTACTTCTAAGTATAGTGTGAGTTGTTGAACAATTAGCTAAGCATATGTCTTCATCAACGTTTTTGTAGTCACGTAAAGAAAGAGTAATGTCCATACTTCTTGATATCAAAACAAAAATAAATATAATAAGTTTTTAGGTTACATAAAAGATAACATTATAACAAATTAGAATGAAAGACACAATATTGCAATACATTAAAGGAAATTAACTTTAAACATAAATTTGTTATACATAAAAAAAAAAAGTATTAGCATTGCCTTCTGCTGAGTCAAAGAAGTCTACAACATTTAAATTGGTCATCCCCAAGGGCTCATCAAGGAGGTCATTATCATCATGATTGATAAAATTTGCCTCTATAGTATTTTTCTTTTCCTTCAGGGAAGCTTGGTAAAATTCAATGAGATGTTTAGCATACTACAGGTACGTGACCAAATGCCCTTTCATGTTATATTTCAAGTATGAGTTTTCAGATTTCTTGACATCTTTATTTTGTGGTGCCTTACCTTTACCTTGTGAATTTTCATTACCATGACCACCACGTTGATTAAAGTTATATCATCCTCGACCATGTCCACAACTGTAGCCACCACCACGATTGTGACCATTAAATGTTACCATATTCACTTCAGAGAATGAAATGGAACCAGTTAGGTAAGATTCATGGTTTTTCATCAAAAGCTAATTATGTTACTCAGCCACTAGAAGACATGATATCAAGTCTAAATACTTTTTAAATCTCGCTCTTTATATCACTGTTGTAGGAGCATATTCAAGGCATGAAAAGTAGAGAATATTTTATTTAACATATTATCATCAATAATATTTTCTCTGCATAGCTTCAATTAAGAGCTAATTTATAACAATGCGGAGTTATATTCACTAACTAATTTAAAATCTTACAATTGTAAGTGCATCATATCGAGCTTTTAGGAGAATGACCATTTTAAAATGATCATATCTCTTTTTCAAATTTTGCTATAAGATAAGAGGATCTTTCACAATGAGGTATTCATTTTCAATCCTTCATCTAAATGATGGCATATAGAAATCATAGCCTTAGTATATTCTTGGCTTATTGCTTCATTTCCTTCTTTTATTGTCTCTCAAAGACCCATAACATTCAAATGCATTTTGACATCAAGTGTTCATGACAAATAATTTTTGCCGAATATGTCAAGGCTATAAATACATATGATTTTATAGGGCAATGTTAACTTAGAACAATAAATATATTCATCAAATTCTCATTGTCAAGAGAATAAAATGTCATAAATAGATATCAAGATATATTCAATTTATATGTATGTAGTTGAAATTATGCACTTTTATATATAAATAACATATGTGCATCAATATATGAAACATACGCAAAATAGAATCCATTAGAACATAAAAATGTTTATCATTTCATTTGAATATAAAAGAAAAGATCATATATTATACATACGGTGGATCATGAGCGTGTAAGGATATAAGGTGAAGTGATTTCATATACTTTGAACAATACCTCAATTACCCAAAACTCAAATCAGAAGAGAATCATGCTGATAACATGTTGTAAAATACGTAGAAAGTAAAAGTATTTCTATAAACAAGATACTTGAAAGAGATAAAGAGAAATGTGGGGAAAGAGAGTATTTCTTTATTCAACTCATGAATGTTGTTCATATCATCACATAAAGCCTCTATTTATAAGATATGAGACTTTAAGGTGTTACAATATATGGGAACTCAATGGTTTGTATCCATATTAATGTATATGGGAAAAATCAAGAGATTGTGAGTATATTCATGTGCATGGAGAAAGTCAAAGGTTATATACACATTCATGAAAATATTCAAAGGTTGAAGGGTAACATATTCATGGGGATATTCAAAGGTTGTGGAGTTACACATTTAAGGGGGTTTAGGATGTAAGATGTATTATGGACATCCATATATATTATTTTACAACAACAATACCTTTTTAAGGTAATTTTGTTGAAGAAGTGAGAAAACATAGGTAAGGGAACAAATACTTTTTTTGTTTTAAGTTTACAACATAAAAGAAATAAAAAGGCTAGAAGATTTGGCCAAAGAAGGTGATAGCCTTATCGATTAGTTCCCATGGTTTGATCCTTCCTAATAAAACGCAATGTGTTCAAATTGATCGCTTTTACACGAGAAAATGGCACAACCCTGTAAGCCTAAGTATTCCTCATTGATTGATAACATATAAGTATCACAAGATTTTATTAGTAAATTATACTTACTCTTATTTTTTCAAAGAATACAACTAGACACAACCATTTAACATGAGTGGTGTCCTTAATCATATATAAGCATATTATATACTCACACATACACTCACAACTGTAATCACTTTAATGACATACCTTTTGCATTATAGGGTAGTGAAAAAATGAGAACATTGGCTTAAGCCATTAGGCATAGATGCAACAAGTGTGTGACTAATTAATTTAATGATCCACAAGAGCAAATATTCACCTTTTCATAATAGGTAGTTTTCTCATTTAAAATGCTCCATCATTTTGATACCAAAGATTTCATTCAACAATTAAAGACAACTAAAGAAATAGCGTATTTATGAGTAAAATATAATCAAACTTCCACATTAAGTATCTTAAAAATGTTAGATAGAAGAAAACATAACTACATTTTGTAAAGGTTAATTCTAAATGAAATAAAATTAATGGGTAAATTAAAAAGTTAAGGTAAAAATAAGAAACTAAATTAATATGAAATAAAAATAAGGTCAAAATTGATATATAAGATAAAATTATACAAACAAATTTAAATGAAATTAAATTAAATACCAAAGTAAAATTTGAGATTGTTGTGAAATTAATCGGGGCATACAAAAATATATAACAAGAATAGAAATGAAAATTGAGATGAAAGGTCTTATTGGCTTAGATACTTCTCCTTGTATGTAACTTTATTTATATGCCTTTAATCCATAAAGATAGCCTTATAACTTACAATAACATAAACAAAAATTAATTTACATATTTGTACAATATAAATCATTTGGAAGTTATAAAGTATAGTGGTTAAACATGAAATTAAATCCAAAGTGTCATTTTTTAGAGGGTTATGGACATCCATATAAATATATTATTTATATAATTTTTGTATCTTATTAAATTTTTAGTGGAATAAAAACTCAACAAAGGAAAAAGGAGTATACAATTTTTTTTATTGTAAGTTACCTCGTTAAGAACTTTACTTAAAAAAACTCAATGTGGCATGTCTTTTGCTTCATTTGATAACAATATCATTAATATCTTTGAATTAGCCAATTCCAATATTTATACAAACTTTCTTTTTGAGTTACATTGCACAGACTTTTCAAATGTGGCATTTTGTAATATCTTAGTGAACAAATCTATCACATTATAACATAAACAAATTTGTTGCATATTTATTATCATGTTTCTAAAATCATGGATGAAAAACAATTTGGTGAAATGGATCATATATAAGTGGTCCTTGACTTGCTCATAAATATATTGAATTGGAGAATTTCCAAAGCTATTCAATAACATAAAATACATATTAGTCTTCAAGGCTTTGACATAAAAAAAATTTATAACCACTTAGCTACCTCTAAGTGCATTAAAATATTCCCCACACTATTTACTATTCAATTGAAGGTGAGGTTGTTAGTTATAAGACAATCAAACAAAATATGATATGGATGCTTGTTATCTAAACATGTTTAGTTTTTTTGTTATTTTTTATTTTCAAGACATTTTATAATATTAAATTAATACTCATATTTCGAATATAAAGAAGTATGAAATTTATAGATAAATATAAAATAAGAACAAAAAGTTTTATCTTATTGTTATAACAAGAATGCTTTAAAGATTGATGTCACATCAAAATAATTTGTATATAATTTATTAATAAATATTATTAAATAGATATATGACCACATATTTAGAAATGAGATTATAAACAAATCGTTTGTTGAAAAGCGTATATAATCCATAATATTTATAAAACTAAGCATACTCTAATGTAAACTTTTTTTTTGGTCAGCCTAATGTAAACAAGTATAATAAGATTAGGTCGACAAAAAATGGTAAAAAATTACCTTAAATCAAAGAAAAAATAAATTTTATTTAAACAATTCTAATCATTTATAGTCAAATTATGTTGGTAATATGTTATAAAACTAATAAGAAAATATATGAACATATAACAAAAATAAAAGAGACTATTGATGGGAAAAGTTTCATTCACATGGATACATCTTCTTAATACATAAATATATTTATTCGTCTTGAAATCATAAAAATAAATCTACATATTACAATAACATAAATAAGAACTGCTTTACATAATTTTATAACATAAAATATTTAAGAGTTATACTTTTATACATATATATATATATATATGTAAAATTAAATATGAGAAAGGATTGATCAGTCATATACATAAATATATTATTTATAAGGTAGATAAATTAAAAAATAGCATTTAAACAAAATTAAAAAACTTCAATATTCTAATTTGAACCGGTGCTGTGCATTTTCTACCCCACTTTGGCGTCCGTGTCTCACTCGAAAGCCTTGATCCTTCAGTATTCACTAGGTAACAATTCCCAGTGCGAGTTCTGCATCTCGCTTTCCCTTCCTTCCTCAGATCTAAAGCCGCATCCGATTGAATCCATGGCTACACCCGATCACTTGTTCAATCTCCGAAACAACTTTTACTTGGGTGCCTACCAGGCCGCTATTAACAGCAGCGATGTCCACAATCTCTCCCCGGACGATTCCATCGAGCGAGACTGTCTCGTTCATCGTTGTTACATCGCCCTCGGTCAATTACAGGTATTCCATTTCCCTTGAATTTCTTCATCTCTTTACTGTATCTTATTTTTTGATGATTTTATCACGCAATTCCCTACCTGCGCTCAATTGAGTTTTCTTTTTCAGTTTGTAATCAGTGAGATCGATGCCTCGGCAGCCACGCCTCTTCAGGCGGTTAAATTGCTAGCTCTCTATTTCTCGAGCCCTGAAAGCAAGGTTGGGCTTTTAAGATCTTGCGATTTTCCGTTAAAGCATTAGTCATTTTCTGATTTAAATTTTTATATGCCCTTTTTTGGTGATTCTTGGTTTTCGCTTTTGAGATTACAGTTTGATATGATTTTGGCTTGTGTCTTGCGTAGGAATCTACGATCTCGAGTCTAAAGGAATGGCTGGCAGATCCTGCTATTGGAAACAACTCTACTTTGAGGTTGATTGCTGGGATCATATTCATGCATGAACAGGACTACAATGAGGCCCTCAAACACACTAATGCTGGAGGCACCATGGAATTGTATGTTGTTTGGGTTTAGTGTTTACCTTTATTTGTTTTCTATATTCTTCACCACGATCTTATTTATGTCAATATATATGTGATTCATTCTGTGTGAATAATATGTGTAGTCTCTGATCTACCAGCAATTTATGTTTCTTTTACTTGCATTTGATTTTTAACGAGCTTTTTCAGTGAATAATGTCTTTTGTACTCTCAAGCCTTGTTTGCTGTATGGTAGTGGATGCAATAATGCTATCATCTGGGTTACCATAACAAAGTTAATGACTTCCTGCACCTACTTTGCTGAAATCTGTTACCATTCTTAAGTCATCAATTTAGCTTTGATTATGTTTTAATGCTGTATTAATTCAGGATACCAATCTTTTTCCTTTTTCTCCTTAATGGAGACAAACATAATTTTACCTTTTCTGAAGCAAATTCCCTGTTGTGAGCTTTTTATGTTCATGACCCTTCCATCAGCCCGTGAATCTATCTTTATCTACCTCACAAGGCTTAAAAAAACCAGTGGTTCATTAAATTATTTATTTTGCAGGACATCTTACCGAGATATTACCTGCTTTTATGAATTAAATTCATACTACAGTGTACAGGGATTAAATTATGATCCTAAAAGTCAGCACTGTAACCTGCTTTCTTCTTACTTGACAAAGCCTATTCGTTGCTTAGCTGTGGCTAGCAAGGAACGTTTGTGCTTTGACAATTCAATTAAGCATCTTTTGTTTCGTGATATCTAAAACTATTGTGTGAAAAAAATGTGGTAGGCTTCTTTTGAATATTCATTTCACTTAAGAAGCTTTGCCCTTTGCCACTGGCCTTCTTGTTGTTGCCATCTCTTGCACTGAAGCTCTAATATTACGTAGGAAAGCTAAAGTTTTGCTGGTGCTGCTTTTTCTTTGGCCAAGAAACTTTGATATTGATTATTTATCCTCATAATCTCTGAGAATATGATCCATGTCTGAAGTGCTGCTTGGAAGAGCAATGATTTTGTAGTGCATAGTGGAAGTTTCTCAGCCTGACTGTATTTCATCTGGATTTTCAGGCATGCTCTGAACGTCCAAATATTTATTAAGATGCATAGGTCTGATTATGCTGAGAGGCAACTCAGGGTCATGCAACAGATTGATGAGGATCACACATTAACCCAACTCGCCAATGCATGGCTAAATTTGGCAGTGGTATACCAAATTTTGTTCACCCCTTATAGTATAAATAACTGGGTTTTTTATATAATAATATATAAATTGATTTAGTTATTTATTTTGGTTGGGGAGAAAGAACCTGAGTAATACTGATATTGTTCCTATCTAATTAGGGTGGCTCTAAGATCCAGGAAGCATATCTTATCTTCCAAGATCTATCTGAGAGGTATCAATCAACCAGTTTGCTTTTAAATGGTAAGGCTGTTTGCTGCATGCACATGGGGAACTTTGATGAAGCTGAAACTCTGTTGGTGGAAGCACTAAACAAGGTAAGTTAAAAATAATCAATATAGTAACTGTTAGTAGTCCTGATACATCCATCATGGTTTATTTTTGTATTCATTCATAGGTTTGACTAGACATGAAGCATCCTTTTGAGTGATGATTCTATTTTGGATTTTTTCCTTCAAATTTTAGATGGAGTTTCCAGGTTCAACTGAATCTTAACTCTCCTGGCCTTCTCTTTGTAGCTATTGCTTTTTAAACCTATTAGCTATATTGAAGTGGCTCATGATAGCACCTTTCTTTTTCTTTCTTTTTTTTAATAAATTTTAAATCTTATAGATACTGATGAAATATTTGGTAATTTGTGCAGGATGCCAGAGATCCTGAAACTCTAGCCAATTTGGTTGTTTGCTGTCTTCATCTAGGCAAACCATCTTCCAAATCTTTCAGGTGACTATTGAAACATTTCTCTCATCAACTGATACTTCTCTATGAATTGTTACAACTGGTGATTGGCATGGTCTCATAACTTACAAAAAATCTTTCAAAGTTTTAAGTATACTAGTAATAAAGATTTGATAAACAACTGGTTAAATTCATTTACTTGGTTTTCTGGACCCGACTTCATTAGCCAGCAGTATACGAGGTGTTTTTGTTATATGATCAGTGACACCTTTTTGTGCCCCCCCCCCCCCCCTTTCCCCCTCATATGTCTGTAATATGTCTTTATTGCATGTCTTGATTGAAATTCTAGCATGATGTAGCATCATACAATAGTGCTGGCCAGATCTTTTGATTGTTCCTTCAAAAACTTGTTTTAAAATATTAAATCAGGTCTTCTACATTTTGTATAAGTTGGGGCCACCCAGGAACATGTGAAGTTGGAAATTGTCTTGCTAACTGGAATACTTAATTGTGAGTTAAGTTAACTGGTCTCTTGAGTTAAAATTTTGACTGATTAGTGTATGAAGACAACCATAAAAGGATTTAGAGCTTTTGACATCCTTCAAAGAATTTCCTGAGGTGTTATTCAGAAGCCTTTTTCCTTTAAAAATTGTTTTAAAATTCTAAATCAGGTATGATGCAATTTGTATGAGCCAGGGCCACAGGAAATGAGGTTGGAAAGTATGGAAAGTATCTTGCTAACTGGAATCTTTAATTGTGGTCAAGTTATCTTAATTGTTTACTTGAGTTAACCATTTTGACTGATGAGAGTTTGAAGACAACGATAAAAGGATTTTAGAGCTTTTGACTTCTTTTAAGGAATTTCCTAAGTAATTGTGCAGGAGTCTTGTGGCTTATAATATTAATGTTAGAATTTGGTAATTCACCGTCAGGTTATTGCCATCTTTGAGTTTAGACCCGTTTGTTTTGTTTCAGAGTAATAGAGTTGGATCCTTAAAGTAGGAGGCCTGAGGGCTAAATTGGTTACCTTGTACTTATTGGCATCTAGATATATCGTATTACACTTTGACTTCCGTTTTAAGCAGGTTGGAACTTGGATGTTCTATTAATTGGTTTTATTTACGAGTCTTGATGGTCAATCACCTATTGCTTTCCTTCATGACCGTTGAAATTTAAAGCTCTTCTCCATTGTCCTACTGTTGACTGCCTCCCAGTTTGCTTCTTTGAGATTTTCACTTTATCCCTTTTTTAAATAGCTTTTTCCTGTTTTATGGTTTATTTATTGCTTAATGCTTGCATCAATATAGTGCCCTGCTATACCTTTACCTATTTATAGTGTGGGTAGCACTCATACAATGAAGTTATGCAAAATTTGGCAATTTGCTATATTAAAAGTCTCGTACAAGTAGTTTGCATACAGAATTATGCTTGTGTCAAGAATTTGTGTCTATATCATTTGTGTTTCCAGAAAAATAGTGAAGATAGGAATCTTAGTTCATCACTTCATCCTAAGTTCGGATTCAATGCTTCAATACCAATCATACATTTGGCTGAAGAATGAAATTTTCAGACCCTATTTTGTGACATTTCTATTTATGAATAATGAGTGACCTTAATTGTTTTGCAGCCAATTGAAACTTTCACACCCAGACCATGTACTTGTTAAACGGGCAGCGGCTGCGGAAGAAAGCTTTGATAGAGCACTACAATCGTTCACTTAGTGAGTTTATGAATTAGTTTCTTTCAGCCTTCCAATGTTGTTATCGTCTGCTCATGCAATTTCTCTCACTTAATTGTGGCTATTCAAATGCTCTAGTTAGAACACAATTGGTTGGGTACTGTTGTGTCAATCAAATTTTATGGCTTTGTTTGGTTTACTTTTGATGTGATGTTGTAATAGCTACACCTTATATTAATATACAGGAAATTTCTTTATATTGAATTTTAATTTTACATGTAAAGCAAGAAATACCAATTTATTACATCACTTAGTGTATCTCAAAGCGAGACTATGAGCTCATGAGACTAAGAACTAGTGGTTTTTAATGCGCTGCAAAATTAGAGATAACCACGCGGGTTGGGACCTTGGACCAACGGGGTTTTCGATAAAGGACATATGGATCAAGACCCAAAGAGAGTAGGCTACTTCAATGCCTTTGATAAGGACTTGACCATCCATTGACCAGTAAACTTCTAATTACCAAAGTAATCTTTCGACATTTATGTACAATAATTTTTTATTATTATACACAAATTTGGAAGAATTCAATTATGCAGTGCTCGACCTCCGAGAGGCTGTGGCTTCCGCAGCAGAGTCAGTGGAAAAATCGAATTGAAAATTCTGTACTAAAATGAGTAATTGAGTATGCCAATCTAAGCATGTAAGTTGTCAATTTTGGTGATTTTCAAAAACTGAAATTGATAAATTTCTTAAATTTTTTAGCTGATGGTCCAAAGTGCTATACTAAATTGTATCTGCAAGATTCGTTTAGAGAAAAACTCTAGCCAGACAGGTTATACTTCCTAGAATGAAGGACCACCATAAATAAACTATAGTTGTGACTAAACCACTGCTCTGAGGTCTCGGATCTCAATGTCTGTGTTCATGCTTTATGCACGCAAATGGACTGAACTTGAGGAGTCCAGAATGAGGAATGATGTCTCGCTTTTTACTGGAAGGTGTCATAAAACAATTTTATTGGAAGAAGCCATTTTCCCTTTTGCCTTTTAAATTGAACATTAAATTATTGCGTATTATTGATATTAAATTTGATGTTAAATTTTGAATAAAATGTAAAATACAGGAGTAAAACTAGATAATTTTAGAAAAAAAAAAAAAAGACAGCCTTGTCTATTTTTAAACTAAGCAAATTTAATTAAAATTTTATGAAATTAAATAGATGAAAAGTGCATAAGTGAAAATAACATAATCCATCCTTAACCTATTAGAATTATTACTAAATTTGTAATTGCCTTAATTAAAAGTTTTAATTATATAAAATTACAAAATATGTTTTATCATTTTATGTTATTTTTTGACCCTCCACTTCCTAAACCCATCTACCAATTCCTCTTGATGATCCTTGCACGTTAGCTGGCTCCACAATTAACTTTGAAAATATTCAGATAGCAAATCATGGAAAAGTAGACCGAGAAGAGGACTCACACTCACAAATCACCTACTTTAACAGTATAATGATTTTGCTGGTAAATGCATGTGAGATGAAACACCCACGAGGCTTCCATCCAAATGGATTTGGATTACTTACTCTCCACTTCATAGGCTCATTTGAGTCTGAAAATTTAATAGCATAAATTTAAATATATAAATAAAATTTTAAAAATAATTTAATATTAATAAATATTACTTTTCTAAGAAAATTATCATGGATATAATATTTTAAATTATATTTTTATGCAAGATGATATTTGATAAAAAAACAATATATTATAGCTTAAAACATATTTTATTTTCTTCAACAGGTATAAGAAAATGACTTAAAATATTAATATGTTTTATGATCATTTTTTAAAAGAATTAATGTTTGGTAAAATTAAATGATTTTTTAAATTATTTATATATTTAAATATGAGTTATTGAATAACATGTATGAACTATAACACCTCCACTATGTGGAATGCAAGTGATCCAAATCGTTAAAGATACAACTAATTCCCTTTTTTCTTTTTCTTTTTTCTTAAAAAAGACAACATCTGTATATAGAATTCCAATCCTGAGTTAGTTTAGAATTAGATAAACTAACATGCTTCATAAAAGAATCGAATCGGAGACTAACTCAATAATACGGCTTGTCACGTCATTTAAATAGCCTCGATCTCAAATTTTAACATGAACAAATATTATAAATTATGATGTAATAATAAATAAAATAAATATATACTCTTTTATTTTTAAAATTTTTTAAACATTTTTTTATATTAAATAAGAGAAGTATTAAATTAGTTCTTTATTCTTATATTTTGTAATAATTTAATTTTTACAAATAACTATAATAAATTAATATTTCATAAAAATTATTTTATTCAAACTTAGTCTTCATTAATATAAATAGAATTATTAATCTTATGTAAATTTAAATTTATAAATGACTAATGTTTTACATATTTAAATTTATAAAAAATTAATTTATTACGATTAATTTATAAAAAATTATATTGTCATAAATTATAAAAATGAGAGGTCAATTATATATTTTTTTAAATGTTAATTTAACCAAACCTATAGTTTCAAAAAAAAAAAAAAAAAGGTAGGTGCGACTCTAAGAAAAATTTCAATGGCAAAAACAAGACAATACTATTGTTATGCCGTTGCTATCCAGTGAGAAAGTCAAGGGGTCAACTTTGACAAACGCATTGTAAATGATTTAGCAATATGAATTTTTATAAAAAATTAAAAAATAAAAACCAACTGCATGTGTTTGTAATTGAACAACTGGAACCCATGACTAAACATCTTCGACGTGTAAAATATTATTTTGATATTTTATTTATTATAAAATTATTATTTTGACATCTTATTTATTGAAATATTTAAAATAATCTTTTATTCTTTAAAAAATATCACATTTAGATCCAGTTTTTTTAAAAGATATCAAATTTAATAATTTGAATTTAAGATTTAGAGTTTAATAAAAAAATTAAATTAAATTTTTTTAAAAAAAATAAAGAATTAAGTATAATATTTTTTAATAAGTAGAGACCATGTTAAAGGTTTTAATGAGTGAGTAACTAAAATATTAATATTGTAATAAGTGAGTAACTGAAAATATATTTTTTTCTATTTTCAATAAAGACTGAGAAAAAAAAAAAGAATAATAAGGGTACTTTTTTAATTATTTTTTTAATATAATTTATAATTAATGGATCAAGAGTATGTTTATTTTACCCTTTGAAAAAGTTGAAAAGTTTATTTACACATAAAAATGTAAATTTATCCTCATACTGACTTGCGTTATTTTTTTTTTTTTATTTATGTATTTTCTCCATACCTCTATTTATATTGAAATGATAAAAATTTATTTATATGTTAAATAAACGTTATTGACAGTAAAACTCATTTTATCTCAATTATATAAACTTATGTTTGACCAAAATAAATTTTACAAATAAAAAAATGTTTTATATATGAGATGTTAAAAGAAATGAAAACTAAGGTGAGACTTAATCTTAAAAAAAAAAAAAAATCTAATTATCCACTATTTTTTTTGGGTGGAAGTATTATTCGTGATCTGTGTTAGCATATTCTTCTATCAAAATACCATTCATATTCTAATTTCTCATCCTATGAACTATAATTGTTTCAATGTGGCCACTTAAACTTTCTTGATTTACATTATATCAAATTCTCCATTAATTATGGCGGAATTTTCTTTCCTCTATTTTATTCTTTATTACGCAAACACAATTTAAAAAATAAAAAGTCACATTCTTTGACATTATTTCCATTTGTTTCATATAGTAGTGTATTTTCAAAATTAATACTAAGTAGTGCCCAAATATAGCTGTTCCCATTTTAGTTGATTTCTTTTAATTGGAAGATTTGAATCAAACTCATGATACCAGTTATATTAATATACTAATAAATATTTTGGCAAAAAAAAAAAAAACTAATAAATATATGTCAACGTTTTTCATATGAAACGAGCTCAAGTGAAAAATAAAAGTCTAAATATTTGTTAATTCATTTTTTACTGTATAAAAAAATTCACAAGATTGATTTTTAGAAAAATTATAAAAATAAGGGTTAGAATGTGTAGGAGAAAAATATTATTTTGATTATTTATTTTGTAATTTAATTTAATTTTAGTTATTTACAAATTGATATTTTTAAAATAATTTTTCACTTTTTAATATATGGTTTAATAGTCCTTCTTTCTATTTCACTGTACGTGTGTTATTTACATAATTGTTACTTAAAAATATATTACTTTATATTAGATTTTGAAAAGAAAAAAATAATGTTTTAAAATTTTAATTTTTGAATAATTAAAATAAAATTAAGTTTAAAAGTAAATAATCATTTTAAAAAATTTTAATTCATAAAAGATTAAAATAAAATTAAATACAAAAATAAAAGGCTAACTTGATCAATAACGTCATATTTAACAACATATGCATCACATTTAGACAGAGTATGTATTTGGATTGATATTGTATTAATATGATTTTGAATCAATTTAATTTTTAAAATTAATTTTAGTCAAAAATAATTTTGTATAATTGTAATTTATGTTTAAATTGTTTAAAAATTAATTTCCGTTATCTATACAATTTATTTAACATAAAAACAAAGTATTTTTTAATAAATGAAAGTTTAGAGAAAAAAATAATTTTCTGAAAAATAAACATTAACAAAAATATTTATAAAAGAAACCCTTATTTAAATACTTTTAAATATTTCAAATATAACACAGCACACAATAATAGTTACTGTCATGATGCGAACCATGGAATTATCATTAATGCATTTATTTCCATCGCATAACAACTCTTGTTATCCTTTATTAATCCCATTGATAGAAAAAGAAACTACTCTTTTCGCTATAATAATTGTCAAAAAAGAATGACAATAAATGTTGTCAGTTTTAGCAATAATAATAGACAATATTCGCAACCAATGACAATAAATGTTATGCCATAAATACCCTTCAGTTGAGCTAGATTTTTCCCCAAAATGCCCTTTCATGCTGGAGCCTTCGAGGGACTACAAGTTGACCATATGCAATTAAAGGTCCCCGCCAATAAAGGAGTCTGGTCCCCACTCTTGCATGGCAATACCCATCTGCCCTTTATCGTAAACCCAAAACAATGATTTCTTCACTCCATTTCTTTAATGATTTATTGTTACTCCCAACCCAATTAAAAAAAAAAAAGTATATTTATAATAACACGTTTAATGTGTTTATTGTAAAAAAATTAAAAATTTTTGGGGACTAAGTCTTATTTAGTCTAAAAGACTATGGCTTGAAATCCCAGACCGACACATAAATTAGAGCCCTTCGAGATAAATAAATTTAATTTTAGAATCTTTTCAAAATAATTTTAAAATTCAAGATTCTTTATACATAAATATTTCAAGCTCATGATTTTTAAATGTAATTTTTCTTTAAAAAATGATTTGACTTTGAAAAATTAATTATATAGTATTAATTTACTCATCATATTTTTATTTAAAAAGTTTATAAGATGCACTTAAAATTGTATTTAATTTATTTTTCTTATTTTAAATTTGGATTCTATACATTTTTAATATTAAATCAACAAAAAATATAAAAATCATTTAAATAATGAGCTTCACAACAAGTATGTGTGAAGAACTCATTTGAAATTTAATTCTAATGACACAAAAGTTTTTGAATAAAAATATAAATTAAAGAAAATAAATTTTTACAATTTAATGGTAGTTGAGTTTTTATATATTAAAAATATATAATAAAATTATATATAAAATTAAAATTTTAAAATTTTTAAGAAGACGATCGTCTTCACTTCATTGAATTCATCCCCGAGTTATATAAATATTGGATCTTTTTTTCATGTACAAAATTCGTTGAAACAAATTGAAAGGATATGTTTTTTCACTATTTTTTCAAGTTTTTTAATAAATAAATCGTGATAAGTTAATTTTTTTAATTTTTGAATTATATCAAAATTTATATATAATAATAAAAAAATCATATACTTAGACTGCTCAAGAAGTCGCATGTAGCTTCTATTTTAATAGATTGTTTACGATTATTTTCATGGCCTAGTAACGGACTCACATGGCCTCGCTGTACTGTTACTGCGAAGCTGGCATTCCCATTAAACTAAAGTTATTCTCACTAAACACACAAACCGACTTTATTACATTATTTCTAGTCAAATTGAGTTTTAATGCTTGTTTAGAGATTCTTCTATCCGGAGATAAGTTCAAGAGAAGCAATGAGTGTGCTTCAAGGCAAGGACCCCACATGTGCGGGGAATTGATCTACGAGCTGCCATTAATGACACCACCTATGCTATGCTCGTGCTGTGCCAAGCTTTTCAAACCCTCTCACTGTCCTTTTGGCAGAGGAGTCTCTCTTGTGTATCATGCTCAAAGACTTTATTTTTACCCCACAGTGACAATAATAAATGCGCCTTTTCTTTAATGCGCATGAGTGATTTTGGCCCCCTGTGTCTCATTTTGGGTTTAGTTTATATTAACTTGTAGAGACGATTTGGTAATGGTTTCCTGGGGCAGAGAACTGGGTTGTTGACCTAAACTAAGTAGTTTGATTTGAAAGTTTTTTCTATTCTTTGTGTGTGTACTATTTGGAATGATTCTGGGTTTGCGCTAATGGAGTGGTTTTAGCCTTTTAGGGTTTTTATCTCTTGAAGGTGGTTATGTGTTGTGTTAAATCTACTGGGGCATTCGGCACAGCTATTTTGGGGCATTGAAGGGGAGTCTGCCGTTTTTTGGGCAAAGAAATCGGGAAGAAGCTGCATTTTGAAGCGATTTCGAGGTTGCGGGAGACAAGGTTGATAATAATTTGGTATCAGTGTGGAGTTTTGGGGATTTTGTTTATAATTGTCAGAATTAGAAGCCTCTTTTGCTGCTGCTTAAGGATTTCAGCGTGATACAGGCTTTGAGAACATTTTGTAACTGTCAGAATTAGAAGCCTCTGTTGTCAAGTTCTTCCCTTCTTACATTTGAGGAAATGGCTTGCATGAAATTGGGTTCTAAAGCTGAGGCATTCCAGCGTCAAGGGCAGGCCTGGTATGTACCCTTTTACCTGCTCCTAAAGTATTGAAACGCTTGAACTTGAGTCTGAATGGTTGCTAGTTGCTGTGTCAATTAAGTCCACAATAGAGTTGATGTTGAACTTACTGAGTTGATATTAGCGTGAATTATCGATATTGGAAGAGCTTTCCAGTGCTTAATAGGTCTCTCTATGTCGAATCTTAATTTGATTAGTGCTTAAGAAGACTTTTACTTTGGGACCCTCATCTGTGTCTATGGTAGGAGCAAAGAAGTGCTTCATGAGATCCGTTTACTTATATTTGAAAATATTTGTTAAACACCATTTATTCACCAAAAAAAAAAAAAAGTCTCTGATTTGTTCTTCTTGTGTAAATGGTTCGTACTCTTTGAGTGCGGCCTTTGGATAGCAGCAGGAGTTGTCAAATAGAAAAACGAAAACAAAACTGAAGTTTCATTCGATGATTTGTTGTACGAGTTTATACTTCATGGTCTGGACGAGATCACCTTTTCTATTTGTTTTAGTATGCTTCTTATTTTCAGATATGCCAATTAGCATGTGTATGTGTCATGCCATTCCATCTCTAGTTCTAAAGTCTGAAAACCCCCTTTTGGACTGAGTGTGTAGGAAACCTTCTGCATTAGCATGACAGGGAATATTCCAATTAAATGACATTGCAATGCACTTTTCAGTGTTATATAATTTGTTTCCCTTGTATTTCTTTTGTTATTACTCAGACGATAAATCAAATTGTGTGTTCTTCAAGTTATGCTTTTACATTATGCAAATCCCAATGACTGATTGTAAACGTGCTGTTTCTATTTAAATTTTTTTAAAACGAATAATTTTCTCTTTAGATAATCTATGATCTCTCATTAATCTGTTATTATAACAGGTTCTGCACCACTGGGCTTCCTAGTGATATAGTTGTTGAAGTTGGTGAGATGTCGTTCCACCTTCACAAGGTACTTATAACTTTAAAATATATGTATTTCTTACTATTGATGTACTATGGATGGTAAGTTTTAGTTTACTTGAATGTCTAGTTCAGTTTTGGTCTGGTTTGTCTTGGAGGCATATGCCAGATCTTACATGAAGAAATATATATACACACACACACACACACACCTGCACGCTAGATTGTGTTTTAAATTTTGAAGTACTGCCAAAATCTTGATGTTGCAACTGTTGGCTTGGGTTCTGTGGCCCCAATAAAAGAAAATAGATTATTACATAAGTCTAGCTTGTACTAAAACAAGGCTTTTCTGACTTTACTTTCTCCTACCTTGGAGATTATTTGAATTTCTTTCGAAATTGTGGATTGGCCTACCATTATATCTATCATGTCTTGTGGGGCTTGAATGCTGTATGTAATTGTAAGGTGGTGAAGAGTGTTGTGGAAAATCATATTCATAATTTCATTTGCCTTCAAATATCATTTAATGCAGTTCCCTTTGCTCTCTAGAAGTGGAGTTATGGAAAAACTAATTGCTGAAGCTTCTGAAGCAGAGGAAGAATGTTTCATAAAGCTTCCTGACATTCCTGGTGGGGCCAAAACATTTGAACTCGTTGCAAAATTCTGCTACGGTGTAAAACTTGAACTTACTGCCTCTAATGTAGTTTACCTCCGTTGTGCTGCTGAGCATCTTGAAATGACTGAGGAATATGGTGAAGGTAATCTAATTTCACAAACCGAAACCTTCCTCAACCAAGTGGTACTTCGAAGTTGGAAAGACTCTCTGAAGGCACTCCAAAGCTGTGATGATGTCATGCCTTATGCTGAAGGGCTCCACATCACAAAAAGGTGTATCGAGTCACTTGCTGCAAAGGCATCTACTGACCCGAATCTATTTGGGTGGCCAGTTCTGGAGCATGGTGGGCCCATGCAGAGCCCTGGTGGAAGCGTCCTGTGGAATGGGATAAGTACAGGGGCAAGACCAAAGAACGCAAATTCTGATTGGTGGTATGAGGATGTATCGACTTTGAGTTTGCCGCTTTACAAGAGGTTGATAGAAGTCATGGAATCTCGTGGCATCAAGCAGGAGATTGTTGCTGGTTCCCTGGCTTTCTATGCTAAAATGTACCTGCCTGGGTTAAATAGACGTCAGGTTTCTGGTGAGTCCAGTACCCGCCTGGCATCAGCAGCTTTGGGGTCTCCACCATCTGAAGAAGACCAGAAAATTCTGCTGGAAGAGATTGACCGGTTACTACCAATGCAGAAGGGCCTGGTTCCAACAAAATTCCTGTTTGGTTTACTTCGGACAGCCATGATTCTTCGAGTGAGCCCCTCGTGCATATCAAATCTGGAGAAACGGATTGGGATGCAGCTTGATCAAGCACTTCTAGAAGATCTCTTGATGCCCAATTTCTCATATTCAATGGAGACCCTTTACAATGTGGACTGTGTGCAGAGAATTGTTGAACACTTCCTTGCTATGGATCAGGTCACAGGTGATGCTTCTCCATGTTCAATTGAAGACGGGCAGTTGATTGGTTCACCTTCACTGACACCAATCACCATGGTAGCCAAGCTGATTGATGGTTACCTGGCTGAGGTTGCCCCAGACGTTAACCTGAAGCTTCCTAAGTTCCAAGCTCTTGCTGCTGCTGTTCCAGAGTATGCCAGGCCCTTGGATGATGGTCTATATCGTGCTATAGACATTTACCTGAAGGTATTGAACTATAACAAGTTGTCACATGAAATCTTTTTGAAATATTGTCTCGTGCATGTTGCATTAAGAACATTGAGGTTTAAATTTAGCTCGCATCCTACCACAGGTGAGCCATTGCTTGGCCTGAGATCGTACTATTGATTTTTGTCCTGTATTTCTTTTTTTGGAAAAAATCTGAAATCTGCATAACATTTCTAATTTTCAAGTGAACCAGCATATGATTGTACATCTGTTTAATGAGATACCCCAAATTGTTTCTTAAAAATAGATGAAATTTAAACTCTTGGTGCTTGTATAATATTTGTTCACCTAAAGCATATTTGACAATATGCTCGTTTTCTTAGTCACCATTCTAGACGGCTAAATTGCTTAAATTGAATGCTGTTGCTCATGGTTAACATTTCAACTAGTCAGCCTGCATGCTTCTTTGCCCGGTCAGCATCAACAGGGCTTAATAAAATTTTTGTCAGTGTGGACTGATTCACTGTTGTCTTCCAAAACTGCAGTCTCACCCTTGGTTGGCGGAGCCTGAGAGAGAGCAACTTTGCAGGCTGATGGACTGCCAAAAGCTGTCATTAGAAGCTTGCACCCATGCTGCGCAAAATGAGAGGCTACCCCTTAGAATAATAGTTCAAGTTCTGTTCTTTGAGCAGCTCCAGCTTAGGACTTCAATTGCCGGTTGCTTTTTGGTTTCCGACAATCTTGATGGTTCAAGACAGTTAAGAAGTGGCTTTGCGGGTTCTAATGAGGGAGGATGGGCAACGGCTGTGAGGGAGAATCAGGTTTTGAAAGTGGGCATGGATAACATGAGGATGAGGGTATCAGAGCTCGAGAAGGAGTGCTCAAACATGAGGCAGGAGATCGAGAAACTGGGTCGGACAAAGGGGTCAAGCACTTGGGGAACTGTGTCTAAGAAGTTGGGGTTCAAGTTAAAGTCACAGATGTGCAGCGCCCAAGAGGGATCGGTGAGCAACCAGAACAATGGAAATAGTAAGGTTGAGAAGTTGAAGGACAGACATGGAAAGCACAAAAGAGTCGTTTCTCCTAATGAATAAAGCCATTCCATTAATTGTCCCGCGGTAGTTCTACCTTTTTATCCGCTTAAAGTCTTCCCCCTCGCATTTGTTACTGTGTCATATCTGTAAAACAGTTTCTATGCTTTTGTTTACATCTCAAGCAAAGTGAAATGGAGATGGAAGCAAAGTTCATTTGTGTATTATTTAACACTAAACTATAGCTTAAGAGCTTTTTTTTTTTTTTTTTTGGGTCCCACTGTCTGCACATGAAATGTTTATGCTCATTATGCCACCTGATTTTTTCATAAGACTTGGTTGTTCATTCTGAGTTTTTGTTGCAATATCAGATGATTATGTCATGCATTTCCGTATCTGAACAGTAGCTGAGTGTTGCATCTTCTTTTAGGTTCACCTCTATTCTGATCCTTGATAGATTGGCGTATCGAGTTACTTCCTTCGTATTTTATTTCTTTAAATCACTAATAAGTGCTTACCGTTGTCATTAAGTTTTATCTGTATTTTAAAATTAATGCCAAATCTAATAAATTACTGACTTGGAGTGAGCAATATGAGATGAGCTAAAACGGTACCAAATGTCAGATAGGTTAGGTTTTTTTGTTAATTTCAAAATACGAACAGACGGGAGGTAATATTATAGATATTTTAATAACAGGATTAAATGATAAAAAATTATCAATGAAGGATGAAATTCAGATTATTTCAGACAGAAATTAGTAGTTTTTAGCTCCTATGCTTTGGTAGCATATCTTTAGTTAAGCTGTCCTTGGGCTACTTACCTTGTTTCATTATTATTCTTTCGATAAAATATCTTAGGAGAAATAGAAATCATAGTTGTACTTTGAGAGGATGCCTATTTCTGTGCTTTGACATAAGATATTTGTCCATAATTGCACCTTTCAAAGCCACGACAGAATTGTTTGGGTGGTTATGTGAAGAAGGTAATTCTGGAGCCAGTGGCATAAACATTTTGGGCTTGGTGAATCAATCAGCCCAATTCCTTAGCCCCACAGTGTTAAACAATCCCATACATTGATCCACCAAAAAACAAACCATGCATGCGGTACAATTGTGTCCACGTACGTTGTGGCTTGTCACTCTTCAATAGCCCCTAAATAACTACTATTTCACATATCCTTGGCATTGCAAAAGAAACAAATAAAGTGAGATCATTGAGCTTTCAGTATGTATAAATGGCCTTTGGGTAGTAAAAATTGATTGGAGTAACAAGGAAGGGACTTAGTTATTTCTATTTGTTTTCTCTATTGTCCCGCACTAGTTGGAGAATGAATGTCTGGCCTTCCCAACTTGGTCAGTAGTGATGAGATTTGTGGATGTGCAAGGGTTTTGTGTATATGTCTACCAATTGGTTAATGAATTTGATGGGTAGGTGGATGATGCCAACTTGTATCTTTTCTTTTATTAGGTGACAATCCAATTATATTTGTTTTGTTCTTTCATGGAATGTGGGATAAGCATCAATATGGAGTGTTGATTGATTACTGCAATATAGTAGTCCTGGTTTAGGGTGACCAACATGTAGGTCATGTAGGAGTTATAAGATCGCGTTAAATTTCTAAAGTTGTAGAATAAAGGGCCTTGTATTCTGCCTCTAAGTGGGAGAGAGATATGGTGTTATGTTTCATTGATTTCCAATAGATATGAGCCTGATCAAGGAATATGCACCGGTCACTGATTGATCTATGAGAGTCAAAATAGCCAACTCAGTAAGAGTCATTAAATCCTTTGAGTTCGAGGTTGGATGACGTGGGAAACAATAATCCTTTGCCTACTAATGATTTGATGTATCTTAGGACCCCTTTTGCTTCTTGTAAATGCTCATTTTTGGGAAGAGGCATGAATTACCTATGGATGGGACTTCTAGAGGTATTCCTTTGTCTTTAAAGAGTCTTGTGTGGGTGTTTGTTGGTGTTTTTGCAGGTTTGCCATTAAGGAAGCTACTATGAAAGAATATTTCTAGTATGAACTTATGTTGGTAAAGTGAAATTTCATCTTTTGTTCATACAATCTCGAGGCTTAAGAAGAACTTGAGTTTTCCTAGGTCTTTGATTTTGAATAAGGTGTCAAGTAAGGACTTTATTTTCTAGGTTCATTGTTGTTGCCTGTTGGTATGACATCATCTGAATGTACAAGGAAAACAGTGAAGGATTTGTCATCTTTTAGAACCAAGGGGGAGTAATCTAACTTTGATTATGTATAACCATATAAGATGAATGCAGAACATAATTTGGAGGACCATTGCCTACTTGCTTGTTCAATCCCATGGCATGATTTTTGTAACTTGCACATTAGCTTGGGATTAGAACAAGGAAGCTTGATTTAATACAATATAAACTTCTTCATCCTAGTCACTGCATCAGAATGCATTACTCATGTCTAATTGTTAAGAAAACCAATATTTATAGATGCCAACGCAAGTCTAGTCTCACAGTTGTCAATTTTTGTCACAAGTGAGAAAGTGTTTGGGTAGTCTATTCTCTTTGTCTATGTATAACCCTTGGCTAATAATTGTGCTTTGTATTGTTGGATGCTTCCATCAACTCTATATTTGATCTTGTAAACCCATTTGCAGCCACTGGATTGTTTTCTGGCTAGTAGCTTTGTCAAGATCCAAGTTTTATTTTATCCATGCAAACAAAGTTTGAGGGTGAAAGTAGAGTTGTCAAAACAAGTTCAGTCTATCTAGCTTGGTCCGTTTAACCTACTATTTTAATGGGTTTAGTTAAAATTTTTAACTTATTTAATATAAGTGGGTTAAATTAAATTGGCCCCGCTTAACCCACAGATTAAATGGGCCGGCCTGGTGGGTTGGTGAGTTGACTCACTTAAGAGTTTTTATGGAATATCTTTTATGAAAGATTGAATATTCATAGTATCAAGTAGCTTTTATCATTATTTTGTTTTCAAAAATTCAATATTTGATTAATAATAGATAAAATAAATGGATTTTTTGTATTAAAATTAGAAAACTTGGTAACTAAAGTTTTTCATGTTTTGGATACTTTTTCAATAATTTTTTTTATATTTTATTAGTGGTTAACTGGTTTAGCCCATTTAATCCACCTGATGGATGGGGTTTTAAATCCTAATCCATAAAACTAAGGTGGGTTAAACAAGTTAATCCATTTAATCCACCAACCTATACAGGTCAGCCTGTTTAACCCACCTAGCCCATTTTGACAGCTTTAGGTGAAATAAAAGTTTCTTGTCTTATGCTATAAGTGAAATCATCATTAAAGCTACTTCTAATAATATGCCTAATCATTCATTCTCTTATTTCAAGTTTTCTAGATAACATGTGAAGATTTTAATAGACTCATTTATAGAAATTTGGTTATAGTGCATGAGATTGGCAAGTTGCTACCATTATTGATGAAGAGGTTCTTATAGAAGTAAACATCTATATTTTTAGTTAACCTGGATCCTCAATGCCCATTAACCTTTTGCAAAATAGTGATTTGTTTATCATTTGTTAGTTATGGTCTTTAAATGGTATTATTGTGTATTATGATCACCATTATTAATTTACTTAGTGTATGCTTTTTGCAGCCAAAAAATCTCCTCTTAATGAAGAATGGAGCCTGATAAAGAGTTAATCTTCCTTTTGATGCCACTCAATTTGGCTATATACTCTTTCTTTAAGTGATATGATTGAACACATCTTGTTGCACTTTAGTAAACATGTACTTAGAGATAAAATATTATCATATGGTGAAAAGGTTTTATTCCAATTCTAGGAGATAAAGTCATGGAAGGACTTATGAGTGAGCAAACCAGCTTCAAAGTGAAATGGTCTTTCATTAAACTTAGTAGTAGGACTTATAAGATTTAATGATAGAAATCATGATTAGAACGATCAAGCATGATAGCCTCTTTCATGAAGGCCTCATGAAACTGCTAAGTTGCATTACATAGTACCCTATTAAGTTTCTAAAAAATTGTTTGATCTTGACAAAATAAGGGATGTGCCAAGTGAAGGATGCCAACGTGAATGGAGTTCAATGAGATTGCAATGATTAGTTCTCTATTAAAAACCAAACATAATTCCATTCCTGCATATTAATGTTAAATCATTCCTTAGCTTAGCCACAACATCATCTGGTAAAAAGAAATGAAATTAAATGTTAAAATTTTTAAAGTAAAAAAAAAGAAAAAGAAATTTACTTGAAACAAGCATTCAATCTTAAACAAAACACTCCTGATAACTCTAATTTTTTAGAGTTATCAATTAGACATGGCAAATAAGAAAGTATTGAGTTTGTCCTAAACAAGCCTTTTGAATGCTTCCATCAAATTAGCATAGATTGTAGTAAAAAGCTAATATTCTTAACTTGGATATAGCAATGACAAAGGGTAGAATTGGGGAACCAAATTAGGCACATTAAACTTCACCAAAAAGGTCTTTCAATCCACTTAACCTATACTAGGAACCATTGCTACACCATTAGAGCCCACGTGTTGAAAAATGCCTATAGCTCTTAAGAGTCTACTTATGTTCCTAATAGCACTATTACATATGTTCTATACATATGAAATATCATGGTTGTACCCTTGTAATTGCCTTATTACTTGCAACCCTACATCTCTAAATCACAAAATTTCTATCCTTATACAAATTAAAATTATATAATGTAAAGGAACCTATAGGGGTGAGAACAAATCAACATTCATTTTGAAGGTAGTAGGGAAAAGAGTCCAATAGACCATCCTTCATGTTACATTTATTTGGTAGAAAGGAATCTTGCACAATTATCCCATTACACTTATCATTCGTATCATCTTGGTTAGGTGGCATAGTATCTTTTACCCTAAATAATTGCCTTAACTGACAACATTCTTGAGGATGGCTCAAGAAATTCATCAAAATTTCCTTAAGGTAATCACAAGGAGGGAAGTGTAATGCATGAATACTATTGTAGGCCTTCAACATAAGTTTGTTCTTGTTGTTAATCACATGTCTCTTTATTTTCTTCCTGTGGCATTGGCTTTTGAAGACATCAATTTATGTCATCAGAATACCTAAATTTTTTTTGCCTATAATTTGTTAACCTTTTTATGTAGATTGCCTTTGAAATTGTTCATATGCGTGATGCATATTATTAAAGGGCCATTTGATCAAGCTAGCTTTATTGGTTTTTTCAAAATTAATTCCTTTTCCATTGCATATCTTCATTTTTATTGCCATTATCCCCACCAAAAGAAATATCACCAGCATTTTCAAAAGGAGATTCACTAATCCAAGAATTAAAAGAGATTTTGCTTTATCCTTTTCTAAAATTATGTATCTTTTCTTTTCACCATCATCGTCACCATACAACATTACTGCTTTTGGACAATTGTCCAAGGTCCAACAAAAGACTTGATTTTCACATTAAACTTCATATCATCTAGAGACTTAACACTAGCCTTGCTTATTTTTTGCTTTTATTTCATGTACACTTTTTTTCCACATGGCTAAAGAACCCATACCAATAGCATAAAATATATGGCCAATCAGATTTTATTACGTAGTTACATGCCTTAAGTATAATTATTGGATAAGAGGTTTGGTCAATTCTACTTTAAAATAAATCTTAGAAAAAGCATCCTTAATTTGGTGCGAGGTTGTCAGATCAACCTTTGTTGTTCTTTTATTTTGGTTCCCTATATTTCAAAGATTCCTTTCAACATAAAACTCTAAGAGTAAATCAAAGAGTTGAATAATGATCAATAGATGCCATCATTGGATCTAATGTCAGGCACCATTCTTTAACCATTGGATAATGGCGAAAAAGCATTTGTGGTTCACCTTCTAAGGTAGAGTTCTAATAATCAAAATTGGTAAACTTGATTACGTAAAAAGCATTCCAAATATCCTAGCATACTAATAATACTTTTACAGGCCCACATTCATTACATTTTGGACTCAATGACCTTGAAGCTATTTCTTATTTTCAAATGTATGGCTACAAGGGACTTTTTAGAAGCTTACTTACTAATGAAGCTACCTATAAGTGAGGGTGGGCATATGCCCAGTCAATTTTTGAAATTATAAGTATGTGATAGAGTATTGATATTATGTCATATTCTTTTAGTATTCTAAATCTATTAGACACACACACACACACACACACACATACACTTTCTCTCTCTCTCTCTCTCTCTCTCTCTCTCTCTCATATAATAATAATAATAATAATAATAATAATCTAATGTAAGTTTTTTTTTCTTATTTGATATTTTAGCTTGAATCCAACAAAATACACTAAATTAAATTTTAGCTTCTTCCACATGGTTTGTCTTCTCTTTCTCCCTTTATCAAATCACATCAATCCAATGTAGGGCTTCACATCTTATTATTATTATGGTCATTTCACTTAGCCTCTCCCTCTTAGATCACAAAGCCTATTTGTCTATATTTTTTCGCTAAAAGGATTATCACCTGTAAATCATGTTTACTTCATCTTCTCACTTTATCTCATATACAAGTTAGAAATTTTAAACATAAGATGTAAGTTTTTCTCTCTTCCATTTATTTTATTATCTTTTTCCTCCCATTTTTATATTTGTAAACATGGTTTGTTTTTCTCTTATCCCCCTTATAATATAAATACAGGAGGAAGAAAATAGCATTGAAAAGACTATAGGTAGAAATGAGAATATATGAGTGTGTATTACCAGTTTTGTTTAGTATTAATGCTTTTGATTATTTGATTTTAAGAAGTTACTAAGATTGTGAATTTGGTTAAGATATTAATGTTGATATATGCATATATCTAATATATAATATATAATTGTGACCTTATTATGTGGTCATTTTTAATTAATTCATAGTATTTTTATTATATTAATACAAGATTTATGACATGTGTGTTGCAATTTCTCTAAAAAAGGCTCATTACTTCAACTAGTCCCCATGTTCTTCAAATGAATCTCTTAGTTGTTGGGAAGGTTGCCCAAAAGCAGTATATAAGGTGTACCTAATAAAACTTACAAGTAAACCAAATATGGAGATGACAACTAGGGTTGTTGTTTCCATTATTATATAATTTCAAGACCAAAACAAATCAAGGATAGGATCATTTATTTACAACTTTTTTCTTCTCGTTGGAGATATTATGAGAATTGAACCTACTATAAAATCTAATGGGTTAAAATGAAAGTAAAAAAGATAAGGGCATTACATAGTCACTCTTTTTTCTTTTTTCCTAAATAGAAAATGGAAAGAATTTCTAAGAGAAAATTGTCATTAAAGTAATAATCTTCATCCATACTTCATGAATTAAATTTTAAGCAATAACAAATTAACATTGATTTATGAGACATGTCATCAAACCATGGAAAATGAATCAAATTTTAGCTTATCATCGTAATGAACAAAATAATATATGAAGAGCATACTTGCAAAAGGATCATTTCAACCTAATTAGTGCAATTTTCCTAGAAAAAAAACTGGGAATTCTATAAGTAGATTTTGTCCTTTATAGTTTAATGAATTTGAAAATTAGTTGAAGTATAGTATAGAAAAAGTACTACTAAAACATATAAGTTTTAATGAATTTGGCAACTGGTTGGAGTATAGTATCTAGTTGCACCATTGGGGTGAAAAACTTTTCTATAGTCCCCTCCAAACTCTTGCTTATAGCCTTTAGTTGTTAAGTGTGCCTTGTATCTACTAACTTTGTTGTTCTCGTTCAATTTTGTCTTGTAGTGTTCTTAGTCCACCAAAGTTCAAATGCTTGTATCAAAAGTGCCACAATCATGTTACATCTTTTAATTTTGGTGAAAAACATTAATGGTACGAAGAACTTGGTTGGAAGATTGAATTAAAAGAAAAAAAGAAATAAGAAAAGTGAGATAATAGTGGTGTAGTAGCAATATGATGGCAACCAATACAACTAGTAATTCCTTGTTTTGATGGTCATTATGACCATTGGAGATGCTAATGGTGAATTTCCTCAAATCCAAGGTGTATGGGCAACTTGTCTTTGAATGATTTACTACACCAGTAGCGGGCACAACAATGATGGATGCTCAAAGAATTGAACTAGAACAAAAATAACTCAAGGCAAAAAAAAAATTTCTTTTTTAAGAAATTGATCACTTAATCTTGGAAACTATTCTTACCAAGGGTACCTTGAAGCAAATTTAAGACTCCATGAAGAAGAAATATCAAGGAATAACATGTGTAAAGAGATAATAGCTTCAAGCACTTCATTCAAAGAGGTTAAATCTATCGAAAAATGCAAACTAAACCACAAAAAAATGTAAGATTTTTTGTAGTGAAAATGTGACATTTTACTTGTGTTGTTACCATTTAAGGCCTAATTTAAGGAAGCAATTAAGTAGAGAATAATTTGTTACTAAAGGATTTACAAATTAGAATGAGAAAGAAAGACTTTTATCATGTTAGAGGTTCTAATAGTGCTTACAATATTGCTTTCAAGATTTGATGAAACAAAATCAACTCACTGAAGTTGTTATTTTTAAGCAATTTGCACAAGTTTGTGACTTATATTGAAGATGTTTGGTTGCATCATTTGATTTTATTTGCTTTCCTTTAAAGCAATGATTAGCTTTTCATAGCCACGGTGAATGAATCAATTTTGCTAATCGACATAATTTCCTTAAACTTCTTAAGTTTCTTATTGATCACAATAAATCAATAAATTATATTGTCTTAGAATAGACTACTTAAAGTAATTGACTAATTAACCTTGAAATTGAAAAGTATATTGTTAATGTTACTGCATTAGAAATAACTAATGCAGGTATTAATAATCTTGGAGATGAACACTTTGCCATTATTATTGATGAGTCATGTGACATATCAAATAAAAAGCAAATGGATGTTATAATGCATTATACAAATAAGAAAGGAAGTTTTATTTAGCATTTTTTGGTATAGTGCATGTTACTGCTTTATCATTGAAAATGACAATGATGAATTGTTGTGTAGATATGTGCTAACTATACGAAGCATTTGTATGCTCTTGCTAACGATATGACATACTTCATAAAAAACAAGTAGCTGAAGTTAGAAAAGCATTGGAAAAAGAAAAAAATTCCTAATGGACAATGCTTGAATTAAGAAACTAGTCTCAAACAAGGTGTTGACACTCATTAGGGTTCACATCATGCAACTTCGATAAATTTAATATTGATATGTTGTATTATGATTGATGTGCTTGAAATTATAATAGAAGATAAGTCAAATTCATATTTGAAAGTTGAAGCTGATGGTATATTATAGTTGGCACAAGATTTTAATTTTGCATTCACATTAGATTTGATGAAGAATATGCTTGGTAACAGGTAAATCAAATGAAATATCACAAGTATTACAAAGAAAAGATCAAGTTATTGTAAGCACCATGAACTTAGTTAGCATTTCAAAATAATGATTATAAGTTATGAGGGATATTGGATGGAAGTTTTTATTGCACCAAGTAACTTTATTTTGCAATATGCATAATATTGACATTATTAATATGGACGAGTTTTTCTTATCTAAAAGGAAAACACCATGAGGAAGTAATGCACAAGATATCACAATGGAATATTACTACTGTGTTGAGTTATTTTATACTATCATAGACATACAACTTCAAGAACTTAACCATTTCATTGAGACATGTACAACATTACTTACTTATTTGGCTTGCTTGAATCCATCTAATGTGTTCTTTACTTTTCAATAAAAAAATGTTGATTGAATTTGTTAGGTTTTATTTACGTGCATTTCTTCAACTAATTATGTGATATTTGATAATCAACTTGAAACTTATATCATTGACATGCATAACTGTGTTAAATTTGCATCTTTGAAAGGAATTAGTTGTTTTACAAATAATTAAGACTATAAGGAATGTTGTTTATCTACCATTAAAGTTAGCAATAATTCTATGATATTTGGTAATCAACTTAAGATTTATATCATTGACATGCAACTATGCAATGAACATTTCTTTTAGTTTTAAAGATTATGAAAGATAGATTGTGCAATTAAATAGAAGATATATAGATGAATGATTGTCTAGTGACTTATGTTGAGAGAGAAGTTTCCAATAGTATTGACAATGAGGTGATTATCAAATGATATCAAAATATGAAATCATGTAAAGGACAAGGTATTTAATATGTGTATATATATATTTATTGAAATTAAATTTAGCATTTATACATTTAGTCTAGACCTGATCTTAACTTACAAAGTTCATCCAATTTAATGAGTCTGACTTGGAAAAAAAAAAACCTGAACAATAAAAGTCCAATTTTGTAAAATGGGTCAGGCTCATATTGTTTTTAATGTCCAACCTGAGCTCGAAAAGCCCGAATGAATACTTTTTTAATAAGTAAAAACTTATTATTTAAAGAAAAATTTAGTGTAATGTGACATTTTGATTAAAAAAAATAATAATATCTCTTATTTAAAAAATTTATGTCAATACAACAACTCATTTATATTTATAATTTCTCTGTATATAATTTTACATTTAATAATAACAATTATCTATGTTATTTATCTTAAGTTTGAAGTAACAAATTGATTTGACCATGATTTAAAAAAGCTCGGTTGGTCTGGGTCCAAAAAATATGGATAAAAACTCAAATAAAAAGTCTAATTAAAATATGGGCTTAAACTTTTTTTAGCCCAAATTTAAACTTGATTTTTAGAAGCCCAACTTGATGATTAGGTCTAATTTAGCCTTATATAATATTAGTTATTATCATTTATTTACAGTTTTTTTTATAAAAAAAAGTAATGCTCCTATAAACCTTAGGTCTTGGCTTTACCACTCGGCCAACTTATTCTCTTCTTTTCCTTATTTGAAATGATAAATTTTGGAATGGAAATTTTACTTCTTGGATTTTTGACAAGAAAAAATATTCATGAGAAAATCCTCATGAAGCTTATCATCTTAAACAATTTTTTCTTTTTTCGAAAGATGGGAAGAAACTGCAAACTAGCTTAGTTGCCAATTATACTACAGGACATCTACTATAGGAACTCTTTAAACTCTTTATCATTAAAACAATAACTTATAGAATTACCTCTACCAACAACTCGGATACCGTTTCTTATCCTCTGAAATCAAGTGATAAGATCTTGTATTAAAATAATTAAAAATAACATGATCATCTCCTTTGAAATTGTTCTTACATTCCACTCTATTCTTATTAGCTTCTATAATGGAATCACAACCTTGACAAGAAGGTGGAGAGTGAGGATGATTAGCCATCTAAGGTAGGAGGCACGCCCCTTTCAATTTTTTATTTTATTTGTTTATGATATAGGATATTAAGATTATGCCCCTTATATTTTAATATTGTGAACCCATTGAAAAGTTATAGATATATATAATTATTTTGTATTTTTTTCTTATTTAATATTTTAACTTGATCTAAACAAATTCACACGTGTATTTTATATATATATATATATATATATCTTAAAAAAGACTTTATAAGTAATTTTTTTCTTTTCCCACCTCATGGCTTCTCTCACATATTTTCTTCCATTCCCATCAACATCAAATTATCACACATATCTCTTCTTTCTTCTACTTATTTTATTATTTTTTTACCAATCAACCTCCCTTTTTCTCTTTACTCTATTAGCCATGCATGAGCACTCATCATCTTCCAAAAAAGTTGTTCTTGTCTTCTTCATTCTCTTTGGCACACTCGTATCTTCCATCACTTTCTATACTTCCTTATATATATATATATATAAAAGATATTTCACTCTCCTCCTTGTCTTTCTCTCTAAATTTTTTATCTTCTCATTTCTCTTCTCTTATTATTTTTTCTTTTAGCTCTTTGTTCTTTATAATGGTATATATTTGCAAGTTTGAAGATTCAAAGATTAAAGTCACATTTTGGCCATATTATCAATACTAAAGAGGTAAGCTTTTCATTCCACATTGTTTTCTTTATCTTATTTTTACTTTTATAATTTTGTAAATGTAATTTTTTTCCCTTATCCCCTCTTTATATAAACAAAGGAAGGAAAAATTAGCATTGAAAGTAAGATTATGTGTAGAAATTAGCATTAGGAGGAGTGAGGTTGTGTAGGATAATTATCTTTAAGGTAGTGAGATTGCTTAAAACATCATATTTGATCATGCTTATAATGAGTGTAATATCAATTAAACATTATTAGAATATCATATAACTATTGTTGACATTTTGAATATCAATTATTTAAATATCGTATCATTATATTGTAGTTTTCAAAACTTATTGATTATTTGATTTTAAAAAGTTACAAAGACATGAATATGTTTAAGAGATTATCATATTAATGTTGATATATGCATATATTTAATTGAAAAAGGACTAGTGTTTTAATTAATTAATTGTTTTCTTATTATATCAAAATATAATTTGTGATAGGTGAATTGCAAACTCTTTAAATTTTAAATAGGAAATGGAAAAGTTTTTTAAAAGCAAATTGCCATTAGAAGAGCAATCTTTATCTGAACCCCATGATTCTAATATTTAGTAACAACAAAGTAATATTAATTTAAAAGATTTTCTATAAAATCCTGGAAACAAAATAAAATTTCATATTACCATCCTAATGACTAAGATAAGATACAGAGAACTTACTTGTAAAATGGATGATGTCAACCTACTCAACATAATTTTCTTAGAAGAAAAATTAGGAATACTGGAAGAAGATTTTGTGTCTCTTGATTTAATGAATTTGACAATTGGTTTGAATACAATATTAAAAAAGATGCAACGTTTTGCTTGTGTTGGTACCTTTACAGGCCTGAGTTAAGGAAGCAATTAAGTGGAGATATATTTGTGACAAAAGGATTTACAAATTGGAACAAGAAAGAAAGACTAGCATCATGTTAGAGGTCCTGATAGTGCTCAAAATATTGCTAGGAAGAAGTGCCAAGATTTGATGAATCAAACTTAACAAATTAAAGTTGCTAGGTCTAAGCAATCTGAACAAGTTTGTGAACAATATCAAAGATGTTTGATTGCATCAATTGATTATGTTTGCTTTCTCTTAAAGCAATGACTGGCTTTTTGTGCTCATGATGAATTAATCAATTTTGCTAATCGAGGTAATTTTCTTGAACTTCTAAAGTTTCTTGTTGACCACAATGAATCAATAAATTATATTGTCTTAGAAAGGGCTCTTGAAATATTTTATATTGTTGCATAATGTGAACCCCAACGAATTTCAGCACCTCATTTAGTCTAGTTTCTTAATTCAAGCCTCGTTCACTAGGAATTTGTCCTTTCTCCAATGCTTCTCTAACTTTAGTTATTTGTTTTTCACGAAGCATATCATGTTGCAAGAGCCCCCAGCAACATTCAATAAAGTGGATATTAAATTAAAAATAGAAGCAACTTGAATGTGATTCTTAGAAGTGGCTACTAATGTAAGTTGCAATTGATGGGCAAAACAATGCACATAAAATGCAAATAAAATTTTCCTTCAAAATCAAACTTTTAAGACCATGAAATTCACCTTGCATGTTACTAGCACCATCATAACATTATCCACGAATGATTGATATACTTAGCCCATATTTGCAAAACAATTCATCAATTGCCATTTGCAATGATAAAGCAGTTGTATCAGTTACATGCATTATACCAAGAAAGCACTCAATGATATTTCTTTTCTTATTAACATAACACAAAGCAACAACCATTTGCTCCTTATTTGATATCTCTTTATTTGAAATATTTTATATTATTGTAGGCATGCAACTTCAAGACCTAAATGATCATTTTATTGAGATAAATACAAGATTGTTTCTTTGTATGGCTTGTTTGAATTCATCTAATTTGTTCTTAAATTTTTATAAGAACAAGTTGATTGACTTTGCAAAGTTTTATTCACAAGAGTTTTCTTCAACTGATTTAGTGATGTTTGATAATCAACTTGAGACTTACATCATTAATATGCATAGTAGTGATGAATTAACATCTTTGAAAGGAATTAGTTCTTTTGTAGATAAGTTAGTTGAAATTAGACTTAGGTGAAAATTTTAAAATCTAGTTAATTCTTAGAACTAAATGAAATTTTTTTTGGAACCAGAAATGAACTTTTTGTATGTCTATTGTTGGTTAAAATTGAAAATGAATTCTTGATTGTGCATTGCATAGAAGGAAGCCTTTTAAAAAAATAAAGAGGGAATGAGGGGGGAGGGGGGGCTGCAAAGCATTTATCAAATGCTCTAACTTGTCATCCAAATCAAAACCACATACCATTGATATAATATCATAATTTACAATTTTCTCACAATGATGTGCATGGCAACCATTCACAAAGAAGGGGATGGGTTTTGCTTCCTTCTTTATTTCATTGGCTACATTGCCTTGGGTTTTTGCAGTGGCAAAGGCAAGGGGGCCAGCATATGCCACTCTATATACATACATGTATGTGAATATTAGTTTTTGACCCCACATGTGTGTAAATATAATATATATGTGTATGTGTAAATTAGTTCTTTGACCCATCTATGTATGTGTAATTTAGTTTTTAACCTTATATATAAAACTTAAAATTTTATTTGGCCCCTCAAATTATTTAAAAATTATTAACTTGTACCTTTTTTCAAATTAAACAAGATTTAACTTTTATTGTGTAACATTTTTCAATATACTTACTGTGCTCTGTGCTCCTGTAGAGCTTTTCCAAGTTACTTCATTTAGCTTAAGTACAATCATGTCTCTTTTTATATTAGGTTTTCAATTTACTTCAAGTCTTTAGCTTTCATTTTTCAGCATTCAAGTATTCACTCAATCAAAAACATAAATACCACTTAAAGTAAAAGCTTCAGAACTTGTGAACACTATTTACTCATCACACTTTCACTTCATCTTCCTTAATTTAGTTCAATTTTTAAGTCCAAGTTACTTATCTCACAAACTTTGGCTGTTTAGAAATTTCAAAGTTCATGCCTTCATTTCATTTTTTGGCATGATAATTTATTAATGTCTAGTTTATTGCTATAACTCATTTTTAGTTTATATCTAATATCTTCAATTCACACAGTATAGAACTATCTACACCTCTATACTTTATTGATAATTTTCTCTATTTTTATTTATTTTTATTTTAAGTTAATGTTTTATCAACATTGCTACAATCAATTTTTTATTAAAAAAGGTCTAGTTGTTTTGAAATGTTTATTTTTACTTAAATCCATACTTTGACACTGTTGTAAGAAACCAAAAAACATATCTACACAATGTTGCTTGATGTTTGATAATATTGATTTTAGATGTATTGATTTTTGACCCCCCTCAATTTATATTTCTGGCTTAGCCATTGGGTCTTTGGATCTTTTAAGGGAAACTTGAACATAAGTTGGAGTTGAAAAACTACTAGTATTAGGAGAAAATTTTAAAACATTAAGCATGTTACTAACCTTAGATGTCATATTTATTTCGTTTTATGGTTGGAATTGAGAGAAAGCAAAATGATGAATATTTAGCCGAGAAAAATATTATTTTAATGTTTGACATATTATTTTAATTATTTATTTATTTTATTTTTAAATATTTGTTATTAATAAAAAATAATTTTTTTTATCCCCATCATGAATTAACAGGATTTAGATTGTGATTATATATAATAACGATATTATAAATGAATGACTAAAATTGATAATTTTCAATAAATAAAATATTATTTTGTAAAATAAAATACTGAAAAGACCAAAATAACGATTCAATAAGAAATTAGAAATTAAAATAATATTTTTCTTATTTTTTATACAAATTGAAAAGATTCATATTCAACAAATTTGTGTACAGGGAATTATTTTAAAAGAATTATTTAGCAGCCTTTGAACATTATAAATTTATATAGAATATCAAATTTTTGGGATGAATTCAAAAATTTTAAATAAAAAATTTAACAAACTGTTGTATATTTTTGACATTTCTTCTTCAATTGTGAAGAAAATACAATGACTCTTCAAAGACAAAATTTGAAGAAACATCAAGACCATAAATTTAGCTAGCCCGATATAGCGCCTCTAAAATTTAGCGATCTTTCGGCGTTAAGCCATCGACGTTGAGTTGCATTTGACTGTTTAAAACAAGCACAAATGATAAAGAAGGCGCAACGCAACACAATGCAAACGCAAATTTCCTCGCCTCTCATGTTCTGACCCGTCCTCGTCGTTTCAAACGCGCGTCTATTTCTAGTCCTTCCTTTTTTTTCGGCTTATAAGGACTAAGACCAAAGATTCCGGTTTTTCTTCTCTTTTCCATTGTCATTTCAAAGAAGCCTCCCTTTCTCTCTCTCTGAAGTCTTAATTCATTCTCCAGATTCTGTGAAGATATTACATAAAATCTTGGTAGCGATCTTGGATCTCTCTCTATTCCCTCTCTCTTGCTCTTCGTTTTATTGGTTTTCATTTCTGATTCAGTTGGTATCTGGATCTGGTTTGTTCTGAATTGGATCCCAGTAAACAAGAATGGATAATGGGGATATTGATGGCGGTGGAGAAGATGATTTTCGTGGACAGAGGGGTCGCAAGTACCGGCCTGTGTTGGACAACGATCGTGCCGTGCTCGAGATGTCTTCCATGGATCCTGGATCGTCTTCTTCTTCATATCCCCCTCAACCTGCTTCTCTCAAGTATGTTCATTCTCTCGCTTTTGATGAGTTTGTTTGAGCCCCTTAGCATGTTTTTTGTAGCAAGGGAAAGGTGGCTTGGTGGTTTTAGGATACTTGGGTATTGTAATGTGAGAAAAGGGTATGAGACCCCTATCCTATAATCCGAACTAAACTTCATGCTTTTATGATGCACAATACGTGGGTTTATTAATGTGACAAATTTTGTAAATCACTTGATAATTTGTAATTGCTATCCTCAAAGGTTGTCGACTTAGGCCTTTAATGCGGGACAAATGACACGAGTGCAATTCGGTTTTGCCATGGAATTGGAATTGCCACTTTATTACATTGAATTTGTGTAGGCTTAGAATTCCAAGCTTGATTGGTGTTATATTGTGCTAGAAAAATAAATGTAAATGCAAGTGCAAATGTGGGGTCTGATGCAAAAGACGTGAACTCTCCTCATCATGCACAAGTTAATGGCTTGCAGAGAGAATCCAAGTTGGAATTGTTCGGTTTCGATTCTCTTGTTAATATTCTTGGGCTCAGAAGGTACGCAGCTCGCTGTTACTGTATACAACTCTTATTCTTCTTGAACAAGTGGTTGCTTTTTTTACCGTTACAAACTGCTATTATTAGTGTTCTGTACTCAAATACTGTATTTATTGGCTTTTCTTCCACTGATCTTACTATTCTTTCCATCCTTCCTGTTTCTTAAGGGAAAGGAAATGGCGTGGATCAGTGTTTACAGTAAAATTTATCTCAGTTTGTAATGTTTTATTTGGTTCTCCAATATTAAGTTATTAGCCTTTTTGGTTGACTACTCCTGTCTTGATCCAGTATGACTGGGGAGCAGATTCCACAGCCATCTAGTCCTAGAGATGGCGAGAATATTTCCATCACAGTTGGGCAGCCAAGGGTATGCTGATTTCTGAAGAATTTTCCTTCGTTTCAACTGTATCTTGTTTGTTTTAGTTAACTCTAATAACCTATTTCAAATGTGGTCGTTGCTAATGTGTTATACCTTATATCCTATGCCTTATATGATATGAATTTACAGAACATGAATTTGAAAAACATGCATTTTTACATATGAACACTTTCTGTTTCTATGAATTTGGTTTTCATGGGTGATTGCTGTGACTTGTGACAAATATATGTTTTGGAAAATCTCTAATGATCACCATTCATGAACAATGGTCCTTTCCCCATACTTTTTGTATATTTAATAGATTAGTTTGTAGGAAGATTATGATCTCCTTCCAGGTAGAAGAAAGTGGTAATATTTATTTAGAAACTAGAACTTCTGTTTGTTGTGAAAATGAGGGAAGTTGTGCTTAAAAATGAATTTAGAGTTATTTATTCAAGGCACAACTTTTATTCATCATACTTTTTTCCTTGACGATTCAATACTAGTTCAGAATTTAGTCACTTTGAATGAAAAAGACACAATGATTATAAGTTACCTTTCATATATCCTTTTGATATTAATTCATTTTCTTTTTTCTTACCATTCATATTTATCATGCAGCCTACTGGTCCCCAACTAGGTACAATGATGGGCGTATTCATTCCGTGCTTACAAAGCATATTGGGAATCATCTACTACATTCGGTTCTCTTGGTAACTTGTATATTGCTTTAAATCTTGACTTGTTATGGTTAACTTCTTTAATAATTATTCTATACAAAAACATAAATTTTCATATTTAATAATGCTATCAACTGCTAGTCTTCTGTGTTGTTGTTGAAATATGAGAGGAATGCCATTTTTGCTTATATAGTGTGGTGTGTTTATTTTGTTTTATTTAATATTTTCCTTGTGGATTACATTTCTAGTTTCCTGCGATGGTTAAACCATCTAATTGCAACCCCTTGTTCAGTGGATGAATAAATCTATTGTGCTTCTATGTGTCAGTGCAGAGCTGATGTTTGTTTCATAATCTTTCGATAGAAAATAGTGTCATTATGCTTAGTGATCTGCTTGAGCAGCTGGTATGTTGTAACTTGGACTTAAACTATTTATATTTGTCTATTATGACTAATATTATTATTTTGCACAGATTATCCTTGGGAATAGTGAATGATGTGGAATATAATGATTATTATGGGTACCATAGGGGGAAATTTGTAATGTTACTGGAATGGATTGGATGTTATCAATGTTATCATGAGTTGACAACTGTGTTGAAGCAGCAAGCTCCAAAATTGAATCACTTATGCAGTTAGGTAGGGTGGCTGTATCATTAAAACTTAGGCATTCAGTTTGAAAAAAAATCACTAGAATAATACATAAAACCAAAACAAATCACATAAACGACACAAACCAAAAGCATGAAAACATAGGTTCACAGTGCACATGCCGAAGAATGTGAATTAGGTCATGAAAGAGAGACAAAGTATTAATACGTTATATAAGACATAAAATCTATATGGGATGTAAAGTAATCCTCCTATTTATATTCATCTCTCCGTCATCATTGATGCTATCATCTTCTTTATCACTAGATTTGTGGAATATATCTGAAAATCTGGCTGGCTGGTTCTGTAAACTAGGGAACCATCCAATTATAAGGATATTTTGCTGATAGGAACCATGGTCGCTGGAAACCAGACTTAATTGGTTTGAACTAGCTAGTTTGGTAATAACTGATAAACTATTCTGTTCATAGCAGGTGAACTAGTTTGTTTCTGTAAGGCTAAAGATCCCTCTAATATTAAGTTTTTTGTTGAGACAGCTATTGTCAATAGGATCAACAATAATTACTTGTTTCAGGTGTGTGGGATTCATAGGCCCTTTCTCCTGATATATGTGAACAAATACCAACCTCTTGCATTGGGATATATCATTAGCCGCTTTGGAGCAAGTTGTCTGAGCTGTTTGGGGCATAGTAGTCAAATTGTGATTTGTATTGTGAATTGGAAATCATATTTCAAAATTGTGAATTATATGATGCATTGAATCGTAAGATTTAGGTTCAAGTGAAAATTAGCTTGAAATATGAAATATGACATGTGTTTATTCTTATAGTGTGAATAAAATACTCAAGATAGTCATTGAGAAGCTTATTAGTCATATAATTTGTAAGTAATTAATTCTTGAAATAATCTCAAATAATATCCTTATTTGCTTTCTTTATAAAAACCATAGATAACGCTTAACAACAATACAACATTGCCATACCAATCCATTGAATTTACACATTTTTGAATTGTATAGTCTTACTATTCTGCCATATTGGCTTGAATCGCACAATTCATACTTGATTCAGCTATTAAATCATATTGTTGGCTTTGTCTCATTATGAATCATAAGATTTGAATTGTGAATTGTATGATTTAGAAATACTTCCAATTTAGTCATTGATTTAAAGAGTTGGCTTTGTGTGTTGTTGCAAATCGTGAGAGTCGTGAATCATATGATTATGATGAAATATGGTTTGGATAGCATTGCATGTGTCCATCTAACTTGGAATTTTTTTTCTTTATTTGTTATAGATTATTTGGGAGTATAAAGGATAGATAGTTTGTTGGAATTATTCTTTTTTTGATGGTGTGTGGTGTAATTGGCTAGAGCATAATTCCAGAAAATTTAGCCAAATATTTCTCCCTCCATTTTTTTTTTTGCTTTTGCACAGAAGGCTTGTTTTCTTAGCTTTGTTGTGGGTTTCAGCCTGTGGTTTGTAGTAGCAGTGCTTTTTTGTTTGATAAGCAAATGGAGTAGGGACTCAACTGCACTTTTGAGCTGAAGCATTCCTTTCAATTTCTTTCCTTTTTTCGTGGCCTTGATCCTCCTGTTTTGTACTCTTCATGAAATTCTTTCTTACTAAGAAAAAAATTTGACTGATTTATGTCTTGAGATATTTTATGTTTTGAACAATTTCCTTTCTGCCAAATAGATATGCTTACTCTGCCAATACCTAAGCTTAAAGCAGGTAATATGTAGAGGTGTAGAGGCTCATGACATAATTAAGCAGTTGGCTTGAAATTAGAACAAACATTTTGTTTGGGAAGAAATTTCCACAAAGGATCATTTGTGGTTCCTTGTTATCTGAAACTCCTATGTACAGAATTGTATTGCAAGTAGATTACAACTTAGATTACAACTTTCCACAAATGGTCACGTAATTAATGTATATCTGTTTGAGTATTCTCATGAAACGAGGGTAGAAAGTCGTATGATAACTTTTGTCTGTGATTGTCTTGCTATGTTAAAGCATGGTCACATCCAGTTAGAAAGAAAGCTCTTGAATAGTGCTTTCTTTACCAAAGTGTAATTCCAGAATTTAAGTTAGAGATCTCTCTTTTCCTTCTTTATTTTTTGTGGGTTAGATTGTTCTCTTAGATTCCTCTTGGGTTTGAGTGAATGGGACATTAAGGTTGTTGCTTTCCCTGATTGGCAAAGAGATTTTGTTTGAGTTCTGTAATATAAATGATGAGAATTGTATTTTTACATATACAATATTACTTTGATGGTAATTTTTTTTTTTTCATTTCAATATTGTTTTGAATGAATCTGATGCAAAATATGGCTCAGTATTTTGTACTTGTGTAAGATTAAGCATTTATAATTTATCCGATTCTGCATATTAACTATTTATGACTGTTTTTTTGCTCATGGGATTTTGCATTTGATAAAATTGCATAACTTTGTTATCATTAAACTAACCATAGTTTAGATGTTTTCTATTCCATGAATCTCAAAATTGTAGGATTGTTGGTATGGCTGGCATAGGAGAGTCACTGTTACTCGTTGCTTTATGTGGCTTCTGTACTTTCCTTACCTCAATATCACTGAGTGCTATTGCAACCAATGGTGCCATGAAGGTACATGCTATGACTGAGTTAAACTGGTGTTTTGCTGGTTTGACCACTACCTTTTCATCCGTTGAATCTGAGTCATTATTTCAACTCAAATAATTATACTCTGAGAATAAGCTGTCTCTATTAGATTTAGTTTGCAACTTTGAATTATTCACAGGTAGTTGCTTAATAAAATTAGTGATTAGTGTGGAAAAGGAGTTGCTGTCATGTATTGCTCTTGTTACAAACTTACAATGGCGGCATGGTTCATCTTCACAGGGAAATTATACATTCTTTATTTTATAAAAAAAAATTATTAGCATTTTTTTAAGTTAAAAAGGGTTTCTTTTTATAGTTTTTATTAACGTGTTGAGAACAACTTGCTGTCAACTAAAATAAATGTTTTGAGAACAGCTATAGTTTTGTATGAATGAAAGTTCCCTAAAATTTAGTAGCAATTTATGTTTGGAGATAGCTGTAAGAATTTGGGGGCTTTTTCTGCCTTGCAAGAGGGCTAGTGGTGAGATGTCAAGGGAATAACAGCGGAAGGCTTGATTATGTCAAATGTGGGAAGTATGGGGATGGATCAGGAAAATATATTATTTTCATATTGGGACACGTTTTTTCTTATAATATTTCTTTATCTTTTCCTCTCAACTTTGAGTTGTCTGCATTGTTCATTGATGGAAATAATTTTTATTGGTCCTCTTGTTTTTGCACTTTCGTAGGGTGGGGGACCATACTATCTCATAGGTCGTGCCCTTGGTCCAGAAGTTGGAGTTAGCATTGGTTTATGTTTCTTCCTAGGAAATGCAGTTGCCGGAGCACTGTGAGTGTGCAATATGCTTTTTTTATTTTTTGTGACTTGCATAGTGTCCTAAGATTTAAGAGGATGACGGAATTAAGACTTGCCATAATTTTTTTTTGATATGTTGATATATAAAAAGCTAAATGAATTCTGAACCTTTAATAATCCTTTGTCATTTTTTATATGGTTCTAGTTACGTGTTGGGAGCTGTAGAAACCTTTTTGAAAGCAGTGCCTGCAGCTGGGATTTTTGGAGGTATTAATAGAATTTGATTGGATTTGGAATGATGTGGTTCTATTTCATTTTATCTAATATTTTAATTTTGTGTGTTATTTGCCAGTTTCAAATGGATGTAGTGTGGTTTGGTTTTATGTAGATACAATATTCATGTGGTATTATTATTTATGCCATATTATTACTCGTAGAAACCTTGGTATGTACTTCTGGAATAGTATTAGCATCTTTCTGTTGAAGAGATTTGGATAGTAAATTATTAGCTCACTGCCCTTTGTTTAAGTCACTCAAGAGATCGTAAAGGTTTCAGTAATTGTTGCAGTTTTAATATGCTTTGAATAAAACGGTGTCATTGAACTGTCATGGTGTCTATACTACTTTGGGGCTAATAGACACCCTTTACATGTCTTGTTTCTTCATGTACATCTCACATTGTTAAATGCTTGATTTGTTTGTGTCAAGTGTTAGTGTATTTTATTGTGGTGCCATTATTGGCATCTGCAATATAACTTAAGTAAAATTTAACGCTTGGAATAGTGTCATGTACTTTAAACTCATAATTTCTTCCCATTGCATTTGCAGAGACTATCACACAAGTTAATGGTACTGGTGTTGCAGAACCAATACACACTCCAAGCTCTCATGATTTGCAAATTTATGGGATAGTTGTGACTGTTTTATTATGCTTTGTTGTATTTGGAGGTGTAAAGATGATTAATCGGGTTGCACCTGCTTTTCTTATACCTGTTTTGTTCTCACTGTCCTGCATATTTTTGGGGATTTTTTTGGCAAGAAAGGATAAGCCTGCAGGTGCGTTCTTCACTAGCTTGGCATGACTTTGGTCCTCTTCTCCGTTAATTTTCACTGTTGGCCTAATTTATTGGGTGCATTTTTTCAGTTTTTGATGATATATGGCATTCATGCTTTGACATCATTTAATTTTGCACTTAGAGAACATGTACTACTTTTATTATCTACAATCCCAAAATGGCATGACATGATTTTATTGTCATGGACAAGATACTTATGTTTTTGGCCTCTCCTAATTTGGTGATTAGGTTGATACTATTGTGTCCCCTGGATCCCATTACAAGTACTCACAGTTATAACTAGTGTGCAGTGCATTTGTAATACCAAGGGCTCAAAGATGCTATATCGCATAGCATAAGATATTGCACAATTTAAGAAAATTCTCAACTAATGATGAGTAATATATATAACAAAGCTAAACTCAGAAAAACTGAACGCTTAATGACATAATAATCATCCGTAAACAATTATATCAGGTACTTAAATCATAAAATACCTCAATTTTGACAAAGGTTTTGAGTCTAAGCTTTGCCCTAAGATATCTAAATTCCTTTGTCAAATGCAACACATACTGATCATCATTTGGCAAACTCTAAGAAGGGTGGAAGAGAAAGAGAAGGTCTGAATCAGGGGAGTAGACAAGATTGAAGAAAAGAGGGAGAGAGAAGGCTTACTTGACTTTAGTGGCTGCAGGTGGTGGTTGATTGCTGCCGACAGTGGAGATGGCTGTAAGAAGCCTAGAGTGCACCACTGGTGAAGGTTGGGTCCAAGGCTACTAGCCTTCAACTTCCCAAAATGATTTTAATTAGTGTTGTTACCCTACTTAGCTATAGTGCATTTTACACGTGTTATAGCTACAGAGAAATAGTGCCGATAGTATGGCTATTGTTGCCCTACATGTAATTTGCAAGGCTTTACATGTATAGTAGCACTGCAGCCTATAGCTCTAAGCTATGAACTATAGCACGGGCAATTAATAACCAATAGAGTAGTTTAAAGGATAAAATTCAGTGAATGGAGTTGAAGAACTACAATAGAAAATATAGGACGTAGGAATACTGATTATTATTTTATTGTATCTTCAATGAAAGATATTATGTTAAGAGGGTAGCAATGTACATATGAGGAGGATAGGGAATCCTCTTAGGAAGAGGAACACTGCTTATTTGATCAGAGCTTAACTGTTATTTGCTGAATATGAACTTTATACAGAAACATTTGCACTGCCAGTGCATAGGTCAGGACCTATTTGGTCTAAAGATTGTTCTGTAATAAATCAAAACATTATCCTCGAAAATGGCATGAGGCAATCTGCAAAAGAAGGAATTAAGTTAAGAGGGAAGAAAGATACAATTATTCAAATGAGGATGGTAGGTTATCCTCTTAGGAAAAGGAAGACCAATTTTGTTGATCAGAGCATAACTAGAATTTGCTGAATATAAACTTTATACAGAAGCACTTGCTTTTTCAGTGCAATGGATCAGGAACTATTTGGTCTAAACATTGTTCTGTAATAATTCACAACACTATCGTTCACAACATATATAAGACATCCTAAATTTTGATTCTAATTAATTGTTTCACCCTCTTGGCCCAAGGTTTACTAGCATTTTACCACAGAGCAGCTCCAACTCTGGTTAGGCTTTGTTTTTACAGTCACTTTGAATATAAGCTGTTTGTGAGCAGCTACTTTAGCTGTTAAGAGAAGGCAATAAAATGGTTTCTTTTGATAAAATGTGCCAGTATAACTAAATACAATGGAAAAGAAAAGAATCTAACTAAAGGTTATGTCCAAATTTACAATTTAGGCATCCATGAGGTAAGGGTCTTGAACTGCATAGTCAGTGGTATGAAATTAACGTTTTTCTCTTGTTGAATATGGAAATTGATAACAAATTCTCAAACTCAGTAGTTGTTAAAAATGACTTAAACCTGAATGGGTAGAATTAGGTCTTATTTCTCAATTAGAGATTATAAGTCAGGACACTTCCAGCCTTGTGAGTTGTAGACCTAAATCCTTAGCCCAGAGTTCCTGACTTGTCCAGTTAGAGACATTCCACACAGGAAACACTATGCTCTTGCTACTCATATCCATTCTGAGACATGTTTCGAAATTTTGATCTACAGCTGATATGTGTTGCTCTAATTAAAGCACCAAATTAAATTTTATGGGGAGACTGAAGGGAAGAAAAAAAAAAACATTTTCAGGGGCAATGGGTGTTTGCAGCTAATCTGCAGGTTTTTTTAGCCATTATGTTCACTGTTTATATCCAGAAAATGGAGCATAAAGTTCTATGACTGTGTTGTCTTGTCTTGGCTAGTTTGTGGTGTCTTTGTTTAGAAAGGAGTTTGAAACTGTTTAATCGGAGGTTTCTTAGATCACGTGTGTTCTGGGAGAGAATTACTCTCTTGGCCTCTCTCTGGGATTTAGCAAATGGTGTTTTTTTTTTTTGGGGGGGGTTGGGGGGTAATTTGTTGTGGATTTGTTAAGGAATTGGAAAGCTATCTTTATAATAAAAGTAAGATAGTTTCTTGCTGTTGTTTTTAAAGTGGGGTTCTGGGTGATTTGCCTGGATTTTGGTTAAAATATACTATACTATCTTTCTTTTTTTAATTTTTATTTTCTGCAATATGTTACCTGTGAGCTATTCTGTTGCAATGGAACATTCTGTTTCCCAACATTGGTTTGGTTGAGGGCTTGAGTTGAGTCTCATCTTTCCTTAAGTTGCTATCATTTCTGAGAATTGAGTTAGAACTCTGCATGGAAGCAGAAGTGGTAAAGCCAAGCTGTATGTTGCGCTTGATTATTACACCAAATAATCAAATTTATTAGTGAATGTGGAAAAGTCTCATTTTATGAGTAAAGCTTTTTTATTTTGTTTTTGTATTTTGTATTTTTTGTTTTTTCTTTTGTGTAATATGAGTTAGGCTGTTATAAAACTGTTTTGCATATAGTTTTGGATGGGAATTCACTTATATATTTTTTGTTGTAGGTTTCATTTGATAAATTGCAAGTTATGTCATTTTGCTTGAGTATGATATTGTTCTACCTTGTAACATATTCTTTTTTGTTGTGTCCATGTTGAAGGTTGAGGTTTTCATTTTGATCAATGCTTGCGTATATGGATGGACATTTGTGTGGTGGAATGACTAAATTCTTGTTTTCTCTTGCAATAATTGATTTAGAGGGAGTCACGGGGTTGAGTTTGGAGACTTTTAAAGAAAACTGGAGTTCGGATTATCAGAAGACTAATGCGAATGGAATTCCAGTACCTGATGGATCCGTGACCTGGAATTTCAAGTAAGATAAAGAGCTTTTTCTGATTCATTCATATTTACATTCCCTTTTTGGAACTACTACCATTTGACCTTCTCAAGATTATGCAAACCTTGTTAGAAATATTTATAGAACTATTCATGAGCCTTCACCTGACAAAAAGCTTTTGGATTGAAATGGTATTAGAGCCATCTTGTTTAAGTGTTTACAAGTTCAATTCTTACCACTTCCATTCTTGTATTTAAATTAATATTAGCAAAGATATGGTGGTTGGTAAGCTTATGCATCATCTACACTTCAAGCCCAGATGGCTGTTGCTTGAGGGGACGTGTCAGAGATCTTAGGAAAACAAATCCACAGTTTTCATCTAACATCTTAAACTTTTTGGTTAATATGGTCCTTGAGTGATGTATCTAGCAAGACAAATCCTCAAATGGCTGTCGCTTGATTTAGATGGTTTGCCTAAATTGTTCTAAAACTGTTTACTTTTTTGATGAATTGACTCAAAAACCTTGCTTTGCAGTATGTTTTGATGAATCTGATTTTCACCCTTGTGCCACCAATTTCTTCACTGGGTGGGTGCAAATATGACCCCGCTGTAGATGCTAATGATTCCATTAACATGTTTATCCAAACATGTTTAAATTGGAGTATTGGGCTTTAACTTAATGGATCTGAGCAAATAAGAAGGGGGGCTAATGGGTTAAAAGTGACATGTTGTCAAAGGCCTGGAAAATTATTCATTTGGAGCGAGTGAAATATTGCATTTTACCTCGTGTTTCCCCTGAATAACTACAGGATCTTTAGGAATGACAATGATTTGAAATATCACTTTGTTAATTTGGAAGGGGGTTTGCTTACACCTGAATGGTGGCATTAGACTCAAAATTGTAATTGTACAAGAGATTTTCAGGAGATTGATGCTTAAGAATATGGAGGAGGGTGATAAAGTTAATAATGGAGAATGGGATAAGAGATAATTTGTTATTTATTTGTAAGTTAGATGTCAAAGATAAACTTAGAGATATTATTTGCAATTTAATTATTTAGGATAAACCTAGGAATTAGAATTATCTTGAAATTAAATATTTTGTTAGGCTTTCAATTATCCTTTTTATTAGGCTTTAGTTTAAGTATTTTAATTATTTATTTTTGTTTTCTAATTTCCTTGTCGTGGGCTACCAAATAGAGCCCTAGTTTTATTTCGTTGTGTCAAGACTATCTATAAATAGCCTTATGTATTTTGTTATGCATACTATTTTGATTGATTAAAATTATTATAGCATTAAACTAGTGTTTCTTCTCCACCCGTCTCTTCCTCTCTCGGCTTCCTTACTTTTCCCCTTCTCTCTCCTTCTCTCTATCTCTGTTGCCCTACATCACTACCGTTGCTTGGTTGTCTTCCAGCGGTTTGTTTGCTCTCAGCCAGCTTCATGAGGGAGAAGCTCAGTGGCTTGCAATAATGTCCTGGTGCAAACTTTTCATTGTACCTAAAATGCAAACCTTTGCTGAGCGACTTTGTCCTTTGGCATCTCAAGTATAAATTGGGTTTGGACGAAATGGACGTTTGGGTGGTCAAGTTTGTGTTGCATGATGTCATTGGAAGTGTTGCTGCTTTTTTATTGGTTCATTGTATGAGGAAGGCATGGATTGAAGTTAAAAGAAGTGGGTTTGATTGGGTTGGACCATTAGACCCTTTAGTGCCATGCATTGGGCTTAGTGTGGACTGAAACTCAATGGCAAGGCTCATGGCATTGTACGCAGTACGTGGCTTATGAATGCACCCATTTGCACACAATTTGTCTTTCAATCCATTCAAAAACATGCCAAGAAGGCAATGCTCCGGCCAGTTGGTGACCTGAGCTGATCTCTTCGCGAATTCTTGCCAATATTCCTAAATAGCTTCCATTTGCCGGATTCCACATAGATATTCATCCAGATTTTGGATTTCTACTAGTCTAGTAATTCTCTTGGAAGGCCTTCGTAGGGTCCTTGCAATAAACGAGAGTGCACTCATTACTAATTCTAGTGAATAAATCCGAAGCATTGCCTTCAAGGTACATTGCAGCAATGTTGACCTTCAACTCATATGGGGTTTGGTAGTAGCAGAAATATTTCTTTGCCTTTAGAATCTAGCCACAGGGACCACTGCCTTTAAATTGAGGAAACTTCATCTTTGTATGTGGCTATTGCATAGGACTTAGATGCAACCAAGGACCGTCGGCATCATTGTCGTCAGCTTCCAACCCAGCAGACTTTCTTTGTTCTTGAAATCCAAGATGAATTCCCTTTGCATTGCTCTTTTATTTCATGGTCGCCACTTCAGCAGTCAGGGTATCAATGATTTCAAGTTTAGCAGCAATGGCAGAGAACTGCAACGCTATGAGTCTGTGGTTGGGATGTCTGGACAAGGGGCAAGGTTGTCTAAATTGGATGTTTGGTTGGTGGAGGAAATGGGTTTGACAGGTTGATTGGAGGAAGTGTCTAGGGGAAAAGTTTGCAGAGCAGATGTTCAGGTGTTCAACATTTTGGATCAAGTTGCTCTGATGCCAAAATGATGGAAAGAAGGTAAGTAAAGAGATATGAAGAAAAACCTGATGGAAGAAGGGAAATTTATTGAAAAATCTCAATGCAAGAATCTCAACACTCATCTAAATTAAGCTGTCAGTATGGAGAGGACAAGGCTTCTGCTATGCATTGGATAACCAAATCAACTACCAAAAACAAAGGGCTATTTACAAATATTTATAGCAATATCTAGGTTTTATTATTTGCAAAACACTAGGGAAATACTTGCTGAAACTTAGGAAATTAATGGGAGGAGTGGAGCTGCAGGGTGCTGGTCATGGGTCATAACAATTTGAGAAGTTAGCTATGTGTGGTTTGACTATGTCAGCCTTCAAGCACTCTGACATGACCAACTCAGCCACTTCTCCCTGTTTCTTCTTATTCTTTCAAAAGTAGGTCTTGAGGGATGGCTTTCTATCACTCCTCTAACATCTTGATCAAATTCACTTTGATAATGTCCCTGCCGTTTTGGAAAAAGCCACAATAAAACCATTGGGTCTCAGAGACTTCTTATATATCCAAGCAAAATTCTTCTTCCTCTAAGGTCACTCTATCCAAATAGCTTTTGACGTGTAAATAAGGTGCAACCCAACCCTTCATCAAACGGTCTATAAGGAAGATTATAGCATCCATATATCCTAATAGAGACCCGTCTTCAAGCTCCAATTACTGTATAACATTTATACTTCTATTTGAAGCGACTCTGAAAAGATTCAGAATTTACATCGCCCTCCTTGGACCACTTTATTCTGAATTTCTGACACGAATAGTTTATAAGCATCACATCATTTAACTCAAACTTTTCTAGCAATTCACCAGCTCATTTCTTCTTCTTCCTCTTCTTCTTCTTCTCTTTTCATCACATTATTTTTGTGCTCACACTTGCGTATAAGCTTTTTTATAGTTAGACTTGTTTTATAATGAAATTTCCTTTTGTTACAAATACTTATGTGCCTACATAGTTAATTAAATTATAGTGAGTTCCTAAACAATATATGAAATTTCGTTTGAGTCTCTGAAAGATAGAATCAGTTGGGTCCTTAAGTAATTTTTTTATTTCTAATGAGTCTGAATCACACAGACCCAACAAGGGGCTGTCAAAAATGCTGACATGGAAGTTGCTTTTATTGGGGATTTCTGTGTGACATTGGACCCAATTGAAAAGCTTCTGTTTTTAAAAGGATCAAATGGAATCAATTGAATATTTGGGGACCTGGATGAAGTGAGTTTTTTCTGTGGGCCCTAACTGTAATTCAATGTCAACCTAAAAAATTCTCTTGTCTCTAAACAAATCAGCTAGGCCAAAGGAAAGAACTGGGGAGGGTTTTATGTTTGATAACACACACACATATATTATATAAAAGTGGTGTTTAAAAATTTGGATTGGTCAATGGTAGAGGAGTGGTTCACGCTTATCTAGTTTGACTGTAGTCAAACCAATAATAATATGTGTGTGTGTGCGCGCGCGCGCGCGTGTGTGAGTGGCGTATTGAGTGAGGAATGATTTTAGATGAAAAGTGAGATTGATCAAGATTAACTAAAAAATCGTCACAATTGTGTAATTAATATCTTAATTTTTACATTAATCTTGACCATTAATTTGTGATCCAATGGTGATTAGATACTCCTTTTGTCTCAGATAAAATTACTCCTCACTTGATATGCCAAGTGTATGTTAGTTTTCACTTCAGCTTATGTTTAAATAATTGATTTCAATAAAAATAAATAAATTTTAATGATTTTCTTTTAAAATAAATAATAGATAAATCTGTGTTAGTTATGAGGAAAAAAACCAAATCATCCCAAAGGTAAAATTAAATATTTTAGTAATTTAGAACATATATGAAATATCATTAAATACACCATTATGGATGGAACAAGTTAACAATTTTAGATGATATAGTGTTCGATAATCAATAATAGTTGTTAGGATATTGTATATAGTAGTTGAATATTGTACTTAAAGTAGACTAGATTTATAGGCATATCTGTACTATTGTACTATCATTGTACTACTAGTCTAACTTGTCCTATAAATAGGACAGAAAGTAAAAGAGTATCAACACCTTAGATTCACCAATTTTATATGGTATTAGAGCTTAGTTTGCCTCTTTCCAGCTGTGCCCGTCTCCTTCTCTCTCCTTGGCTATGCTTCCTTCCAGCCCAAAATACTAATTTCCCTTTCATCTCTTTTTTTTTTTTTTTTTCCTCTCTTTCTGCGGCTATCTGTTATAGAACACCACTGCCCAGTCCCCACTACCCATTACAATACCATCTTCAATCATGGAAAAAAATAAAATAAAAATAGATACATATATAGTACTCATTGATACTAGAAAGATTAAAATAACATTGTTTTTAACTGAAAAATTTTAAAAATAAAGGAGCCAAAATGAAGTCATTTCAACAACATAGAATACATAAGGGCTAAGAAACTGGACAAACTGGTCTGACTTGCCAATATTTTCTGAATGGTAACCCAAACTGTTGGGGAAGGAATGGTTCCTAGTTTTCTGTTTCGGCCAGTCTGGTTTTTAAAACTGTTTAGAAGCATTGGGTATTCACTGTCAGTGACTAGGGGGGTCACTCTTGTTGAAAACACGGTTAGTTCATGACCAATTGTTTTGCATTTTTTATGACTTCTTTTTTTTTTTTTTTTCCAGTTCATTGGTTGGGCTCTTTTTCCCAGCTGTGACAGGAATAATGGCAGGTTCAAATCGATCATCATCTCTGAAAGATACTCAGCGATCAATTCCTGTTGGAACCCTAGCTGCTACTCTTGTGACTTCTTCTATGTATCTCGTTTCTGTTTTCTTGTTTGGTTCTGTTGCAACCAGAAAGAGGCTATTAACAGATAGGTATGTTTCGGTCCAAAAAATGGCTATTGTATGATATATATTGCATGTACTTGGATCAAGTTTAAGGACGCATGTTGACCACATTATCATTGTAAGTTGCCTTTGTATGCATGGAAAAGATACACTTGTTTAATTTTAATGTGGAATTTTGTGCAGGCTACTTACAGCTACAGTTGCCTGGCCTTTTCCATCATTAATTAAAATTGGGATTATACTTTCAACTCTGGGTGCTGCTCTTCAGAGCTTGACAGGTGCCCCACGTCTACTTGCTGCAATAGCCAATGATGATATTTTACCTGTGCTTAACTACTTCAAAGCTGCGGATGGCAGTGAGCCTCACCTTGCTACACTTTTCACTGCTTTCCTCTGTATTGGGTGTGTCGTTATTGGGAATCTGGATCTTATTACTCCAACCGTAACTATGTTCTTCCTTCTATGTTATGCGGGTGTCAATTTGTCCTGCTTCCTTCTGGATCTTCTAGATGCTCCTAGTTGGCGTCCTCGGTGGACTTTTCACCACTGGAGCCTGTCTCTTATTGGAGCTTCACTTTGCATAGGTATGCCGTTTCCCTGTGCGCTTTGTTGTCAGTTTAATTCCATGATATTGTATCTCCTGCTTATATCTGATCCCATGAAATGGGATAGTGCCATTTTAAATTCTTTTTAATATTCTCCATGCACATATAATTTCAGGTATGACAGACACTGTTAGACACTGATATCAAAAAAATCTTCAAAATCAGTTGATAATGGTTATATTTAAGCTTAATTTGCAATCTATATTTGGAACTGTCATGTTGTAGATGATTTATTTGGCATGGGAACTAGATGTCAGTGACAGTTATTATGTTAGAGCATACATTAGATGGAATTGTAATTTATGGAAGCATGATGTAAAGTTATTGTGTTTACAACCACAAATACCACACTTGTACTCTTACCAACTTTTTGTTGTGTGGCTGTATGGGGGATGTAGTGTTAATATTCTATGTCAAGGACCAAGTCAAGTCAAAAGTTTAAGTTGTTAAGTAAAGGTTGATAAATAGTTTTATTATAATTTCCTCTTCACATAAACACCTTTGGGCTTGAAGTGTGGACAAAGCACATGACCATCATACCCTAAGCTGAAATTTCAGTTAATTACAAAGCAAAGCAAGGATTGAACTCCCAAAGTCATCGAGGCTCAAATGCCATGTCAATGACCTATTAAACTCAGAAGTTTAAAATGTTTAGTGGAGGCACATGAATAGTTTTATTGTACTTTACAACATTCTGTTAGCACAGTCTGCTACTAGTCATTAGATGCTTGCTACTCCTGCTGTTCTGCAGATGTTCATGTTGAAGATAGATTTTATGGTTGCTATTTATCTTGTGATTAACTGTTGCTTTATTTTGAATGCAGTGATCATGTTCCTGATCTCTTGGTCATTCACAGTGGTGTCTTTAGCTCTTGCAAGCCTTATATATAAGTATGTCAGCCTCAAAGGGAAGGCTGGGGACTGGGGAGATGGTTTTAAAAGTGCATATTTCCAACTAGCACTTCGCAGCCTTAGGTCACTAGGAGGTATATACCCCTATATTTTTTACAATATGATACAAAATATGACATGGTTGATCTTTGGTATTGTTGCACAATTGCATAGTAAAGACTGGTTTTCTCTATGCTGGTTGGACCACTTGGACACCATGCTCCATGCAATAACCAATGGCTTTCGCCCCAATTGTGAGATTCCCGTGGCATTAGCACAGGGAAGTCTGCATTAAAGTGGGTTGAGATAATTTCATCTCTAGTTACTTGGGTATTTGAGCCTGATCCCAACATTTAGGCTGTGATCAATGATTGCAAACTGAGTTATATTACCTTATGGGTAAATTGTTCTCCCTCCTAAGAGACACCTAAATTACATGGCTCTCTCCTCTATTAAATATATTCACATACCTCCCTTGAAACCAAAACATGACCAAAATGCCCTCAAGAATAATATTATTTTTTAACTAAAACTATAACATTATAAAATGTTTCTTTAAACTTTTATTTCAATGTTATTTATTTTCTGTTGAAAAGTATAGATTTAATTTATTCTATAACTTTATTAAATTTATGGTCTTATGGCAATATATATATATATATATATAGTCATTAATATATATGTTATTGTTAAATTAAATTATCATCTTTAGATTGGTTAATCTTTAAAAAATCATTTTGTGAATATGTTCTTTGTTTTTAATAATTTACTTTTCTGATAAAATGATTTTACAAAATGTTAAATTTAGTATAGCTTTACTTTTGTTACAGGAGAGGTAAGTGAAGTGCATCTTTTTGTTACAGGGGAGGGGTGTGAAATTTTTCAAAATAGAGAGGATGGCCTTGTTATTTGGGCATCTCTTAGGGGAGGGGAGAGTAATTTACCCTACTTTTTGCTGTGTGGTCGTTAAAGTTTCAAAATTATGTTATATTCTGTGTTTTCCCTGTTAGTTGCATGTTACTTTTGGAAAGTTCATGATTAGGCTAAAGAAGCTGTTGCAGCGTGCTGTATGAAAAACTCAAAAAGTGCCTATTTGCAGATGTTCTCTTAACATTGGTTTATTTGTGGGCCTGAATATGACATGTCTAGCTGTATATTATGACATTTATATAAGCATTGTGTGCATTTTTTTATAAAGGGTGTTCGTCTTACTGCTTTGATGAAGGCTGAAATTTGTATTTAGGTTAATGCTGCAAATTTCATTAGTGGTTAATCCTTAGGAACTTCTCATGGGATGTGTTAAAATAGTCAGTGTGCGACAGCTAGGTCCTAATAAATGTTTAGACTAGTGAGATGGGCTTGTACTTGTTGTACTGTCTTTGTTTTTGACCTAATTTATGGTTATAAATAGACACACAAGGAGCCTGGCTAAGCAAGATATCTTACCATCCTGTCTCTCTTCTCTCCTTACACATGGGTTTGAAGGCAGAGTAGGGCTTCAATAATTTCTTGTTTTCAAGGTCAAAACGCTGACCATTTCTCCAAGGGAGCTTTGGCCCCCCATTTCTTCATAGCTTTGGTATCCTTTTCCCACCCTTTTTCCCAGAAGTCAAAATATTTTTTGTGAGTTCATTTTAGTGTGAGACTGGGTCATATTAACTCATGGTGTCTTTGGTTCTACCCTAGCATTGTCGATGTATTTCTCAATCTTGAGTGCTTTTATTGTTTTCTAGTTTTATATTCTGAATATCGTGCTGAGGTTTTTGAGTGTGGTTACCTTTGACATTTTTTCTTTAAAAAAAAAAATGCAAATTGAAGACTCTAGCACTAGAGTTGTGTTTTGTTGGGGGTCTTGGTCTGCAACCCAATTGGTGGAGACCAGCTAGGAGAAGGTCAAGGTTCTCATTAGGAGAAGTAGGTTGAAGACCTCAAGGAGTTATTTCAACATGTTAAGCATCATGGTTGGGTAGAGTAGTTGGGAGAATGTCAAAGAGGTCGCCCATGGGGACTTGGTCAAAGAATTTTGGCAGGAGTTTGTCTACTGAATATGTTAGAGGAACTGCTTGTTGCTTATGAATTGTCATGCTTTGTCAAGGTGTACAGGTTTCCAAACCTAGATACGTTTTTCTTTTACTTTAATAGGGTTCCTTTGTTTTTAGAAAGTTGAAGTTTGAATTATCTTTTGCTTGAGGGGGTGTGCTAGAATAGTGTGTGTGACAACTAGGTTACAATAAGTGTGTTGATGATTATTGAGCTGGGCTTGTACTAGTTTGTACTGACCTTATACTTGACCTAATTTATGATTATCGATAGACACGTAAGTAGCTTGAATAGTGACTAAGTCATTGATCCAATCCTTATCTCTCTCCTCTCCTCACTAAGTTCAACAAATATAAGCCAGTTATTGTTGGGTCTGATGGGAAAAAAATGGACTCAAGCTTGAATGACATAGCTGATGTCTATTTGCACCAGGCATCCATTTTTACCATTTTCCGTTGGTGGGATAAAGTTAAGGTGCGCTTAGACTGCCTTGAGGGGTATCTTCTTGGGCCTTATGAAGTCTTACTAGGGATGAAGCCAAGCTAGCCAATTGAAGTTTACCATTTAGACATCCTCTTATAGTGATTGATTTAGAGGTAGGGTTTTATAAGTATCATTCTCTCGCTGGGGGCATCTGGTTTGGAGCTAACGTTCTGGGTTAGAAGTACTTCACTTTTGGTGTTTTACTTGCTGTTTGTGTATATGTGAAGTTCTTTGGACAAACTCGTCATGATTATCAATAGTCTGTGCTATTAAATAGAGAGAGACTGATTAGTTTGGGTAACAATTTTTTCAACTTCGTGATAAATATTCTTATATACATTTCTAGTCTCTTTTATGGATCCTTGAAATCTATATATGTTTTTTCAGTGGTTTTTATCTTATAAATCACTGTAAATCTTAAGAACTAATTTTGCTTTAAATCCATAGCTCCACCTCGCATTTCAATTTGATGGCTGCAAATGCTGACAGTATTTGTTTTTATTTATAAATTTCTGGGCCCATGTTCTTCAATTATTTGGTTGGAGCTGCCTTTCAATTGTAGAAGAAAATTCTTGACAATACTTGATGCATTGTTAGGAACACACGTCATACTGATAGGATTACGTAGTTTAAATCTTCAATCACAAACCCTACCACCAAATCAGAATTACATTATAAATTCATTCAAATAGTACAATGAACATCCCTTTACACTGCTTCACCACTTGTGTGCATGAATCTCATTGTAGAGTTCTAGAATACTACCTCCAAATAGGGATTGTTAATTAACTTACTTTATTTTCCTATATTGATGAAACTGTTCGCTGTTATACAAGTTTTTATTATGGTGCATGCATGCAAATATGTTTTTCTGTAGCAAGTAAAATCTAATTTCTTTTGCAGCAAGCCAAGTGCACCCAAAGAATTGGTATCCGATCCCTTTAATATTCTGCCGGCCCTGGGGCAAATTGCCAGAAAATGTACCTTGCCATCCCAAACTTGCAGACTTCGCCAACTGCATGAAGAAAAAAGGTAGAGGAATGTCCATATTTGTCTCTATACTAGATGGTGACTACCATGAATGTGCTGAAGATGCCAAGGCTGCTTGTAGACAACTAAGCACCTATATCGATTACAAGAACTGTGAAGGTGTTGCTGAGATAGTTGTTGCCCCCAGTATGTCTGAAGGCTTTCGTGGCATTGTTCAGACTATGGGCCTTGGCAATCTTAAGCCAAACATTGTAGTGATGCGCTATCCAGAAATTTGGCGTCGTGAGAACTTAACAGAAATCCCAGCCACTTTCGTTGGGATAATTAATGACTGCATCGTAGCAAACAAGGCAGTAGTCATAGTGAAGGGTCTTGATGAGTGGCCTAATGAGTACCAGAAGCAGTATGGTACAATTGATCTGTATTGGATTGTGAGAGACGGTGGTTTAATGCTTCTTCTCTCCCAGCTTCTTCTTACAAAGAATAGCTTCGAGAGTTGCAAGATTCAGGTCTTTTGTATTGCAGAAGAGGATGCAGATGCAGAGGTGCTGAAGGCTGATGTGAAAAAGTTTCTATATGATCTTCGGATGCAAGCAGAAGTCTTTGTCATAACGTTGAAATGGGATGCACAAACGGATGGTGGTGGGTCTCAGCAAGATGAGTCATTTGAAGCCTTTACTAATGCTCAGCAAAGAATCGATGAGTACTTAACCAAAATGAAGGCAACAGCAACGCACCATGGTGCCCCTCTGATGGCTGACGGTAAGCCCGTGGTTGTGAATGAGAAGCAGGTGGAGAAGTTTCTTTACACGACACTGAAGCTGAACTCCACGATTTTGAAGTACTCAAGAATGGCAGCGGTTGTGCTGGTAAGTCTTCCTCCGCCTCCGCTGAGCCACCCAGCTTATTTCTATATGGAGTATATGGATCTCTTGCTTGAGAATGTACCAAGAATTTTGATTGTAAGAGGATATCGTAGGGACGTTGTGACTCTATTCACATAGGATTTTAGAACAGTACATTCTTGCCCTCATTCATAGTTTTTCTTTGTGCTTTATACTTTTTGTTTGTAGTTCAAAGGCGAAGTTCATTCTTTATACCAAGTTTCTTGCTGAATTGGATTTATTTTCTACTAGATTTTACGGAAGTTTTGAATTCGTAGCTACTTTATGCTTTGGTAAAATCATCCTTATTTTTTTCAGCGTAGAAACTTTTTATATGCATTTCTGATGTTGATATCTTGAGAACAAGAGCCGTACGTCATACTCGGGGTTATTAAATTAGGTTAACTTAACCATAGCAATTATTGGTTATCAACTTACTCGTAAGTTACTGAACAACCACTAGATTCAGTTTTAAGTTTTGCTTGTTTAAGTTAATGGGAATGTGGTTGTATATTAATGGGAATATTTTAGAAGTTGCATTCTTGCTTCTTGGTCAAAATACATTGACAAGTTTTAGACCAAATTTATACATCAAGCAATGGCGTTGCATTATGGTATAGATATTCTTATTCAATTCAGATGCAAGGTAGTTGCCAAATGGAACCTAATTTGGGAGCTTACCCAATTCTAATTAAGTGACAATAATAAGTAATGGAAAAATGTTATGTAACAATCGCAGCTCCATGTGGGTCTTTTACCAAATGCTATCTTAGACTTAAAATTGTGTTGTTCTTGAAATCAGAAAACCTATTGTTGCTTTGCAGCTTAACCAGATTTAATGTATAAGATGTCTATTAGTCGCCATAAAAATTTGGACAGTTAACTCCTACATTTAGGACTCTAATTGCTACCATTTTGAAAACTGTTATGGACAGTTAACTCCCACATTTAGGACTCTAATTACTACCATTTTGAAAACTGTTCAGTTTCTAACATCCCACTGTTTGGCAGTGGATGAAGCCCTAAATCAGCTCCAAATATGAAGTAATTTTAAAGACTGCCCAATACAGGCTTTTTTTATTCAAATATTATAATTGGAAAAATTAATTTTTAAAATTCTAATTTAACAAAATATTACATCAAAATGCTTAAAGTATACGAATGATTCCCCAGCACTTGACAAGTATTTTTAAAAAGAAATATATAACAAGGGACTCGCTCCCAATGGGGGCAAATCCCTTGCGGATTCAATTTGGGGGTACGATGCCTCCCATATATATTATAAAAATTATAAATATTTATTTTTTATATAATATATATTTATATACATATTTTTATGAAAATATTAAAAAATTTAATCTATTAAAAATATAAAAAAAATAATTTGATATATTCATGAAAATTAATTTTAGGTAAAATTAATAATTATATATTGATTAATGTTTTTAATTTTTATTTGATTGTTTTGTTTGAGTGTTTTAAATTTAGATTTAATTATTGAATATATTTGTTTATGAATTATGTTGTAATTTTAAAGTTTGAAAAAGTGTTGATATATTTGAAGTTATAATTGTTAATATTAATATATGAATGGATTTGATTCTTACTTCTTGTGCTTTTAATAAATATACTTTTTGTAGTGTAAATTACATTAATTAATGGGTTACATAGTAAAATAGTGTTTATATATTTGAAATTGTAAATGGTGGTATTTATGCATTAATGGATGTGACACTTAACTTCTTCTTTTTTCCTGCTAACATGTAAAAAGGAAGTAAACAACAAACACAAGGGATTTATAATTTGAAATAGATTATTTTCACTTATTTTTGTTGCACATAGTTTTAGTTTTGAATAAAAATGGTAAGAGGAAAGCTATCACGTCAACCATGAGTGATCTCGCCAATTATCATATAGTTGATCAATCTTAGTTCCACTCGAAGCATACCAGGCATCTCAAACATGGATAAAGGGGGAATCCAGCTTTCATTAGGATTAAATTTTTTTCATTCGAATGGCAAGGCTAATTCACTAGCAGGATCCAAATAGTTAATCTTTATAAAAGTCAATTCTTAATAATAGTTGTGAGCAATAATCGCTTGCAATTATTATCAATTTTCTCATATAAAAACTTTGGTCCCTTAATCCGAGGTAATTATAATATTTAGGTCAAGTTCTCCACAGGCTATATTATGGTCCCTCCTAATATAGTTCTAAGATTTTCTTTACCATCCATAATAAATTTATAATTTAATTTTTCTTTATATATAAATATATAGAATTTTCATTTATTTAATTACTAATATTATTTATCATTTTTTTATTAAAGTTTTAATATATTTTTTTATTACATTGAATATTAAATTTCTTTATATATATATATATATATATTATTTTCATAGTATATTCTATTTATATTTATTAATTATTAAAATATTATTTGAAGTTAAATATTAAATATTTATTTTATATAGCTTTTGTGTACCCCATTTTTTACATTTCAAATTACAAGAGATAAAGGGAACCAAAATAAGCTTATTTGGCATGCAACAATAAAAAGACAATAAACAAAAAGCAACTTGTGTGAAAAAGAGAACAAATACAAAGTGCTATATCATTACAAAAGTTGTAAAAAGAACAATCATAAAGGTTCAGAATAGTTAGTCAAGATAAGTACAAGCATAAGAGAGCCAAGCGTCCAAAGGACAAACCAGTCATGTAAAATTTTGGCTAAGAGGTACAACAAACAAGAGAGAAGAAAGACCATGGAAGACATGGAAGAAAGCTTTTAGACGAAGCTCTCATCTTCTTCAACCATGGCTACACTCCTTTGGCAAGGACCACTTAAAGACCAAGCTTTAAAAAGCCATTGTAGTACTTTGTGAGGATTAAGAGCATACTTGAGTCTGCAAAAGGGTTGAAGAACATGAGCCATAAGCCTTCATGACGAAACCTATCTCTTTCTGTTCTCCTCCAAGTCTAACATTCAAATTTTGATAAGCAACAAGGCTGTATTTAAAAAAGAAAGTCATGTCTATCAAACCTATAAAAAGAGAAGAGCTGTTGGACGAAGAACAATGAAGAACAACACAATAAATTGTTGAGAAAGAGCTAAGAGAAAAATATCATAGTGTGCCTAATTTCTAGTCCACAAATTTAGTTTTCAAGAACCTGAAATTTTGAGCTTACCTATAATCCCTTGGCTTGTAAGGGTCTTCCATTCTATCCTTCTCGTCAATCTTTTCAAAGTGGAAAGTTAGTTGTAGCTAAATTGAGTGGACATCCATAGTGTGAAAGTTTAAGGTAAGCTTAAACCTTGTATGGATGATAAATACGTAAAAACCCACCAATTAAAGGGAAAATGATATAATTGAAATCTCTTCAATATTAAAAGGAACTGGACATAGGATAAAAGTGTTTAAATTGGATAAGTTCATTGTATTCTTTATTTCTTTATCAATTATTTTATTTATTATCGAAGTTTTCAAGCACCTTAACTGTGTTTCAAGTAAATAAACTTTCTTTTAGGCTACTAAAAATACTTCTTAGGGTACTAAAACCTCTTAACGCTCATTTTAAAGAAACAAACTTTTCAGTACCTAAAATTATCTTTTAGGTGTTAATTGAGAATTTAGAAGAAGCTATTTATTTCTCTAATCAATTTCAAAAGTGTTTAAAATTTTCTTATACACCTATTCATCCCCTCCAGGTGTGTTGTCAAATTCTCCTTTTAACCCTTCATTGATATTATTTATCCTCAATGCCTAATTTTGTCTAAAAATTCAATTTAACACAATTTTGCATCTAATTAAATAACTTATACCATTCCAAATATTCTAAAATTTCACCTCTAAAACTATAGCATGTTATTTGAGTATCCACAAAATTACATACCATATCAAACAAGTTTACTAGGGTCATTAAGTCCACCAACATAGAAACCATTAAACTACATAAACAACTCTATTACCATGCATTCTACATAAGTTTTATTACTTGCCACTCTTACAATCCAACCACTCAATTCATAACTCAAATATATAGTAACATAAATCATCCAACAAACTATACAAATCGAAATATTACCAAAACACAACTCTAATTACATCCAACAATTCAGATGTACAAGTGTATATAGATACACAACCTATATCGTCTAGCCCTTATTTTGCTTCTTTTGCTAGCCCCTGCATTTTGGTTACCTATAATTTGGATTATAGGAACGTAAAACAATGAGATTTACATCCCAATAGCTAGCACAATTCATAAAAACAATTATATACATAAAGCATGAGATACTCAGTTCAGAATCCATTGAACAAGTTGTGTAGACATACTTTTTACATTGAACCATATATGCTATGTACAATAATACCTATGGATCATAATTTGGTAATTATCCAATGCAATCTCATACTTGTAAGCATGGTTTCAAAATGTGATATGCATCATCTGATGCAGCTACAATTATGTGGTTATGGCAATGGTCATGACCACATCACCCCACAGTTGCAAGGTGAATTTGTTTCAATCATCACATATATATTAGTTTAGGTTAGTAAGATGGAAACTTCTTAACTCTCTCTCCTTTAGTCTTATATCACCCCCATAATATGTATATATACTCCATTGTTGCTAGGAAAGAGGGGGAAGAATGCTCTGGAGAAGGCATGGTAAAGTGTAATAAAGTCCAAAAATTAATAGAATGATTGCTAACGTATTGATTTGGTGAAGGAGAAGACACTTATCTCTTTGCATTGCTCTGTTAGCAAAGATTAATACAGAGGATTTATTATTTAGTCTTTTGAGGGGATTGAAGGAAACTTGTTGCAAAATTTTTATTACAAGCTAACATATTTTAAAGGAAATCATATCTATGGGAGGATTATCTAAACTTTTTAGGTATATTGGATTAAAAATATATAATTTAAATTTGTGTAAATTTAATCTTTTTTAAAATTATATGAATATTTCTTGCATTAGGTAATTACTGCATAAACAAAACAAATAATATGTATAATCCATATTAATTAATTAATATTAATAATTATAGTAATTTAACTAAATAAATTATGAACCAATTCTTATTATATGAAAGTATTAATTGAATTTGGATAAAGTCTTAATTACATAAAACAAATAACAAGTATTATTCTTTATATATGAAAATTTGTAAGTTTATTGATATATTATGTTTGCCTTATTAATACTTTTTATAATTTTCAAGTTATATTAATTTCCTTGTATAAATACATAGAATAAATATCAAATATGATATATTATATGTATTTGAAAGTTATAATAACAACATATATTTTTAAATATTTTCTATCACTCTGGAAAAAATTAAAATTGTAACCCGTATTATAGTGTACGCAACACCTGTAACACAATCGCAATTGTAATTTAAAACATCGCATGTAAGGGTTCTTTTTGCTTAAGTTAATGGCTACAAGCCTCTAGAAGAGGAATAAAACTACCAATTAAGCTCATGATATTCTTAACTTAGACTCGCACAGAGGAATATGACTACCTAGGGAGCTCATATTCCATTTATAGCAATACATAAACATGTCAAATTATCACATAGCAAACTTAATTACACAACCAACAATCCATGGGTCAAATGACATTATGGATAAACATATAACTGAAGCTTTAAGTAAATGTCTAGCTACATGTTTGCATGGTGATCCAAACTAATAAAGAAGCCTGTTAATCTTCCCATGGAATATCGAAATCCTTAATCTACTAACGTCCTCCTTAGCTTGTGAACCAAGTTAGATCATTCCATTTTCGAGTAAGATATGAATTTCACCTCAAAGTTGTCTAAATACACATGTTGTCAACAATTAATCCTACAAAAAAACTTTATCCACTAAAATAATTAACATAACAAATGTCCTTCCTCGTCCAACCTTTCTGTCACTTCAACCAAACAAGTTTATCAAGATGGAAGAAGACCTTACCTCATGGAAGCTCTCCTATCTTTCCCTTTCCTTCCTCCAATTTAATAAGAGTACTCAATCAAAACCTAGAATCAGAAGGTGAAATGACTGTGATAAGCTTAAACGATTCTTTACATTTTTCCCATATAGCCACTTAGTGTAAAAAGTGAATACTAATAATAACATATTCATATATGTTCAAAACGGGAGATATAAAGATAAAATAATCTAACCTGAAGGAGTAAGAACTATAGTGAGGATCTTCAACTTAAAATAGTAAAGAAGAGTAACCCACAATTAGAGAAAGTTGAAAAAAGATGAGAAAGAAAGAAAAAGTTAAAAGCTAGGGGTTCCCAAATAGCTAAAAAGTCATGATATCTTAAAACCCTTCAACCATACATTTTTAAAATAGGAAAAAGGTTGTAATATTTAGTAAAAATAAGCTTATTAACAAGACTTATTTACATGAGTCTAATCCCTTTCTTTATAATAACTTTCAATTAGTGATATAATAAGATAATTAATAATAATAGGATTAATGCTAATCTATAAAATAATTAAAATTATTTTAAGAATCTCCCACTGAGATAGCATTAATCAATTACTAGGTCAATCAATAAAAGCAACAGAAGTAAGCAATTAATGTCCACATAAACACATGGATGTGTGTACATACTAAACCATGCCAAGTTCAAAAAAGAAACCATACAAAGATTACTAAATTTGATAAAGAAACAAGTGATGTTAACATTATCAAAAATTAGTTTCAATATCCGAATAGCATAAAATACAAAATGACATTCCAAATGTCATATTACAACATAAAAGTCTATTTAGGGCTCAACTCTGACTTTTGCTAAACTAAAGCTATATAAAAAATTTTCAACAGTGCCCACATGAGTCATATGACTTTTAAAAGCTTTTATAAGTAGGCCTTTAGTCAATGGATCTGCCAACATGTGTTCACTAGGTATGTGAACCAAACAAGTTTAAGATTTAGCAATTTTTTCCTAACAAACAAGAACTTAATATCAAAGTGTTTAGTATGGCTGGAGTTCCTATGATTTTGAGAAAAACTAACCTCGCATACGACCTATCACAGTATATGGTTAAAGGTCATGATATAAAACTAACTAAATGCATACCAGATATCAATTTTCTTGACCATATAACTTGGCAGGTGACCTCATAAAAAGCAATATACTTTGCCTCTGATAAGCACCTAATTATGTTATATTTATATATGTTTTACTTGGGGCTTACATGTATTTTGGATAAATTCTTTTAAATTAGTGGTTAAATAATGTTAATTTTATGTATTTTATGGGTTAGATTATTTGGTTGCTTCCTTGCATTAAATTTATCTAATTTTAGACTGCTTTGATGGAAATTTTAGGAGAATTATTTTAATGAAAGGAAATGAAGAATTAGAGGCTTGGAAGAGGAAGATTCAATGATTTTTAGAAGGCTTTCATAAACATTTAGAAGTTAGAAGAAGCCAAGGAAAAAAGTTGATATGGTTTTCTACTTATAACAGTGAACACTTAAATTCAATGCCACTTTTAGACCTATAAACATCAAATTTTAAATACAAAAATTTCACACAAAATTGTAAATGTTTTCAAGAGCTTTTAAACAAGTGGTCATTTTCTAAATTCTAACATCATATAACAAAGATATGTCCAAAACACTAAAGTAGTGTCAATGCGCAAATTCTAAGCACCTAAACGCCCAAGGCCCGACGCCTAGACACCCAGAATTATTAAATGATCTTTAAATTGGCTCTAGGTGTCTAAGCACCCAAGAGTTGAGTGCTTAGGCTCTCAAATATTTGATATGCATGAACTCTCTGATTTTTTAGGGTATAAAAGGAACTTCTTGCCATTTTGAGGAAAGGGAGCGTAGAAAGAGATAGAGTTTTGAATTTCTTTCTAGAAAAGTAAGAGGATCCTTCATTTTCTTGGGCTTCTAAAGTATTTTCTTGGAAGAAGAGGTTAAGGGTTAGTCTTCTTGGTCCTTCCTTGGCTAAACCTCCATGGATTCTTCCATGGAGGTCTCATTCCATTCTTCCATTTCTTTTGTCTCATTCAACATATGTTAAAAGAGATTATCTCTTTCCTTTAATAATTATGGGTTGATTAATGAGTGTATTTTACTTCTTATTTGGGGCTTTTAAATGTTATAGTCAATTTATATGATTGCAAGTGGATTTAATGGTTTATTTTGTTGATTTCTTCCATAATCTCTTATCATGGAGTCAAATGTCCACTAGATGTCTGATGAAATGCTTTATCAGAAATTAGGTATATTTGCTATGACTACTTGGAACTAACTTTAAGATGAATTCATTATTGAGTTCCCAATATTTTTTCCAAGAGTTTAATGCACCTTAGAATTAGTTTTCTTTAAATTGCTTGGATTCAACTTTTAAGAGAAGCTAATGGCTAGTGAAGGGAATTAAATAAATGAACACATTCATAGATAATTCAGAGCAGGAGACTTACATACTTCTCTTGATTGCAGAAGCTGATCAAACTCTAGCTAGGATCACTGATCGAATGAGATACCCACAGTGTATTGGGTATATCTCAAGTTTTCAGAGCCTAAATCCCCTCTCGAATGCGACTACAGAATACTTAGTAGGTTTTTCTCTTAGAGCATCTCAAGTCTCTCTTTAGATCTCAATTATCTATTATATATTTCATCTATCATATAATAGTCTAACCCTATTTATAAATCTAGCTAGGGTTAGGGTTTAATAGTCATTCCTATAATTACTATTAAACCCTTACTTAATGAGCACCCCTTATGGGTGGACACTGTATAATATATTAACAAATTTAAACCCTAGATATTATATGATATTCTAACAACTAGGGTAGTGCAATCCATCTAAATTGCTTGGATTTGACTTTTAGGTAGGTTATGGTTAGTAATTTAACTCTTAAACTTAATGCACTCTAAGGAAACTTTCATTTAAATTGCTTGGATTTGACTTTTAAATAGAATTAGAACTAGAATTAGGATTTATACTGGATTCAAGTTTATCTTATTAGTGAGCTAAACTACTTAGAAGTGAAATGAGACTATGTGGGTGTAAAGTCTAAAAAGAACTTGGTAACTATTTATCCTCACTATGACTTTCTATTAGCTTAATTTAGTATAGTGTATTGAGTCTTTTATTTATAATTGGGTCCTTTAAAATATTAGTTTAGCTTAGTTATATTGTATGTTACACTTGAATCATTTCTTAGTGACTAGTTTAATTGGGCCACTTGTGTAAATATATAAATAACCCTACTAACCTTTACTTTTGTACAAATTGTATATTTTGGTAAGCAAAAATTTAATCTTAAGAACAATAAAGATAACACATTATCCTCGTAGGAACAATACTGAAACTTTTAAATCATTTTATTACAATTTGACTTGTATACTTGCAATTTTATTTTGTGTTTTTAGTTTAGTGACATGTTCTTCATTTCTAACCTTGTGAGCAAGTTGACCTTTTTTATTTCCCTTAGTTTTAAGCTTGCCTCCCTTCCCCATGTGATTTGAAGTTTAAAAATTCTAAGTGGATTAATTCTTCCTTGTTAGGCTTACACTAAATTAGTTATCCTCTCTAAGCTATTAAATATTTGCGAATGATGAAGCAATTCTCCATTAAAGGCAATGTTTGTTCTCATAATGCAGGGGGTTTTTCTCACCCTTTTAACTATGTTTATATTGTTGAATATTAAGGACAATGTTCATTTCAAGTTTGGGGGTAGAGAATCCAAATTAGAATTTGAATTCTATTATTTTATCTATTTATATATAATGATTCACAGAAAATTTATCCAAAATCCTCAAATTTTAAAATCTTTTAGCAAAAATCGAAGTTTATTTTTTCTTGTTTTGTCTCTTTGGTTATGTTAGATTCCAATGAGGAATTAAATTATGATTAAGTTCATGAATGACAAGAAACTTATGTAAATTTTTTTTTTGAATGAGATTAATTGTTAATGGATTATTTTTCGATACCATTGAAATCATTTGTGCACTTCAACCATGCAATTGGCTAATTGTTAGTATTAGATAGTTTGTATGAGTTGGACTATGTACTATGCCTTAAACCTAGGACTCTAAAACTTGTTTTATATTCTCTTGAGGAGAAATCCTAGGTAATGTATAATCAATTGAAATGATTTAGGCATTCTTTGATTATTTTAAACCTTTAAGCCTAATTCTTTTTATATTTACCACTAGTACGCCTTTATGCTATTATTGTATATGCATATTAATGCATAACTTTTTCTTTTATTACCCACATAATTTTACCGCTTAACTTAAAAGACAATGTTTTACCCGTTTCAAAAGAATATTTAAGTAGATAATTTTATGTTAAAAAGGACGTTACTAGCTAAGGGAGGTAAAGTGTGGAGTGATGAAAAATCTGAATTTATGTGGGTTGTTGTATCTATTTGTTATTTTATGAGAGACATGCAAATTATATTATATAGAATAGCAAAATTATGAAAAGAAATTTCCTTGTGAGACATGAAAATTGGGATGATAAGGAGAAGAATTAATGAAAAAAAAAAAGCACCCAAAGAAAAAATATATAGATCAAAATGATCTAAGTTTAGGGGTGTTCAAGGATAGAAAAATTGAAGTTAATGAGGGAAAATGTAAGAAAGAAAAAAATAAATGAAAAGAAGTGAAAGTATGGAGGATGTATATATTTTTAAGATTGTGTGCTCAATGTTATTCTCTAGGTTTTGTTCTTCTTTATCCTTATCCACTTTCTTGTGATAACCATAACTATAGGCCACATTACAAGCTTAATAGACCTAATGATTAATTCATTATACATGTATTTACATTAGTGGGGAGAGAATAGAAGATCAAGCATATAAAGCTCCTAGGGAAATGTGCATTGTACAACTTGACTTGCATAGGTTATTCTAATGCTTATAATTAGGCTATAGTATGGTTATCCACACACTCACTTTATAGGATGAAAATTTTTTCATTAACAGTTTAACTTTGAAGTTGGATTACATTATTTATTTTTCTTGTTAACCATATAAACAAGTTTCAATTCATAAGAGGAAGAATCTGACATACCTAAGAGGCAATTACATGATTGATAGGAAATTTTGAGTGCTGATTAGGTTTAGCTTAGGGACAAGCAAAAAGGTAAGTTTGGGGAATAGTTGAGATAGCTATTACTGGTTACTTGTAGCTTTTCCATGAAACACCTCCTTCATACATCATAAAGATGTATCCAGAAGTGGATTTATGATCATCTTCACATGATGTATAGTTTAAATCAGAATAACCAATTATTTCAAGTGGTTCAAATTCTTGAAAGTAATCATATAATGCTTTGTACCCTGCAAGTTCCTTATAACTTTCTTCACACCTTTCCAATGACCATGGCCAAATTACTCAAATATCTATCAAGCACGCTAACATTTAAAGCAATATCAGGCCGTGTGCTACTTAAGTATACATTAGGCTGTCAATTGCAAATGCATATGAAACCTTATCCATTATAACCTCTTACCTTTTTGAACAAGTGCAGCACAAGGAATTCAACAATACATGTTAAATTTCTTTAGTACCTGATCTATATAGGTTGTCTAAGACAAACCAAGAATATCATGTGATCTATCACAGTGAATATGAATTCCCAAGACAAAAGAGGCTTCACCTAAATCTTTCATATCAAGGAGGCAAGACAATATGTGTTTTGTCTCATTCAATAAACTCACTGAGTTACGGGCTAATAAGATATCAACATATAGCACAAAAATCATAAAGTTGTTTCCTTTGAATTTTTTATAAATACAATAATCAAAAACATTTTGTGAAACCAATAGAAGTGATTATTTGATCAAACTTCAAACATCTATGTCTTTAGGCTTGTTTAAGGTCATAAATAGATCTATTTAGCTTACATACTGAGTGCTCATTTCTTGCTTCAGAAAATCTATCAAGTTGTATCATGTAAACATCCCCAAGCAAATCACAATTCAAGAATGTTGTTTTGACATCCATATGGTAAAGTTTAAGATCCAACTCTGCAAAAAGAACCATCATAACTTTAAAGGCATCTTTAGTATACTGTGGTTAAAAGGTTTCTGTGTAATCAATCATTTCCTTCTTATTACAGCTTTTAACTACTAATCTGGCTTTGTACCTTTCAACTTCGCCATTGGCCCCTCTTTTGGTTTTAAAGACCCATTTGCAACTAACAGTTTTTTATCCATTTGGTAACTCAGCAAGTTCTTGTACATGATTACGATGTATGGAGGTCATTTCTTCATTCATAGCCTTTAGCCACTTATATGAATAATAACCTTACACAACTTCATCATAAGAAATTGGATCTGTGCCATTAACAAATCTAACTTAAATTCCAGCAAGTATATTATATATTCATCTAGAATTGAAAGTTTATGTATCCTTTTGTGATTGTCTCAATTCAATGACTAGTTTATTCACATCAACTACAAGAAGTTCCACAACCAAATCAATTGGATTTTCAACAAGTATGTCATCTTTGTTAGTGCAAACAACATGCGAAGATGACAAAGCTAGCTAGGGCAATACAACTTCTTCATTATGCATATTGATAACCCTAGGAACATCACTCTCACTATCTAAGTCATCCTCAAAATAGACTGTTTAATCTAACTTAAACGCCCTAATAGTGTTAGTATGGCAATAAAATTTGCATCATCAAGATCTAGAGCAATACCCAATGAAGAAACCACTAACAGTCCTAGAATTAAGTTTCTTAAGCTAAAGATTATAAAGTTTCACATCAACTCTACAAACCTATACATGAAGTGCCTCAAACTAGGCTTTTCACCAATGAAAAGCTCATATGAGGTGTTTTTAACTGACTTACTAGAAAATTGATTCTGGATATAAGTTGTTGTTTTGAGGGCATCACCCCTCAAGAACTCTACAAGGATGAGTGATTGAACATGCTCCTAACCATGTCCATTGATCTTAGCAACTCTATTTTGTAATGGAATGTCAAGTATGGTATACTGAGTTTTAATTCCATGCTCTTATAAGAATAAAGCAAAAGGTATATGGTTTCTACCCATTTTAGTATACCTACCATAATACACTTCTATCTTATCTTACATATTTAATTGCCTTTTCCAAATTTTAGCTTAACAATAACCTTAAATACCTTAAGGACATCCAATAATTCATATATCTCACGCAACAAATTTACCTATCCAAATATGGAGTAATCATCTACAAAGATGATAAAATATTTGTAATCACTCATAGCAACAAGAGTAATAGGTCTATTGATGTCTATGTGAATCAAATACAAAATACTCTCATATCTATCTTCCACTTTCCTCCTAGCTCTAGCAAAAAGTTTTCCCTTGATACAAACAATACATGATTCGAAATTAGAGAAATCCAATTCATGGTTATTTGTTCTGTTTGACCATCATCTTCAATCTATCTCTGAAAATATGACTCAAATGCCAATAAAAAAACATAAAAGAACTCCTATCAATTCTTTGGCATTTGTGTCCTATAAATACATTAATAGGTACCCCAAAGGAAGAATCTAGAGTAGTATTTACATTCAAGCAATATAATTCATTCATCAAGCTAATAGTTTTAACAATAACTGAAATTGAAAAAAAAAAAAATCAATTCTTCTATTTTGTTTTCAAAATGAATATCTATGTTTATCTAATACAGAACTAGAAATCAAATTCCTTCTTGAGGAAGGTACATAAAAAACATTATTCACAACCAAACAATGTATTGAATATCAGTTTAAAACTATAGTTCCTATGCAATACACTGCAGCTAAACTTCCTTCTACTCTTAAGATGGTCTTTTCTCTTCCACTTCGACTCCTTCTATCTCTGATCCCCTACAGGCAATGAGTTACATGAATAGTTACTCTAGAATCCAATCACTAAGAATTTGAAAAGATTTCAAAACTATTAGATTTAAAACAAATTACAGCTAGAGGGGCAATATCAAAAGTTATTCCTTCATACTCAAACTTACTCTTCAATTTGATACCATTTGAAATCTTATAGTCATGCTTCGTACAATAATGGCAGTCATTCTTAAATGACTTCTTCTTTTAACCTATATTATTCTTGTTACTGTTCTTGGGTCAAAATGGTTTCTTAACATTAGACTTGCCCTCAAATTTCTTTTCCTTTTAAACATGAGAATTCACTTTCTTTATTAACTCCTCCTTTTGAGTCACTATAGAAATCATCTTATTAATGGTCCATTCAACTTCTTGATAATTGTAAGTGAACCTAAGAACCTCATACTCAACCAAAAGAAATTGCAAACTCTGTAGACGAGGTAACTCTCACATAAGTCCACATTCAATGATTTTAGCTTACTTATGCAATTGACTAGCTTCATCTTGTGCTCATGCACACCAAACACTCCAGCATAACGAGTGTTATCCAGTTAAAAAAGATAAGAAGTCTGTTGTGTTTTATCAAATTTCTTGAATTTCTCACAAATAGCTTTGAGATATTCAACAGTAATGTCCTTCTTAGGGATATCCTGTCTAATAGTTTTCTCACTTGTATACTTCATGACTGTCAAACATATCATGTTGGATTCATGCCATTATTTATGATAAGCTATGTCAGTAGCATTAGACTCAATAGTGAGATTTATTGGTTTCGGTTCTCTCTTGGCTAAATCATCCTTGGAGATAGTTAGGAACATGTCAAGGGATTCATTCCAATCATCAAAATTAGTCTTATTTAGAGTTTTTACCATAGACATTTATTAGAATATAAAAAGCTGAGACAATAAAATAGGAAACATTAATTATGTCCTGAAAACATTATTATAAAATAAGGTTTTCTTTACAAAACTAAGCTTGTATAACAAGATGTTTTATAATCTTTTCCAAGGGTTTCAAACTATAATAAGCTGAGAAAATTCATTTGTATCATAGGTTTTAACCATCAAAAGAAACAATATAAAATGCATTAATAGTTTCTATATCAACATAATACAAACAACTGTAAAAGCATTAGTTAAAAGAATGTTGCTACCAAGTCACAAATAGGCCCAATTCATAAAATTATATTAACAATGTCATACTAATAGGGCATGTCCATTATCAATATAATATACACTATCTTGTAGACTTCTTTTAACATTTAATCTCATTCTTAATAATTATGATAAAATATCTCCAAGGAGAAAAGAATAGAGTAACAGCCATAACATAGGTGGTTCACAAAGGAGAACACCATTATGATTGGACCCATAATAGGTTAACCCATTACCATTAGGTGTAGGTGACCCAAAAGGTCCATAACAAATTCCATACATAATTATTCCTTATGACGTGTGTTGAAATTTAGAATAAAATTCACCAATTATGTAAACAAAACTCGTTTTAATTTCTCCAAACATTATTAGGGAGAGTGAGCAAAGTATATTGTATGTCAGTATACAAAACTTTCTAAGTCAAAATACCTCAATTACAAAGTGTTTTGAAGCCTTAAATCTCGAAGAAATTTTGAAAATTTTATTTCTAAAGCTCAAACAATTCTAGAAAAATCACCAAAAATAGGAAAGGTGAGTGGAGTGGAACTTTAAAAGTTTAGGGACCATTCATCTCATTCTTCCTCCAATGGGTCTAACAATTGAATCTCTTCGACCTAACTTTGACCTATTACTTATTATTTTTTAAGCTTTATGAGGCAATATTGGTACCAATCTCTTTGTCTTTCAACAATCTACTAAATACCTTCATCAATTTCAGTCAAAATGCAACATTAAAGGGGAAATTTTTTATCAAGAAAAGTTAGGGTTTTCACATGTTCAATCATCCATGGCAATTGGACGATTTTCAAGTTTTAAAGCATATGAGCAGTGTAAATAAGTTTGAAATCCTTCGGCAAAAGAAACCCATAAACTTATTTTGAACTTTCCCCATAAGATTAATCATTTTGATCAAAGCATAAGAACGGATTTACATAATTTGAAGAAGAAGCAACCAACATGAACTAGCACATTTTTCACAATCTATATATAACATATCAGCCCATGGAAAAGAAATAATGAAATCGACCAACTCTGATACCATTTTCTACTAATAACATATTCATATTGTTCATATATAAAGATAAAATAATTTGTCCTAAAGAGTAGCAGCCATAGTGAGGATCTTCAACTTAAAACAGTGGAGAAAGCAACCCACAATTGAAAGCTACGGCTTTCCAGATAGCTAAAAAGTCTTGATATCTCAAGATCCTTTACCCACGCATTTTTAAAATAAGAAATAGGTTTTAATATTTAAAAAAAAACAAGCATATTAACAAGACTAATTTACATGAGTCTAATCCCTCTCTTAACATTAACTCTTAATTGGTGATCTAATGAGATAATCACTAAAGGCCTGTTTAGTTGCTAGAAACAAAATGAAAAAAATAGGAATGAGAATGTGAATAGGAATGGAATATAATAGAAATGACCATTACTATGTTTGGTTAGACATGGAAAAGAAAGAAGATGCATTACCTTTGCAATGTTTGGTTATAGAAAAACACTAGAAAATGAAAGGTAATGTGACCAAATGACAAAAATCTCTCCCATTCCAAAATAGTATATTTTTTTATGATGTAATGAATTATTAAATAGAAAATTTTATTTTTATTATTTTAATAAATTTATTATTATTATCATGTTTATTTTATTGATTAATGTTAAAAAATAGTTGTTGAATTATCAATGATAAAAAAAATGAAAATTTTAATTTTTTCAATTTAATATGTAAAAATATTTTAATAATACTAATAATAAAAATAATAAAATATTCATTAATATTGCCAAATTGTAAAAAAGAATTTTGCATCAACAATAATTCAGCCACATGCTTTTGTTTAATTTGACTATTTTGAAATGCATCATCTGCTCCCACCAAAGCTAACACAATTTCAACACAAACAAACAAATAAACAAATAAATAAATATTGGTAGAAGTAAACAATGAAAATGAGTTCTTATATAGTGCATTAAAAGAAAATATGGAAAAAGTCTATAACAATGGTATAAAGGACGACCAGTCGACCAGGTTTAATATTTCAGGTATGAAGCAACATTGCATACATTAAATTCCTACAAGTATTTCATTCGTTGCAAAATTGACAAAAATCAGACCCACAACCCCCACCCTTACAACTCAAGATCACGTCTTGTCATAACAACATGTATACGCTGATAAGATTGAGATACCACTTTCTCATAGCTCCATTTTTTACACTCATTGAAGTGTACCACAAAGGCCACCCATTTCAATACATTTGACACGCAAATCAAACTAACATGAACTATTGTGATCAAATCTTACTTCCTTTACCATTCCAATATTGAAATCAAAGTCCCCATGTTCCATATAGCATTCCATTTCACATATTGTACGAACGAAGCCAAAACATAGGAAATCTGCAAGATACAAACGCAAAAAAGAATAGGAAATAGACAAAAAAATCAACGATGTGGACACTCTATAGATCATTTATTTCAAACTAAAATCTGTAAAATCAAGTTACTCTATGAACCATTTATACATCTACATAAATTTCACATGATCAAACACATGATTTCAAACACGAGCAAGGAAATCAATATAATATAACTTTTCTACATATAAAATGCCGCACAACCTCGTGCTTTCAGGAGTTGGGTAATGGAACCCCAAATAAAGAAAGTGTAGTTTAGTATCGTGTACACATGCTTCAAATGGAAATGTAATACTCAACAAAATTATCGTGTATGGCTTTAAGGATTTCAGGTGCGGCAAGAACATCCAAATCCCATGGAAAATCACTCTAAAATGGCAGATTATGCTCTAGGAATTTTGAAATGACACATCGTGTCTGGTGGAAAAAAAAAAAGCTTGCATATTGGGTGGCTATTGAACAGAGTGGACCAATCTATAAAAGCATCAAAACAAGAATAAACAAGCTTGCATTGAAGAATAAAAATATCAACAATAGCATATATGTGATCTGGTCATTCGACGCTATGTCTGTGCAAAAAAGAAAACCATATCTCAAGCTTATGGAAACTCACCTGTAGTCCACTCGCTGGGCAAAGCCGTCCAACATTTATGATGGCCACCAATCAACTGAGCTATACATAGTCTTGCCTCTTCGACCAGCTTTGGATGAGCGCACAATGGTCTGAATGGGTATGTTCAGCATTTTGGAGAGGGCATTTTAGTCTCAAAATTTGAATTCCAGGGAAACATCTCCCTTTCCACTGCCCCTTCTAGGGAGATCCATCTACCTCATTTGAGGTAATTGAGACTGCCATAGGAATAGAGAGTTTTATGCGGTTGCTACAACCAGACCATAGAAAGGGACCTATTCCATCAACGTAAGGAGGAGAACCAAACGGGCTATAATTAAGACTAGGTTATAGTTTGGGATCTCTATTTAATAGACTTGTAGATTATCTAATATATTACCAAGAACATAATCCATTCTTAATTTAAATTAAAATATTAATTATCCAATTTTAACAAGCATAAGAAATTAATCTAAACAGGATTAATGCTAATCTATTAAATAATTAAAATTATTCTAATAGTGAAGAATTTACCTCATTCAAGCACTTTTTCCGGTCTCTTTTTTCTTTCAATTATTGACGTCATTTTTTAAGTTCCAAGCTTTTTCTCTCGATGCTTCTTCCAGGAGAAAGGAAATGGAAGAGATTAGGTGTTATGCAATGTCATTGGATGAGGTTGACGGCCACTACCTATTGTGGCTTCGTATCAATTGCATAAGTATGTAGTGAGAATGTGAAATGCAATTAGGGTAAGTAGAGACAAATAGGTGTAATGGGGCTGGAAAAATCGGCCATGCACGAAAGTTGACTAAATATGGATTAGTTCAGTGTCAAATGCAGATATACCTTCCTTAACATGTGTATTGGTTGGGCAACTATCACTGTGAGCTTTAGAAGGCTTCAGAAGTATAAGAGAAGATAAAAAATATTAGAGAACAAAATGAAGGGGAGAAGATGATATGGTTCTCTTCAATTTCTCTTTTGAATAGGCTACTCATGCATAATACAGAACATCATTCACTGCTAGTCTCTTAGAAGTAGACCCTGACTCTGCAGTCTCTTACACAGTGACTTGATAGATCCAAAAGTCAAATAAAAAATTCCATCATAATACATTTTTTTTTTATCATTTTGTACACTGCAAATTAAAAGTAAATGAAAAGCTACACAAAAGTCGCTATTTTATGAAAAAAAAAATATTATACTAAAGTTGTTATCCAATGGCTAATAATAATACTTAGAAATTATTTTCATGCTTTGCAATCTCTTAGTGCCGTTTCCATGTCATAGTGGACGTAAGACAAATACTATCTTATAACATTTGAGTTAGGTAATTACTGAATTGTGATATTATTATCCAATGGCTAATAATCATACTTAGAAATTATTTTCATGCTTTGCAATCTCTTAGTGCCATTTCCATGTCATAGTGGACGTAAGACAAATACTATCTTATAACATGAGTTAGGTAATTACTGAATTGTGATATTATTAATATTTGGACTTTCGAGATAATCCTTTTTGGCCAGATTTCCCAGTGAATTTGCAAGACACTGGGAAATTTGAGTAAGGAAAAAATATATATTTTTCTTCTTACTTGATTATTCTATGATAATATTTAAGTTGCTTTGAATATCACATTAAATTCAAGAGCTGTCTAAAATGCTTGTAGAGAGCTTAAGGATCAATGATTTAACTAAGGAAGAGATCACATCAATGCCTGGTTCAATCATAGTTTCACAATTTTTTATTAAATATATAAAAAAATATTGTATTACAAAACTGAGTGAATTGTATAGGAGTATATTATAAATAATTAATGAATAATAAATATAGATAAAACCACATTTAGCTCATTAGAAATGCTTATTTGATAATTATATAGCAGTTTTAATGCAGTCAATGTTTTTTACTCCTTACTGTTAATTGAAACCATTAATTGAATATGCAAAAATATTACTTTTTATTGTTAATATTTACTTATTTATTGCTATAAACTCTCTCTCTCTCTCTCTCTCTATATATATATATATGTGTGTGTGTGTGTGTGAATTTGTTTGCAATATTATTATAGATTGGCTTTTTGTTCATTTTTGGCGAGGGAACCTAGCTTTATTCCCCAACTTTTTTGGCTATTTACAAAAGAGAAAAATAATAATCTAGTCTTCTACGAATTTTGAGTGAAAAAATAATCTCTCAAAAATTGATAAGTAAACAAAAGTAATCCTTCTATGGAAAATTATTTTGTCCCTAAAAAATTGATGAAAGAACTACTTATGCTTATTTATAAATTCGTAAAGAGTTATTTTTTCAAACCAAATTCTTCTCATTTGAAAATAAGCCAAAGCTATCACTCTTGCTAAACTATGTGGCAATTATATTTTAATAGAAATGTCAAGGAACAAAAACACCTAGCAAGTACAACAAATATTCAATACACATATGATTTGACGAATAATACACACAATAACGAACACTCACTAAGTAGCAAAAATTAATGGATATACCAATAGCTTTCGTTATCATACTAGTATTTATCACGCTTAAAATATTCAATAACAGAGAAAATCAACAATGTATTAATAAACAAGACTTACCAAAACGGGTACTACAATTCAACCAAATAAAAAAAACACACAATTAGACAATGCAGATTACTCACAAAGCAGAGAATAATATTAAAAATAAAATGATAATAATCAAAGCCCAAACCATATAACCTGATGATATGTGGTAGAAAGTATAACTAATGAAAATCCTTTTTCTCCTTGTGGGACTTGCAGAGTATGGATTTCCTATATTTCTTCAAATGAATTGCATACGATTAAGTAGAACAATTTGCTTGATGTGATCAATTTTGATAATTGGAAAATTATAATTTCGATGTGCAACTCTAAATGTAGATTGTTCACTACAAGAAAACATGAGGTTTGAGATGAAAATTAGGGATGAATTTTAATCCGTCTCAAAATTTTTAAAATTTTTAAAATTAAAAATAATTATCTGGGACAAATTTTTGGGACAAAATATTTCGTGTCAAAATATGTACATTTAGTTCCATCCCAAATTCCTCTCAAAACCTTTTTTTTAAAATTTATATTGCAAAAAAAGGTTTAGGAACAAAATTTAGAGATGGATTTTCATTCTCAAAAATTTGTCTCTAATATTGTGTCAAATTGAGTTTTTGTTATTTTGAAATAGTTAAATCAAGTTAGGGACGGATTTTTTGGAGGGATAAATCCAACCTTAATACCTTTTTAAAATGTTAAAATAAATAAATATTTTTACTTACTTTGCATATTATTTATCATAATATTTATATATTTTATTTTTATCAAAAATCAAATAGTTGATATATATTTAAATTCAATATGAAAAGAGAACTAAAATTTTAATGTTGTTTTATTAATTTATATTAAAATATATCTATTTTATAAAAGTATATTTAGATTGAATAAAATAACAAGATATTTGCTTAAAATTTTAAAATTATAATGTAGTCATACTTAGAAAACAAAGATAACAATAAGAATGAATAAATATAGGTTGGGGAAGAGAAAAATAATAGTTAGTGAAAAAACAAAATTAATAATAAGGCATGTGCCTTCTTTTCGTATAGTCTAACATTCTTGACTCTAAAATTATGAAATGCCCCTAAAACCCTATCAAAATGCTTGATCCTTCTTTGTCTTCTACTTCTCATTTATAGTGTCTCATTCCTTCATTGCATCTAAATCTTTCTTTGTTTTCTTTCACGTAAATCTTACATTCTATCTTCTTCCATCTCCTTGTTCGTTATTTCTCGGCATCTTCTTCCTTCACAGTATCTAAATCATTGTTTATCTTTTTCTTGCTTGGAGGAAGAAGTGGATAGTAGTAAACTATGCTTTAGTAGCTCTATTTGAAAAATATATGGGTTTAATTTTTTCCTTATTTCTTTAAATTATTAATCGAGGCTCTAAAAGAATTTAATCTAATAGTTTCCAAAGTGAGGACATGGTAAGATATATCATAACGGAATGGATGTTAAATTGGAAATAGATTTTTGATAATGATACTTAAATAACCCCTTTCAAGTGCTGATCTAGCACAATTATTATTGATGATAAAATAATTACAAGTTTTATATATATAGTATTAAATTCTTTAACATAACTTTGTTTTAGTACATATATATATATATATATATTACTAAAAAATAATAACATTATCCATACGGAATATGCCATATATTTTAATAATATAATATATGAGAAACCTAATTAGATATAATCAATCTACTATTTTAAAAATTAAACTTAAAGCTATAATATGAGAGAAAGTTAATGATTTTTACATTTCAACATTATATTGTTTATTATTTGATAAAAAGTTTGTACAATATGAAATAATTAAAGAGTCTTTAATAAATTTATATTTATATAAATTTTAGTATATAAAAGTCTTATACATACATATATATATATATATACACTAATATACAATACATTCTTCATATATCTAAATAATAAAATTATAATAAAATAATAGAATTTCTTTGATAATAATACAATGAATCCATGTATTTATAAGATACCTGTTTTAAAATTTAATGATAAATATGTTAAAGCAAATCTTGATAAATATCTAGATTAGTAATATTCTCTCTCTTAAAATTAATATTAATATCGGTTATCTAAACTTTTTTCTCAAAATTTATCTTTCCCACATTATTTCGTTTTTCTTTTTAAATTATCCTCATGATATTTTGTACTTCCCTCCTCTTTTCAACTTCTCCTCTTACAATGTTCTGATTTCTCCAAATTTTCCATACTCTAGCCACTAAATTTATTACATATTACTAGAAATTAATTTTCAATAATAAGATAATCTTAAAAGAAATCTATATAAATCAACAGTGATATCTTTAACATGTTTATTTTAGAAGATTCTAACTTTAGCTAAGCAATTAATAAATAACCAAATTATGATTATATCTTTAACATGTTTATTTTAGAAGATTCTAATTATTAAAATTATTTTAAAAAATTATAAAACCAACTTTTATTCATTTCAAAAGATCTTATCTTAAAATTTCTCTCCCCCTCCCGAAATTTCATAATGTTAGATCACTCCTTCTAGCTCCACCTCTTAAAATTTAGCTCTCTCAAATTTCAACCGCCAACCTAACAATCTTATTTTTTATCATTTCCTTCATTTCCAAAATGCCCATTTTAAATTTTAAATTTTAAAGTATTCAAAGAAAAATAGTATATTTAAAATTATTTTTAAAAAATAGGATTTTACAATATTTCCTTTACTATTTTTTCAAGTGATTCATTTGAATCAATATAATAAGATTTTGACCGGCCATGGAAGCCACTTGAAATTTTATTACCCTTATATAAATGACTTTGTAATTTTATTATATTTTGTCATATAAATTAATAATTTCTTTACTTGTTATTTTTATATTAACATTTAGTTTTAAGAACAACAATTTAACAAATATAAGACCATTTACACCTGATATCTTTATTAAAATTTAATAAATATAAGCTTAAAGTGTTTATATCATATAACCACTTACACTTTCATTTTTCTCTCTACAGTTTCATTTCCCTCCAATCCATTCATAAAATTTAACCTCTTACATTTTCACTTTCCTCTATACATTTTCATTCCCCTCAATCCATTCATATAATTTTTATTTTTAATATTCTTCCCTCCATTCCATTTAATTTACTTTTATATAAACATAAAAGTTTCCACACCCAAAACTAAAGTTTGGGTACATCCCTTTCAGCACTTTATTTTTCAACCTAAATCACATGTTCCCTTACTTCCTCTATTCTAGATCAGAGTGCTTCTCCTCCAAGACTCCTCCAAGGCGGCGATCGTCCTGCGAGGCTGTTTCACTGGCCGGAAGCTGTCATCGTCCACAACTTTGATTTTCCATACGACCACTTCAGTGTGCTTCAATGTCTATATTCTACGCCCAAAATTCGAGTATTCTTCTTTTTTATTTTACTCTCTTTTTTGCTTTTCTCTTCTTCTGATTAGATTTTAAGTTGCATTGTTTTTAGAATAGCTTCAAGCATTCACTCATTCTTTAGGTATTTTGCTCATCCCTTTTGTTTTTCAGTGCCCTCTTCTTGCTAAGTATGTAACCTCCTCCTTTCCCCATTAGATTTTAAACAAATATGTGAAATTTTTTACACCATACAATTTTGTGCTCTGAAACCTTGAATCCTATGCTCTGCTACAGAATAAATGTAAATAAGCTTGTGCTTGACTTCATAATTTTGAAACAAAAACCCCCAATCTGAATTTTCTTCTAAATAATTCTTATTTTAACTCTGCTTATTCATCTCTTTAACAGGAAAACGCTAGAGAAACAAAATCCACCATGACCCCTTTCTTCATGTGGAGTTGTATTGTCCTTCATCTGTTGATAATGGGTATGTGATTCTCATCATTTAGAATTATTTTTCAAATCCTATTTGGAATTATGTGATTGCCTCTGGGTGAAGACTTTTATTTGGTGAGTGGCACATAATAGTGTATTTGATTTGATAGGAATGCACATACTTTTTTATTTGCAAAGACTAGAAGGCTATATATTGTTTTAATGTCCTCCACTGGATTCAAATTTTTTGGTTGTTCTCATCCCCTTAATTAAGTCGAATGCAAAATTTTTGTGTATTCTTTGTTGGCTGTTTTTGTATATACTATTTCATTTAGTTGCTAAAGACATAACTTCATTCCAATTTGAAAATATATTAGTTCATATTTGATCTAAATTTTTAAGTTAATTAAATTTTAAATTGAATTCTATTTTGGGTAATAAGTATATTTTAAAATTTTTAACTCAATTTTATGAATTAATTTTTATTATATCTTATATTTTACTTGATTTTGCCTCAAATTTATGAAGTGGGCGCCCAAAATATTATATCTTATATTTTATTTTATCACTTATTGGCTCCTTTTATGAATTTTTCTACAACTACAGTAATTACCAACAACTCGTTGAAAAATCTTCATTAGTTATAGCGGGATACACCCTCAAGACTAAACAACTCCTTGAGGTTTACATGGGTTCTAACTTCCAATTGTATTATATGTCCCGAAAGCAAGTCAATGTTATACAATTTCAATATACTTTATTTCAATGTCTGAGTGGCACCATATCTCAAATATAGGAAGCATCATGTCTCAAATATAGGCGCTGGAAACCATTTTATAATAAATCCAAAGGGATCCATCATATCATAATTACATAAGATATTTTAAGTTATCTTTCTTTTCTATAATTGTAATTTATTAAGTACTTAATTTGTGTCTCTCAAACACTATTTACCATGTAGATCAAATTCCTATATTTTTTTCAACATCCTTGTTTATATAATTTATTTTGAATTTTGAGGTTTCGGGGTTGCAACTCTATTTCTGTGAGGATCGTTTGATTTCAAATTTCTTTTGTTTTAATGTTTAATATCTGTAACCTTTCTCTATAGATAGATTTTGATATCTTTAAAGCCATTTTGCGTCATTTGAAAGTGGAAGATAATTTTATTATTAATTTATTTATTTTCATTCACATTTAGTAGTGGTCAAAATCATTGTTGTACATTTTTTTTAATTTTAAGAACAATTTTAGAGATTAATTTGGGAAGGAAAATTCCGTCTTAATTTAGGAGCAAATTTTTTTATTTCAAATCCGTCTCTAATTTACGAAGTAATGATATTCTTGTTTGAAGACGGATTTAATTATTTATTATAAATCCATTTCTAATTAAACACGAATTGTTTCATCCTAAATTCGTCTCTACTTAAGGACATATTTGAAATGGATAAGTAAATCTGTCTTCAAATAAGAATATTGTTATCCCAAAAATTAGAGATAAATTTTTCTTTTTAAGATGAAAATTTCATCCCTAAATTTAAAGATGAAATTTTTATTTGTTGCAAAAATTTTGCCATGCTCAAATTTGAGATGGATCAAAATCTGTCTCAAAATTCGTCTCTATTTAATGAGATGGATTTTCCATTATTCTTCCGTCCCTAATTCATGAATTTCTTATAGTGGTTAGAATTGTACAATTTTTGAATATTAATTGTGTGATTTGTATATTTATAAAGAATGCAACAAAATCCAATAGTAGCATCACCATTAAAAACTTAAGCACCGTTTTGACATATTTTATAAGACTAAATTATACAAATTTAAACAATGCAATTCATCTTTATTAATTATTAGTTGTTTGTACACACATTATATTAATTATAACTTATTATATGAAGAATGAATAGAAAAATATTTTAATCTTTTACCATCTTGTCTTTTCTATCTCACACACCATTAACTGTGCATAGTTTAAAATTTTATCAAATCTTATTCTATCACAGCTAATCAACATACCAAACAAATTCTTAATAAAATATCATTCTCATTCTTAATTCTCTATTTCTAATTTTTATGCCCAAAAACAAAAATAAATAAATAAAAGGCAACCGTACGTCATTGAAATTAATATCATATTATATAATTTAATATATTGAAGCAACGGTCCCTTATAAGCGAATTCTATATAATCAAATGTATTATGAAGCTTTTTATATTTCTCGTCGTATATTATATGCTATGCAATTATAGTTGTCACAATTAAATTACGGCTAAAGTCTATATAAAATTAAATACGTCCAAAGATACGAGGCCAGAAGCATATTATTAACTATAGAAGTTGATGATAAGGTAGACAAGGACAGCTAAATTAAATGCACTACAATGTTTGAAAAAGTATTTTTTGCAGCTCTTTTTTTGTCTGATTATGTCATTAAAGATGTTATAATTGTAAAATATTATTTCTTAAAATCTCTAAGATGATTATTCGAATCTCAGAATGATCGAACAACAAAAAGATTCATTTTCGCGAAGGTCACCATGAAAAGTTTTTGTCCCCTCAATTTCTTAAATTGTCCTTTCACATGAAAGATTCGGCTGATCATTCAAAGAGTGTGCGCGCGCGTGTATATATATATATATATATATATATGTTTCAATGACAATGTGCCCTCTTGCATATTGTCTTTTTTTGCAATCACTATCCTTATAAATTATTTTGTCCATGCCAATATTCTTTGAATTATCATTACTGTGTTATCTGCTTATATAGAAATTAGTTTATACAATTTAATAAATGTTTGAAACAATATTAAAAATTATAATATTGTCACAAGTTAGATTTTATTTTTATAAAAAAATATTCTTGACTTATCACTTAATTGTTATTTTAATTTTTTATTTATTTTATTTTTTAAAATGTGTCTTTCACTGTTAAAATATTATCACTATAATCATTTCATGTTAGTTAACAAATTTTATCTTGAAGGACAATATGATAATAATCTTACAAATAAGAGACTAAAAATAATAATCACCAAGACAATTTTATGAAATAAAACGAGTAAGTAATTAAAATGATCATTTTAAAAAAAAAATTTATATTATTACTAGTTTTTTTAAGATTAAAATTAGGTAGGTTTGACAATTTAATTAAGAGCAAAATTGAATTTCGTTTAAATTTATTTGTTTGGATTAATGTTTAATATACATATATGGTATCTATAATTGGTTTTATCGCGAGCAGTTGGCTTCATCACTTTGTATTTTTAGTTGGCTTTGCCGGACAAATAAAGAACAAAGGCTTTTCTTTTTGTCTTTTTGTTTTCTTACATTTGTCTGTCTGTATATATGACAGCTCAGAGATCGATCTTTCGGTTTTCTTTTCTCTTTTCTCTCAAAGTCATTGAGCTTCACAGGCGACTCCCAAGTCTCTCAAGCCTGAATTCTGGGTCCAAAGTCTCAGGGAATAGAGGTAAATTCATGCATATATATACATGGTTAAACTTTTTGCACATATTTATACCATTCTAATTTAGTTTTGGCCATTGTTTGTTTCTTCCTGGAAAAGTGGTTCATACGTATATATACTTCTATTTTGAATTTTTTCAATTTAGTTAAAAAAGATAAGGAGTAAAACACTATAATCGTATTGTAACTTACTTATTAGTTTAGATTCAATTTAATTTTTATTTACGAATTTAATTGAATTTAGTCTTTTATTTATATAAAAATTAATTAAATATATTAATATTTATATTAGTAAAAGACTATATTAAAATTAAATTTATAAGTAAAAAATTAAATCAATATTAAAAATTAATAAATGACCAAATTAAAAATAAATTAATAAATAAAAATCAATTAAAATAGTATTTTACTAAAAAAAAAGAAAGTTTTTTTCTTAGGGTTTTATTAATTTAGATAAGAAGAAGCTAGTTGGTTGATCTGGTCTCCTTGAAAAGTTAGGATTATTAAAAGCTTGTGAACATTACGATGAAAGGAATAGAAAGCTCAAGCTCAACCATAAACATGCTTATTTAATAATTGTCGTTACATTGAATCCTCTTCGATTGTTAAAAGCATGTCAGCGAAGAAATAGATTCAAGACAATTAATATTTGCCATTTTTATTCACCAAAAATTCATTCACTTCTCTATGTAAAAAGTTTTTAGCACTATTTTTATAGTACATATAAAATTATAAGGTGTTAATTATTACCAAAAAAAAATACTATGAAAAGCTATTTATAAGATGCTAAATCCTAAGTTACGTGGAAAAGCCCTCTTCTTGAACAGTTAACCTTTGAATCTTCCTGAAATATATGTAAAGTAATTTTTTAAATCTATACGAGGGATTTTTTTTTTTATTGAACTAACGAAAGTTATAAAAAGTTGACCTTCTACTTTTGAATATTCTCAATATACTGTCTAAGTTATCACTGAATTTCTTGCTCCTTTTATTTTTTAAAATAATTTTTTTACCAATAGAGAATTATTATTTTTAGTTTCTAATTGATTGAAAAGTTTTACTTTTAATTTTATATTTTTAAAACTATTATCATTTATACAATAATATAAATAAAAGACTAAAGCAATAATTAAGTGACAAGTCAAGTATTAAAATTATATTTTTCCTCTATCGTAAACCCAAATTAGATCTCTTAACATGTGAAATATTTCTGCAAGAAAATCTATCCGAAGGTTTTCTTTGTAGAATAATAACCATATGTTCTTAAAAAAATTATATTTTTTATGACATAATTAATTATTAAAAATTATTTAATACAAAATAATATTTTATTTTTTAATAGATATGGCAAACAAAATTTTTTAATAAATATTTTTTCACATTTAATTATTAATTATATGTTAATTAAAAAACATTCTCAACAATATATCATCTCACTCTAACCAGAGCTGTAAATGTTCATTTTTCAGAGGATCAATGGAGGGAGATCATGGAAGCTCTGCAACACCGATGAAGATGGAGTCGTTCGAGAGCGTGAGGAGCTACGGGAGAGCACTGTGGGAGACGCCGTTCAGATTGGCCGATAGGATCACTGCTCGATCCATGGACGAGACGGAGATCGTGGAAGTGAAGAAACGGAGCGAGCACGAGATGAAGAAGACGCTGACGTGGTGGGACCTCATATGGTTCGGCATGGGCGGCGTCATCGGAGCCGGTATCTTCGTCTTCACCGGACTCGAGGCCAAAACCACCGCCGGCCCCGCTGTCGTCCTGTCGTACGTCGTCTCCGGCATCTCCGCCATGCTCTCCGTCTTCTGCTACACTGAGTTCGCCGTCGAGATCCCAGTCGCCGGTATGCATATATATGTATAGTATACTTTCATCTTCTTTCTATGATTTCAATCTTTAAATTTTATTTTTAATAATTAATATTTTCTATATTTTTTGAAAGCTGAAAGGATTTTTACCGGAATAGAAAATTTGAATGGATTGGCCTAAATAGTTAAGGGAAAGCTTACATGCAAATGGTCATATTTTCGTTATATTGTTATTTAATTTATATGTATAATTTTTTAATTATATTATGACATTATATTAATTTTAAATTAAATTATATGTTATTATTATTCATTTTTTATAATTAATGTTGTCCATATTTTTTGAAAACCGAAAGAATTTTTACTATAAAAGTAATTTGAATGGATTGAACTAAATAATTAATTAGCTTTTTCCTAAACTTTCTTTAAGTATGTCCCTAAGAATCTAGTTTTGTAGTTTTAGTTTTAGTCAGAAGATTTTGTGTTGAGTCAATATTTACTTGTCAGTCCAGCTAAATTGTCCATTTAACTAATGCTAGATATAATGTTTGGTCTATTAATGTGAGTGCTTGCCCATGATTTGTAGTACGATCTATCTGCTACAAATTTTGTAGTAAAATGTGGGCGTCGATGTAATAGTTTATATTTTTTAAAAATTATTTATTTAAAATAAAAATAAAATATATAATAACATATGAATTTATTGGTGAATCTACAGTAAGTAAATCCTATTATATAACTCTTGAAAAAGAAGATTCTCCTGCGTCCTTAAAATAAAGAAAATTAAATGGATTAACCTAAATAATTAATTAGCTTTTTGCTTGCCTTTATTTAAACATGTCCCAAGTACGTAATTTTGCAGTTTTAGTATAGTTAGAAGGTTTTGTTTTGAATCAGTATTGACTTATTAGTCAAGTTAGATCACTGGTTGAAGTTATGCTAGATACGACATTTGGTTTATTAATGTGAACTCCTACAGATGATCTATAATAGAATATATTCTACAATAAAATGTGCTCACATTTTATTACAGAATCCTAGAAGGAGAAAAAATCTTGTAATTGAAAATAAACGGGATTGCGTTCAATAATGCACTTGACACATAAATGCATGTAAATTGACAACAGAAAAACTCCAAAGAGAAATTGATTAAAACTTTTTAAATGAAGAATTCAGAAAATAGTAGAAAAAAGCGATAAGTAATGTAAATTGCTGAAAATAAAAGAGTAGTTGTAATACAGATTTTTGGTGAAGTTTTTTGTGTGTTGTATTTGGATATCCCTACCTACAACTTCTTGTTATGGAGTTATGATCTTTGGAGATGTTATCGGTCATGTCATGTTATGCTCAAACTTTTGGGATTCCTAATTATTTTCTAAATCAATATGATTTTAGTGATTAACTGAATTAAGACTGAATTAATGAATAAATTATCAAAATAATATTTTATTGGGTAAGTTAACGACACTAGGTAGCTAGATTAATATGTTGAAATGAAGAAACTATTTAGTTCAATATTAAACTTTGGATGGATGTATAACATAAATGTGAGGCAAAATTGGATCGTTTTTAATAATATAAAGGCAACGTTGCTAGCTTTTGAACCAAAGGAGAAACCAAATTAAAATTTTAATGAAATTAGAACATCGATATGAATGTCAGTTATTTACAAGCTTATGTGTAATGTAGAGTTGTAGTTTAAGCTAAATAAGAGAGAAAGAAGTATTTAAATATTAGGGTAAAATCAATGATTTAGATTATGAAAAATAAATTTTATTTTGAATTTAAATCATTAGAAAATAATAAGTTATAATCACTTGTTATATTAACTGACATGACATAAATAGAAGCTCATTTAACAGGTCATTAACTGATACTTTAGACTTGTCTAGATGTCTTGAACTCTTGAAAAACCATGTAGGCTTTCATTTGTCATATCAGCTAATATGTTAAAGGATGGTGATTTTGCCTAATCAAACCATTATTTTGATTGATAAAATAGTTGGGAAACTAAATTAAAAAACTATATTTATGAATGACCAAATTAAAAATTAATAATATTTGGATAATGTAACTTTTAATTTATTCTAAATAGTATTGTTGCAGTTTCTTTTGTCTTATTGATAGAACATTCTTGTATTGGTGAAAATAAATATATAAAACTTATTGATCTCATTTATCCAACTGGTCGCGTAATTATGCTTGCAATTTCTTTGACTAAAAGAAAATATTAGTTGGTTATAATATACTTATATAACAACTTGAATCATGTGTTACCCCAATCAAATTATGATAAAAAGAAAAAAATGAAAACTCAGTAACAAACAATTTTATTATGATTTTTTTCCCACAATTATTATGATTTGATTAGGCTAGTGTATTAAGTAAGTGTGCTATTATCTACTAATATTTTTTTTTCTTAGACATAGAATAAGAATCGGGACACAGAAAAATGAAATTCTTACTTCGACGGACATATTAATGGGATAGAATTTCACTAGCTGGGACATGGTATAGATAGATGCAAATTCTTTCACAAAATAGTTCTGAGCCCAAATGCATGCGAAGGCACTGTCAAATGTATGAAGTGAACTGAAATATATGAAAGCAAGCAGAAAATAATTGTATGTATGGAAGATATGTTGCAAGTTAAAAAGATTTATGTTTGTCTCGTGAGTGATCCTCTTAGTTCTCTGTTTGATATAATCTTTTAAGTATCTATGCTTAATTTTCTGATTCCAAATTGATGGGCAATCTAGCACAAGAACATGTAGATGTTAATGTTATATTGTTGATTTCATGGCCATGATCAGGTGGCTCCTTTGCCTACCTCAGAGTGGAGCTCGGCGACTTCGTGGCCTTCGTCGCCGCCGGCAACATCCTCCTTGAGTACGTCATCTCCGGCGCCGCCGTCGCCCGCTCTTGGACATCCTACTTCGCCACTCTCTGCAACCAGGACTCCGACAAGTTCCTCATAATTGCCAACGGCCTCGCGAAAGACTACAACCTTCTAGACCCCATCGCCGTCGCAGTTCTCGCCATCATCTGCGTCATAGCCATCTTCAGCACGAAGGGTTCCTCACGCCTCAACTACATCGCCTCAATAGTACACATCGTCGTCCTCCTCTTCATCATCATTGCAGGCTTAACCAAAGCCAAGCCCAAGAACTACTCCGACTTCGTTCCTTTCGGTACACGTGGCATCTTCAAATCTGCAGCAGTTCTGTTCTTCGCTTACGTTGGATTCGACGCCGTTTCAACCATGGCCGAAGAGACAAAGAACCCTGGAAGAGATATCCCTCTAGGACTTGTAGGCTCCATGACTATCACCACGCTGCTATACTGCATGCTAGCAGTAACACTCTGTCTCATGCAAAAGTTTACTGAAATTGACGATAAAGCTCCATTTTCTGTAGCATTTGAAGCTGTAGGGTGGGACTGGGCTAAGTATATAGTTGCAGCAGGAGCATTGAAGGGGATGACGAGTGTGTTGCTTGTAGGAGCTGTGGGTCAAGCGAGGTATCTCACACACATTGCTCGTACACACATGTTACCCTCGTGGTTTGCACGTGTGGATGAAAGAACAGGAACACCCATTAATGCAACAGTAGTTCTGCTCGCTGCTACTGCTATAATAGCGTTCTTCACAGAGCTACATATTCTAGGTGATCTTCTTTCGATTTCTACTTTGTTTCTGTTTTCTCTCGTGGCTTTGGCTCTTATAGTACGTCGATATTATGTGAGTGGGGTTACTACAAGGTTGAATTTGATGAAGCTCGTGGGGTTCATTGGGGTTATAATTGCGTCTTCTGTTGCTTCTGCTATTTACTGGGCAAAAAGTGAAGGTTGGGTAGGTTATACAGTTATAGTGCCCCTTTGGCTTGTGGGAACAATGGGGATTTGGCTTTTGGTTCCACAAGCTAAGAAGCCAAAAGTTTGGGGGGTTCCATTTGTGCCTTTCTTGCCTTCTGCGTCTGTTGGCATCAACATTTTCCTTCTGGGATCGATAAATACGGCGTCGTTTAAGAGGTTTGGCATATGGACCGCGATTCTGTTGGTTTATTACTTGTTAATAGGATTGCATGCTTCTTATGACGTGGCAAAGGCAATGAAGGAGAAGGAAAAGTTGGAGGGCAAGATGCATTTGAAGTTGGATGAAGAACATGGTGTTCCTTCTTCTGCATAGTAGTCTGAAACTAGAAGCGATTTTTTTTCTTTTGGTAAATATTAAAGTCTTATAGTTACTTTGTACTTCCTTAGATAAAGAAAAGATGTTCCTTTGTTGGTACAGCTCGGTACAGAAACCGAAAATGACGTATAGATAGCTGAGCTCTATCTCGTTTGTTTGTGTGTGTATCTATGTTAAGTGGAACTATATTGTCTATATTGTATCAATGAATCCATGAATGTCACATTGATAATAAAAGTTTGTGTCTATTAATAGGAAGTCTCAAGTGAGAGGAAGCAACTTATGCGAGTGGTAGAAAGATGAAATAACAATCCTTAAATCACAATCAATGATTTATAAGCAAATGATCTCACTTTTTCTTTATACACCGTTATGTACAATAGTATGTATTTATTATCATATTTATAATAAAATCATATTCTCATCAAAATTTAACATCAATTTAATTAACTTTATTACATAATAGAAGTAAAATCAATATCCTAAAGTACAAATAAGTAAAACACCTTATGTTCAATTTGCCAATTGTATTTTGATACGAAGATAATAACATTAACCTCATTATCCAAAATGCACCTGATACCTGCTTTTCATTATTATTATTATTATAAAGTTAAACATATAATAACAAATATTGCTTTCTTTATTATTATAGACGCTAATTTACTGTGTTGCCTTCATATTTCAGATACCTAAACGTTCTGCAGGCCTGAAGTTCATAAATGAACCCCTCAACCATCGAGGATACAGGCAAACACAGTTTCATATCTCAGACAATAAATAAAGTAATATATCTGAGCGTAGATTAAATTCATAATTGATGGCTCCCCCAAGGGAATTTCTTAAAAACTAACATATATGTTACAAAAACAAGCAACTACGAGTGAAACTGACACTGATATATACAAAGCTATGGAAATCATCTTAAAGCTTGAGATGAGTACATCCTATTTGACTTGAGATCTGATCACGTAGAACTTAACAGGTATTGCCATTCTATAATAACAGAAGCCGTTCCAATATTGGACCTTTCTATTTTAACTTCCACAAGCTAAGCACTCTTCAGGGTTTGTCAGAGAACACACCATCTGTGCCATCTTGATATTATCATCATCCTCCTCCACCTTAGGTTTTTCCTACATTTGCAAAAGAAATCTTTCATATCAACATGAATAGAACTAAATGAATGAGCAGAATGATTATAAGGAACTTTTACTACTTTGAGAGCAGAGGTATCAACAGTGAACTTGATAGCATCTGCTGCAGCTCGAGATCGGAGATAATACATCCCAGTCTTCAGACCCTATCATAACCAGACAGAAATAAAAAACAACAATCAGAAAACAATCACCGGCAATTGAACTGGTAAGAGATTGTTCCAGAAAGGAATTAAAAAAATTTCACTTAAAGGCCCTTTTCTATGTTCAAGAATTAATTTCAATGTGCAGGCAAACATACAGATCAATAATCCAAATATATATTGCCAAGCTAGACACTTGATTAGAGGCCAAATGTGTCTATGAATCTTAGTTGAACCACAAAGGTTCATAATGTACTCCAAAATAGAAATAATGACAGTTTGGACCAATCATAGATATACAAAGAAGTCAGCTTTCCGAAGTTGGGTAGAAGAAGATCCTCATTAGAGCCATAGCATGTCTAACCAGAAAAATCTATAATTTGCTCCAAAATTTAAAATTAATAAAAAAGCAAAAAGCAAAAACAAAAATGATACCTTGGACCAAGCATAGAAATGCAAGGAAGTCAGCTTTCCAAAGTTTGGTTGATCCATGTGAATATTTAAGCTTTGACTCTGATCTATATAGCACCCACGATCAACAGCCATATCAACTAATGTCTTTTGCTTGATCTCCCAAACAGTTCTGACCAAAACAAATTGTGTTAGTAAGAATGTATAACAGCCGCATTTGGTTGGTTAAAATATTGCAAATCTCATACTTGTATATTAATTTCAGCTCATTGGGTATTTCTGAAATTTTCTGAACTGAACCATCCTCATAGATGATCTTATTCTTGATTGCAGGAGACCACAGCCCCATCTCAGTCAAGTCATGAAGAAGGTGCTTGTTCACCACAACAAATTCACCACTGAGAGACAAACAGTCAGAACTCAGAAGGCAAAATAGGACAATATTAATCCTAGACAGAATAACTTGGGATAGTGACAAGTGGCAACACAAACCTTAGAACTCTGCGACTGTAGATATTGGAAGTATATGGCTCAAAACACTCATTATTTCCAAGAATCTGGCTAGTAGAAGCAGTTGGCATAGGGGCTACAAGAAGTGAATTTCTCACACCATTCCTTGATATCATCTCCCGAAGTGCATCCCAATCCCAACGATCTGAGGGTGTCACACCCCACATGTCTGGCTGAAGAATTCCCTGGGCAATACAAAAACAACTTAAGCCATTACAACCATCCTTGATGGCTAGATTTTCAATTTTAGGCCTCAAAACTTCTAGTTAAGCTGGCAAAAGAAAAAGAAAAGTAAACTCCTCCCTTTGGAATAACATTTTTTACTGGAGGAGGGTAAAAATTGACTCCAATTTGGAGGAAAAATTTTTATTACACTTGTGCTCATGAATGTAGAAAAAAAAGGTTTAGGAAAATGCTTTCATGTATATATACCTTGCTCACAGGACTACCACTGTAAGTTTCATAGGGACCTTCCTTTGCAGCCAATTCAGATGAAGTTTTCAAAGCATGATAATATATAGTTTCAAATATCTCCTTGTTTAACTGCTGAGCCTGCACTCCATGCCCAAATCAACTATCAGACCAAAGTACACCCAACTTAAAGTGGAAATGACTACCAGACTTAAGAACATGATTTACCTCTGGTGAATCAAATGCCATGCCAAGTAATATAAAAGTATCAGCCAGACCCTGAACTCCAATACCAATAGGTCTGTGCCAAAAGTTTGATCTTCTAGCATTTTCAGCAGGATAGTAATTAACATCAATTATTTTATTAAGATTAGTTGTCGCCATTGCAGTAACCTGACATCAGTCATAAGTCCATACAACCATTAAGAGTCATGTAATGACATGTCAGTACAAGAAAAGTACATGATGCCAAAACTCATGAAAGAACTTGAGGATGCTTTTATTTAGTTAACAAGAAATTGTACCTCTGCCAATTTATCAAAGTCAAAATATCGATTCTTGGAGCCTCTGCTCCCAACAAGCTTAGATGGATGAGATTCCATTGGCACACCCTATAGTAAGCAAGATAATGAATTTCAAATCAGGAAAAACAAACTGATCAAGAAACCAAATAAATGTGAGTCTCATACATAAAACATGCCAGAGATGTCTCACCTTCTCTCTTACGCATCGTGGTAGTGCAAGTGATGCTAAATTGCATACAGCAGTTTCTGTTGGACTAGTATATTCAATTATCTCAGTGCACAAGTTTGAAGACTTGATTGTGCCTAGATTCTGCTGGTTGCTTTTCCTATTGCAAGAGTCCTAGGAAAGAAAAAAATAAAATACTTTCTCAGCCAAAAACATAATAACAAAAGGGATTAAAGCAACATATATATATATATATATATATAGCGAGAGAGAGAGAGAGAGAGAGAGAGGGAGTAAAACAAGTCTTAGTAGACCACCTTAAAAAGCATGTAAGGGGTTCCAGTTTCAATCTGAGATTTAAGAATTTCAAACCAGAGATTCTGAGCCTGAACAACCTTCTTTGCTTTTCCCTGAGTCAAGACAAAACACATGATAAAAATCAAAGCAATAATCTGCAAAGGCACATTCAAAAAATAAAACACAAAACCCATACAAATCAAGATTGCACGTACTTCTCTCTCATACTGAGAGTAAAGCTTCTCAAATTCTTCACCCCAACAATCAGCCAATCCTGGTGCTTCATTGGGGCAAAACAGTGACCATTCTCCATTACTCTGAACTCTTTCCATAAAGAGATCAGGCACCCAAAGAGCATAAAACAGATCTCGAGCACGGTGCTCTTCCTGCAATAATAACATTAACAGCAATTCATGGTGATAAGAATAATTATTTTGAAGCTAAGTAGCATAACTAGCAGACTGCAAAATAAGGTCATTTTTCCATGACAGAAGTGAGATAATGCAATCCCACTTCTCATAAGCTCATTCATACCTTTCCATGATTTTTTCGTAACTCCAAAAATTCAAAGATATCAGCATGCCATGGCTCCAAGTACACAGCAAAGGCACCTACAAGAAGCACATAGTAAGTAAAGAAAAGGCAAGTTGCAAGCACATATTTAAACATGAATTCTATAAAGAAAATATACCTTTCCTCTTGCCTCCACCTTGATCAACATATCGAGCAGTATCATTGAACACACGCAGCATTGGAACAATACCATTGGATGTCCCATTAGTTCCACGAATGTAACTGCCAGTGGCTCGGATGTTGTGAACAGATACACCTATTCCTCCAGCTGATTTGCTAATGACAGCACACTCTTTCAAAGTATCATAGATACCTTCTATGCTATCATCTTTCATGCACACAAGGAAGCAACTACTCAACTGCCAAAGCACATAAAAAGAGCCAAATTTAACAATTCATCATTATTGTATAACTCTTAAAGGTACAATATACAGAAAGGACAGCAATATAACCACAGGCTCACAGAACAAAGGAATAAAATGGAGAGATGAAAGGCAGAAGCATAAATAATAATCATACTTGAGGCCTAGGTGTTCCTGCATTGAAAAGAGTGGGAGATGCATGAGTGAACCATCGCTGAGACATCATGTGATATGTTTGAACAGCAGAATCTATGTCACCCTTATGAATTCCAACAGCGACCCTCATCAGCATGTGTTGAGGTCTTTCCACAACCTTCCCTTGAACCTTTAAGAGATAGGACCTCTCAAGAGTTTTGAAACCAAAATAGTCATAGTCAAAGTCCCTATCATAGATTATCTCACTGTCTAAACGAGCAGCATTCTGCAACCAAAAAGGAAATATCACAAAAGTTAAAAAAAGTGACATGAAAAATATAATAACGACCAGAAAAACTTTAATTTCACATTTCAATCTGATCAGTGAAACATACTGAATATCAAAGATCAACAATTAGGAAAGATACCTTCATAATTATTTCATAGACATCATCAGCTATCAAAGGAGCCTTCAAACCAGATCTCTCATTGAAATGATTGTACATGATTGTGATCCTGGAACCATCACAATTTCACTATGGTAAACAACAAATCTACTAGCTTGAATAAAGTAAACAAACATAGCGTTTCTTGTGATACATACGTCTCAGAAAATGACTTTTTTGTGTTCTTGTGCAGATTGGAAACAGCAATCCTAGCGGCCAACTGAACCAATTATAAACATGGGAGAAAACATGTAAGAATAATCAGGCAGCCATATGAACTATTCATATAAATATTCCATCAGAAAAACGTATCCATGTTTGACATACAAGTCCTAGAAACAAAGATTATGCAACAATTATAACTAATGCAGACAAATCCCATCATCATAAACATAAAGACCCGGTGACATCCAATTGAACCCAAATCTACGGACAACCAAAACATCCGTCCGCCAAATCTAACAATACCAGCTCCTACACCATGGAAGAAGAACAGAAAAACTCACACAAGCATAATCAGGGTGGTTGGCAGTCATGGCGGCGGCAGTTTCAGCAGCCAATTCATCGAGTTGGCTAGTGGTGACACCCTTGTAGACACCGGAGCACACTTTCTGGGCCACCATAACGGGATCACAGTGCTCGGGGCTCAACCCATAACTGAGTTTCTTCAATCGAGCGGTTATCTTGTCGAAATGAACCGCTTCTTGATGCCCATCTCGCTTCACCACGTACATCCTTCCCGCGTTTCTCAGTGAGGAATTTCTTCAAACAGGTTAAACGCACAAATAAGAAGAGAGGATTAAGCGTCAATATATAGTATAGAGAAAGATAGGTGAGAAGTGGGGTTTTCAAATTTGGAAATTAGGGTTGACAGAAAGAGAGCGAAATGTACAATTTAAATTGTTCCCGCCAGATCGGCCATCGTTTGGAAATTGGAAAAGGAAGAGCTTTTTTTTCTTCTTTTTTCTTTTTCTTTTTTTTTTGTTTTATTTTGAGTGTAGTGTGGACTGTGGTGGCGGGTAAATGGGGAAGGAAGCTGGCTATGTCTGTCTTCATGGGGTGGGGACCACTATTTTAAAAAAATTCAAAAAAAGGAAGGAACCTTAAGTGATTGTAGATATTTTTTTTTACCAACTAAAATTTTAATTACAAAATGGTAAATAAATTTTTAAAATTACAAAACACTCCATCACTGGTGAACTTTAGAATGAATTGAAAGTATTATATCTAAATTGAAAAAAAAAAAAAAAGGTTGTCTAATTTTATCTGTGATGATAAAATTCGACTTAATTTAATATGAAATTTATTTAAAAAATTACATTAAAATTAACGAAAGTTTGATCTTTTCATTAACAATTAATTTAATAATTGAGAAAATATGTTATTTACTTGGACTATTTGAATTCAAACCTAACCTAAGGTTACTATTGAAAAAATATATAATTTTCCTAATAATATTGAAAAGTTTAAAAAGTGATGGAGTGCAATGAAATACAACAGAGTGGAATAAAAAATAATGAGTCATTTTATTGTTTTAAAATTTTTTAAAAAATAGAGGTAAATTTTAATCACTTTTTGAAAGTTTTATTTGAAATTAACGAAATGGAATAACTTATAATTTTTTTATACTACCGTTACAATACTTTTTAATTTTAAATTACCAAGAGTAGAGTTATAATCTAATTATGAAACTCTTTAATTCTATTATTGATTATCAAATTTAAAATAAACTTTAAAATAATGGCCAATTTTACTTTAGTCTTCTACTCATTAAATTACCGTTCCAACTTATCAACAAATCCATAAATGCTTGGCGCCACGACAATTTCTGAAGGACCGTTAGTTGGTGGACCCAGACACTAAACATCACGCAACGCTTCTTTATGAAAAAAAAAAATATATATATATATATATATATTATTAATTTGTTTGATTTAATGTAAGAGAGATTCACAAGGTTATTTATATATTTAAATAAGGGTTTGTCTACAAATTTTTTTAATTAGTTTGGCATTTAATTTTTTTTAAAAATCAATTTTTCTTTCTAAATTTATATTTATACATAAGTGCAAAAAATTTACTTTTATCTTAAATAAATTATTAATAAAATTTAATTTTTAAATAAAAATTTTTAACCATAAATCACAATTTTATACTATCCAAAAAAAAATTATAATTATGTACAATCATATTTGATCAAAATAAATTTTAAAATTTAAGTTAATTCAAAATCACGTCAATCCAAACACTTATATAATACTCAAAATAATTTATTATTTTTTTAAAAAAATATCACATTTAATTTTTTATTTTTTAATAAAATATTAAATTTAATTATTTTATGAAATTTTATATTTTAAATTTAAAAAACTAAGTTTAATATTATTTTAAAAAGTGAGATATCTAAATGTAACATTTATAATAAATAAAAGATAATTTTAAACAGTATAATAAGTAAAATATTAAAATAATAATTTTATAATAAATAAAAATAAAATAAAAAACTATTTTACTTCTTCTTGGGCACGCTCTCAGCTTGACCTCACATGGCCAAAACTTACAAAGGAAGCCACACCCAGCATGCTTTATTACGCGTCTTTTGATCTATGGTGTGACGATTGGACCACCACGAACTTGAATTTCAAAGTATCTTTCTTAAATTCAAAAAAAAAAAAATTGTAAGAGTGTGTAATTAAATTCTCATGAGATCTTTAGTAACTCTTGAAATTCACGTCTCTCGTTGCATGACAATTTTTATTGGACAAAGTATATTTAAAATATCTTACATTATTCTATCTAACATATATAGATTGTTAGATTTTCATTTAACGGTTAAAATCTGTTATTATAAAATAATAATTTTTTTATAAAAAATTTTTGGATTGTTAGTTTTTTCTAAAAGATTACTGCAGGAATAAGACCCTACATGTAAATAACTTATTAAGATATCTTAGATTTAAAAATTTATTCTATCCAAAAGTTTTAAAAAAAAAAAAAGACTATCTAGTCCTTCACATACTCAAAAGAAAAGGATATTTATTCAACTTGAGAAACATATGGCTATGTGATGGATTTGATTTAAATTTCTATGTTTTATCCTTTGAAGAATAAATACATGTTTTTAAAATTAAGTACCAAAATAAAAAAAGGTTATATTCTATTAAAAATTAACGAACAAAGAATTCATATTTTCTTAATGTGTTAATTATGCTTAAATTAAGTTCTTAAGTTTTAAATTATCAACATGAGGTTATGTTATTTTAAATGTGATAACAAGGCTTGGTTTGGTTCTCTATAGATTGGCAAACGAAATTAAAAAAAAACTCTTCTTTCTAGTTTCAATTATGGTATGTCCGAGAGTCCAAGGCCCATTATAACAAATGGGCTCCAAGGCCCATTTGAAAGAAATATAGCATTTGTTAGTATGTGGTTTAGCTGTACGGAAAGCTCTCTGTTTTTTATTTTAACCCAAAAAAAAAAAAAAACCCCCCCAACGTTTGTTTTTTAATTAACGAAAGCCATGAAAATGATTTCACTCTCAACGTCTCAGTGATCGCATTGAAGAGAAAGAAATAAACGGACAAGCTTCTTTTGTGAAAAAAAAAAACGAAGAAGAAGAAGGTAAAAACACATTTTGGGTCGTTTAATTATATTTGAGGTTTCACTTTTATCCTTTAATTTAATTTAGTTTTAATTTGGTCCATTAACTTCATCTTAGATTCCACTTTTGCCCCTTGTTTATATTTGGTTCCAATTTAACCCTTTAATTTTACCTTAAGTTTTACTTTTATTCCTTAAATTCCTTTTGTTCCAATTTAATTCTTTAATTTTACCCAAGTTTTACTTTTATCATTTAATTTTATATTGTTTTAATTGTGCCCCTAATTTTAAAAAATTACTTAATTCTTTTTCTTTTAACACCATCATATTAAAATGCTTCAATATTTAAGTTTTGTATGAATTGAGAGTCAAGATTACTAGAAAACAAATTGGGCTATCAAGTACTAATAAGTTTATTTTGTTGCAGAATAAAATATATAATTGAATCTCCCAATAAAATTACTCTATTTCATAGGGCTTATTCAATTTAATAGATAAATAATAAAATTATTTGATTATTTTTCCAAAATTATGGGCCAAACTAAAAGAAATAAAATTAATAGACAAAAATGAAATATAAGGTAAAGTTAAGGAACAAAATTGGAACCAATAAAGGTATGGGACAATAGTGAAACATAAGATAAAGTTAAAAAACTAAATTGAAACCAAATAAAGTTAAGGGACAAAAGTATAATATATGATAAAGTTAGGAAATTAAATTGAAACTTAATAATGTTAAGGGATGACGATGAAACTTGAAATAAAATTAAGGAAGTAAAACTATATTTTTGCCAAGAAAAAAATTATCAGATCGGATTTAATATTGGAGGAGATTTTCTTCTTTTTTGTCTCTCAAATCCCAATTTTTGGTCCTAAAAGCTGGATTTCAATACCCAGTACAAGCATGACACTTTGCAAAATATTTTGAAAAATTAACATTAATAAACTCTATTATTTGTAAAATATGAATTAATTAAACAATTAATCTTTCAGAAATAAATTTATTTGTTTCAGACTTACTCAGATGAAATTTAAAAAATTAATGGTAATTAATTAAAATAAATTTTATTTCCAAAAATTGATATATAACTGGATAAAATAAATCTTAATCATCAATCCATCGCCAGAAACCATAATTTAATGATGAAGTTTAATGGTTACATTAGTTTTATATTAAGTTATGTTCTTTATCTTTGTTTAATTACTCATATGTTAATGTGTATATTCTTAATGCTGATATTAAGAATTGGTGACATATTTTTTAAATTACTGGAAATGGTCTAAATTTTGAACAAAAAATTAATTCTGAGACAAATTGTATGTTTTAAAATTAAAAATAGATTAATTAATTTACTTCATTAGATATAAATAATATGGTATTTAATATTTCAAAATTTATGAGATATATACCTAACCATGGCCTCTAATCCAAATTACCTTTGACTTGAGCAAAAATTGATTTTGTCCTTTTAAGTTTGATTAGAGTTCCACCTTCATCATCAGAATATGTCTAGATTTTTTGAACAAAAATTGGGAGAATTTTAAAAGATCAGATCAATATCAAATAAAATTTAAGAAGAATATCTACACTTTTGGATCCGTGTTATAAATTAAGTAAAATTGACTCAAACTCATTTAACTAGTAAAAAGAATTATTGATAAACAAATCATAACATTCTTAATCACCCTCAGTGAATAACATGACCATGCTACATATTAATCAGATTTATAATATATATATATATATATATATGTGTCTGTGTGTGTGTATATATATATATATATATATCTCACTTTTAACCAGCTAATTGTTCTTACTAAAAGGATATGGGCAATTGATTTGATGGCAGATTTGCACTGTCTTGCTTACTAAGTACCTAAAAAGCTTACTAAGTACCTAAAAATTAAAGACAAACTATGATAAATAATAAGTTGAATAACAAAGATAAACAAACGTTGCAAAATAAGATTTATACCAAAAATAAAAATGTTTAGAAAATTATCCCATGAGATAATATAGATGCGAGTTATGGTGGAAAGTCTCCTTGGACATTACTAAGAAGAAAAGATATGATTGCATTTGTTGTTCTACTACCATATCAACAATTTGAGTTCTTTGTTGTACATCTCTTATGTCTCTTTGCAGCTCATAATAGGATGGTCCAGGTGGCAAAATCCCACTAGCATGACGTCCAAACACTTAGGAAGGGCAAACATTCATTTTCATTCCTCAAACTCTCCCAAAATGCTCGAGTCCCCAAAGCTAGTTCTAATGAATCTTACATGAAAATTTCTTGTGTGTAAGAGCCACATGCCTTTAACCCATTCAAAATAAAAGAACAATAAATTACGTCAACATTAAACCATTTGGAGTGAATCTAAAATCAATAATATAACATGAAAAATTTTATAAATATACACCAATAACTTGTGCATCCTCATTCATGATCGATCCATCAACCCTCTTATGCACTACAGTCCAAACATCTCCTCAAGAAACTAAACCCATGTGATTTTCCTCCTACATTTGTTTTACATAATGTAACATCGCAAATAGTCATATAACATTTAAGTGTAATACTATTTACTAATATAAACTCATTATCTCAGCTTTTTTTTTTTTTTTTGGCGTAAGACTCTTCAATCCGCTAGTGTGTAAAATCATTTACTTCCTTCTGTTTTCCTTATTTTTTGCGATAGTGGCCTTGTATTTGAATAAAGCATATTAATAAGATTATCAAAAATTGATGTGAAGACAAACCAAGGAAGCAAAAATATATAATTTTATTGTACATTAGTCTTTGGGTTGAGTTGGTAATCAACGAATGATACACATTAATCCCTTTGAATGTCCTCTTGGGATGCAAAAATTAATTTGTCTCTCATTTTAGTTCCATCATTTATGTATGTAAATAATTGAAAGCAAAAGTCTTTCCACTTACATCCCAAGGACTCAAGAATATTTTTCTTATAAACCTCCTCAACAACAAACTTTGCCTGTAAGATACATATATATATATATAGTAAATGCATTATTACCTGTGTTTGGTCTCTAAATATGTCATTTTTGTATTCAAGAGGAACTAACTTCCACTTTCTAGTTACTAATGGGTAACTTATTGAAGTTTTTCACAATGCTCCAAAGAAAGATAGCCAACAATCGACCTCATTTTCTAGTGGGCTAGTTGTTAGGGTTAAAGGGTACAATCACCATTTGACCCCTTGGAAGAGTCCAAACATCATGCATTATTAAGTGCATACTTTTAACTTGACTATATTCATCTACAATTTTCAATTAAGTGCATGAACATAAAAGAAACAACATAGCATTAAATCTCATTATTCAACAGTTTTAGGATACATAAAGAGTCTTTACAATCGTGGTTTCAATAGAAAATATTTAAGTATTTTAGCAGGCGTGTTCTTATACTTGTTACCTTTTTTTTCTTTGATTTCCACCTAGATGTTGAAACGCCTAAAAAAAATACTAAATACTACTATCTACAATAAAAACTTCATGTATGTCTAGTCCTTTTAAAAAATTATTATTATTATAATATTATTGATAGTTATGAATCCATTTTGTCTTAAAATTTACAGTATATTTAATTTCCATTTTTTTAAGTCTAGATTGATCCAAGAGCATTTAACATGTTCATGTTCCAAAATGTTTTTGGCAGAGAAAACATTCCCCCTAATCTAAGATTTGATATTTTTTTATCTTAGGCTAAGGTATAAGGAAATGTAATGACTCCACTTTCTAGTGACCATTTAGGCAGTATAATCCTACCATAAATCTCAAGAGTTATGGGATAAATTGCTTTACCAAGAAACTCATAAGATCTAAATTATTCATTTAAGTGACATAACTTGTCATAGTTTTACATGTTCAAGTCAACAAGGCTCAATAAAAGATACTATTTAATTTCATTTTAATGCCTTATTTTACTCATTTCATTAAACAAAATTCCACCACTATTATATGCATAGTATGTAGAAGTTTGTTGTACAATATAATTTGATACTTTTAAAGACTAGTTTCAATACATATATATATATATATATATATAATCATATTAAAATAAAGTCATTAAATATTTTATCTAAACTAAAATGCTCATTAAAAGTATTCACAAAAAACATACTAAACAATTTATATGAAAACATATTTATAAATAAAAATATATTCATAATAGTCACGTAATACTGATATATTATACACATCATCCTTATAATAAAATACAAACAACTATTGATATTTTAGTTCTACAGTTTATTACATTGTTTGCTTTCCTTTATCTTTGTAGGAATGTTCACCTAAAAAATGTTAATAAACTTGAGTGAAATTATAAATCTTTGTAGTCATGTACCTTATTCAAAATATACAAATATCAGTATTATACATACTATAAGAACTATAAGACTCAATGCATATTTGGTTTTCTCTTGTAACCACAAGCTTATACTTTTGGCTACCCCGTCATATCTTCATCATGTCATAATATTGGTCAATTCATTATCATGATAAGTTTTCAAAAATCAAAAGTTTAATTTATCTATAAAAATTACCCTATGGTAATTTACAGATAAACAAAAGTAACAAAATGCATACATAGCAATATATACTAAAATATATTAATAATTCAGTTCTAAACAAGTATATTGAGAATAAAAGTATTGACCACCTCTTACGTTAGTCAAAAATTAGAATTTTCCACAAACACTGCTTTCACTTCCTTTCTTTTAACTTCAAATGTGAAAAATTAAGTAATATTTATGTTATTTATAGAAGTTTTTAAGTTACTATGTAAGTTACTATTTGACACTGTATAAATAGTAACTAAACGCAGCATTTTACTATACATTTCATATGCAATAGTTAAATTATATTTTTTATCTTAGAAAATATTTTATATTTTCATTTCAATCCCTAAAAAAGCTAAAATTATAATTTATGCCCAAAATACTATTTTCTCCTTTCATTATGGTCCATAAAATTCTATTTTATTTTTCTAATGTTATTCTTAAAATCATCTTAGGGTTAAATATGAGACTATACTATTACTTATACCCCTATAAAAACTATATATCTCTAACTACATATAAGTTTCATTCTCTCTCCAATATAATATGTAATCATTAGGACAGATATAAATTTTTCTTATAATTGAGTCCAAATTTATTAATAATTTTCTTTGCCTTATAGAAAGAAAGAAGAATCTTTGTATTTACAAAGGCATTTGCTTACAACTCTAATATTATAGACATAGTTTATCACTAATTCCACACAGACATTTCATGTAATACAACTTCACAAAAAATGATAGCTTTGAATAATTTTCACATCCTTCATATAAATTTTGTGGTCCATCCCTAATTAACTTATTAAACTTTTTCGCAACCTCATCTATCATTTGGTCACAAGATGATGGTGTTGGACTTTTAACTTCGTCCATTATCTCATTCACTTGATGAACCTCGAATGCATCATAGATCATTCCTGCATAAAAAGTATACCCTTGCGAGAATGGTTTAACAATTAAGTGGTCTCGTACAACTTCTCTAACTTGTTATTTCTTAAACTTACATTTCGGATAATGACATATTAATTTACCCTCAAAATCCCAATTAGCAAATGCAAAATCTAAGAAATCATTAAATCCTACTAAATATTTAGGTGTATTTCGAGATTTGGTAATCCAAGACCTATCAATTTATAAAAAAGTAAAACCAATAACACCATAACTAAAATGCCATAATATTTGGAACATCAATTATATCTATGATACATAAACAATTAAATGACATTACTATCCATCACATCATGTCTAAAGATGCTTGAAGCAAATACAAGGGCACCAAAATCCACCATATAAATATTGTTAAATCATGGATAATTTAGAACAGATAATTGATTAGGAATTAATTAAAAGATTGTCTATTAGTTGGTCCTAAGGTGTCTATTTGTGGAATATATCATAAATAAAAAGTTTAAAAGTTCACATAATTTGATTTTAGTCTTGGATGATATTCGATCATATGAGTGATTTAATGAGCTATGAAATTCTTTGGTCATACATAATCCTAATAAGAGGCTTTTGTAGACATAATTATAGAAGTATTAACATTGATAATTACATAGGTGTCACAATTTAAAAGAATATTATTATACATACAAACACAATTCTTTTTATCAATGCTAGTACAATAACATGCCAATCCGAACAATTAGCATATTGGTCTTGGTAGGAAAAGAAGTTTCAAGGTTTCAGGGAGCTACCATTGTAATTCTTTGGTCATACATAGTCATGGTAAGAGACTTTTGTAGTCATAATTAACATCCTTAGTTCGGAGTTGATGTTTGGGCGAAATTAGTCTAATTGCCCACTATGACTAACAACATTGATAAAACCAGTATCAGAAAAAAGAAAAAATTGAACTAAAACTACAAAAATAAAATTATTTAAAAAAACTATACCTTAACTGAGTTGGGCTACTAACGACGAACAGGTAGGTGGCAAACGACATATAGAAACAATGACCAACTGACAATAAGCACGAATAGAGGATGAAACTGACGAACATTATGCTATAATGACCTAAATCGAGCACGAGTAGTGCAGGAATCACAAATGAAGTCGATGTTTGACCGATAAGAAGGCGAGACTAGTAACAACAGCATGGGCAAACATGGGGACGAGCAGCGAACGATGCAACTATTCTTAACTTAGGGCACTTGAATATGAGATGAGAGACTCATCGCAAATCTAATTTATAAAACCTAATAATGATTAACCATTGACCGTTGTTAGAACAGCCTTTTACAACGATCCATATGGATCGCCGCAAGGTCCATTTACAGTGGGCCTTGTTCAATTGAGGTCCACTACTGAATGGATCCACGACGATCAACATGGACCATTGTTGGGTTCACTATTGAGTAGATTTTAAAACGGTCTTCTTACATACTTAGTTTTACAATGGTTAGATGTTGACTATCATAAAAATAAGTATATATAACGATCGATGGGGGACCATCGTAATGCCCACTATTCGAGGTCTATCGTTGAGTGGACCTTACGATGGTCACAAGACAATCATCGTAGATATATGGTTTTACAATGCTCATATGGTGACCGTCATAAAACATAGCATCTAGGACGATCAATAGCTTACCATCGTAATGTCTTCTCCCTCATTCAACTTAATGGTCGCCGGCATCTCTAAGACTTTATAATGGTCAACCATTGACCATCGTAAAGTTAAGTTCTAACAACAGTATGTATTTGACCATCATGATATTATTGTGTTAACGACATCTTTGTTAAATGTTTTGGATTTGCAATGGTCGTTCTTCATAGGCGCAAGTACTTTGTTGCAGTACCACAATTTTGTCGTAGTGCATATAATATCTTAAAACATACTTTAGTGGAGAGATAATTTGTTTAAAGAAAATCTTTATAATGACTTAATTTTTTTTTTAATTACTTGATGTTATTTACACATACTAATATATAGTTTTAGCTGTAAATAATTTAAACACATATTTATAATTATTCAATTTTATTTTATATATATATATACATATATATATATATAGAGAGAGAGAGAGGAGTTCGTGCTTGCTCATAATCAGGTTTGTCTTTAGATCTCGAAAACTATTTTTTAAAAAATAATTTCCAATGATATACATTATAATTAAAACCCTTGCATCATAACTTTTTACCATGTCTTACGTTCTAAAAAACACAGTTCTATAATTAGTAGCTTGAAACAGAAGTGGTAAACTATAGTTGAATCTTTTTCTTGTCTTTGTAATTCGCTCTTTTCAGCCTTTTCAACTATGCTCTGTAATTTTACAACAAAATTTATCTATAAATATTCAATATTCCTAATTTAGAAAACGTTTACGCGCTTCTCCCAACTGGCTTCTTACAGCCTTTAGAACTAGTAAAACTTTATTTTATTTTTTTTTATATATAAATTATAATTTAATTAATTCATTTGTAATATTTTTTAATTAATTTTAAAAAATAAATTATTATTTTTTAATTTAGTATTCATCAAATTGTCTTATCAATTTAGTATCTCATATATGAACATTTCTCAATTAATTCTTCACAAATAAAACTACTTTCAATTATATTTATAGAAAAAATGAAGGATATTATTGATAATAAATTGAGAAATATTTATATATGAGGGATAAAATTAATAAATATTTTATCAGTGGGGAACAAATTAAGACAGAAATTCTGTGAAAGACTGCATTAAAAATTGGTCATTTATAAAGGACTAAAATGCAAAAATTTCTCAGATCTAACCCATCCCATTGTGCGTGATCGAACATATATATAGTACCCTCATTCTCAGGCTTCCTTTAAACACATTCAACTTTCCACCACTTTCTGCTGCTTTCTTTCAACACATTCAACCTTCCACCACTTTCTTCTCGCTCTGTCTTTCTCTCCGGTGTCGCCGGAACTAACTAACAGGTCACCGTCTCAATGATTAACTTAATTTCTTTCTTCTGCTTTCATATATGCCTTTTTATTACTTTTCTTGCTAATTCTTTCAGTACTATTTTTCACTCACTTTAGATCTCAAGCAACATATTCTTTCTCCAGAATAGTTAAACTGTTACGCAAATGGTCAACAGTTTGATCTTTCTGTTGTTAATTTTGTTGCTTCTCTGAAAGGCCGATCGTCATCTTCTAGTCTTCATCCCTTGCTTTTACGTGAGAAATCCTCTGTTCTGTAGAAATGGATCTGTCCTCTCTGAGACTTGAGTTTCGATCACATATGTGTTGTTTTCTAGGTTTTGTTTGTTTCCCGAGAAATTAACTGTAGGAAGATGTGTAGGGATAATTAATTCTCAGAATATAAAGTAAATATTTAATTCTGCTTAAATTAATCAAGCTTTAGTCTCTTTATTCAGAATATGAAAGTAGAAATACACAGTAACTTGGTATGTTAGCAGTGGCTGATGATGAATTAACGCACAGGATGGGAGTCGACGGTGTCGTCAGTGACGACAATGGAGGAATACGACGGAGGGGATTGACGATTCAGAAAAACGACTTCCTGCCGGAGGAGTCGTTTAAGAGCTGGGAGAACTATGGCAGAGCGCTAAAGGAAACGCCGTTCAGGTTAAAGGATCGTTTTCTGGCGCGGTCGAAGGACCACACGGAGATCGTGGAGATGAAGGCTCGGAGCAATTTTGAGATGAAGAAGACGCTGACGTGGTGGGACCTCATGTGGTTCGGGATCGGAGCAGTCATCGGCGCTGGAATATTCGTCCTCACGGGCATTGAAGCCAGGGACAAAGCAGGTCCGGCGGTGGTTCTGTCCTATGTCGTTTCGGGCTTCTCCGCCTTGCTCTCTGTATTCTGTTACACCGAGTTCGCCGTTGAAATTCCCGTTGCAGGTACGTATGTACCATTCTAAACTTGGATCGTAGTTAAGATTTCATTTTTTGTTTTATCAAATATTAAAATATTATATTATAATTAAAATTTTTGCGCATTCATAATATGAATAATTTAATTATAAATTTAAAATCAATAAGAAAAAAAAATCTTTAGAAGGTGTGAGAACTTAAGCAGCTGATTTTTGTTTAAGCAATCATTATATTTATTTATATATTCCTATGAATAATTAGTTTTTTTATATGAAAGTGCTGTCCTAAAATCTGATATACCTGGTTTAACTTTCCCAATTAGAGGCGATAGGACAAAAGACTTGCAGGGGCCATGTGTAATTTTGTGGCGACTAATTGCAAGCTTTATTTTTCTTAAAGGTTCATAATTAATTTTCATCTAAACTTTAACATGCATTCTTAATTTTTCAAGAATGGCCGAGGATCAACTTAACCCATTAGCTATTCTCTAATTATAATATAATTAATATTGTCAAATATATCACAATACTTTGTTAATTATTTTAATATATTTATTACTATAATTAAATTCGTTAATTACTTCATACAAATTTTTAATGAAATATTGTATAATATTTAATAATTAATGGCATCATATTCTTGAGAATGTAAGTCAGATCTTGTGACTCTTGATACATGCTTAAATTAATACATATTGTAAAGTCTACTACAAGTGAAGTCAATAATCTAGTAGTGACAATTTTAGAAAGAAATTGATACATTGTGTGCGAAATTCACATATTATAAATCTATTATTCTGGTGGATCTGATTATACAAGTAAATTTTAATTATAATAAAATTTTTGATAGACTCATAAATATTGAGTGAATCAATACAATTAGTCATAATATAAAAATATAATTATAATATTATTATATTATAATTGAATATACTAATATCCTAAAAATTATAATTGTACCAAATATGGTACTTTTATTTATTTATCTCCAAATTTGAGATTTCTATTTTATTTATGAGATAGTAAAAAAGATCCCAGTTTGTCTACTGTCCTAAATTCCTACACTTCTGGATTTCAGGTGGATCATTTGCCTACTTAAGGGTGGAGCTAGGCGACTTCGTGGCCTTCATAGCCGCCGGAAACATCCTCCTCGAGTACGTAATCAGTGGCGCCGCCGTAGCCCGGTCATGGACCTCCTACTTCGCCACCCTCTGCAACAAGGACCCAGATTATTTCCGCATAGTAGTCCACAGCATGAGCCCTAGCTACGGCCACCTCGACCCCATCGCCATCGGAATCCTCATCGTGATCTGCATTTTCGCCGTGTACAGCACCAAAGGCTCCTCCCGCTTCAACTACATCGCCTCCGTCATCCACTTGGTCGTCATCGCCTTCATCATAATCGCCGGCCTCATAAAAGCCAACCCTAAAAACTACACCCCCTTTGCTCCTTACGGTTCTCGTGGCGTTTTCGAAGCCTCCGCCGTCCTCTTCTTTGCCTACGTCGGCTTCGACGCCGTATCCACCATGGCCGAAGAAACAAAGAACCCAGGAAGGGACATCCCGATCGGGCTCGTCGGCTCGATGGCTATAACCACCATTGCGTATTGCTTACTCGCAATAACACTATGCCTCATGGTACCATACAAACATATCGACCCAGACGCGCCGTTTTCCATGGCGTTTCACGACGTAGGTTGGGGATGGGCTCAGTACATAGTTGCCGCCGGCGCGTTGAAGGGAATGACCACCGTGTTGTTGGTAAGCGTGGTGGGTCAATCTCGCTATCTAACCCACATCGCACGCACCCACATGATGCCTCCATGGTTCGCCATTGTGGACCAGAAAACTGGGACACCTGTGAATGCAACAGTAGCCATGCTCGTCGTGACAGCCATTATTGCTTTCTTCACAAAGCTCGAGATTCTCTCAAATCTCTTGTCAATCTCTACGTTAATAATCTTCATGCTTGTGGCATTAGCACTTCTAGTTCGTCGCTATTATTCAACTGGCGTGACGACCAAAGAGAACCAAACCAAGCTCATCGCCTTCCTCGGGATGATCGTTGTGTCTTCTTGTGCTGTATCGATCTGCTGGGCAAGTGATGGGAGTTGGATTGGGTATGTCGCAACGGTGCCGTTTTGGGTTGTGGGGACCGTAGGGCTTTGGCTTTATGTTCCACAAGCGAAGCAGCCAAAACTATGGCAAGTGCCTTTGGTTCCATGGCTTCCTTCCATATCGATCTTCATCAATATATTTCTTCTTGGGTCTATAGACAGAGACTCATTTGTGAGATTTGCGTTATGGACGGGGTTTCTATTAGTTTACTATGTCTTGTTTGGATTGCATGCTTCCTATGACACAGCCATGGAGTTTGAAGGAGAGAAAAGCGTGGAGCAGGCAAACAAGGTAGAAGAGGGATTTGCAGCTTCTTCGTCGGAAAGCAAATAATCAGTTATATTGGATCGGATATCACTAGGTCAAAAGCTAGGATAGTTAGTAATGATGCAATTATTTTTACTTAATTGCATCTAGCATAAGCACGCATGTTTAGGCCATGACTTATACCAAACCTTTTATCATCTGAACAATTGTTGTTTCATCTAGCAAAAATTGGCAATGTTGCTTTCAACAATTGCTCCGATGAAAATCATACTATTTGGTAATAAATCTTAATAAATGAAGTGCTTACTGTTAAATTTAGTGAGTAATTAATTTCTTAAATTTTGGCCTTTTTTATTGCAAATATTTTTTATTGTGTGTTTTTACGATATTTTGCAATTATTTTGTTGTCTAATTGTTATACTTGCTAGTGACTACATGAAATATAAATGTTTATGAGGAAATTGTTATCGAAACATCATGACAAATTTTTCCTATTACTGAATATGCAATTGTGAGTATTGTTGGTATAACCGATACATGACTACATACTGAATACTACATATTTTTATCGAAGTTTTTGAGGATGAATAAATTCAATTTGGATATCCTTATGTTTAGGAATGGATTTTAGGGGATGCAGTCATTTCTCTTGAATTTTTAAAATTTTAATTTTAAATACATAATTTTAGCTTATATTCTTAATTTGATTTTTTTAATTTATAAAAATTTGTTTCTTTTAAATTATAAAAATTTGTCTCTATTAATTTAAATTTTTTATTAAAAGATTTTCACCTCGCTTAAAATTAAAATCTAGATTCATCCTTACTTATGTTATTTCCTTCATGTTACTGTTATATTAAAAAGAAATAGACATAAAATAAATGTCAAACATAGCCGTAAGTGTTTAGATTTTTTACATTAATATATTTGTGTTGATTGCTATTTCTCACAATAATTACATGTTCAATCCAATAAAGTCTTCCATATTCATCAAATTAAGGAAATTTTATTTCTAGCCAGCAGATATGTCACTACCTTCACATGCCATTTTAGTTTTAAATATCTTTACAAAGTCAACTTATTTCGTCCATTCTAATTCAATATCCATTAAGAAAAAATTGATTCAATTAATAAGGTCATGTTATATATATATATATATATATATATATATAATTTTTATGGATTATTATAGATAAATTATATATCAATTGAAACTTGATATATTTGAAATAAAATTTTCAATTAATGTTTAAGAATCCAACATGAAATTGAAAAAGAAATTAAATACATAATATCATTGAACAGTAAGCTGTTATAATTCTAATACTGAAATTTTCTTTAGATTTGATTTTTTCCCAATATAAACATATTAGTTTTACTTAACAGTTCTTGGAATCTTTCTTTTTTTCTTCTTTTTTTTTTTTATTCAGGTGAAAAATTCTTTGAATTTTTTCTTTCTTCTCCTTATAATTCAAACAGAGAAGAATGAATTTCTGTATTTCTTCCTATAGCATCTCGTGTCCCCCTTGTATTACTTCTACCTAATAAAAATCTCAGAACGGAAGGCCACTCGTCTTATTATTTGTAGTTTCTAATATTTTTGGCACGTTGTTTTTTAGTCAAAATATAATAAATATACAGTTAATCAATAATAATGTAAAATTTAATTTAAAATAATAAAATTATCTATAATAACCATACACATATCATGATATAATAAAAAATTATACACTTATTATGTTTTAATTAAAAAAATAACATAGCAAAGTTATTTTCATCTAAAAGAAAATCATATTCTATAAGAATAAATTGATATATATTCTTAAAAAATAAATGATATTTTACTCGGAAATATTATCAATTGCAAGATAATTAGCTGCTCTCATCAAATGATGACACAAGCCAATACTAGTACAATACGGATACAAAAAAAATTCTTCCGAGACTAACAAACTACCCATTAAAACCCTTTTTTTACGGTACTGAGAATGTATAAACGATCCTTAATAAATGCATCATTGCTTCTTCAATTAAGACCAACGAAAACTACCACAACAAACATAGAAAGAACTCGCACTCAAAATTCAATTCAGAGAAAAGTCAAGTATTATTGCAAAGTTAGAGTAACTTATGTTTCCTCAATTGGTTTGCGAACATTATTGCTTTTGACAAACAGGCCTCCATAACTTATTTTCTTCTCCCACTGCTGGGACAATGGCAAGACAGACAGAGAGAAAATGTATTATTGTTCCTTAAAAGATATGACTAAACTATTTGAACCTCGAAAGTTTTTTGCTGGCTTCCCAAGTCAACAATATATGGGGCAAAACACAAATGTACATCATCTGGGAACCAAATAATTGAAGCTCGTATCTTTCATTAATACCAAATATACACTTACTTGAAAAAGAAATTTGATTAACCAGATAATTCCACAGGATGTAATGCCAAGATATTCGTCCGAACCACCAATGCAATCCCAATCAAAGTTCACGTAGGAGTAGAGAGAGATAGGAAATAAAGAGAAAATTCCACAGGATGTAATGCTAAGATACAGCAAAAGTGCAAAGCCTAAGAAGCTCGTTTTAAGACAAAAGCCTGACATAAATGACCAAAAAAATTCTACACAGCAAATGAATATAACAGTTTCCAACATAATAAGACTAACGGTCCAAATATGCAAGTAATTAAAAAAACTTCAGGCGCGATCAATTTTAGGCACTTCTCAACAAAATTAATGATACTGGTTTGCCAAACAATTCAGTACTTAACCGGATCAAGGATGTTCAGTTGGGATCCAAGCTTTTCCTCAGCAATCTTCTCAGCCTTCAACCTTAATTTGTTCAGTTGCTTCTTCCTCTCATAAGCCACTTGTGATCTCTCTTTTCTCTTCTTTTCCAGCTCCTGTGAGCAAAATAACAATCAAAAGCTTCAGCACACACCCTTTCTTTTTTTGTTAGCATGAATCAACAATGCGTAGCAGGTTATTTAACCAATAAGCAAACTTCATAAGCCAAGTGAGGGTTTAAAAACATTATAAGAGAGACAGATCAACTAGAGTGAATTCTTTTTTCTTCATTTTTTTGGATAAAAGAATAACGTGAAATTTTAAATGAAAACTTCCTGCAATCCATCAATGTACGGATTATAATTCAAATACTTTCACCAGTCTTTAGTGTTCTTACTTCTTACAGTGAGAGAACCCATTCCTTCACAAAAATTCATTGCCTCTTACATTACATATACAACATCTCTTAACATTAGTACAAGCAATCCAGTCAAAAAGTAGATATCAGAGGGAAATACATTTGTTCTCTTGGATATTTCAGGAACAACAATGACTTGACCTTAATAGCAAGGGCTATTGACATCAGCATTTTCTTCTTAGAAATTAATTAAAAAAATAATGGGTTAACCAGTAAATATATTAATTGATTTTAAATCCAGACATGATATAACCTTTAAAGCAACATAAGAGTTACTTCACATGCAACAAAGCATGCAGCGAATGCAGTAGAAATTAAAAAATTTGGACAGAAAGTTTCTGAAAATAAACCAGATACCAAAGGGAAAGAACAAAGAATAGCAGACTCTCTCAACTTTCCCCCTTAATACTTCAATTAGAAACTTCATCTTATTCCTCAAATTCTATTAAACCCTTCACCAAGAAAAAAAAAAAACTTCTACAAGATATCATAGATACCCACAAGAACTTCAATCTCTAAACAAAGTACGTGGTAATTGTTGAAATTAAAGAAATGACAGTAAACGAAAATTGAAAGAGTCAGAACATAATCTGTTTGTAAAGTTACATGTGAAATTTATATATTAAAAAGAGACACTCGCACCGTTGTATGGACACTTGGTAGATAATTTTACATATAAAATTAATTCACTTTGCTGAAGAAAGAAAATTTTTCATTCAGAAGCAAGCTCAAAAAGTAACGACTTACCCTAATGGTATCATAATAGTTCCATCCAACTTCTGCTGACAATTTACCAACCAAACAGTATTTGTGTCCTTTCTGAAGCCTCAACACCCTGATTTCATGGATTTTGTTCAACATAAGACAAAATTCAATTTAATAGAAATGAAATAAAGAAAATTTAAAATTGCAAAAGGTTCAGATTGTCAGAACTTACTTCAGAGCATCAGGGACAACCATCCTTTTCATCTTGTCATAAGGAGGAGGTATGCCCTCGAATACCTTTAATCGAGCAAGTGCAGCTGCCCCACGCTTTGTCTTATGCGGTATCATTCTGTAAATAAAGATGCATATCAACATACGACCACAAAGAAAAATATATATATATGTGTGTGTGTGCGCGCGCGCGCAAGCAGGCGCGAGCTACTTTGATTTGCAAGTTAAATCAGATTTTGAACATAAAGCCTCAGTTTCCATAAGTTTTCTATCAAATAGCTAAAGTCAAATAGATAAAAGAAAGGGAAAACACTTTTTTTCCCGTTTTTGCTACTTATTATTAAAAAGTACTCGCACAGGCCATCTATGTAGCTGGATTCCATACTGGTAAAAAGTTATAAGAAATTAGGTATATAGCAAATTTAACAAAATATTCAGGCATAAAAATAAATGACATACTCTAATCAGGTAAAATTTTTGTCTTGAAGAATGAAACTCTGGCTGCTTATGTCAAAGAACCAAAAAATCCATATTTAACGTTATTGAATCAATAGTTATAACTTACAAAAATAATGACCTATAAACTGGCAAAACCCTGCCTCTTTTCCACTCTCTAGTCAAACACTAAAACAGGCAATGTAGATTACATAACCAACTGAACCCAAAATGTCTACTAATTATCGAAAACACGATATGCCTCCTCAGTCAATCTTAACAACAAGAAATCAGATAAAACGAATGCAAACAGAGGAAAGAAGAGTGGCGAAAAGCATCAAAAGAGAAATTGAATTAAAATAGAGATTGTTCTTGCTGGACGAAATGGCGTCCAAAAGTAATGTCAATATGCAATGCTTGATATAAAAACTCACTCACCCACGGACAGTGCGCCAGAAAATCTTGGAAGGGGCACGGAAGTGGATGGGGCCATGGGAAGGCTTGGTGTTCATGCGCTTGCGAAGGAACCTCATGTACTTCATCTTCTGACGGACCAAACCACCCGAGATGCATATCTCCTCGCACCTCACTACGACCACCTTCTGGCCGTTGAGCAACTCCTTGGCCACGATCGAAGCGAGCCGTCCCAGCATGTGATGGCGCGCATCCACCACCACCCTCTTCGCACAGATACCAGAACCTGACACCATTTCGCCCACACACCCAAGTTCAATCTCTCTCTCTCTCTCTCTCTCCCTCTCCCTCTCCCTCTGTGCAATATCAGAAGCCAAAGATAAGAGGGGAAAAAAGGAAGGAAGACGATGCTAATTAGGGGTTTGGGCGGGTTGAGACGAAGCCCATATTTCAATGCAACGAAAGCTTTGTATCTGTATAGTATGATGGCCCAAGTATTATGAAAATTTATTGACGTAAATTATTGTCTCTTTTCTCATGAGTTGTTTAAATTATTACTTTTTTCTTTGGCTTTAAAAATACATGCTTATATTTTGAGATAGAAATATAATGAAAATATTTTCATAATAATATAATTTTATTTTCTTATTTTATATTGAAAATTATAAATTTAATCTAATCCAAAGCTTTATTAGATTTATAACAATACTTATGTATAGTAATATATATATATATATATATATTTTACTATTAAAATTAAATTTCCGTATACATTAGGTTATTTTAAAATATTATCTTTGTGGATATAAATTAGTCCACTTTTTTATTTTTATATACTAAAATATCATCCATTAACCTAGATTCATATTTCTTTAACTTATATACCCTTTCACATATTATTTTATGGAGGTTAGTTTAGTAAAAAAAAAAAATCGAAAATTAGACTAAAGTGTATACGTAGAAAATAGAAGAAAGTCTGTAAAATTAATAAAACTTAGGATGAGATCAGCGTAATATACTAAATACAAAGAAAGTAATATTGGGCAAACCATCTTACTCCCATTCAAACCCAAAAAGTTAGACTCTTCACTTCATTCTCCCCCTTTTGTTCCTTTTTCATATCAACCTTACTGAATATAAAATCATATTAGAAGTTGGAGTACTGCGCAGTATAACCAACCGCAAATTCTCCACTAAATATATTAAGTTCATATTTTTTTTATATTTTTTTAATTTAATTCTTCGAAAAAAATATTAACTATTGGATTTTGATTGAATGGTTGATATACCTTTACAATAAATTTTTTAACTACCGAGGATCTGCACTCAGAAGAGAATATTAAAGATGAGAAAATGACCCCAAATCTTGCCATTAGAACATTAACCAGTAACACTATTCACAGAAAACCAGTCTGACATAACCAAACAATAATCACAAATCAAAGAAAGCACTACCACAGCACTACAGCTAACAAGGAAACTTCATTAATCACATCAAACAAACGATGTTGTCCTCGAAACTTGAGACAACGCATCTTCAAACTGGTCGTCGTCCATCTTCTCGTAGGTCAAGCTTGGAGGAATGAATGACCTGAAAATGAGCTCCATGTTGGGAGCTTCTTTCAGATGATGAGCTGAAACCTCAAGAGCTGGATGGTGAAAAGCTGGGTAGAATTTCTTTGCACAGACAAAACCAAAGGCTAAGGACAGAATTGGAAGAGGAATCAGCAATGGTGCAAAGACGAATTTCTGCACTCCAAAGTAACCAAACATGGTGACTTGGTATAATATCAGAGAGGCCAGTATACGATTGTGCATGTGAGGCCACATTCTTCCATAGCTTTCATATGCTGGAACATACACTTTGAGTGCCTGTTGATAACAAGAGTAAGACAAACAAACAAGGAGAATTGTTAAATTAGCTAAACTTCTATAGAACATATCATTTTTTTTTTTTTGAGGAAATGCAAATTTTATTTGACTTGCTACTTAGTCCCTAGAGCATGTATATTTCCCTTGTTTTTTGTTGACAAGGGACTAACAAGTAACGAGTAAAAATTTGTTAGGAACTGAATGCTGTATTTCTAGAGTTGAAAAATCAAATATTTGAGCCATGTATCTTTCAGGGATTAAAAAGTATATCTAATAATTTTAATGGGAAAAAGCATAAAATATAATTGCTTACACGTTTCATATCATAGAAAAACTATAACTTTAAAACATAACAAAACACTTCTTTTTTTTTAAGGACCAAAAAACCAAAAACAATAACTTTCAATCTCATACAAAACAGACCTACATTGTGTTATTTCCAAAGAACAAAAGAGTTTATAACATTTTAAAGACACGTGCCGGCATTTTAGATTTGGAATGCTGGATGTTTCACCCAACGGTGAAGAAATTTTCGTCAAAATAATTTAATATTCTAAGATGGTAAATGTAAATGCAGATAGTTGAATTTTCATTTAACAATCCAGCTCTATTACTATAAAAATAACGTAAAAACTTTCTACAACAAAGATCCTCGTCATGAAAATTGGAAGTTCTCTAAGATAACAGTCCAAGAACTTTACCTGATTTCGCAGTACAAGCCATCCTAGGCCAAAATACAGAACGCCGAAAGGGATTATCAAAGGAGCAATGACAGAGTAACACAGAACAATAGTGACAATGAGCATATCAGCAGGAACTCTGGTCCCATACCCAAGATCTCCAGGAGCCCATGCTTCTTTCAGCTCAGCTTCAGTCTTACACAGATACTTCCTCTTCAGATGGTAAATAATCAGGGGAACTATTCGGGACAGTTCAAGTCCATAGCCAACGAAGAACCTGACACAAGCAGAATGAGAAAAACCAATCTGTTGTGTCACTGTCAATGGAAATATATAACTGAAATTTGGGATTCCCAGAAATCTTATGCTAACCCCTCCTCCAAAGAAATCTAGTAAAAGAGGTTAATAAGGCATAGTCTGATATACCATCTTTCTGTATTTGTTCAATCACTTGAAAGTAGGTACTAGACTCATACAGAGAATACGAATACTATCTTACCTGAGAGCCACATAGGTCAAAAAGAAAGTAGCATTGTCAGGAAGGCTTTTAGCCAGCAATTCCACAGTTTTGTTGGGGTCATTCTCAATGGTCTTGAATGTTCTGAACAAGGTTCCACCCACAGTAACTCCAATGAAAACATTAAGCACCGTGAAATAAAAGTATTTCCCAGAAGCAGCCCGAACTGCATGACTTTCAGTTGGAATGCCTTCCAACTTAGACAGAAACAAAAGGAAGCTTGGCAATAAAGCCATGAATATAATCAGTGCAATTTGAGGGAGGTAAGCTTCCAACACTGTTTTCACAGCCACTATACTCACAACTGGCTTTATAAATGGGAGTAGTTTCATCAGATTCTTTAAAGTCGTAAATGCAGAAATGAATGAAATAGGAATCATGTAAAAGAATACAGTCAGCCCCACAATAACATACACCACATACTGCCTCACTTCTCTTTGGAAAAACTTGACTTTCAAATTAGACCATAATACTTGGCGTGGTTCAGGAGCATCAAACACCGTCCACGTGTCAACCATCTGTGCATGTAAACTCTGAGCTGCAGATGATGCAGCCACTCTGTTAAGGAAGAAAACAACGGCAGCATTTTGCTGCTTCTCTCTAAGTGTGACCTTTTGCTCAGCTTCCAGCTTTGGGAGTGTTTCATTGATTTTCTCATTGTAATAATCTATGGTGTCCACTTTTTTACCAATAAGACCAAGGAAACCTTTCCTATTAGAGGGTCTTGTTCCTTCTGGTTTGGCTGATGTTTTTGATGCTGCATATATTGCTTCAGCACGTGCAAGCTTCTTCTTATACCCTTCTAATTCAGCCCATATCTTGTTCACCTATTGACAGTAAACTTAGAATAAAATTCAGTAGTCCAGCATTCACAGGGGAAAAAAAATTGGAAAGAATTATAGGTTAATTTATTTTGTTGGTCCTTATAGGTTTATTCAATTTTTAATTGGGTTCCTATGTTTTAAAAGTTCATAATTAGATCCTTATAATTTTTAGGTATTTTAATTCAGTCCCTACTGTCTAATTTTGTTCACATGGCTAACTGTATGATTCATGCCAACAAAAAAAGTATACACAGATAATAAAGTGAAACTAATACACAAACACGTACATGTATGTGTATGCATGCACGTACCTATGTATGTATGTGTATAGTGTTTTACTAGTCATTTAGTCTGAATTCCCTCCAAAATTCTCCAATTTTGGGGGAATTAAAAATTTGAAGGACAAAGGTTAAAGACGGTTAACCCAGATACAAGTTGGGTTGAATTGAGAAAGTAATTCTATGAAGAACTAAATTGAGAAAATCCAAATACGAGGGACCAAATTGAAAAACACTATCTATGAGGGACCAAATTAAAAAATAACCCATCATGAAGGACCAAAATAGAGTTCTAGTCTTACAAGAGAAATACTATTGAGTATTTTAACTTCGTTCATAGAATCCTATATAGTTGCGTTGACAAAATCTAATGTGGAAAAGTAATTTTTGGAGTTTTATGAATTACGTCATTCACAATTTCTTATTTGATTAAGGATGGATTATAATTCCAAATTTGTGAGAAAACTTATATAACTAAATTTAAAATAATCCAAAACTTCACAAGCAAAGTTTAAATTTGAGAATTTCTTTCCCTTCCATTTAATGTGTGTGTGTATATATATATATATACACATGTCTTCATGTCTATGAGTGTATCTATAACGACATTATGTGATTGTCATCAATTATTCTAATCCGAAGACTCACTGTGCACAACAAATAATGCTATACAACACCTGATCCAAACTCGTGTATGTATATCAAATCAAAAATACAAAACATAATCGAGAGAAATGCATACCTCTTTGTTGTCTGTGACAACCATGGATCTGTAAAATGTGTCTGGATAGATGGCTTGAAAGAATGAGTCAACCTGATCCTTCCTAGTCTGGCCTTGAGGAGGAGGAGGTATGTCTCTCACAACTATAGCAAACTGTTCAGGCCTCACTTCAGGAGACATAAGAGCTTCAGATCGCAGCCATGCCACATGCTTGTAAGCCTTCCATAACAGATATATTGTCACAAATGAAATCCAATAGGTGGCTATGAAAAATGCCCACAACCTTGGACTCCTTGCCTACACACACATACAAAGTAGCTTTGCTATTACAATCTTATGGAAACATTAAATCAGCTAAAGCTACACATATTTCGGGTCGGGTCACAAATTGGACATATAGGCAAAATTTTTTGCACGAACCCAGGACCGAGCTTGGCTTGACCTGGCACATAACCAGGGCAGGTCACCGTATTGGCTTTTTTTTTTTTTCTCAATTTTTAAATTTAAATATAGTATTTTTTAAAATTTTTTTTATTAATATGTAATAAATTAGATATCTTATGTTGATGAAAATTATTTGTATATATAGCACAAATAAAAACGTAGGTTTTTTTTAAAAAAACATCATTAATTTCATTAAAAAAAACCAAAAAAAGGTTTATATATATATATATATATATATATATATGTAAGGTCAGGCCAAACCCGGGATCAGGTTCTGAATTTAGAACCTAGTCCCGTTTTCTTGTTGCGCATTAACTTAGCTCGAAACAATTAGGTCGGGTCGGGTCAATGCACACCCCTAATGTCAACCAGTAAATAGTTTGTTTAAGGAAAAAGAGAATAGGTTAAATCCGCCTCAATAATTTTGCTCAATTTTTAATTTCATCCCTATGTTTTAAAATTTTGTAATTTGATTTCATAATTGTACTATCTTAACACTCTTATTATGCATGATTCATTTTAGAGGTGAACAATTAACCCAATAGTCTGACTAATCAAGCCCAGTCTAATCATATTAAATTAGGTTGGACTAAATCAAAATAAAAAATTGTAAATGTTATTAGATCAGGTTAGGCCCAAAGTTCACACCAAAGCCTAGTCCAGTCACTTATTGACCCGAGTCTCAAGTCATGCAAAACCCCAACCTCTGTGCATCCCTAATTCATTCCAACAAAAAGATGAAATTAGCCTATGTTAAAAGGAAATGACCTTATCAATGTTAAAGACAATTAGCATTGAACAGCAGGGATTAAATTAAGATTTAATAAAATTATGAGGATTTAAATGCAAGTTTTTATACGACAAGGACCAAATAAAAAATTGGATGAAATTTTAGGGACGAAGTTAATCTAACCTATAAAAAAATAGAATAAGAGGAGAATTGACAATTGCACAATATAAAATTGCCATGCAATAGAAGATCATACTGTGATATTTCCCATAGATAACTTGTCAAGTTGATTGAAAGTCCCATTGCTTGTTGTAGCATGAGGATTAATCTTCACTCCCTTATCGGTAATAGCAACAGGCAGAAGAACTGGTAACACAATGAAGCCCGACAAAACTAGGATACCCAACACTGCAACATTTGACAACAACATTAACCATTACAAACAGACTATATTAATTCACAAATAGTCACTTTCCCACTATATAGTAACGAAATTAGATATAAAAAGTAATCATTTTGTCTACATTTGATGTTTTTTTTAGCTGGTTTTGGCTTTGACTGACTCGAATTCTTCAACCTAAAGACCTCTTCATTACCTCTAAGCCAAAGCTCATTGGCATTGGCTACATTTAAATAAGCAAAAGCTTATTATGAGAAGATCAGAAGACATCACATAATATGTTAACATTATGAAAAATTGACACAAGAAATTATTAAATTTAAAATTAAGATGTATGCGAAGAAAAGAAAATAGAGGAGGAAGATTAAAAAAATAATACATAGCTAATACTGATGGTGAGAGTTGAGACGATGTTATGTAGAAATTAAAAAAGAAAAAAACGTTATAGCATGTAGAATTTTTTATTTCCCTTCTTACATCAAATCAATTATTAGTACATGATTCAAATTAATTAGCGTAAATTATAATCTTAAGCTCATGATACACATTATAAATCATTTTGGTGAACCCTTAGTGTAAAGGAGGCCCGTTATAAGGCTTAATAAAATAACGTCCGATAAAATTTTAATACCATGCACTATTGGTGCTAAGAGAAAAAAGATCCAATAATGTAAGATTAAAGTATATTTTTTATTGATTCTTTATACCATTAAAAAATTTATTAATAAATAAAATTGTTTAGAATTGACGGTATAAATTTATATAATCAATCCTTATATAATATGTTAAATAAGACCTTGCTCAATGATCAAGAGTTTAATCCCTAATTTTAGGGTAAGATCGGATTGTTAAGGTTAAGAACATCAGTGACCTTGCTAAGACTATGGTCAATTGCACGCCTTCCATATATTTTTATACACTTTATCAGCCTATTAAACAGTTTGCAAACCTTCTTTTCTAATATAGGAATAGAGTCCTGAAGAAGTCTACTTTTCCATAAGTTATAGAGGAGGGTATTATTTCCATGCTTTACTTTTCTTTTTCTTTTAGTGTAAATTTAATTTTTTATAAATTTAAAATGTTAAAATAATCCCTAAAAATTTAAAATGCCAAAATAGGCTTTTAAAATTTTAATATTAATTAAAAATAGTCTTAATTAAACCAATTATAACCCTTTTAAGACATTATTTTTAATTAATATTAAATTTTGATAAACCATTCTAATAGGACAAATTTATAAAAGATCAAATTTTTACTGCTGGAATAAAAAATGATAGACCAAAAATAATTATTTTCTTGTAGGTTAAATATATTATTGGCCACAAAAGGAAAAGGTTAAATCTTTTACAATAAAATTTACTCCACTATCATGTTTGTAGTTAGTTTTCTATTAAAATTTCATGTACATCATAATTTCCCTTGATATTTAGCTTTTTATAAAATTTGGGTAACTAATTAATCCCAGATACACCATGGTTCTGTTTTGCATCTTATATTCAAATATATATTCTAAACCATTGCTGATTTCAGGATATTCAATTCCTAGAATTGAATTGTTACGGCAAATATTCCGCCGGATTAAATTTAAAATCTGTACACCAAAAGTTCCCTTTTCGACTCAAATAAAAAAATTTAGAATAAAAATCTGAAAATTAATATAATAATAAAAAAGCTTAATTCCCTACCACATAAAGCTTTCCATGACACAAACCCAACCACAAAAAAGAAAAGAGGGATAAGGACTACCGACACTATTGACAGAAAATTTTGAAATGATAAACAATGAACAAATTTAAAATTGCTAATTTCTTTTATCCAAGTAACAAAAGGAATAAATAAATAACAAGAAAAAAAGGAAAAATAACTAAATAAATAAATAGATAAGCTTCCGGAAGAAACTAAATCAGGAAATATCTGAGAAGCACTGGAGAGCTTAGTATAAGATGCAAGACAATAGGATACGTGAAATATATTAAATTTAAAAAAATTTAAAATATAAGTACAAGTATATATTTGTAGGTATATATATTTTAATAAATAAAATTAATTAAAATAATAAAATAAAAAATAATTAAAATATTAATTTAATATTATTTTGAACCTTTTAAAACATTTTTATAAAACAAAATTTTAAAATTTATATAAATATATCACACCAAATATCATATAAAATATATATTCTACGTCTTCCATTTAAATAAATAAATAATTAATTAATTAATTAATCAGATAAGTAAGGTTCGTGAAGAACGACAAACCGGTGCTGAGAAACACAAAATAAACGGCAGTATCGACGCCAGACATGGCGATCACGTCCTGCTCCGACGACGACAACGCCTCCCTGATCCAAGAGAAAGGGTTCCGGGTCTTGGACCCGCCTTCGAACGGGTCCAACCCCTTCAGGATGCGATTCGGGTAGTAAACGACGTCATTCCGTGGTTTCGCCGAGAGCCATGCAAAGAGCAGCATCAAAACGACGAAAATCAGGAACGACGTCACAAGCGACGTCAGAAACGACGAGAAATCCATCTCGGCCTCTCTCTGCTAACTTCAACTCACTCGCACGCACTCTCTTGTGATTCAACTTTCAGAGACCCAAAATTGCCATACGACAGAAATAAATAATTGGGTATCAGAGAAATCGCAGTTCAGGGATTTAGAGGGTTGTAACGGATGGAGGAGGAGAAGAAAAGGGTTAGAGAGAATCAGAGAATGAAGAGCCAGACGAAGAAGAAGAAGAAAAATGTGGAGGGTGAGTGATGATTAGTGAGTGGGGTAGCTAATAGCGAGGTTGGGTTTTTTTTGGGGGTTTCGTCAAATGAATTTAAAGCTGCTCTATGGATTTGTTGATGAGAATTTAATGCTAACTTTATGTGTTGGGTTTCATGAGAAGAAGGAGTGTGTGTGAGTGTATCAGCGGATTTGATTGAAGATGGCGATGCCGACAGCAGGAGGAGGAGTGTTTGTCCCGTATTTGGAAACCCAATTCAGACCAAACAAAAAACAAAAAAGAGATAATAACCAAAATCTATTTTATACACTTGTATTGATTACTTGGATTTTTAAAAAAAAGAAATTAATTTTCAATTTAATTCATCATCACTATTAAAGTATTACATTTTTATTAATTTAGATGTTGATGCATATAATTTAAATTTAGTAAGAGATTAAGTTTGTTAATATTTATATAGAGAAAATAATTATTTTAATCTTTTAGTTTTACTTTTGTGTTATTTTAGTATTTTAAAAATTTTAAATGTTATAAAGGCCTCTTAAAAATTATAAATAGTGAAAAATAATTTCTTAAAAATCACAAAGTAAATATTTTAATTTTCTATAAAAGAATTACTTTTATAGTGTTCATGATCATTAAAAGATTATTGTATTACAAAAAAATATTTTGAAACTAAAATGACACATAATGACATTGAAGGATCAATATAATTTTTTCTTTATATATAAGTAAAAAACTAAAAATATTGACATTTTAATGGATTAAAAATAAATTAATAATTGAAGAATTAAATTAATAAATTAAAAATTAAAATACTATTTTTAAAAGAATATAAAAATGTTTTTTAAATAGCTCTGAATAATCTAATTAATTGAGTGACGCCACAAAATACTAACTATATGTAAAAACAAAAACAAAAAATTGTTATGATTGAGGAGGTTAAGAGGAACTCTACGTGTTCGAGTAGCTTCAAAAGAATAAATTCTTGATATTGACATGACAGGGAGGTCCCATGCTAAATATTTATTTTTTTCTTTTTTGACTAATCTCCATTTGTAAAGTGAATTTTTTTTTTTTTGGGCTTTAGATTAATAATTTCGTTCCAAAATACAGAAAGAATAAACCTCCAGACTAAAAGAAAATATAGTGAACATCCATAAAACAAAATTAGAATAAGCGACGAAGAAATTTTTGCAAGCAATGGGTGTATATAAAATTAGAATCTAATTCGTATATGAGCTTTAAATGAATTGTCAAAATATAAATTAAATCTTAATCCTAAAATGAATGTATAACAAAAAAAAAAAAATACAAAAATTCTCTTAGGAAAAATGAAATTATATAATGACAAATTGCTGGCACATCATAAATAAATTTAATTATAATTTAAAAAATTTATTCGACTGAAAAAATAATAAAATTTAAACAAAAATAACCTGAATAGAAATACACAATTTGTAAAATAGATTAGATTCAATTTTTTTTAAAGGTCAGCGAAAACCCTAAATAAATACTTTTTACTTAGTAAAAATTTATTATATAAAAAAAATAAGTCTAATGTAACATTTTGATAAAAAATTAAAAATTAAGACATCTTATTTAAATAATTTATGTCAATATAATAATTTATTTGTATTTATTTCTCTATATATAATCTTAGATATAATAATTATTATCTATGTTATTTATCTCAAATTTTAAATAAAAATTTGATTTGAGCATTCTTTAAAAAGTTTGATAAGTCCAATTTAAAAAATATAAATAAAAATCTGAATAAAATAATTAAATTAAAATATAGGCTCAAGCTTTTATTTTAGTCCAAATTTAAGCTTAATTTTTAAAAGTTCGATCTGATAATCAAATCTAATTATAAATTGATTCAAATTCGTTTGCTATTTCAGGTATTTATTTTGAATTATTTATAAAAGTTCAATAATTCAAATTTATAAATAATAAATATGAGTGTAAATAATTATATCAATTAATATAATAATAGATAATTATTAATAAAAAAATTGAATCATTAAATTAAAATAAATATCATAAAATTCAAAGTATATTAATTACTACAAGCGATTCGTTATCCGTCAATAATACTCAATAAAAATTTATTTTTTCTAAGAAAATGGAGACTATATTTCATAAAAAGAAGAGGAATAGTGAAAGAATTTTTAAAAAGAAAGAAAAGAGACCAAAAAAATAAAAAATAAAAAAGTTTGAGAGACAAGATTTGAGAGCAGGCTCGCAACTTTGTTAAAAGGAGAGAGTGGCTCCACATTAGAAGGAATAAAGAGACGTGAGTTTGGGAAAAAAATGAAAAAAAAAACAATTTTGTGCCAAAGTAATTTAGTTGAATAATTATCATCAATAATTAAAAATTCTTGAAAATATACATACTAGATTTTGTATTTTGAGTTTGGGTGTATGAACTCATTTTAAAAATGAGACCAAGTTTGGTCACAAAAATAACAAATAATGAATATTATTATAACTATACCACATTGAGGTAGTTTTTTTAAAAAAAAAGTTTTAAGTTTAAATTTGTGTTTAAAAAAAAGTTCAAACTCATATTTTAATCATGTTTTTATTTATATTTATCAAACTCAGCTTATCAAACTTTTTAAAATTATTGTTAAATTAATTTTTTATTTAAAATTGAGATAAATAACATAAATAATTGTTATTATTATATGTAAGATTATATATAAATAAATTATAAATATAAATAAGTTATTATATTGATATAAATTCTCTAAATAATATGTATTAATTTTTATTTTTTTATTAAAATATCAAGTTATACTAAATTTTTATTTAAATAATGATATTTACTTATCGAAAAAATTATTTATTTAGATTTTTTAAATTCAGTTTAGGCTTTTAAAAAACTCGAGTCCAGCCTATTTTATAAATCAAACTTTTTTAATATAACTTTTTTGTTTATATTATTAAATTTTTTAAGTTATGATTAAATCTAATTATAACCTCATTTATAGTGTATAATTTCTCACCAAAACGCAAACGAATTAATCATTTAGTTAGCTAATTTGCGTAACTAATCCTTGATGTAACAAGTAATTACTGCCCATTAATAGCAAGGTTCTTTCGGTTTTAATACGGTGCAAAATAACGATATTTCAAGCATAATGATTAGCATGTTCACCTAATATTTTAGAAATTAATTATCACCAAAAACTATCAGTCACATATATATGGGAAATTTGAAATAGATATAAATGAGCTTGTTGAAATTGATACTACTTATTTAGATAGTTGAGTAGCTAGTACGTGTGTTTGTTAGCAATTTTTAAAACAATTAAAATATTTTTCCTTATCATTTATTATAAAATTATTATTTTATTTTATTACTTATTAAAATATTTAAAATATTCATCTATTTATTAAAAAATGTTATACTTAATTTTTTATTTAAAAAAATAAAATTTAATTTAATTATTTAAATTTAAGATTTAAAGTTTGATATAAGGACTAAATTTGATATTTAAAAAAATTAAATATAATATTTTATAATTAGTGGATAATTATTTTAATTATTATAATAAGTGAAAAATTAAAAAATATTTTTTTATTTAAAACTAATATCGATGTAGCTAAAGAGAAAGGCCTTTGAATCCTTTGTTGGTGGGTATTAACAGCATGTAATTTTGTCAACAATCATTAGATTAATTTTTAAATAATTTGTAGTTGTCAAATCAAATTTTAAAATTTTATCATTTTACTAATTAAAAATTACCAAAATTTGTAACATTTAATATAATATAAATCATCAAACAGTGCCGTAAATTTAATGTAAATTGTTAAAAATTAGTTACAATGAATTAATTTACACGTAAAAATGGATTTTTAAGCCTAATATTATGAAAATACATTTTAAAATTGCTATTCTAACAAAAATAATGTATTCAAATGCTCAAAAAATTGTATATGTTCTGCAATTTTTTAAAAAAATTAGGAGTGACTTGCGCTTTTTTTTTTTTTTTTGCATAATCTAACGTACAACGAAGCTTCATGGTACTCACAAATGGCTGCATGTCTTTTCAAATATTCTGCGTCACTTCATCTTCTCTTTTGGTCCTTCTTTCTTTCATCTCTTACCGTGGTTTTGATGTTTTAATTGAGCCTTTGACATCGAAATTTAGCTTAAGCAACAAAGTTTCTTCCACGTGACATTTAGGTTTGATTACTAGAAGTTGAAAATAAAAATCTCATTTTATATATTTTTTATTTTTAATTCATAATATTCTTATTATTATCCTGTGGATTAATTTATTACTTTTTTATTTTATATAATTTCATGTTCATTCTTATTTTTATTTTCTTTCTCATTTTTTCATACAAATTTAAAAAATTAAATGAACCCTGATGATTACAACAAATTTAGTTATTTCGAGCACTCATATCACATGTATTTCCATGAATTTCGCATTTTGAAGAAGTAGTATAGATATCAAATATATTATATCAATTACCCATCTTGCCTTATCAAATTCATCCATCCTCAATCTCTTTCACAAGGAGCGAGGTCGGGTCAAATTCAGTTTAATTATATCTCTTTTGATTTTTAATTTAAATTTATAAAAATATTAATAAAAATTATTTTTTAAAAGAAAAGTTTAACATTTGAAATAAATAAAAAATGACATAAAAATTAAGATTTAAATTAAAAAAATACCATGTCATCGAGCCTTGCATAAACTTAGGACTAAACCTAATCACACCCAACTAAAAGTAGTTTATAAATCTCAAAAAGCTTGTTTATGAGATAAATTATATAAAATAGGACTTATTATTCCATGTTCCATTTTATGCATAATCTATACTATAGTGTTATAAAAGTGATTGGATTGATGTAATTACTATGTGACATATTAATTAAGAGAAAGACATATTAAAATAACATGTTATAATATGTTAATTGCATGAACATAAAATAATATTTATAGTGTAATCCTAACATTTTTAATTTTCAATTTGCTCATTCTACATTTTATTTCCTTCTAAGTCCCAAAAAAACATTAGTTTATAAATTTGTTAACTTACTTCTATACTTCATTTATTTTTCTAATATCTCCCCATATCTTTAATTTATCATTATTTTCAATTTATAAACTAATATTTTTATGGGGATTATTATGAAATAAAAAAACATAAGGGGTAAATTAAAAATTTCAAACTAAAATTTTGGATTCATAATTAAAATCTAAAAAATGTTAGGATTAAAATGTCAATATTAAAAAAATTTTAAAATTAGCATACAATCATATATTTTGACATATCATTATTACATTTCTTTCTCTTAATGTGTCACATAATTATTGCATGAATACAATCAATTTTATAATTATACCAAATATTTCATCTTAATTTATTTGATTTTATGAATTAATCTCTATATATATATATATACATGCACGCGCACACACAAAAATAATATATATTGTAATTTACAATCGTAACGCTACTGTTCAGAGTTTTCAGTTCCTCTTTTAAGTTGCTACTTTATGTTCCAACATCATCTTTCCCGTCATAGACCAACACATGACACCCTTTACACTTTATCCCTCACTCTAGTTTTGTGCATCTTAGATAATTAGAATATTAGATAGATTCGATACACATATAGTTTACTAAAAGGAAACAGTCACATACACTTCTTACATTGATATGAACTGAAAAAAAAATATTTCAGGGACAAGAAGGAAACTTTCATAAAAGCTAAGGGGTAAAAGGTTGATTTCCTTCCTGTATATGAAATATGTAATTAATTATCCATTTTCAACTAAAGAATATTCATTAGCTATACGGACATATTAATATTTAAGGAGTAAAATGCCTTTTTCTTTTTGGGTCCCTGGGTAAAATGACTTTTTGGTCATTTATTTATCACAAAATTATAATTTTAATTCTTTACTTATTGTAATATTTAAAATAATTTTTTATTTATTGAAAAATATTATATTTGGTCCCTTATTTTTTCAAATATATTATATTTAAATTTTGAAATTTAGAGTTTAAAATTTAGTAGAAAGACTAAATTTAGTATTTCTTTAAAAAAATAAAAGACCAAGTGTAATATTTTTTTAATAAATAAAAATACTATTTTAGATATTACAATAAATAATAGGATAAAATAATAATTTTGTAATAAGTAAAAAATAAAAATACATTTTTTTCCAAATTTAATACATCATGCAAAATAAAATATACATAAAAAATGTGATTTTGTCAAATTTCTCAAAATTTTCCATCCCAATTTTTAGCTCAACTAGTGCTTTTCATTATTATTATTTTTAAATTTTATATGCGTTATCTTATTTTTCTACAGTTTTGAATTTCTTTTTCATGATTCATTATTCGCCTTTGTTCATACCCATGAAAACTAACCGAAGACTTCACTTATCTCCTACAAATTTGTGTGGTCGAGAGAGTTCCACGTGGTGGGTTTAACGGATTTTGACGTGGCCCATGTCCAGAAGTCATTCTGATATGACACGTTATACTTACACGTGGTAGATTACTGAGGTGCCGCTGTTTCTCAGTAGTTGGGGGACCCACTCATTTGTGAAGTTTGAACAGGGTAAGCCAAATCTGTCGTAACGTTGAAGGATCGGGTTTATTCAAAAAGCGACGCAAGTGCCTGGGGGGCATATGGCACGCACCGCAGAGAGCAATAACTACAGATCGGCGAAAAGGACCGGACTGAATGATTGAGACACGTAAGCAGGCCGACGTAAATCTCGGAAGAGTGGGCCCCACTTTTTGTTTTTATTTTTGTATTTACTTATTTCTAAAAATATAGCTTAATAATTTATTAATATATATTATTCTAATTTTTATCTCAATTTTGTCATCTACATTTATCTTGTCTTAAATTAGCTTTAGTATTTTTTTAATGTTAAAATAATTAATCTCTCTATTACTTTATAAAGATTATATTAAAGAATTATTTATTGGTAATGGGGCAACTTTTTAAAATTATAAATTATAAAAACTTAAATTGTGACAAAATTAAAATGTGAGGCATTAAAACAATATTATATTCTTATTTATTGTGAAAATTTAAAGAAGCTGATGAATTATTATATATATTTATGTTTTAATTTAAAAAATTTAATAAATATAATGCTTTATAATAAAATAATTTACTTTAGGACCAAAAAAAATGTTAGCCCGCAAAGCTTGGCCCGAATAAGAAGCCCTGAGCCTGAATAAGGCTGCATTGAAAAATTTTTAATTTAAAATTGAATATTATTTTATTTGTTTGACTTTATTTATTTTTTAGAGTTAAATAGGTCAGTCAAAAAACTCACTGTACAATATTTAACTGGAGAAAATCTATTTTCACGACAGAGATGAAACTATTAGTAGTTTTCACGCATTAACGAAAGAAGTGCAATGTTACACCCAAGGAGATATAGCATTTGTGGCATAATATTATTTTTATTTGTCTAATAAATATAATTTTATTTTAGTTCTTCATTTATTAAATATATAAAATTTTATTTTAGTTTTCTACTTATCAAATATTTTTGTATTTAATCATTTTTAAATTTCTTTATAAAACTCTCGTTCTTTTAATTAATCTGCCCTTAATGACATGCTTACATAATAAAGAGAGAATATGTTTTAGCCACGGTAAAAAGAGAATTAGAAGCATAGAAATAATATCAAAATTCATAAGAAATAATTTCCTTGAAAATAAACCTTTTAAGTTCAGGATTTTCTTTACTTGGAACCGAATGAAAACTTGGATATTTAATTCCTTAATTTTTAAAATTGTAAGATATAGTTTAAACATTTTGAGCAAAAAATTATTTATTGATGTAATTTTTAATGCAACTATAAAATCAGGTACATTAGTACAATTATTACATAATATATTAAGAGAAACATACGTATAATGACGTATCACATTATGTTAATTTAAAATAACTTGTTATATTTATATTTTAATTTTATTATTTTTAGATTTTATTAATGAGCCCAAAATTCTTTTTGAATCTAACAATTTACTTCTACTTTTTAGTATAAATTTTTACTAAATAAAAGATGTATGAAGTGATACAATCAATTTTATAATTGTACTAAATATCATACATTCATTTCTAACTTTTCCCATTCCAATTAAAGTGTATGAACTTTCTTCCAATTGATTACTTTTCCTTAATTTTCTACAAAAAATTAAATCTTTCATCCCTATTTGTTTCTGACTACAATCAACAATCTACTCGGTAATCTTTGGTCAAGCTTCTTGTTGGGCTTTTCTTGGTCCACTTTTATTGTTGGGCTTTTTAGTCCATTTTTTTGGGCTTCTTGTTGGACTCAAATGAATCGTTTTCCAATCCACATTGCTGATTTTATTATTATTATTATTATTATTATTATTATTGTTGTTGTTATTATTATTCATTGACTTATATACAATTTTTCATATTTATGATATGCAGTTTCTAGTTAAATTGTGATAAGGGTATAGGCAATCAATTATAATATATAATTTAATTTTAAAATAATACAGTTATCTACAATAATTTTATATATATTGTGATATAATTAATTAATCATATTATTGTCAAAATTTAAATAAACAATAAAACAATAAAAAAATATATAAAAAAATGCATATAAGTTTTTTTTAATAATTAATCATCTTTTAAGTATGACGTGGGTGACTGGTATTTGAAGTTGGAAGAAAATTATATTCTGGTTGATAACTTACTTGATTTTTAATTTGATTATTCACGAATTTTTTTCTATTTTACCTTTCAATTATCAAGAATACTTATAATGTTGCCTTTAATCTCATTTTGATTTAAAATTTAATATTAAACTAACAATTTGTGAACTTGAATGTAATTTATTTATTTATTTATAACTGTTACCTTGAACCACTGACATTAGATTTCCAAGTTGACGAACATTAAATTCTAGATATATATTAGAAAAGAGGACAATATTTCTTATGTTTTAAAGATTAAAGAATTAAATTAAAAATAATAATATATAAAGTATAAGTTCACGTATGAACATGGTGTATATGATATAAAAAATAACACTACTTGTTACATTTTAAAGTTGTTGTGTACAATAAATATGAGAGAAAATGGATGACAAAAAATATTCAAAAATTGTTTTTATTTTGAGATCCATATTTTAAAACAATTTATAAAACCAGGGCAAAAGAAAACTTTTACTAAAAATAGTTTAAGATTAGGTGCGAGAATCATATTTTCTGTCCTTATTAATTTTATGGAAATATATTTTAAAATTTTATGTACATATATATAGAAACATTTTTGAATGATTTAGTCATTATTTCACTCATAACTTATATTTATAATAATTAAAAAATAAAAATCTGTTTAATCTAAAATATTTAATTAACTTATTGTATTTTAGTTTTTAATTTCTTAAAGACTTGAACAGTATTGAAAAATATTTTAAAATTGCAATTACATTGTAATTAAAAATATTTATAATTTACACAAAATTAATATTATTTTTATGTAAAAATGAGCATCACATTTTCTATTAGATAATGAAGATGATTTTGGAAGGACCATATCTGTAGTTCTCTTAAAAGATAATTCCTTGTTCTCCCCTAACCTGCCATCCAGGAACAATATTTTGGGCTTTTCTTTTAAAATGAAATTGATAAAATCATTTCATGTTTGACTAGTCAAATCATGTGCTGTTCTTGTCGTTTTGTGATTAACTTATTTAGCTTTATCCAACTTTTTTCTTGGTTCACTTTCTCACACATATTTTTGCAGGAAAAAGGAAAGGAAATAAAAAAGTAAACTTTCCAAGTCACCAATCACATCAAATCAAAAGAGGAGCACTAAACTTGGGAACTTGCATCAAATTATATTGGTTAAAAATTTATTTATCCGTCTAAATCGAAGTTTGTCTACAAACAATTTTGTTAAATTTAGTGTTTATTTTTTAAAATTAATTTTATTCTCCAAATTTTTATTTATAGAAAAATGAAAAAATTAATTTTACATAAGATGAATTATATTAATGGTGAAACTTAATTTTTTAATTATAAAATAAAAATTTTAAAACATAAATCATGATCACATAAAATTACATTTTTGACCAATATTAATTTAAAGTTAATCATTAGTTTTGTCCAACTTCAACCCAAAAATTGTCAAAAATAAAATCATTCTAATAATGGAATGTAACAGATAAAAGATAAAAGCAATTAAATGCAATTATAATTAAGTTATATTAATTAAAAGTTTCAAAAATTAGTCAAATGTGCACTTATGGAATGAAAATAAGGAAAATGCAAATTTCAAATAATAATCACCCTAATGAAAGAATCGCATGTTAATGAGGCAAATATCTCCTAATTAGTTCCTCTGTTTTTTTTTTTTAATTAGCTTATAATAAATTCTCATGGCATAAATTTTTTTAATTTTCAATTAGAAAAGAATGGTCCTCCAAAATTAGTGATATATCCCATTATTAAAACTTTTTTCGCTATTTTCGAATTGTAAATTAGATTACACTTAATGACCATTTTTTTATTTTTATTGTTTAAAGTTTTTGGATAACTCATGATAAATGTATAGTCTATTAATAATAATAATATTAAAGATGCATAATTTAGATAAAAGATTATACAATTATTTACAATAATTATATGTATATTGTTATATTATTAAAAAATTATATATTTTCTATATTTTAAATGAAGAAATATATAATTGCATATAGGTTTTTTAATAATTTAATAATCAAAAGTACGTAAAAACTTTTTGAAATGAGTTGCCAGCATTTCAAGACCTCACTTACTCACTTGATAACATTTTAAAGAAGTAGAACTCTTAATATAATATGATAGATAATTCTTTACATAATTAACAAATATTTTAAAATTTTTCTAAGGTAAATTTAAAAAAAAAATTTCTAAACCACTTGGTTGCTATGTGGCCCCATTATTTAATTAATAATGCATGGATTCTAACATAGGCTTCTAAATTCAATTCAAACGTACATTTCTTTAATGAAGACACGTTCAAATCAAATGCATCTTTGACAAAATTTATCTCATGATATACTCGAAATTATATTTTTTAAAAAATTCATCCACCATCATCCGTAACACCAATATCCTCAAACCTTTAATTAATAAATTAGAAAAACTTCTTTTATATATATATATATATATAAACATCCACAGTTGGTTCTTCAAACTTTTGCCGTTAATTACATTTATCAGTGTTCAAAGGGACACTATATTTAGGAGTGAATAATCCCCCGGTAAAATAATACAGCCAAGTCATAATACCTGACTTGATTGGACTTGGTACATAATTAAGGCAAGGTAAATCATTCGAATTTCTTTTTATGTTTTAAAATTTTTTAAAAATTAAATATAAAATTTTTTAAAAAAATTGTTTATATTTAATAATTGTGATATCTTATATTAATAAAAATTATTTATATTTAACATAAATAAAAGATAACTATTTCTTTATACTTTAGCCAATACAATTTTAAGAATAGAGTAAACATGACCAGACCCAAAAAAATTAAAATAGGGTTAATTAAGGCAATCCAAATCATACTCATATTGACAAGTGTTGCACCTTTGGGAGAACAGAATGTGATCCTAATGTAGATATAATTTTTTAATTATGTTCAAAAAATATGAGATGTTTTCAAACTTTTAACATGCATGGTTTAACGTTTGTAAATTTTAAAAGTTCACGTACATTAGAAAAAATAAAAATTTATGTTAGAAATAGTCTTGTTTAATTTAATGTTAAACTCTGTTTAATTATTTTTGTTATTCAAATTACTGTTAACAAATAGGTGAAAAATATTTTGTTTATGTTGGATGAATTGAATTTATAACAAAATTCAAGATAACAGTTTTCAAATATAAATGATGTAAGATCACATTTGATAAAAATTAAATTTACAAACCGAAACGACACTCTTTCATATCTAATTGGAGTACATAAAATTTGATTTCCAAAGTACTTAGAGAAATTAAACATAGATTACCGAGGAAAAATAATAGCTCTTTCCATCAAATAAACTAGTTAATTAACATCATTGGATAAATACAAAGGATTTAGTTAATTAGACCCATGAGTGGTAGAGTTGACTTGTTAATCCTAAAGGATTAATCCAGCCAAGTTTCATGTAAAATAATACTCGAAATTCGAGCTACAATCAGATATAATTTAATTACTCTTGAAGCAATGCAAGTTTGTTACATTTGATAATATACATGACACAATTGTACTATTAAGGTCTAATGATTAAAAAATTGGCAAAAACATTAAGTCATGTTTAATAAAAGTAAATTGTTGGATAAGAACTTAATTATCCAAATTTAGCAATAAAATATATATTTGCATACGGTCATATTAATTTTATACAAATTATAACTATTAAATTTTTATCTAACGATTTATAATTTTTTTAAAATAACCTAATGTTCTTGCCAGAAATGTGCATCCAATTTGAAAAATTTGAAACTTGGCATGAAAGCAATAATGCTTAGAGACATGTATTATACTTATTATAATAATCATATTAAAAAATTGTACATTGTTAACTGATTATTTGTGGTTGGTTTTATAGCAGATGCAATTAAATTACCCATGACTAGTTAACCTTATAAATTGTTTATAGGCATCATATTAAATTTTAAAAAATTAACAATTTCAATTTTTAAGAATTATCAAATTTTCAACTTTAAATATAAATAAAGATAGATATGAGCGGAAATGTATAAAGCGGTCATCCTCTTAGATTTTTAAAATTTTCACTTTTATATATAATATTATCTTATTTTCTTGATTTGGTTATTTAATTTTTAAGAACTTATCTCTCTTAAATTATAAGAATTTATTTTTCTTAATTCAAATCTTTGAATCGAAGACTTTTGCCTGGTTAAAATCAAATTTTAAATTTATTCTTTAATATAGGTTATTTGATAATTTACAACAACTGTTCATTGGATCGTTATAATAACAATGTGGGAATCCAAATTAGTTGGAGATTATATATGTCACCCAAAAACATGACCAAGAAAAAAAAATTTCTTGAAGTCTTGTGGCTTCCATTCTCGCTTTTGCCTCCTTTGAAAAAGGCAAACAAAGAGAGGAAAACACAGACATTTTGGCCAACATGTTTCATTCAGTGATGATCATCTCTCTCTCTAGCCACCAACGTTGTATGCTGTTCTCTTAGGGTTTCTGTCTGAAAAAGAACACTTGTATATGCCTAATCCCTTTTAATTATCACTCCTAATTATGATTATTGACCTTTCTTTGTCACTAATTAGTCATTTTCACACCAACATTTTCAACACTTGCTGGGCTCCACAGTAATATTATTCTGTTAGTGTTGCCTCCCCAACCTTTTCTTAATTTTGTCTAATTACTTCCACTTTTTGGTGTAACATGATGTTTTGTGTGTGACAATTCTAATTTTGAGCCAATAATTAAACATGTTCTACTGTTTAATTATGCTTTTAGGCTGCTAATTAAATCTTGTCTTCTAGACATGCAACATTTTGAATATGATCTTATTTAAAGTGCTAATTAGTATCATAAATAGTAATATAATCCCTCATAGACCCACTAATTATTTCTCTAAGTTTTGGTCCAAAGTAAAATACTATTTGGTTTCCTCAATTAACAATTAATTAATTCTCAATATAGTTCTTTATTTTTTTATTTTGATTTAATATGTTATTTATTAATCTATTATTAATTTAGCCCATTTCTTTTTTATTTATTCTTAATTTGGTTCGTTGTTAAACTTAAAGTTAATAAATTTAGTTCTTCAGTCTTAATTAAATGAGATTGACTAAATTAAGAATATATTAATAAATGAATTATCAAATTGATAGTCAATCAATAAATGGGAAAGAAGATATCTTTTTGGTTCATCACTTATCATAAAATTGTTAATCTCGTCTCTCACTCATTGAAATTATCAAAATAATTCTTCACTTTTTTAAAAAATATTAAATTTAATCATTTTATAAGACTATAAACACTAAATTTAAGGGACAAAATTAAAAATTAATCATAAGTGAATGAGTAAAATGAAAATATAAGTTAATAAGATACAAAATTAAAAAATAATTAATAAGTGAAGGGCCTAAATGATTATTTACTGTCTTATTAGTTTTTAATTGATTTATGCGTGAGAGGTGAGATGTTGATAATTTGATTTTAATTAAAAAAATAATTTACACATTTAATAAATTGTGTATTAATTAAGACATCCTTTTTGTTCACGTGCAATAATCACTTTAACAATTCAATTAGACTTAAAACATTTCCTTATTTGGATGATAGAGTTTATTCATTTGGAGACAAATTTTTCCAAAACATTCATATTCATCGAATCAGACACAGCTTTTTATTGAATATAATTTATTTCCAACTCAATTGATGGCCAATAATAGTTAATGAGCTTAATTAGTTAATACTTAAAATGGATTTGTTGCGTATGAGAGGGTTTTTGTAGAATCAAAATGATATATTTTCACAATAGAATTCTTTATAAGATAACTTAATTAATTAAATAATTTGCATTTTGAGGTGGTTGATGAGAAGCATAAGATTAACTTATAATAGATGGATTAGTTCACATTCTGGAATATAAATTAATGATCATATTACGTATAAAAACATGAAATTAAAGGAATTCACTGAAAAGACAAATTACCATGACAATTCTTTAAAATAATCTGAAGTTCAGAGATTTTTTTAAGAATAATTTGAAAATATCTTTATCTTGAATGAATGAAACATATTAATTTATTTTTAGATTGTTTAAATTCTCAACCCTGAATCTGTAATTCTAAATCTTAAATTTATATTTAATTTTTTTATATATTAACTATATTGTTCTCTAATAAAAATATAATAAGTATATAATTTTTTAATAATATTATGATAACTGTATAGTTTTTGAAAATAATTGTATAACTTACGAATTAAATTATATAATTTTTGTATTATTATTGATTGACTATACATTTATTATATATTAATTTAAAAACTAAATAATAAAAATATGAGAAATTATATTTAAGTCTAATCCAAACCCTAAACGCTAGATCATGTAAATGTCTAAACCATGGACATTTTCATTGTTAATTGTCTAATTCATATTGATGGAATTAAATTCCATATTACAATAGAAGATAGATGAATAAATCAACAACAATAAATTTTACTTACCTGATGAAGCATATAGTACAGCAATAATTTTGTTAGAAGAATGAACAATATATTTTGTCCAAGTCTTTCGTATGTAAAGTTAGATAATTCAGATAGAGAGAAATATTTGATAAGCTAAAATTATTCTAATAAGTCGTCAGAAAGTAGAGAAGTTATTTTATCAATGTACTTATCTTTATTTAATAAATAAAATATTCAAAGTATTTTAAAAGAAAAAAGTAACTTCTTATATTTCTCTCAACTGTTTAGAATTACTTAGATTTAAAATTGAATATATTTATGAAATATTCTTTTTACTTTTCAGTCAATAATAGGATATGATAATTACTGACAAAACTTGGGCTACAGGTTGAGACTTCTACCCAATAGGCTTATGGGTAATCCAATTTATCAATGATTACCTATAATTAACTTGAACCTAATCCATTCATAGTTTATATATAGAAACTTAATTGCTTAATTAATTAATTAACTAAAATATAATTGACCTAATAATAAATTAATATCAATCCACGTTATTTTAATATATTTCAAAATTAATTCAACATATATTTCTTGAATATTTTTATAATATTCTCAAGATAGCTAAGATTAAGATATCAATATACTACTAATAATAATTTTAAAAGGCTATGAAATTATTTAATATATAAGTAATCTACTTTCAAAGATGAAATTATTGTTCTTTTTTTTACCTTTTACATTATTATTTTAATTAAGAGTATGATAAAAAAATTGTCCCAAAATAGTTAAGTAATAACAAAATAAACTAACAAAAATTTGCATGCGACCCTTTACGCGAGAACAATTTGATTTTGGGCTAAACTGTATAGGATTAACTAAAATAATGAGGTATAATATATTAATAAATACAAAATTTATTATTAAATTAATTTATGCATATATCATATTACATTATAATTATCACTTTATTATTGTCGTTGTCACCTTTGTATTGCCACGATCACTACTAATATGTTTTATTGTTACGATGTTACCAATTATATATGTACATTGTGCCATACCTTAAAACAATTTATATAATTATTAAATATTAACAAATAAAAAAAACCATCTAACCATAAAAACATTTTATAGTCTCTTTTGCAGAATATACCAATTTGAATTAATTTATATTATTTTATCTAATTTTATATGATGCACCAAATAGGCTATTATTGATTTAATCTAGCTATTTTAAATTATAATATACAAAAAATATATATATACAAAATTGATCTCTCCAACATTAACCTTGATAAATCAGCCCTCACAATTTTAAATTTGTCCAAAATCAGTTTATCACAAATATAAATTTACACAAAACTAGTCTCTTTATTTGGATTTAATGAATGACTACTTTTGTATAAAATATAATTTTTTATGAATTAATTTGTTGTATTTTAATTTGTAAGGGACTAAATTGTCACAAAATATAAAAGTATGAGACCAATATAGTACTTTTCTCTACAATATACTAATTAAATTCATAAAAAAAAAAATCTGCAATTTTTATTTATTTATTTTTATGCTGCTAATTAATACTTACCAAATTGTACATCCTGGCCAAGTCATCCTTATAATTGAGGATGATATTGACCTCAAAATTGTTTGCTACTTGACAAAACCTATGAGTGGAAAAGAAACCATCTTAGTGGACACACTTAGAGTCACAATTTATTAGAACCTCAAAATTATTGCACAAAGAAAGGCCCCCCTCAATTATACATAATTTGTCCTTTTTATTTATCTGTACAAAAATTGATCTCTCCATAAAATTATTGGCACCAAAATTATTATCATGGGTGTGATTTTTCTTTCTTTTAAATAATGGTTTCTTTACATTGATTGTCCATTCTCAATTTGCATGAACAATTAATATGAGAAAGATGACCTATTTTATCTAAGAACAAATTTCATGTAAGATGCACATTTGTATATGGAGAAAAATATACTTTTGGTTATTCACTTATTACAAAATTATGATTTTGGTCATTCACTAATTGAAATGTTTAAAATGACCAATCACTCATTTAAAATATCACATTCGGTCATTTACTTTTCAAAAAATTATCAAATTCAGTCTCTTTACTAAATCTTAAATCATAAATTTAAATGATTAAATCTTATATTCTTTTTGAAAACAAGAAATTATTTTAGACATTGTAATGAGTGAATGACCAAAACAATAATTTTATAATAAGTAAGAGACGAAAAATATATTTTACTCTTTAGATATGTAAGTAATGATGAATGAAAGGGTCTTATTTAATTTTCAATAGTGTTTGTTTAATTTTAAAGAGAACAAGAACAATTTGTGTAGATTGTTACCAAACATGTTTGAATTTGGTTTCCATAATTACATTTGATGAAGCATGGTGAAACTTTTCTAACAAAATAATTGCATGATAAAGAAAGTAAAATAAACTTGCACATACAAGCAAAACTTGATTTTAACTCTTTATATACAAGTTTAAACCAGCCCTAAATATATATATATATATATATATATATTACAATCTTATTATCGTTATATTATCATTATTAAACAATAAATGAATGTCTCTCACTTTAAGCTTTTTCTTTTCCCCCCATTGTCTATAATCATGCATAATCCTGAAATGAAATGCTGTGATAGTTAAAAAGTGCTTCTCAATATATGCACTATTTCAGTTTTAATGTGTGTTTGGATTGAAATTATGTAAATTTAATTTTGCTTCAACATATTAGTCAAAAGCAAGTTTGTATGATTATAATTTATATTTAAAAACTCATATCTATAAAGTGAGTTTTACTATATCTCAATGCAGTTCATATGAGAAAACAACAAATTGTTTTTCTTTTCATTTTCATGTGAATAGAGACTCAGATGACAAACAATAGTTTGGATAAAAAATTATATGTTAAACCAAACAAGATTCTCTATATGATAAACTTATATTTTGGTATGCAAATAGGGATTGACAAACTTCTTGTTGAACTGTATTTAACCTCAACCCGTAGCATGACTTGAGGTTTACATCGAGGCAAAATAAGGTGGTTTGATCTCGAGATCCAATTTAGTTAAACTTTGCATATAATTGGACCAACTTGGGTCATTCAATTTTTTTAATTAATTTTTTTTTGAAAATTTTAAATATAGAATTGAAAAAAAAAGTTGATTTATATTTAATAAATGAGATATCATATATGATTAAAAATTATTTATGTTCAATACAAATAGAAAAAACTACTATTTCTTCTAAATATAGCAGTTTGGGACCTAAGTATTAGCTTAGAACTCAACCTAATTTGGCTGAGGATTAGGTTTTAGATAATTAATCCTAATTTCGAGAACGAGATAACCCTAACTCATTCCAACCCAAAACAATTAGCCAATTATGAATCATAATCACTTATATATATGAACAAACTTTTTAACTTTTTAAATATTAAATTAAACACTCTCTAGTTTTAAACATTTAATATTAATATCAATGAAAAATTAATTCTTTTCATTTATCATGGAAGATAAAGGAAAATTGTATTTCCTTTTAAAATCTACAAATTAATTTATAATTTGGAGAAATAAAATTTACTTCTATTAATAATAAAAAAATAAAAGATAAAGAAAAGAAGTGTGAAAGGCGTGAGGGGTGGAGTAGGGGGTCCACGTCAACGTCAAGGAAGGGGGGGTTGGCTGGCTCAGCGTCAAAAAGGGAAACGAGGAAATCTGGAAAAAACGAATTTGGTGGGACCCACAAATCGAAGAGATGAGCTGTTGCTTTTTCTGAAATCTTTCGCTTTTCTGTGTCTCTTTCTTTTATTCCCACCCAGAAAGAGAGAGATTGTACGAAAATGAATGACTGCTAGCTAGCTTAAGCTTAGTTGTTTCATTTCATTATCGAGGAAAAGATATTTTTAATTAATTTATCATAAAATTATTATTTTAATTTTTTATTTATTAAAATATTTATAATAAATTTTGTTAAAATATTATATTTAATTTTTTATTTTTTAAAAATATTAAATTTAATATTTAAAATTTGACAAATAAATTATATTTGATAATATTTTAAAAATAAAAAATTAAGTATAAAATTTATTAATGAATGAAAGATTATTTTAAACATTTTAATAAATAAAAAGTTAAAATAATAATTTTATAATAAATAAAAAAATAAAAAAATATTTTTCTCTTTCATTATTCATAAAAACCCTTCAAAAGTGCTTCCATTTGGAGAAGCAATATAACCCTATCCTTTCCCCTCCACTCACCTTCTTCTTCTTCCCTTTTTACTTTTTATTTTTCACACAATTTAATTCTTTTCCCTTTTTTTTTTTTGGGAATTTTGTTATTTTAAAATTATGTCCTAAATTAAGTTCTCAGTTTTACCTCTTTGTGTGTTGTTTATTACATTTAAGCCAGGGTCAGTATAAATTCTTTCATTATTGTTTTATTATTAATAATTCTCGAAAAACATTAAGCCTACGTCTTGTATTCGGGAGATTTCTTGATATTGTGTTACCTGTGGTAGCATTTAAAACCAATTGATAAGTATTTAAAATTTTAAAACTTAATCTAACTGTAAATGATTTAACAATATATATTATTTAAAAACTCAAGCAGAAATCCATTTTACATATTTTGATTCTTGGCCAATAAATTCATTTTCTTAGAATTTGACATGTTAAGTCAAATCTGAAAGACAGAAATTACTAAGCTTTGTTTGTTTCGTAGTTTTTTTGGAATTATTTTTTAAAATAATTTTGAATAAATTTATAGTATATTATTTAATTTGAGTTTATAATTGAGTATCCAAATTATTTGCTTTATTAGCAGGTTATATCATGGGCTACTTTGCAATGGAACTGTTTAGAGAACACATTTGATTTGCTAGTGACTCAATTTTTTCCTCAAATAAAACCAAGTCATGATGTCTTAATTTTCATCTGATTAAAGACACTAAGTTAATCCATGCATATTGGTAGTTGCTTAATTTTTTTAATTATTTAACTGTTCATATTAAAATAATAATAAGATTTGATAGTGTATTTGATATTTAGAATATAAAAGTAATAATTAAAAAAAAATTGATCTAATGATCACAATTATGTTTGTCTAACATAGATAATTGATTCAGATCTTTATTAATAAAATATGATTGGATGTAATTATTATTTTTATACAATTTTAAATTATTATATTTTTATCCAACCATTAAAAATAAAAAAATGACCCTCTATCTAGAGTCTAATTTGCAGGTGGCCACTTATGCTCGCTCTATAGTCGCCCACACTACGACATTGCTCTCCCAGACCCACAACGTCCATTTATGACACATCAAAACTATAGTTTTCGTATCAAACCTCTACAACTCAACCAGAAGTTGCCACGTGTCCCAATAGGGTTGCCAACCAACCTATCAAATTTAATGGTTGTACGAAATAAAAATTGTTAAATAAAAATTTAATAATTTATATTTATATTAAATTAATATAATTATTTTTAATTATATTTTTAATCTATAAATTTAGATTTACTATCAAAATTGATTGTTGTATCTATCGTATCTCACTTATAGTCATTTGTTTTAAGCATGGAATTATTACATTCATTACAAAATGTATAAATTTAATAATTAATATTAAAAAAATTGTACAATTTAGCATTTGAAATTAAATTTAGTGATACATTATTTAAAATTTTGATTTAACAATTTAGATATAAGAATTAGGTGATTCAATAACTATAATTTCTCTTATAGACCGTAACAAATTTGAACATATGGAAATTGATTGGAAATTTGACCCGTTAATTTTTAAATTTGTGCAATCCAAAATGTAATTAACTGTTACTCCATTATATTCTTATTAGAAATGATTTTGTTACCCCCTCTTAATTATTCATACTTCCTCCTAACACTATTTTTATTGATAGTATCAAAATGTTAAGAAGTAAAATACTACTTTGATTTTTTGCTTATTAGTTAATTTTTATTTTGGCTCTTCATTTAATAGTTAATTTTTAATTTAGTCATTTATTAATTTTTATTTTCAAATTAGTCCCTCCCTTATTAATCTATTCTTAATTTGGTTCTTTATTTACTTTATTGATTCTCAATTTAATTACTCTCATTTAAATAAGACTTAAGGAAAAAATGTGTAACTTTAACATTAGCAAAAAATCAACTAAATAATATATTATTATATGAAATACTAAATTAAAAATGAAAATCGATACCAAATTAAATAAAAAATTAACTAATTACTGAATAATCAAAATAATATATTAATGAGATACACTTGAATAGATCTAAAAAGAGGCATAGAGACAATTATTCTTTTAAAATTTTAAATTTTAAATTTTTATATATAATTTTATCTTATATTATTAATCTGATTATAATTTATAAAAATTTACTTTTCTTAAATTATAATAATTTATTTCCTTTAACTTAAATATTTTTAAAATTAAATATTAAATTCATCCTAAAATGGATAGTTTTGTCTGACATCATCGTCATCATCTTGTCAATAATTAATTAACATGACCCACTAGAAGTAGATTTTCATCTACTTGAAGGTCACCCTCTTGCTTGATTTTCCAGGTCAATACTGGCTCGTAATCAGTTAGGGTTTCTCCTGAACTCAATGGTCCTACTCATTTAATTTTCCGAGAAAAATTAAATTACCTTCCATAGAATCCGATCACTGCCTACTTGTCTCTTTCTTCCCCACACACACATATATATATGGTTCAAATTTTTTTGAGATATTTTCAATGCATGAGTTTCCCATTCAAATGTAATTGTCGAAGTGAGAAGTCATAGAATATTAATTGCTAGATACATGCACATCGCTTTTATGAGAGAGGATTGAGATGCATCGTATATAAAAAATTTTTCTACTGAGCCTTCAATTCATTTATAAATTCATATGCCACCGAATTATGAGACAAGCAAGATTTTTCATCTATGTATAAGTATATACTGCAAATTTATATGCTTATTTTACGTTCATTTGTAGAATGAAAAATTTTCATCTTGTATATATTTTGAGTAAGTTATAATTTTATGTATTTTGATTTGACCCCAAGTTAATTTATTCCTATATGATTTAAAGTATTTGATATTGTAAGTTTAGTTTGTAAAATTCACCTATCTATGAACCCTGATCTTTTTGGTAGAGGAATATTTTAATTTCATATTTTGGTATGAGATATAAAATAAATTAAAATTTATGTATTGCATTTGTGTTAAAAACACATAATTTTTTTAAAAAATTAGCATAAATAAAATTTTCAGCATTTAAGAAATCAGAATATTGATTTATCAAGAGGCACCATAGTAAAAGAATTCCAATAATTAATTAAATATACTTAAAAGTGTGAAAATTATTTCAAGTTCTATTAAAATAAGTGACATATAATTTGCAGGTTCACCTTACGTTTATTGTTTTAAAAAATATCTTTTAGTACATCAAGCACAATGTCGCACTGCAATATAATGACTTCACCAGGCAACCCATTAAATAAAAGACAGGTGATGATAATATGTGAAATATTAATTATCAATTTAAAATATTTTATTATTTTTGAATCTGTCATCTCTCTCATCTATTTCTTTTATTTTCCAATATTCCCTCAAATCCTACCTCTTCCCCCAATTTTATGTTAAAACAATATTTTCTTTGTACAACATAATATAAATTCAATCATTTATTTGTTATATACTTGCCACACCATACATTAAACCATGTTATTTGTTTGTTTACATATATACATATTTGAATCAATATTATTCCTTATTTCCATCATCTTATTGGATTAGGTAGACTTTGAAAAATGAAAAAAAAAATAATATTTTGAGGATAATAACATATGGGCTAATCCAAATGATCAGTTAATGATGACATACATTTTCATTTATATTATTTTAGCATGCTTGTTAAATGACTATAACTTTGTCTAACGAAATAATTTTGATTGAGAAAAAATAATTAGAAAGACAGAAATGGAAAAATATATTATTGGATAATCAAATTGAAAGAAATGTAATACTTAAGAAACTAAAACATAAAATTAGTCAAATAGTAATCAATATGTATAGAAGACTATGTTTCATATTAAATGGGTGGAAAAACTAATCTCAACCTTACCTATCTAATTCTACGGTCCATGAAGCTTCACTAAATTTTTTGGTTAACAGATTTTTTAAATTTGCTTCATTCCAAATTTTCTCAATTTTGGGAAAATATAGATAGAGATAGGAGGGTCCCATATACTTAATCCTAACTTTGAAAAAATCCATCATAACTTAGATTTAATTATACTTTAAAAAATTCACCCAATCATATAAGTCCAATTTTTTAAAAAATAAAATCCAAATAAAAAAATTGATTACATAAGTTCATTTTGTAAACCAAGTTGGACTTACACTAGTTTTAAAGTCTTATTTAAATCCAAAAAGTTTAAATTAATTTTTTAATAAAAAACTTATTATTTTAAAAATATTTAATGTAACATGACATATTTATAAACAAATAAAATTTAATATTTCGTTATCTAAAAGATTTATATTAGTATAAGAACCTTTTTATATTTAAAATTTTTTTATATATAATTTTATAAGTAATAATAATTATTTGTGTTATTTACTTAAAATTTTAAGTAGTAAATAAATTTAATTATAATTTAAAAAGATTTATTTGACCCATTTAAAAAATATAAATAAAAATTTTATTAAAATCGAGCTAAGATATTTTTATGTTTAAATTTAATCTTAATTTTTAAAAGTTTAATGGCTAGGCCTAGGTGAAATCTACTTACTCTCCTCACGAAAATTGTGGAAATCTAAACCCTTATCGTCTCTTTAATAGACGCATTCCAAACATCACAACGCGTCTCAAAAGCTGTTTTTCCTTGCATTCATAAGCTATTCCCTAGTTCTCGGCAATAAAAGCAAAACAAAAAATGAACAATAGATGAGTATTAAAGATAGAATGGAAAAATTATGATTTAAAATGAAAAATAATTAGAATAAAAAAGGAGATTTGAAAAGAATTAATTTTTTTTATCAAAAAAAAGGGGAAAAGAATTAGTATTTTAAAAAATTTATCTTGAATAAAATAAAAATATTAAAAATAATTTTGTTAATAAAAAGTAAAGTTAAGTTGGATCAAATTAGAAATGTATCTAGTGATATAAAGGGCAACTCTAATTATTAAACTTAACTTAATTTAATTAAAATGTTTTTAAATTTGATCTAGTACAATCTAACCTAATATTATTTAGTTCAACTAAGTTGACTGAGCCAATTGAATTAATGTATATTCATACAAATTGGCGCTTATATTAAATCCTTGGGTCGATAATCCAAGTTTTTATTAATCTACTTTATTTGCATATGAAATATTAAGTCTTAAATTTGGTTTATTTAACTAAACAAACCTAATGTATTATTTAGATTTATTCATTTAGTAAATAACCCTAAAACCTTCTAATATGTCAAATGCCACCTATTCAAATGACTCGATTCTTTTAATCAAGGGGAAAAAAAGGTTGAAAATTAGGTCGGAGGGAGGACTAGATAGAGCTTATCCACCTTCCTTTCTCCAATATGGTTTTATTGAAAACATATTAATTTGACTTTAAAATATATATGTTACTTAAATTTTAATATATTTATTTGAAATTTAATTAAATTAGGAACTAAATATAGTAAGAAATCAAATTAAAATTGGATTCTTAAATGAGATGACAAATTTAGACTACACTCACAAAGGAACCAACAGGATTAAATTAAGACTTGCTTTATAAATAATGGATCAAATTAAGATTTAACTTGTAACAAAAATATTAAAATAATATTTTATTCAAAATACCTTTATTTTTTTATTATTATGTACAAATAATTAAGTTTACCAATATGCTCAGTATAATTGCAGTCCTTACGTGTGTTAAGAGAGATCGAACTGATAGTTACGTTAGATTTGTTAGGTATTCGATGGAGACAAGCCCATCAAATTAAATTCGCTGCACAGACTCAGACTTTGCTCAGATCTAAGACGAATTATAATATATATATATATATATATATATATATATATATATAAATGAAAGTTTTCAATAATTATTGAAATATGTATGCAATGTACAAAACCCTATTATTAGCTTGATGTGATTGTTTTTCATGATTTCGTATTCGAATAAAATATCCTTATTTGCTTGGACTGTTTCAGTCTGTCTTTTTTATTGTTCACATGTTGATGATGGTTTGGTTTTGATTATAAAATCTTAATGCTTCTAATTCACATATTTATTTAAATAATATGGGTCTTTTTTTATGTAACTATAAAATTAGTAACATTGATATAATTATTATGTGCTATGTTTAAGAGAAAATATATAATAATAATATGTCAAAATATATTAATTGTATATTAATTTAAAATAATTTATTGTATATATATTTTGACCTTTAATATTTTTAAATTTTATTTATAAACCTACAAAATTTTCAATTTATCCCATTTACTTTTTATATTTTAATAAGTCCACAAATTATTGGTTCATAAATTAGAAATAAGAATAATATTATGAAGTTGTAGAGTTGTTGAAAAAATAAATAAAGTACAAAGATGAATTAATAAAGTTATAAACTAATATTTATATTTGGGTTACTAAAAATTAAAAAGTAGATTGTGTACATTAAAAGAATTTTGAGTTCATAAATAAAATCTAAAATAATAGAATTAAAATATAAATACAACAAATTATTTTAAGTTGATATATAATTAGTATAATACAATATGTTGTTGCCACATGTTTTCCTCTTAATGTTTTATATGATAATTGTATTAGTATAACCAATTTTATAGTTGCAGTATAAATTTTACCTTAAATTAATATTTCAAAAATCATATTTTATGTAAATTTAATCTCTTATTAATATAAATTAATAGATTAATTTTGTACTTTACTCATTATTAATTAAAGGATTTACTGTTATGATTCTTCTAATAGGAATTTAATCTTCCCATAACCATGCTATGTCACCAAATTATATTTGGTCTACGTGGGAGAATATTTGAATATTTTAAAATAATAACATATATGTATATATAAAATGAAATATTTTTAAATTCCATTATTTAGAATTTTACAATATATCTCGAGTAATCTTCATTTCACTATAAGATTTTTATTTGATATAGTTTTTAAATATGAAATTGATCATTGTAAGTGTTGAAGTAGTGCATTGCACTATGCTATGGAGTTGGATTAATTTTGTAATTTGCTTAAAATAAAGAACCAATTAAAAAAATAAATGAAACTAGTATTTCAAACCTGTTTCTAATGATAAATATATGTATATATAAAATGAAATATTTTTAAATTCCATTATTTAGAATTTTATAATATATCTCAAGCAATCTTCATTTCACTATAAGATTTTTATTTGATATAGTTTTTAAATATGAAATTGATCATTGTAAGTGTTGAAGTAGTGCATTGCACTATGCTATGGAGTTGGATTAATTTTGTAATTTGCTTAAAATAAAGAACCAATTAAAAAAATAAATGAAACTAGTATTTCAAACCTGTTTCTAATGATAAAGTGTCCATTTACTATTCAGTGGAGTAATTTTTCCCATGGAAATTGGGACAAATTAACTGAAAAAATAGAGAATGGGAAATGCATGCATGTTTCAAAAATATTTTTAATAGTTTTTATTAGAAAAAATTAATAATTAGTAATGGCAATATTTTATTAAAGAAATTGATGATGATGATAATGACGAAGCCAGTAGTAACAAGAAAGGGAGTGATTTGATTATGTTCTAGCCATTAGGACAATCTTCAAATAGTACAAGGAAGTGAGGGGAAACAAAAGTACACAGATTTGTGAAAATAATAAGTACAACTATTTTCATAGTGTATTTAGGTATATGAAAATTTTCAGAAAAGCATATTATAAATATATTTAATGATAAATTGTAAATTATTTGATACTCGATAAATAATAGTTACATCAATAAAGATATAACATGCATGTTGTATAGTTTTTTTTTTTGTTTCTCACTTAAATTTTTTTTTTGATTATTTTATTGTGTGGAATTCTTGCTTTAATAAAGACATGTGAGGATAATATATATAAAATTATATTGATTTAGTATGGTTAAAAAATAAATTATTGTATTTGTCTGGTGCATTCTATCCTTTGAGGTTAACTGCTCTTTTCATTATTCTTTTCCTTTTTCCAATAGCTAGGCTTTTCACTTCTTTTACTGTCTCTCTCGCATGAATGATGATTTTCATGGCAAATACATTTTTATATTTATTTAAGATATTATTTTATATAAATTCGTTGTCTTACGTACATTATTTTAATTAATTATTATGTTTTGAATAACTATAATTTTTTAAATATTATTTTATGATATGTACTAATTGAATAAATATATTATATACTTTTGAAAAAAATATATAATCATGGTTGAAATATTAAATTATGAATTTTAGTCATTTACTTTTAAATTTATTTTTGTTTTAATTTTTTATAAATTAAAATTATCAAAATAATTATTTATTTTCGAATTTAGTTTCATTTTGTTTATTTACAAATTAAAAATTTTAAAATAGTTATATATTTTTCAAAATGTTACATAAATAGTCTTTCTCTATATAAAATAAAAAAAAATTTATTTTGAGTTAAATCTTAAAAATAAATGATCATTTTAAGACTTTTAATTTATATATAACTAAAATAAAACTATATTTAAAAGTAAAAATTATTTTAAGAAAATTTAATCTATGAAAAATTAACACGAAACTAAATTAGAAACGAAACTATTTTTTTTTCCCTTTTCTATATAGCTAGGCTTTTCACTCTTTTTTACCTTAAATAAATTTTTTAACATTGGTTGATAAAAATGTTTTAAAATAAAAAAAATAAAAATAAAAGAGAAAAAGCAAAAGCAAACTCCATTTGGTTGACCAAATTCAATCTTATGCATAAACACCACCTAATTATTCACTCCCTGCCTACCCTGCATGAAAATATAGGTGCGAGGGCAATTTAGTAAAATCATTCAATCTTGAGGTCTATAATTTATCTACAACCCCTGCTTGGTTGTCTGAATCATTTTAGGCATAAGATTTGACATTAGTTAAAATTTTTTTTTTTTTTTTTGAGTTTATCTTTTGATTTCTAAATTTTGTTTTTAGAATAAATTTATGCTTCTTTACTGTTTTTTTGGATAAGTCATTTTTCTAATGACGTTATCAATTATCATTTTTCTTATCGTAACTTCTTATATGACAAATATTTACTTTAATTGACAATTTTCTTATTATACTCAAAATAATATGAATTTTTTTTTTTTAAAAAAGAGGGGGACAGGACAAAGTCCCAAACGAAAAGCATGATTTTTAATCATCATATTTTTCTTCGTTTTACTTCCCTCCCTCTAAAACTTTTTCACAGAACATATGTGATAACATATATAATTTATATTAATAATTTTATTATTTCACAAAAAGAACATAATTTATCTGAATTTAAATTAATTGTAATTTAATAAACCAAAGAGTAAAAATAATTATATATAATATAAAATTAATTTTAAAATTTATATTATTATCATGTATTATTTTGTCGTTGTACATTTTTTTATTTTTACATGATTTATTTGTATTTTATATAATTTTTAAGGCGTTATTTTTTATTTATAAACTTATTTTTATTTTATGATAATATATAATATAAAATTCAGTGTTTCATCCTAAAATTATAATTAAATTCAATTTTAGGAATTATATATAACATTTTATTAAAAAATACAATTTTAGTTACTCATTTTTAACTACAATACTACTTTGGTCCTTCCAAAGTTAAAAGTATCATAATAATTCTTTAAAAATGGAAAAAATAACTTATATGATTTTTTTAGAGGATCAAATTAATTTTTAACAGATTATTTTTTTAATAAAATTTTATTTTTAGAGAAATATTTTGATATTTTTTATATTTAAATGATCACAATAATCTTAAGGCAAAAAATAAATTATCAAAATTATAATTTTCTCATTTTATGTCGTTTTATAAAAATAGTAGAAGAAGTTCAATTTAGTCATGAAATGATAAAAAGGAGTCAAGACGAGGGTAGCTTAGTAAAAAAGATGATTGTTGAGGCTCATATCATGTAGTTTCCCTCCTTGATTGATTGCCTAAAAATCTTGGGCACGAAATGTAAAAATATTTTAAATCAAAAAAGTGAAACCTTCTCTCCCCAAAACAACAAGAAGAAAAAAAAGTGAAAAATCTGTTGCTCGTACTCTCTTCTTCTCTTTCTCCCTCTTAAAAAGACAGCGAAAATAATGGCAGTTGTGTTTTGATTGAGTGGAGCAGAGAGAGAGAGAGAGAGAGAGAGAGAGAGAGAGAGAGAGAGAGAGAGAGAGAGAGAGGGAAGAGAGTAAGTGTGTGTGTATGTATTTGAGAGAGAGAGAGAGAGATACAGAGACGGGGCTTAAGGCAATAGTCGTACTACCACCACCGTGACCACTAGCAATTGCAAATTTTTTTTCTTTTACTGGAAATGAACCAAACCCAACGCGACGATTGATTCTGTACGCTTGGAGGCTGGCTATACACTATTGGCATATCATCTTCATGAAATAAATGAACAGCTACCTGTTTTCGTTTCAGTGATCTTTTGTCGTCACGTTTGGCTCGGAAGGGGTTGGGCTGAGTTATAGTTCATTTGCTCTTTTCTGGGTTCGCTTTTCCATTGAGATCCGGTCTATTTTAGGAATCATTGCTGTTTGGCTGAGATCTACGAGCTTTTGAAGCTTATTCAGTTGGCTGGTTTCTTGAGATTGTAGCCAAGTTGAGTACTAAAAGCCAGCTTGTTGAGTTGCTGGTTCTGAAAAGATTGTGTTATGAAGTCTTTGGTTGAAGATTGTGACCTGGGTTTTTGGGGGTTGATGAGAATAAGAAGCGAATGAGGCGTAAACCAATTGAGTTTTGTAGCGAAACTGGTTTTGGTTGAGAACTGAAGGGTGGGAAATCTTGTGGGTGTGTAAGCAGTCCAGCTAATTCAGTATCTGAGTGTATGAATTTTACTTGAGGGTTTTCTTGGTCGGTGAAGTGGACTTAGATAAGAAGAATGATACTCTGCAGCCTTGAGGAAGAGACAAGGACCGTTTTGTGGTGCGGGTGTCATTTTGCAAGAATTTTGTTGCTAACTTGGTGTGCTTGAGAGTGATTTTGAATAATTAGATTGTGGGCTCGTTTTCGAGTTTTTGATTCGTTGAAATTTTGCTGAAATGAGACTCTCATCATCTGGTTTTAGCCCTGCACCCCAGGAAGGTATGGAGAATATTGTTTGCGAATTCACCCTTTTTGTTCTCATATCTACCTTTCTGTGACTTGTTAATTTCCTCCCTTTTTTTTCTTGGATTATTTGGGCTCCAATTCGGATTCGTACTCAATCTTTCAGCCTAGAAGACCACCCGTACCACTGAGCCAAAGCTCATGATTCTTCTCTTGGCCTTTTGTTTCAATGTATTTTGGAATTTTATGGATTTTGATAGCTGAGGAGATGTAACCACCGAAATCTGTTTGTTAAACATGGCGGTAAATATGTGTTTTTAAATGAATATTTTTAAACATGTTCTTGCTGCCATTGCCTAGAGGTCGGAGGATTTTTTTTTTTTTGGCTGGGTTGTTTTGTTATTTCCAGATCCTGGCTTTGCGATTAATATGCTAGAATCAATTTCTCCTGTGTGACACTTTTGACCGCAATTATAAAATTTTCAATCCTTTACACATGACGCTGAAATGAATTTTGTAGGAGAAAAGCGAGTCCTTGATTCAGAACTTTGGCATGCATGTGCTGGCCCTCTTGTTTCTTTACCAGCAGTTGGAAGCCGCGTCGTCTACTTTCCACAAGGTCACAGTGAACAGGTAGGTTAAAAAACTTACATAAAAAAAAAAAAAAAAAACACCTAGAGCTAGATTGACAAAATATTTCATTTATATGTTACTATGTTAAGCATAATGCTAGATGGCTAGTTTCTGGGCATGAAGGTGCTATTTTGTTCACTTTTTTATTGTAGTTGGGTTGGCTCGATTTTTGTTTTTTCTTTCTTTCTGGTGGCATTTGAATACCAATACTTCTTAATTCGTTTCTCTGGAACGGCTTCATGTTAATGAATATGTGCATGGAGATGTAATAAACCTTTCTGTCCAAAACCAGCACATAGACGTTTCTATTTGAAAGCATATCTCTGTTCTTTTCCTTCATAAGCTACTTGCCTGCATATTTTTAACCGGTAACTTTTCTGCTTAGGTTGCTGCGTCGACCAACAAGGAAGTGGATGCCCATATCCCTAATTACCCTAGCTTACCTCCGCAGCTTATATGCCAGCTTCATAATGTGACTATGCATGTAAGGCTTGTTTATTTTGGTTTTCTTTTGTTTCAGATTCTCCCAGGTGATGCTTCCAAAATTCTCTTTCTTATTCATCACTATTCTGTTTATTTGTTTTGGATTCAGGCGGATGCTGAGACAGATGAAGTATATGCACAGATGACCTTGCAATCTTTAAGTCCTGTATGATACCTATCTGAATTTGTTATGGGCTTTTGTTGGTTTTATAGCTACATCAATCTTCAGCTTTTGACTACGTTTGTGCTTGCAGCAGGAGCAGAAAGAGGCATACCTTCCAGTAGAGTTGGGCACTCCCAGTCAACAGCCAACAAATTACTTTTGCAAAACTTTGACAGCCAGTGACACAAGCACACATGGGGGATTCTCTGTTCCACGCCGAGCGGCTGAGAAAGTGTTTCCTCCCCTGGTAAAACTTTATCCTGAAGTCGTGCTACAAAGTTTCAGCTTATTCATCATTTTTTTCCTTTTTAAACTTTAACATCATAATTTGACCCACAGGACTTCTCCCAACAACCTCCTGCTCAAGAGCTAGTTGCAAAGGATTTGCACGGTAATGAATGGAAATTCAGACATATTTTCAGGGGTGAGTTCTAAAGCTGAGAGATGATTTTCATTCTTTTTCCCTTTTGTTTTCATTTTAAGTGCACATGTGTTTTCATCCTCTTGTCAGTCAAAGGTTTTGTCGCTGTTCTTCCATAGACAGAAAACAAGTGGACCTATAAATTTATATTGTAAATTTTGTTTTCAATGTTTGAATTTGACTTCTTTTTCTGCAGGTCAACCCAAAAGGCATCTACTTACAACAGGATGGAGTGTTTTTGTGAGTGCTAAAAGGCTTGTTGCTGGTGATTCAGTTCTGTTTATCTGGTCAGTGATTGTCTAATCTTCTGGTCATTTTCCTCATAAGATCATAGTGGCATACTATTCATGTCTGGACAGCAATAGTAGCCTATTTTGCCCCTTTGATTTTTGGCACGTCACAATTGTACTTTGGCCTTTGGCATTTATGTGGTCAATCTTGAACCAATCCATGTGATTTTACGTCATCTAACCAATCAGAAGAGTATGGGGGAAACATATATCTTGCCATTGTTCAGCTACGCTGCATATTGTATCGCTTCGACATCTAGTTTTTTGCCCCCTTTTGATATGGTTGCTATTGATAAGATAGTCTTCCTGTTTTATGTCCTGAGCATATAGTTCAGACTTGAAGAGTGTGGTGGATTGTTTTTTCCCCCCCACCTACCTGCTTGCTTTCATAGCTGGGCTATATGATATTGTGTTAACCGTTAGTGTTGTTAATAATTATGTTACACCTCATTGGTGATGTTATTTAAGTATATTTTCTTCAACAGGAATGATAAGAACCAATTGCTTCTTGGTATCTGGCGTGCAAATCGACCACAAACTATGATGCCTTCATCAGTGTTATCTAGTGATAGCATGCACTTGGGGCTTCTTGCTGCTGCAGCTCATGCAGCTGCAACAAATAGTCGTTTTACCATTTTCTATAACCCCCGGTACAGTTTGTCCTCTATACACATCTGTCAAACGTTGAAGTTTTGATACTTCTTCTGTAATTGACAATTTTCTTTTGTCGTTTGAAATTCAGTGCTAGCCCATCTGAATTTGTTGTACCCTTAGCCAAGTATGTTAAAGCTGTGTATCATACTCGAGTCTCAGTTGGCATGCGCTTCAGGATGCTGTTTGAAACTGAGGAATCAAGTGTGCGGCGGTGGGTTTTCTAAACTTTGCTTGTTTGAAATGATGGTGTTTAAGTCTTCCTTGCTTTGCACTTCTTTGACGTGTTAGTAAGGTCAATAAAGAAATCTAATTATGGAAGCTAAATATGACTTCTCTCCAAGCTGCCATAGTTAGTCTAAATTTGTAGAAAAGTTATTTGCATATTTTGGTTTTGTGACTATGGTTTTCTCATGTATAAGGGCTAAAAATCACTAAGGCTAGAGGGACTGGTGGACCCAATTTTCTAAGTAAGTTAAAGAAAATTAATCTGATTCTTATGCACTTAAAGCACTTAAAAAGGTAGATTTTACACGAAGTTGTGTACATATGTGACAATGTGAAGAAATAAAGTGATTTTTTTTTCTTTTGGTTTTGTCAAAATGGGTGCATAGTGCATACCACACTACAGAATGATTGTGACAGATTGAAAATACACGGTGCACTTTCTATATGATAAGGTATGTTTTAGAATTACAATACATCAATTGTAGGAGCGCAGTTTGGCATTTTTTCCATGATGGTCTGAGAGTTGCAATGAGGTGAAATGGTCATGAACTCAATTCTATGATTCTGAACTATGCCCCAGGCCATATATAATGTTGCTTTGATATGTCTACTTACTGACAATATAAATATCATATTTGCCATACCATAGAGATTGTAATACATGATTTTAAGACTTTTCTCTTGTACAGTTACATGGGCACAATAACTGGTATTAGTGACCTGGATCATGTTCGGTGGCCAAATTCACATTGGCGCTCAGTCAAGGTATGTTAGGAAACACTGACAATCTTAGGATATATTTGGGTGCATGCTAATGGAGAAGGGAGGGGAAGGGTTGGTTTTATTGGAACTTTCCTCTTGTTTGCAAGTTTCTTTATAAGTGGGGAAGCAAAATGAAAAATTTTCAGCTCTCCAAGATTTTCTGCCTGTTTTGTTTCCTTGTTCCCCCATTTTGAGGTATTTATTTATTGTATGTCATACATTATTTCCTAAATATCCAATGTCAAAAATTTAAATATATCTTTTTGATAAATGATAAATTTGTAAAATGAATTATAGTGAGTTAATTTATTAATTTTTTGTTATCCCTTTGAATATCAAGCATCCAAACATCAAGGAACATATCAATTTAACCCTCCCTTTTCTTCCCCTGCCTTTCCTTTCTTTTCTTTTTTCACAGATTCCTTCCATTCGTTTCTGCTTTCAACTCCCAAACATTACCATAATGATGTTATTTAGTTACATTGCCTGCTACTCTTTACTTCTCCAAAAGCTGGATTCCTTTCATATGTTGCTGAATAAACAGTGTTTCATTATAAAAGATTCTAAAAATATGTCCTTGAATTGCATTGCAGGTTGGCTGGGATGAATCCACAGCAGGAGAGAGGCAACCTAGAGTGTCTCTGTGGGAAATTGAGCCATTAACAACATTTCCTATGTATCCATCACCATTTCCTCTCAGGCTTAAGCGACCATGGCCTCCAGGACTGCCTTCTTTCCAGGGTATACTTAATATTTGTAGTTGTCTCTGACATCCCAATATATTTTTATTTTAATAGTCAATTACGTTAATGTCTCCTTTAATTATGCATCAATGGAGAATTGAATATTTATTCTATGAAATGTTAGCAGGCATGAAGGATGACAGCTTGAACATAAGTAATCAGCTATTGTGGCTTCGAGACACCACAGACAGAGGGCTTCCGTCACTTAATTTCCAGGGGTTTGGGGTCAGTCCTTGGATGCATCGGAGGCTTGATCCCTCCATGTTGAATTCACCAACTGACATGTACCAAGCTATGGCTACTGCTGCAGTTCAGGATATGAGGACTTTGGATCCTTCCAAACAGCATCCTGCATCCTTTCTTCAATTTCAGCAACCACAAAACTTCCCCAACAGGACTGCTGCTTTAATGCAGGCCCAGATGTTGCAGCAGTCTCAACTGCAGCAGGCTTTTCAAAGTAATCAAGAGAATCAGCATTCTTCTCAATCTCTGGCTCCGACTCAGACACATCTTCAGCAGCAGCACTCCTTCAATAATCAGCATCATCATCATCATCAGCAGCAAGTGGTTGATCGTCAGCAGATTGCTTCTGCTATGTCTCAGTTTGTTTCTACACCTCAACCCAATTCACCGCCCATGCAAGCTATATCTTCACTGTGTCAACAGCAAAATTTTTCTGATTCAAATGTGAATCCTGTGACTTCTGCTGTAGTTTCTCCCTTGCACAGTATCTTGGGTTCATTTTCCCAGGACGAATCATCCCACCTTCTCAACCTACCTAGAACTAGCTCTTGGATACCTGTTCAAGCATCTACTACCTGGCCCTCCAAGCGTGTTGCAGTGGATCCTCTACTTTCTTCTGGAGATTCTCAGTGTGCGCTGCCTCAGTTGGAGCAGTTAGGACAGCCACAAAGTACTATGTCTCAGAATGTTATTACATTGCCACCCTTTCCTGGTAGGGAGTGTTCAATAGACCAAGAAGGAAGCACTGATCCTCAGAACAATCTTTTATTTGGTGTGAACATAGAGCCCTCATCTCTTATAGTGCAAAATGGCATGTCAAGCCTTAAGGGAGTCACCAGCAACAGTGATTCCACAGGTGGGCCATTTCAGTCGTCTAATTACCTGAATGCTACGGGAACTGATTCTTCATTGAATCATGGAATGACACATAGCATTGCTGAGTCAAATTTCCTTGAGACTCCCGATAATGCAGGTCAAGGAAACCCACAAAACAAAACCTTTGTGAAGGTGAGTTTTCCGTCTTGTTTATGCTCTTTGAAACCATAATTTTTCCTTTTTTACTTGTTCCTACTCCTTCGTAATGCAAAACACAGTAGATTTATGTGTCTTGCACTTTTATTTGATGTTTGCTTATTTAACAGGTTTACAAGTCAGGTTCCTTCGGAAGATCGTTGGATATCACTAAATTCAGCAGCTACCATGAGCTGCGTGGTGAACTTGCTCGTATGTTTGACCTTGAAGGCGAGTTGGAGGACCCTCTGAGATCAGGCTGGCAGCTTGTATTTGTTGACCGAGAGAATGATGTTCTTCTCCTCGGTGATGGGCCCTGGCCGTAAGTATTCTTTCGACCTCTCTTCTTAATCAATTGGTAGTTTTTAATATCTAAAATCCCATTTCTTCATTAGATTTATTGGAACTACATGCATGAGCTTCATTGCTTTCTGGCTTTCCATATGATTCATCTCTTCTAGTTCTGAAGTACCTTATTTTTATGAAATCAAATGATCAAGCTTCTATTCCTTACATAAACCACATGCTTCTTTCCTTTGACAGGGAATTCGTAAATAGTGTGTGGTTTATCAAGATCCTTTCCCCCCAAGAAGTGCAGCAAATGGGCAACAATGGGCTCGAGCTTTTGAATTCAATCCCAATTCAGAGGCTTTCTAATGGCATCTGCGATGACTATGTGAGCCATCAGGACCCAAGAAATTTAAGCACTGGGATAGCCACCAACGGTGTGACAATCTAGCTTCTGCATTTCTTCTGTCTCTTTTGAATATTAGCCTTCCTTCCAATTCTTTTGTGATTGTGGGAAGTGCTTCCTAGTTGTAGCTTACAGCCTACTCATATAAGCCTTTTGTTTGTCTTGCTGTTTCCCCTGCTAGTACTATTCATAAGCTAATACTGTAATTATAATGCATATTATTGTCCTTGTGCTACAATATATACATTATCCTTTAGGAAATCAAACCCTGTAAAAATAGCTGTTTCTTTGTCTCTGTCTTTCTCAATCTAAACACTGAAAAGGACTTCAGATGGAATCATTTTTCCGCTAGATATTTGTAGCATGAAGTGACTAATATGTATAGGACAAAAGGCTTTAGGTGTTTCTTATTAGATTCTCTAATAAAATTAGAGAAAATTATATCTTACCTCCCTAAACTAAGCGATCATTACAGAAATTAGTATATCAACTTTACAACATATAACAAATCATAACTTTGGAGAAAATAATAATGCCAAATCTGAGTTAAAAAATTTACAAGGAGTTTCTTGTCCCAACAATCTTCATAAATTGGCATTGAGCGAATTGAAAATGTAGATAAAAAAAGCCATGTGACGATCATGTGGCCTCTTAAAGATTTATTTTAATTAGTATTAAACATTTTCATATTTATCAATATTAGGGAGATGTTTTATTACACTCTGTAGTTAGGCCTGAGATTGGAAGAGTATAAATATCATATAAAATGTACTTTTTCTTTAAAAATATGACAAGTGGGTATATTTTTTCTTGTCACAGTTCAGCACTTCATGATTTGAGTTTTCATGACATTTTTTATTAGTGAACATGATGGTGATATACTTGTAGACTTTAGAGTTGTGGTTAAACCTATTATTAGAGATTAGGCATTTTACCTTAAATTGTGCTTTTGGTTGAATCTTTCCTGCCTGAAGATTAGTGGCCAAAACAACACAAAAGGACACTGCAAATGATGTTGGAGCTCTTGACCTTTCTGAGTTATGGCAAAATCTTTTGGTATGGAGGATCAAGGACTTTTTGAACATGAAGAGGACACCAAAGCCATGTGATGTGTCGGTCTAAACATCCGGGGATGGAAAAACAAAAGTGACTTCTGTGCATTTTCATTAATTTGAAAGTGGCTTGCTTTGTTTTCTTTGTGTGTTTTGGCCATGCACTTTGGTGCCTTGGGAGTGATGGTTTTACATCATGAAAAGCAAAGCAAAAGATGTACACAACTGTCCACTTCCTTCTTGTTTTTATTATACTTTGATTTTGAGACCCATGTTGGTTCCCACTCTTCTATCCTTGGGAAAGAATTATGAGATTTAGGATATATCTAGGGCATGTTAGGCAATTTTTTGTTTTCTAATTTTGTTAAAAAAATAGTAATGAACAAGCATTTTAACTTCTAATTAGAGAAAGAAATGTAATTTTGTGTCTCTCATTTTTGGTCTTCACATTAATATAATCCGCACAATATAAAAAGTATTAAAATAGCCATCTAAAAATAAAATTATTTAGAAAATTAAAGTCTCTTCTCATAGTTGGAAGGACCAAATTCGATCACCATTTTTATCTTGGGGATCTTTTAAATATTTTTTTATTTTTAAAGGATCAAATTGATCTTAAAATTACATTTTTTTCGTTTGATGAAATCTTTTTACAAATATTTTGGTAATATTATTAATATTTGTGTCAAAATTTATAAATTTTTTTATCTGAGTGGTGATATTCTTGTGTTAAAAAAAAAATGTTCATTTGCTTCTGCTTTACCAGGAAATTATCTGTACCTTGTTTCTCTTCCACAATATAAACACAAATTCTGTTACAATTTGGAGGAATCTTTTTATTCTTTTTTTTTTTTTTTTGCATCAAGGTGAGAAGGCACTTATTATTAAGTCATAAATTATTTTATTAATGTGAGGTTAGATTATCAAAAATCTCCTTAACCATATAAAGAAAAAGTCAGTGACAAAACAACTAGAAGTTAACTTTTATGTATACATAAGACTGTTCCGTTAAATAATTTTATTTTGGGAAGAAATATATATTACGTAAAAATTAACTTTAATGACAAAAAATAAATTGAACACGAAATTTAAAAAACACGATAAATTTCATGTGTGATTTATAAATATTTAAAAGCTAATTAATATGAATAATCCATGAAACGTAATCAAAATAAATGTTCGGATAAGACCAAATCCACTACAATAATCTTGATTATTGCAAATTTTATGGTACTAAATTTTGACCGTCCAATCTATTGGTTAATGAATTCTAACCATCACATATAATAGCTTACTTTTTACTTATTTCAGTAAACCAAATTTAAATACTAATTGTGAGATTTTTTTACCGTAATTAATATTAACTATCATATTTTTATGAGGATATGAACTCAAATAAATGTTGATCTTAAATATTCTTGCTAGTGATGATTTTAGTTAAGTGGCAAAGTCAGAAAGGTAATGTTTGTCTCTGTCATCCACCAAACCCATTGTTGTTTGACTGAGAATGGAGGTGTGGAGTTGGATGACATAATATTATTATTCATTATTAATTCTTTCATTCACACAAAAAAAAAAAAATTCTTAACATTTAACTATATTTATAGTCTCTTAGAAAAAAATATAAAATTAGTCTCTCACTTTTATATTTTATGACAATTTAGTTTCTCACAAATTAATTGTGACAAATTAATCTTTAACAAATTTAAATTTGTATAAAATTAGTCTATTATAAATTTAAATTTATACAAAATTATTCTCTTTGTTTGTCACGGTTATTTGTGAGGGACTAAATTGTTACAAAATGTAAAAATAAGGGACCGGTTTAATACATTTCTCATTTATCTTATACAAATATTTTAACACTCAATTATTAAAATTTATTTTCTATTCTTTGATTTTTTTAAAACAAAAATAAATCCAATTTTTTTTTTTTTAATAATGGAGTTTCAACACGTTTTTTTTTTCTGTTTTATAAAAATTATTAGTGGGTGTAGTTTCACACAATTAGGTTCAAGAACAAAGCAAAAAATTGTAATCAATTTTCTAAGCTATAGTATTATAACATAAAAAATTAATAATGTCGTAATGAAAGCTTATTAAATAAATCCTAAACTTGAACAGTGAGCTTCCTTTTAACCCCTTATTGTATTAATATGTATTAATTTAATTTATTATTTTTATTCGATGAGTAGATTATTCTCATCTCCACTCCATGCTTAAATTATGCTGTTATGTTATTATACTCTATTTTGTCTAAAACTAAAATATGATCGGATATTCTTTAACACTATATTAATTTTATTAAAAAAATATAAATTATTAAACAATTTATATTTTTAATATTTTAAAATTTATATATTTAAATTATTTTAAATATTAAAAATTGACATTTTATACTGATAAAATACATATTTAATATTTCTTATATTGTATAAATAATAGTTATTTAAAATTTTGATTATAATTATATTTTATTCTTACTATATTTTTATATTTACAAAAAATGAGTATCAATTTTTAAAATAAAATTTAAAATATCTCTAGAAGATATACAAATTGAAATCATGTGAAAGATTTTTTTTTTCTCTGACTCTTAAAAATATTATATTTCATCAAATTAATTTAGTCAAATCAATCAAGTATTCAGTTCATTATAGTGATATTCAATTTTGGTATCAAATTTTAATTGTCACTCCTAAGCATACCGCTGAGAATGATTTATTGGTGTTTTAATTTTTGTGGTCCCACTGTTCTTTTTCTGGGAATTTTTGGGTTATGTTTTGGCTTTTTTCTTTGATTCTTATGAATTATTTTATATTTATTTAACATTCTTCTGTCTCAATTCAGCTGAAGAAGGAGATAGAGAATGCAAAAGAGTTGGCTTCATAATTAAAAAAGAATCTTATTTCAGTTCTTGCAAATATATGCACTTCAATTTTGTCTCATCTTTTTTAATTACAATTTCTGAAAATAATTGCATACAAAAATGCTCAGTTATTATTTGATGCAATACTTTTAAAAAATATTTGCTGGATTCATACGTTTTTTTAGACTTTTTTTTTTCTTTCTAATTATTAATTTTCTTTATTCCTATTTTCAACAAATGACACTTATTAAAAAGGCCTATAAAAATAAAACAAAATAATAATTAATTTATTATTTTAATGTACTATTTAATAATAAATGAAATGTAAATGTATTGTACTTATTTATTAATTAATTTCAGTAAAATAAATCATATATAAATAACTAATTATTAACTATTTAACTATTCACCAATTAATACTTATTATTACATGATTTAAATTAATTTATTTGGAATTAACTTATTACTATAATAATATTGTGAAACTTTTTTTTTATTACAAACTTTTTAAAAAATTAATTATTCTAAGATGCTTGGAAGATAGAAGAGACTGAAATGACGGTGGGAAATTCTGATCCCCTTCTTCATCTACTTCAATTTTTACACTTTTTTTTTTCTATTTTTTTATAATCTTTTTTCCTTCATTCTTTGATTTTATTGTTGTTTCTTAGACATTAGAGTTCTCACATGGCTACTTTCATTAGTCTCATTTTTTTTTTCTTGCATACCTATTCCAACCATAGAGTTACATTACAAATATAAAAATAAAATAAAATAAAATTTTTAAATACATCAGTGTATCTAATTATAACATAAAAATATAATTATAATACTACTATTTTTTGTATTGATATTATTATAATTATGTATTAGTTAATACACTGATACATTTAAAATTGTGTGTATAGTAAAGATGACGTCAAAAAATTATCTCTAACTTTGATATCTATCTAGTTTTATCTATTCAATTTTCATTCTTATCTATATGGATCACATATCACTATCTTATTTGTTTAGATAAGATAGGCACTAGGAAGAATTCATGAATATTTAAAACTAACATAAATGAAGTGCAGTAAATAATTTAATATTATTAAAATGAAAAATAATAATTTAATTATAGATATATAATGTTTACAATATAAATAAATGTATATTTATATTCATATTAATAAATAAAAATAAGATATATTTCGTTCATTATATATTAAATTAAATGAAAGATAATTAATTAATTTATATGAATAAATTATAATGACCCCGCAGTCTTCATAGATCTTATAATTTAAATCACTCAAATCAAAAGATACAAATAGAGCATACATTAATATCCCTTTAATTAGGTGATGTCGGCAGAATTGACACTTGAGAATTTCCTCATGCTCAAAAATTTCTTTCTTTCTAGTCCTTGTTCTTGAAAGGTGTTTCACATTTCAATAAAATAATGGAGTGGTGGGACATGTTGAGGGATGGAGAAAGCTAGAGTTAAACGAAGAATGAAGAATGTGGGAAGGTGTTGTGGGGCTACCTTAGTAGCTGGGCACCTTCCTTTTTTCTGAGACTAAAATAATGCCAATCAAATGGTAGGGTAGGCGACCCAACAACCCTAAACTTCTTGTTTTTTATCCTTTCAAAAAATTGTTTTTCATTTTATTTTTAAGTTTAATATTATTTTAGTCTTTGTAATTTCATTTAATTTTCAATTTACAGTCTTATACTTTTTACGTTTTAATTGAGTTTTTACAATTTTAAAACTTGTGATTTATTTTTTGTCATTAAATTGTATTTGTAAGATACTTTTAGTACTCTTATATACATAATTCAAGCTATATAACTTGAATCACTTAACAGAAGTTGGAATTAATTTTATTTTTTATTTACTTTTATTTATTTATTGCCTATACATATTCTAAATATCGAGTTAACACATGATTGACTTTGTAAGCATAATTTGACGCTACACTAACAAAAATATTAAATAATGGATACAAACTAAAATTTTGATTAATATCATAGAACCAAAATAATAGTTTAATCTTTATGGGTAACTTATACCTCATTCCTTTGAGATATGCTCAAACTGGCCTTCCCTTTTGTTTTGAAAATATACACTTATTTATTTGAATTCAAAAGGCAACAAAAATAATCTCAATCTTATTTATTTTATGTTAAAGATCATAAACTTAAATTATTCTAATACTTTATAACAATGCTTATGTTTAAATAATATATATTTAATACAAATCTTATTCCTCAAATTAAATTATTATGTTTAAATTATTTAATATTTCACATGTTCTTTGTCTTACATAATTATTATTATATCAAATGCTTTTATAATATACTAAATATAAACAATTCACTATTTTATATTTATCAAATATAATTTAATGAGTTATACAAAAAAAAAAAAAAAAAGCCAAGCAAGCCCTTGCCCACTGTAACTTAGCTGAGTCTAAACATTGCCGATTGAAACTTAGTCAAGAAATTTACCAAACTGAAGAAAACTTAAGGTCAAAATTAATTTTAATCAAACTTCATTTTACATCACTGTAAAAAATTTTATTTGAAAATTGATTTTTACTACCCATACAATTCATTATTTGCAAATAAGAGTTTGAAATGTGATATTGATTTTAAAAAAAATTATACACGAAGTCAAACGAAAATGTTTAGAAAGCAAACCCCTTTTAAGTATACAATCGAGATTTTGAATTTCTCAAACACTAAACCACACACTATTAAGCATAAAATGAAGACTTCTAGCGATTTAGAAGAGCTGCAATTAAATGCAAAATGTGCTTGACAATTGTAATCAAGAAGTAATACTCTTAATGCAAAGGAAGGAACTCAGGAGTCAATGATTATTACTGATGATTACATCTATAAATATACAAGCAGAATCCTCAGTACTTTACATGATAATGAATGAAAAAATTGCATGATACATTATGGAATTCAATTATCAAAAAAAAAAAAAAAGGCAACTACACTAAGAAACAGAGAAAAGTGAAAATGAGCTACAAAAAACAAGAAAAAAGTGTTAGCTCATAGTGAGGTTCTGGAAGAACTTAAAAATGACTGTCAGAGGAATGTTCACATTGTGACCTTGATTTCCAAACAGTCCAATCCTCCCAAAGCTAGCAGCAGAGCTGTTAATGGTGGCGTTAAAGAATACAGACAGGACCTGCTTCTCCCCACTGCCTACATAGAAGTGAGTAGGAGATACCTTTATTGAGACCCCATAAGGAGCACTCCAACCAACACGGTAAGTCTCATTCCCAGCAATGTTTTGAATTGTTCTCTGCACCACTCTGGATTGGTTTAGCTTTGCAATTGTGATTGAGGGCAAGTTCAGATCAGGACCATACACGGTAGAATTATAAAGAAGGCAGTTTTGGCCGGTGAAATTTAACACCACAGGTCCTGACCCATTGATACCACATAGGAATGACATGTAATCATCATAACCTACAGAGAACATTTTTTGAATTTAGAGAACATGTTTTTGTAAAAGCAGCTTGGATAAAATTTAGATGCTTGGAATTTGGAAGGTGACATGTGGAAACAGTAATGGCTACCACCACAATGAACTCACCAACTTCAGGGCTAAAGGTGTCAAAATTTTTACCTAGTAAAACCTTATTTTCATAATCTGAAGATGCTTCCAGTATCAGTTGGCACCCTCAGATCTTTTGTATCACCACAGAAAAATGATACCATACAATCTTCAAGGAGCAAATATTCTATGGTATTGAAACAAAATCAAGCTTCCAAGTAACAAAGTGATAAAGCAAAACAATCTCTAAGGAGCCAATTGATGCTAGGGTTATCTTTAGACGACCAAAATGGGGTTTACTCTTGGGGATGAGGAGTCATCTAAATAGATTTTAGGAAATATAACCTAGTGAGATATTTGTACCATGGGAGATTGTAGCCTATTCCAATACAAATAAAAATATGTTGTATGCATTTCTTCAATATCTTGTATCTACTTATTTATCAGTATTACTTCCTGCTGATGTAGGAGACAGAAAAGATGAATAGGAAAAAAGGAGTTGCACCTCAACAATCAATACTGAACACTTATCAGGAGAAAATTGATTTAATTTTGAACTTTTGGTTTGAAGATACAAGTGCATTAATCATGATTATGGAGAACACATTGAGTACCAATAGAGGAACAAAGTTAGGAACACTGTTCAAAGGCTTACTCTAACCATGAATATTATATTTAAACATGACAAAATGCATTTGCATGATATGATGTTGAAAAAGCTAATCAAGTGACTTACTGGAATAAAAAATCAAGCCTGGATTTAATGCTGAAGTTGCATTCACAAATCCACTTCCCATGTCAAATGGAGTTGCTGGAGACTGGTTTAGGTCAGGGGAGGCATATGAACGCTGAGCCATTATCGGCCCACCCATGTTGTCATAGAGAGAAGCAGTAGTAGACAGTGCAGATGCAATGGCTGCAGGACTGAAATTGGGGAACTTTTGCTTAATCAATGCCGCAAGACCAGCAACATGAGGCGCAGCCATGCTTGTGCCAGACATCATTGCAAAATTCTCACCTGTTGGATCAATGCAGATCAGATAGTCACATCTCATGTCATGTTTATGTTAGTTAATTGTTAGCTTATGCTTATAATGTAATAGGGACCAAAAGAATCACTTAAATTTTTCTATTTTTATATTCTGGTCAAAACTTGTTGATCCATTTACATACCAAGAAATTCAACAGAGTCAGTGCCAAGTGAACTCCAAGCAGCCCATATAAAATTTCCAGGAGCTACCAAGTTAGGTTTCAAAATGTCAGCTTCATGAGGAAGACTGTCTTCCGGATCTGGCCCTCTAGCAGAATAATACATAATCTTTGGAGCAGCATTACTGTAGTTTGCTTTAAGTCCACCACAGATGCTAGCAACAGCACCAAATTTCGTAATCCTTTTTGACATACTATCAATTTCCAATGAAGAATTGTAGTATTGCAATAAACACTGTCAATATCAAGTAGAAAGTTTGTGTCAGGTTACTTGTGTGTTTATGTGTCTGTGTGTGAGCATGTGAAAGAGAGTTAGGATAAACTTATGACAAAAATCCATGCCTTATTTCTAAATAGACAACAGAAGTTCTCACATTATGTATGCAACGAGTGTATTTAAAGAGGATTCTATATAAAGCACAATATAAACTCAAGAGGAAAAAAAAAAAGACCATGTTAACATATATATTCATGCATTAAGGAAGGGGAAAAATAATAAGTACCGAACCTTGGAATCATTTGTGGATGCAATTATTATGCCAGGCATTTTCATTGGGACTGGGTTAAGCTGAAAGCCAATCACAAAAGGATCCATGTAGAAGACAACTCCAATTGCACTAAGGTTCTTGGCTGCTTCTGAGGCCTGTTTAATGGTGGAGAGGCCAAGAACAAAGCGTATTGAATAGCTACACATCAAGAGGTTCCCCTTGATCAAATCCTGATTGAAGTTATTTGCATCTTGGCACTCACCCACATACATATCATCAGCAACTGTTGAGTCATTCTTCAAAGCATGATGCGCATGAACCAGTTTGTACATTTGGTTTTCATCCGTGCCAGCTGGAGAAAAAAAATGAAAAAAGGAAAACAAAGGTAATAAATTAATTCCAGTAGATATACTGTGTTCTATAAACCAACTATGATTGCATAGATTAAGCATTGAGCCAGGTTTAAACTCATGGACAAACTTCAGCAACATAATATAGTAGACCAAGAAGAAATATGTCCTTGAAAAAAAAAGGATTGGTTGGTCACAGTCCAGATACTGCAGTGTCAAAAACTTGGATATCTATTTGTTTTTATGGTGTCCATCTACCAGTGAGTACTTAAAAGTCACTCGCTTAATTTTTCAGTTTTAATGTTTGGGCACCACAGCATAAAGAACCAACAGTGTACAAAGAAACATTATTAAATCTGCACAGCTAAAGCAAGAACCATGTTGACATGATTGGTAGTCTTCCCGACAGGAAAACATTGAGGAAGAATTGTTTCACTTTACATTATCAACTTTTGGACTGTAAAGAACATTTTGATCACCATCTGACCAGACGATGGACTTATGGACTAAGGGTCGTAGGTTTGCTAGAGACCCCACCTAACATAAATATATATTTTACATGTTTGCAAGAAGCCATTGTCATATACGATCTCAGTCATGGGCATGTCTTGTATTATTAAATAGAGAACTTATATAACTCCGTCTTGGCATTGAGTCTTTCCACACTTTTCACATAATGACATAAAAACCATCTTCAGATTTTTCTTTTCTCAATTGGGTTACTAACATATGGAAATTTCTTTAAGAAATTATGTCTGGACAAGATAAAATATAACTTTCCATGGTTAGATCTAAAATTGCATGGACAGCAGTCATTGACCACTTCTGATAATAACTAGGAGACTGACAAGAACTGCCAGTTTCTCATGATCTGATGACAATGTGCAATTATTGAATAGAGAAATATTGGTTTTTTAACATAAATCTATCTCAGCACTAATGTTGTTCAGACCTTCCAAATTATATCCTTCTTCGGATGTTACTTTTGTTATTACAAACCAAATAAATATTAACAAGACCAAGTCTGGAGAGGATAAAATATAGTTTTCCGCATAACAGTAAATTTAAAATATCTCCACAAAATCATATGGTTAGAGCAAGAAAGATATCACCAGTAACTGCACGCATATCAGTCGTTCATCACCTCTATAGTAACTTAAAAACTGAGAATAACTACAACTCTCTCATGGAGAAACAAAAGATATATATCTTGAACCCAGCAGTAAGTTATGGAGGTCTATGATTAAGTAAATTTTCCCTAGAGCCTAATAAAGTTAGGAGTCATAATTTTATATTAGACATAATGATTCAATGTCAGAAAGTAAATCACACCACATATTCCATTTTATAACAAAAGCAATGATAAATTCATCCATATTATAGAGGCAATGACTGCACAAAAGGATGAATAACTTTAATATATAATTATTTTTCCTGTTCATATAGTCCATAAAATCATTTACAAATTCTTCAATTTTTGGTTTTTTCATTTTTAGATTCATGTATATAGTAAACCAAGGCAATCCCCAACAGAATTTTTAACCATCACTGAACTCTCTGATGCAGAAAATTCTTATTATTCATAGAAAATAGCTCCCCATCTAAGCATTTTACCCATGGTCAATTTATAATTTCTAGGTTAATGACAAATGCAATATGATTCGCCAAAAAAATTAATTGAATTTTATCATCAATAAGCATCTATGCGGCAGCCTTATTGAATTCCTTCAGTATGAATGATAATCCAAAGAGGAAATCCAATCATTGAAAATATGTAACTTTGCTTCCCTGGAGAGTTGATCATAAATTAAGACATGAAACAAGACTAGGACAAGAAACTTACGTGCAAGTCCAACTCCAGGAATGGTGACATTATTTCCAAGAACTATGGAGTTGCTATATGATCGGTCATGAGTGGCAGCACCAACAGTATAGATCCATGGACTAAAGGAGGACATGCTCATTGGTGAAGGTCCAGTATTTCCTGCTGCTTGCACAACAAAAATACCAGCCTTAACAGCTGACAGCAATGCCATGTCTATTGGATTAAAGAAGGTTGCCACACCAGGAGGACGCCGGTTAGGAGTGATTGACAAGCTTATAATATCAACACCATCCTGAGCTGCCTGGGAACAATCAACCAGACTACTATAAGCCTAACTAGAAATTTTTATAAAGGCAACAAGCAAGGATATTATCAGTTTACAGTAATCAATTCAAACAGGGTGGGTAGGATATGATCAGTACTTTACAAAAATACCAGCCTTGTAGGCATGACAGTGAAAAGTGGAAAACAATAATTATAGACATAGGGAAGTGACTGCCATTTACATTTTTAAACAGGGTAGGAGAAGGAAGACCAAACTCAGATGACTGACAGGAAAAAAAATACATGACTCAACCAAATTACCAAGTTCTGCTGATACATAAATGGTTTGTACAACAATGTATCATTTTTATGATTGGCCACTATATGTACCTGGTCAATAGCTGCAACAACATCAGCAGCAAATCCTCCAAAGCTCTTGTACAATGCCTTGTAAACAGCAATGCTGGAAAAGGATGAAATACAACGCAAAATGTTATAAAGATAAAAAGAAAACCTATGATGCTTTTCTTTTTCTATATATTTTAACCTTTCTATTTTCAAATGCCAAGTAGCATTAAAAGACTGAACTTATTTGTTTCTGTCAGAATATTAACTTCTGTGGAGATAAATGCTACAGGGATTAGACAGCAGTGCAAACAATAAAATTATTGCCAGAGGCATATAAGAGATAAGCCAAATTATAAGGCATATCCAGGAAAGAATATGTGACTGAGGTCAAGGGAGAGGGTGAGGCCACTTTTATATCACAGAACCCTGACTTAGATGCTCATGGGCTCATGGCTAGCCTAAGTGCTCAGGCGAAGCAACAGTTAGGGTCCTTACTCCTCTTGCTCCAGGTAAGGCACTCACCCTTGGCAACACTGTGTCAGGCATAAGGCATTGAGGCATTTTGTTTTTTATTTTTTTCTCTTATACCAGATTAAACTTTTAAGATATTTTTACCAATTCTCCACAAATTTGTTATTCTTGGAGTCTTGGCCCAACTCTCAAACTACTTTTTTTTTTCTTTGCCCTGATTTTTACCCGCTTGACACATCTTTCCTCTTTGAAGGGCAGCTGTAATTTATTCCCCCTCAATTGTCAAGACTTTAGGTCTGTTTCAATCTTTCACAACCCTCTTTTTAATTTGAAATATGCCAAGCTAAGTGATTTAAGCTTTAAATAGTTTAAACTTAACTGTAGGAATAATCCTATGGTTGAAGCAGAAAAGCCATCATAAAATTTGTTTCAGAAATCTAAAATCATACTAACCAATATCGTACTCTGGGCGTCAATCCATGTCCCATCTACAGTTTTCTTAGACCCAAAGGACGTAACATGTCAAAAAATGATTTCAACTAATACAGAAAATGTAGTAATTACACCTCTGGAACAAAAACAAGAAACCACTGGCATACCCATGGAAGCTCCACAATGCAAAACAATACATGCAATGTGGTACTACCATATGCTCTGTCTCATGATAAAGACACTCCAGCAGCAAGTACTTTAGTCTATCATAGAGGGTCCATATTAACATGTTTAACTATTTATAGCACAGACTACTATAATAACAAGTAGAACAATAATGATAATAGCACCAAGAGTTGTAATTGAGATATAGTTTCAGATTAATTACTGTGAACGAGGAGCCATCCCACTAGCATTTCCAAAGTGATGCCCCGCTACTACCACCGGAATCCCATGGTTTCCCGCCGCAACAGAAGCTGTGTGCCTGTGAATTATAGATGCATAAGGGGTCAGAATGGATATCAATGAAAAGAGAAGTGAAAATCAATTATAATAATCAACAGTGTCAGTTAAGTAGTACATTGTTATAATAATCAATTACACTGTTATCAAAAGAAATGTACGATTTACAGGATGACATGAAAATATAACTTCACTTTCAGAACTTCAATCCCAAAGGAAAGGGAAAAATATCCATTAGTTTTCAAAATCCTAAATAGAAGCTTGAAATATGTAATTCAAGAATAGGGAAGAGTACTTCAAAATCATAATAATGATGCACCAAAACAGATAGAGAGAATGTAAAACACTTGAAAAACCAAAAACTTAGGAAAAGGCATATTCTCTTATAAATCCATTTAGTACATGGACCAAGTAGCTAGTCATGGTACATTAGATTCAAACATAAAACACAGTGAAAATTGCCAAAAACTCACGTGCCGTGGCCATCACCATCAAAGGGAGAAGCGTAGTCCTGAGATGAATTAAATATTCCTCTGGTTATAGCAGATGCTGCAAAATGCCGAGCCCCAACAAGCTTCCTATTGCAAGAACCAGATGGGAAATCTCGAGTAACCTCACAGACGCCAGAGAAATGAGCAGGAACAGGGTATGGATGTTGAGAATTATTGTCACCAAAACTAGGGTGTGTTGGGTCAATCCCAGTGTCAATGAACCCAATAACAACTCCTTCTCCAGCAGTTTCAAAGCCACCTTCTTGAGACCATGCACCCTGTGGCAGACCCAAGAATTGTGGAGTGTGGGTAGTTGCAGTTCTCACAGAAAAATCTAAGACCACATTAGACACTTCTCTTCTCCTCGAGAGTTTCTCTGCCTTCATGATTCAGAAATTTTAAATGTTACGAATATTACAATTACAGCTTATCAATGAATATGATAATAAAGCAATAAAGCATGGAATTTACAGAAATGGGAAGACAAACAAATTAAAACAGTAAACTAAATACACATGGAGCAGTATATATATATATATATACACACACACACACACACACGCACGCACAAACCAATAAAACCGTTAGTAATTATTATGATCAAAATTGACTAATATCAAACCTGCTGTTGGGTTACTAGCACAGAAAATCCATTAATCAAGTAGTGGTAGCTGTAGAGCTTCATATATTTCTCCCCTTTCAACACTTTCTTCAATAGTGAATCATGAACTCTGGCAATATAAGAGCCATATCTTCTGTCTGTCCTTGAAATATTTCTAAATCTATAAAACAGAAAGAGCAAATTGATCGAATTAATGCACTTGATTTCACAAATAACCTCAAAAGTATAGAAACTGAGAAAAGGGAAAGTGGGATGACAGAAAGTAAAAAGAACCAACAACATTAATACGAATAATGATCCGAATCAACAAATTCTAGATGAACTATAGTTCCTAAACAATCATTTCAGTATAAATAGTATCCACTGTTTATCCTGAAATTTAACTTCCTCAATAAGCTTCGTTGGTTTAAAAGGAGAAAAATATCAATTGAGTACGAAATACCTCGATTTGCTCGATAAACAAAGACACAGTGCGAAACAAAGAGCAAATAAATTAACAAGCAAATTAAGCACTTTATTTCCATAAATTACCCAAAATAAGAAACTATTAAGCGACACAAAAAGAGATCAAAACGATGGAAAGCAAGACACAACCAGTATCATGGCCCATTTATAAGTTTTCAAACCAAGAATTGCGAAAAAGAAATAAAAAGAAAGGTACCTTGATTTGTGAAGTCTAGTTCTCCCAGAAGCACCATGATTGAAGCCGTTACGCACTCTCAATTCACTGTAGTAATGAGAAGAAGGAGTCTGTCTCAAAGTAACAATATACACAGCAGTAGTCGCCTCATCTGAATCATCCTGGCATAAGCAAGGTACCAGAAACATCCCCAAGCAAAACAAAACTACTATATGAGCCCAAAAAAGCTTCCCCATTTGGGTCTTAAGATATCCAAAACTAAAACTAAAGCCCCAATAAATCGAATGCCCCTGCAAGTATGAACTCAGACTGAGAACAATTCTTCAGCAGTTTTTGTTTTCCATCTTCAAGCCCAAAATTTTCCCTTCAATTTAACAAAGGGATGTGTATATTAGGTTGGAGGAAACCCTCAAACCAGTTTTTGGTTCCCAGTTTGTTGACTGGGAGATAACAGAGTGACCCCAGAAGCGAAATCCTGATAAATCAAGCAGGTCCCTTTTTGGTGAGAGAAGAAGGCCTTTAGTTATGTTTTACACTTTTGAGGGAGAGAGAGTGTGTCAGTGAGTATTAATAGCTGGAGTATAACTACGCAGAATCTGCAAAACCATCTCGGGTGATGTGAATTTGAACGTTTTGTTTATTCTTAGGGAAGTAAAATGAGTTGGATGAGAAATGAACGTTTTATTTGGTTTTATTCGTTTTGGACTTTTATTGAGTCGTTGGTTGTCCTTTTGTGAACACTGTACACTCCCTGTGATTGTGAATGTGATTTTCACTTTTCCACGAGTAACTCGGTTAACACCTCAAAAAGAAAAAACAAATCCTTTTTCTCTGAAGAACGTAATGCAATAAAATATTTTTGTGTTTCACTAACGAAATACGAAATTCTTTTTACATTGGGGTAATTACGACATTTTTAGTAGATGAATGAACAAGAATGTAACAGAAAAAGCTAACGAAGAAAAGGTGTATGCTTTCAAATTACATTGTCATATAAATTTATGATATCTCAAGGAGACATAGTTGTTTCCTTTTAAAACAAAAATTAAGCAGCTAAAATTGTAATCCCTGAATGTATAGGCATGTGATAAATTAGCATCTCGTCCAAATTTTCTAAAAGAATGTTTAATTGATACATTTAAAACATGTAAAGTTTATTGTAAAATATTTAATAGATTCACAATTTTAAATATATTAATATACTTAGTTATAATATAAAAATATAATTATAATATATTTTTTATTAATATAATTATAATTATATTTTCATATTATAATTGAATATATCAATGTATTTAAAATTATAAGTATACCAAACAGGACACCAAAATTTAAACATATAATATGCTTATATTTTTAAATTTATCATTTTTTTCATCATTTTAAGGGCCAACTAATTATTACCTCACTTAAGACTTAATTATATGATTTTTTTATTATAAAACTTATATAGACTTCTTTAATTTACAGTTAAACTATATATTACTACTAAACTTGTTTTAATAATAATATTCATAAGTGAATAAAATAATTACTTTCAATTTCAACCAATTTTAAAATGTTTATAAAATAAATGAGTATTGCAAATAAAGAATATATTCATATTATAATTTTTATAACAATTAACTAATTAAAAGACAATAATTTTTCATATAATAATAAGTTTATTTTTTAGATATATATAATATATTTTAATCAATATAAGCACTATTATATATGTAATACAAATTTTGAATAAATTGATTTTATTATTTTAAACATAAATTAAATAATTTTGAAATAAAAGCTTTAAAAATACACTTTAAATAAGTTAAAATTTTTCATTGAAAATAATTTGTATGATTAAAATTATTTTAGTACAAATAAATTTCTTCTTCATGCATTTTTTAATTCTAGAAAAGTTCGGTATAAATTTCATGAGAGTCAAACGAAGAGTATTTCAAAAAAAAAAAAATTCTGTCGTTACGCTTTCTTCATTTTTCTTAATTATCGGCACAATTGTCATACTCCATATATCAACGCACAAAGGTTCTATATATTCTATAAATGATCAATTTTATTTTATAAAAATAGTCAGTAAAAAGTAACTTCTTAAAAGGAGTTTTCAAGAAAGAGTATTTCTTTAAAACAGATATTTAAAGTGAAAGAAAAAAATATGGCTAATAAAACTGGCAAAAACCATGTTAACTCAGGGAAAAAAGGAAATGTTAAACTGATAAAATATAGATTCTTTAAAATATTTTTTATTATTCTTATGTCAATTCTGTCATAAAATCTATATTATTTTAATATCAGTATTTATATTTTTTACTAGTGTTTTATTTAAGAGAAAATTTTTATGTTGTTCCTTATGTATTTACGTTAGATTCCTTAATCAGTTAATGATATTTAGATAATTTTTTACACCTTATTCACCATATTATTAACATTGTTAATTCTCACATTTTAAAAAATTATCCACGTATTATTAGTTAATTAAAAAAATTTGATATAAGTATATAAGGAATAATGTTGTTTATTTTATTTATTCTTTATTAATTGTAATTTGCATAAAGTATGTTGTAAAAATTACACTCATAGGTGACTAAAAAATGTTTTTTTTTGGTATATTAATATATTTATTACAACTTACAACATAATAATTATGCAAAATCACATAAAGCCATCATACTTCATATTATGAACAACTTTGCTCCTATAATATCTTAGCTAGTACATATCCATCGAACGTGATACTTACGTGGGGTTTTTTTTTAAAAAAAAAAAAGGTTTACTTATTTCTTACCCATGAATGGATGTAATTTAGCGAATTAGAGTTTTTTTTATTTTTGGGTGAAATAGTGAATAGAGTTTTACTAATAATGTGATATGATAACAAGAATAATAATAATTGAACTAATTAAATGAAATACGTATACTTTTGAAGTACATTGCCTTATAATATGAATCTATCAATTATAAGTTAGTTAATTGCTAGCATGTTACCAAAAAAAAAATGGAGAGGTAACAACTGTTGGCAAATTCTGGTAAAAATTTAGCTATTTATGCAAAATTCAGCCGTTTAGATTTGGTATCACCTAGGACATTAAATTATGGAGCTTTCTGTCATGCATGTTAGCAGTTAGTGATTTGACATATACATTATAACAGTTAATACTTTGATTTATTTTTCTGTTTTTTTTATTTTTTTTAATCTTATATGACATGTGGATTGTTACTGTCAAAAAAATAGCTTTAAAAAAAAAGAGATAATATTATAAAATGGATAATTTATTATTATTATTGTTGGAGATGTTTTAGTATTTGTTTTAAACTGTTTAAATAAAATTTTCTTAATAATAACACATAATTATATTTATCATTTGTAAATTTCATATATTAATTTTTTATCTAATAATTTAAAATAAATACTACGAACAATAACATTATACAGGATTGGTCCATGTTGTATCACACTCAATGATTAATTATTTAAGGAGACATGTATTTCTCTTTAGTGCAATAGAAGGACATGTGCATTTCATGTTTTTATCACATTTAATGCTTAGCTATTTAGGAATCCATGTAGTTGGGAGTAATTAATAAGTGTCCTAAATTGTTTGACAAATAAATGAGATTGTTTCTGTACTATATTGTTGGTACAACATAGAGGAATGATTTCTTACATTACTCTGAATTTTGATCTAATGATCTATATATATATATATATATTAATATCATTTTAAAAAAATTTGTGGACCATTTGATTAAAATTCAAGGATCCATAGCAGTACTGGAAAATTTACAATATTGCAGGAGATCCTGCCACGTAGAATATAACAATATGGTTAACAAATAAATTTTTCATGCACATCAATTTAATCATGGTAGGGTATATTTTTCCCTTAATAAAATAGAAAAAAAATAGAAGCTATGGTTTGAATAAAAACCTCTACTTCCTGAAGTAGAATTGAAGATAATGTCTTGACTAAGAATAAAACTTGAGGAGAGCCAAGCAGCCTTAAGCAAACATATATGTGATTTTCAAATCTAACCAGGAGCCGACAACACCATTGGAAGGTCAGACTTAGGATCCTCTAAAGTATGAAACTTATAAAGTACCTCTAAAATTGAGAGACAATTGGGAGTGCGTTGAAAGAGATAAAGGAGACTATACACACACCTTTACTTCTTATGTCACACTCTGTATAGCACTTTACACTTTGAGGATCCAAACCCTTGTAAGGTCATGACAGTTAAACTATCATAAGGCAGCCTAGCTACCACATTTTATGGGCGTACAAAAATTGGTTTAAGTTGGGTTTTTACTTAATTTGAGGCGGTTTTGATATGGGAACAATTTTCAAATTTAATTTGATAAACCTTGATTTGTGACTGGGTTGAGTCAAATTAAACAAAGTCTTATAAAAAAAATTACCTCTTTTTACACATTTGAAGATAAAAATTTATAAAAATAAAAGAGTAGTATGTATTTAAGGAATGTGATACTCTATATTGATGAAAGTGACTCATATTCATCCAAAACTATAAAAGGTAACTATATTGAATAAAAACACTCATATTGTAATAATTTTCTATTTTAAAAAAAGGGAAACTAGGGCTAGGCCAAACTAGGCATTTACCTTGTTCTAACATCTAATGCGACCCAAAACTAAGTCTTTAGTGGATGATTTGGTTAATGAAAAAATATAGTCTGACTTGTATAGGTTAAACAGGCCAAATTGAGTATTGTGTACATTTAACCATAGTTGCTAGGTTTATTACATCTAATGTGATCTCTTTGTAGATAATGTTATCATTCTCCCCATGTCAAGCAAGACTGGGCAATGATTATTTTATAAGTTGGACTAGAAAAGGGATGCATAAGTTAAAATGACACGTAGACAAAATATCTTAAGGTTTTAGGTCAAGGTGTGGTGTCATGCTAATATTATATACCATTTTCAAATCCAATCAATAATATTGTTTGAAAATATACCTCTGGAGCCATTGTCCCAATAGTAGGATTAGAGCTTTTATTAGGAGTTGCGATATTAGCCAACAATATTAAATAATAAAAAAAATTAACATAAAATATTTATATAAAAAATCATTTTGTATGAGAGAAAAACTATGGACAATAATAAAAAAGATTTTCATTAACTCAATAGATTGTATAAACTTTTTTTTGAATGTAAAAAGTAAACAATCAAACTCTCTTTCTTTCTCTCAAAACAATAAAATATACAATTATCTCTCTTATAGAAAAATAACTACTCACTCTTTTAACAAATGAGATTTTACTATTATTACAATTATTCACACTCTAATATAAAACCCCAAAGGAAAAAGTTATACTTATAGAAATATTTTTTAAAATTTGTCAACTTTATATTCTACTTTATCAAAAGATACAAATATTATCTTTTACTTTGACAAGTGTAGAAAATATATATTTTTTAAACTTATAACACAGGAGGAAATCTTCATCTTCGTTAAAAATTCTTCTTTATTATATGTAGAAAATATATATATATTTTAAAACATTAGGCAACATCTTAAACTAAAACCTTAAAGTATAAGATCTAAGATTTCTTTTTTACTTATACTCCTCACAATAACTCAACTCAAATATAAGAAAAGAATAATGTGAATCCTGAGATACCAAACTACTATCACTCCCATTCATTTATGAATTAATAGTAGTCATCCTAGCAGGCAATAGCTATTACTAATAAACACCATGCACCATCAAAGCCAAACAAGTCATTATCAACTTTGTAATCTAAAGTGAAGAACTCATGCTCTTTAACACTGGCTATATGATCCATCTTGCTATTATTAAGATTTTGTTCAACTACATTTATACATCATAATTGCATGCACATTATTACATGTTTGATTCCTTTTTTCTTTTTTTGACTCGAGCATCTTCCATGTTTTTAATTGTAAGGGTTAACAGATGCAAGTCTACAACCAGAGATTTTAGTGCCTACAGTGATATAAAATAATTTTAAAATTTTTAGTTCAATCTTAGTATTTTCTCTAGAAATGACTAACAGTTCAAATTTTTTAAATTTTATTATTAAATACTTAAAATTAACACAATTTTGACCTTCAACTCTAGTGAATGTGGATCCCTATTTTATATCAATGGGTTCAGTTCTTTAACAAAATTGCATATTGTACTAGATTGTATATTAAACTGTTAGTATATCTTTATGTATCATAATAATTTTTCAAAAAAATAACATTTATTAAATAAAAAACCATTTTGGTCACCACATTTTGTTTGTGTTAATTTGATTATCTTCAAATTTACAATATCAAATTTGTTTTAAACAAATTTTAAAGTTACTATAACAAATTAGTTATTTACTTATACAGTGTTAAAATAAAAGGTTTTATTCTGATAACTTTAAAATTATTAAAAAATTATTTTGATAATATCATATTGCAAAAGACTAAATTGGCACTGGTATGAAAAAGTAAAGATTAAAATGTTTTTTTTTTAATTTATTAAAAATTAATTAAAAAACAAACCTAAATCGGAGGCGCAAAAAGACAGAAGATCCCTTTGGGAATGAACTTGTAAATACCACATAGAACATATATACTTGTAAAAATTAACAGACATGGGTATAAGAATAAAGAAAAGAGATCCTCAACCTAATATATATATATATATATATATATATATAGTAGATTAATCTATTATTATTATTATTATTATTATTTAAATGTTATTGTTATAATATAAAAGAAAGAAGAAGCGGTGGGTGGGGCAGGGAAGAAAATGATGGGGTAGGGGTGGGAGGATATGGTGGGGCCAGGCTTGCCTTTTAGCCGGGTTGCCTCCAACGTTCCACTTCCATTCACTTTTTCTTCTGCCCCAAAGCCACACATCATGGGACGGTGCCATTTCTATTTACATCTCCCGTATGCCTTTTCGCACATGTCAATGATGTCTCACTAGTTGATTTAATATATTAGTATTAATTAAATTATTTTTTAATAATTTTTATTTTATTTTTTAAAATAATTTAATTAAAATTAATATTTTAAAATTAACTGTCACATAAATATATTAATATTAATTATTTTTTTTCCCCAAAATGTGTTCCCTTGCCTTTTTTCACATGTGATTTGGATCCTTTTATTTTTTATATTTTATTCTTTTGATTATGTTAGAGAGAGATGAACTAAAGATATATGAAATTTACTATTTAAGTAAATCTCACATCAAGCTATCATTCAAGTAAATCTTATTATTTATGTCTCTTCTTAATATAACAGAAAAAAAAAAGGGGTGATCTAAATTTGTTAATGACGTCACACTCATATTTAATGCCTTGCCATTCACCACTCCTGAATAGTAATATATATTTATGTGGTAATTAATTTGATAATTTTATTTTTCTGATTGAATGAATTAATTAAAAATAATGCATCAAATTAGCTATTAGTGTTGGGCAATATATTCTCCTCTAGGATTCTATATTTGCATGTGTCCTCATGTCTTCTCACTTTCTTGATGATCTATCATTATATAGCCTTTTGCCATGCCTGGCGCCACGTTGAAAAGATAAGTAATTGCACGCACAAGGTTAATTTACACACTATTTTTTTAGAGTGATTGATGAACAATTACATAATTGGACGATTGTCTATTTGCAATAATTAATGTCTAGCTTCAGTGATTTTTAGAGATATACGAGCATAGACTCTTTGCAATTGGGTCCAGGGAGCAGTCACATACAAGAGGAGGATGATTTTTTTTTTTTTTTTTGGTTTTGAGTAAACCACGGTTTTAATTTTTTATTTATCAGTCTAATGTTAATTTTAATTTTTATTCATATGAATGTTAATATATTTAATTTAAATTTTGTTAAAATTAAGATATTGTACAAATGTTCATGTTAATGAATGACTAAATTAAAATAAAAATTTAATAAAAATTTAAATTAAGAACAAATTGATAAGTAAATTAATAAGGCAAAGTTTTACTCACTTTATTATTTTATTTTTTAATTTTTAAAAATGATCAAAGATGCTAATTGAGGATCCTTAATTGTAGATATACGTGATAGAAGAGGAAAAATTTATTATTTTAGTCATTTGCTTTTTAGTTTAGTTTCACTTTAGTCCCTAATAAATCTAAAGTCTCAAAATGAGTTTTCTATAAATTAAAATTTTAAAAATGGTCCTCCACGAATTTAAATTGTTAAAATGATCATTCATAGATTAAAAATTCTAAAATGATTTTTTACTTTTTAAAATTTGACTCAAAATAATCTTTCTTAATTTCATTTAAATAGAAATTTCCTTGAGACTAAATTCAAATATAAAAAGTTATTTTATGACTTTTAATTTATAAATGACTAACGTGAAACTAAACTCAAGTAAAGATGGCCAAAATGATATTTTTTCCGTCAAAATAAAAAAGTGTTGAGTTTGAAATGGACAAGTCAATATGAGGTAGGGAGGAAAAAGCAATACGAGAATGAAAAATGTCAACATAATTAAGTAAAGACCAGAGGAAGTTTTCATAAAGATTGGGTTAGTCAATTAAGGAGCCGTTATAAGTCATTAAGCTCGAGTGGCTGGCTAAGTGTGGTTGGTAATGCTATGACGTAGCGTAACGGCCAAATGCTCTAATGCGCCGATCAATGAGCCGGCGTGGGGAGTTGGACCGACTATTGAGCTTGATCCAATTTTGATTATCAATTATATAATTAACTATATAATTATCAAAACTATTTTCATATGCTTAACGCAATAAATAAATAATATTGTCATGACTTATATAAATGAAGGTTTAGACATCTAAAAGAATATTTGTTTTACATGCGTTAGTCTTCAATATACTCTTCAGTTGGTAATTTTATTGATAATAAGTGTGTCTTTGAATTAAATTTTGCAAAATTAATTTTGAATCATTTTAATTTATAATATTGATTCTGGTTGGAAGAGAGTTTGTATAACAATTTAGAAGTTTTTATTTTAAAAGTAAGTTCCGTCACCAATATAATTCATGTAACACAGAAAAGCAACTTTTTTCTTATATATATATATATATATATATATATATATATATATATATATATATATGAGAGTTTGAAAAATAAATATGATTAAAAGAATTCACGTCGAACCAAACAAATTTACATTTTGGTGGATACCAAACCGAACACACTTTTAAGTAAATAAAATAACTACTAAGAGGAATATCTAATTTTAATTTATGACTTGTCATTAAATTATTATTTGAGCACTTATTCATAATATTTTTTAAAGTGAAATTTTAATTTATAGAAATTGTCACTTTTAGTCCATTCGGGTAAATTAATAAAGTTTAACTCTAGAAATTACATATGATAATAATCTCAAAATTGAGGGAATTGAAAGTGAGAATTTCTAATAAATAATAGATCAAACGAGATAATTTTAAATAAGTAGAATATAATTTTAAAAAATAAAATGAATGAGAAATAAAACTAACAATTTAGTTCTAAAGTAGGGACTAAAATAATATTTTTTTTCACACTACAAGTGAAATGCAAAAGTGAATAATTAATGAAATGAATAGTTTAATTAATTAATGGAAGCATGGGTGAAAATAATATTATTTAATTTTGAGTGGTAGGGCATCCCATGTTGAGGACCAAAAGTATGATATAGTCGTTAAAGGCATTCTTCCTTGCCTCAAAAAAGAAAGTGATTCCACAATCATTAGCAGCGCTTTCTCTTTTATTCCCCATCGCTTCCATTACTTTGCTTCACCATGTGTCCCCAATCCCAAAAGTATACAAACATTAAAGCATTGTGATATCTTTGGTCAATGATTTACCCTGCATTTTTACCCTTTCACTAACTCATGAAACAAAGTTTTCAGATATGGAAATCATTAACATAATATTACGGTGAAAAATATAATTTTCTAATCTTATTTTTAGTTTTAAAATCAGTGTAGTTTTCTAAAAATAAATTTTTTTAGAAATAACAATACTCCAAAGATCAAAATAGATGTTGGAAAGATCAAATTACTTCATTTTTTGTAGGACTAAATTGATCTTAAAGACAAAAGTGAACAAATAAAATTACCTTTTTTTTTAATCTAAATATGATAAACAGTGATTTTTTGTCTAGGGTAGAGTTGATTTCCGTTGCATAAAATTTTTTAATAAAATTACAAGAATTTCTTTTAATTTTTAAAAAGAGTAAAATATATTGTTAACATTTCACTAATAATAAAATTATCATTTTGATCATTTATTCATTTAAATATTTAAAATGATCTTTGTTTATTAAAAAGTGTTATGCTTGGTTCCTTATTATAACAAAAAAAAAAAAAACCAAATTTAATTTGTCTTTTAAACCTTAAACTTTAAATTCAAAGACTAATTTGGTTTTTTTTTTTAAAGTAAAAAATTAAATATGATATTTTTCAATTAACGAGAACCATTGGGATTATAATAAATAAGAGATCAAAATAGTAATTTTATTATTTTTTTAAATTTTAAAGAATTTTTTTATATTCTTATATATATATATAATTAGTTTAATTTAAATTTTTTTACTAAATTATATTCTATTAACCTAATCTATATTTAGGTTAATGAAAAGTATTTTAATAAAAAATAAAATAATACTCGATTATATTATAATGTAACTTTTTGTTAAACTAATGGAGGATATTTTAATAAAAATTTAACATTTGATTAAAATAAAGTATAACCTTTTATTTTTAAAATATTATAAATTTTTAAAATGAAAATTAAATTTGTATAATTTTAGCCAAACTCAAACAGTTTGATGTTAGGACAAACAAAACAACGCAAGACAAAATCAGAAAATTGAGAATCCCAATACGGATTTCAATGGGTAAATTAGTATAAGATAAAAGGAACAAAGAAAAGACGAGAGAAAGGGTCAAAACATAATCTATAGCTATGATTCATGAATATAGGTTTGAAATTTAAGTCTATACCATTTTGCTTTTGATAGGAAGAGAGAGAGGCAGCTTAACGGCAATAAAAGCTCCTTCTATGTTCTATGTACAAGCCTATGAAGCTAGGGACACATGCTCGATTGCATTCGTTCTTGGTTATTAATTTTTTTATTTTCTATATATATATATATATATATATATATACCTCTCTTTTGGTATTTTTACTAAATAATTTTGGTTTTGTCAAACTATTTTCTTCATCAAATCTTAAATAAATTACCAATTAATATGATGGAAGAAGATATCTACACACGTGCATAGAAAAATAGAGACAGGGCATATACCTACAAATGTTATGGGTTGGACTCATAACTGGTCAAACTTGATAAACTTAGACAATCTGATTCAAACCTTGATTATATCAAATCGGAATTAATCATTTCAAAATAAAATTTTTTTATAAGTTTCACTCGGTCAATGCAGATTATTTGCATCCTTTGGCACTATCATTTTTTAATAAATAAATTGATTGTAAAAGAATATATAAATCAAACTATTATAAACGAAAATGTGAAGTGAATAACTTTTTATAATTCTCATGTCTAATATGTTTATGTATTTTTCTTTTTCACAACTTAGTTTACATATTATAGAAAACTGAATGTACATAATATTATTATTTTTTTCTTTTTTTGCTTTTTACCTAATTCTCACAACTCATATTTCCACTTACTTACTTAAGTAGCATTTTCCATATGTCATGAAGGCTTTTATGATTAATAAATCTCCTCCATGCATAGCCACTAACTTTGGTTTAAGGCATTCTTACACATTCCACATCCTCATCACATGTATCCAATTGAATTTTTATATTCTGAAAGATTATCATAGCTATAATATTCTATGTTATATATATATATATATTTTTTTATAACAGAGTTTAACAAATAAAGTATTAATATTTACTACTTACTCATATAATTCTTTTACCAAAAAAAAATTTCTTGAACTAGAGTAAATTACATTCAGTCCAAAAAAAGAGAGTAAATTACATTAACCTCATTTAATGTTTGACTAAATTACCCTTTAACCTTAAACCCCTATTTATTTTATGTCAACAAAAATATAAAATAAAATTATATATAAAAGTTTAAATTAGAAGGGTCCCTAATTGCCTCCCTTCAATCCAGACTTGTGTATAAGGTAGAAGATAAATGATTGATTGCATTGGTTATTTGGTTACAATTTTTGTTTATTGTAATTAATATATATCTATCTTAACTTACAAATTTCTAATTAATCAATTGATGACACAAGTTTTTTTTTTTTTTTCATTTCTGATGAGTATATATATATATGGGAAAGATATATTAGTGATTGTAATAGACAAAGGAAAGGCGTATAGACACCATATTACTTAATATGAACTTGGTCCGTGAAGATGCTCTACTAATTATTTAGTTTATATATGCTCATGTAATTAGTTTACATATCATAATTAGGGTTTTTATCAAACTCTTTTCTTCATTAAATTCTAAATAATTTAGAGAAAGAGAGGCAAGAATCACCTGCATTAGAAAATTCTTACCATAAACTATTGAATTTTTATTTAATAATTAAAATTATTTATTTTTATAATATCTTGACCATTAAAAAACTTTAACGATTCAAATTTAATACTTTAAAATTGCAGCGATCCTGGAAAGAGAAAAAGAGAGGGCATATACCCTTCACTTGGGAATGGTTTGGGGACAAAGCAAAGAAAGCATGGGTAATGCAAAGGATTCACATGGGGGCACAACATTTGTATTTTTTTTAATTAGATGATTTATTAAAACAATATATAAATAAAAAATATTAAGTGAAGTACTTTATATGAATCCCATGTCCAATATGTTTATGTATACTTTTTTTAACATAGTTTACATATTTTTTTATAAACAAAATACACTCTTTCACTTCTCACAACTCATATTTCCACTTACCTTCCTTAACTAGCATTTTCTTTTTGGCTTGACAGCTTTCATGATTAATAAATCTCCTCCATGTATCAACACTAGCTTCTGCCTAAGACATTCTTATTTCATCTGCTTCTTCCATATATATATATATATATATATATATATATCAACACTTTCGTTCTAGCTTTATCATCAGCAATGACGTAAACCCATTTTTCCAGTAGAGTAATTTTTTCAGTCGTGAGATTTAAAAGAAAAACTATTACTGCTGGTGTTATTAGAGAAAAATATTATTTTAATTTTTTGGTTTTTGTCTTAGTACTAATTTAAATATTTAAAATTTTTAAATAATATCTAAAAATTCAACATTAATTAAAAGTAATCAATTATAACCTCATATTTTAAAAGATTATTTTGATATTATAAATTTATATAAAATCAAATTGACACTAAAATAAAAGATAAGGACCAAAATAGACATTTTCTCCGTATTACTATTATACCTCTATCACAAATCATTCATTAATAACTAAAAATTGCATAAAACTCATCAAATTTAAAACTTCAATAACTCCTAATGTTTAAAATTCAGAAGTGGCGAAGCTTACGTGGCTGTGGTGGTTAACCTTTCAACCAGGCACACTAGACTTCTGTACGACGACCCATTTTCCATCAAGGCCCTTCTACACTTCTCTCCCATCTCCCTTACCTTTCTCCTGATCTCATCACAACCGTCCATCAACGTCCTGATCGCCACCTCCACTGCACCCGCATGCACCAGATCCACCCCTTCCCTATAATCCACCCTAATCTCCAACGCCAATCCTAACTCCTTCACCATCTCAAAAGCGTTCATCTGTTGCTCCGCATATATCGGCCACGTGGCAATCGGCACGCCGTACCACAAGCTCTCCATTATTGAGTTCCAACCACAGTGTGACACGAATCCTCCTATGGCCTTGTGGGCCAGGATCTTCACTTGTGGGACCCACCCGCACACCAAGCCCATCTCAGCCGTTCGTTCTAAGAACCCAGTTGGGAGAACATCCTCCAGATCTCTGTAGTCCGTTGGGTCTTGTAATTGGGCTTTTGGCGGTTTGCGTAAAGCCCACAGGAACCGAACTCCGGCCCGTTCAAGCCCAACTGCTATCTCTCTCACTTGGTTCTCTTTAAGACTTCCCATGCTACCAAAGCAGAGGAACACAACGGACGTCGGGGGTTGTTGATCCAGCCAAGTCATGATCTTATCATATTGGGCCGGATTTGGATCCCACCGGGCCGGACCATCAAGGTCCAGAACAGGCCCAATTGGGTAAACTGGAGGAATTGGAATGTTACTTGTCGACAGGGATTCAAGCGCGTGTGCTTCAAGCTCTTGAACCGTGTTTATTACAATACCTTTGGTTTCCCTGTACCTCTCCGCATGGTACATGAGCCAAGACAACCCGTCTTTTGCCTTCAGCACAGAGTTAGGCAGAACGGACCGAGGCAGTGAGTTCTTAAAACCCGGAACGATGAACTCGGTCTCTGAGTCGAGTGACTCGGTGGCGAGTTGGGAAAGGTGGAGACAGAAACCGAGGAAACTCGCCGGCGATGCGAAGAAAAGGTAGGACGGGATGCCGAGCTCGGCGGCGACGTCGATGATGGTGGTGGAGAACATGTCGATGAACAGCCCGGCGAGTCGGACCGAGTCAGATTTGGAGGACTCGGTGTGGATCAGACTGAGGATTGCGTCTTTGACGTGGTTCTTGTGTTTCTGAATAAGCAGAGAGAGGAAGCCGATGGAGGAGTTGTACTGATCGGGTGTGGGGAGGTCTACGGTAGGAAGGTGGAGGAATCGAAGGGTATTGGAAGAAGCGAAGGATTGGACGTAGGTGTTGATGAGGGGTCGTTGGGGCATGGTGATGATGAGGATGGTGGCAGAGAATCGAGGGTCATGTTTGGTTAGGAGGTTAGCGAATTCCACAATAGGAACAAGGTTTCCGACGGCTGGGGTAGAGAGGAAGACCACCTCAAATCTAGTCATACTGAAGGGAGGGATGGGAAAGGAACACTTTGAAGTGGGAGATTCGAAGATGAATATCAATATCAGCCTTCATTATATGGTACGGCCAATATAGCATATATAATACAAATATTTATTTATTATATTTTTATCAAAAGTACTGTTGCCCTTCTGAAAAGTCACGACGATTTTTGTTTTATTTGTTGAATTTTGCCCCAATTGAGTGACGGAGGGGACTTTCATGTACCTTATTTTGGCATTTTTTTATTAAGTTTTTTTTCTCACTATATTGGTTTTTGAGTTCTACTTCTAACCATTTGTCGTGTCTATACCTTCCAATCATCTCGTAATTCATCACATAGACGTTACTTTACCAGTTGCTATCTTGGATTTTGGGTTCAGAAAAAGAAATATTCCTCCTCTGTCATTGGCCTCTGTATTTTGATACTTAATAATGCATTATTTTTTTTGGTATTTTAATGTTTTATAAAAGACATCTTTTAGTTTGACAATAAAAAATGTGTCATATCAAATAAAACCACTAATCTTGACAGTAACGAAATGGAATCCACCTTCAAAAAAAATAGGCTCCAATTGGTAAAAAATTAGAAGATGGGCACTCCAAAAATGACAATCTTTCAAAATTCAGTTTACAATTTTCATTCATGTTGACACTTAAAACCAAGTCCCATCCCATCAAGTGGCATACTCCGTTTCATTAGCTATATTGTCAATATGAAATGAAAATGCCATTTGGTACATGACAGTCCTTCAAAATCAATATTCCTATAAACTGTGTAGTAAGGATTGCCAGTTGTCTTCATCTGACAGCAGAAGATCTCCGCCCCTTTGTTTTATCGTATGGATAGCATCTTGCCACGTCGGTCAGACCTTTTTTTTTATAATAATTTTCCCAACGCTAAAATGACTTGCAGTTGACAGCTTGAGCCCCTGTTCGTAGCTCTTCATCTCTGTGATGCTTAATATCAATGAGTCAATTCAAATAATGCGATAGCAAAATTTGGGCTGCACCGAAAGAGAGGATGCACTACTCGACGTCCATGGCTATTTGGTAAAATTGTATTGGATTCATTCTTTTCCAAGATCAACACTGTAATAAGAACTGGATTCAAGTTTATTTGTCCCATTTAGTTTCTGAACGGCCTATAATCGAAGTTGGAAGTTGAAAAAAGAAAAAAGAAATAGTCTCTATGGGCCATGAAAATTGCATCATAAACAAAACTTCATTCAGAGAAGGAACTCATCTTCATAAAATGCAGGCATTCCAGCTTCCGTATAGACATTTCGGAGATTAGCCCCATTGTGGAATCCTTCCACTTCAAAACGCAATTTATGCTAAAAGAAGGGTTTGATTTGGGAAAACTATCAGAAATACGCAGGTCATTCACATTCAAGGAAGGTAAAATCTTTTTACTTCAAAAAGCATATTGTATAGCATTAGGAATTTTTTTCTTGGAAAAGATGGGTTGATGACGTTGCAAGATGCTAGCCTCACGATGAAACAGAGGGCACAGATCTGCTAACAGCACAGCCTGTTGCTAGATGAAGATAGCAGGCGATCCTCACTCATAAAACTCTGTTTCTATATTTTCAAATTGTATTTAAGATTTTAGTTGGTTGAGATAAGTTCCTTGCGTCCACCCAATTCATCTAAGTCCCTTGTTTAATGTGAACTTTTTTTTAAATGGTAATTTACAAATATATGTTAAGCAACAAGAGAACAACTTTTAGAATTTCTTTATAAAATTTTTTGTAGGAATAAAGTAGGAATATGAGAGAATAGAAGGATACAAATCTTCTATCTTTTGTAATCTGTCCAAAATTTTATTATTTATAGTAAAAATCTATATGAATATTAATTTTTTAAAAATTTATATCCATTAACACTTTAAACGAAAAGTTGTGTTTGTTTTGAAAATTTTAATCATTTATAAGTTTAAACAAAAATAAATAAACAAAATAATTTAAATAAAATAAATAAGTATTAAGTGCTTTTAAATATTAATATTATATAATAGCAGTTTTTTTTTTCTAATTTTATTATTTAACATGTGATGTGAATTTTCAATTACTTCATAGTCTTTAGATTTATCTTATAAAACTGAAAAATCTATCATTACATTTGCACTCTTGTAAATGCTTGTAATGTTAATGTTCATAACCTTATAATTGTAGGTGACTCTTTAAGATCCTTTTATTATACAACACTTAATCTATTTATATTCTACTACTATGTAGATTAATTTCCATTCATGTATATTAAGTTTTTATTATTATGAACGGCCTATAAATAGGGTTATATACCAAAGGATAATGTACACAAGTGAATAAAAGTTATCATTATTTTCTCTCAAATTTCCTTTTACTCTTCTTATCCTTCTTACATTTCTAGTAGTTTCATAACATGTTATCAGTACAATTCTGGTCCAAGTTTCTAATTGAGATTTTTATTTTTAGTTCATAATTTGATCAAGTTATTATTATTCAAATAGTTTTACAAGTTTTATTTTCAATATGTTTATGATTATTTTACAGTCTTATATCTAGATATTATAGTCAGACATATATTTGATAATACTCATTGGAGTATGGTTATTAATTTTATTAAAATAATGAACTAAATCTCTCATTATTAAAAATTATTTAAACTTACTCTAATCATTATTTTATTGATTATATGCCACTACTATTGCTCTATTTGTTTTATTGAGACTTTATAATGTCTAAAACTTTTAAAAGTTATTCTAATTATTGTTTTGTGGTAGCTTGCATCATGTCAAATTTTACAAAACTTGAATTTGCATCCCTTGATATAATTGACAAGAATTATTTATCCTATATGTTAGATGCTGAAATTCACCTAGATGCTAAGGGTCTAAGTGAATCTTGGTTGGAAATGAAGCATCTAATCAAGGCAAGGCAAAAGCAATGATTTTCCTTCTTTATCATCTACATGAATGATTAAAAGCAGAATATCTAATAGTAAAGGATTCACTTGAATTGTGGACCAACTTGAAAGAATGGTATGACCATCAGAAAATAGTAATACTACATAAAGCTCGTTATGATTAGATGCATTTATGGGTACAAGATTTTAAAACTATAATTGAGTATAATTTAACAGCTTTTAAAATAAATTCTCAATTAAATTTGTGTGGAGAAAATATTACTAATGAAGACTTGTTAGAAAAAAAAACTTTTAAACTTTTTATGCTTCAAATGTACCTTGCAATAGTAATATCGTGAAAAGGGCTTCAAAAAAGTACTTCTAATTAATCCATGACTTTTGGTAGTTGAGCAAAATAATGAGCTATTAATGACAAGTCATGAAATTCGTCCCACTGGATCAGCTCCATTTCCTGAAGTGAATGCAACTATATATAATAATTTTGAAAATGGAAAAAACCATGGATGTGGTTGTGGCTGTGGTTGTGGCCGTCGATGTGGTAGGGGATGCAATAATTACCATTATCGTGGTGGTACTTATAATAACTTGAACCACCAAAAGAGGAACAATAATGAAGAAATGAAAAAAGACAAGGATGCTTAAAATAATCCTTCAAAAGAAAATTTATGTTATAGAAACCAGATACTTCCCATTTTAGAATTTTTAGATGTAAGGTAAATGTGCCAATTGCTTTACCACATCGCACAAAGATGGGTCCTCAAAGGAGGTTGGAAATATATGTTGGTTATAGATCCCCTTCAATAGTTAAATATCTTAAATTATTAATTGAGGTTTATTTACGATATGATTTGTTGATGGTCATTTTAATAAAACAATTTTCCTAACATTAGTGAGAGATAATAAGTAGATGGGAAAAGAAATTACACGAAATACATTATCATTATCTCATTTAGATTTATATTCAAAGCAATGTGAACAAGAAGTTTAAAAAATAACTCACTTGCAAAATGTTGCAAATCAACTACTAGATGCTTTCACTCACCTATAGAGAATTACCAAATCTCATATACTAGTTGAAAATGCTCCAATTTGAATTGATTCCTAGTAGGACAATCTTTTGGTGTAAACAAAAGTAAGCCACAACTAAAGCGTGGATGATTCCAAAAATAAAAATCCTCGAAAAAGGAAAGGAACATATAACCAAGATAGTCAAATAGAGAAGACAAATACTCATGAAGACACATATGATACTCTTAAAGAGATTGATGACATAACTAATCATAAAACCCCATAAGATGTTAAGGTACTTGAAAAAAATAAAGAGATCTCTATAAGTTATGTCACTACAAGAAAAAGATGGAACTAGAAAAATATAATTGTTGACAACATATTTGTAGACAATGTTGCTGTTGAAATTATGAAATAGAATAAGGATATTGAACTTTAATCTGTTAAAGAATGTAGACATAGAGATGATAGGCCAAAATGAAAAAAAAATGCAATTCAAGTTTAATTAAATTCACTTTCAAAATGTGAAGTTCTTGGGCTCATCAATCAAACACGAGAAGGTGTAAAACCAATTGGATACAAATGAGTATTTGTACAAAAATGAAATGAGAAAAATGAAGTCATTAGATACAAAGTACAACTTGTAGTACAAGGGTTTTCTCAATAGCCTAGAATTATGATGAGACATATTCTCCTGTGGTGGGTACATGAAAAACTTGATATGCGTTTAATGGATATTGTTACAACTTATTTAGATGGATCATTGGAAAGTTAATATATATATATATATATATATATAAATTGCCATAATTATATAAAAATTTTAGGGAAAATTATTCAATATGTTTACGCAAATCATTGTTTGGATTAAAGCAATTTGGGCATATGTGGTATAATCATCTCAATGAATATTTATTGAAAGAAGGTTATAAAAATGATCCAATTTGCCCTTGTGTATAAAATGATATGTATCAGAGTTTGTCATAATTACAATATACATTGATGATTTAAATACTATTGGAACTCCTAAAAAGCTCCAAAAAGAGTTAATTGCTTAAAGACAAAATTTGAGATGAAAGATCTTGGAAAGAAAAAAGTTCTACCTCATTTTATAGATTAAACATTTAACAAATGAAATTTTCCTTCATCAATTTGCTTATATTGAAAGCATCTTAAAGTGATTCTATATGGATAAAGCTAATCCATTAGGTACCCCAATGGTCGTGAGATCACTATATGTGAATAAAGACCTTTTTAATCCTTATGAAGTTGATGAAGAACTTCTTGGTCTAAAAGTACTATACCTTAGTCCCATAGGAGCTTTAATATATCATGCTAAGAGCACACGACTTGATATTTCTTTTGCAGTAGGTTTGTTAGCAAGATTTTGTTCTTTTCTAACAAGAAGACATTAGAATGAAATTAAACATTTTTTATGATATCTTTGTGGGACCAATGATATGGGGTTATTTTATTCATCTAAATCTAGATTGTAGTTAATTAGTTATGCATATATAAGTTACTTATCAGATCCACATAAAACTCGATCTTAAACAAGTTATTTATTTACATATGGGAGCATAACTATATCATGGTGTTCTACTAGCAAATTTTAGTTGCTATTCTTCAAATCATGCACGAATAATTGCAATGCATGACGTAAGTCATGAGTGTGTTTTGCTTAGGTTATTGACCCAACATATTTAGAACATGTTTGATTTTGCTTTAGAAAAGAAGATTTTAACAATATTCTATGAAAATAATATAGTATACATAGCTCAACTTAAAGATAGGCACATTAAAGGAGACAAAATGAAACATATCTCTCCAAAATTGTTTTTCACTTATGATCTTTAAATGAATGGTGATATATATGTGCAACAAATTCATTCATGTGATAATCTAGCAGATTTGGTACCAAAACATTACTAATAGTTACATTCGAGAAGTTGGTCAACGGTGTTGGGATGCACCAATTGAAAGATAGGGGGAGTAAGGATATGTTGTACTTTTTTTTTTCCTTAACCATGATTTTGTTCCACTAGGTTTTCCTGGTAAGATTTTTTAATATTACTTATTTTATTAGGTTTTTATCCCATTAGGTGCTTCCTAGTAAGGTTTTAACAAGGCCAAAGGGTAATGTTGTAAATGCTTGTAATATGGATGTCTATAACCCTAATATAAGGACTTCAAAGGATCTATAATGAGGTGACTTCCTTAGACCCATACTCATGATTGTAGGTGACTCTTTAGAATCCTTTCTTTATATAACATCTAATTTATTTGTATTCCACCACTATGTAGATTAATTTCCATTCATGTATATTAAGTTTTTCTTTATAATGAAATGCCTATAAATAGGGTCATATACCAAAGGATGATGTACATAAGTGAATGAGATTTACCCAATATTTTCTCTCTAATTTCCTCTTACTCTTCTTATCCTTCTTATGTTTCTAGAAGTTTTATAACACACACACACACACACTTTAACTTAACTTTTTAAACTACTTATATCTAACACAGTTTTCCTAAGGAAGAAAAAGTATTTTTGTTTAGTGCATGAGCTCTGGCAATCATTGAGTCTTATCATTCTCTTTATTTTTAGTTTTATATGATTTAAACTAAGAAAGACCTTGTAAATTCTTTAGTACTACAAGGTTGTTACACTATTCTAACTTTTCACCTCCAATTAAAAATTAGAATAAACTCTCTCTATTATCAAATTTAGTTTTCAAACATCTTCTACAAATAACTTACAAATTTTTTGGTGTTGAAACTTATTATTTATTTGGCTACTACCAGGGAATCATGGCAATAATTGCTTAAGCTTATACATTGAACAAAATTTGTTAGACCTAACAAAGTCCCAGTTACTTTTAGCCTGCAACATCGACAAATTAAAGGAAATTTTATTTTAATAATTTAATCATTAAATTACTTGCAATTTTTTATTGTTAAACTTAATATTATGTCATTGGATACAATCAAACATTTCTCTTGTGAGGAAAAATGCAAGTTTGTGTTAATGGAAATGGATTGGGTGAAGTTGAAAATTTTAATATAAGTAAATTTGATAAAATTTAGACCGTTAGATGAAACTCTAGTAGTTTAGATTTTAAAAAGCCGTTATAAACTATTTAATATTTATTAAAATTTAAACCAATAGATAAAAATTTAATGGTCTAAATCATCTTAAAATATAATGAATTTTGATGATTAAATGCATAGAATCTAAATGCTAGCCCTATGATTTCACAAGGCCTAATAATTATTTAATGATAACAAACCCATTTGAATAATATAATCAGCTTAAATATTTGTTTGAAATAAAGTTTAACTCATTTGGCCTAATATGCTCTTCTTTAAGCCTAAACTTCTTTATCCCAAAAATATATATGATATGTATTTGAACCAATTCTTTTAAAACCCAATTTATTTAGACAAATACATCACAAAAGACAAAATGACAAAGCTTCAGAAAAGTACATGTGTGCAAAACAGTAAACTCACTTTCGGCTAAAGCAAAAAGCTAACAAGAAAAGCAAAAGTAAAAGTGCAAAAATGACAACTCATGCAGTACGATGCAAACATCCTTTATTGCTAAGAAGCTTAACACTTTTATGTGATATAGATAAGTGAAATAAAAGGAAAAATAAAATAAAAGATGAAGAACATCAAAATTGCAAACAAGAAGCTTTGCGCATAAAACATTTTCATCATTTCTTTCAAGCAAAGCGATGAAACAAAAAGAAGAAGACATCTTGGGAATGAGGGAGTTTGACTTTTGAAAAATGCTCCTATCCTATTTGGCACTATATCTTGAAAGTTAAAACACCCTTTCTATTAGAGATATGCCCATCAGTGAGAAACATGAAGCCACCATTAGCAAAAACACAAAGTTGCTACTTCTTCCTCCATCTCCATGCCCAACGTCTCTTAGCATTAAATAATCAATTTGTTAAAAAAATGAAACAGTTATTATATCAAAACTATAAAAGGAAGCTCTGTAAAACGAAATAAGCAAGAATCACAAAATAAAAACCAGTCTGGGAGATATTTGAAAAATCATTCTCTTATGCCCAGTTTTAAGTCCCTAAGTTAAGCTTTTAAAAGCATGAGTTCTTTGAGCTTAAGTGTATCACCTCTTATAAGGGTATCCTAACACTATATCTTACTTACATCTTTCCTAAGTGAAAGTTAGTTAAGGGTAAGTTGAGTGAAATCCCAAGTGAAATAGTTTGAGGTTATTTTAAACCTTGTGTTAAGGGTGAATACTTAAAAACCCAAAATTGTAAGAGTTTAGGGTTATCAGGATTAAAACCTTATCATAGGAAAAATCTCTTATAGATTGAAAAGGATTGGACGTAGGACTGAAATTGTCTGAATCAGTATAAATCATTTATGCCTTGTTTTCAGTTAAAGTTTTTCAAAGTATTTTTCAATACCTGAGATTTTCTTTTAAGTCATTGAAAATGGATTTCAAGCACCTAAAGCTAATTTTTTAGTCACTAAGTTGTTTCACTTAAGAATAATTTTCCAACATTTGAGTTATCACTTCAAGTACTTGAATAATACTTTTGAAAATAGTTTTAATATTGAAAATTTTTTAAAATAAATACAATCAATTCATCTAAGATCACCTATTCACACCCTCTAGGTGCATTATTGCCAAATTCAACTAGCATTCACTTGCCAAAATGGTTAATTGATCTATCACATGCCAAGGTCATTTCTTTTCTTAGCCAAATATATTATACATTCAAAAAGAGAAAAATATAAAGATAATGAAAATGTATATGAAATTCACTTGTCCCCTTCCGTTCATACTCATATTCATTTGATTAAAAATAAAAAGAAACAAGAATTCAACCCTAGTGGTTCACTTTAACCCATTAGACTATAATACTCTGTACATGATGATTTTTAAAAGTTTTGGCTCCAAAATTCAAACACCAAAGTTGCTAAGTCAATCTAAAAGTTTTCTATAGGATTTCTCCACCTTCTCTGACTTATGAATTAACTTGGTATTGTTAAGTCTAAGAGTGTATCACTTAAGTGACCCAAGTGATATTGATTGAGTGATCATAATAGTGTTGATTTTATAATTGGTTGATTTGAGAGGTGGTTTTCAATGTAATTTATCATTTGATGTAAATAGTTAATAAAGAGTTATTTGATAAGAAAGAGTTATAAGATAGCAAGGATTTATTTGAAAATTAGTCTTATTCTTTACTTGTAGAAGATTTAGGCCTTCTATCTCTATCACTAATGTTAACCTAGAATTAAGTAATGTTAACCAAAAATTAAGTGAGACAAAGATATGGAAAGTCATTCCTCTTTTTCTAGAGTTTTTCTTTTAGATTTCAAAAGTCAGAATATTTGTTTTAGACTTTAAGAAATTAGGCAATAGATCATTATATATTATTTTCCACACAAATTTGATTAATCTTATATAATTTGTGAGAATTAATTGAGATTCCAAAATCTTATAACTAATGAATTCTTACATTAGAAAAGGAATAAAAAGAAATCAAGAAGTTTTATAGCTATGATTTATGCAATTTTAAGATTTGACTTGCATAATTGAAGAATTAGTTGATTTGGTCACGCGTTGTATGGATCTTTGAGAAAATTAATGTAATTTGCTATATGTTTATACATTGTAGAAGAATGGTATTTATGGGTGTAAGTAGAAAGTTGAATTGATTAATGTATTGTGGCTGTCATAATTTAGAATTGGAGAAAGTGAAAAAAATTGAATTTAGTAATTTATTATAATTTGACATGCATTGATTTTATTATATGATTTGTAACTTAATTTATTGAATTTATCATTTACTTATTGATAACATTGATAGTTGAGACTACATAATAAAACATGATATATTAGAGAATGTAAATTCATGAGTAATACTAATAATATTGAATAGTTGAATATATAATAATAACTTTATCAGTTTGTTTTGCTTTATAGGTATATATTTTAGACTAATGCTTTTTACGTTTCTTTAAGAGAGTCGTCTTTCAAACTTTTGGTACATGAAGCAATATCCTTTGCAGATATTTTTAGACTTGAGCTGTGTACGTCTTTTTTAAGAAGAGTTCCTTTTTCCTTTGCACCAATAAAATTCAAAGAAATGAAAAAAAGGCTATATTTAATCCACATATTATATTCAATGCATGAACTACATTAATTGCACATACCAAAATTTTTTGGACTGTCTATAAATTTATAAAACTTTGAAGTGAACTCCAATCAATTATGTCACACCCCAAAACTTAGAATGTGATCGACACAGATAACAAGGACAACCCTACTGTTGCAAGCCTTAAACATTCAGCATTAACCTTAACCATCAAAATTAAAGCTTCAAGGTTCATCATAATAAATTCCTCAGGTAACAATCATAGGCATCAAGGGTATTTATCAACTTAAATTATGTTGAAATTTTGGCAGAGTTTTATCTATAAATAAGACCTCCTCAAATTTCTACGATGTACCTGTCTGCCTATACCAATCAATAATAAAGAAAGCTTAGCTCTCAATTTAAATCAATTATAATTACATAGGATTTGAGGGGTCTTATCTGCGGTCACGCGATTATATGGTTAGCATGATATATCTAAATATTTATACCATAAATTAGGACAAAAAACATACAAGGAAATCTCAACCTTTGCAAAACAATGTGAGGGCACTTATGACTTATGTCCTATTTCTGATCTTGAGAATGACTCTAACTGATTATCTGAAACAATAAAGGTAAACAGGTAGCATCCCAGAAAAAAAAACATAATAACATAATGTAACTAAGAAAAGAAGAATCAAGAGAATAATTACACAATAGGCCTATTGAAGGTAAGATTATATCTGTACAAATTAAATGACTGTAAATGATATCCACCGTGAAACTTTATAAGCTATCAAAGCTTGCGTAAGCTTTGGAAAAAGCGTTAGCCATAACTTTTGTTCAACATTAACAGTGAGAAAACAATTTCTTTAAAATCATAACTGGTGATTAAAAGGACCATCACATAACATAATTTATCTGTAGTAGGCACACAACCCACAATATCATATTCATCTGTCAAAACTTTAAATAGTATCTATGAGTGTGGAATACAATACGTTATCAGATTTACATGGTTCTTGTTAAAACACATGTAAAAACCTTCTTTTTTCTATAAAATACAGTTGGCTCAGAACCTAGATTCAAAGGAGGATTATCAAAGACATCAAGCACTAGTCATGGGCTTTTGGACCATACAGTTTAATCATCTGTCGAGAGTAAACACCTCTCGGGGTAATCACTATCAGTCGAGGGTATGAATTCCTCGGGTTGTTCACTATCGGTCAAGAGCACACAACCTTCGAGGTAAATCACTCGTACAGTCGTGAGTTGCAAGCTCACGCTAAATCATCCGTCTTATAGAAGTCCTCCCTAAATCTGAGGAACTACCATACATGAGTTTTCTGCTTTCAATATCAATGCTATAAAAATAAAACTTTCGCTATCTCAATTAAAACAATACCCTTTTTTTATACAATTTACTTAACTCCATATAACTTCTAATCTTTCATAGTGAAAAGGTTTGGTCCTTATAAAAAGAAATTTTATAAAATGGTGTTAAATGAATTCTTCTCATTAGATTGAGAAAGATAATTAAAGTAACAGCTTAGAACTGCTATTTGCTCAAGATACATTATCTTTCATTCGATAAAAGAAAATTAACCATGTTTCTTTAAATCATTTCGGTCAAAAGTGTTTAAACTATCCATTATCTTTTTTCATAATTGTACAATTCTATGCACGATTTACATTCAGTTTCTAGATTTTTGTAAACCATTCAGCTAAATAAAATGATCAAACATAGCCTCTTTTGAAACCATATACACGAAAACGTGTGACATAAACAATGAAGTATATAACACTGTTGGGAGTAGTACTGTTTACCTGGTTGGTGGAATAATTTTAGCTATTCCAAATTTCTCCTTATATCTTTGAGAGTTACTTTTAAAGTAAGTCCCTATAACAAAGAATCACATGGTATTATTTTTATTCAAAAAATAGACCATAACTCTCTAATTAGAAGCTCTAAGGCCTCTCTAACTTACTTAGCAATATTAAGAATTTCATACATGTCTATATAAACTAAGTATATGCCAATAAAGAGCCTTTCACATTATTTATCCACCATAATCCCTGCATATCACATTTCAACCTTCAATATTTAATAACACTTATACTATCATACTAGTTAGATTTTGCCAATGAGCTAACACAGATGTTAAATTATCACCATACAACTTTTTGAAAAATAACACATCCTTAAATGCCAATTTTTAGTAAACTTCCTACATTGCCTAATATTATTTAGAATTCTAATTTACCATTGATTGGACATTATTTTTCCTAGAAAAAGAATTCCAAATTCAATAAAATTTGATACCTAGCTTCCTATACATGTTTTTAACCTACAGTAAAAATTTCAAGTACATATTCTTTCTTTAGGCATCCAACAATAGAGTTTTCCCTAACTGTTTTGTTATGAAATTTGGGTTCGAACAACCATGAATTTCATATTATATTCCCTATTAGTTATATTCAGAAAAATTTTCATCTTTCCATATCACATCCTTAGCATGATATGATGTTGCATACCAAATTTCAACTTGATTGGAGGCCATTTGCCTATTATTGCACTCTGGTTTCCAAAACAGTGTTGTTTATATCAATACTTCGATAAACTTAATTTCAAAAATTTCCTTCTAAACTATATCACTTTTCTATCATAACCCTTAAATAATCTAACCTCATACCAAGTTTTCACTCCATCATATTCACAATTCCAGCATTCCTTTACATTATAACCTATACCATAATGGTTTCCATTATTCAATCCTTGCACCTCAGAATTGAAACAATTAAAATTTCACCATAACAATCCTTACTTCAATGTTTCTCTTCTCAAACCTAACCTTTTTCCCTCCTTGAAACCTATTGTTTACCAAATTCATATCAAAATTCAAATTTAGCCCTAAATCAAACCCTAACCTCACTGTTCATGAAATCGCCTAAATAAGAAGCCAATTTTTTGAGTGTTAGCCACTGAAATCTTATGGGAAAGGCCGAAAATCATGCTTTGAATCATAAACAACAAAATATATGGAGGTTCCAGCCCAAAACATAACTAAACCATTTCCCCCTTTTAGCAAATACCATTGCACAAAAAAGAAGGAAGAGTCCTCGCTAAACCATGAGCTAAGCCACTGCTGCTATCATTGGAAACGAATTTCACCCCAAAACACTCTACCTGTGATAGCCAAAAAAAATGAACGGAAAGAATTCTCACCGAAAGAAGATATCCAGCGGCTAGTCCGCATCGAAAAAAGAGCTAGCAGCGGTGGCACCCACTCGTCAATGACAGCCGCAAAGGAAGAGTGGAGACACGCTGCCATCAAGGTGCATAGGTGCAGAAGGAAGAAACCATCGGGGGGTGGAAGAAAGAAGAAAAAATAAATGGGTCAAGGGGCAAAAGGATAATTTCACTTTTGTGAGTTGTCATAAATTATCAAGAAAAAATTCAAGTGATTGTCTAACTTTGAAGTGAACTCCAATAAAAACAATTTTACACTCCCAATATATATTTATAGAACTTTTACTAAAGCACTTAAACTAAATATTGAACATGCATGCATGAAAGCCTATGGAATTTTAAAAAACTACGAAGTAGCTGGACCAAATAATCTGATTATTTCTTAGAAAATTAAACTTTACATTATCTCATGGATAGATTGAACTATAACTCTTAACAACATTTATGTTAAAGTAAAGGGTGTTTATAGACCTAGTTGGCCCGACCAACCCAACTTGGCTTGATCATATTAGGTCAGATCAAAATAAAAAATTTACAATTTTTATTGGATCTGTCAAGTCTTAAATCTCTAAAATGAGGCTCAATTTAAAACTAGGCTAGGTCTCAGGTTTTACAAAAACCTATCGTGCCCCACCCGTGTTCATCTCAGTTAAAGGGAGAAAAATTGTTAAATATAACACTAAAATCAATAAAAATAATTATATTAAAGGTTGTTAAAGAGTCATTATACATAAAGCTAAATGTTTGATCAACCAAAAACTTTTTATTATTGAAATGGAACTTTCATAATAAAGGGAATATATTTTACTTATATATAATAAATATATATCTAACACAAAGTCCAAAATTTAAGATTGCATAATTGCATGATTGAAAGCTGAATTTCGCACTAGATTAAAACCTTTCTTAGGCCTCTCCCCTTTGATTTTCTACCTCGAGAATGGAAGAAATGGGCGAATTTTCAATTGTTGACCCAAAAAGTCTTCCTTCTTTTTTTTTGGTTTGGGCGAGTCAATTTGCGAAAATCTTCCCTATATCCTGTACTCGTGGATATGACACAAGACTTCAAGTGTTGGCCTACCGTCTTATGTCTTTTTGTTAGCTCCATTATGTTTATAGTGAGTAGCTGCTTTGTTTTCCTAAGAATCTGTATTGGCGGCAGTTCAACGTGGGTTAATATACTCCTATTTCTAGAAAAGTAAAAAAAAGACTTAACATCTACCTCTAAATTTTCTCATATTAACTGTATCATATTAATATATTTTTGATCCCATAACTTTGTAATATGTTTCGTATTGTTTCTTAATTTTTATTTTGTTAATTTTATATTAGATTTTACTTTTATTTTTTCATTGATTTTTTTTATTTTACCTCAAAATTTCACTTTTTATCTTTTAATTTTATTATGTTTGAATTTAGTTCTTTAATTCACAAAATTACTCAAATTAGGTATATATACAAAATTAATTAGCCAAGTTGAGCTAATCAAAAAAGAAAAAAAAATATTTTGACTAGAATATCTTGATACCCGGTCCAACTTGGCTCTACTTTTAGAAAGATTATTGTTTTTAATAATTTAGTTTAATTTTATTTTAGATAACATTTATAGAAAACACATTCATTCTTGGTTCTTTTCAAATTTGAATTTTTTTATTCTAAATATTAATTCTTTTTCATTCTATCTTCAGGGAAAAAAGTTTCTTTTTAATTAACAAAGTAACATTTTTTGTATTAATCAATTCATTATTTTGTAAAGAAACGAGAGGGGAAAAAAAAAGAAAAAGAAATAGGAGACATAACCCAACTTAGTCATTAAGTAAGCTTAATTATGTTGAATCCCTAATCTTAAAAAGTAATTTGACCATAACGATTTTAGGTCTCACACAAATCCAACTCAACCCGAGTACATCTATTATTGAATTATTTTCTTCTCTTAAAATTGTCAATATGCTTATCAATAAAAATCCTTTATGGCTTATAGGTGGGCTTCATTATGACCACTCAAACCTTATGTTCTATAAATCCGAATAGTATGCACATATTAGACTAGACTCTAATTTTTAGTGGAGCTATTGAGGAGAGACACTTAAATGGTACTTTTTAGTTGGGAAGCCATAAAGAATAAAATATAAGATATATAGGTGGAGATGGATAGGATTGGATTTAAGCCATGATCATTTGACCAAATGATTCGATGTTGTTTTATGTGCTTATATTTTACTCAAATATTTTATGTCCAAATTTTAAGAAAAAATCACATAAACACCATACCGATCAAAATGATAAGTTAATTTTATTATTAAATGTCTATTTCACTTATATCATATTTTTACATTATTTTTAAGATTAAGTGTACAATTTTAATTCCAATAATAATTTTAAACAACTATAAAGTATTCAAATTATAAGTGAAATATATTTTTAATGTATTTCATATAACTATCATTGCTAAAATTAAGAGAAAAATTCATTTTTGTCCGTCATTCATTAAAACACTTAAAATAGTCCATCACTTATTTGAAAAATATCACACTTGGCTCCTTCTTTTGAAAAAAAATTATTAAATTTAGTTATTCTACTAAATCTAAATTCTAAATTTAAAGTATTAAATTTAGTTATTTTTAAAAAGTGAAGAATTAAGTGTGACATTAATTTTTTTAATAAGTGAAATACTATTTTAAATATTTCAATACTTAAGTGATCAAAATGATACTTTTGTGAAAAGTGAGAGACTAAGAAAAATAATCCTAAAATTAATATAAAAGTGACATAAAATAGAGAATAATAATAGAATAAATTACAAGAGAGTTAAATATGACATATTAAATTATAAGATAACAAACTGTAAGGGTAATGTATCCTATTTTACAAGGAACAAAAAGAAAAATGTTTTGAAGTGCGAGTAGCCTTAAAAGCTTGATGATCGAAAGCATCATTAAAGCGGTGGCACTCACTTCAACTATGTTCTGCCATATTCAAACCTTAGACTGCCTCTTGTGTCTTGCCCTCTTCCTTTAGTCATTACTCTGTTTTGTAATCTGCACTCCCTCATCAATATGCATGCACTCTTGTAGTCCCAAGTTATACCAAACTTCAATTTTGCATATCCTTTTAATTAATACAAGTCCAGCTGAAGTTTGTAATTGACTCAACATCTAATTTTATTTTATAGTTAGATTATTTTTCAAGACTCACAGATATGATCAAATTCGATTGAGCTCACGGGTAAGTAGACCAAGATAGACCTTATTAAGTCAGGTCGAGTCTCTTTTTTTGTTAAAAAAGTTTATGAATAAAATTTTGTATATTTTGAGGGTGAAATGCTAAAAAAAAAAAAAATTTAAAAGGATAACAATAAATATATGTTCTACATAAAATTTATCATATAAATCATAAAAAGTTTTAAAATCTAATTCTCTAAAATACCAAAAAAAATTAAGATTTGAAATAAAAACTAAAATATTAAAAGAATATTTTGTTCATAAAATTTATTGTAAATAAAATAAGAATGAAGTATTTAAAAAAACATTTTAAAATAAAATCATGTTGAACTAGGTATCAAATAAATTCAAAATTTAATAAAACTATTAAAATTTTGAGCTAATTTAACTTAATATGATTGGACCAGATTGAACTAACATGACATAACAAATACATGTGCGTTTATAATTGTATCGTTCATTTATTGTGGGTAAGATAAGAAGAAACAAACGTATTCAAATTTGATTTAACAGCAATAAATCCTCGTATATAGATCAACTCATTTCTACACTCTTCTTTTTCCCTCTATATATACGAAACGAAGATCACTGCATGCAGATCACACAAAACTCCTCACTATCTTTTTCTCTCTCGCTGAAAATGGCTTTCCAAAGGTCTTTTCAAACACTGGTTTTGTTTCATCTTCTGCTTTTCTTCTGTTTGGTTAGGGCTCGCCAGCTGAAGAACCATGCGAACGTGAAAGAAGAAAAAGTAGAAGAAGAAGCAAATGTCAGAAGTGGAAAAGAAGTAGTGGTGAGTCATGAGGATCCAACAAGTAAGAACAATGAAGAAGAAAAGATGGGTGTAGGAGAGATGAATGATTCACCATCACCTTCTCTTCCATTTCCATTTCCTCCTTCACTTCCAATTCCTGGACTGCCATTTCCAGTGCCTGTTCCTGTTCCTACAGTTCCTGTTCCTATCCCTACAATTCCTATTCCAATTCCTACAATTCCTATGCCTCCATTTCCTCCTGTCAACATCCCTGGTGTTCCTTCCCTTCCTTTTCCTTCTCCCTCCCCTCCTGTGTAGCTTCTTCTCATATGTTTTCTTCTAAGTTAGCGTTTTCGTCCCAAAAAATAATTGGCTTTTCAGTTTAATCCTTCTAAAATTAATTAGTCCCTTAATAAATTTTTCCCATTTATTTTGGTTCTTCTTTTTGTTAAATTTAGAGGTCTAATTTCCGAAATATAGTCCTCTAAATGAATGAAAATAATTGGGAAATTTATTAAGGGACTATATTAAAAGAGTTACACTTTAAAGGATTACATCAAAAAGTCAATTATTTTTCATGAACGAAAACAACAAACTAGGTTTTCTTCAGGTATATGCTAGCTGTGTATGGTAATAAATTGTAATTTTAATTTGCATAGTATGGCTTGGGCTTTTGTTTCTGTACTTCTGAGGCTGTGTATGCCAAAACTTTTACTTTGTTTATCAATAAGAGAAAAGTACATGTAGACTTTGTCTAATTATTATCAGAATTATAGCTCCTTAATTAGTTCTCAAGTATAGTTGCATGCAAATGGATAGACAGTGGCGAAGCTAAGACTTGGGTTAGTGGGGCAAAAAATTTCGTTCCTTTTAGTCATAAGGGGAAATTTTAATTCATATTTTTATATTTGATAACAAATTTTTTTAATTAATTATAATTTATCGTTGCTAAAGATTTAATTTATAATGTCTAGACGGAGAATTTTGTACTTCTGTTAATTTTCTCATTAAAAAAAAAACCATCCATAACATATTAAACAAATGTATAGTTCTAAAATGAAGTAAATACTATTTGGATTCTTCATTTATTTTATTTTTTAATATAATTTTTTATTAATTGAAAATTGTCATTTTTATTTCTTGACATGTATTAGTAAAGCTTAATTTGAGAGACTACATATAATAAACATATAAAAAATAAGAGATCAAAAGTGACAATTTTTAATAAATAGAGGATTAAAAGTGACAATTTTTAATAAGTAGAGGATCTTTTTAAGAAATAAAATAAGTGAGAAAAATGACGATTTAATGATAAGTCTGAGACTGAAATAATATTTTCTCGTTCTAAAATATATTGTTTAAATAAAATGTTAGAAATTAAAATTATAAATTTACTTCTTCACTTCTATATTAATAATAAATAATATTTTTTTGAAAGAATAAATAATATAATTTTAACATCATCAATATTATAATTAGTGAGCAATTTAGTTGGAGTTTTCATATATTTGGTGGTGTTTGACTAAAATAAATATTTAATATCTATTTAATTATCAGTAGTGGGTGCGATTTGGATATTGAAATTACATACTCGAATTGATAGTAATAAGCTTAAATTTTATTTTTGGGCATTTGATGTTAAGATCCTATTTAACAAAACTTATACGATCAAATTATATAAATTTAAATAATGCAGTTTACTTTTATAAGGTGTTTGATACATATAACTTTCGGAGGCCATAGCCCCTCTCCCACCTTATAATATATATATATATATATATACACACACACACACACGCAGATATATATATATCTATATATATATATATATATATATATATATAAAAGTAATAACTTGCATAAATTTATCAAAAAATATAATTAAATTTTTACATATTAGTATAATATATTTAATATTTTATACAACGAAATACTATTGATCGTTACCTTACCTTTATAAATAATAAGTGACTTTAATAATTTTATAAGTAGTTGCCAATAGAAAAATTACAAACAAAAAATGTTTATAACTATATATTAGCAAAGTTTAAAAATAAAAATTAAAATGGTTTCTTTTTAATCTTTTTAATTGACTAAAATTTGAAAGAGTAAATATCACAATTTTTTTTATTTTTTTTATCATTCATTTACTTTATTTAAAATCTACTTTTTAAAATTTTTCTAATATAATTTTTATTTTATTTTATTTTATTTTTTTAAGTTGCTCTTTATATTTACAATGTCTCTAAGTTGTTTCCTTTTCATCTATAGCTTTAATAAATTGTTTTACTTATTATTATCATTGTCATCACTATCATCATCAATTTATTAATATATTATTTTATTTATTCATTTATACTTTAAATCAATGCATAATTTATAAATAGTTATACACCGATGGATTATATAAAATAAGATTCATTTAAAATAAGATTAAACTTATGCACAGTCCCTTATATTTTTATTATGCTATTCTCCAAAGTAGTGAGAAGCTATTAGGGTATGTTGTTTTAAATCACACTATTTACAGCAACTTGTTGGATTGTGATTGTGAAATTCTCCAAGCCCAGATAAAGTGGTTTGGACCGTTTTGGGCCTCCAAAGATCTTGGATATTTTAGGAACCTATGATATTAATTTGTATTGTTTTTTTTTTTATGTTTTATATTTGAATGAAATTAAAGATTATTTGTCCACTCAAATAAAATTATTTGCAAAATAAAATCTGTATATGCCTTTCATTGCAGCTTGACAGTGAACCATTTTTTTAAGTAATTTGTCAACTAAAATAATATTGATAAAATTGTTTATTAAAAACTTTGCCAAACACAAACTATTCAATTTTTTTTCCCTCAAAGTTCTTCTTTTAATATTATATTTCTTGAAAATTTGTTCCAAAAAAAAAAAAAACCAAAAATCCACAGCAATCCCAAATGGGTGGATCATTTAAAGAAATCACTTAAAAATCAATTGGGAAAAAAAGACATATTCGACCTCGATTTGTGCATAGTGGTTTTTAATGTAACTTGCATTGCAAATAATAAAAATTTTGAGGTGGATTTGAAAGCAAAAATAACACGGTATCTACTAAATATTTTTTTAAAAAATTTCTACTAATGAAAATTCAAATTCTATCATAGCCCAAAAATTTTTCGAAGTGTTATGTTAGAAAATCTTCATGGCAAATTCAGAAAACTAAAAGTTAAAAAATTGGATTGGATCGATTACTTTGATCAAAAAAATTAGAAAACCAATTATGGTCCCAGATCATAACACCTATGAAACCATTCAATGAAAAAAAAAAAAAAACCAGTCATGAATCAGTCAAAAAACTAATAAAATTAATAAAAGTTGATTGAGTTTGATACTCAATCAATAAAAAATCAATGTTTTATTTTTTGTCTAAATTAAAATTTTGAAATCATACCATAGAAATTTATGATATTTGATAAAATCTACCTAATTTATTTAATATAAATTTTCTGTCAAATGCAAACTATTTTAATTAATTTTTATATTTTTAAATATTTTATCTATTCTAAATAATAGTTTATAAAAATATTATATTTATATAGTTATGTATATTTAAATCATAATTCAATTACAATCAATGGATTAATTTTATCCCAATTTATTCCATAAAATCCTTTTAGCATAACATTTCTTAATCTGAATTACTTACAAAGTATTTTATTTAATTGATTTAACAATCAATATTAAATTATATATTTATATTATAACGTGTATTTAAAATTATGAATATATTAAAGATAACACCTTAATATTAATTATTATAAAAAATTTAACATTTGGTATTTAAATTTAAATTATAAAAATTAATAATTTTTTAAAATTTAATCCCATAATTATACATAATTTAAAAAATTAATATAATAATTCGAAATTCAAATAAAAATCCCGTCGAATATCTCTCCATTACTTAGTTGTCGGTGTTTAGACAAAATTTCGTTTGTTTGGTTAAACTCTAACAAACGCTTCGTACGTGCGCAACAAAGGCGTAGCGGAGAAGACAGCAAACTCGAGCTGTGCCATCAGGAAGGCTACAAATTAATGAACCTATTTAACAAATGCCAGCCCCATTAGCCTCACTGCTTTATAGGCTCAAACAGTATAAAGGAAGAAGCAACCCCAACGGCTCAGGAAGACGCCACCAAAGTAAGTTCAGCCATGGCAAGCTCTGATCCCAACAAAATGATGAGCAAAGCTGATAAGCTGTGAGTTCATCTTTCTCTTTTTGCTTTCATCTCCCTCATTGATGTGTACAGAAACTATCAAATTTCTTGGTGTACGCTTTGGTGTGCCATCTCCGATGAAATTAAATGTTGCACAAATTCGCGTAATGCGAGAATCTGGTACACGATCAATTGATTTGAATGTTTATGGTTTTGTAAAACAAACAAAACCTCCTCCCAATTAGAGGTTTTTTATCTGGGTTTTTTTCCTCGATTCAGAGGGACATATAACTGATGGGTAGAATTAATTGATGGCCTTCGATTACGCTTTTAAGTAGTTGTCCTGTGGTTGCCATGATCGTTGAAAAATGGTGCTACTACAGATTCAAAACGGTTCGGTCGTACTCTCTTCATATTTCATTAGTTACGGAGACTGTTAAATGAACTGGGTATTAATAAAGTATTTAGCTTTTCTCGTTTTTTGGTATCATTTTAGGTACTAGACAACTACTTATCTACCCTGTCAGATGTAATGTAAGCTACGTCTTTGTAGCTTTTCTTCATGTATAATAGAGGTTGAAAATAAAATAAATTTACTTAGAAACAGTTTCTAAATGAAAATGTATGATTCATCGGGATTGATATTTCATGACTTTATTAATCTTTGTTTTGAATTACTTAAGCTATGGAGTAAGCCATTGATGCAACTTGCAAGGGCACGTGTTGTGTTATTCTCTTTCCATGAAGTTTGTTAATCTTTTATTTTCTTTTATCTCAGAACTAAACTTACCCTTACAAGGTGGAGTGCAGATTGGAAAAGTGCTACTGCCCTCTATGAGCAGGCCGGTAAAAATATCGTCCTTTTCTAAACTATTAATTGCACGTGCAAGTAACTTACCAGCCAGTCTATCAAAACGAGAAATTTAGGGGGAAAAAAAGCACGTGGTTAAATCTTCTAAACTCTTATTCAATAATGATAATAGCACCAAGAATTGTAATTGAGATATAGTTTCAGATTAATTACTGTGAACGAGGAGCCATCCCACTAGCATTTCCAAAGTGATGCCCCGCTACTACCACCGGAATCCCATGGTTTCCTGCTGCAACAGAAGCTGTGTGCCTGTGAATTATAGATGCATAAGGGGTCAGAATGGATATCAATGAAAAGAGAAGTGAAAATCAATTATAATAATTAACATGTCAGTTAAGTAGTACATTGTTATAATAATCAATTACACTGTTATCAAAAGAAATGTACGATTTACAGGATGACATGAAAATATAACTTCACTTTCAGAACTTCAATCCCAAAGGAAAGGGAAAAATATCCATTAGTTTTCAAAATCCTAAATAGAAGCTTGAAATATGTAATTCAAGAATAGGGAAGAGTACTTCAAAATCATAATAATGATGCACCAAAACAGATAGAGAGAATGTAAAACACTTGAAAAACCAAAAACTTAGGAAAAGGCATATTCTCTTATAAATCCAATTAGTACATGGACCAAGTAGCTAGTCATGGTACATTAGATTCAAACATAAAACACAGTGAAAATTGCCAAAAACTCACGTGCCGTGGCCATCACCATCAAAGGGAGAAGCGTAGTCCTGAGATGAATTAAATATTCCTCTGGTTATAGCAGATGCTGCAAAATGCCGAGCCCCAACAAGCTTCCTATTGCAAGAACCAGATGGGAAATCTCGAGTAACCTCACAGACGCCAGAGAAATGAGCAGGAACAGGGTATGGATGTTGAGAATTATTGTCACCAAAACTAGGGTGTGTTGGGTCAATCCCAGTGTCAATGAACCCAATAACAACTCCTTCTCCAGCAGTTTCAAAGCCACCTTCTTGAGACCATGCACCCTGTGGCAGACCCAAGAATTGTGGAGTGTGGGTAGTTGCAGTTCTCACAGAAAAATCTAAGACCACATTAGACACTTCTCTTCTCCCCGAGAGTTTCTCTGCCTTCATGATTCAGAAATTTCAAATGTTACGAATATTACAATTACAGCTTATCAATGAATATGATAATAAAGCAATAAAGCATGGAATTTACAGAAATGGGAAGACAAACAAATTAAAACAGTAAACTAAATACATATGGAGCAGTATATACACACACACACACACACACACACACACACACACACACACACACACGCACAAACCAATAAAACCGTTAGTAATTATTATGATCAAAATTGACTAATATCAAACCTGCTGTTGGGTTACTAGCACAGAAAATCCATTAATCAAGTAGTGGTAGCTGTAGAGCTTCATATATTTCTCCCCTTTCAACACTTTCTTCAATAGTGAATCATGAACTCTGGCAATATAAGAGCCATATCTTCTGTCTGTCCTTGAAATATTTCTAAATCTATAAAACAGAAAGAGCAAATTGATCGAATTAATGCACTTGATTTCACAAATAACCTCAAAAGTATAGAAACTGAGAAAAGGGAAAGTGGGATGACAGAAAGTAAAAAGAACCAACAACATTAACACGAATAATGATCCGAATCAACAAATTCTAGATGAACTATAGTTCCTAAACAATCATTTCAGTATAAATAGTATCCACTGTTTATCCTGAAATTTAACTTCCTCAATAAGCTTCGTTGGTTTAAAAGGAGAAAAATATCAATTGAGTACGAAATACTTCGATTTGCTCGATAAACAAAGACACAGTGCGAAACAAAGAGCAAATAAATTAACAAGCAAATTAAGCACTTCATTTCCATAAATTACCCAAAATAAGAAACTATTAAGCGACACAAAAAGAGATCAAAACGATGGAAAGCAAGACACAACCAGTATCATGGCCCATTTATAAGTTTTCAAACCAAGAATTGCGAAAAAGAAATAAAAAGAACGGTACCTTGATTTGTGAAGTCTAGTTCTCCCAGAAGCACCATGATTGAAGCCGTTACGCACTCTCAATTCACTGTAGTAATGAGAAGAAGGAGTCTGTCTCAAAGTAACAATATACACAGCAGTAGTCGCCTCATCTGAATCATCCTGGCATAAGCAAGGTACCAGAAACATCCCCAAGCAAAACAAAACTACTATATGAGCCCAAAAAAGCTTCCCCATTTGGGTCTTAAGATATCCAAAACTAAAACTAAAACCCCAATAAATCGAATGCCCCTGCAAGTATGAACTCAGACTGAGAACAATTCTTCAGCAGTTTTTGTTTTCCATCTTCAAGCCCAAAATTTTCCCTTCAATTTAACAAAGGGATGTGTATATTAGGTTGGAGGAAACCCTCAAACCAGTTTTTGGTTCCCAGTTTGTAGACTAGGAGATAACAGAGTGACCCCAGAAGCGAAATCCTGATAAATCAAGCAGGTCCCTTTTTGGTGAGAGAAGAAGGCCTTTAGTTATGTTTTACACTTTTGAGGGAGAGAGAGTGTGTCAGTGAGTATTAATAGCTGGAGTATAACTACGCAGAATCTGCAAAACCATCTCGGGTGATGTGAATTTGAACGTTTTGTTTATTCATAGGGAAGTAAAATGAGTTGGATGAGAAATGAACGTTTTATTTGGTTTTATTCGTTTTGGACTTTTATTGAGTCGTTGGTTGTCCTTTTGTGAACACTGTACACTCCCTGTGATTGTAAATATGATTTTCACTTTTCCACGAGGAACTCTGTTAACACCTCAAAAAGAAAAAACAAATCCTTTTTCTCTGAACAACGTAATGCAATAAAATATTTTTGTGTTTCACTAACGAAATACGAAATTCTTTTTACATTGGGGTAATTACAACATTTTTAGTAGATGAATGAACAAGAATGTAACAGAAAAAGCTAACGAAGAAAAGGTGTATGCTTTCATATTACATTGTCATATAAATTTATGATATCTCAAGGAGACATAGTTGTTTCCTTTTAAAACAAAAATTAAGCAGCTAAAATTGTAATCCCTGAATGTATAGGCATGTGATAAATTAGCATCTCGTTCAAATTTTCTAAAAGAATGTTTAATTGATACATTTAAAACATGTAAAGTTTAATGTAAAATATTTAGTAGATTCACAATTTTAAATATATTAATACACTTAGTTATAATATAATAATATAATTATAATATATTTTTACATTATAATTGAACGTATTAATGTACTTACACTAGACATGACACCAAAGTTTAAACATATAATATGCTTATATTTTTAATTTTATCATTTTAAGAGCCAACTAATTATTACCTCACTTAAGACTTAATTATATGATTTTTTTATTATAAAACTTATATAGACTTCTTTAATTTACAGTTAAACTATATATTACTACTAAACTTGTTTTAATAATAATATTCATAAGTGAATAAAATAATTACTTTCAATTTCAACCAATTTTAAAATGTTTATAAAATAAATGAGTATTGCAAATAAAGAATATATTCATATTCTAATTTTTATAACAATTAACAAATTAAAAGACAATAATTTTTCATACAATAATAAGTTTATTTTTTAGATATATATAATATATTTTAATCAACATAAGCACTATTATATATGTAATACAAATTTTGAATAAATTGAGTTTATTATTTTAAACATAAATTAAATAATTTTGAAATAAAAGCTTTAAAAATACACTTTAAATAAGTTAAAATTTTTCATTGAAAATAATTTGTATGATTAAAATTATTTTAGTACAAATAAATTTCTTCTTCGTGCATTTTTTTAATTCTAGAAAAGTTCGGTATAAATTTCATGAGAGTCAAACGAAGAGTATTTCAAAAAAAAAAAATTCTGTCGTTACACTTTCTTCATTTTTCTTAATTATCGGCACAATTGTCATACTCCATATATCAACGCACAAAGGTTCTATATATTCTATAAATGATCAATTTTATTTTATAAAAATAGTCAGTAAAAAGTAACTTCTTAAAAGGAGTTTTCAAGAAAGAGTATTTCTTTAAAACAGATATTTAAAGTGAAAGAAAAAAATATGGCTAATAAAACTGGCAAAAACCATGTTAACTCAGGGAAAAAAGGAAATGTTAAACTGATAAAATATAGATTTTTTAAAATATTTTTTATTATTCTTATGTCAATTCTGTCATAAAATCTATATTATTTTAATATCAGTATTTATTTTATTTACTAGTGTTTTATTTAAGGGAAAATTTTTATGTTGTTCCTTATGTATTTACATTAGATTCTTTAATCAGTTAATGACATTTAGATAATTTTTTACACCTTATTCACCTTATTATTAACAATGTTAACTCTCACATTTTAAAAAATTATCCACATATTATTAGTTAATTAAAAAAACTTGATATAAGTATATAAGAAATAATGTTCTTTATTTTATTTATTCTTTATTAATTGTAATTTGCATAAAATATGTTGTAAAAATTACACTCATAGGTGAGTAAGAAATGTTTTTTTTTTCGTATATTAATATATTTATTACAACTTACAACATAATAATTTTGCAAAATCACATAAAGCCATCATACTTCATATTATGAACAACTTTGCTCCTATAATATCTTAGCTAGTACAAATCCATTGAACGTGATACTTACGTGGGGTTTTTTTTTATATATATAAAAAAAAAGTTTACTTATTTCTGACTCATGATTGGATGTAATTTAGCGAATTAGAGTTTTTTATATTTTTGGGTGAAATAGTGAATAGAGTTTTACTAATAATGTGATATGATAACAAGAATAATAATAATTGAACTAATTAAATGAAATACGTATACTTTTGAAGTACATTGCCTTATAATATGAATCTATCAATTATAAGTTAGTTAATTGCTAGCATGTTACCAAAAAAAAAACATGGAGAGGTAACAACTGTTGGCAAATTCTGGTAAAAATTTAGCTATTTATGCAAAATTCAGCCGTTTAGATTTGGTATCACTTATGACATTAAATTATGGAGCTTTCTGTCATGCATGTTAGCAGTTAGTGATTTGACATATACATTATAACAGTTAATACTTTGATTTATTTTTCTGTTTTTTTTATTTTTTTTAATCTTATATGACATGTGGATTGTTACTGTCAAAAAAATAGCTTTAAAAAAAAAGAGATAATATTATAAAATGGATAATTTATTATTATTATTGTTGGAGATGTTTTAGTATTTGTTTTAAACTGTTTAAATAAAATTTTCTTAATAATAACACATAATTATATTTATCATTTGTAAATTTCATATATTAATTTTTTATCTAATAATTTAAAATAAATGCTTCGAACAATAATATTATACAGGATTGGTCCATGTTGTATCACACTCAATGATTAATTTTTTATCTAATAATTAGTGCAATAGAAGGACATGTGCGTTTCATGTTTTTATCACATTTAATGCTTAACTATTTAGGAATCCATGTAGTTGGGAGTAATTACTAAGTGTCCTAAATTGTTTGACAAATAAATGAGATTGTTTCTGTACTATATTGTTGGTACAACATAGAGGAATGATTTCTTACATTACTCTGAATTTTGATCTAATGATCTATATATATATATATATATATATATATATATATATTAATATCATTTTAAAAAAATTTGTGGACCATTTGATTAAAATTCAAGGATCCATAGCAGTACTGGAAAATTTACAATATTGCAGGAGATCCTGCCACGTAGAATATAACAATATGGTTAACAAATAAATTTTTCATGCACATCAATTTAATCATGGTAGGGTATATTTTTCCCTTAATAAAATAGAAAAAAAATAGAAGCTATGGTTTAAATAAAAACCTCTACTTCCTGAAGTAGAATTGAAGATAATGTCTTGACTAAGAATAAAACTTGAGGAGTGCCAAGCAGCCTTAAGCAAACATATATGTGATTTTCAAATCTAACCAGGAGCCGACAACACCATTGGAAGGTCAGACTTAGGATCCTCTAAAGTATGAAACTTATAAAGTACCTCTAAAATTGAGAGACAATTGGGAGTGCGTTGAAAGAGATAAAGGAGACGATACACACACCTTTACTTCTTATGTCACACTCTGTATAGCACTTTACACTTTGAGGATCCAAACCCTTGTAAGGTCATGACAGTTAAACTATCATAAGGCAGCCTAGCTACCACATTTTATGGGCGTACAAAAATTGGTTTAAGTTGGGTTTTTACTTAATTTGAGGCGGTTTTGATATGGGAACAATTTTCAAATTTAATTTGATAAACCTTGATTTGTGACTGGGTTGAGTCAAATTAAACAAAGTCTTATAAAAAAAAATTACCTCTTTTTACACATTTGAAGATAAAAATTTATAAAAATAAAAGAGTAGTATGTATTTAAGGAATGTGATACTCTATATTGATGAAAGTGACTCATATTCATCCAAAACTATAAAAGGTAACTATATTGAATAAAAACACTCATATTGTAATAATTTTCTATTTTAAAAAAAGGGAAACTAGGGCTAGGCCAAACTAGGCATTTACCTTGTTCTAACATCTAATGCGACCCAAAACTAAGTCTTTAGTGGATGATTTGGTTAATGAAAAAATATAGTCTGACTTGTATAGGTTAATCAGGCCAAATTGAGTATTGTGTACATTTAATCATGGTTGCTAGGTTTATTACATCTAATGTGATCTCTTTGTAGATAATGTTATCATTCTCCCCATGTCAAGCAAGACTGGGCAATGATTATTTTATAAGTTGGACTAGAAAAGGGATGCATAAGTTAAAATGACACGTAGACAAAATATCTTAAGGTTTTAGGTCAAGGTGTGGTGTCATGCTAATATTATATACCATTTTCAAATCCAATCAATAAGATTGTTTGAAAATATACCTCGGGAGCCATTGTCCCAATAGTAGGATTAGAGCTTTTATTAGGAGTTGCGATATTAGCCAACAATATTAAATAATAAAAAAAATTAACATAAAATATTTATATAAAAAATCATTTTGTATGAGAGAAAAACTATGGACAATAATAAAAAAGATTTTCATTAACTCAATAAATTGTATAAACTTTTTTGGAATGTAAAAAGTAAACAATGAAACTCTCTTTCTTTCTCTCAAAACAATAAAATATACAATTATCTCTCTTATAAAAAAATAACTACTCACTCTTTTAACAAATGAGATTTAACTATTATTACAACTATTCACACTGTAATACAAAACTCCAAAGGAAAAAGCTATACTTATAGAAATATTTTTTAAAATTTGTCAACTTTATATTCTACTTTATCAAAAGGTACAAATATTATCTCTTACTTTGACAAGTGTAGAAAATATATATTTTTTAAACTTATAACACACAGGTGGGAAATCTTCATATTCATTAAAAATTCTTCTTTATTATATGTAGAAAATATATTTTTTGTTTAAACATTGGGCTACATCTTAAACTAAAACCTTAAAGTATAAGATCTAAGATTTCTTTTTTACTTATACTCCTCACAATAACTCAACTCAATTATAAGAAAAGAATAATGTGAATCCTGAGATACCAAACTACTATCACTCCCATTCATTTATGAATTAATAGTAGTCATCCTAGCAGGCAATAGCTATTACTAATAAACACCATGCACCATCAAAGCCAAACAAGTCATTATCAACTTTGTAATCTAAAGTGAAGAACTCATGCTCTTTAACACTGGCTATATGATCCATCTTGCTATTATATATAATCTTATTCAGATTTTATTCAACTACATTTATACATCATAATTGCATGCACATTATTACATGTTTGATTCCTTTTTTCTTTTTTTGACTCGAGCATCTTCCATGTTTTTAATAGCAAGGGTTAACAGATGCAAGTCTACAACCAGAGATTTTAGTGCCACTAGTGATATAAAATAATTTTAAAATTTTTAGTTCAATCTTATTATTTTCTCTAAAAATGACTAACAGTTCAAATTTTTAAATTTTATTATTAAATACTTAAAAGTAACACAATTTTGACCTTCAACTCTAGTGAATGTGGATCCCTATTTTATATCAATGGGTTCAGTTCTTTAACAAAATTGCATATTGTATTAGATTATATATTAAACTGTTAGTATATCTTTATGTATCATAATAATTTTTCAAAAAAATAACATTTATTAAATAAAAAACCCATTTTGGTCACCACATTTTGTTTGTGTTAATTTGATTATCTTCAAATTTACAATATCAAAATTGTTTTAAACAAATTTTAAAGTTACTATAACAAATTAGTTATTTACTTATACAGTGTTAAAATAAAAGGTTTTATTCTGATAACTTTAAAATTATTAAAACATTATTTTGACAATATCATATTGCAAAAGACTAAATTGGCACTGGTATGAAAAAGTAAAGATTAAAATGTTTTTTTTTTTAATTTATAAAAAATTAATTAAAAAAACAAACCTAAATCGGAGGCGCAAAACGACAGAAGATCCCTTTGGGAATGAACTTGTAAATACCACATAGAACATATATACTTATTAAAATTAACAGACATGGGTATAAGAATAAAGAAAAGAGATCCTCAACCTAATATATATATATATATATATATATATAGTAGATTAATCTATTATTATTATTATTATTTAAATGTTATTGTTATAATATAAAAGAAAGAAGAAGCGGTGGGTGGGGCAGGGAAGAAAATGATGGGGTAGGGGTGGGAGGATATGGTGGGGCCAGGCTTGCCTTTTAGCCGGGTTGCCTCCAACGTTCCACTTCCATTCACTTTTTTAAGGCCTTCGCTTTTTCTTCTGCCCCAAAGCCACACATCATGGGACGGTGCCATTTCTATTTACATCTCCCGTATGCCTTTTCGCACATGTCAATGATGTCTCACTAGTTGATTTAATATATTAGTATTAATTAAATTATTTTTTAATAATTTTTATTTTATTTTTTAAAATAATTTAATTAAAATTAATATTTTAAAATTAACTGTCACATAAATATATTAATATTAATTATTTTTTTTCCCCAAAATGTGTTCCCTTGCCTTTTTTCACATGTGATTTGGATCCTTTTATTTTTTATATTTTATTCTTTTGATTATGTTAGAGAGAGATGAACTAAAGATATATGAAATTTACTATTTAAGTAAATCTCACATCAAGCTATCATTCAAGTAAATCTTACTATTTATGTCTCTTCTTAATATAACAGAAAAAAAAAAACAAAGTGATCTAAATTTGTTAATGATGTCACACTCATATTTAATGCCTTGCCACTCGCCACTCCTGAATAGTAATATATATTTATGTGATAATGAATTCGATAATTTTATTTTTCTGATTAAATGAATTAATTAAAAATAATGCATCAAATTAGCTATTAGTGTTGGGCAATATACTCTTCTCTAGGATTCTATATTTGCATGTTTCCTCATGTCTTTTCACTTTCTTGATGATCTATCATTACATTGCCTTTTGCCATGCCTGGCGCCACGTTGAAAAGATAAGTAATTGCACGCACAAGGTTAATTTACACACTATTTTTTTAGAGTGATTGATGAACAATTACATAATTGGACGATTGTCTATTTGCAATAATTAATGTCTAGCTTCAGTGATTTTTAGAGATATACGAGCATAGACTCTTTGCAATTGGGTCCAGGGAGCAGTCACATACAAGAGGAGGATGATTTTTTTTTTTTTTTTTGGTTTTGAGTAAACCACGGTTTTAATTTTTTATTTATCAGTCTAATGTTAATTTTAATTTTTATTCATATGAATGTTAATATATTTAATTTAAATTTTGTTAAAATTAAGATATTGTACAAATGTTCATGTTAATGAATGACTAAATTAAAATAAAAATTTAATAAAAATTTAAATTAAGAACAAATTGATAAGTAAATTAATAAGGCAAAGTTTTACTCACTTTATTATTTTATTTTTTAATTTTTAAAAATGATCAAAGATGCTAATTGAGGATCCTTAATTGTAGATATACGTGATAGAAGAGGAAAAATTTATTATTTTAGTCCTTTGCTTTTTAGTTTAGTTTCACTTTAGTCCCTAATAAATCTAAAGTCTCAAAATGAGTTTTCTATAAATTAAAATTTTAAAAATGGTCCTCCACGAATTTAAATTGTTAAAATGATCATTCATAGATTAAAAATTCTAAAATGATTTTTTACTTTTTAAAATTTGACTCAAAATAATCTTTCTTAATTTCATTTAAATAGAAATTTCCTTGAGACTAAATTCAAATATAAAAAGTTATTTTATGACTTTTAATTTATAAATGACTAACGTGAAACTAAACTCAAGTAAAGATGGCCAAAATGATATTTTTTCCGTCAAAATAAAAAAGTGTTGAGTTTGAAATGGACAAGTCAATATGAGGTAGGGAGGAAAAAGCAATACGAGAATGAAAAATGTCAACATAATTAAGTAAAGACCAGAGGAAGTTTTCATAAAGATTGGGTTAGTCAATTAAGGAGCCGTTATAAGTCATTAAGCTCGAGTGGCTGGCTAAGTGTGGTTGGTAATGCTATGACGTAGCGTAACGGCCAAATGCTCTAATGCGCCGATCAATGAGCCGGCGTGGGGAGTTGGACCGACTATTGAGCTTGATCCAATTTTGATTATCAATTATATAATTAACTATATAATTATCAAAACTATTTTCATATGCTTAACGCAATAAATAAATAATATTGTCATGACTTATATAAATGAAGGTTTAGACATCTAAAAGAATATTTGTTTTACATGCGTTAGTCTTCAATATACTCTTTAGTTGGTAATTTTATTGATAATAAGTGTGTCTTTGAATTAAATTTTGCAAAATTAATTTTGAATCATTTTAATTTATAATATTGATTCTGGTTGGAAGAGAGTTTCTATAACAATTTAGAAGTTTTTATTTTAAAAGTAAGTTCCGTCACCAATATAATTCATGTAACACAGAAAAGCAACTTTTTTCTTATATATATATATATATATATATATATATATATATATATATATATATATGAGAGTTTGAAAAATAAATATGATTAAAAGAATTCACGTCAAACCAAACAAATTTACATTTTGGTGGATACCAAACTAAACACACTTTTAAGTAAATAAAATAACTACTAAGAGGAATATCTAATTTTGATTTTTGACTTATCATTAAATTATTATTTGAACACTTATTCATAATATTTTTTAGAGTGAAATTCTAATTTTTAGAAATTGTCACTTTTAGTCCATTCGAGTAAATTAATAAAGTTTAACTCTAGAAACTACGTATGATAATAATCTCAAAATTGAGGGAATTGAAAGTGAGAATTTCTAATAAATAATAGATCAAATGAGATAATTTTAAATAAGTAGAATATAATTTTAAAAAATAAAATGAATGAGAAATAAAACTAACAATTTAGTTCTAAAGTAGGGACTAAAATAATATTTTTTTTCACACTACAAGTGAAATGCAAAAGTGAATAATTAATGAAATGAATAGTTTAATTAATTAATGGAAGCATGGGTGAAAATAATATTATTTAATTTTGAGTGGTAGGGCATCCCAGGTTGAGGACCAAAAGTATGATATAGTCGTTAAAGGCATTCTTCCTTGCCTCAAAAAAGAAAGTGATTCCACAATCATTAGCAGCGCTTTCTCTTTTATTCCCCATCGCTTCCATTACTTTGCTTCACCATGTGTCCCCAATCCCAAAAGTATACAAACATTAAAGCATTGTGATATCTTTGGTCAATGATTTACCCTGCATTTTTACCCTTTCACTAACTCATGAAACAAAGTTTTCAGATATGGAAATCATTAACATAATATTACGGTGAAAAATATAATTTTTTTAATCTTATTTTTAGTTTTAAAATCAGTTTAGTTTTCTAAAAATAAATTTTTTTAGAAATAACAATACTCCAAAGATCAAAATAGATTTTGAAAAGATCAAATTACTTCATTTTTTTTTAGGGCTAAATTGATCTTAAAGACAAAAGTGAACAAATAAAATTACTTTTTTTTTAATCTAAATATGATAAACAGTGATTTTTTGTCTAGGGTAGAGTTGATTTCCGTTGCATAAATTTTTTAAATAAAATTACAAGGATTTCTTTTAATTTTTGAAAAGAGTAAAATATATTTTTAACATTTCATTGATAATAAAATTATCATTTTAATCATTTATTCATTTAAATATTCAAAATGATCTCTATTTATTAAAAAGTGTTATGCTTGGTTCCTTACTATAACAAAAAAAAAAAGAAGCCAAATTTAATTTGTTTTCCAAACCTTAAACTTTAAATTCAAAGACTAATTTGATTTTTTTTTTTGAAAAGTAAAAAATTAAATATAATATTTTTTAATTAACGAGTATCATTGGGATTATAATAAATAAGGGATCAAAATAGTAATTTTACTATTTTTTAAATTCTGAAGTATTTTATTATATTCTTATATATATATATATAATTAGTCTAATTTAAATTTATTTACTAAAGTATATTCTATTAACCTAATCTATATTTAGGTTAATGAAAAGTATTTTAATAAAAAATAAAATAATACTCGATTATATTATAATGTAACTTTTTGTTAAACTAATGGAGGATATTTTAATAAAAATTTAACATTTGATTAAAATAAAGTATAACCTTTTATTTTTAAAATATTATAAATTTTTATAATGAAAATTAAATTTGTATAATTTTAGCCAAACTCAAACAGTTTGATGTTAGGACAAACAAAACAACGCAAGACAAAATCAGAAAATTGAGAATCCCAATACGGATTTCACTGGGTAAATTAGTATAAGATAAAAGGAACAAAGAAAAGACGAGAGAAAGAGTCAAAACATAATCTATAGCTATGATTCATGAATATAGGTTTGAAATTTAAGTCTATACCATTTTGCCTTTGATAGCAAGAGAGAGAGGCAGCTTAACGGCAATAAAAGCTCCTTCTATGTTCTTTGTACAAGCCTATGAAGCTAGGGACACATGTTCGATTGCATTCGTTCTTGGTTATTAATTTTTTTTATTTTCTATATATATATATATATATACACCTCTCTTTTGGTATTTTTACTAAATAATTTTGGTTTTGTCAAACTATTTTCTTCATCAAATCTTAAATAAATTACCAATTAATATGATGGAAGAAGATATCTACACACGTGCATAGAAAAATAGAGACAGGGCATATACCTACAAATGTTATGGGTTGGACTCATAACTGGTCAAACTTGATAAACCTAGACAATCTGATTCAAACCTTGATTATATCAAATCGGAATTAATCATTTCAAAATAAACTTTTTTTATAAGTTTCACGCGGTCAATGCAGATTATTTGCATCCTTTGGCACTATCATTTTTTAATAAATAAATTGATTGTAAAAGAATATATAAATCAAACTATTATAAACGAAAATGTGAAGTGAATAACTTTTTATAATTCTCATGTCTAATATGTTTATGTATTTTTCTTTTTCACAACTTAGTTTACATATTATAGAAAACTGAATGTACATAATATTATTATTTTTTCTTTTTTTGCTTTTTACCTAATTCTCACAACTCATATTTCCACTTACTTACTTAAGTAGCATTTTCCATATGTCATGAAGGCTTTTATGATTAATAAATCTCCTCCATGCATAGCCACTAACTTTGGTTTAAGGCATTCTTACACATTCCACATCCTCATCACATGTATCCAATTGAATTTTTATATTCTGAAAGATTATCATAGCTATAATATTCTATGTTATATATATATATTTTTTTTTATAACAGAGTTTAACAAATAAAGTATTAATATTTACTACTTACTCATATAATTCTTTTACCAAAAAAAAATTTCTTGAACTAGAGTAAATTACATTCAGTCTAAAAAAAGAGAGTAAATTACATTAACCTCATTTAATGTTTGACTAAATTACCCTTTAACCTTAAACCCCTATTTATTTTATGTCAACAAAAATATAAAATAAAATTATATATAAAAGTTTAAATTAGAAGGGTCCCTAATTGCCTCCCTTCAATCCAGACTTGTGTATAAGGTAGAAGATAAATGATTGATTGCATTGGTTATTTGGTTACAATTTTTGTTTATTGTAATTAATATATATCTATCTTAACTTACAAATTTCTAATTAATCAATTGATGACACAAGTTTTTTTTTTTTTTTTCATTTCTGATGAGTATATATATATATGGGAAAGATATATTAGTGATTGTAATAGACAAAGGAAAGGCGTATAGACACCATATTACTTAATATGAACTTGGTCCGTGAAGATGCTCTACTAATTATTTAGTTTATATATGCTCATGTAATTAGTTTACATATCATAATTAGGGTTTTTATCAAACTCTTTTCTTCATTAAATTCTAAATAATTTAGAGAAAGAGAGGCAAGAATCACCTGCATTAGAAAATTCTTACCATAAACTATTGAATTTTTATTTAATAATTAAAATTATTTATTTTTATAATATCTTGACCATTAAAAAACTTTAACGATTCAAATTTAATACTTTAAAATTGCAGCGATCCTGGAAAGAGAAAAAGAGAGGGCATATACCCTTCACTTGGGAATGGTTTGGGGACAAAGCAAAGAAAGCATGGGTAATGCAAAGGATTCACATGGGCGCACAACATTTGTATTTTTTTAATTAGATGATTTATAAAAACAATATATAAATAAAAAATATTAAGTGAAGTACTTTATATGAATCCCATGTCCAATATGTTTATGTATACTTTTTTTAACATAGTTTACATATTTTTTTATAAACAAAATACACTCTTTCACTTCTCACAACTCATATTTCCACTTACCTTCCTTAACTGGCATTTTCTTTTTGGCTTGACAGCTTTCATGATTAATAAATCTCCTCCATGTATCAACACTAGCTTCTGCCTAAGACATTCTTATTTCATCTGCTTCTTCCATATATATATATATATATATCAACACTTTCGTTCTAGCTTTATCATCAGCAATGACGTAAACCCATTTTTCCAATAGAGTAATATTTTCAGTCGTGAGATTTAAAAGAAAAACTATTACTGCTGGTGTTATTAGAGAAAAATATTATTTTAATTTTTTGGTTTTTGTCTTAGTACTAATTTAAATATTTAAATTTTTTAAATAATATCTAAAAATTCAACATTAATTAATAGTAATCAATTATAACCTCATATTTTAAAAGATTATTTTGATATTATAAATTTATATAAAATCAAATTGACACTAAAATAAAAGATAAGGACTAAAATAGACATTTTCTCCGTATTACTATTATACCTCTATCACAAATCATTCATTAATAACTAAAAATTGCATAAAACTCATCAAATTTAAAACTTCAATAACTCCTAATGTTTAAAATTCAGAAGTGGCGAAGCTTACGTGGCTGTGGTGGTTAACCTTTCAACCAGGCACACTAGACTTCTGTACGACGACCCATTTTCCATCAAGGCCCTTCTACACTTCTCTCCCATCTCCCTTACCTTTCTCCTGATCTCATCACAACCGTCCATCAACGTCCTGATCGCCACCTCCACTGCACTCGCATGCACCAGATCCACCCCTTCCCTATAATCCACCCTAATCTCCAACGCCAATGCAAACTCCTTCACCATCTCAAAAGCGTTCATCTGTTGCTCCGCATATATCGGCCACGTGGCAATCGGCACGCCGTACCACAAGCTCTCCATTATTGAGTTCCAACCACAGTGTGACACGAATCCTCCTATGGCCTTGTGGGCCAGGATCTTCACTTGTGGGACCCACCCGCACACCAAGCCCATCTCAGCCGTTCGTTCTAAGAACCCAGTTGGGAGAACATCCTCCAGATCTCTGTAGTCCGTTGGGTCTTGTAATTGGGCTTTTGGCGGTTCGCGTAAAGCCCACACGAACCGAACCCCGGCCCGTTCAAGCCCAATTGCTATCTCTCTCACTTGGTTCTCTTTAAAACTTCCCATGCTACCAAAGCAGAGGAACACAACGGACGTTGGGGGTTGTTGATCCAGCCAAGTCATGATCTTATCATATTGGGCCGGATTTGGATCCCACCGGGCCGGACCAACAAGGTCCAGAACAGGCCCAATTGGGTAAACAGGAGGAATTGGAATGTTACTTGTCGACAGGGATTCAAGCGCGTGTGCTTCAAGCTCTTGAACCGTGTTTATTGCAATGCCTTTGGTTTCCCTGTACCTCTCCGCATGGTACATGAGCCAAGACAACCCGTCTTTTGCCTTCAGCACAGAGTTAGGCAGAACGGACCGAGGCAGTGAGTTCTTAAAACCCGGAACCATGAACTCGGTCTCTGAGTCGAGTGACTCGGTGGCGAGTTGGGAAAGGTGGAGACAGAAACCGAGGAAACTCGCCGGCGATGCGAAGAAAAGGTAGGACGGGATGCCGAGCTCGGCGGCGACGTCGATGATGGTGGTGGAGAACATGTCGATGAACAGCCCGGCGAGTCGGACCGAGTCAGATTTGGAGGACTCGGTGTGGATGAGATTGAGGATTGCGTCTTTGACGTGGTTCTTGTGTTTCTGAATAAGCAGAGAGAGGAAGCCGATGGAGGAGTTGTACTGATCGGGTGTGGGGAGGTCTACGGTAGGAAGGTGGAGGAATCGAAGGGTATTGGAAGAAGCGAAGGATTGGACGTAGGTGTTGATGAGGGGTCGTTGGGGCATGGTGATGATGAGGATGGTAGCAGAGAATCGAGGGTCATGTTTGGTTAGGAGGTTAGCGAATTCCACGATAGGAACAAGGTTTCCGACGGCTGGGGTAGAGAGGAAGACCACCTCAAATCTAGTCATACTGAAGGGAGGGATGGGAAAGGAACACTTTGAAGTGGGAGATTCGAAGATGAATATCAATATCAGCCTTCATTATATGGTACGGCCAATATAGCATATATAATACAAATATTTATTTATTATATTTTTATCAAAAGTACTGTTGCCCTTCTGAAAAGTCACGACGATTTTTGTTTTATTTGTTGAATTTTGCCCCAATTGAGTGACGGAGGGGACTTTCATGTACCTTATTTTGGCATTTTTTTTATAATTTTTTTTCTCACTATATTGGTTTTTGAGTTCTACTTCTAACCATTTGTCTTGTCTATACCCTCCAATCATCTCGTAATTCATCACATAGACGTTACTTTACCAGTTGCTATCTTGGATTTTGGGTTCAGAAAAAGAAATATTCCTCCTCTGTCATTGGCCTATGTATTTTGATACTTAATAATGCATTATTTTTTTTGGGTATTTTAATGTTTTATAAAAGACATCTTTTAGTTTGACAATAAAAAATGTGTCATATCAAATAAAACCACTAATCTTGACAGTAACGAAATGGAATCCACCTTCAAAAAAAATAGGCTCCAATCGGTAAACAATTAGAAGATGGGCACTCCAAAAATGACAATCTTTCAAAATTCAATTTACAATTTTCATTCATGTTGACACTTAAAACCAAGTCCCATCCCATCAAGTGGCATACTCCGTTTCATTAGCTATATTGTCAATATAAAATGAAAATGCCATTTGGTACATGACAGTCCTTCAAAATCAGTATACCTATAAACTCTGTAGTAAGGATCGCCAGTTGTCTTCATCTGACAGCAGAAGATCTCTGCCTTTCGTTTTATCGTATGGATAGCATCTTGCCACGTCGGTCAGACCTTTGTTTTTTTAATAATTTTCCCAACGCTAAAATGACTTGCAGTTGACAGCTTGAGCCCTGTTCGTAGCTCTTCATCTCTGTGATGCTTAATATCAATGAGTCAATTCAAATAATGAGATAGCAAAATTTGGGCTGCACCGAAAGTGAAGATGCACTACTCGACGTCCATGGCTATTTGGTAAAATTGTATTGGATTCATTCTTTTCCAAGATCAACGCTGTAATAAGAACTGGATTCAAGTTTATTTGTCCCATTTAGTTTCTGAACGGCCTATAATCGAAGTTGGAAGTTGAAAAAAGAAAAAAGAAATAGTCTCTATGGGCCATGAAAATTGCATCATAAACAAAACTTCGTTCAGAGAAGGAACTCATCTTCATAAAATGCAGGCATTCCAGCTTCCGTATAGACATTTCGGAGATTAGCCCCATTGTGGAATCCTTCCACTTCAAAACGCAATTTATGCTAAAAGAAGGGTTTGATTTGGGAAAACCATCAGAAATACGCAGGTCATTCACATTCATGGAAGGTAAAATCCTTTTACTTCAAAACGCATGTTGTATAGCATTACGATTTTTTTTTTTGAAAAGATGGGTTGACGACGTTGCAAGATGCTAGCCGTACGATGAAATGGAAGGCACAGATCTACTAACAGCACAGGCTGTTGCTAGATGAAGATAGCAGGCAATCCTCACTCATAAAACTCTGTTTCTATATTTTCAAATTGTATTTAAGATTTTAGTTGGTTGAGATAAGTTCCATGCGTCCACCCAATTCATCTAAATCCCTTGTTTAATGTGAACTTTTTTTTAAATGGTAATTTACAAATATATGTTAAGCAATTAGAGAACAACTTTTAGAATTTCTTTATAAATTTTTTTGTAGGTATAAAGTAGGAATATGAGAGAATAGGAGGAAGCAAATCTTCTATCTTTTGTAATCTGCCCAAATTTTTATTATTTATAGTAAAAATCTATATGAATATTACTTTTCTTCTAAAAATTTATATCCATTTAAACTTTAAATGAAAAGTTGTGTTTGTTTTGAAAATTTTAATCCTTTATAAGTTTAAACACAAAAAAAAAAAAATAAACAAAATAATTTAAATAAAATAAACAAGAATTAAGTGCTTTTAAATATTAATATTATATAATAGCACCTTTTTTTTCTAATATTATTATTTAACATGTGATGTGAATTTTCACTTACTTCAAAGTCTTTAGATTTATCTTATAAAACTGAAAAATCTATCGTTACATTCACACTCTTGTAAATGCTTGTAATGTAAATGTCCATAACCTCATAATTGTAGGTGACTCTTTAAGATCCTTTTATTATACAACACTTAATCTATTTATATTCTACTACTATGTAGATTAATTTCCATTCATGTATATTAAGTTTTCATTATTATAAAAGACCTATAAATATGGTTATATACCAAAGGATAATGTACACAAGTGAATGAAAGTTACCATTATTTTCTCTCAAATTTCCTCTTACTCTTCTTATCCTTCTTACATTTCTAGTAGTTTCATAACATGTTGTCAGTACAATTCTGCTCCAAGTTTTTGATTGAGATTTTTATTTTTAGTTCATAATTTGATCAAGGTATTATTTTTCAAATAGTTTTACAAGTTTTATTTTCAATATGTTTATGATTCCTTTACAATCTTATATCTAGATATTATAGTCAAACATATATTTGATAATACTCATTGGAGTATGGTTATTAATTTTATTAAAATAAGGAACTAAATTTCTCATTATTAAAAATTATTTGAACTTACTCTAATCATTATTTTATTGATTATATGGCACTACTATTGCTTTATTTGTTTTATTGAGACTTTATAATGTCTAAAACTTTTAAAAGTAATTCTAATTGTTGTTTTGTGGTAACTTGCATCATGTCAAATCTTACAAAACTTGAATTTGCATCCCTTGATATAACTGGCATGAATTATTTATCCTATATGTTAGATACTGAAATTCACCTAGATGCTAAGGGTCTAAGTGAATCTTGGTTGGAAATGAAGCATCTAATCAAGGCAAGGCAAAAGCAATGATTTTCCTTCTTTATCATCTACATGAAGGATTAAAAGCAGAATATTTAACAGTAAAGGATTCACTTGAATTGTGGACCAACTTGAAAGAATGGTATGACCATCAGAAAATAGTAATACTACATAAAGCTCGTTATGATTAGATGCATTTATGGGTATAAGATTTTAAAACTATAATTGAATATAATTTAATAGCTTTTAAAATAAGTTCTCAATTAAATTTGCGTGGAGAAAAGATTACTAATGAAGACTTGTTAGAAAAAAAAACTTTTCAACTTTTTATACTTCAAATGTACCTTGCAATAGTAATATCGTGAAAAGGGCTTTAAAAAAAATACTCCTAATTAATCTCATGACTTCTGGTAGTTGAGCAAAATAATGAACTACTAATGACAAGTCATGAAATTCGTCCCATTGGATTAGCTCCATTTCCTAAAGTGAATGCAACCATATATAATAATTTTGAAAATGGAAAAAACCATGGACGTGGTTGCAGTTGGGGCTGTGGCTGTGGCTATGGCTGTAGCCATGGATGTGGTAGGGGATGCAATAATTACCATTATCGTGGTGGTACTAATAATAACTTGAACCACCAAAAGAGGAACAATAATGAAGAAATGAAAAAAGACAAGGATGCTTAAAATAATCCTTCAAAAGAAAATTTATGTTATAGAAACCAAATACTTCCCATTTTAGAATTTTTAGATGTGAGGTAAATGCACCAATTGCTCTACTACATCACACAAAGATGGGTCCTCAGAGGAGGTTGGAAATATATGTTGGTTATAGACCTCCTTCAATAATTAAATATCTTAAATTATTAATCGAGGTTTATTTACAACATGATTTGCTGATGGTCATTTTAATGAAACAATTTTCCTAACATTAGCGAGAGATAATAAGTAAATGGGAAAAGAAATTACACGAAATACATTATCATTATCTCATTTAGATTTATATTCAAAGCAATGTGAACAATAAGTTTAAAAAATAACTCACTTGCAAAATGTTGCAAATCAACTACTAGATGTTTTTGCTCACCTATAAAGAATTACTAAATCTCATATACTAGTTGAAAATGCTCCAATTTGAATTGATTCCTAGTAGGACAATCTTATGGCGTAAACAAAAGTAAGCCACACCTAAAGCGTTGATGATTCCAAAAATAAAAATCCTTGAAAAAGGAAAGGAACATATAACCAAGATAGTCAAATAGAGAAGACAAATACTCATGAAGACACACATGATACTCTTGAAGAGATTGATGACATAACTAATCATAAAACCCTAGAAGATGTTAAGGTACTTGAAAAAAATGAAGAGATCTCTATAAGTTATGTCACTACAAGAAAAAGATGGAACTAGAAAAATATAATTGTTGACAACATATTTGGATACAATGTTGCTGTTGAAATTATGAAATTGAATAAGGATATTGAACTTTAATATGTTAAAGAATGTAGACATAGAAATGATTGGCCAAAATGAAAAAAATGCAATTCAAGCTTAATTAAATTCACTTTCAAAATGTGAAGTTTTTGGGCACATCGTTCAAACAACAGAAGGTGTAAAACCAATTGGATACAGATGAGTATTTGTGCAAAAATGAAATAAGAAAAATGAAGTCATTAGATGCAAAGCACGACTTGTAGCACAAGGGTTTTCTCAATGGCCTAGAATTAATTATGATGAGACATATTTTCCTGTGGTGGATATACTTGCCTTTAGATATCTCATTAGTTTAATAGTACATGAAAAACTTGATATGCGTTTAATGGATATTGTTACAACCTATTTAGATGGATCATTGGAAAGTTTATATATATATATATATATATATATATATATATATCCCTAAAGGATTTAAATTGCCATAATTATATAAACATTTTAGGGAAAATTATTCAATATGTTTACGCAAATCGTTGTTTGGATTAAAGCAATTTGGGCATATGTGGTCTTATCATCTTAGTGAATATTTATTGAAAGAAGTTTATAAAAATGATCCAATTTGCCCTTGTGTATAAAATGATCTGTATCAGAGTTTGTCATAATTACAATATACATTGATGATTTAAATACTATTGGAGCTCTTAAAAAGCCCCAAAAAGCAGTTAATTGCTTAAAGAAAGAATTTGAGATGAAAGATCTTAGAAAGAAAAAAGTTCTACCTCATTCTATAGATTAAACATTTAACAAATGGAATTTTCCTTCATCAATATGCTTATATTGAAAGCATATTAAAGTGATTCTATATGGATAAGGCTAATCCATTAGGTACCCCGATGGTCGTGAGATCACTAAATGTGAATAAAGACCTTTTTAATCCTTATGAAGTTGATGAAGAACTTCTTGGTCTAAAAGTACTATACCTTAGTCCCATAGGAGCTTTAATATATCATGCTAAGAGCACACGACTTGATATTTCTTTTGCAGTAGGTTTGTTAGCATGATTTTGTTCTTTTCTAACAAGAAGACATTGGAATGAAATTAAACACTTTTTATGATATCTTTGTGGGACCAATGATATGGGTTTATTTTATTTATCTAAATTGGGATTGTAGTTAATTAGTTATGCAGATATAAGTTACTTATCAGATCCACATAAAGCTCGATCTTAAACAAGTTATTTATTTACATATGCGGGCATAACTATATCATGGTGTTCTACCAACAAATTTTAGTTGTTATTCTTCAAATCATGCACGAATAATTGCAATGCATGACGTAAGTCATGAGTGTGTTTTGCTTAGGTCATTGACCCAACATATCTAGAACATGTTTGATTTTGCTTTAGAAAAGAAGATTTTAACAATATTCTACAAAAATAATGTAGCATACATAGCTCAACTTAAAGATAGGCATATTAAATGAGACAGAATGGAACATATCTTTCCAAAATTGTTTTTCACTTATGATCTTCAAATGAATAGTGATATATATATGCAACAAATTAATTCATGTGATAATCTAGCAGATTTGATACCAAAACATTACTAATAGTTACATTCGAAAAGTTAGTCAACGGTGTTGGGATGTACCAATTGAAAGATATTAAGTGATGTTGCCATTAGGGGGAGTAAGGATATATTGTACCTTTTTTTTTTTTTTTTTTCCCTTAACCATGGTTTTGTTCCACTAGGTTTTCCTGGTAAGATTTTTTAATAATACTTATTTTATTAGGTTTTTCCTAGTAAGGTCTTAACGAGGCCAAGGAGCAATGTTGTAAATGCTTGTAATATGGATGTCTATAACCCTAATATAAGGACTTCAAAGGATCTATAGAGAGGTGACTTCCTAAGACCCATATTCATGATTGTAGGTGACTCTTTCGAATCCTTTTATTATATAACATCTAATTTATTTGTATTCCACCACTATATAGATTAATTTCCATTCATGTATATTAAGTTTTTCTTTATAATGAAATGCCTATAAATAGGGTTATATACCAAAGGATGATATACATAAGTGAATGAGATTTACCCAATATTTTCTCTCAAATTTCCTCTTACTCTTCTTATCCTTCTTATGTTTCTAGAAGTTTTATAACACACACACACACACACACTTTTTAACATAACTTTTTAAACTACTTATATCTAACACAGTTTTCCTAAGGAAGCAAAAGTATTTTTGTTTAGTGTATGAGCTCTGGCAATCATTAAGTCTTATCATTCTCTTTATTTTTAGTTTTATATGATTTAAGCTAAAAAAGACCTTGTAAATTCTTCAGTACTACAAGGCTTTTACACTATTCTAACTTTTCACCTCCAATAAAAAGATTAGAATAAACTCTCTTTATTATCAAATTCAGTTTTCAAACATCTTCTACAAATAACATACAAATTTTTTGGTGTTGAAACTTATTATTTATTTGGCTACTACCAGGGAATCATGGCAATAATTGCTTAAGCTTATACATTGAACAAAATTTGTTAGACCTAACAAAGTTCCAATTACTTCTAGCCTGCAACATCGACAAATTAAAGGAAAATTTATTTTAGTAATTTAATCATTAAATTACTTGCAATGTTTTTATTGTTAAACATAATATTATGTCATTGGATACAAGCAAGCATTTCCCTTGTAAGGAAAAATGCAAGTTTGTGTTAATGGAAATGGATTGGGTGAAGTTGAAAATTTAAATATAAGTAAATTTGATAAAATTTAGACCGTTAGATTAAACTCTAGTAGTTTAGATATTAAAAAGTCGTTATAAACTATTTAATATTTATTAAAATTTAAACCAATAGATAAAAATTTAATGGTCCAAATCATCTTAAAATATAATGAATTTGATGATTAAATGCATAGAATCTAAATGCTAGCCCTATGGTTTCACAAGGCTTAATAATTATTTAACGATAACAAACCCATTTAAATAATATAATCAGCTTAATTATTTGTTTGAAATAAAGTTTAACTCATTTGGCCTAATATGCTCTTCTTTTAAGCCTAAACTTCTTTATCCAAAAAATATATATGATATGTATTTGAACCAATTCTTTCAAAACCCAATTTATTTAGACAAATACATCACAAAAGACAAAATGACAAAGCTTCAGAAAAGTACGTGTGTGCAAAACAATAAACTCACTTTCAGTTGAAGCAAAAAGACAATAGGAAAAGCAAAAGTAAAAGTGAAAAAATGACAACTCATGCAGTACGAAGCAAACATCCTTTATTGCTAAGAGGCTTAAAACTTTTATGTGATATAGATAAGTGAAATAGAAGAAAAAATAAAACGAAAGATGAAGAACATCAAAATTGCAAACAAGAAGCTTTGCACATAAAACATTTTCATCATTTCTTTCAAGCAAAGCCATGAAACAATAAGAAGAAGACATCTTGGGAAAGAGAGAGTTTGACTTTTGAAAAATGCTCCTATCCTATTTGGCACTATATCTTCAAAGTTAAAACACCCTTTCTATTAGAGAGATGCCCATCACTGAGAAACATGAAGCCACCATTGGAAAAAACACAAAGTTGCTACTTCTTCCTACATCTCCATGCCCAACGTCTCTTAGCATTAAATAATCATTTTGTTAAAAAAAAATGAAACAATTATTATATCAAAACTATAAAAGGAAGCTTTGTAAAAGGAAATAAGCAAGAATCACAAAACGAAAACTAGTCTGGGAGATATTTGAAAAATCATTCTCTTATGTCTAGTTTCAAGTCCCTAAGTTAAGCTTTTAAAGGCATGAGTTTTTTGAGCTGAAGTGTATCGCCTCTTGTAAGGGTATCCTAACACTATATCTTACTTAGATCTTTCTTAAGTGAAAGTCAGTTAAGGGTAAGCTGAGTGAAATCCCAAGTGAAATAGTTTGAGGTTATTTTAAACCTTATGTTGAGGGTGAATACTTTAAAACTCAAAATTGTAAGAGTTTGGGGTTATCTGGATTAAAACCCTATCATAGGGAAAATCTCTTCTAGATTGAAAAGGACTGAACGTAGGACTGAAATTGTTTGAACCAGTATAAATCGTTTGTGCCTTGTTTTCACTTAAAGTTTTTCAAAGTATTTTTCAATACTTGAGATTTTCTTTAAGTCACTGAAAATGGATTTCAAGCACCTAAAGCTAATTTTTTAGTCACTAAGTTGTTTCACTCAAGATTAATTTTCCAACATCTGAGTTATCACTTCAAGCACTTGAATAATACTTTTGAAATAGTTTTAATATTGAAAAATTTTAAAAATAAATACAATCAATTTATCTAAGATCACCTATTCACGCCTTCTAGGTGCAGATTTGACTAGCATTCACTTGCCAAAATGGTTAACTAATCTATCACATGCCAAGATCACTTCTTTTCTTAGTCAAATATATTATACATTTAGAAAGAGAAAAATATAAAGATAATGAAAATGTATATGAAATTCACTTATCCCCTTTTGTTCATACTCATATTCATTTGACTAAAAAAAAAAAGGAAACAAGAATTCAACCTTAATGGTACACTTTTAACCCATTAGACTATAATACTCTGAACATGATGATTTTTAAAAGTTTAGCTCCAAAATTCAAACACCACTAGGAGCATATTGTTCTTAATGGTAGCAACCTTGAGAGGTTTCAAAGACGGTTTTGGTACAAGACAATGTTACCATATTTCACCCAATTCATTCATAATTTGACTTGATTAATGTTTATGGCATATGATTAACTAGCCCTCAAAGACAAATCGTAGGTACGTTTCTCTTTCCCATTTTTGTTATGCAGATGATATCATTCTCTCAAAACTTATCTCAGTTTAAAGTTGCTAAGTCAATCTAAAAGTTTTCTGTAGGATTTCTCCACCTTCTTTGACTTATGAATAAACTCGATATTGTTAAGTCTAAGAGTGAATCACTTAAGTGACCCAAGTGATATTGATTGAGTGATCATAATAGTGTTGATTTTATAATTGGTTGATTTGAGAGGTGGTTTTCAATGTAATTTATCATTTGATGTAAGTAGTTAATAAAGAGTTATTTGATAAGAAAGAGTTATATGATATTAAGGATTTATTTGAAAATTAGTCTTATTCTTTACTTGTAGAAGAGTTAGGCCTTCTATCTCTATCACTAATGTTCACTTAGAATTCAGTAATGTTAACTAAAAATTAAGTGAGACAAAGATATGGAAAGTAATTCCTCTTTTTCTAGAGTTTTTCTTTTAGATTTCAAAAGTCAGAATATATGTTTTAGACTTTAAGAAATTAGGCAATAGATCATTATAGATTATTTTCCATGCAGATTTGATTAATTTTATATAATTTGTGAGAATTAATTGAGATTCCAAAATCTTATAACTAATGAATTCTTACATTAGAAAAGGAATAAAAAGAAATCAAGAAGTTTTATAGCTATGATTTATGCAATTTTAAGATTTGACTTGTATAATTGAAGAATTAGTTGATTTGGTCACGCGTTGTGTGGATCTTTGATAAAATTAATGTAATTTGCTATATGTTTATACATTGTAGAAGAATGGTGTTTGTGGGTGTAAGTAGAAAATTGAATTGATTAATATATTATGACTGTCATAATTTTGAATTGGAGAAAGTGAAAAGAATTGAATTTAGTAATTTATCATAATTTGACATGCATTGATTTTATTATATGATTTGTAAATTAATTTATTGAATTTATCATTTACTTATTGATAACATTGATAGCTGAGACTACATAATAAAACATAGTATATTAGAGAATGTAAATTCATGAGTAATACTAATAATATTAAATAGTTGAACATATAATAACTCTATCAATTTGTTTTGCTTTATAGGTATATATTTTAGACTAATGCTTTTTACGTTTCTTTAAATGAGTCGCCTTTTAAACTTTTGGTACATGAAGCAATATCCTTTGCAGATATTTTTAGACTTGAGTTGTTTACGTCTTTTTCAAGAAAAGTTCCTTTTTCCTTTGCACCAATAAAATTCAAAGAAATGAAAAAAAGGCTAAATTTAATCCACATATTATATTCAATGCATGAACTACATTAATTGCACATACCAAACTTTTTTGGACTGCCTATAAATTTATAAAACTTTGAAGTGAACTCCAATCAATTATGTCACACCCCAAAACTTAGAGTGTGACCGACACAGATAACAAAGATAACCTTAATGTTGTAAGCCTTAAACATTCAGCATTAACCTTAACCATCAAAATTAAAGCTTCAAGGTTCATCATAATAAATTCTTCAGGTAACAACCATAGGCATCAAGGGTATTTATCAACTTAAATTATGTTGAAATTTCGGCAGAGTTTTTCTTATAAATAGGGCCTCCTGAAATTTCTACGATATACTTGTTAGCCTATACTAATCAATAATAAAGAGAGCTCAGCTCTCAATTTAAATCAATTATAATTACATAGGATTTGAGGGGTCTTATCTACGGTCATGCAATTATATGGTCAGCATGATATATCTAAATATTTATACCATAAATTAGGACTGAAAACATATAAAGAAATCTCAACCTTTGCAAAACTATACGAGGGCACTTATGACTTACGTTCTATTCTCTGATATTGAGAATGATTCTAACTAATTATCTGAAACAATAAAGGTAAACAGGTAGCATCTCAGGAAAAAAAACATAATAACATAATGTGACTAAGAAAAGAAGAATCAAGAGAATAATTACACAACAGGCCTACCGAAGGCAAGATTATTTCTGTACAAATTAAATGATTGTAAACGATATCCACCGTGAAACTTTATGAGCTATCAAAACTTGCGTAAGCTTTGGAAAAAGCGCTAACCATAACTTTTGTTCAATATTAACAGTGAGAAAATGATTTCTTTAAAATCATAACTGGAGATTAAAAGGACCATCACATAACATAATTTGTCTGTAGTAGACACACGACCCATAATATCATATTCATCTATCAAAACTTTAAATAGTATCCATGAGTGTGGAATACAATATGCTATCATATTTGCATAGTTCTTGTTAAAACACATGTAAAAACCTTTTTTTTTCTACAAAATACAGTTGGCTTAGAACCTAGATTCAAAGGAGGATTATCAAAGACATCAAGCACTAGTTATGGGCTTCTGGACCATCCAGTTTAATCATCTGTCGAGAGCACACACCTCTCGGGGTAATCACTATTAGTTGAGGGTATGAATCCTCGGGATGTTCACTATCGGTCGAGAGCACACAACCCTCGGGGTAAATCACTTATACAATCATGAATTGCAAACTCATGCTAAATCATCCATCTTATAGAAGTCTTCCCTAAATCTGAGGAACTGCCATACATGAGTTTTTTGTTTTCAATATCAATGTTGTCAGAATTAAACTTTCGCTATCTCAATTAAAACAATACCTTTTTTCTATACAATTTACTTAACTCCACATAACTTCGAATCTTTAATAGTGAAAAGGTTCGGTCCATATAAAAAGAATTTTTATAAAACGGTGTTAGATGAACTCTTCTCGCTAGATTGAGAAAGATAATTAAAGTAACAGCTTGGAACTGCTATTTGCTCAAGATACATCATCTTTCATTCGATAAAAGAAAATTAACCATGTTTCTTTAAATCATTTTGGCCAAATGTGTTTAAACTATCCATTCTTTTTTTTTACAATTGTATAATTCTATGCATGATTTATGTTCAGTTTCTAGATCTTTGTAAACCATTCAACTAAATAAAATGATCAAACATAGCCTTTTTCGAAACCATATACACAAAAACGTGTGACATAAACAATGAAGCATATAACATTATTGGACATACTACTGTTTACCTAGTTGGTGGAATAATTTTAGCTATTCCAAATTTCTCCTTATATCCTTGAGAGGTACTCTTAAAGTAAGTCCCTATAACAAAGAATCGCATGGTATTATTTTTATTTGCAAAATAGGCCATAACTTTCTAATTAAAAGCTCTAAGGCCTCTCTAACTTACTTAACAATATTAAGAATTTCATACATGTCTATATAAACCAAGTACATGCCAATAAAGAGCCTTCCACATTATTTATCCACCATAATCCGTGCATATCACATTTCAGCATTCAATATTTAATAACACTTATACTATCATACTAGTTAGATTTTGCCAATGAGACAACACATTAAGATGTCAAATTATCACCATACAACTTTTAGAAAAATAATACATCCTTAAATGCCCATTTTTAGTAAACTTCCTCCATTGCTTAATATTATTTAGAATTCTAATTTACCACTGTTTGGACATTATTTTTCCTAGAAAAAGAATTCCAAATTTAATAAAATTTGATACCTAGCTTCCTATACATGTTTTTAACCTACAGTAAAAATTTCAAGTACATATTCTTTCTTTTAGGCATCCAACAATAGAGTTTTCCCCAACTATTCTGTTCTGAAATTTGGGTTCAAACAACCATGAATTTCATATTATATTCCTTATTAGTTATATTCAGAAAAATTTTCAACTTCCCAGATCACATCCTTAGCATGATATGATGTTGCATACCAAATTTCAACTTGATTGGAGGCCATTTGCCTATTATTGCACTCTGGTTTCCAAAACAGTGTTTATATCAATACTCCTATAAACTTAATTTCAAAAACATTCCTTCTAAACTATATCACTTTTCTATCATAACCCTTAAATAATCTAACCTCATACCAAGTTTTCACTCCATCATATTCACAATCCAGCATTCCTTTACACTATAACCTATACCATAATGGTTTCCATTATTCAATCCTTGTACCTTAAAATTGAACAATTAAAATTTCACCACAACAATCCTTACTTTAATGTTTCTCTTCTCAAGCCTAACCTTCTTCCCTCCTTGAAACCTATTGTTTATCAAATTCATATCAAAATTGAAATTGAGCCCTAAATCAAACCTTAACCTCACTGTTCATGAAATCTCCTAAATGGGAAGCCAATTTTTTGAGTGTTAGCCACTGAAATCTTATAGGAAAGGTCGAAAATCGTGCTTTGAATCATAAACAACAAAATATATAGAGGTTCCAGCCCAAAACATACCTCAACCATTTCCCCCCTTCAGCAAATGCCATTGTACAAAAAAGAAGGAAGAGTCCTCGCTAGACCATAAGCTAAGCCACTGCTGTCATCATCGGAAACGAATTTCACCCTAAAACACTCTAACTATGATAGCCAAAAAAAATGAACGGAAAGAATTCTCATCAGAAGAAGATATCCGGCGGCTAGTCCTCATTGAAAAAGAGCTAGCAGTGGCGATACCCACTCATCGATGACAGCCACAAAGGAAGAGTGGAGACACGTTGTCGGCAAGGTGTATAGGCGCAGAAGGAAGAAACCATTGGCAGTGGGGAAGAAAGAAGAAAAAAGAAGAAAAAATAAATGGGTGAAGGGGCAAAAAGATAATTTCACTTTTGTGAGTTGTCACAAATCATCAAGAAAAAATTCAAGTGATTGTCTAACTTTAAAGTGAACTCCAATAAAAACAATTTTACACTCCCAATATATATTTATAGAACTTTTATTAAAGCAATTAAACTAAAGATTGAACATGCATGCATGAAAGCCTATGGAATTTAAAAAAACTACAAAGTAAATGGATCAACTAATCTGATTATTTCTTAAAAAATTAAACTTTACATTATCTCATCGGCAGGTTGAACTATAACCCTTAACAACATTTATGTTAAAATAAAGGGTGTTCATAGACCTAATTGGCCTAACCAACCCAACCCAACCTGATCATATTAAGTCAGATCAAAATAAAAAATTTACAATTTTTATTAGGTCTATCAGTTCTCAAGTCAAAAAAATGAGACTCAGTTTAAAACCAGGCTAGGTCTCAAGTCTTACAAAAACTTGTCATAGCCTAGCCTTGTTCACCCCAGTTAAAGGGAGAAAATTTGTTAAATATAACACTAAAATCAATAAAAATAATTATATTAAAAGTTGTTAAAAAGTCATTGTACATAAAACTAAATGTTTGATTAACCAAAATTTCTTATTCCTTAAACGGAACTTTCATAATAAAGGGAGTATATTTTACTTATATATAATAGGTAGATATCTATCACAAAGTCCAAAATTTAAGATTGCATAATTGCATAATTGAAAGCCCAATTCCGCACTAGATTAAAACCTTTCGTAGGGCCTCTCCCCTGTGATTTTCTACCTCGAGAATGGAAGAAATGGGCGAATTTTCAATTGTTGACTCAAAAAGTCTTCCTTTTTTTTTTTTTTTTGTTTGGGCGAGTCAATTTGCGAAAATCTTCCCTATTTTCTGGTACTCATATAGATGACACAAGACTTCAAGTGTTGGCCTACTGTCTTATGTCTTTTTGTTAGCTCCATTATGTCTATAGTTAGTAGCTGCTTTGTTTTCCTAAGATTCTGTATTGACGGCAGTTCAACGTGGGTTAATATATTCCTATTTCTAGAAAAGAAGAAAAAAAAGACTTAACATCTACTTCTAAATTTTTTCACATTAACTGTATCATATTAATATACTTTTGATCCCATAACTTTGTAATATGTTTCGTATTGTTTCTTAATTTTTATTTTGTTAATTTTATATTAGATTTTACTTTTATTTTTTCATTGATTTTTTTTATTTTACCTCAAAATTTCGCTTTTTATCTCTTAATTTTATTATGTTTGAATTTAGTTCTTTAATTCACAAAATTACTCAAATTAGGTATATATACAAAATTAATTAGCCAAGTTGAGCTAATCAAAAAAGAAAAAAAAAATATTTTGACTAGAATATCTTGATACCCGGTCCAACTTGGCTCTACTTTTAGAAAAATTATTGTTTATAATAATTTAGTTTAATTTTATTTTAGATAAAATTTATAGAAAACACATTCATTCTTGGTTCTTTTCAAATTTGAATTTTTTTATTCTAAATATTAATTCTTTTTCATTCTATCTTCAGGGAAAAAAGTTTCTTTTTAATTAACAAAGTAACATTTTTTGTATTAATCAATTCATTATTTTGTAAAGAAACGAGAGGGGAAAAAAAAAGAAAAAGAAATAGGAGACATAACCCAACTTAGTCATTAAGTAAGCTTAATTATGTTGAATCCCTAATCTTAAAAAGTAATTTGACCATAACGATTTTAGGTCTCACACAAATCCAACTCAACCCGAGTACATCTATTATTGAATTATTTTCTTCTCTTAAAATTGTCAATATGCTTATCAATAAAAATCCTTTATGGCTTATAGGTGGGCTTCATTATGACCACTCAAACCTTATGTTCTATAAATCCGAATAGTATGCACATATTAGACTAGACTCTAATTTTTAGTGGAGCTATTGAGGAGAGACACTTAAATGGTACTTTTTAGTTGGGAAGCCATAAAGAATAAAATATAAGATATATAGGTGGAGATGGATAGGATTGGATTTAAGCCATGATCATTTGACCAAATGATTCGATGTTGTTTTATGTGCTTATATTTTACTCAAATATTTTATGTCCAAATTTTAAGAAAAAATCACATAAACACCATACCGATCAAAATGATAAGTTAATTTTATTATTAAATGTCTATTTCACTTATATCATATTTTTACATTATTTTTAAGATTAAGTGTACAATTTTAATTCCAATAATAATTTTAAACAACTATAAAGTATTCAAATTATAAGTGAAATATATTTTTAATGTATTTCATATAACTATCATTGCTAAAATTAAGAGAAAAATTCATTTTTGTCCGTCATTCATTAAAACACTTAAAATAGTCCATCACTTATTTGAAAAATATCACACTTGGCTCCTTCTTTTGAAAAAAAATTATTAAATTTAGTTATTCTACTAAATCTAAATTCTAAATTTAAAGTATTAAATTTAGTTATTTTTAAAAAGTGAAGAATTAAGTGTGACATTAATTTTTTTAATAAGTGAAATACTATTTTAAATATTTCAATACTTAAGTGATCAAAATGATACTTTTGTGAAAAGTGAGAGACTAAGAAAAATAATCCTAAAATTAATATAAAAGTGACATAAAATAGAGAATAATAATAGAATAAATTACAAGAGAGTTAAATATGACATATTAAATTATAAGATAACAAACTGTAAGGGTAATGTATCCTATTTTACAAGGAACAAAAAGAAAAATGTTTTGAAGTGCGAGTAGCCTTAAAAGCTTGATGATCGAAAGCATCATTAAAGCGGTGGCACTCACTTCAACTATGTTCTGCCATATTCAAACCTTAGACTGCCTCTTGTGTCTTGCCCTCTTCCTTTAGTCATTACTCTGTTTTGTAATCTGCACTCCCTCATCAATATGCATGCACTCTTGTAGTCCCAAGTTATACCAAACTTCAATTTTGCATATCCTTTTAATTAATACAAGTCCAGCTGAAGTTTGTAATTGACTCAACATCTAATTTTATTTTATAGTTAGATTATTTTTCAAGACTCACAGATATGATCAAATTCGATTGAGCTCACGGGTAAGTAGACCAAGATAGACCTTATTAAGTCAGGTCGAGTCTCTTTTTTTGTTAAAAAAGTTTATGAATAAAATTTTGTATATTTTGAGGGTGAAATGCTAAAAAAAAAAAAAATTTAAAAGGATAACAATAAATATATGTTCTACATAAAATTTATCATATAAATCATAAAAAGTTTTAAAATCTAATTCTCTAAAATACCAAAAAAAATTAAGATTTGAAATAAAAACTAAAATATTAAAAGAATATTTTGTTCATAAAATTTATTGTAAATAAAATAAGAATGAAGTATTTAAAAAAACATTTTAAAATAAAATCATGTTGAACTAGGTATCAAATAAATTCAAAATTTAATAAAACTATTAAAATTTTGAGCTAATTTAACTTAATATGATTGGACCAGATTGAACTAACATGACATAACAAATACATGTGCGTTTATAATTGTATCGTTCATTTATTGTGGGTAAGATAAGAAGAAACAAACGTATTCAAATTTGATTTAACAGCAATAAATCCTCGTATATAGATCAACTCATTTCTACACTCTTCTTTTTCCCTCTATATATACGAAACGAAGATCACTGCATGCAGATCACACAAAACTCCTCACTATCTTTTTCTCTCTCGCTGAAAATGGCTTTCCAAAGGTCTTTTCAAACACTGGTTTTGTTTCATCTTCTGCTTTTCTTCTGTTTGGTTAGGGCTCGCCAGCTGAAGAACCATGCGAACGTGAAAGAAGAAAAAGTAGAAGAAGAAGCAAATGTCAGAAGTGGAAAAGAAGTAGTGGTGAGTCATGAGGATCCAACAAGTAAGAACAATGAAGAAGAAAAGATGGGTGTAGGAGAGATGAATGATTCACCATCACCTTCTCTTCCATTTCCATTTCCTCCTTCACTTCCAATTCCTGGACTGCCATTTCCAGTGCCTGTTCCTGTTCCTACAGTTCCTGTTCCTATCCCTACAATTCCTATTCCAATTCCTACAATTCCTATGCCTCCATTTCCTCCTGTCAACATCCCTGGTGTTCCTTCCCTTCCTTTTCCTTCTCCCTCCCCTCCTGTGTAGCTTCTTCTCATATGTTTTCTTCTAAGTTAGCGTTTTCGTCCCAAAAAATAATTGGCTTTTCAGTTTAATCCTTCTAAAATTAATTAGTCCCTTAATAAATTTTTCCCATTTATTTTGGTTCTTCTTTTTGTTAAATTTAGAGGTCTAATTTCCGAAATATAGTCCTCTAAATGAATGAAAATAATTGGGAAATTTATTAAGGGACTATATTAAAAGAGTTACACTTTAAAGGATTACATCAAAAAGTCAATTATTTTTCATGAACGAAAACAACAAACTAGGTTTTCTTCAGGTATATGCTAGCTGTGTATGGTAATAAATTGTAATTTTAATTTGCATAGTATGGCTTGGGCTTTTGTTTCTGTACTTCTGAGGCTGTGTATGCCAAAACTTTTACTTTGTTTATCAATAAGAGAAAAGTACATGTAGACTTTGTCTAATTATTATCAGAATTATAGCTCCTTAATTAGTTCTCAAGTATAGTTGCATGCAAATGGATAGACAGTGGCGAAGCTAAGACTTGGGTTAGTGGGGCAAAAAATTTCGTTCCTTTTAGTCATAAGGGGAAATTTTAATTCATATTTTTATATTTGATAACAAATTTTTTTAATTAATTATAATTTATCGTTGCTAAAGATTTAATTTATAATGTCTAGACGGAGAATTTTGTACTTCTGTTAATTTTCTCATTAAAAAAAAAACCATCCATAACATATTAAACAAATGTATAGTTCTAAAATGAAGTAAATACTATTTGGATTCTTCATTTATTTTATTTTTTAATATAATTTTTTATTAATTGAAAATTGTCATTTTTATTTCTTGACATGTATTAGTAAAGCTTAATTTGAGAGACTACATATAATAAACATATAAAAAATAAGAGATCAAAAGTGACAATTTTTAATAAATAGAGGATTAAAAGTGACAATTTTTAATAAGTAGAGGATCTTTTTAAGAAATAAAATAAGTGAGAAAAATGACGATTTAATGATAAGTCTGAGACTGAAATAATATTTTCTCGTTCTAAAATATATTGTTTAAATAAAATGTTAGAAATTAAAATTATAAATTTACTTCTTCACTTCTATATTAATAATAAATAATATTTTTTTGAAAGAATAAATAATATAATTTTAACATCATCAATATTATAATTAGTGAGCAATTTAGTTGGAGTTTTCATATATTTGGTGGTGTTTGACTAAAATAAATATTTAATATCTATTTAATTATCAGTAGTGGGTGCGATTTGGATATTGAAATTACATACTCGAATTGATAGTAATAAGCTTAAATTTTATTTTTGGGCATTTGATGTTAAGATCCTATTTAACAAAACTTATACGATCAAATTATATAAATTTAAATAATGCAGTTTACTTTTATAAGGTGTTTGATACATATAACTTTCGGAGGCCATAGCCCCTCTCCCACCTTATAATATATATATATATATATATACACACACACACACACGCAGATATATATATATCTATATATATATATATATATATATATAAAAGTAATAACTTGCATAAATTTATCAAAAAATATAATTAAATTTTTACATATTAGTATAATATATTTAATATTTTATACAACGAAATACTATTGATCGTTACCTTACCTTTATAAATAATAAGTGACTTTAATAATTTTATAAGTAGTTGCCAATAGAAAAATTACAAACAAAAAATGTTTATAACTATATATTAGCAAAGTTTAAAAATAAAAATTAAAATGGTTTCTTTTTAATCTTTTTAATTGACTAAAATTTGAAAGAGTAAATATCACAATTTTTTTTATTTTTTTTATCATTCATTTACTTTATTTAAAATCTACTTTTTAAAATTTTTCTAATATAATTTTTATTTTATTTTATTTTATTTTTTTAAGTTGCTCTTTATATTTACAATGTCTCTAAGTTGTTTCCTTTTCATCTATAGCTTTAATAAATTGTTTTACTTATTATTATCATTGTCATCACTATCATCATCAATTTATTAATATATTATTTTATTTATTCATTTATACTTTAAATCAATGCATAATTTATAAATAGTTATACACCGATGGATTATATAAAATAAGATTCATTTAAAATAAGATTAAACTTATGCACAGTCCCTTATATTTTTATTATGCTATTCTCCAAAGTAGTGAGAAGCTATTAGGGTATGTTGTTTTAAATCACACTATTTACAGCAACTTGTTGGATTGTGATTGTGAAATTCTCCAAGCCCAGATAAAGTGGTTTGGACCGTTTTGGGCCTCCAAAGATCTTGGATATTTTAGGAACCTATGATATTAATTTGTATTGTTTTTTTTTTTATGTTTTATATTTGAATGAAATTAAAGATTATTTGTCCACTCAAATAAAATTATTTGCAAAATAAAATCTGTATATGCCTTTCATTGCAGCTTGACAGTGAACCATTTTTTTAAGTAATTTGTCAACTAAAATAATATTGATAAAATTGTTTATTAAAAACTTTGCCAAACACAAACTATTCAATTTTTTTTCCCTCAAAGTTCTTCTTTTAATATTATATTTCTTGAAAATTTGTTCCAAAAAAAAAAAAAACCAAAAATCCACAGCAATCCCAAATGGGTGGATCATTTAAAGAAATCACTTAAAAATCAATTGGGAAAAAAAGACATATTCGACCTCGATTTGTGCATAGTGGTTTTTAATGTAACTTGCATTGCAAATAATAAAAATTTTGAGGTGGATTTGAAAGCAAAAATAACACGGTATCTACTAAATATTTTTTTAAAAAATTTCTACTAATGAAAATTCAAATTCTATCATAGCCCAAAAATTTTTCGAAGTGTTATGTTAGAAAATCTTCATGGCAAATTCAGAAAACTAAAAGTTAAAAAATTGGATTGGATCGATTACTTTGATCAAAAAAATTAGAAAACCAATTATGGTCCCAGATCATAACACCTATGAAACCATTCAATGAAAAAAAAAAAAAAACCAGTCATGAATCAGTCAAAAAACTAATAAAATTAATAAAAGTTGATTGAGTTTGATACTCAATCAATAAAAAATCAATGTTTTATTTTTTGTCTAAATTAAAATTTTGAAATCATACCATAGAAATTTATGATATTTGATAAAATCTACCTAATTTATTTAATATAAATTTTCTGTCAAATGCAAACTATTTTAATTAATTTTTATATTTTTAAATATTTTATCTATTCTAAATAATAGTTTATAAAAATATTATATTTATATAGTTATGTATATTTAAATCATAATTCAATTACAATCAATGGATTAATTTTATCCCAATTTATTCCATAAAATCCTTTTAGCATAACATTTCTTAATCTGAATTACTTACAAAGTATTTTATTTAATTGATTTAACAATCAATATTAAATTATATATTTATATTATAACGTGTATTTAAAATTATGAATATATTAAAGATAACACCTTAATATTAATTATTATAAAAAATTTAACATTTGGTATTTAAATTTAAATTATAAAAATTAATAATTTTTTAAAATTTAATCCCATAATTATACATAATTTAAAAAATTAATATAATAATTCGAAATTCAAATAAAAATCCCGTCGAATATCTCTCCATTACTTAGTTGTCGGTGTTTAGACAAAATTTCGTTTGTTTGGTTAAACTCTAACAAACGCTTCGTACGTGCGCAACAAAGGCGTAGCGGAGAAGACAGCAAACTCGAGCTGTGCCATCAGGAAGGCTACAAATTAATGAACCTATTTAACAAATGCCAGCCCCATTAGCCTCACTGCTTTATAGGCTCAAACAGTATAAAGGAAGAAGCAACCCCAACGGCTCAGGAAGACGCCACCAAAGTAAGTTCAGCCATGGCAAGCTCTGATCCCAACAAAATGATGAGCAAAGCTGATAAGCTGTGAGTTCATCTTTCTCTTTTTGCTTTCATCTCCCTCATTGATGTGTACAGAAACTATCAAATTTCTTGGTGTACGCTTTGGTGTGCCATCTCCGATGAAATTAAATGTTGCACAAATTCGCGTAATGCGAGAATCTGGTACACGATCAATTGATTTGAATGTTTATGGTTTTGTAAAACAAACAAAACCTCCTCCCAATTAGAGGTTTTTTATCTGGGTTTTTTTCCTCGATTCAGAGGGACATATAACTGATGGGTAGAATTAATTGATGGCCTTCGATTACGCTTTTAAGTAGTTGTCCTGTGGTTGCCATGATCGTTGAAAAATGGTGCTACTACAGATTCAAAACGGTTCGGTCGTACTCTCTTCATATTTCATTAGTTACGGAGACTGTTAAATGAACTGGGTATTAATAAAGTATTTAGCTTTTCTCGTTTTTTGGTATCATTTTAGGTACTAGACAACTACTTATCTACCCTGTCAGATGTAATGTAAGCTACGTCTTTGTAGCTTTTCTTCATGTATAATAGAGGTTGAAAATAAAATAAATTTACTTAGAAACAGTTTCTAAATGAAAATGTATGATTCATCGGGATTGATATTTCATGACTTTATTAATCTTTGTTTTGAATTACTTAAGCTATGGAGTAAGCCATTGATGCAACTTGCAAGGGCACGTGTTGTGTTATTCTCTTTCCATGAAGTTTGTTAATCTTTTATTTTCTTTTATCTCAGAACTAAACTTACCCTTACAAGGTGGAGTGCAGATTGGAAAAGTGCTACTGCCCTCTATGAGCAGGCCGGTAAAAATATCGTCCTTTTCTAAACTATTAATTGCACGTGCAAGTAACTTACCAGCCAGTCTATCAAAACGAGAAATTTAGGGGGAAAAAAAGCACGTGGTTAAATCTTCTAAACTCTTATTCTACTGTAGCTAATGGATTCAGACTTGCCAAGGACTATGAGAAAGCAAAAGAAGCGTTTGAGAAAGCTTCTAAAGGACAAGAAATGCTTTCTTCGTATCCTTATTTTATGTTATTGCTGGCTTCTCGACCTTGAATAAAATTCATTCTGCTATAGGAAAAAAATGATCACTGTCTTCTATAATGATGTTATATTCACTGTGTTAAACTGTCTCTCCTAAGATTTCCTTCACAAGCATACCAGACCTTGGGATGCAGCTAAGCACATGGAATCTGCTGCTGCTCTAGCAAAAGACCTAAGCAACTGGAGAGAAGTTGGCGACTTCTATCGAAGGGCATCTGACTTGTACATGGAGTGTGGGAGACCACAACCTGCATCAGATGCTCTGGCAAAGGGAGCCCGGTAAACAGATGGTTTACCCTTCTTCACTATTATATTAGTATTATTATTCTCAATTTCATGTTGGAGGTAACAATTTATGTTGTTCATAATTCACAATGTGGAAGCTCCAGTAGACCATTACTTACTAACCTTTTAATTATCAAGTAACCATCTAATTTTTTTGTTGAGTTAAACATGCCTAGAAATGAAATAGTAATGAAATTTGACAATAAAGATTTAGAAGTAGTTCATGTAAGACTGCTAAATACATCATCATGGGCCTTTCATCTTATCCCATTCAAACAAATTAAGGTGCTTGCAGATGCTGTGGAAACAAGCTATAACGAGTTTATATACTGCATTGGTGCATCATATTGTCTATGCATATAGCCTGATTGTCTCACTTCTTATTATTACCACGTGTTTCATATGTTATTTTCCCTATACAGTGCTTTGGAAGATTCTATGCCTGAAGAAGCTATTCAGTTATATACTGATGCTTATACTATTCTTGAAGAAGATGGAAGAGAACAAATGGCCTTTGATCTATATCGTGCTGCTGCCAATGTTTATATAAAACTTGAGAAGTAAGTTTTCTCGAAACTTAAGTTGATGTTCATTTCCTTGGTGTCTTTATGGAATTGGGAGTATTCATCTTTCTCCACTTTATTACTGGAGTAAAGTTTTGTATTAATTTGATGTTGTTATAAATTTAGATTTTGTCTTGCATGCAATTGAGTCCATTGGTGCTTCTTGATTTATCTTCTTTATGTAAGGTGACCTATATGATACAGCATAAGTCAATTATTACAGTTGAATGTTCAATAGTGTGATATAACTCGTGTAGAGTTTAACATTCCCATAAATAAAGAGCAGTATTGCTACTCTAAAGGATCCCTGGATGTGAGGTCCTCTGTTTCTGCTTCACTCCAGCATATGCACATATGAGGCACTAACTTGCAGAAATTTTCAACTTCAACATGATATTTTCATGTCTGCTGCCTGTTCAGATGTTTAACTATGATGGTCAGATTGAAATAGGATAGCAAGTAAAATTAAAAATTGAGTATCTAAAGTTAGAGTCTACAATAAAAGATGAATTAGAAGGTCATTAATATGCTAACCATGATTTACACATGATGGGTTTATAAGCAAGAGTTGAGTTGGTGACCTAGGTGTTGTGAGCAATACCTCCAAATTTTGGATTGGGCGCCTGAGGATTTTAAGGTAGTTTGATGCAACACCAGAAGTTTTTTTTGTTAAAAGAACTTTTGGTGATGTGTTGCTACAAAAAACATTTCTGTGCAAGGATTCAATCCTAGAAGATTTGCCTGAATAAAAGGAGAACATGACCTAGGCTTCCCACATAGGATTCCTTGGGTTGATATCTTAGATAATACATAGGATGGTCCATTTAAAACAAGATGCATGGCTTCTCAAACTCTTTAAATATCGATTACTTTTTGATAGGGTCAAGGACCATTTCACCTGAAAGCTTAAGCTATTAAGTAAAGGCCTATGAGTAGTTTTGTTATAAAATTTGGACAAAGTACAAGCCTACCATGAATAACCAATACTTTGAAAAAGGGCCATATTGTATCTGATATATGTTTGACAGTTGTATTAGACGTGCACTACAAATCAAATCACATTAAAAACTATATATTCTGTGGCTTCACAGTGTAGATAACTACATATCATGTCGTGTCTTGTATATATGCTTCTTAGGCTGAAACTTAATTTAGTGAAGAAAATATGAGGTCAAAGGGTTATAAAGGCTAAACCCTAACCACTTAGTCATATAAGTTCGGATATTGTGTCAAAAGTTAATAAAGGTCATTAACTAAGAAAATATGATATGGCAAGGATTGAACTCCTAAAGCCTAACCACTTGGTCATAAAGGCTCTGATGTTGTTTCAAGGAGTCAAAGACCATTTCACCTGAAAGCTTAAGATATTAAGTAAACACTCATGAATAGTATTATTATAATTTTTAATAAAAAGAAAGGATCAAATCCATCTGGATTAAATCTCCAAAACTCATGTATATGGGGATAGGGATTTGGTGTTTTGGATAGCTTCTAAATTTGAAGAGCTCTAAGGCCTTTCCTAGTAGCAAACCTTAGTAATTAGATCTAGACATTAAAGAAAGACCAATGACAGCATTGTCTTTGAATCTGAACTTGATTACACCTCCTGACCAATATCTAAGAAAGTCCCTAAAATTTCCATAAAATGGAAAATATGGGAAGGTCAAAGTTAACTGAGCCAGTAACTTCTAACACTAATTAGATATTAGTAGGGCCTAATATTAGCTTATGGAAGTTTTTCAAAGTAATCAAATAAATAAAAATTAGACCACCTCTCAGTGTATTTTTTCCTCTTTTAGCTTAATGATCCCTTGTCTCATTCCATCTTGTGCCACTCTGTTAGGCCAGAATAGCTGCTTTTTGGAAGCTCAAATAGTATGATTACCAGAAATATTGATACAAGTTATAGCATAGAGGTTTAAATTTTAATGCTTTAATTTTTCACATGTATGCAGATTTGATCTTATACTGGGTTATGATTTTATAATACGCAGGTATACAGATGCTGCAGCTGTCTTTATGAGGTTGGGCTTAGCAGCTGACAAGTGTAATGCTACCAATAGCCAGTGCAAGGTCTGGAAATTACAGATTATGTATTATTTTAAGTAAACTCCCTAATCCAGAGACCAAGAAATAAGGAATAAATAAAAACTTTTAGGTCTATCTTTTATATTCTAAACAAATTTGCTAATCTAACCTGTTAAATAATGTTGTCTGTATTTACACATTGCTTTAGCAAAGTGTGACTGCTTTAGGTTTGGTGTGTTTCATAAGAGTATCTATTTTGCTATGGGAAAATGGTACTTAGGAGTAAAGTATATAAAGAATTCAGCTTTCCCACTTATATAGGCAGCTATTTTGGTGTTTATAGGTTAAATGGTCCCCACAAAGTACAGAAATCAATGGGTTGATGTTGATTCTCTCTCCTTTTTTTTTTCTTGGATTAAATACACTTTTGGTCCCTCTACTATTATGAAAATTTCAATTTAGTCCCTCTTATTTCAATTGAATGTATATTGTCCTTCTGCATTTAAGCATAATACATATAATTCCTTTCGGCTTAATTCTATTTGTGTGGTAATGAAAGATGATCATGTTTCATAAAACTTGCTTGCATAGACATGATTAGGTAATGTAGTAAAATCAGTCAAATCACTTCAGTCACATGATCTGTCTACCTCAATTCATTTTCCTCTCAAAATCATTGTTACTCTATCACTGCAAGTGGCAAAATCATTTTCATTTCTGCAAATGTGCTATGTTTATGATCTAAAATTTATAATCCTGTTATGTTGTGAAAAAATTTCTCTTACACACTTGTCCATTAATGCAGGCATATCTTAGTGTGATAATTGTTCACCTTTATGCCCACGATTTCAAGGAAGCAGAGAAGTGCTATAATGACTGCTATCAGTAAGCATTTGCCCATCCTTGTGCTATTGTGGATATGTGAACTGGAATTTGGAATTTCACTGCATCGACCACATGGTCCTTTTGGGCAGATGCACACTTAACACTTTGTAGCCATAGTTATCATTTTGCATTGTAATTTAGAAGTAGGAGCTTTATTTTCAAAGTTTCGCATGAGTGAATCTGATTTTCTCATTTCATAATCACTTACTTTTGATTTCAGACTTGAATATCATCACATACTTCTGTCTTTTTGATAATAGCCAGAACCAATGCTCATTATGCAACTAGTTATTTTATTGGCCAAAGCTAATTACTTAACCATTGACTATGAAGCATTAAGGACAAAGTCTTCAATGTGTTATTAAGTAGGGCGGACATTTTGAAAACCACAAAAAAAAAATATCAGTACTCTAACTCAGTTCCAATTTTTCTTATACTATCTTTGGCCTTTCATTTGTGATATTTACACTAGCACAACAAAACATGTTATTAGCCTTGGCATGGTCTTCTCTGCAATGATGTTCCACTTCCTGTTTTCCTTCATGGGGCCCTTTCATCACTAATGGTGAATTAGGTATTTAACCGAATTTTCTGACATGCTTCTACTGAATACTAGTAATAACAATGAACTTGTGCATCTGATTTTATTGGTCCCCAATAGCGCAATGATTATTATTTGAGGGAAACTCCTAAGATTGTGTGACACTTGAAGTTTCTAAAGGAAGAAAACCTATTATATAGAGCCTATATAAAAAAATTACAAATTTTATATTAATGTTAATGATTAGATAAGCAACACCTGCCATTGCAACTTTTCTAGGTGAATTGAAATAGTTCCAAATTAGTAGCATTAGCAAATTGTTGCATAATTTAGTCTACTCAGTTATTACTTATTCCATTACATGATGTAGTAATTTTATTGAAAGAGTCACGGTTCTTGACCAAACTGTCCAGCTTTTTGTTGACTTGCCTTTAACTGAAATGGTTATATTACAAATAATTTTTATTTGTTTATGATTTTGCTTTTCATGAGTAGTTCTATATTTTTTGTATGGGAATAGCATTTTTCTTGTACAGCTGAAATGTGAAAAGTACAAACTTCCTGTAAATAGGTTGAGAAATTTGTGTGCCATGAGTCTCAATCCTTCATATATGTCTGAAACCCTTTATTGAGAAGGGCTAGTGAAGTTATTCTAGGTATATGCTGAAACTCAGACAACTCTAAAGGGAATGGCTATGGGGGAATGATCAATCCTCTTAATATATTGTATGCTTTTGGAGATGGATGTTTTTTTTTTTTTTCTCGTGATAAATAGAGTTTCATTTTTTTTTTTCCTTGAAGCGGTGAATGGTGATTATCCTATAGCTCATGGTAAATTACAACTTAAATATATTGAGGAATTTCATTTTCCATGTATACAAGGAACAGCCATATACAAAAAAAGTCCCAATCCTTGGATATAAGGATTTACATTTTTGTCTGTTTCTTTCACTAACTCAAATGCTGCAACTGTCGTTTAGGCTCAAATATATTTTTAGATGAAGAATGTAATGGCAATGCCTTACATATGCTTCCAAAGTCCTTAGCAAAGGTGCTCTGAATATTTTCTCATGAAAGTCGTCCCAATCTTACAGTAGCTTGAGAAGTAGTTGTTGGCAATGCCTTACAACTTGTTGCTGTGTCTATAATTATTGGGTTTGCTTGTTTTCCTTCCCACTCCAGCTTTCTCTTTGCTCTTAGACCATCATAGTATAGATCTTAGGCATGAAATGTACTTGTTCTTCTTTTTATATAAAAATTTAGATAAACTCTTACTAGTTTGTGTAATGTTCATGCAATAAATTAAGGGAACTGATAAATGAACTGTTATAATGTCGTGTCTCTAGGATTGATGCTTTTGTCAAAAGTGACCAAAATCGTTGTGCTAGCAAGCTTCTTGCTGCGTACACAGAAGGAGACGTTGAAGAGATCAAGCGCGTTGCTAATTCCAGCATTATTTCAAACCTTGATCATGTGGTAAATGATTTAGTTCATATATTTTAGTTTCCTCACATCTACTATTATTTTGCTTCTGAGCTGGTTATTGTATAGTTAGGCCTTTCTCTCTACAGGAGAGAAGATGGAGTTTCACTCAAATTTTTCCTTTCAGCTCAATAGTTTTGAAGTTTAGACTTTAGTTGGTACTATCATTTTTATGACTAAGTTGAATTTGAAGCCTCCATTCCAACCTGGGCATTATCTATGGTAATTTATCTAGACTAGATTCTTAGCATAACTGGAGTATAGGGAACCTGGAACTAGCATCTATCTTTGAACTGCCATACGGGAAGTAGCATGGCTAGTTGTCCGGCTGCCAGGAACAGTCTTAATGAAAACTGATATGGCTACTTTTAAGTTCCCTTGCTTCGCCCCTCTGAGGATTTTATGTAGCCTCTTTGTAGCAGTTCTGAGTAAAAAGAATAACATATAATTAATATATATATATATATATATATATATATTAGTAAAATCAATTATGGGTCTACTCTTCTCTAAACATGTGAAGATTCAGAGCAGAAGTGGTCACTGATGAGGTATTAAAGTCTCTGCTATTTAGTCATCAAGAGCTCGATCTTCGCTGCTCTGCATTTCTCTTGAATAATATTAAGTTCCCAGCACAAGGTATGGTAGGTTTGTCCTTCATCCACACTTTAAGCCCAAAAGGGGCTTTAGTGTGAGGGAACGCTATTGGAGACAATAATGAAATCAATCACAGACCTTCTATTAATTGCTTAAATTTTTGAGTTGAAGAGGTTATTGTCAATAATCAAATCAAAAATGCTTTGGTGTTTATCTTTAACATAGATGCTGCCTTAAGTTTGTATCATTCTAGAGCCCGAGGGACGTAATTCATCTGTAAATTGATCCTGCAATGACTTCATACTCCTATGAAGACTATGTTCAAGGATGTTTGGGAGATTTAAGAAAACCTGACTTGTCATATGATTACTTTTTGAAACAAAGACTCCTAATTGTTTCAGCATTGTTTCCCAATAATCCCTTGCAGGAGTATAATTATCAACTACATGGCTAATTTGGTCTAAATGCACCATTATTAATCAATGCTGGTACCATAATTATTATAACTTTTAATTTTTATTGATGTTGAGTCATATGTCCGCAGATTATTAGGCTTGCAAGGAAGCTGCCTACAGGTGATGTGAGTGCACTGAAGGTTGGTACATCCAAAGAGGAAGAAGAGGAGCAACTGGATGAAAATGACCTCACTTGAATACTGGATGATGGTGTTTTGTTCTTTTTGTGCCATTGCGTGGCACCTTGTGTATCTATTCTAGCGAGAAAAAGGCTGAGTGACAACCCCATTTTATTGAGATTGTCAGTGCATAGGTGTTATATAAATAATTTTGTGCTATTCTTTATTTTGTCATTGATTGAAGATGTCATATGTACCAATATATGGAAGCAACAAGTGATATGAATGGAGCACCGTTTGCTTTTTTTGGGGGTTGAAAAAGGAGCTGTGTCTTTTTGAGTTATGGAACACCAACATCTTGACTCTATTTTCTTGAATTTTAGTTGATACTTAAGATGTTTGTTTATAGCATATTTATATCTAAGATGACCAATTCTGGCCGAAAAACTATATATTTAAGATGACAAATGTTATTTAATATATAGTATCCCACGTGATGATATTATTTTGAGTGATATCTTATACCATTCAAAACTTTTTTAAATCTCTTGCTATACTTTTTTAAGCTAGCTTTTATAAATGAGAGTAAAATGTTATTTTCATCCATTTTTATTCTTAATTTGGTTATTGACTTGTCAATTTATTTTTAATTGGTCTCTCACTAGAATATAATTACTTTTGATCTCTTATTTATTAGTTTATTTTTAATTTGATCTTTCATTAATTTTGGTTAAATATGTTAATATTTGAATTAGTTAAAGGCTAAAAGTAGTAAAATTTTGATAAATAAAAGGTCTAAATTGAGAGTAGAAATAAATGATGGATTAAATTTAAAAAATTAATAAATGAGGAATCAAATTAAGAAAAATTAGTAGAAGGGAAATTTAAAACTTAAATACTGTTTTAGTCTCATAAAAGATGAGTTGTATTTTTTTCGTAATTGCTTTTAGTGGTGGTGTTACACATAGCCATCTGAATTATTATAATATTTTATACTTTAATATTCTATACAATAATATTTAAAAGTATGAGATTTAAAATAACAATGTATCTGTTAAATGTGCCTTTTCGTTGTTGACAACTACAAATTTGTTGTCAGTGTAAGTTTGAGGTGTTTGGCTGGTCAACTTGGTTGTGTTTGGTTAGTCAACGTGATCCAGTTTACTCATATTAAGTCAAGATAAGTTGGGTCAAAATGAAAGAATTGAAATTTTTATGGCCGAATTACATGATCAAATTAGACTGAGTCCTGTGTAACTTCGGGACCCCGAGCTTGCCTGACCTAGTATCATATTTTTTTTTATAATTTATTTTATTTTATTTACAATAAATTTTATTTAAACTAAAATTTTAAAACAATAATTATTTTTAAATTTTAATACTTTTTTTTTTCCAAATTTTAATTTTTCTTTTCATTCTGTTTTAATATATTTCAAATATTAAATCTTTCATTAAAAAATTATTTTTTATTAATAAAAAGTTTTTTAATAAAATAAAATTGAAAAACATATATAGACTGGACCTGAACTAATCACTTATTAGGTCAAGTCCTAAGTCTCTTAAATGAGACCTAATTTAAAACCAGACTAAGTCCCATATCTTATAAAAACTAAGCCCAGTCTAACTCAACCCGAACTAATCACTTATCAACTCAGATCTTGAGTCTCTAAAATGAGACCGAATCTAAAATTAGACCAAGTCTCATATCCTGTAAAAACCTGGCCCAAATAAAATTAAAATATATATATGGACCTGACCCAAACTAATCACTTCTCGTGCTGGGTCCCGAGTCTTTAAAATAAGACCTAATCTAAAATCAAACCAAGTCTCATATCTTGTAAAAACTTAGCCCAGTCTAACCATGTTCACCCCTACTGTAAGTTATGGATGAATGAAAATGGTTTGTGCTAGCAATAATGTGTGATTTCTTCTTTTTTGATTCCTTCACAAATAACATAAGTAATTTTATAATGTTCAAATGAGTAAAATGCCTTTTTCATTCGCCGAGTAAAATTGCTTATAACCAATTGTTCAATTTTTATAAATATTAAATTAATATTTTAATAAGAAAAAATAATTAAAACTTTGTAAATAAATTTGACTATTTAACGAAAGCACTATACATTATCTAAATTATTATCATTACTTTGATGGTATAGTAACATAAGAGGTGAACATGATTTGGGTCGGGCCACTTGTGATTTGGCTTAGTTTTAAACCAAGTCTTATTTTAGAGACTCGAGACTTAACGCAACTTAATTTGGGCTCAATAAGTGATAGATTCAAGTTGGGTTATACTGTGTCCACATATTATTTTTTAAAATTTGTTTTATAAAAAAAATATTTATTAATAAAATATAATTTTCAAAAAAAAAAAATTTTAACATTTAAAATATATAAAAATGAAATGAAAAGAAAACTTAAGATTTGGAAGAAAAAAGATTAAAAATTGAAAAGAATTAATGTTTTAAAAGTTTAGTTTAAATAAAATTTATTATAAATAAAACAAAATAAATTATGAAAAAATACAAATATGATACTACGCTGGACTAAGTCCTATGTGATCTCGAGATCTCAACTCGGTTTAATTATATGACCCGGCCTAGTTTAAATAAAATTTATAAATTTTTTATTTTAACTCAATCTGATATAACCAAATTGGATTAGGTTAGTTGGGCTAACCAGATCCATAAAGACCTCAAACTATAATCTTTACAAAAAGAGAGATAATACTGTGAAAACTTGCAATAAAACCAAAACCAGGCAAATGTTACAGATAGTTCTTTCAGTCTCTTTGCTATTAACCAACTTAATAGTATCAGTAATATTTTATTTAGAATAACTATTACTTTCAGTATTGGCCAAAAAAACAAACTATTACTTTCAGACAAAAAAAAAAAAACCCGTTCTGATCAATATAGTTCTTAATTTTTTTAATGAATTTACTCTTTATATTTAAGAGATATATAATAGAACGAAATTAATGCAATATATTTTTAAATGAAGACTAAATTAATAATACTACATTTTTAACTACCAAAGTCATGTCATTGAAATTTCTTTTATATATATATATATATATATATATACTTTCCAATTTTTTTTGGCACTGTGCTGGAGATTAGATTAAAACTCTAAATTGAGCTTCAACGTATTGAAATCAAAATCAGTGTAGTTGGTTTATCACAAAGAAGAATTGGCGGGAAGATTGTGCTCTGCCTCAGAGCAAGAAATCCAAGAAAGCGCTTTCTGCCTCTTTCTCATGGAGAATCTCTTCTTCATCTTCGTCTTCCTCTTCTTCTCAGCCTCTGCAACCACCGCCACCGCACAACCTCCGCCTCTGCCCATTCCGCCACCGCAGCAACTTGGCAACATCATTGATGCCCTGATCGGCGCCGGCGACTTCACCAGCTGGGTGAGCATTCTCTCGGTGGCCAACCCATTGGTGCTCCCTCTGAGCGCCACCCTCTTCGTCCCGCGAGACGGCAGCGATCTCAATGCCGAAAACCACCCAGCCATGGACCCTCTTCTCTTCCCTTACCATATCGTCCCTCAGCGCCTCTCTTTCTCCGATCTTCTCCTGTTCAAACCCAACACTCGCCTCCCCACTCTCCTCCCCGCCATGTCCATCTCTATCACAAACAATTCTCGCTCCAATTTCACTATCGACGACACTCTGATCACTCACCCCGACCTCTACGCCACCGACGCTGTCGCCGTCCACGGCATCGCCTCCATTCTCGATTACTCTGTTTACGGTAACGCATTTCCCCGGCTGCCAACTCCGACGACAGAGACTACCAGAGATGACCCGATGACGGAGGTCCATCCACCGCCTCCGCCACCTGAAGGAATCTTAACGCCGCCTGATGCAGCCTGCTCGTGCACCGAAGTGCCCATCGTTTTCTTGATCTTCTGTGGGGTTTTGGCGTTCAAGATGCAGAGAATCCCTTTTGTTCGTTGATGATGATCAAGGCTCTGTTTGGTTCAAGAAATTAAAGAAATATCGCTCTTGATTTCTTGAATCACACTTTTTCGGGGTGGGATTGGTGTGCATTTGGAAGATTTTTCATCTCTGGCAGACAAAAAAAAAAAATGAGGTAGGATTTGATGATCCATTTATCACATTGTAAGTGTATATAGGAGAATTTCTCTGATAATCTTCTTCTGATTCTGTAAGAAAAACACTTTGATACTTCTTCGGGGAGTCCCTTGTATCATGTGGTTCCATTGTTTTCTATGTGATTGAACAAAATGAGATTGTTTCTGTAATGCTTAATTGGCTTTGCATATAGCGATCATTCAAGTTTCCACATTTTTCTTTTGCAGAATTTGACATTATAATTCATTGATTCTGCTTCAGTTCTGCCTCATCAAGTGGTTTATGGCCATATGAAACCAAAATTGCATTCAATCATCAAATCAAACTACTAAGAGAACCAAAAATTTGAGTTTTTAAATTTTTAATTAATTTAATCTGAGTCTTCAACGTTAATAGGCTATCAGTGCAAAATCACTAAGTGTTTATACCATTTTGAGAGTTTCATTTTTTTAACTACTCACATTTTCATTTACTTTTATCATTTGAACTACCCTATGTAGTTTTATATTTGATTTTTATAATCCTATAATATAATTTAAATAATTAGATAAAACTAACATTTTGATGGCTAATTAATAATCTAGGAAAGCATTAAAATTAAACATTTTATTTTAAGTTTGATATAAATAAGATTGTAATAATTTAATTCATTTTCTTTTTTGGTTAACCTCTCTAGGGAATTAAAGGGATTATTAATTTGTCACATGTTAATAGTTTGGTATATTTTCAAAATTAAATTAGTAAGGGTCATTTGCCAAAAGATAAAAAATTGAAAAGAAGGGTTGCAGGAAAGTTCTATTTAAATTGTTTTACTACTAAACTTATATTTATGTTACTCAACACACTATGTCAATATGTGCTGAAGACCGACAGTAACTATATATATATATATAAACAAGAACTTTTCATAAAATTAGTGACACTTAAATTTTTGTTGAATTGTACGCATAATATTAATTGTATGAAATTTTATGATGCATAAAATATTAAAAATTGAAAATAATTAGATCTTTTATAATTTAACTTTACATTTAAAGAAGTTAATGAATGTTTTTTATTCCTTACTTATTACAAAATTATCATTATAGTCCATCACTTATTAAAATATTTAAAATGGTTCTCTATTTATTGAAAAATATTATATTTGATCTCTCATTTCTTAAAAAATTATGAGATTTAATTTTTTAAATTTGAAATTTAGAATTTGGTAGAGGAAATAAATTAGATAATTCATTACAAAGTAGAGAATTAAGTGTAACATTTTTCAATAAATAAAGGATCATTTTGAATATTTTAATGAGTAAAGAATTAAAATAATAATTTTATAATAAATAAAGGGCAAAAAATATTTTTATAGTTAACGAAAATTCAATAATGGAAGAAGTTAAGGATAAAGCACAGATTATAAACAAAGCTGATAACGTTGAGAAAATAATATAGTTTTATTGATAGGACTATTAGATGAGGGAGATTTTGGACTTTAGACCTAGTCTAATAAGTTGGGCTTGGGCCGACCTTATGTTAACCCAAATATGCGTACCATTTTGGGCTTTTCTTAAGAGGCCCATTCTTTTGTTAACTGACTCTCTTTTCTCCAAATACATGCCTTGAATGCTTGAGCCCAACTAAGGAGCGCTAGCGAGTAATTATTTGATCTCGAAAGAGTACATTTATGCCTTGGGCTTATCTTTTAGTAGTGGGAAAAACCTATGTCTAATTTTTTTATATTTTATTATGGTGTTATGTAATTAAAATCTAATAAATATATGATTTATTAACTATAGTACGACTCATTTATAGTTATTATAATGTTGGTCACCTTGAAAAACAGTTCCTTATAATGTTGGTCACCGCTCGTGACATGCAACTTTGTATGATGTCTTAAATTTATGAATTTATTATTTGAATTTATTAATTTATGATTATATTTATGAAAAATAAGTCAACTCAATATAAATTTAGATTTAGTATAAATTTTAAAAACGTATAATTAATTATAATTAGCAATAGAAGGATTTAAATTCAAGACAAAAAATATATAAACAAACTTTTTTTTATAAAATTATTATAATTTACTTTATTACTAGTTTAAATATATAAAAAAATAATAAAATTACATTAAATATATATTCTCTAAAATAAAAATAAATATTATTTAATTGGTTATATTAAATAATTATTAATATATAATTATGTTAAAATATTTATGTTGAGTAAATTATAAAACATGAATAACTTTAGTTTCTCTAAGTATAATTTGAATTACATTTAAATAACTTTTTATTATATAAAATATTTTATATATTTTAATAAGTATTTATTAAGATAAACTCTTATAAACATTACAAGTTTGTCATCTTTACGAGTTTATTTTCATGTATTCCCCACGTTCTAGGGTGGCACCAGCGCGCGCCTCCATTTTTCATGTGCATTAGTCAAAACACGTTATTTACTATTAATGATTAGATTATTTTATTCGTTCTTATAGCTATACTCAATGTCTAATTTATTTTTATTGTTTGAATTCTTTTAATTTAACCGTTGTCATTAAAATTTCGTTTGCTAATGTGACTTACTACTTGTTATTTTGATATTCTATATATATATATATATATTAATTAAAAAATAATATACATGATAGATCTTCTAAATTTGCAATATTACATGGCGCATATAGATTAAGTGATTTGAGTGAATTGACTTCATTCTTAATATTGAAACAGTATAAAGGGTACATAATTGATCAAGTGAGTAAAATTAAATGGCGCAGTGATCGAAGAAAATTTAACAATTTTTTTCTAATTATAGATATGTAATTATAAAACTGTAAATTATAGACATTAAATTAAAAATTTGGTAAAACTATAAGCACGAATATAACAAGTTAACCTTAATTAATTGATGGGTTTTATATACATAATCTAATCATTAACTTAGAACATATGACACATATTCTCCAATGAGTATTAAAGTAGCGCGTTGTTTAGATTATGTACGCATTAATTCTTATACTAATTGTACTGCATTTGTACAACGCATAGTACTACATCCTGTACAGCTATATGAATTAAGATGAAAACACAATTTAAGAAGAGGGTTATGTGAAAGGCAGCAACACAAGGCTAACTTTTCCATAATAAATATATGTAGTGTACAACCCAAGATTTCTGCATTGCTGTTAGTTTAAGATTAGGACGAGATATTCAAGATTGTGAGCAGGAGAATTTACTATTCTCTACATCAGGTTTCTCCATGCATTCCTCCTACTTGTTGAATCATCATAATTAGCAGCACCATTTTCTTTATAGAGGAATTTAGAGATGTTAATGAGATTAAAGACAGAAAGATGTAAATGTAAAAGCCAGGCTAGACCTTGAAAAGAAAAAAAATTACTTTCAAAAGGAAAGTTAGTACATATGTAATGGGTCAATGACAAAGGCCATCAGTAATCAGGTTATTGCTAGTGGGTAAAAATAGCAAAACTTGGCCCCAACCTCACCCAGCAACCTTGACTTTCATGTTTCTCTGAAAGAATGGACCTAACTACTGGCTAAATGGATTATGACTACCATGAATCAGAAAGAATGGAGATCTTATAGTTTTATCTACAAGCTTTTCTGGATCTCCTCAATCAGAGCTGCAAGTGCCACTCTCCACTGAGAACTTTGTGCGTCAGATCCTAATAACTTCTGCATTGTGCTTAACTCATCAGGACTGGCTTTTTTCAACAATCCTTCAAGTATCAATTTCATCCCTTCGAATGAATGATGATTGGCTCCTATAAGTTGATTGCTATTTTGATCCTGCTTTGTTAAATTGATACCAAAAACTTTGGTATTGACATCACATGAAGGGCTACTTGAACCGCAGTTCACAAACTTCAAGTTGTCACTTGCACTGCTAGAAGATATAGAAGAGTTTGATTCCTTGTGATTCCAATACTCAATGCATTGATGTTGGGGATCCTGAGCTTCAATAGCCTGAAATAATTTGTCAGCACGAGTTAATTAAGCCATCAGAAGCAAGATCATAATTTCAGTCTTAGTAGAAGACTCGTTTAGATTTACATCCTCATTAAACATGCTACTAGGCCATTATAAGCTAATGCTAATCTAGTTCAACAGTTTTCACTGTGATAAGATAGTTACAATTTGACTACAGTTTTACAATATACTAAACACCAGTTAATAAGTATCACTTAATTCAGAGAGCAATATATTTTAGATGCATTAGTTTGCAATTGCATTACCTGGATAATGGGTGGGGAAAGGAATCCAAACATTTTCAAACCATTGATGCTTTGCAGAAGCTCCAACGGAGGAAGTTTTACTTCCCCTAGGCCCCTGCGCCTGATGATTTCACGATTTACTCTCTCTAGAACTAATTCCCAGCACTTCTCTGCTGAGATGTTCGTAAAAGCCTCACTTGGATGTTCTTCCATGGTAACCTGAACCATGTTACACGAGAAAGAAAAATACTAGTTGAAAGACATGTACATCCTTATACATAGACTCAAAACTACAAATTTATCATATGGTAAATCAATTGAAGTATTTTGTGGTAACAATTTTCCTAACCATAATAAACATCACAGAGTTTCATTTATATTTTATCAGTTCTAGACAGTTTAACAATTAAAGATTTTATTGTAAAAAGAGAAAAGTAAAATAAAAGAAAAGAATCCTTCTAGAGCAGACCAAAAAGAAAAAAAGCAAGAAAATGAAAAACACATTAGCTCAATTCTATAACCCTGTACAGTTCAGACAAATCGCTTGCCCCCTCCAAAGAACACATCATCTGAAACCCATAGCAAAAGCTAAGGGAGCAACTTGTTCCATTAAAGATGTAAGTCTTCCCTGAAAAACTCTAGCTAGATAGACTACACTGGCAAACATACAAGTACAACAATTTTTTGTTTGGTCTGATATAAGTACAACATTTACACAGCCTTAGATGCCATTTTGTCTCCTAATGTGAAAAGAAAAGAAATTATCTGACACTTCAAGGCACACAGCTATTTGCTACATAATTTAGTTTAAAGATAAACTAATCCAGAAATGATGCATTCTAGTAGGTTGAATCATTGAAAACATGCTAAACAGAATAGATACTGTTCACCAATAGCGTTCCTGAAGCTGATCACCAACTCGAGTCATACTGAACTTTAAGGATATCTATAAATTGCTAATGTTAGTCAAACCAAACTTTAGCATCGCCAGTTTTTCTTCTAAGAGTCAAGTGAAGGCCAATTAAGTTTTATTGTAATCTCTAACACCTTCCGCATAAGCCCTATGGGCTAAATTTATAAATATAGCAGAGGCCCACCATAATTGTTGCTGAAATTCTAATTCATTTTGCCAAACAAAGGAAGCATGGATCAAACTCCTGACAACTTGATAATGAAGGCTATTATACTATGTCAAGGATCATTTAAACAACCAAGAACCTTAAATTGTCAAGTTCATATTATTATCGTTATTATTACCGATATCTCTACCACCCCTGGAACAGGCTAATGCTGAAAAATTAGACTTCACTCAAATCTGATAGATCCTCTGCCTTGTTATGCCAAATACCATGTTAAAAATTCTAACCAAAAAACCATAGAAGAAACATGGCCTCAAAAGGTGGTAGCACTTAAAAATTACTGACATTATATCAATGAAAACCAATAACATTTCTATGTATGAGCCCTAAATAACATATATTAAGAAATATTCACTTATGATTTTGAATTTGAAACAAGGTCAGGAACGATATGATACCTTGAAAAGAGGTCCAATTAACCCACCATCAAGGACTTCAGAAGCATAGCAACAGATTCTTTTTGGATCAAGCATGCTAAAGAACTTAACCCTGCTCTTATATCCTTCAGATGTTTAACAACAGGACAAAAAAGTCAAACTCCAAAACATATCAACATATATACAAAGTATAAAATCAAAGCACAGAAAATAATATTCTACAGCATACCTTTTGGATATATTGTGCGATTACTGCACCACAGCTTTCCAGACACAATGGAGCCCAAGCTTACAGGCTCAACAGATGTAGCAAATTTTTGAATTAGAAAGCTTTCATTTGTCACAGGCATGCTTTTAGTCAAAGTGTCTATTACTTCCATCTTACATGCACTGTTAGGTAGCACTCTCATACTAAGATGCATTGGCAGATCACCCCCAAACAGCTTACCACCATCAAATTTACTAGAAGAGTGAACACCCCTCGAGCATGATGGATAATCATTCTTCACCAGAGCAAAAACGTCCGATAAATTTCCTTCACCATCAAGTACCACATTATCTTGTTCCTTTCTGGAATCTGAGTGCCAGACTTTTTCAACAGAACTGGTACCTTCATTTTGATGGCTGTCAGCGGTATGCAGGATATAATTTTCATTTTGATCAGACATAACATCAAAATTCAAATCCACTGAACATTTCCACTCCACCGTATCTTTGTTATCCATGACCAAATTTTTGTCATTAATATTGTCATTGTGACTATCTACAGTGCCCTGTGGTACACTTTCCACAGACTCTGACTGGACCAACTCTGAAGAAACATGACTACAAGGACTACTACCTTCATTTAATTTTGACTTCTTGGTTCCTGCACAACAGTATGAACTTTCTACTTCATAGATCTTGTTTTTGCACATGCCTCTGTCCACATCTGGCTTATCTATATAAACATTCTCAGCATCTAAAGAAACTACTCCAGAGTTCCTATTTGTCCACACTGCAATAGCTTCTGACTCTCCCTCTAATGCTTCAACCAACTTCTTTAGCTCATTTATATTATAACGAAGTAGAACAAATCTTTGGTCAACTCCACAAGAACAAAACAAATTTGAGTGTCTTAGACAAGAATATTTGTCAAGAGAGCACTTGCAGCCTACGGCAGAAAGGTGCAAATCATAGAAGCAAGCAAAGCATTCTCTTTCCTTATCCAAATCAAAGTTGATATCCATCTTCTGAAACTTTATATGAGTTGGAAGACACTCTAATCGCCCTTCTTCCATCTTTATCCTTGTCTGTAAAATTAAAAGGAAAGAATGACGAATAAGTAGACAATTGAACACTAACTAAAAGTCTTAATGTTAATAAATGCCTGACAGAATATTAAGGATATCTCTAAATGATTGGACCAAGGTATGAAGAAAGAAAGGAAAGCATGCAACAGCTGTTACCTTAACTGCTTTGGTAAGAACTCCGTCTTTCCCGCAGACACTTTTCCATGTCAAATTTTTTGGAGTTTCCTTTCCTCCAAGAGCAAGCTCTGCAACAGCTTGTACAGCTTGCTGAGCTGATCCTAATAACAGCTTGTCATGTGACAATGATGTTTTACGGCACTGCTTACTATAGAGCTCAACAGCATTCTGGCCATGCAATAACCAATCAACAGGGGCAACATTTACAGCCTCTGCACAGTTGAATCCACAATTGAAGCCAGCATGGTATGCTCTTGGAAAGGTAATAACAAATTCCCCAGAATGCTGGACAGTGCGAAATATAGGCACTCCCTCTGATTTCAGAATTGAAGGAGATAGTTGAGTAACCTGCTCAGAAAAGAAATCATAAGCATTAGAAGTACAACATAGTCCAAACTTAGAAGCTATTAACTGCTTAATAGAACTAGAATCTAATACTTCTACAAGAATGGGACAGATGCTAGGGACTTGTGGAGATATATTACTGCAGTCATTGTTGGCATAAAAACTATTGGTGAAATTCAGCCTACTATGTAAGGAGGGTGAGTTTGTAAGCACGTATACTACAATTTCAAAATCTTTTGACACCACTTGTAATGACACATTGACAAGGGCAGGGCTACTCAAGAGAAGAGAGGTATAAAGATCCAAAAATGCTTACTATGAAACATAATCAGGTCAGAAGCAAGTCTGACATATAGGTTTATACTTCAGAAGAGAAGCACCACAGTAATAACAGTGCTAAAAATCTATTGTGTCTATCATGTAAGATATTTATCTATTCTTAGTCACGACTTTTTCTTAAAACACTTACAGCTTACTTGGGCAGACTCTAAAGAGCATTTCAGCTACTTAGGGAGAATTACTGAAGGGATCTATTATCTCATTTGCTTATTATTCAATACCTAAAAGCTACGGCTTCCGTTGTATTTCTATTTCTACATATAGAGAACTCTTACACTGAAGTTATCAGTGCCAGACATATAAATGATAATAAACATGGATGCTTCGCAAACTTCAAAACATCATCAAGTCATTGGTTATCCAACTGTCATACATGCATGGAGCAATTCTAGCAAACAGCACCCATTAAATATGCATTTTGCATCAAATGGTGGCAGTGTGACGCGAATCTTTTTCATCCAAACCACTTTGACACAACTATTTACTTTTGATACACAATATGACTACATAGAAGCAACAAATAACCAAAAATATACTACACTCCATATTATATCATGATATTCAAGCATAACTGGAGAATACTGGTTAACATCTAAAAATAATGAGGAAAGTACAACGTAAAGCACAATACCAGTTCATTGAGTAAATTTGGTTGTTCCTCAAATAGATCAGGCATATGCTTCCTCATTGCACCTTCCAAAGCTGTAGCATGGCTGCCAGGTACACCGTACCATACTTTTGGATCACCCCAGTGTAGATAATTAAGTGAATAAAGGTGATGATCCTCAACATGCTGTTTCAATAAACATGAGGTGCAAGGTAAGTTCAGTAAAGTGTAAAGATTTGAAAATAAAATAAATGCAAAATTCATGGCATCAGTTACATGTTTTATAGCTCAACATTTCAAATAAGGCATAATGTAATTTGGAAGCATTGTAACCCAGAACAGTAATGACATCAGAGGAATCTACAGTAGAATTAAACAACATTTAATTTTTATGCAGTTGGTAGTGGTCCTTCTACCTTCTCCATTACTTGTATTAAAGATTTGTCCAGCAAAAATTTAATCCAAATAGAATTTTTACTATTTCTTTTCTCAAAAATAAAAAAAATAGAAAAAAAAACAATGTTCTATTCAACTTTTGACGGAAATTACTTAAACCGATATAACTCTAAACTTCTACAGACAGACCGCTATATTCTTCATTATGTCTTACACTTTTGCCTCATCTATAGCATAGAGTAAGAGGAAAGGAAATCACACTACTTACCCAGCAAAATGATGAAAAACACATCCCAACATATAGCCAAGGCACTAGAACCCCTGAAATATCACTTCCTTCAAAAGATAATACAGAACCAGGAAGTCGTGGGAAGTTATTCAGATTCCAGCCAGACAGGGTATACTGATCTGAATCGCTCATAGCTAAGGAATCAGCCTTGGGAAAACCACTTCCAAGTGCTCCAGTTTCTAAGTCAGCTCCGTAATACACCTACGATAAGACATGATAACATATACACTGATTGCACAATTATGTGACAATAAAGACAAACAAGGTTGACTATAGACAATAATTATTACCTCAACCTCATCAGTTGGTTGCTCAACTATTCGCCAGTATTCACCTTCAATTTCCTCCACACAGGGCTTCCATATCTTCTGATAATTGTTATCACTAATTTTTCCATCCTCTTTGATATCTTTCATCCCAAAATAGCATTCTTTAAAATACTCAGCATATTGCTGAAATTCTCTAAAAGTGAAGTCTGGTCCTGTTTGGAATCCAAATTTGTCATCAGATTCAGAAGCAACATTAGCTTCTGAATCTGGATTGGCAAGTCTCCTACATGTTGCCATTTTCGAGTTCTTTCTACGTTTTCGTTTCCTTCCCCTACTTTTCTTTCTCATGGGCTCTCTATTCTGAAGCAAGTCAATTTGCTGAATACGGGTGGGAAATTTAGCATTTTCCCAAATACCTTTCTCCTTAAGAGGGCAGGGTGGCACCCAGCAAGATGGAGGGACTATCCTACATATTCCATGTGGTTCAGCCTGGGGACGTATCTTTGCTATGTAACCAAGGGTGTCCTCAAACTCCTAATAAAAAGAGTAGAAATATACTAAGCATAAAAGGAAACACAATATTAAAACCACTCAAAGCATTAACTTGAAGATAGCTATCACTAAAGGTACCTCAGCTGTCGGGTAAAACACAGGTGCTTCATCAATTACAGGCCGGCATGCTTCAACTGGATCCCATCTGGCTGATATCTGCAACATGGAAACATTAGTCCAACATATTGTTTCAAGTTTGACTCACCTTAGGGTTACCAAGATAAATATTGATTATAGTTGTGCAGTGCACACTTCTATCAAATTAAGCGATACAAATATGTGTCTAATTCAAGAGCAGTAAAAATATGTTGAAACATTTAAGTCCCATATTTGTTCCCTTGAAGAGCATAGGAACCCAAAAAAAAAAATTTTGGCATTGGTAATTGCACATCAAGTATCAGGAAAGCATTATGTATTGTCAACAAAGACAAGACAATAAAGAAAGTCACGCATGTAAACTACAGCAACCAGAAATATTAAGGCAAATTCCAAATTTTCCATTAAAGACAGAATAGTGACTCAATACAACACCTATAGTGCATAATCTTAAAAAGCATGTAATTCTATTATCTGACTCTATAACAAAAATAAAAAGAAAGAACCTTCCTTTGGCAATCAAAAAGCTTTCAATTCAAACTTGGCCCTTCAACGCCAAAAGCCTTAAACAACGAGTTCAATTTCTCAAAACCATATATGAAGAGGGTCAAGGTGTAGACAATAGTGCAAAACACTTAAAAGAAGCAGCCACAAGATATGGTACTCTCATTTTGAATGAAAATCTAGAATGATAAAATTGAATTAGGTTGGTTGATTGATACTGCCTCTTATTTTCATCCATACTCGACATATTTAATGTTACTGCCTTAATCACCTTGGATTAGGTGGCAATTCTAGACAGAGCATTTATCAGCAAAAAATACCCACAGTGAGTCTTCACCCCAGTGGTGTTTACTACAATCCAACCCAAAATAATTTTCATTGATGCTAAATAATCACAAAATTTATACTTAAGTTTCAGCCAGAATCCTATAGCACCTTAAAACATGACAACATTTAATACACTTTGTACAAAAAGGGGATTATTGAAGGAATTGAGGATCATATGTAGGTATATTTAAAAAGCTACATAGACAATATTAGTCAAGACCCAGGTGAGATATTCTTGTCTTACAAAACCTCTGAAACAAAGAATCCGTAAAGCTCAGACAGCATTATACATATTAAAGGCCAACTTTACTCAAATTTCAAAATTTAAGGATTTATAATTGATGAATGAATGAACCAAAATCATCCTGCTGGACAAAAGAAATTAGCATAGACTAAACTACTAGTTATCATATAAAAATAGCTTTACAAGCCAAAATACAATGTTAATACCAGAAAGAGGGAAGAGTGACAAAGTAAAGCTGCACAAAAATAGCAAAAAATTTCAAATTAGATAAACAAGGGATCAGATCCGCAATTGTGATCCATAACAACACAGAGAATAAAAGATTCCAACAGAGGAACCAAATATTCTGGACATGGGTAAAGGGCTCTAAGAACAGATGCATGAGATGTTATTAGGGTTTAAAAGATGACATAGGGATCCAACCTCCTTGGTTTGAAATTCTGGAGCCAATTTCAACTGTTCCATTCAATGCAAAATTATGGAATACCTAATTGGACAGTGATTCCTGCAAAAAGAGGACAAGAAAACAGAGACCTTAGACTGACCTCCATGGAGTTCCAATAAATTAAAACCGCAAACAGTTTCAAGTGTCTATAACCAAACAAACTAAACCATAAAAAGATTTTTACAAACTGGAAAAGAAATGCAGAGAATTAACATACCAAATGCAGCAAAAGCTTTTCAAAAAGAGTTTGCTTCCCAGGTCCTCAATGGACATAGAACAGTTTGCGTACGCATGAATTAATCAAGAAAATTCCTACGCGTATGTAAACGTTTTGAAAAACCCAAATACAAACACATATCTATCAAACCCCCAATTCCTCCCAATTTCCAGAACTGTAAATTTCCATGACCATCGAAATCAAATGCTCAAAATTTTACAGAATTAAAAAAAAAGGAAAAACGGAAACACGAATTGACTTAGTAAAAAAGTTCAAATGTATTGACAGGTGGAATGTGAAACAGAATAAATTAGTCGGAAATAATGGGAAGGATATCAGGTGAAAACAAATCAAATTAATACCTTTAATAATAAATAATAATAAACTTTATTTTAGAGCGGCTAAGATTCTCGGTGGAGAGACGTGTAGGTGTACTTTATTATATTTATTTGTCTTCTATTTTGAAAATTTTCCCAGTATTTGATATTAATATAAAAAATAATGGAAGAAAAAGCAATAAAAAGGAAAAGAAATTACGAATAAATTTTGATAAATAAAATTCCCTAAATGAGAGGAAATTGGATAAGAGAGAGAGAAAGAGAGAGAGAGGGTAAAGATGAACCCGCTATAACGCACGCAGTATTAAAGGGCAGTGGTGACTCTAACCAACCACAAATCTACACAGAGAGATAGACTTAGAACGCGCTCTCTCTCTCTCTCTCTCTCTATCTCTTTAATGGGCTTCTTTGGGCCCTAACCGCCTTGGGCATTCTGCTGACTTGGCACATAATGCGAATAACAATTTTGTTCTTTTCTTAAAAAATTAATATGTTAAAATATAATATTAATTTTTAGAATTGATATTTATTTTTAAGTTAATAAAATTAATGCTTTTATTATACAGCAAAGGTATTATCAATTAAGCTTATGCATTAAATGAGATTAAATTCTTCTTTTAAAAATAAGTGTATTTTAATTAAGAATTAAATTTAAATACAATTCCTTAACTTTTTGTTATCAAAGTTTTTAATTAATACAAAACAGTTATATAGTTAACTAACATACAAAGTATATAATTTTATTAAAAATTATACGATTATTTATTATAATCTTAAATATGTTATAATAAAATTAAAAGTTATGCACTTGTCATATTGTAATTAAAGAATAATATAAAAAAATTATATATAAATATTTTAATAGTCAAAATATAAAACACATGTCATTAACTACTAAAATAACGGATATTATAAAATAAAATTAATTTAAAAATAAAATAATAGCTCAGAATCCGAATTAGATCATGTTTAGAATGTTAAATTTTTATTCCTATATCTTAAAAAATATTCCTGTGATCCGATTATGTATAATTTTAATAATTTGTTGATAAATGTAAATCATCTCATTGTTATCACTAGTTTTGCTTTTATTTATTTTTTTAATATATCACAGAGTAAGAATTTAAACTTAGAATCTATAACTAATTATTCGTTTTCCTTATTACAACACAAGCACATACTTTTAAATCACAATTTTAACTTCTTCTTTTTTTGGCTAATAAGCACGATATTGACTTTGAAAAACTTGAATTCTTCTTTCTCACTTTTATACTTATTTCTCACATTGCTTACTCTAACATTCTGGTATAATAAAGAAAACAAATAAATTTTCTACCAAGAAAAAAATAAAGAAAAGCCCAATTTATGCATGGATATTTAACATGGAAATTTGAAAAAAAAAATGTCAAAATTAATGACGCAATCACTGAAATGAAACTGAAATATTTATTAAATTTTATATACAAATATTAAAGCATTAAATTATATTAATATATATATAACAACAAAATCTGTTATGACGGACAGCAAAGTACATTGTCACCATTCCTTCTTTGCCGTGTACACGCAATCTTTGTGTCCTTGCATGAACTACACGCGCAAGTCCAAAATATATTTTAATCTTTTAATCTTAAACCACATTTTAATTTTATAATTTTCATCTTCATTTTAAATTTTAATTTTATCACATAATTTTATTTTAAATTCTAATATAACTTACTAAAGTATAAAAATATTCAGATGTTTCCTTCTCTATTGACTCCTTTATAGTCGGTGAGAGATTATTAAAATTATGTCGCCAATGAGTCATGCTAGATTTTTTCATTAAGCATGTTAATTTAAAAGTATTAGGGAGAAGCTAATATTTGAATAGTTTTATAAATTTAAGGGATTAAATTAAAATAAAATTAAATTTAAAGTAAAGTTAAGAGACCAAATTAAAATAAAATGAAATTAAGGGACAAAAATAAAATTTAAAGTGAAGTTAAGAAATCAAATTAAAACTAAATAAAATTAAAAGAAAAATGAATCATGTTAAAGAACCAAAAACACATTTTTTCCAATATTATACTAATAAGCTCAGAAAATTATCAAATACAATTATGAAAAATACTATTTATAATTTTAAATTATAATTATAAATGCAATATGCTGTTAAAATGTTGATGAAATTTTAATGTATGTAAATAACGTTAAGAAAAACATTATTGACATAATAAATTATCGTTCTATGTTATCAAAGTTTGTTCACCTTAATTGTTGTCTTAAAAGTTGGACTAGCACATTTATACAAAACCAGAAATGTAGTTTTTTGGTCTATGCAAGGTGCACACTTCAATTATTTAGTTTCTAAATTTAAAAGTATATAAGTTAACAGTTGAAAATTTTCACTTATATATATATATATAGATATAGCCACACACCTTGTTTTAATTTTAGTTTTTTTATTAATAGAGAATTAATAAGTAGTGAGTTAATTTTTTTAAAATTATTGATTCATATATTTATAAAATTAAAATTTTGTGGGTTTCTGATGTTGAACTCAACTTACCATGTACCAAAAAAATTTTAAATTGTAGGAAAAAATAAAGAATCCCAACAAAGAATATTCAATTATCAAGTCATATATTTAATTTTAATCTAAAAAATTATTCATGTTGTCTACGGTTGATCAAATATTAAGTAATTGAAGACAAAACAAGAATAAATGTTACTTGAAATTATATGATATTAAACTTTTTATCAAAAAAAATCTAATAAAATTCTTAAGCGGGTCAACTCACAAGTTAGCCTATTTATTTACGAGTTAACTGGGTTAAATTAATATAATTTATCTATATAATATGAGTTCAAAACTATAATTCAATCCACTATTTTAATAGGTTATGCAAGTCTAACCTAGTGGATCGAACCACTTTAACAACTATAACTAGATTAATTTCAATCATTGCAAAAAATTTGTTTAAACTCTTCTAAGATAAAAAAAAAAAACATGTAATCAAATAGAATTAATTATGCAAAAGAGCTTATAATTATAGCGAAGCCAAAAAAATAACTCAATAAATTAGATTTGTAAATAAATCTAATTTATTAAATTCCTCTGTTAAGATTAAAAAAAACAAAAAGTTTCGTTTGGCATAATGCCAAATTAGGCATACCTGGCAAATTATCATTTTTTCTAACCATGAAATTAATGTTTATTTACACATATTGAACTTAAAAAAAACTAAATAAGGTTTTCATTTAATATCAAAATATTTTCATCTAATTTTAAAATAGCCATTTTATTTTACTATATTAGTGATCTAGAGCATTAATCTCATCAATGTTCGAAGAAACAGTCGTAATCATTTATTTATAAGGTACTTTTGTCATAAAAATAATCAATCTTGCTTTAATTGGGCTTTAGAGAAGAATTACTTCTATGCAAAAGAAAAAAATTACACAGCCTTTAAAAAATATTTTTTAGTAATGTCAAACACATAAAAAAAAAAAAATAAATAAAGAATTGTGAAGGGTAGATTTTATCTTTCTCTCACCCTGGGATTCCTTGAAACAAAATTAATTAGATGTTTTTTTATGTAACTGATCATTCTTAATAATTTTAAAAGCACAAGATTTCAAGTTTTACTTTTCTTGTTTCACTATTAGCCTTTCTTCCTTTCATACTAATCCAATTTCTTTACTGTGCTTAGCAGGTGCCGTACACATTTAGGCCGTTGGATTACTTAGCCACATGCGATTCACATATTTGAGCCATTGGATCAATAAGACTATATGCAATCTTAGTTAATCTAACCGTCCAAATTTACGCAACTCATTGGACCTGTTCAATCAAGGGTGGACGGTGCTAAAAGATAATTATAAACTATAAAAATCAAAGCTTTCTTCACACAAAAACAAGATCAAATTTTGATGAGAAACTAATTCAAAAAATAGGCATCGATATTATCGATTGAGAATCCTAAGAGAAAAATTAGAAATTGATGGTAAGATTATGGAAGAGAGACACTATACCTTGACTTTGGCCGATCTCTTAGCGATGATATACTTCTCCTTGCTTTGTGCTCTAAAGTGAAAGAAGGTCTGTCTGTCCACAAAGAAAACGAAGGAAAGTTAAGAAGAATCCTAGAGTTGCGAGGAGGGTATGTGAAAAGTAGAAGATGGTGAAAGATTTGGAATGGGTTTGAAAGAGCTAGAAGTGGTGATCTTTTATAAGAGGAAACGAGATTTGCGTGAGGAAAAGTTCTGAGATAATCATATATATGTATATATAGTGAGGGAAAAAAAGTTATGAAATGAATAAAAGAAATGCTTATTTTATAGGTAGAAAGAAAGGGTATGTTTGTACCAAGAAAAAAAAAAAGCTCATTTCATAGGCATTTTAGGAATGTAATAAATTTATTTAGAACCGACAAATATTAAAATATGACTTTAATTAGGTAAGTAAATGAGATAATAGATGAGGTGTCTAACTAAGGTGTCATTACGTGGCGTTTGAGTTTCCCGTTTGTCTATGTGGATGCCCCTTCATATGGCAATGCCTATGATCACTTTACCACCAATGACATGATTTATAATATTTAACGCCATTTAAGTTTTCATTTTTTTTAAAGCAAGAAGGGAAAAAAATGAGATTGTTTTTAAATTTAATGTTAATTAATATTATTATTGTTTAGCATATTTATTTGTAAGGATTTTGGTCCTTTAATTTCCATTTATCATGTTTAGCTATGTTTAATAAATTAGCATATGTGATTGATGGTAGTACATCGCACTAAGAGATCTTATGTGACATCATATTTTACCTTTTTTTTTTTCTCTTCTCTTAATTTGTATACCGTCTCAAGCTTATAGGAGTAAATAATTGGATTATTCTAATACTGCATTGAAAGTTTATTTCTTCTTTTAATTTTGCCTTATCATCATATTTACTTGCTTCTATTCTCAAGATAAGCAAATTAAAATATTTATTTATTTGTTACTTCCTTTTTATTTTAATTTAAAGTTTTCATTTTTATAGACGTTTTCTTTGACTCATCTCATGTAACGTATTGTTATATGTTCACACCTGTATCATTAACCTCTTTTTCATCTTCACCGCATCCATAAGTATTGCTTTCTTTGATATTTTATCTAAGCAATCACGCCTTTCTCGCCAGCTATTCCTTTAAACCCATTTAACCATTCGTCCATTTTTGTCTACATATAAATCATGACCTATCGCTTATTTTTCTTTCCCTATGTGAGTTCAACTTCTTCTACTATGTTTTGTTTTTATTTTTTAAATGCAATGCACATACAAAAAGGAAAGAGAAGCATGTTCTAAAATTAAAATATAAGAAGGAGAAACAAAGCATTCTAAAGATTACTTGATTCATAAGCCATTTTTAACAAGGTGTCATAACCCAAATTCAAATGCTTCCTTCTCTAATGACTCCTTGATAGTTGGTGAAAGATCAAACACAAAAAAAAAAAAATTGATAGAGAGTAGATTTTATTTTTCCCTCACCATGAAGATTCTTTGAAATAAAATTAATTAAATATTCTTTATGTAACAAATTATTCTTAACAATTTTTAAAACCACAAATTTTAAGCTTTACATTTCTTGTTTAGTTACTAATTTTTCTTCCTTTTAGACTAATCTAGTTTCTTTACTATGCATAGCAGGTGTCGTGAACATATAGGCCGTTGGATTACTTAACCGCATGTGATTCCCATATTTAAGCCCTTGGATCAATGAGACTACAAGCAGTCTTTGTTAATCTAACTGCCCAAATTTACACAACTCATTATGACCTTCGATTATGGATGGACAAAGCTAAAAGACAATTATGAACTGTAAAAAGCAAAGCTTTTTCCAAACAAAAATAGGATCAAGTTTTGATGAGAAACTAATTTAAAATATGAGCATCGATATTATCAAGATTGAGAATCATAGGAGGAAAAAATTAGAAATCGATGGTAAGATTATGGAAGAAAGACACTAGACCTTGACTTTGGCCAATCTCTTAGTGACGATATACTTTTCCTTGCTTTATGCTCTGAAGTGAAAGAAGGCTTGTTTGTCCACAAAGAAACTGAAGGAAAGTTAAAAAGAATCTTAAAGTTGCGAGGAGGGTATGTGAAAAGTAGAAGATGGTGAGTTGGAATGGGTTTGAAAGAGCTAGAAATGGTGATCTTTTATAAGAGGAAACAAGAATTGCGTGAGGAAAAGTTCCAAGGCAATCATAGCGAGGGAAAAACGCTATGAAACAAATAAAAGAAATGCGAATTTAATGGTAGGCTCATATAGAAAAAATCCATTTCATAGGCATTTTAGGAATGTGATAAATTTATTTAGAAATGACAAATATTCAAATAATACTTTAATTAGGTAAGTAAATGAGATATAAGATGAGGTGTCTAACTGAGGTGTCAATATATGACATTTAAGTTTCCCATTTGTCTATATGGATGCCTTTTCATGTGGCAGTGCCTATGATCACTTTATCACCAATAACATGATTTATAGTATTTTATGCCATTTAAGTTTTCATTTTTTTAAAGTTAAGAGGAAAAAATGGATATGCTTTTAAATTTAAGGTTTAATTAATATTATAATTGTTTAACTTATTTATTTGTAAGGATTTTAGTCCTTTAATTTCCATTTATCATGTTTAACTATGTTTAATAAATTAGTATATTTGATTGAAGGTACTACATTTTTTTTTGTCCTTTTTTCTTATTTTCTCCTTATTGCCATCAAACTAAAAGGAGCCACAATATATTGCAACAATGGTCATAGATCTAGTGTGTCTAAATTGAAGTTGTGGAAATTTAATTTTGGATTAACATAATTTGCAAACTTTATTTTAGTCAAAATTGAGTATATTATCGTGATTTATATTGTAAAACTTGCATATTAAAAATAATGTTGGTGTCAATGTTATTTATTTAATGGAGAAGCCAGTTTTTTCACTTAAGTAAGATACTGTTTTGGTCCCATAGTTATTGAAATGTCCAGAATGGTCTCCTACTCATTAGAAAATGTCATACTTGGTCTTCCATTTTTAAAAAATATACCAAATTTTTTCCCTTAGATTTAAGATTTAGGGTTTGGCATATGTACCAAGTTTGGTAATTTTCTTAAAATAAGGGACCAAGTATGACATTTTCGAGTGAATAAAGGACTATTATAGGCATTTCAATGAGTAAGGGACTAAAAGATAATTTTGTGATAAGTGATGGACAAAAAGTATATTTTTCTCTTTTTCATTTATATACAAACGAGGATTTGGAGAACAAACATGATTTTAGAAAAAATATAACACTAAACCAAATGGAATTGTTTATAAGAAAAAATTATGTTATAGTGTGCCAACGGGCTTTCAAGCCTCTCAAATATGAGGCCCAACACACTACTAATTATGCCATAGCAGGAAGTCAAAAGCCTGAATAAATGAGCTCTTTTAACTCATGTATCATCTCATGCCTATTGAAGTCAATAATTAGGCTATTGTAATAGTACATTGAACTTTATTTATTCTTTTAATTTTGCCTTATCATCAGTTTTGTACTTGCTTCTTTTCTTGAGATGAACAAAGTAAGATGTTCATTTATTTGTTGATTCCTTTTTTATTCACATGTAAAAATTTCAATTTTGTGGACGTTTTCTGTTACTCATCTCATGTAATGTATTATTATCTATTCACACTTATATCATTAATACTTTTTCATCTTCATCTATAAGCATTGCTTTCTTTGATATTTCATATGAACAATCTTGTCTTTTTGTTGCTTTCTATGATATTTCATATGAACAATCACGTCCTTCTCGCCAGTTATTCCATTATACTCATTTAACCCTTCATCCATTTTTGTCTACATATAAATCATGACCTATTTCTTATTTTTTATTCCCTATGTGAGTTCATTTTCTTCCACTATGCTTTGTTTTTATATGTTGATGGAACACACATGCAAAAAGGAAAGAGAAACATGTTCTAAGATTAAGAACATAAGAAGGTGAAACAAAACACTATTAAAATTACATGATTGATTAGCCATATTTAACAAGGTGTCACAATCCAAAGTCATAATTTTCCTTCTCTAATGACTCCTTATTAGTTGGTGAGAGATTATTAAAATTATGTCACCAATGAGTCACACTATTTTTTTTTTTCATTAAGCTTGTTAATTTAGCCTTAGAGGAGAGGAAATATTTCAATAGTTTTATAAAGTTAAGGCATTAAATTGAAATAAAATAAAATTTGAAGTAAAAGTAATCGACCAAATTAAAATTAAACAAAATTAGATGGTGAAAATAAAACAAATAAAGTTAAAAAATAAATTAAAAGTAAATAAAATTAAAAGACAAAAAAGAGTCATGAAATAAAATTAAGGAACGAAGCATTTTGTCCAAATATCATATTAATAAGCTCACAAAAATTATCAAAGACAATTAAGAAAAATTAGTACTTACAATTTTAAATATAATTTTAAATGCAATTTGTTGTTAAAATGTTGATGAAAATTAAGTGTATGTAAATAACGTTAATATGAACATTATTGATATAATAAATTATCATTCTATGATGTCAAACTTCTTTCACCTTAATTTCTCTCTTAAAAAATGATGTGGCGCATTTTATCTAGACGAAGAAATGAAGTTTTTAGGTCTATACAATGTACAAACCTGAATTATTTAGGTTTAAAATTTTAAAAGTATATAAGTTAATTGTTGAAAATTTTTAACTCATCATTTATTAGTTTTAATACACACACAAACCGTGTTTTTAGATTAGTTTAAAGAACTAATAAGTAGTGAGTTAAATTTTGTTAATAAACAAATCATGTATATACATAATTAAAAATCCAAGTAAATCAAAGCGTATTTATTTTATGGATCTAAAATAAATTTCCTCTAAATATGACCTAATTAAATGAATCATTTCTAACGGTTAAGATTAGCTGGGTTGATCCTAACCATCATTTAAAACAAGTTTATTTAAACTCATTAATGATAAAAGAAAAAAAGAAGAAGGAAAGAATAGAAAAATCCATTAATTAAACAAAAGAGCTTACAATTATAGCCAATCTAAAAATAAAAATTAACTCGATAATTCAATATTATTTTCAAGGACACTCAACACATTGAAATTTCGGAAGTTGTTGCTGTCGACCTAGAATTAACATCGTATGGGCACATTAAAACACAATTTATTATTTGTGGCATCCTAAAATATATCAATATTTTTAAAACTAAGCTTTACAAAAATAATTTTAAATTAATTGTTAAAAATATTTAAATATTAAATTTAACTTTTAAAATATATATATATAAGACTATAATACATTTTTTACCTGCAACGTAACCCGCAAAATCGTATGCAATAATATAGTATTTACAAATGAATCTAACTTATTAAACTCATCGTTGATCACTATCATAAGATTAAAAAAAGTTCCTTTTGGCATAATGCCAAAGTAGACATACCTGGCAAATTATTATTTTTTCCTAATTTCATAAAATAAATTTGTATTTACACAAATTGAACTTATAAACCAAAAACTAAATAAGTTTATCATTTTAATATAAAAATTTTTTAATATTATTTTAAAATAACCAAATTATTTGACTTTATTAGTGATCCAAAGCATTAGTCTTATCAATATTTGAAATAACAGCTATAATAATTTATTTATAGGTTACTTTTGTCATAAAAATAATCAATCTTGCTTTAATTCGGCTTTAGAGAAGAATTACTTCTATGTAAAAGAAACAAAAAATTACACAAATGTTTAAAAATATTTTTTTGGTAAAAAAAATTGTGAAGAGTAGATTTTATTTTTCTCTCACCCTTAGATTCCTTGAAATAAAATTAATTAAATAATTTTTTATTTAATGAATCATTCTTAACAATTTTAAAACCACAAGATTTCAAGCTTTACGTTTCTTATTTCATTACTAATTTTTCTTCCTTTTAGACTAATTCATCAAGTTTCTTTACTATACATGGTAGGTGCCATGCACATTTAGGCCATTGGATTACTTAACCGCATGCAATTCCCATCTTTGAGCAATTGGATCAACAAGACTATTTGCTATCTTTGTTAATCTAACCGTTCAAATTTATGCAATTCATTTGACCTTTCAATCATGGGTGGACATAGCTAAAAGACAATTATAAACTATAAATATTAGAGGTTTTTTCACACCAAAAACAAGATCAAATTTTGATAAGAAGCCAATTCAAAAATAGGGCATCAATATTTTCAAGATTGAGAATCATGAGAGAAAAAATTCAAAATCGATGGTAAGGTTATGGAAGAGAGACATTATACCTTTACTTTGGCCAATTTCTTCAGTGGCAATATACTTTTCATTGCCTTTTGCTTTGAAGTGAAAGAAAGCTTGTTCGTCCTTAAAGAAAGTGAAGGAAAGTTAAGAAGAATCTTATGAGGAAGGTATGTGAAAAAATTGAAGATGGTGAAAGATTTGGAATGGCTTTGCAAGAGAAGTGGTTGATTTTTTGAAAGAGGAAACGAGATTTGTGTGAGGAAAAGTTATGAGATCATTATATATAGATACAAAAAGAGTGAGGAGAAAAGAAGAAAGCTATGAAATGCATAAGAGAAATGCCTACTTTGCTTATTTTATAAGCAGAAAGAAAGGGTAGGATGGTATAGAAAAACCCATTTCATAGGCATTTTTGGAATGTGATAAATTTATTTAGAAAGGACAAAAATTCAAATATGACTTTAATTAGGCAAATAAATGAGATATAAAATGAGGTGTCTAACTAAGGTGTCATTATGTCGCATTTGAGTTTCCCATTTGTCTATTTGGATATCCCTTCATGTGACAGTGCCAATGTCACCAATGACATGATTCACAGTATTCCATGCCATTTAACTTTTTATTTTCTTATAATTGTTTAGCTTATTTATTTGTCAAGATTTAGATCCTTAAATTTCCACTTATAATGTCTAGCTATGTTAAATAAATGAACTTATTTGATTGATAGTACAACATGACACTGAAATGTCTAATAGGACATTACAGATGTCAACTTTTTTTTTCTCCCTTTTTTTCTTTTTCTCTCCTTGTTGCCATCAAACTCAAAGGAGTCATAATAAATGGTAACAATGGTCATAGACCTAATGATCAACGTAATTTGTGAACTTAATTTTAGTTAAAAGTAAGTTTGTATGATTGTGATGTATGTTGTAAAACTTTTATTTAAAAAATGATTTTAGTATCAATGTGATTTTTTTTCACTTCTATAGAGATTGATGATTTGGAAGACAAACATGATTTTAAAGAAAAATCCAATACTAAACCAAATGAAGTTGTTTGTAAGGCAAAATTATGTTCTTGTATGCAAATAAACTTTCAAGCCCCTCAAATATGAGGCCAAACACACTACTAGTTATGCCATAACAAGAAGTTAAAAGTTTGCATATATGGGCTCTCTTAACTCATGTACAATGAAATTTTATTTCTTCTCTTAATTTTGCATTAGCATCATTTTTGGTTGTTTCTTTTCTCAAGTGAACAAATTAAGAAATTCAGTTATTTGTTGCTTATTTTTTAATCTCATTTAAAATTTTGAATTTTGTGGACGTTTTCTTTGACCTATCTCATGTAACGTATCGTTATACGTTCACACTTATATCATGAATCTCTTTTTCATCTTCACACATTCATCAGCATTGCATTCTTCAGTATTTCATCTAAGCAATCTCCTATTTCTCACCAGTTATTCCATTAGACCCGTTTAATCCTTTGTTTATTTTTTTGTCTACATATAAATCATTACCTACCTCTTATTTTTCTTTCCCTATGTGAGTTCAACTTCTTCTATGGGGTTTTGTTTTTATTTTTTTAATGCAACATACATGCAAAAAGGAAAGAGAAATGCAATCTAAGATTAAGAACATAAGAAAGAGAAACTTAGCACTTTAAGGACCCGTTTGGTTGCTAGAAATAAAAATGAGGGAATAAGAAAGGGAGTTATAGTATGATGGCACTACAAAAATGAGGCATCTTAACCACGGTAGTTTAACCATGATTTATAAAACTATGGTTAGCCCAAGACCTAACCATGGTTATTTAAACTATGGTTAGAACACATGAATTAACCATGATTTAAGAAAATTATGGCTAGAATAAAATGGGCTAACCACAAGTTTCCTTAAACCATTGTTAATTATGATAAGAAATTTTTTAAAAAAAATTTAGCCTGGGCCACCTCCTAAGTATGGCCTAAAACCGTGGCTAGGCCATGCTCAGAATGCGCTCAGCAATTTTTTTTAAAAAAAGCTATGGCCTGACCATAATTTTGGTAAACTATGGCAAGGCCATAGTAAAAATAAAGAAGAAATTTTTTTCTTACTCTACCCTTACCATAATTTTATTGACAAAAAAAGGTTAGGCTATGCTCTGGCCACTTCTTTTTATAATTTTATTTCTCAGCCCAGCCCCAATTTTAGACAAACCATTACTAGGCCTATTTAAGTAGGCCTAGTAATGATTGTTAAGCCCTAAATTAGTTGATGCTCACCCTCTATCATTTTTACCTTACTCCTTCTTTGATCTCTAACTGCCAGCCTTCCCCTTCGTTCATGCTTGTTGCTGATAAGCAGGGAATGAGTGTTGTTTGGTATCATTCATTAATCATTATAATTTATTCTACAAACTAAGTTTGTACTCAATGTAATATCCACAAAGGATATGTATTACAATTTTCTCAGAGGACTCAGGTGATATCCCACTATGTTTAGAGTTACATGTAGTTTTAGCTCATTATACTAATATGTTCTATTTGATCACCAAAAATTATTGAAAAGAATAAATATAATTGAAAGATGTTAACAGTGTCATACATTAGTCGACCTAAAACCCTTGCTTGAAAAAAAGCTGAGATGGTAAGGCCATTTTGATGAATAATATGACATAACTTAGACCTAAATATGAGATACATTACATTTGTCTTCAAATTTGTAGGAAGCTGAGTGTAGGGGGTCAATTACACATGGAAATTTGTGAACATAGTCCACAAGCATTCCGATAGATTGTATGTAAATGCATGGGTGAAAGTTGTTGGTGTAAGTGTTTGAATTATATGGTATTAACTTATGCTCTTGTTGAAATGATCTGTTCCTAAGTTTATTTATTTCTTTTTGTTTGAATTTAAAAAATATTGATGAATCACAAGTACATGGGTCAATTTGTAGTTAAAAGATCTAATATCTCCCTTACGAGGATAATGTGTTATCTTTATTATTCTTAAGATTTGATTTTTGTTACCAAATATACAATTTATACAAAAGCATGGATTAATGTGATTATTTATGTATTTACACTAATGGCTCACATAAATCTAGTCACTAAGAAACGATTCAAGTGGAATAAACATATTAACTAAGTTAAACTAATATTCTTAAGGGACTAAACTAAAAATAAAAAACTCAAGACACTACACTAGATTAAGCTAATTGGGAGTTAGAGTGACGGTAAAGTGAATTATCAAATTTGTTTTTAACCTTGTTCCATATAGTTTAATTCCACTTCTAGATAATTTTTTACACTAATAAGTTAAGCTTGTTTCTAGAGGTTATCATAATTCTAATTCCAATTACACTAGAAGGTTGTCTCGAAGCATTTAAGCGCAATTTTTCCTAGAGTGCATTAAGCTCAAGAGTTAAATCATTAGACATATCCAATCTAAAGGTTGTTTCCAAACATTTAGGTAAAATTACATTATCTTAACCATTAGCCTTGCTTAAAGGTTATTTCCAAACATTTAAGGAATACTAATCTTGAGGTGCTTTAAGTCCTAGGAAATCATTATAAATATGAGTAAGAATTTACCTTAGAGGTTGTCTCTAAATATTTAAAGCAAAAGCACTTAATTCTCAATGAGTTATTTTATCAAACACCTTGTAGGCACTTGACTCTATGACAGAAGATTAAGAAAGAAATCAACAAAATAAACTATTGAATTCGCTTACAATCATGTTAATTGACTAAAATATATAAAAGCCACCCCAAATAAAAAGCAATATACATCTATAGATTAACCTATAATTACAAGAGAAGAGAAATAATTTCTCTTAACATATGTGAATATAAAACCTTGAAATCCCTGCTCAATATTCACAAAAATGTATCACAACAATTAACAACAAGCTCATATATACATTACATTAAGGAAAAAAACAAGAAGAAAAAAAAGAAAACTAAAGAAGTAAAAGAGTAGAAGGAAACCTCAATGGAATAAACCATAAAGGTTTGGCCAAGGCAGATCCAATGAGACCACTTTTAGCCTTTCATTATAAGAAAAAACCTTGGAAATCCTAAGAAAACAGAGCTTCCCCTTGTCATTAGAGAGTTTTTAAGCATCTATCCCCACCCTCTAATCTTCTAACCTAAAAATACTTTTTATATCAATAAACAAACATGAGTATCATATTTTGCACATGTGTAGGCATTTAGGCGCTCAAATTTAGGCACCTAGGTGACCAAAGTAGGTCCTTTGACACAGCTTCACTCTTTTAGCAATAATTTTGCAATCCGATGTCATAAATTAGCAAATTAATATTTGTTGAAATGCTCTCAATGAGTTCTACAACTTTGTGTAGAATGACCATTTTCAAATTTTGATGTTTAGGGGTTTAAAAGTGATGTTGAAGATGATTGTTCACCGTCTTGAGTTGAAAATCATCTGAACTTTTTTCCTTGATTTCTTCTAAAATCCAAAATGTTTATGAAAGCCCTCCCTCTTCCAAGCCTCTAATCCCTTAATCTCAATAATCAAATAAATTCCCCTACAATTATCATCAGAATAATGCAAAATTACATTAACTTACTCAAGGAAATAACCAACTAATGTGATCTATAAATATATTAAACTAACATCAATTGGTCACTAATTTCAAAGAATTTATCCAAAATGTATGATAAGTTCCTAGAATATATGCAAATATAACATAACTAGGGACTTCTTAGTAGGAAAAAATTACTAAAATACAGTGACATGACCTTTCATCACAGGAAATTTCAATCAATAATTTATTAGCCCAAGCCCTAGGAATATGAGAGCACTATGGTCAAGTGTGTGGATTTGGCTTCATTGTTGGTCCAACTCAAGTATTTGGACATTGTAAGAGTAAATATGAAAGTTCATCCTTTGCTCTTTTCTACAATAAGCTGTAGAGTGTAGTGGCAATGCTTAAGCCAAAAATGGCAACAAAAAAAAAAAGCTTGGCGAAAGGATATGCCCGAACACATCTATTAGAAGCAAGGATGATTTTCCATCATCAAAGTTTCCATTGTCAAGTGTCACCTAAGCTTGCTACCTTACTAAATGCAAAAGTAATTTTTAGGATCTTCTCTAGTTGGATTTTATTTTCATATATCTTAAGTCTTTGTTATATCACTACTTACCTTTTACTTTTTTATTTCAAATTCAAGTACTAAGTGATTGCAATGGTGGACATGTACTATCAAGCAACGTAACTCACTCTTTGCATTCAAGTGCCTTTGATATGTGTGTAATGCTATTTTATATGTATGTAATGGTATTTTATTGATTAAAAATTAGTATGTATTTGGAGAATTTTATATGTATGTAATGGTATTTTATTGATTAAAAATTGTTATAGATAGATAATTGTTCTCTTGTTAGGGTGAAATAGTGTTAGTTGGTTGAATTTCATAATTGGTTGGAGTTGTTTTATATATATATATATATATATATATATAGAATTATAGGTTTTTTTGACATAAAGCCTATGTAGTGAGTGTCAAGTATGGTTTTATAAAATATAACTCTTGGCAACAGTTAAAAATGCCAAAAATATTAAATTATGACCTAAATACACTTATGGCTTAACCACGATTTACTTAAAACCGTGGTCAAGCCATGATTTAACCACTGTCGTCCCCACGTTTGAAAAGAAACATGGTAAAACTCTTTCCACGATTGATTATACCACAATTTTCACAATTGGGGTGTAATAACCCAAAACACACACACATATATATATATATATATATATATACATATGTATGAATTTTAACAATAACATTATAAATTATAAAAATAAAATAAAAATACTTTTAGAGATAAAAATATAATTTTAACTATTACATATTAACTTGCAAAGTAAATGTCAGAAAAAACACAGTGCCAAATAGTAGCTTGCATAGTAACTTGAAAATGTTTATAAATAACACGAATATTTCTTAATTTTTTCATTCAAATTGGAAAGAGAGGTAATGAAAGGAGCATTTACATTTGTGTGAAAGGTAGCTTTGTAAAGACCTCTTTAATTTAGGTTGTGTTATATGAATAGGGGATCTCTACTATCGATCCCTATCGATAAGTGTATAATTAGCAAAGTAACACTTTGCATTTTACTGAATGTCTTTATTTTTTACTCTAACTTACTTCATGTTCTACATTTTATGGGGAAACAAATCTATGTTTTTTTCAACTTTTCAACTGTATATATATGATATAATATATATGGATATAAAAATAACATAATGATAAATTATATTACTAAATTTGATGAATTATTGTTATTATCAAAGGCATTTGGTATATGAGAAGTGCAAAGTGAATGTTATAATATATAAGGAATAAATACTATATGAAAGGAGAAAGATTATGGTAAAATTTTTATTACAATTGCTTCTTTTACTTTATCTACATGTTTCATGTTGGTATTTTATCTAAGTTTATTTTCTGTTATTGTTGCATTATTGTATTTTCCATTTTAATCCTTTATATTATTGTCTGTTAGAATATCGTATAATATCTAGGGTTTAAATCTGTTAAGATATTATATAGTGTCCACTTATAAATGGTGCTCATTAAATAAGGGTAAAATAATAATTAAGTCAGATTATTTTAAATATAATGATGTGATTATTTCAATATATATTATTTCAGTTTAAAGTATTAATTTTGGTGTTTCAAAATAATATATTACCTTAAATATATAAACAAGGATTTATATGACTTTTACCAAGTGAATTACCTTAAACATTATGAAAAAGTCAATAAGGAAAATAAGGAAGCTTATGTGAAAAATAATCACTTGAACCAAAGAAATATATGGAAGATCCACTTGTTCACGATTATTACAATGACATTAAAGCCCAATATTGAAGCATTGACAACTTAAAAGGGATTTAATCATGCTCTATTAGCAAACTAGGCTATCTTCCATTAACTTCTTCGAGAATCCATTATAATGAAAAACGTACCAAATAACTCCAACCAATTTGGATTCAATTTTGAAGTTTCCTTTACGAACAAAAAAGAAAATCCATATGGTACAAAAAGGATGACAACCTAACCACAAATTGTATATGGAAGAGGGTGAACAATGAGAAGGAAGGTGTATAAGTAGAAGAGAGAACTTAAAACGATGAAGGTTATTCTTTTAGTCTCGAATGAAGAGAGAGTTGTATGAAAGGAAGAAGTAGGCGAAATTAATTTGAAACAGAAATGGACATGGGCAAGCCAAACGTGCTACAAGGAAGGAAAAAAAAGTTTTGAGTATCAGATTTTAGGGCTAAGATGTTGTTGAGGGCAAAGTTGTTTGAATTTCATTGTAAATGAAGGCAAAATTGTAACATAAATTAGCATTCATAGGAGACTAACTTGATTCCCTACCTTTAACTAAAGAGAGCATATTCCCTTATTTAAGGGAAAAAAGGTTTCTTAGGGAATGGTAATAGTGGTGTAATTTACTAGCCAAACGTGATAGTGGGAGTCAGACCCATTTTCGTTCCCATTCCCTCACTTTATTTCCAGCAACCAAGCAGGGCCTAAAGATTACTTGATTGATTAGCCATTCTTAACAAGGTGTCATGGCCTAAATTTATTAGTTGTGACAATGCATAAGTTAAACCATCCTAACCTAACAAGCTAAGATAACACCCTTACAAAACCCACAAAAGCATCAATAATACATATTAAGCACACTTAAAGTTATAACTTAATGTATTCACTTAAAAGTTGCCTCATATATGGTAGCATGTCCGTTGAAAATACAATGTTTTGTATACTGTACCATTAGTCATAATCTAACAACAACACATTTTTATACCAACTAATTATATTAGTTTAATAATGTCTTAAGTTCTATTTAACACAATAAAGTAACATCCTACACAAGGCTTACAACATCTCATAATATCTATGTTAGAATATTTTAATATTATATGGATTAACATTAATTATGTTATTAGATTAATTTCTTGTGATGACTAATTGGTCAATTAATATTGTAATTGTAAATTAAAAATGGATTGAGTTTATATTCATTATGGGTAATTAGTGATATGTTATTATCCACAAGCCTACTAGGCAGATACCCCAACCTATAACCCAAGAGCATTAGTAATTATTCCATCAAATTGCTAATTAAGAGTTAATTACTAAGATAGAGTTAATGAGCTTCTTTTATTTAAATAATAAAAGATGAAACTATTTTAATATATATCTAAGGGTTTTATTTTATTAATTATTATTATTTAAATAAAACCCTATCAGTTATTATAAAAGAAGCCCTAATTTTAATTTTAATAACAACTCTTTTTCTGGTGGTTGCCTACTCTAAGAATTCTCTCTTGGGCATTTTGGGTTGATATCTCTCTGCACAAATTGCACTATGTCTTCTTCAACATTAGTTGATGTCTCCCTCTACCAGAAATCGATCTACATTATGTCATCTTCTTCGGGTCAGATCTTAATATATTACAAAATCTCCATATTTGTGTTCATGTATTATGGTAAATTTTTACATGACTTCAATTGGTATTAGAACATGGTTAGATTCAATTTTGTTGGTTGTTATGGGGGTGCAGTATTGAATATTGCATGAACAGGTTTGAACACTAATTCCTTTTCGGATGAAATTACTATAAACCTTAAGGATTCTTTCAAAACAAATTTAAGGGTTTTGTATATCTAAATATTCTGAACAAAATGATGCCTAGTATGAAGCCTGAAAGAGGCTAAACAATTTCAACCCATTAATGCCTAAAGGACCTAAAAAATTTCGAGCAAAATTATTCAATGTACAAATTAAGTTAGACAAAATCAGCTTAGGGGATTAGTAGACCATTGCACAATGGTCATTTTGATACCTATTTCAACCCCTAAAACCCGCAATATCAAAAATTGCCATTGAAACTAGGAGAGGTTCAAAGAATTGAAAATTTTTGAGCCATTTTTCTCCATGTTTCTTCGTGTTTTTGCTAATACCATATGGGTAACTTGTAGATCATGTAGTTCAAAAAATTTTGATGCCCAAAATGCTTCCCAAAAGGTAAAAATATGTCAGGTTGAGTGACGGGTCACAAATCGGATCAGATAATCCAAATTGCAGACTTGCCAAAGGAAGAAGAAGGATTGACGCGTGGGCAACAAGAAGCCCACACGCATTTGACAAGCGTGTGTATCACGTGCTCACTTTCTTGACTCTAAATTTCTATAGTTTATCTCCACGTGCCATTTTTTATTTTTTGGAGATTTTTTTTTAGAATTTTTAGAAGCTTGGAAGTATGTTTTTTGAAATTTCTTAGAGATTTATGGCCTCAAAATGTAATGTAATGACATTATTTTGACCTAGAAAAAAATTTGTGAGATAATTATACATGATAAGAAATAATATACATTGGTCACTCTCCCTAACAATACCCAATGAAATTAAAACAAAATTTATTTGTGTAATATGTAAATATTTTGTTCCTAATTCAATGCCAAAAATGATGAAATAAGCAAATGGACTCTGTTTTAGGCCATAATGGCCCATCTACATCTAGTGGTTATGTATTTACCTATCGTAGGCCCAATCATGATGGTGTTGGCTTAATGAAACCCTATTGTTGTGATTATTGTTTGTTTACTTAAGAAAGCACGCACTAAATCATTGAAGGAAAGGTTATTGTTGAGGCAACTAGCAATAGAGAGTATGATTATGTTGATGATGGGCATGCCCTATCTATGCGACATTGTCAATATAATTTTGTGAATAAGGTCTGTTTGTGAGTAGTTAGCAGCGATGTGTTGATTGATGTATTCATAGTTTCTCGTATCATATCGATATAGAGATTGTGAGTTCATTTTGTGTCATTTCTCTCGATAATATACTTCTTTGGTGTGTATGAGTTTTCTTGATTTATCATAGTTCGAGCCCTTAGGCAGGATATGATGAATGTTTCATTACACAATTGCTCAAGTTGAGTCTTGTTATGAAAATTTTGTTCTATAATTATATGTTTGGGACATAATTAATGTTTCTAATTTGTTTTTCATCCTCAACTTCTCTGTTACAGCAACTGTCTGTGGTGAAAACTCTGAATGAAACAAATTATGATGATTCGATTGAGTCCTTTAATATGTATCTGATGGTCATTAAGGAAGATTTGGTTATAAGAGAGCATAAACTAATAGATCTCTTAGCTAGGTTTAGCATTGCTGACAAGGCTTACCATAAGCAGTAGTATGAATCTAGTAGGATTTGTTTGACTATCATCAAGTACATGATTGAGAAGATTATCAGACAAAGTATTTATGAGAAGGACACCATAGTTGTGTATCTCTAAACAGTCAATGAGAAATTCAAGAAGTTTGATAAGACTTAAAAGGCCTATTATCTCTCTTTGTTGGATAACACTCACTATGATAAAGTGTCGGGAGTGTGTGAGCACATGATGAAGCTTGTTAACTGCTACAACAAGCTAAAATCCTATAGTGTGGACTTTAATTAAAGCTACCTGGTTTATAGAGTTCTTTAATCCCTTCCTGCTGAATATAGGGTCCTAAGAACCATTTATAATTCCCAAGAGCTAGAGTGGTCTATTAATCATATGATGTCCAAAGTGACCTAAGAGGAAGAATCCATAGAGAAGGTGAATTCTCACATACAATTAGTGAACTACATTTCATATAGTTCATCCAATAAGGCTAAAAATGTGAAATTGAAAGGAAAGAAAAATGAAGGCAAGGCCTATGGCAAGAAACCATTTGGCCCCAAGAAGAGCAATAAGAATAATAAGGGTCAAGAGAAGAAATCATTCAAGGGTGAATATCATTACTGTAAGAGGCATGGCCATAGCTTCAAGTTGAAGAATAGGCATGAAAATGAAGAGGCTCAGAGACAAGAGGAGCCTAAATGAAAGAGAAAGAATCATTATTAGAGTGGAAGAAAGTTCAATTGCAGTTAGTTGTATAGGCACTGTAATCTTAAGCTTGTATTCTGGACATTGTTTGATTTTATATAATGTAGATTATATACCTTCATCAAGGCAAAATTTGATTTTCAGTTCCGTATTAAATAGATATGATTATCTGGCTTTAGCAATGAAATGAAAGAATTAATATTTTCCTTGATTATGTTATTATTAGGTCAATTTCGTTGATGGATAGATTATGTTATTTGAATATGAATGTTAGGCCTGATTCTCCATTCGTTGTATCTATTAATGTAATAATAGGACACAAACATAAAAGAATTGAAGAAAATTTTTTTATGTTATGGCATGGGTGTTAAGGTCATATCTCCAAAGGGAGATTAGAAGGATGGTCAGACAGGGAATATTACGTTACTTACATTTCTCAAATTTTGAATCCTATGTTGCCTGTGTTATGGGAAAACTTCTTAGTATAGCTTAAATTTAAAGAGACAAATAGCTATGAGAATATTTTGGATTAGATCTACATAAATTTAATGGACTTATAACACCTATTGCCATGGATGGATTTGTTGCATGAAACGTCTAAATCTCTGGATGCCTTTATGGCATTAAAAGATGCTACCAAGTTGAAATTTAGAAGGGCAATCAAATGTGTCAAGTTATAAAGGGGAGGTGAGACCTTATAAGCTATATCTTAAGTAACTTGATTTAAGGACCGCCAATGGATTCTTTATTAGGGATTGTTCTGGATCTTAAGGATGCAAATTTTATTGCCCTACTTACACTACCAAAGTTATTGAGTCAGATAGAGCATTTTGTTTTGGTGGTGACTCGGATAGTAGGAGTGGTGTTTCAAGGGCTATTAATCTCCATATTAAAGATGTCATATTGTCCTTGCTGGCTTCGTCATCTCCTTTGTCTAATATTCATACTAGCAGAGATGACATTCTTGTTGAGAACTTAGTTTATCCAATCTTGGAACCTCCTGCAACTAGTATGGAAGAGCTAGTTGTCAAATTGAGATGGTCACAGGGATACGTAGGCCTGCAATTCCATATGTCTATATTGTATGATTACAAGAATTTGAGTCAGACGTTATTAATGAAGTGGATTTTATCTCTTTTTTTTACTGAAGTTGTGTTAGGTCTTCATTCATTTTAAGTGCTTGGAAATTATGAATAATAAAGTTACTTCCATACACTATAATAATGAGTAGGAACTTGCTAAGTTACTAAATGGATGTTGAAAATAACATCACTAGATAAAGACTTACATGAGGATGTGTTGTGTACGGATGACATCCTATTGGCTAGTAACTTGTGTGCTTATTAAATGTGACAAAGCACATCTCATCATGCCACTTTAATATGAAAGATTTAGGTGAATCTTCTTTTGTTTTGGAATTTAGATTCACCGTGATAAATCTTGTAGCATTCTTGGTTTGCCTCAAGCAACCTATATTGAATGAGTGTTGAAGAAATTTGATGTGTATTCTTACATTCCTAGTGTTGCACCTGGGCTGGGTGGTGATAACTTGTTTAAATTGTTGTGTCCTAAATGATGATGAGAGAACTTTAATGGATAAATTTCCATGTGAATCTATTGTTGGTAGCCTAATATAGGCCCAGGTGTGCACACATTTGGACATTGTTTTTCTTATTGGTGTACTTGGTAGATATTTAAGTGATTCTAGGTATGATTATTGGAAGGCTACAAAGATAGTTATGAGATACCTCAGGGTACAAAACATTGCATGTTGACTATCTAGAAATCTGAATCATTTCAAAATAATGGGATATTCTGATTCAGATTATACATCATTTGTTGATGATCTTGAAGCCACTTCTAATTACATCTATATGATGTTTCGAATGAGCTGTTTTGTTTAGAAGTGTCAAATGGACATTTACAGCTACCTCATATATAAGTGAAGAGTATGTCGCTAGTTTTATGATTGTCACTCGTTAAGGAATATGGTTAAGGAAATTAATTTTCATCATGTGCATATTTTAAGTCTTGACCATTTTGTTGCTACATGACTCTATTGCGCGCTTCTTTCAAAGTTACAAGAATTTCAGTTGCATTAAATTTTCATACTCAATTCCTGTTTATTCGAGAAAGGATCTATAAATCTCATACTCATTTTGGGTGATCCATTTACTAACATAAACCTATTAGAGTTTTAGAAACATATGACTCATGGATATATTTGAATTTTTAGTGTGTTAGTTTAGTAAGAGTCTGAGTTGTGTTCTTAAAGAACACTTTGGTATATTTTGGCACTTATAACATTTGCTTCCCTATTGGATTCAATGTTTTTTGGTTATGCCAAAATTTGGGTTATAATTCATAATTGAAATTTTGCCAGTATTTATAACAATGTTTTCCTTATGTAATTTAATATTCTTGATTCATGATTTCTTCTCTCAATTTTCGTTATCTCTGACTCGTGTGGTTCACATTTGTAGTGAGCGCATGATGACGGCTCTATTAACCAAAAGCCTATCCATATGAGTAATTCAAATTGTATAATTCATATGGGTCTTATTGAATTTTTAGATGTGGCCTTGGTCTAGTAGGCGTATGAGTTAATTTCTTAAGGGGCTTTTGTAGTACAATTTGACACCAAATTTCCAAGTTAAGTCCTTAAGGGACTTTTGCATTATAATATAATGCTTCAAATGTCATTTTGTATTCCATTCTATTCTTGCAACTAATTTATGACAATGTTAATATCACTTGTTTTCCTATCAGATTCAGTGATATTTATGTGCAGTTTCATTTTTTAATTTTGCATGGTTTATAAATATACACACATCCGTGTATTTATGCGAATGTTAATTGCTTAATTATGTATTTAATGATTAACCTAATAATTTAATTAATGTTATCCAAGTAGGAGATTGTTAGAATATTTTAATATTATATGGATTAACATTAATTATGGGATTAGATTAATTTCTTGTTATGACTAATTGGTCAATTAATATTATAATTGTAAACTAAGAATGGATTGGATTCATATTCATTGTGGGTAATCAGCGACGAGTCAGATTATCTACAAGCCCATTAAGTAGAGACCCCAACCTATAGCCCAAAAGCATTAGTAATTATCTCATCAGATTGCTAATTAAGAGTTAATTACTAATAGAGAGTTAATGGATTTCTTGTATTTAAATAATGAAAGATGAAACTATTTTAATATATATCTAAGGGTTTTATTTTATTAATTATTATTATTTAAATAAAACCTAATCAATTATTATAAAAGAAGCCTTAATTTCAATTTTGACAATAACTCTCTTTTTGGTGGTTGCCTACTCTAAGAATTTTCTCTTAGGTATTGTGAGTTGATATCTCTACAAAAACTGCACTATTTCTTCTTCAACATCAGTTGACATCTCTATCTGCCAAAAATCAATCTACACTGTCATCTTCATCAGGTCAGATCTTAATATATTACAAAATCTCTCTATTTAGTATTTATGTATTATGGTAAATTTTTACGTGACTTCAATCTATGCATCCCAAAATAACCCAACATTTAATAGTTATAACACCTTAAAGTCTGACATATGCTATAATAACTTAAAATAACATACTAAATAGTTTAGGCAGTAAGTAAGTCACTGAGTAACTTTACTTTATCACCTACTAATCTGTTAAATGTTAATAAGATAGGTGTAAGTCTACTATCGATTACATGGTTCATAGTATTTATGCCATTTAAGTGCCTTTTTTTTTAAGTACAAAGAAAAATAAACAAGATATATTGCTTTTAGATTTAAGGATTAAGCAATATTATATTTGTTTAACTTATTTATTTGTAATGATTTGGTTCTTAAATTTCTTTTATTTCCATTTATCATGTTTAGCACTATTTAATTAATTGGCATATTTGATTGACAATACTCCATGGCACTAATAGATCTTACATGGAAAAATAGTTTGCAAATTTTGTTTTCTTTTTCTCTTCTTTATCTATGGCCATCTAACTAAAAGGAACCATAATAAATGGCAACAATGGTCATTTATATAGTTTATGTTTAAATTTGAATAATGTTATAAAACTTTTATTTTTAAAATGATTTTGGCATCAATGTAATTTATCTAATGCAGAAGCAAGTTTTTTCACTTATATGCAAATAGGGGTTTAAAGGATAAATATGATTTTAAAATAAAATCATAAGGCTGAACCAAACTAGATTGTTTTAAGGCAAAATTTTGTTTAGATGAGCGACTCTCATACAGCAAGTCAAATGCACTACTGATCATGCAATAGTGGGAAGTCAAAATCTTGCACATATCATCTAATGCTTGATAGAAGTATATAATTTGGTTATTGTAATAGTAGTTAAATAGTTCATTGAAAATTTTGTTCTTCTCTTAATTTTGCTTTGTCATCCTTTTCACTTGCCCCTTTGCTTGGGATGAACAAAGTAAGAACTTTAAGTAATTGTTTCTTCTTTTTTATTCTCATTTAAAAATTCAACTCTGTGGGCATTTTCTTTGACCCATTTCATATGACATATTGTAGTATGCTCACACTTATATAATTAATCTATTATTCATCTCAAACACATCCATAAGCATTGTTTTCTTCGATATTTCATCCAAGCAATCTCGCCTTTAGTAGTAACTATTTCATTAGATCCATTATCTACATAAACTATCATCTACCTCTTATATGTCTTTCTCTATTATGAGTTCAACTTCTCCTACTATTTTTTAATGCAATGCACAAGCAAAAAGAAATGATAAACATTTTCCAAAATTAATGACACAAGAAGATGAAACAAAACTTTCTTAACATTAGTTGATTTATTAGCCATGCATTCGTAACAAGGTGGCATGACCCAAACTTACTAGTGGTGACCAATGCATAGGTTAAACCATCATAGCCTAGCAAACCTAAGATAACACCCTCATAAAGCAACAAAAGTATCAATAATACATATTAAGCATACCAAAAGTTATAACTCAATGAATTCACTTAGAAGATTTAACTATTGGAATCATAATTTGAAGACCTAAATTTAGAAATCCCCAAATTAAAGCTTATATACAATCAATAATGGTGAATGAGCTACAAAATTTCAAGTATTCATAAAGGGTGGGTAGGAAAGAAAAAAGAATGGAATAAGGAAGAAAAAATGAAAAATGGAAGAAAAATAAAAAGATGATATATGGTAAGAAGAAACTTGTCTAATCAACTTGAGATAATGCATTTAAAGACCTCCACCAACCCTCATGTCCATGCCATAGATAGGTGGAGGGAAAGGAGTAAGAATTTTAATACATTCACCAAGGTGGAAGAAAATGGAGAAAAAGGAAAGTGCAATTTTAGTTGATCACTTTTAGCCTCAAGATCAATTTAGTTCCCTAAAAGATGAAAAAGTGTACTAATTAGGTCTCTTTGAAGGACCTTTTTAATATTTAGAGGACCATTACTTATCAAAAATTTTCATTTTTAGAGAGCTAAACTGATCTTAAGGCCAAAAATAAGGAATCAAAATTACATTTTTCTCAAATAGAGAAAAGGAATGGAAGATGGAGAAGAAGGGAGAAGTCAAAAGCTTGCACATCTGAGCTTTCTTAACTCATGTACCATCTCATGCTTGATAGGAGTAATTAATTAAGTTATTGTAATAGTGTTTGAAAAGTTAATTGAAATTTTCTTTCTTCTTAATTTTGCTTTATCATACACCTTTGTTTACTTGGATGAGTTAAGCAGGAAACTTATTTATAGGTTGCTTCCTTTTTTATTCTTATTTAAAAATTTGAATTTTGTGGACATTTTCTTTGACCCATTTCACATAACATATTGTTATCTATTCACACCTATATCATTAATCTTATTTTCATCTTATTCGCATCCATAATTGTTGCTTTCTTTGATATTTCATTTAAGCAATCTTGTCTTTCTCACCTGTTATTCCATTATATCTACTTATGCCTTAGTTCATTTTTGTCTACATAAATCACCACCTACCTTATATTTCTTTCTCTTTGTGAGTTTAACTTCTTCTTTTTTGTCCTTATTTTTTGATGCAATGCACAAGCAAAAAGAAAAGAAAATGTGTTTTAAGATTAAGAACACATGAAGAAGAAACAAAACTTTTTGAATTACCTAATTGATTAGCGACTTGTAACAAGGTGTCAAAGTCCAAATTTGCTGGTCATGATTGACGCATAAGCTAAACCATCATAGTCTAACATGTTAAGATAACTCCCTCAAAGCCTACAAAAGTAAACTCTTTCTAACTCTCGTTATTCATTCCGTATTTAATTTTAAATTGTTTTCATCAAAACACTCATGCCTCTACTTATCTCATTTTCCTTTATAGTGTATATTATTTATTCACTGACTTTTCAAAACTCAGTCCTTCATGTTATATTTTATAGATAAAAGTGCAAAGCCTGGTCCATTATCTAAAGCTTAGCTCATGTTATGTTAATATGATGTGTTTAACATTTTGTTTGTGAGGACCTAGATATACTCTTTCGTTGCCCCTTTATTCTTATTAGTTTTGCTTTAGTATTACCCTAATGTAATTAGAAGTTTTTTCACTTCTTTTTATGCTTGTAATAATATCTCTAAACTTTCATTTAAATGTTAAAGATGGAATTAAAAGATTTTTCACCAAAGAAATCAAAATGCAAAGCCCACAAATTCTACTTCTCTCCCTTAAGCCCTTTTATATACCTTCTAATTAATTCTTTTAAGATGAATGATTGAAGGTAAAACTAGGGAAGTAAATTAGAGATTTGGATCCCATCCACTAACTACATTGAATGCAATAAGAAATTGTTTCAAATTTGGATTATGCCATTAGTGTAATTGTTAATTGAATTTTTGAGAAAAATTTAATGCAAAAATTGTCTCAAATTTGGATTACTTTTGAGTGTAATCTCAAATTAATTATAAAATTTTTAAGTTAATTATCATATTATTTGTTTTAAATTCTTCTATGCTTTAAACCATTAAATGTGAGTGCACCAGTGCACCGATGTTAATTTATATAACTTTGTTATTTTAAATATTAACCAAAAAATTAATAATAATAATGATATAATTATGTATCTACATTATAACTAGGTGTACTGGTACACTCAAAATTGTAACTGCACTAAATATTTTACCATATTTTAAAATAATTAATATAAATTATTTCACAAAATTTTATATATAAATATATTTTTTACTGAATTATTGTCCATCATATTACGTAATGGAATGATAAATCAGTCCAAAAAAATAGTAAAACTTTATTTTAGTTCGTTATAGATAACATATTTTTCACTTTAATCCTTCATAAAACTATCATATCTATTTGGTCGCTTACAATTGTTATTAATAATGTCGCTTATACATTTAAAGTTAATATGATTTTTAAAATTAATGTTAATTTTTTTATTTGTGATAGATTAAATTAAGAAGTATATATAAACAGGGGACCAAATTGAAAAGATAATTTTATGAGGGAGCAAATCAAAGAAAATGTTATTAGAGGAACCAAGTTTAAAAAGAAGCCATCAATGATACATTAAATAGGGATTTTGTGATAAAAAAATTAAAAAGGGAGAAAATTACAGTTATTACCTTAAATTTTGGTAATTTGTGCAATTTGTTTTACTTTTCAAACGAAAACATATCCTCAACAATCTTCAGCATGTACATCCTTCTATTATCAACATTCTTAATTGAGATGTCATTTTCCATTGGTCACGTGGCATGTATTCGTTGGTCCGTATGTAGCCCACCAAATTATGCAACACAAAATCACTCTAGAAATAAATAAATAAAATAATGAGATCTAAATTCAAAGAAGTAATTAATTGTATTTTTCTCATTAAAAAAGTGCTGATGTCCACATTACATATATACTAAATTCGTGTTTTATGACCCAAAAGAATTGACTCAGTTCGTAAGAAAGACTTGTAACTATTGGGAGCAAGGAATAACCAAATATAATACTTAAAAAAAATTGCAAATAGTTAAATAGTTCTTTATGTGTGATAATGGCTAAGATCAAGTGTGAGTATTTGGTTTTTTAAAACTATTTTTAAAGATTATTTATAGATTTATATACTGTACATATATTTTATATAATGCATAAATTAATTTCCGTTGTTAACATGTTTGAATAATTTATATATTTTAAAAAACTTATATAACCTAAACTTGTTGTTTTCAAATATCAGCTTTTAATTATTAAAAATTAATACTAAATGAACCAATAATTTTAAACCCAAAATTCAATTAAAAAAATCAGGATAAAAGAAAATTTCCAAATAAGTAGCAATGCACGCATTTATTTGTGCTTCACCTGTATCTAATATACATAGAACAAACATTGACATTCAAAGAGGAAACTCAACATAAAACATAAAACATGACACATAAGAATGTGTCCTTAATTAGCATCATTCAAGGAACAACATGGTTAACACGGTTTGGCTTGAGCAGTTTGATGATGGACATTCCTGTGATAATCAGGAGGAGAATGATGCCGGCGAAGGAAGCGAAGAGGGCAGCGCCGCCACGGTTGCAATATGCTTCAAATTTGTCACAAATTTTGTCCCACCTTGCGTGTGAATTACCATTCTTCCCTAGCTCTGACATGAATGTTGCTGCACCATCACCGGCCGATGCAAGAGCCATAGCTATCTTCTCGCAAAAAGTGATATTATAGAAAATTTTTCTAAATTAGTAATTTATAATGAAGAACTATTGTAGTCTGGATTCTCTAAGTTCTTTTGTAAAGTTAGAAAAAAAAAAAAAAAGAATGGATAGAAATATAAAAAATGAGTCTTATATATCTTTTGTCAGATTTAGATTTTCTATATTTCTTTCCATTTATTTTTCAATCAAATTGGGAGAGAAAAGACAAGTGGGACCCACAATTCAAGTAGATTTATTTTCACTTATATAGACTCAAAATTCCCTTCTTTTTCTTTTGTATTACTATCTCTCTGAAATTTATAATAAAAAATGTAGAAGATTCAGTCTGGAATTAGTGAAAGTAATGGCTAAATAATTGTTGAGTTGGATTTTAAATTTTGTTTTATGGTATTTTCTCAAGTATTAAAATATTAGTTCATTTTTAAAAAAATAAAATAAAATGAGGTCAATATGTACCATGTCAAAAATTGCAATCAGTGCTAGTCTGAGTCCTTTGAAATCAAGTCGGCCTCCAAATATTTCCACTGCTATCATCACCAAGTTATGAAGACTGGCATTTCCATTAGCTATCACAAAGAACCTGTAACATCATAATACAACGTAAAGGAGAAAATGATGAAGACTTGTCAAAATGTTATACACAAAAGCATAGGATTAGAACAATCTAAAGTTCTATACAAATTTATACAATAAATTTTAGAGCTCACTTTTTTTTTTAATGTAAGTCCTACTTTAGAATCTAAATCCTTTATATGTATCCTATGCAGTTAAATTAAATTGCCCAAATCAATTATCTTTCTTTTTAAAAATTTACAATGTACATTTTTGTAAAACCTGAAAAATAATCCAAATCTTAGAATATTAGAATGGTCTATTTAAAAGAGAATGAAAAAAAAAAAAAAAAAAAAAAGATAAGTGAGACCTCTTTAAATAGGTCACAGTATATTTTTCCTTTCTCTTTTTAACAGGTCCTATTCTCACTTACATTTTAAATAAAAATATCAAATTAATTATCTTTTTCTTTCTATAAGCTTTGTAAAACTTGAAGAGATCCTAATTAAAAAACATAAACAAAGAAATGTTAAAAAGTTATATTTAGGATCCAACTGTACAATCTCAATTTAGGAGAGACCATTATTTATTTTAAAAAGAAAAAAAAGAAATGAGTGAGACCTTTGTAGTGAGATATCCAGCTATAAATCCATTAGATCTTAATTCAATGATTTATATTTTTTCGTATAAATAAAATTAAATATAAATATAAAAAAATATAAACCATTGAACAACAATATTACACGCGATCCCAACTCTTGTTTTATATATTTTCTTTTATCTCTTTTTAACAAATGCTATTCTCGCTCACTTTTAAATAAAATTCTCAAATTGATATTTCTTTTATAGCAAAGGGAAATTAGAAATGATTGAGAACTTACACAAAAGCAGGAGTGTGGTGAAACTTGGCTGTGAGAGTGACTTTGATAGGAGTGGTACCAACGGTGGCAACTTGAAAGCTTTTGGTCTGTTGATTCAAAGCCATGATAACTGTTGCTGAAGCAGTGGCCAAAAATGCAAGCAGCCTCACACACAAAAGCACCCAATCCTTCTTTCCCTTTCTCTCACTCACTCCATTGTTAACACTAAGCTCTGTTTTCTCTCCATTTGCAGAAGCCATTGTTGAACTGTAATAAGACAAAACTACAATGATATAGAAAGATGGGCGAGTGTGATTATATATATAGAGATTGAGAAGATGTGAAATTGATGAACCACATGGGTTGGTTAGTCTAAGAAGGCAAGTGAGTTATTTGTGTAAATTCTTTGGATGGTTTAACCAATTGAAGAACTTTGGGTTGGTGTTGGTGGGTGAGAACACTTCTAAGACTGTGCTCTCTTGAATTCTTACAAGTTTTGAATGTAATTTTGTGTTAGAGAGTGGGTTTCTCTGTAAAATTCATTAGTCTGAAAGGGTTTTAAAAAGGGGAGAATGTAGAATTATTTAAAAAAAAAGAAGGAGTAAAATATTTTTTTTTATGCCTCACTTACCCCAAAATTATTATTATGGTCCTCTATTCTTTGAAATACCCAAAATATTCTTTACTTATTAGAAAATACATTACACTTTGATCCCTCACTTTAAAAAAAATTACTAAATTTAGTCTTTTAGATTTAGAATTTATGGTTTAATAAAGAGATTAAATTTGTTACCTTTTTTTAAAAAAAAAAGAGATTAAATGTAATATTTTTTAATAAATTAAAGAATATTTTCAATATTTTAATAAATGAGACTAAAATAATAATTTTGTGACAAATAAAAGACCAAAAAGATATTTTAAAAAAAAATAGTGAAACCCCATATTTTCCCAACAGAATTGTAATAAAAAGATTGAGAATTTTTATGGTTTTGAGTGTCAATTTAAAGGAGTCAATGAAGCTTCCAAGAGACGCTCCAACCACTAAGCCTAAGTGATTTCTTGTCATAGTGATGTAAACTAAAATATTTATGGCATGCATTAAAAATATGTATATAACATCTTTTTATATTAATTAAGTTATACTAATTTTAATGTTTTAAAGACAGTAAAAGAAAGTAATTGAAAGCTATTCAATTTCTCACTCTGGCATATATTTTTTAACTTTTATAATAATACATATTAATATTTTATTCATTTATATGCTAACGTATAAATTTAGGTCCAATGAGTAAGCGACTCCAAAATTATATATATTAGTTTAAATAACTACTTATATTTACTATATTGGTTATTTCATACTAAATTACTTATTTATTCAAATTTCATATACTATAGATTACTTTTTACACCAATTCAATATCCCGTCGAATTTAAAATATATTGGGAACTCCAACTGTTCTTTGAAGAGATATTCTTTTTTCTAATTTTTTTTTATTCAGATTTTTCTTTTCTTGTTTTAATAAAAGTCTTGTCTTCTTCGACCAAAAAGGACTTGTCTTCAAAGACTTACATATCAAAAAGTTCAATTTGATTTTTCTTTTTCATGGGCTGAATAGTTGGGCCCATTAAAAGACTATCCTGATCAAGTCTCAATTTCTCATTGAAGGCCCAATCCGCAAAGAAATACAAGTTCGATCCAAGCCCAATTCTTCCATCCATGTGTAGAAACTAGAGAGCACCTAGTACGTAATGCCGTTCTATTTAAAGTGGATCGTACTGTGGCGAATTTTTATTAATTAGCATTTCTTTTCAATTTAAGTCTTGAATTAGTTGAATGGAATGATAAAACACGTCAACCCATGGCTTTAAAAACATATTTGATATATATTAATTTTCAATGCATAAGATATGTTCAAGAGAGATTAGTATTCTTTTTTCTTATTTCAAGAAGTGGAGAAGCATGGGTAACGATGGTCCCAGGACAACCTTCAATTTTTAAGTAATCTAGATATTATAATATATATATATATATATATATAATTATATTTTATACGAAAATTACAACTTAAATACAAAATTTATGTTCAATGAAAATAGTAAACTTAATCATTAGATACGTTAATTAGTTCACGTATTTTGAAGAACATAAACCGTTGTCGAATTCCGGTATAGTCTTACATAAATTCACCATATATCTATAAATATCGTGTTCAATATGAAGTCTTACATTTTATACTTCAAACTTCTGAAATGACTCATTCTTTACTAGCCAAAGAAAATTTCATAACAAAGTTCACCAATTTTCACCGCAAGACCAATTGATTGCGTTTATTTTCATTGGCAGGCTTTCCTTATCAGAGAGTACCATGTAACAACAAACATCTAAGAATCTCTCAATTCTTTCTCTAATCATTACAAAAAGCAAACATTTAATGACGATAGTTTAGTGGTGATGATTAATATTACTGTTCCTAAACATATACTGACAATGATTATTACAACCATTGTCAAGACAAGCCACCTAACCATGGTTAGCCACTAACTTGGCCTTAATGATGTTAGTACAGAATGTTGTTGAGCCGATGAATGTGGCCCAATAGGATTCATTATCGAGGGATTATTGTTGGATATAAGTAGTTTATTTGAAGTCTATAAAGTAAAGATTCATATCAAATATTAAATAAAAAAATTAAAGGAAAATAATGCTATTATAAAATATTTTATTCTTCATTTTAATTTAAGTTTTTTTGTTCATTTATTTATATTTAAACTTTAAATGTTTAAAATTTTTGAACTGATACAATTTTTTTGTTTAAAGTTTTAACAAATATAAATTTTTAAAATGACACAACTCTTCATGAATAGTTGTATTCTTGCATATTTTTACTATAAATAACAATATGGGCAAATCAAAAAGCACATAAAATTTGAATCTTCATATTCTTTTATAATTCATACTTTAAACATTTAAAAAGTTTTTTAAAGATATTCCAGAGGTTGATGTTTATAATCTCTTAGTGTTTTGAGATAAATCTTGTGAATAATTTGCTATAAACCCAACATAAAATATAATGAGAGCAAATATCACCTTAAGGAAAGTAACAATCACATGTTTCAGGACATTGTTTTCATCTTTTATTATTCTTGACATTTATTCAACAACTATAATAACTTATGAATTATGATTTAAGTATATTAACTTTTTACAATTGATACACACTAGTGATAATGAATATGACAAACTATACATCCACAATTTAAAAGTTCAACATATATATTAAGCAAAAGATGAGTTGGAAAAAGAGGAAAACAAACTTGAGTTTTGCTTTGAATCATAAGATTTGAACCTTGTATCATTTAAGTGAAGATGATGAGAATGTTATTCATAAGAGTAAGCCATTGAGAAGTAGGCTTACGCTTATCTTGGTAATGTTTACTTTAGTCATGCATTTGAATATAAATATGTGCATGCAAATAGTAGTAAATTTTCATGCATCTAGTTGTTTTATACAATTGTAAACAATTAGTTATACTTCTTTAGCTATGATTGAGATGACCCACATTTTAAGTTGTGTTTTTTCTTTTGTCTGCCTTACTAAATAGGAATTTTGATGACAAACAGGTGTTTCAAGAAATTTAGATTAGTCATTATCAACAATGGTAAAGTCCCATTTCAAGTCATTGGCTAGTGATAGTGGACAGTTGAAGGATGAGACTTTGATTAATCCACATGGTCTATTCATGTTGTGTTCTTTTGACATCTAGGTTATCTTACCAAATTTTAATGATGATAACATTTTTGAGAGAATGACTACTAGTAACTCAAATAATACAACAACAACAAAGATGATGTTTGGTAAGTAAGTTAACACTTTGGCCTTGGTGCTAAGTTGTTGATTCTTAATTTGTGTACTAAATTTGACTCAATAGATGGGCAAGGTGAAATGAGATTTAGAACAATAGAAGTGTATAATACTTACGCCCTTTCTTATCATAGTACCTATCAATAACATTTACCAAGAAATTGGAAAAGCACCTAGATTAATTGGTATTTTTCTAGGTATGATTGTAAAACATTATGGAGCATTTTCAATAAACTATAAGGATGAGAGGATTATGCTTGTTGAATATAATGATAATATGTATAGGTACAATATATAGGTAATGCCACATTGTTTATTCACTAACTACTATATAGTACCTTTCACTAAATGCTATATTTTATCTCGCAAACAAGGTTGGTATGTAAAAAAAAATTTATATTACAATCATTTGGTAGTAAATGGAAAAGTTCACATTGCGAATTGTATAAAAACAAAAGGACTTGCACTCATGAACAATCAATTATTAACATCTCATTGGAATTCAAAGAGATTAGTACGCAACCATTATATACTACTAACTTGCTCAAAAGAATCGAGTGATCACATTTATTCTTATACATATATCAATTCTTAACTAATCACACTAGTATTTTTTTTGTCAATCACGTAGAGATTGTTAAGAAATGTAAATAAAATCAAAGGAAGCTCATAGTGTCACCTACACATGGATTAAAAGTTCTTTCACAAAAGAAGGTTGAGATGGTAAATTCACTTTAGTTAATAATACAACTAAACTTAGAATGTAATTTGAGATATGTCAAATGTGCTTTGAAATTTGCAATAAGCTAAGTGTTGTTAGGGCCTAGTCGAAAATGTGTGGATGCGATCCATAAATACAATGATGGATCATTCATATATGATGAAACTAAGTTCAAATTTATGGTAATAAGGTGTTCAAATTTTTCGTTTGATAGTGCGAAAAAGAAATTGTTATTATTTAGGCAAATGACTTTTCGACGGTTAAGGTGCTGGAAAGCAACCAACATTACATCGAGTTTAAACATTAGGATTGGGTATTTGCTTGTCTTTACAGGTTTGGACCTTGCACAAATGGAAGTTCATTATTTAATATTTCTTATATTGAGTTGCATAATGATGTGACATTACTTAAAACACAAATGGTGGAAAGAGATGCTTGACAACAATTGGAGGAAGAGATGAATGCAGGACACAACAATAGGTAAAGGAAGAAATGAATGTAAAACCATAATAGGAAGATGAAGAAATAGTAGCAAAACAAGGATAACTAGCTTCTCTTCTTCGAAGTGTTTAGAGTCATATAGGTAATTTTTTACACTTTATGTTTTAATTAAATAATATGTTTATGTGTTCTTATCATTATTTCATTAGAACTAACATCTTTTTATTTGAATTTCAAGTACTAAATATATGTGATATTAGATACACTTCATTTGAACATGCAAATAATTATCCAAATACTAGTAACTTCAATAAGAAATTTACATGAATTATAGTTAATATAAAATCATATTAAAATTTTAAATATTTTTTAAATAAAATATAAAATAATTGTTGCATATTACTACATAGACATAATAGTATACATGATTTTCCGATGAAAAGAGACAAAAAAATTTAGTTGGTACTTGGTTGAAAAAAGCTACCCCTATGAAATAATGTCAAGAACATAAAAAAGAAAAAAATAAAGCAAAAGCAGCCCGCCAAAACTCCTATTCGGTTTCAGGGGCGGGTTCTTTTTATCCCATACTCTGCCACTTCACAGGTTAACACAGACAAAAACCCTAAACCCTTCACTTCCACTCATCCACTTGGACACATTGGCTCAGTCATCTACAATGGCTACCCTATGAACCCCTCTCCGATTCAAAACCACACGCAGCTTCTTTCCAATTCTTCAATGGCTTTTTCCTCCGGGCTGAGAATTTCATCGTCAATCATTAGATACCGGCTCTCTCCGCCCTTTGCTCCGACCCGCTTGTATAGGCTTCGGCAGAGCATCTCAGGGCTCCGTTTTCTCTCAGCGAGTACCCCCCGGAAACCCCGGCTTGTCAGCGCCCGACGCCGGGACGAGCCGGTGCAGGAGGGAAGAGATGAGAATGGGGGCATCGTGGTGAAGGATAGGAATGAAAATGATGGAAGGGTTTTGCCTTCGGAACTTCACAAGGAGGCCACTGAAGCTTATATGGCATATGCCATGTCTGTGTTGCTCGGTCGTGCATTGCCTGATGTTCGTGATGGTTTGAAACCGGTGCACAGAAGAATTCTGTGAGTAGTGTTTTGGGATATTTGCTCGAAAATAATGATGTTCTGTTGTCTGAAGACGAGAAGTGTCTCTGTGTCTTTTCTACTTTTTCTTTAGTTATAGGTGAAAGGCTGAGTGGTTAGTACTAGTGATGATCTTTCTGTTTTTAGTAACGACTGGGCAAATAGAAAGTTAGTTGGTCTACTAAAGAACTCCGCTCTGATATGTCCAGTGATATGCTTTTCTGTGCTTCCATTTATGTAATAGTTGTTATATGACTTCTGTATTGTACGTATGAACTTGGTTCTGATATTCTTTTGGAATGTAATTTTGCTTTATCGCGTGTAGCAATATTGTGCATATTCTTAATTGGAATGATTTTAGCATAATCTATTGTTCAATTAACGTTGTAAATTTAAGCAAGCTTTGTTTACACATTATAGTATGTCATTCAAAAGCATCTTTACTTTTCTTGATTCATGAATCGCAACAATGTTTGCAATACTGCACATTGCGTACAATGCCTATTCTCTCTTATTTCATTTAGCATATGAAGTTACTGTTGATGGACAACTATAGTTTGCAATGTAGTGATTAACAAAAAGTACAACAAACTATTATTTTATCACTTATTGACTTTAGTCATAGAGTAGGTAAAATATGAATTTTCTTAATGATATTATTTGCAAAACAACCTAATGATTTCTTGGTTTCCACTCAACATTTTGTGCCCAGATTCGCAATGCATGAGCTTGGCCTCTCATCACGTAAACCATTCAAGAAATGTGCTAGAGTTGTTGGAGAGGTTAATTTCTAGCAATATATATCCAATTCTTGTTCAAGTACAGTATTGATATAAGTGGACCGTGCTGTGCATATTGGCATCTTCATTGTTTGATGTGTTACTACATGATGCTGTTACTGCATCTGCAGGTTCTGGGAAAATTTCATCCTCATGGAGACTCTGCTGTGTATGATTCTTTAGTAAGAATGGCCCAGGTAAAATATTTTTATTTTTTGTTAGTGGCTCTTCATGTGATAACTTATTTTCTTTTCTAAATTACTAACACATGGTATTTGGTTATCTTTTTATCTATCTAACTATTGATTTATTAAATATATTTTGGAAAATTAATCTACTTTTATTTTCCTCTTTGATAGACTAAGAAACTTGTTAATTAAGAGTTCAAGAAGGTATGAGGCAGAGAATAAATTATTCTTTGAAAGTAAAATACTAAGAGAGAATGAAGACAAATCAATAAGGCAATAGAGCCTTCGAGTCCCTTAATATTCATTAGCAGAAGTCCACTAAAAATTTCATGTAAAGTCATAAATAAACTACCCTATACTGTTCAGTAGTAATTTTAGTGGAAAGTTGATGAAGCTCACACTACTCAAAACAGAATTTAGCGCTAAATAGAACAAATAAGCTTCTCTGCTGAATGAGTTAAATCACAATACATCAGAAAATATTAACTAAACACTCTTTATATAAGCTAATGCAGATAATATGAAAGAACTACAGCAGAACACAAATTCTAACCCAATATTTTCCTTATCATAATGTGATATGCAATTGTTCCTTCGGAAACATGATGGGCAATTTTGTTTTGACAGATGGTATTTTCTTTTGATGCTCTTTCGGTCTCTCAGACTATCTTTTCTGCTTGGGACTTATGTCTTGATCAATTTCTTTCAGGATTTCTCCTTACGTTCTCCACTTATCCAAGGGCATGGAAACTTTGGGTCAATTGATGCAGATCCCCCAGCTGCCATGCGTTACACAGAGTGTAGACTGGAAGTATGTCTTGTACAAATGATTTGTTCTTTAAAGCTAGTTTCTACTTGGCTCTTAATACTGACTTTATCTTTTGAACAAGGGTTGTATGTGAGACTATGACTTCTTCAAACCATGCATGTGTGCGCTGAGTCACTGATTACGGATAAAAAATTTAAGCCATACCAATATTTTTTCCTCTTATGCAGTCAATAGACATTTGTTCTATTAATCACCATGCTTGTGGTTAATTCCTTAATGTTTCTAGCACTTCAGATGCTAGACTTGAAGCATTTTATTCATGTGATTTTGATGTATCAATTTCTTTTTTACTAATGTAAGGGCATGTAATTAAAAATTGTATCATGAGTGAATATGAAGAAAGGGCCTTAAGTTGTAGTGTTGGGAGAATGTTCAAAACACTGATTCTTGTTTGGTTTGTTTGAAGATCTGAAGTCAAAAGGATCCAGGGCTTAATGAAAACTACTCTGGTGTTCTTTTTGGGAGTAAAAAATGGTTTGAATTGAATTTCAGGAAATATGATTTTTCTGGCTTTATAAACATGAAAGTTTGTTGCTCTGTACCAGAATTGTTAGTAAATCTCAGTTCTTGAGTTTTGGTTGTCTTTTGCTTGGCAGTTGTAATGCTTGAACTCGATATGATTCATATGATTAAAAGAGTGTCTTATTTGAAGCTCCTTGGTGGTAATTAGTGATTTCAATTGAAGTTTTCTTATTTAAATAGTGTTTTCCTTTCCTGTGGGTTGTATTTGAGTGGGGTGTGAATATCATGGGTTGTGACTTGGCAACCTTGTGTTTACATGTTTGATAATCCATCAAACAAATTTTTTCCCTTTTTTTTTTTAATAAAAAATCCATTAAACTAAATAGAAGTCATTATAAATGTAATCTTTTTGCAAAAACCATGGGATGGGGATTTCTAATACAATAGTACCTATTATATGTTAATAATATCTGGTATTAATGGGTTAGCATGAATTATTATTCCTGAAGTAGTAATCTAGAATGCTCTATTGTCATTCATGTTAAGTGACATCAATTTGATGTATTGGCCAACATTTTATGGGATCATTTTCATGTCTTAGTTTGAATCTTCAGGCACTCAGTGAAGCAATGCTGTTGGCAGATCTAGAGCAAGATACGGTGTGTTAATTTTGTTCCTTACTTGCCTAAGGATTTTTTGTTATTATGGGGTATCTTCAACAACTTAATTGCATTCTATTTATATTAATTCCCTTGCTTGCAGGTTGATTTTGTTCCAAATTTTGATAATTCACAGAAAGAACCATCACTTCTACCTGCTCGTCTTCCAACCTTACTGTTGAATGGTTCTTCAGGGATTGCGGTGATTATGGGTTCCTTTTTGCATACTTGAAACAATTGCTGATGCTTATTCCTTGGTCTTCAGGAGTATAACTGCCATTTTTCCTTGAATCTTATTCAGGTTGGCATGGCAACCAATATCCCTCCTCATAATCTTGGGGAATTGGTAGATGTACTCTGTGTGTTGATTCATAATCCTGAAGCTACAGTGAGTATCGTATCTTGAGACTCTCTATGTTAAGGTAGTTAATTGAATCTGGTTTTCTGGTGGATGTTGGAAATTCTGGGACTTTGGTCAATGAATATCTGACTTTATGGACTTGACTATAATGTAAAATACTTAAGTTTCTAATTTGATTAATTTCATAGGTAAACTTTAAATTACTCATAAAATTGATTATTAATGTCAATTATCGGGAATCATGTTATTGTATTATGTTCAACTGGTCATATTTTTACTTCTTCTAAGATTGATGTAACTTTGGATTAAGTTATTTGGTATTTTGGGTGAAAATTGGGACTGTCCTACTGCTTTGGAACAGTTTCACCTGATTCATTTCAAAGGTTTTGACAATAAAGAGAATAAAATTTAGCGGCGATTGAGGCTCATGGATTCTCTGGTTTGTATGGTTGGAGAGGATTGCCTACATGAAAGTCCCTACATATGTTAATGGATAGTATAACTTCTCTTTGGGGCTTTGTGCATGGGAGTTTATGGAATCGTTGTTGGTCAGCTCTACTAAATTGATGGGCATTTTAGGGGCCAGGTCCTTTTGTTTTTTGAGGCATTCCAATGTTTTCTCATTTGAGGATTTTTATCCTCCAACAAATTGTATTTTCTTTTTTCTCTAATTAATTTTCTTCTATGAATAAAATAAGCAGAAACCCTATTATAATCCCTCATGTTTTGGGGTAGATCCACTTTGGCTTCATATATTTTATTGGTTCCAAATTTTTCCCATGATTTTGACACAGTCTTTCTAAATGCTAACACTTTCAAAAGTCTGACAGAAAGTGCCTATGTAGATATTAGCTAATTCCTACATGTTATAATTCTTTAAGATTGACTCATGGACTGTTTAGGTGGACGAAATTTGTTTTTTTTGCTCCTCCCTCTTTTCTGTCTCTTTTCTTTCTCCTCAAATTTTCTTCTCATTTTCAATCTCACTCTCGCTTCTCTTTCCCTCATCTTCAACCTCAAAGATAGAGTTTCTGAAATGGAAGTTCAATTGAGAAAATCCTTCATCATATATGCATCCTTTTCCACTCAAATCTTTCTTTTTCCGTTCATCACAAAAGCCTCTAGAACAGAAGTTAGTAACACCAGGTTACAAATATTTGTCAAAATATGAATTTCCTCTGTGCCTTCAATTTGGTCCAAGGGTTGTACCAATGCTATTAATGAGTTGCAGCTTGTGAGTTAGATTTACTTAGGAATAGTCTATCGGAAAATTCATGCCACTGGCAAAGGTTTTTGCTGGAAAAGAATACCAGAATTGGACGCATAAGTTTTTGTGGCTGAAGCCAAAGGCTCCAAAATGATTGTCCAATGGCTCTGATACTAAGGGTGCCATTGGTTAGCACTGAAGGCTTCAGTCCACTGAGATGTTGGTATGAAGCTCAACCATCGTAGATAGTGATCAGAGTGGACATTTTCATGTAATTGGGTGATGTCTTTAGTGTCATTATGTTGTTCTACCTTTCAGTTCCCCAATGTTTCATACTTGTATGCAATATGATTTTGATGAAGTGAACAAGAAGTCACTTTATTAGTTTTCAGTCATTATCATCATGTGTTTTTTGTAATCTTAATTGAATTTTCTTCTTGGTTTTGGTGTGTTGTAGCTGCAAGAGTTGCTAGAATACATGCCTGGACCTGACTTTCCGACAGGAGGGGTGATTATGGGCAATATTGGGTAAGTTTATATATAGAATCTTATAAAGTTGTTTGGGAGTTTCTGTTTTTATGTATTTTTTTCCCCTATATTTTGATGGTTCTTTGTATGATTTATCTTATGTTGGTTTACAGTTTATCAGTGCCATTTGATGCATTACATGAAGGAAATTGTAAAAGCAGAAAAAAAAGTTATCTTTATTCAATATCATAATATGGTAAATTCCTAAATTGATGACAAACTAAACATCCTTTTATTTGGTCAGGCAGTATTTTGAATTCAACTGAAATTGTAATAATGCTAATTTAACTGAGATACGTACTGGAAACCTACCAAGGGATAAGGTATCATTAGGGCCAAAAACCTTAATTAAAATCCTAAGTAACACATAAATGAACCTAAATTATCCCAAATTCCTAAATTACAATTTTATCATAAATTAATAAATATCTTTTCAGACTGCATTAGTGCATTAATAATATTACACATTGAAACTGTTTCTCACAATGTACCTTTTCAATTGGTGGCAATATGATTCTGAATTATTTTTGGCTGCTAACATTCATGTCAATAAATTAGCATTATTCTTTTGGTGTTAGACTACATTGATGATATGATTCTGTAGAAATTGTTTGCACTTGCACCTAATGTATTTTTATTTGAATTATAGAACTGTTGGTTACAGAATACGAATTGAGAATTTTGTATAGCTGATAAAATAAACATGGAAGTAAAGTTAACCACTTTATGCTGCAGAAGCTTTTGAAAGTTGTAAATTGTGTGATCATATATTCACATCATGATTTTTGATATTGAACCTTTAGCAAAGTTTATGTGCACGGTTTTCTTATTTTGTTGGATTAACTTAATAAGCTGTATCAATATTTTTGTACTTTTTATTTTGCTTTTTCTAGAACCTTATTCATTCCCCTCAATTTTGCATTGTGATATGTGCTCATTTTTCTGAAGGATCTTGGAGGCATACCGTACTGGTCGAGGGAGGGTTGTTTTAAGGGGGAAAACTGATATTGAATTGCTTGATTCTAAAACAAAACGGTCTGCGATAATCATAAAAGAGGTGGAGCTTTGAACTCTATTAGATTCTGGTGTTAGTGATCCTAATTTTATACCTGTCTTTGGAGAGTTGATTGGAAATTTTGTTTTATGGTTGGAATAGATTCCTTACCAGACAAACAAATCTGCACTAGTGGAGAAGATTGCTGAACTTGTGGAAAACAAGGTACAAGTATTGATGTGTTAAATAACATATGAAATCTTTAAAAAAAATGTCAATTTATATGTGTAGTGAAGGGAAAGAACTTGTATTTCACCTTGTTGAATCACATAGACAACATGGATATTTATATACAAAATCTACACCTAGAAATGAGGCTAATAAATACAATAGTTGAACTACTAACTACTAGTTGGACTAATAAATACAAGAGTGAGACTCATAAATGTGCTAGTTGACAATATGTGGATATGCTGCAACACTCCATCTCAAGCTGGTGAATAGATGTTCTGCATTCCCAGTTTGGATATAATGGTTTGAAATGTTGCACTGTTGAGCCCTTTGGTGAAGATGTTTGCTAGCTAGCCTCTTGTTAACACATAAGGAGTACAAATAAGACCATTTTCTAGCTTTTCTTTTATGAAATGTCTGTCAACTTCAACATGCTTTGTTCTGTCATGTTGCACTAGATTATGAGCAATGTTGATAGCGGATTTATTGTCACAGTATAGTCTTATAGGTCCAATCTGCTTGATTTTTAAGTCATCTAAGATGATTTTTAACCACAATAATTTACAAATTCTAAGTGTCATAGCTTTAAATTCTGCCTCAGCACTAGACCTGGCTACTACATTCTGTTTTTTACTTCCCTAAGTTACTAAATTACCACCTAGGAGAGTATAATAACTCGTAGTAGACCTTCTGTCTATGACTGATCTTGCATAGTCAGCATCTGTATAGACTTCTAAAGTTAATTCCATGTTTTGCTTGAATAATATCCCATTCCCTGGAGTACCTTTCAGATAGTGTAGAATCCTGTGAACAGCATGTAAGTGTACTTGTTTGGGATTATGCATAAATTAACTTACCACACTTATAGCATATGCTCTGTCAAATCTGGTATGTGAAAGGTAGATAAGTCTTCCCACCAACTTTTGGTACATTTCCTTGTCAATAGCAATGTCATCCTTGGCTTCTCCAAGTTTATGATTTGAATCAATCGGTGTATCAGCTGGTTTGCATGCTAGTTTGCCTATATCTTTTAGGAGATCTGTCACATATTTTTGTTGAGAAATAAAGATACCTTGTTTTGAATATGCTACATCAATTCCCAAGAAGTACTTTAATTTTCCCAACTCTTTTATCCCAAATTCATTTGATAGATGTCTCTTGAGCTCCTCTTGTTCTATCTTGTCATTTCCGGTGACAATGATATCGTCAACATATACCAGCAAGACTGTGAATCCCCCTGAATCCCTGTGTTTAATAAATATCTCCCTAACTTTGCTTATAGCCAGAGGCTAACATTACTTTGGTGAACCTACCAAATTAAGCTCTCGGAGATTGTTTCAAACCATATAACATTTTCTTCAGTTTACACACTTTGTTTGCAGTTTTGCTGTCTCTAAATCTTGGTGGAATATCATGTAGATTTCCTCATCTAGGTCCCTATGAAGGAAAACATTCTTCACATCATATTGTTGAAGTGTCCAATTATAAATAGATGCTAATGATAACAAGATTCTCACGGTATTCATTTTAGCAACTAGAGCAAAGGTCTCTTGATAGTCTATGCCATAAGTTTGAGTGTACCCTTTAGCAACCAACTTTGCTTTATACCTCTCTAGTGATTCATCAGCTTTATACTTAGCTGAGAAGACCCACTTACACCCTACAGGTTTCTTTCTTTTTGGTAATTGGACCAACTCCCGCGTCTTGTTTTTCTCTAATGCTTCCATCTCAATTTTCATGGCTTGCTTCCATTCCTCCTTGGCCAGTGTCTTAGATAAATTATTTGGAATGACAATGGAATTTAAGTTTGCAAGAAAGTTTTTGTGGATAAAACTTGTTAAATGACATAAAGTGGGAAAGAGGATATAATGGGTGCTTTGGACATTCTCTAGTTCCTTTCCTAATGGCAATGGGAACATCAAGATCAATGTTTAGGGAGTTAGGGTTAGAATTTGTGCTTACCTCAGTTTCAGAACTACCAGACATAGGTGCAGAGAGTTGGGCTTGCACAGGTTCAAGAGCTGGAGCTTCCCTTCTTGTATACACCTGCAAATACCTCACATTATCAAGATTGGTGTTATCCTTGGTGACCGATTCAGTGTGGGGACTAACCAAAGTGGGAGTAGGATCATTAGAAGTGTTAGGACTGGATTAAGGACTAGGTGGATTTTCAGAAGTGGTAGGGTTGGACTTGGGAAGGTAAAAAAAAGATGAAATATCAAGAAAAGATGCTTCCTTATCTTCTGTACTAGTGTGCTCCCCCTGAAGACAAGGGCTCGGAAAATAAGGAAGATGTTCTGCAAATGTGACATCAACAAAAACAAAGAACTTCTTCGTAACAGGATGATAACATTTGCAACCTTTTTGAGTAGGGGAATATCCCAAGAATATGCATTTAAGGGCTTTTTGATCTAACTTCCCTGTGTTATGAATATGTACAAATACAGTGCACCCAAATGTGTGAGGTGTAAGGCCATTGGTAATTCTTAGATCTGGATAAAATTGAGAGAGAACCTCCATAGGAGTTTTATTGTCTAGAACACCAGAGGGTAATCTGTTTATAGTGTATGTAGGAGTAATGACAGCTTCCCCCTAAAAAGATTTAGGCATGTTTGCATGAAATAGATAGGCACGAGTTATAGATAAGAGGTGTCCATTTTTCCGCTCAGCTATGCCATTTTGCTGAGATGTATATACACAGGATGATTCATGGATTATGTCTTCCTTTTGGAGGTAGGAAGACAATGTCTGATTGAAATAATCTCTCGCATTATCAGACCTAAGCTTTTAATTTTAACCCCAAACTGATTTTGAATCATGTTATGGAAATTAGGAAACAGTGTACTCACATCTGACTTATTTTTTAGAAGAAAGATCCAAGAAACCCTAGTGCAATCATTGATGAAAGAAACAAACCATTTAGCACTAGAGATATTAGGAATAGGAGATGGTCCCCAAATATCACTGTGAATAAGAGTGAAGGGAGAAGAGCTACTTGTATGACTGATGGGAAAGGAAACTTGGTTGTGTTTTGCTGTTTCACAAGTCTCACAATGAAAATTGGCAAGATTAATTTTATTAAATAAAGAAGGAAACATAATTTTTAAAGTTCCAAAGGAAGGGTGACCAAAACGATAGTGGTAAAGCTAAATTTTATTCTAGTAGATCAGGATCCAAAAAAGGAAGACAAGGACATGGTAATCTTGATATCATTAGCATTTGTAGGTGGCACTAAATAGTAAAGTCCATCTTGTTCCTTAGCAAGCCCAATCCTCTTCCCCGTATCCTAGTCCTGAAAAATACATGAAGTAGAGAAAAAAGTTACTTGACAATGCAAATCTTGTGAGTATTTTTATGGATATAAGATTTGAGGATAGCTTAGGAACATGAAGAACATTTCTATGAACAAAGGAGGGAGATATTTGGATATTTCCAAAGCCTACTACGGTAACAAGTGAACCATTTGCAACCGATATTTTCCTATTGCTAGGGCATGGAGTGTAAGTTTTAAAAGAATAAGAAGAATAGGTCATGTGATCTGTTGCTCCTGAATCAAGGATCCAAGAGTTCTGGATTAATTTATCTGAGACATTTAACCCATAGGAGTGATAGAGATTACCTAAATGAGTTAGAGAGCAAGTACTGGTATTACCTGGAGGCTTCTCTAAGGTCTCCAACAAGTTGCGTAGTCTTTCAACTTTATTTTTGCTGAATCCTTTAAGGCCGGGAGGTTGGGCTGGGTTGGGCTGCATCAAACGGGCTTGCCCTTGAGCTTTTGCTGATCCACTTTTCATATTTTTTCCATGTAATTTCCAGCAATACTCCTTGGTATGTTGCGGTTTTTTGCAATAGATACACCATAGATTATCACGATCCTGTGCCTTGCCTTTCTTGTCTTTTTTAGGCTGTTCGAGTGTTAGACTTTGATGTTTGCCACCATTAAGGATCATGGCAGACGCTTCAATAGGTGGACAACTAAGCATTACACCTCTCCGAGTCTCCTCAGCCTGAACAATTGAAATAGTGTGATTAAGGGATGGTAGTTCATCTTTTCCAAGAAGTTGAATTCAGACTTGATCAAATTCAGCATTGAGTTCTGCAAGGATATCATAAACACGATCCTTTTCAATAAAATTCTTCAGTATTGTTGGATCTTTGCTGCACTTCATTTTAATACACCTGTAATGGTCCATTTCTTGCCAAATGTTTCTCAGCATGTTAGCATATTCTGTAACAGATTTATTTCCTTGTCGACTCCCTGCAGCTTTAATTTTGAGCTCATACATCAAAGCAACATCCTTAGCCTTGGAATAAGTTTGCTTAACAGTCTCCCATATCTCCTTAGCAATAGTGAGAAACATGCATGTATCACTTATCTCTGGATTCATGGAATTCCAGAGCCACGCCATTATCATAGAATCTTCCTCATCCCATGCTTCATAGTGTTTCTCACTCTTTAAGGGACCAGTTCCCAAAATATGGCTTAACTTACCTTTTCCCTTCAATATGGTTTGGACAAATTGTGACCATTTGAGATAGTTTTTACCATTCAACCGATAATTGGGATGTAGGTTCTGTAAATCCCCAACTACATTGGAATTTTCAGTCATATTGGTTTTGGAAGATACGGTGACTTCAGACATTTTTAAGGATAAAATTGGTCAAAAAATAGTAGAAGAGGGAAGGGTTGCTTAAGGACACCTGGAAGAAAAATTCAACTGGCAAAAAAGCAGGGCTTAGGTTACAGGGAGGACAAGTAGTTTTATGGTGTCAAACTTGAAGGTTTTGGTTGGCTTTGATTGACTAAAAAATAACTGATAATCTTTTTCACAAACAAAAAGAGAAATTTAAGAGATAACTTGAAGAAGGAAGTCAATCATAAAAATACTGCCTATTCAACAACCAAAGTCATTGAGGCTGAATCAATTACCAGATAATCTTACCCAAAAAAGGAGATTCTCCAACAACAAACTCAGATTATATAACCCAAGTCACAGTGCTGAAGCGTTTAACAGAGTTTGGATTCAAGAAGGAATTTGGCAAAAGAGTTCAAAATTGAGGATGCACCAGTGGCTGGGCGGGAAAGTGTCAAAAAGAGGATCTCGACCGCCGGAAAATTGATATGAGACGGAACAGATCCTTCACGCGCTATCATGCGTCGGCGTGTGATGCACTGCCCAGATGGTTTCGTCAGTGCATGAGATTCATGCGTTGTGTTTTCAGCCACCGGAAAGTTGGGACAGGTCGACCGGAATCTTTTGTCTTCCTCTGTGCTGGCGGTGCGATAAAATTAGCCATCTAAAGTATTACCCTAGTTTCTCCAGAAGGATGAACTAGAAAAAAAATGGCAATTGGGATACCCTGAAACGAGCCAAGAGCTCTGATACCATGTAGTGAAGGGAAAGAACATGTATTTTACCTTGTTGAATCACATAGACAACATGGATATTTATATACAAAATCTACACCTAGAAATGAGGCTAATAAATACAATAGTTGAACTACTAACTACTAGTTGGACTAATAAATACAAGAGTGAGACTAATAAATGTGCTAGTTGACAATATGTGGATATGTTGCAACAATATGTTTTTTTGGAAGTGTGCACGAAGACCTGCTTGATTACTTTGCTGCAGAACATTTGAATAGTGGTTTTCTCCTTATTTTACATAGTTGGGCAACTACCTTTTCATTTCATGTGAAGAGATTTCCCATGTAGATATTTGTAGTTAATCCCCCAACTTAATATTTTTTATTCTTTTTACTTTTTTCCTATGTTTTCAGTATCTTTTCTCTGTTTGGTGGCTTTGAAAGTTGATCAAAATTTGACTGCTGAAAATTAAGATTAATTGCTGTGCGATTGAACTTTGATATTGCCTAATTGATTGAGTTCCCAAGTGTTATTGCTTTCCATGTATAAATAATAATGCGTAGTGCACTTTTAGAACCAAGGACGTAAAAATGCTATAATGCATAGCGTTTTATGAGATACATGAAAATGTGGTGCACAATCTAGAACTCATGATATAATTTCTTATGATTAATGTAGATAGAAATAAAAACTCAACACGATAATCATCTATAAATCGCAACATCAAGCACTTAAGTCATTAAATGTGTCTTCGTCAAATGCAACATCATTATAAAGATTATCACTAGGCAAACCCTTAACTTGCTCTTCATCTTCTGGTGTTGGAAGGGCACATACAATAGTGGTGGTGGTGATGGAGTAGGGGTGGGGAGTGGGGTAGAAGAGGTCCAAACTAGAGGGGGAAAAATAGGAAGAAGAAAGGAGGCATACTTGACTTTGGTGGCTGTCGTCATTAGAGATGGCTAGAATAAGTCCATAGTCCACTAGTGGTTAAGGTTGGGTTGAAGGTGCTAGCTTTCAAGCCCACTAAATATTTTAATTTTACATACATGCATACATATTTTATATTTGACATGTCGAAAAGTCCGTCGATATTGTGAGTGGTGTCGGTGTTGGACACATGATAGGTGTGTTCGTGTTTATAGCATCCAAGCTTCAATTTGGTTGTGTTGCACTTTGATAATGCACTTCAAAGGAATTTTTTATTCCTTTGGATGATTTTTCAAAGTCTAGTGGCTCGTTTGGTTGGCAAAAGTGTTTATAAAGGAAAGGGAATTGGAATGAGAATGATGATGGGAGAGGGAGAAGGAGAGGGAGTGAGTATTTTTGGTCTGCAAGGGGAATGAATAGAAAGGTTATGCTTCCCTTGGTTTGGTTGGTGGAATGATAGAAGGAAAAGAATGGATGGATGGTGAAAGTTCAAAAATACCCTTGGTTGAAAAGAAAATAAAAATGCATAGCGGAGGGGTCTTGTTTTATGGTTGAATGGATTTTTTGTGCTTGTCAAAAAATAAGTATGTCTAGATTTATTGTGAAATAAGTTTTTTTTTATAATTTATGTCTAGATTTATTGTGACAAATATAATAATTGGAAAAAGCACATATGGTGCTACTGTTAGTCCAATGTATAAATTGATAACACTGGCAAAATGCGCATCTTAAACCAAACTAAGAAATACAATTATTTTAGAAAGCACATGTGGTATTTTATCCTAATAATTTTTTTCAAAACCTGTGTGCACTAAATTAAAAATCAACTATCATACTTTACTCGCAAATAGCATGTGACATTGCATGTGATCAATCTGTGGAAAAGATGACCATTAACCACAAATTAAAGTAAGGGATGATCAACATTTTACAGATCTAGAAAAACATCATCTTGACATTAGGCTTGAGTGGAAAAGAATAATCAATTAGCGTATGAACTTACCATCAGGCACCTTATATCACTGGACAGTAAGTGTCTGAATGGGAACACATAAGTGGAGAGCATTTCACACATAATCCATTACTATCATAACAACATATATACATGGGTAGGTTGCCACTTAGCACTAGGCAACCACATGATAGCATCATGCATGGTCTGTACATATCCTTTCATTTACACTCTTTATAGGGGAAGCAATTCAACTACTGTCTACATCTCCTTTTTAAGCCTTATGGGCCCTAAACAAAAGAGGCATACATGCCATATTACATACCAAGGCCAAGGGAAACAAAAGAGTACATCAGTTGGAGCACAAAAAAATTGCATCAGTTAGCTTTACAAAAAATTACACTCCAAAATACAACACCTCGTCCTAGACAAACTTCTACATACTCGTCCTAGACATGTATTTCAAAGTAACCCATGTCTTCTCCTCATCCTAACCAAACTCACTAGTGTTAACCCCGCATACCATATCATGTACAACGGTCAAGTTGGCCTTCATTGTCGTGATTTGGGATTGAATGTGTGGTACCCCTTTGATTCAACTATTGGGGCAGCGTTGTTTCATCATTTCTTCTAATGGTTGCAAGTATCTCGGTTTAAAGTGGTAGTCCTGCATATACTTCTGCTCAGTCTTAAACTTCACAAGGTAGTCAACTAGGATCTTGTCCTCATTTGCAGTCTAAATATGCTTACCCTAGCCTACAGTGGATCCAAAGTTTTGCGCCATCTTCAAGTCCTACATTACATGAGGCAATAACTATGGCAATCCAATAATGTATTTAAAACATATGCACACGCATCCAAGTTCAAACTAAAAGAAACACAAATGGTAGCACTAATATATTAATGCGTTGAAGACCATCTGTAATATGATCACTAGATGGAAACCATCAAATAACATGATAGTTACATGACAAACATATCAAACTAGTACAACAATATCACTCATATGTCCATTCACACAAGTTTGATAGCAACAATTAACGTCATCATCCATGGCATTGTCCCTTAAAGTCCATAAACATTTGTGTTGCTAAGTTATCTCGCCAATTACTCTAGTCATCACTTGGCTCGATGGTCCCAATGGGGTTATCTTCCCGCGGGCCTGCATCAGGTAAAGGGTTTTCAACCTTAATGTCCAATAGGTTTGGGCCCTTCTCTCTTTGAATCAAGTTATGTAACAAACAACAAGCAATAACGACCAAATTATGGGTTGTAATGACGTAGAAAGATGGGCTCTTTATTATTGCCCATCAGAGCTTTAACTTGCCAAAAACTCATTCAAACACATTACGGGTCGTAACATGCTTCATGTTGGAGTATTCATAGGCATTTGTTGGAGTTCAACCCTGATGTGGAACCTTAAGGTTATAAAGAATCTGAAACTCCTAGAACACAACAAGAACATGAAATGGAATGAACCCTTAACCTATTGAATCTCCAAATGACGGATGTAAATGAAAACGCAAATGATAGGTTGATCAAAAACAAGAATAAATTCACCTCAAGAGATCATCTTGGTAAAAATTAATTCTTGTTGCAATGGAAGAAGACAAGTTATCCTCCTCTATAAAATTCTGGCCAAGTCAAGAAGGAAACTAAAATGTTTCTTTGATAGAATGGAACTTGATGTCTTACAAGGTTGAGACTTATGTCTTTTATAAGCTTTAGATCCCCTAAGAAACCCTAATTCAAAATGCAACCTTGGGCTTCCAATAAATTGGGTTAAATGATGCTAAAAATAACTTTAGACATTAAAATAGAAACATAATGTATAACCAAATATATCCTAGGCTAAAATTAATTACAATGTGGTCCAAAACACTTATTTCAGTAGCAACATTTTTGGAAGATATAACCTAAACGAATTGGACCTTCATTTGGGTTGGACATGACTCAGATTAATCATTTGGGTTTCCTTCTCTAAGCCCAAGCTGTCCAAGTGACTTTCTTCTGCATTTGTTAAGAATTTTCCTATATAAATTGCAGCTATTCCTTAAACTTCTTGGCTCTTAGTCTTGAAATTGGACCCGGAGAAAAATTTAGATCATCATTCAAGTTATCACGCCTCTTGTCATCTGTGCTCACATCAGACCTTCTTTCCATTCACTCAAGTGATATTGTTGCCCTTATACAGTGCCAAGAAGCTGTTAGAATTGGTGTACCCGGTATTGACAAGATAGTAACTACCTGTAGGACACAATTTATAATATTGTTATATTAGAGGTAGGTTAATGTGCAAATAAAATACATGCCAATAGATAGATAATGCTTACCTTGAGGAACTCGCAACCCATTTTGCCTTAGCTGATCCTTCCCACCTGGATAACACATAGATGAATTGTGCATCTGGTGCACAAACAACTAGCACATTTGTGGTTAGTTCCCTTTTTCTATTTCGATATTTGGGCTTGTCCACCAATGAGACTTTTATCTTCACATGGGTGCCATCCAAAGCACCTAGTCATCCCTAGACAAGTTTATACACATTACAATTTATTATAATTCATAACAAGAAAACAATGAAGAAAACCAATGTCCATACCTTGAACCACTTTCATCGCTCATCCATTGAGTTTGTAGGCACCGGCTCTGGGGCTTTTAATAGTTCCCTATCCAACTGCATCATTGTGATCAACACAATCTTGAAATACCTACCTATGGTTTCTTTAGATCTCTGAAAATGGAATTGGATTACGTGGTTCTTAACATAATAAGCGAGTATGTGTAGAAAAATTGCAACTTGCTCATCCACCAACGTGTGCTGTGTAGGTTTCAGCCTTCCCATGGTATCCAACATAGCACACAATCTATCGAAGGTTGCCCTACACATCCTTAGTTGGTTGAAACAAGTGGTATCACTATGGTACTCCAAGTTTCTAAGGTGAGCTCGCATGGCATAGATGTTCAGGCTATATGACCTATGACTAATGCGCATCTTACGGTGCCAAACTCGACCCCCCATTTGCACAAGGAGCCTATGCATACACATCACAACATGCAACCACCACCGTACCACATGTAGTACGCACTGTCGTCTTATTTGATTCATTGTTGTATTAATGTCAACACATATACATAAGTGAACATGTTTTATGCATTCTAACCTAGTATTGGAAATGTTTCCATCAAGTGGGCTAGCAAACAAAAGATTCATATGTCTACTTGTAATGCAAAGAATGGAAAAATGTATTTGGTCACACCACAATAGAGTAGCATAAACATTTCTTTGGGAAATGGTACGTTTTAGATGAAATTGTAGAGAGAATCCCTGAAGGTGCAAAATATTAATAGACCAAGAAAAACTAGTTGATAAACTAAAAGGGTTAAAAGAATTATCTAAAACTTTAGAACAAAAAATATATGAAATAAAATTAGATTTAGATGAATTGAAAAAAGGACAGAAGAAAATTAATACATATATAGTAAAATAAGGATAAGCTTTAGGAATAAGAGAAAAGGAAGATATAAAACTAGTACCAATAAAAAATAATAATGAAATAAATATGATGAAGCCAATTTTATTTGATTTAAATACATAAGAAATTATTAAAACTCAAATCCCAAATGAAAACATAAGCCAGACTAGAATATTAATAGAAAAAAATACTTAAGGGATAAGAAGTAGTAAATAATAATTTACAGATAATATTTGAAGAAATGAATAAAAATGAAATAATATTAAATAATGAAAAAGAAAAAGAAAGTACTGAAAAAGAAGAAAAATTAATCAAATTAATATGTGTGTGTGTGTGTGTATGTATAACCATGAGACCACAAATGTAGCATATATATAAGTATAGAATAAAATATAACTGAAGGCTCAAAATCATATTTAAAATTCATGGGAAGAGAAATAGTTCTTCTAACACTTTAGATTTAATCACAAAGGAGAGAGAATGCAATAAAAATATAAGCATTCACGTATTAAAATAAAAAGAACATAATATGCTTATTCATATTAAAAAGCAATTACAAAATCAACACCACCTTAACAACTAACATAATCTGTCTCATGTAAAGAAGAATGGATAAAAAGTGAAACTCCAAAATTCCAAAAGTCTATTTGCAAATATAATTGATAGGGTATGAGAGAAACAATGTCCATTTCTCAGGGAGATAAAGATTTAGACTAGCAATGATATTAAGTTCCTTAGTCTTAAGAATGTAAATCAAGGGAACACCACATTAACTAAAAGCAATACCAAACTTCAAGACATGCAATGAAAAATATGAAACAAAAAACCATATATGATACTAAGTCTAAGACAACTTGATTCTATAGCAACCAGTAAGAGCAACTTTAGCCATTTTTCATTGCATTATATCAATTATGGTTTTAGGGATTAACCAATCTAAAGTTAGGATGTTTTGCTTTTAGTGGATGGAACTACGACAAAACCAGTAGGCATTTCCCAAAAAACGTAACTTGTAGTAGAAGTATAGATTGTTGGTTAATTCTTCATTTTAAAAAAATTTATTACATCAATATAATATATATATTGTTTATTCAGCATTATATTTTATCTAGTTTTAGTTCAACTTATGATGGCTTCCTTCAACAAATATGCCCCATAAAGCTAATCAAAATTAGTTCATTCCATATCTATGCGACCTCGTTGAAGACAAGATGGATTACCCAATTGCTAGAATAACGTCTAAACCTACCTATTCACACTGTAACGGAAACAACAACTCTCATTTACCTTGGAGCTTGGAACACATTGCTCTACCCTTTAGTAACCCATTCAAACACGACAATGGGCATAAACAAGCATACAAAGTTAGCAAAACCATACACACATCCATGACTTCAAAAAGCAACATATCTAGCACACACACACACACACAAAATGGAATGAATAAAAAAACATACACACATTTGAGACTTTAGCAAGCAATAGATGTAGCACACACATGCACAGAACGGGACGAATCAAACTCACACACCCACGGTGCATACCAAATCAGAATAGATTTGTATACAAGACATAGAAAGTTGACGATTTTAGGCCATTTGTACTCACCTGTAAGAGGTTGTGAACCACTGGTGATCGTGTTCTCCTCCGAACAGAGCTTCTTGCAATTTTTTTCAGTAGAGGAAAGTGGGTATCTGTCATATGTGGCTTGCTCCTTTCTTTTGATTTAGTGATGTGACTCTTGTACGAATGAGGGTGTTTTGAGCCAAAAAATTAACTCTCCTGCGAATCCCCAATCTTTCCCTCCATATTTGGAGGGAAGCCACTCTCCCTTGTCCATGGGAGAGATGTCTCCTGAGGTAGAGGGATTCCTACCCTCTGAAAGCAACCAAAATGGTAGATGGAAAGCCTCTCCCTTTCCCATGGGCAATTTCTTCCATCCAAACATGATGTAAGGGTGTAGATCTTGTGGGGCTTGATGACTAGTGTCATATGTGTGGTTAGTGCTAGAGTTTGCATGTGATTTTTCAGTAATTGTTTGGTAAACTGAATGTAGTGCTTTGGTTTTTATGTTTGGTATTTGTTTGTCATGAAATGAAGAATTAGCACTAGTAAGGGTGTTGTGTGTTTTTGTGTCATGGTGTGCAACCCAAGTAGTGAAGTTTAGCTAGAGAAGTTGAGGTGCCACTCATGTGAAGCTGGTCCAAGACATTTGGTCCCTATGTCATTGTGTTAGGTACTTTTTCCAATGAGAGTTCTTGGAAGAATGTTGGGGGGACCGCTCATGGTAAGTAGGTCAAAGAATTTTGTAAACATTATGTCTCTCTAGGATGTTGTCAGCGAGAGTGCTAGTTAACTTCTTGGATTGATGATTTATTTCTCTAATCTGAGTTGTTTAATGTTCTTTGTTTATATCTTGACTTGTGTTTTATTTGTAATATGCTGCAAACTTTGTAAGCTTCAATTAGGGTTTTAGGACAATCTTTTGAAGTTAAAATTTTTTTTGCATTGCTATCATAGTCAAGGGTATTGGTGTCTTTCTATTATTATATTATTGAATAAAATATAGAGGTTGAAGCGATGGTGTTTTTATGTCATTGAGTCTTTCAAAACTAGTGATAAACTGCAGGCTTCCAGCTTAAATGCAGCTCTTTCTTATGTTGTGCTTTATGTGTATTTCTAATTCTGAGTCAGCCACAACATTTATTTTGCTTTGTTGGATGCCTGTTTTTAATGGAACATGATGTTTGGAGTCCTTGGTAAACAATGGGTGTGCCCTCTGATTTTGTAGCTATTTCTCACTTTCTCTTGACAAGGTTTAGACATTAAATGTTTTTGTTATTGTAAGATTAAGTAGGCTATTGTTTTTGCCTTCCCTTTAGTGTTCTAAATGTGGTTTCTTTGAAGGGGGTGCCTCAGTTAATTATGCATAGAGATTGGGCTGATTTGTTACATTCTTGATCCTTTGGCATTTGTTTTTGATGAAATTCTGGAGCTTAGGTTATGGCAGCCTCAGCTCACTCACTTTATTGAATGAAATTCAGATACATACACAGAGAATGACACTAGTTGCCCCAAAAACTAAGGCCCAAAGACAAAGGTCCAAGCGCTGAAAAATAAAGCCAGTATAACAGAAACAAAATAACACTTAAAATATTGCTAAACAATAAAAAAAAAAGAGAGCACACATGTGCAGAAAGCTAAAAGTCAGATTTGGGAAAAGTGTTCAGCAGAAAGCTCCAAACAACTAGCTGTCCAAAGTTGAATACCACCAAACCACCTGCTGTCAAAGTTGAATACCATAATTTGTGACAGATCACATTGACTTTCAACAGTTTTCTACTGTCTTTTTTCTTTTCTTTTTTATGGGAGGATGTCTTATTATCCTTTCTTGTAAGCTTCTGTCTTTCTAATAAAGTTCTCTGCAAAAAATGTAAAAAAAATTGCCATGCTGCAATATTGCCTTTCACAATGAAGCATGCAATGCTCTATGGTGCTGGTAGCCTTGCACCATAATACTATGATAGTGGGCCTGTCAAAAAGCTTGTGGATTTTGTTCTCATGCTTTAAAATTGATAAGTCATAACAACTGAACACTCATGCACACTTCTTGATCTCAAATGTTGTTTATTGTTTATTTTTGCAACACATCCTAATCTTGTCCTTTTTTGGGTATGCTGATTCCCTTCTTGAATTGATTATGCTGCTAGCCTGTATAATATGTGACTTCCTAATCTGTTTCTCCTTTTGTTAACAGAGTTTAGATGGAATAAGTGATATTCGAGATGAGAGTGATCGTTCTGGAATGCGTGTAGTTATTGAGGTAAATTAAATAATTATTGTTCTGCTCAAATATTTTCTTGTTGAAGCCTCATGTAAAGGTGTAAAAGTAGGACAGAAAGGGACAAACTTCTGAACACTGGATAGTGACTAATTTAGTGCCCTTTGCAGCTGAAGCGGGGATCAAATTCATCAATTGTTTTGAACAATCTTTATCGTTTGACATCTCTTCAGTCTACATTTAGCTGCAACATGGTTGGGTAAGTTGTTTTACATTTCTTTTGAAATATTCAATCCAAAATATGAAGGAAATTGTGAATCTAAAATTTGTTTATGCTGCCTTCTGCTGGCATTTAAAATTTTTAAGGCTGATTGATAAGTTTTCTTATTTAAGTAATTTGTGTATAATTTTGACCAAAAAGAAAAAGTAATGTGTGTATAAAAAGGCCTAACTCATTGGACTTCTTGGGGTCCTACCTGATTTTGTGGCATTGAACATGTGGCTATTAAAGAAACAGCCAGTTGATTGGAAGATCATAGCCATGAATTCTGTGAATTGATAGACTGAAGTGTGTTTGGAAGCTGTAATTTTTCTGTTAAACTAAGGTAGTATTTTATTGGTCTGATATTACCTTTTTCATTTAAATTTCAAGGATAGGGGTGAGTATATGGGGTCTGAAGCTAAGTAGTGCAAGTGTTTAGCTTACCAAGAGAAGATTTGATTTTTTGATTCTCGAATAAGTACACAGTACATCTAATTTTTCAAAAATTGAGAGGCCAAATTCTGTATAAACTTCAACAATTTTGATGTTGCATAGATTCGGTCTGAAAATATCTCTTTTTTGTAAAATTGTCATCCAGTAAATTTTTAACTTGGGCTTATTTTAATTACTCATATTTCCACTTTATTTAGTGTATTTGTGTCATGGCATTGTGCAGATGAAGTTTCTCTTTATGACCATTTCTTGTGAACATTGTTATAAAACAGTTAAATCAATTTATCCTTTCATATAGTTTAAATTCTTACATTTGTTAATTTACCCCTGAAGATTAAGTAATTCTTATGCAAAATTCATTTATTTTTCTTGATTATCTATTAAAATATATTGAAACCTTACTGATTCGCCACTTTTATTTTATTTTATGTGTCTTCTTTGTTACTGTAAGTTGTTTCCCTTAACTCATGTCGTGACTCAAACCATGTTTGTCCTTTACTCAGATTGTTTGTATATCATATGTCCCTTATAAGTGGAATTGAGTCCATATTGCTTCAAATGTGATTGGACTCTTTAGATTTTTGTTTATTTATTATGTATCTTAAATTCGTAATAATTTCTTTCATACTTCACGTTTTTTTGGGTCAAAGTTGATTGAATATTGAAATTCTAACCTCTGCTATACTTTGAACTTTTTTCCATCTGCATATTGTTTCTTGAAAATCTCAAGTGTCATTATTTCATTGGCGTGTTTGTTGCATATATTAGTAATAGGTCTGGGGTTATATATGTAACTCAATAAATTAAGTTATAGAAATATTTTCATAAATAAATCCTGCTCTCTCCAATCTCCTTCAGTCCATTCACCTATTTGTTGTCCTACTCCTCTCAATTTCTCTTCTCATCATGTTTCAATTAGTTGTTAGTGTTGACCTTAACTTGTTTTAGAATGATTGGCATAGGATCAGATACACTAAAATTTTTCAGTTTGCAAAGCACTGAAGATTTAGATATGTTGGTATGTATTGAAAAGAGTATGGTTTGAGCTATTAAGGAGATATGTAAATAATTTTTATAACTGTATTATCTATCTGTTCTTAACTATACTACATTTTAGTTATGGCGCTTTACATATATTCTAACTGTCTTCATTTGAACATGCTTTCGTATTTGATATATTTGTAGCATACTAAATGGGCAACCTAAACAAATGGGCCTGAAGGAATTACTCCAGGTGACTACTTGCTTGCCAAACCTGCCTACATTTACCCATCTATCTATATAAATTGTTAATTTGAGTTTTTCTTCATCAGGTCAGGGTAGTTGACATTTTTTTATAGCTTCCATCTCTTTGACCTTCATTTCCTTAACCTACTAGATTTTCCTAAATTTCTAATACCTTTAGCATCATAGAATATGTAAACACGTTTCATTAAAAGTTCAAGGTTAATGTTAAGACAAATAATGAATTATATGAAGTTGTCACAGTTATTTTAGATGTCAACTTTTGTAAAATGCAGAAGATTCCTGAGAATCTCCAAACGAGGTCAAATACTATAGTCAAGATTTGTGTTGCGTGCAAACCAAACAACTTGGTTTTTTATATTCCTAATAATTAACTTATTGGGAATAACATTCCTTAAATTGTAGTTCGGAATGGGAAGCTTTCATACCTCATACCAAACGGCACTTGAGGGACACAATAAATAAAGAAGAAACAAAAGGGAAAACTGATCAAGAAAACAAAGCTTGCTTATCTTGTTGCATTATATTTAAGACACTCTGATATGATGATAGAACCCAGCCAGAAACTCCAGAAAATATATTTATTATAGTGTGATAACTGAGAGAATAGTGAAAAAGGAGCAAAACTAATAGAGTAGTTCTTACAGAACAGAAAACAAAATAACCAAACCTGGAAAATGGTGAACCAGAAACAGGAGAATTTGCGGAAAATAAATGACAGTGCTAGGCATTTGAGATGCTAGCTATCTCTCAAATCCACTCCATAATTTTTCCATGCCTATACCACTCAAACTCTCCTATTTATGCCCCAAAAGCCTCTAACGTATTCCATTAGCCTCCCTTGTCTATCATCCATGTGTCCCATGCCTAGTTGTCCATGTTAGTTATATAACTACTGTCACAGCGTATCTTTCCTTAAGTCCCATGCCTATATCATCTATAATATATAGGTCTATCATACAGTCACTGCTGAAAATCCCATTTATTTTAATTTTTAATCCAATAATTTACTGCAAATATTAGATTATGAGTAACTTCTATGAAAGTTTCTGGTTTACATTTGTATTCGTTCGAATTTTACTTTCTCTATTAGTTGAATTGAATTATTTATAATTTTAGCATCCTATGTAGGGTTGTGTCTTTCAATTTCTCGATTGTGGTATACCTTCCTTTTCATATTGTCAAGCTTCTCTAGTGACTTGGTTACTACAAGTTGGACTACATTAATTTCTCTTTTGTTTTCTTCTGTAATTTTCCACCTTTCCCAGGCATTCATAGACTTCAGATGCTCTGTCGTTGAGAGACGTGCAAGTTATAAGCTTTCACAAGCCAAGGAGAGACAACACATTGTTGAGGTATGTGCTCTGTGTGATTGTGTGTACCGAGTATAAATCTATAGACAACTTATGTTGGGGGAGCTGTTAGAAATGTATTACTTGCTTCTGTTTATTTAAGGTATGATACAGTTATGAAAAATGTGATAGCTGAGTAAACCAGTATTACAATAAGCACGTATTTTTGCATGATCTAGCATATCTTGTTGACTATCTTCGTAGTTTAAGTTATCATATTGTAATTATTAGGAGTTATCTGCTCCTTGGAGTCCTGTGACTAGAATTGAGAGCATCAAATTCAAGATATGCAAGATCATTGTTGCACACCAGCGTGCCTTGTATACGGAAAATGGTAGATATTCATCCAATACATGCTGTGTATATCCTATGGAGTTAATATCTTTTATATTATAATGGCTTATTCTATGACTGTATTGTTTGTACACACAAGCCCTCCAATGAAGTTATTTTTTTTCCTTTTGCCTCCAGAATTTGGTAAAACCTATTTGGAAGGTGGTGTATTGTCATTATCAACCATGTTGACAGTAGATAGAGAAGATAGGTAGTATGCGATGCCTAAATCCCACATTGAGTAGTATGTAATGTTTGGTGGATTACTTTTATAGGATTTGGGATTAAGAAGGTATGCAAAAATTGTTTAATATTTGCTTTGATGCTATGGTTATCAGACATATATGATGCTTACTACTTCCATGGAATCTTCTTGTCACCCAACTAACTTGGTGACAAAATTGCTCATTCAGCTTTGCCATGCTGTTTAGCTTCCGCTCGCTATTATTGTAGAGTCTTGCCACCCTTTTGGCATTGTGACAGAATTCTTCATTTGACTACTCTGTAGTGCTTTCTTCAGAATGAAGAAAGAATAACTGGTTTTGTAAAATATATTTATTGAAGATCAGATTGGGCTAATTGCTACAGACCATATAGTATTTTCTTGAGCTTCTTGTTAAGACTGTTCTGTACATGCCAGGGTATTGTTATTGGACTTGACAATCTGGAAGGAGTTATTCGCATAATACGTGAAGCTTCAAGTAGTTCAATTGCATCAGCTGGTCTAAGAAATGGTAGTCTCCTCTTGTTATGTTTATTTCTTGATCTTGATTGTTTGGGAACCCATTTCTCACGAATGTGTAATTTAAAGGCATATGAAATGCTTGCCCACATGGATTTTGATAGATACTTAGAATTACTTCATATCCCTATCATTTCAAAAGTTTTATTTATTATTGAAGTGCAATGCAATCCAAATAACCATATCTTCAAATTCTAGCTCCTTTAATTATCTAATTTGCATGTGTAATATCATATTGCAGAGTTCAACCTATCTGACAAACAAGCTGAAGCCATATTGGACATTAGCCTAAGAAGACTCAATCTTCTTGAGGTGCATTGGGCTCATGCCAATAATAACACTTTAAGAATTTCACTTGTTTTAAGATTTTGCAAAATAGTTGTGGTGTGACCAGAGGTAGAAATGATATGCTTTTTGCTGTGCAGAGGAGAAAGTTCGTGGATGAAAGTAAATCTTTGATGGAACAAATTTCAAAGTTAGAGGAACTGTTATCCAGTAGGAAAAATATACTGGAGGTATCACCTCACTTAAATATCAGCATTCCTTTCGTTCATAACTTTTCTACTGAAATTGCATTCTGAAATTTTGTTTGGATATTGAGGCTAGTGAGTTCTGCTTGTTCAGTCTGATACCGCTATTGCTTGGTTGTTGGCTTGGCAATTTATAATGCTGTATTTGCTTTTGACTTCAAATTTTGTTCGTATAATCCTATTGTCTTTATTGTTGGCATACATACTGTATATACCAATGGTGTTGTCAGTATCTTGATACCTATGATGATTGGACATTAAAGTATACTGATGGTCATCCTTGCGTCCATGCAGTTGGATGGGTGCAGATTTTATTTGTTCTTTTTGCAAATGGTCGTTGTTTGCCAATTTCTCCTCTCTATATTATACTCTATATAAAATATGGACTTAGGCTTTCTCTCTCTACAGAAACTTGATATGTTGATCTCCTTCTCATGGCTGTATGTACTTGCATTTCTTCTATTCATCTGTGGTTGTGTCAATTTTACTTTGCATAACTTTTACTTTGCACTTAAAATTGGAGTGGGTGAATTGGGAGGGAATGATTTTGATGGGGATGAAAATTAGGGGTGATTGTTGCCTTACCTTGTTTGGGAAAAAAGAAGAATATAGGAGATGAAATTGTGGAGAGTATTTCACCTTAATTTTGCAAATATTATTCTGTCAGAAAAGGGGGAGAAAATTAACATCTCAAGTCTCAATAAATTGGATCTCAAGTCTCAATAAATGGTGATAATATTCAAAATACACAATTATCCTTAAAATACGATCTCAAGCCTCAATAAATTGCATTATGTGTGAATATTTTTAAAATTTTCACATAAGTTTTATTCCTCTCGTTTTGACATCTAAAAAGAGGGGAGAAAATAATTTTCAACTTTCTTAATTTAATTACCTTTACAATCTTCCCTCTTATTTTCTATCTCTCATTTTGTTCACTATACAATTTTTGTAGCTTAAAATTATTGGAGTTCTTGGCGCAACATTCTCTTGCTCTAAATTACTCTATCATGATCCATGAGAGACATTATCCACAGTGCTTAAAGAAACTTTTATTTTTCAAAATGAACCATTTGACCTTTTCCTTAAACTTGTAGGTTATACAACAAGAAGCTGTTGAGTTGAAAAATAAATTTGCTAGCCCAAGGCGTTCAATGTTGGAGGATGCAGATAATGGTCAACTTGAAGACATTGATGTTATACCAAATGAAGAAATGATATTGGTATGTTGCAGTATAAAGCTTAATTTTGGTCTCCTCTTCTCTGATTCATAGGTAACTTATAGATTCATGTGTGTCATCATATTTTGTAGTGTTTTTCATGTTTCTGTCTTTTACTTTCAGGCCCTTAGTGAAAAAGGTTATGTTAAGCGGATGAAGCCAAGTACCTTTAACCTTCAAACTCGTGGAACAATTGGAAAATCAGTAGGGAAGTTGAGAGTTAATGATTCAATGTCTGACTTTCTTGTTTGTTCTGCACATGACCACGTCCTTTATTTCAGGTAGCCTAATCTGTATCCTATTATGTTGTCGCAAGTAAAGGAACTAGTGCCTAATGAATTATATAGTTACCTAGGTTGATGTAGAACAAAGACAAAGAGGCAGGACCAATATAGAAAAACACTCAAATTTATTGTTGATCAATTTCAAGGCAAGTGAAACCCCTAGAAACATACTGAACCTTGTTTAGGTGACCGATAGAGCCCTAATTGTATGAGAGATGTAATCCAGCTCAAGTAATCTTATGCGAAAATCTAAATCCAACTGTGAATAGTTATAAATAACACAATGCATGAACCAAACAACTAAACTGTAAATTCCTATTTTCGTTTAATTTCGAAATCCCAAGTTACAATTTGATCTGTAATTAATACAAATGGCATACACACACTCACACACATACAGACATATATACATATGTGTGTGTGTGTATCCACTTCATCCTTGATTGTTAACTGTGCAGAACATGGAATTATTTTTATGTAGTCTTGTGTTTTCTTCCTTGAAAAGTTCTGCAAGTTACTGAGCTTGTGAGCTGGCTTTTCCTATGGCTTTGCCTTGCATATTGCCAACCAGCCTTTTTCTAGGAAATAGCATAATGATGGAAAATAGACTTGTGGGATCTTTGATTCTACGTTCTCGTATTTGTTATTTGACTGTTTTAAGTATTTAAAACTGACAGGTGATGTATATAAAGGTATAGGGAATGACTTGTGAATTTTAATTTTTAGTGATAAAGGGACAGTTTACTCAGCTCGTGCCTTTAAAATTCCAGAATGTAGCCGGACTGCTGCTGGAACCCCACTTGTTCAAGTAATTGCTCATCCTTATTGTGTGTGTGTGTGTGTATATGTATAGATTATATGTGTATGTATGCGTTCATGCATGTATATGTGTAATGCTTACAAAATCTATCATTGTTTTATGTTTGAACTAGATCATATCTTTATCTGATGGTGAAAGAATAACATCGATTATTCCTGTGAGTGAGTTCGCTGAAGATCAATTTTTGCTGATGCTTACAATGAATGGCTATATCAAGAAAGTATCTTTGAATTCTTTTTCATCAATTAGGTCAACTGGAATCATTGCAATTCAATTGGTTTGTGCTCTTTCCATTGTTTCATTAGATTATTGGTTAACATGTATTGTACACTAGTTTTATTTGTTCAAGCCATTTAATTTAATAGGTTCCTGGTGATGAGCTTAAATGGGTTCGTCGTTGCATGAATGATGACCTTGTGGCCATGGCTTCACATAATGGAATGGTTATTCTGAGCCTCTGCAGTAATGTAAGTTGCTGTTTGTCATTATTTCTTTTACATGTATTAACAATTTTTTATTTTTGAATTCTGTGGACAATGAAATATGAGGGAATTAAATCACTTGTTTTAATAACATGAAGAAATCATAGAAACTAAGTGGGTTTCTTATAATTTTTCTAGTATATATGAACTCATACTCTTCATCTGTGAAATAGTCCCACTTATTTCAAGCAGTACACAAGAACTTCTGATCCAATAACCATCCTGTCTGATGAGCTTTTTGCTCTTCCTATATATAAAATGGCTTTATATGAGTTGTTGGAAACTATGCTATTATTGCTTAATTTATAGAATCTTGGTGGGGTAAGTGTTTTTTGCTTGGGATGCTTCCCTCGTGTTAAACATGGACTTGGGAATGGGGTGTCTAATTGTCCATTTCATTTGTTTAAGAATGTTGTTGCTTGATCTGAAGTTTTTCCTTTAAATATATGGAATATTCTGGTACTTAAAAGTTAAAACTTATGATGTTGCCTTTATTTAGATGACATTTCTGGATGGCTAAAGTATTACGAGTTGATTTAATATTATTTGTCTCCATGGACATAGGATTTACTGTCTCATTGATCATTGTGCTTTTCAATGCAAAAGTTTGGTGGATATATATATATTTGTTCTCTATAGATTCTAGTACTTGAAAGCATTGCCATTGGCAGTTCAAAATAGCTTGGTTGAGGTCCCTGTATTTTGTTTGTTCAATTATCTACCATGGATTAGACCTTACTATTGTCACAACGCACAATAACATTTCCTGCTATACATTCTACTTTTTTGTTTTAATAATTTTGTATGATGAGCTACCAAAGGTTGTAATCCCATAGTAATAAACTGGCATTAACAATTTGCTTGAATACTATTTTAATAAATAATGAAGATTTTCTTTCAAAACCTTTAAAATTGGACTATTCCCTTGTGCATGGACTGTTAGATGAAAGACCTAAAAGCAATAGTATTTCATTACATTAATTAACTTGCACTTTGTTCTCATCACTAGTCTTCTGTGTAGAATGTTGTTTTTGACATCACTCTCGCTTTAAGCTCAGATTCGCACGCTAAGCAGAAATACAAGGGGTGCACTGGCAATGAGACTAAAAGAAGGGGATAGGATGGCTAGCGTGGACATTGTACCAGCAGCTATGTGGAATAACTTAGAAAGCTTATCGGAATCTCCTAGGAGCAAGTAATTTTCATTGATCCTACATTTTTCAGTTGGTACTTAGCTGATAACTGTTAGTTTGTCTAAGACTTCTGGTTTACTTAATGTCATTTTGCTGGCAATTTTGTCCTTTGACATCCTAATTGTTTGGAAATATTATTGTTGCCTGATTATGAGTGCTTTGTGTTTCCCAGCTGATAACGCTTCTAGCTCAGACAACGTCATTATGTAGTTTAGGATTTATTCATTTTTGAGTATAGGTTTAGTGTATATGTTATCTTAAATGTTTGTTTTGTGGTACATTTGTCGGAAGTTACAATGGTCCCTGAACATGAATATTATATTGGTATTTAGAAGTTATACTAGAGATTTTATTATATTGGTATTTCGAAGTTATAATGATACATTATCTTATTCTTCTAAACCTTTAAGAACATATTTTCGAAGAAAGAAGAACTCTGATACTGCACATGTGTCTCCTGCAGCAGTGCAGCAGCAGTTTTAGTCAGTTATTTATATGTTTTTAACTGTCAGGGTAGTTTTTTAATTATCAGAAGCAGTTGATTATGGGGAAGTTATTTGTCAGTTATGTATCAGTTATAGGTAGTTTTCTGCAGTTATCTTCGGTTATTTTGTACTGGCTTTATATATGTGACTTTGTAATCTTTGGGCTGACAAGGAATATTATTAAAAGTTTCTAGGAGGTTTGTCCACTCCATAAGGACCCAAGGGTGTTTCAGATTCTGACACTCTTATTTCTCTCTTTCTTTTCCTCTTTTAATTCTCAAAAATTCTGTTTTGAAGAGGCATTTGCCATTTTATCTGACCAGCTAAAACCCCAAAATGTTGAGTTCCTTTGAAGGTTGATACCTATATGATTGGCAATAGAATAGAAATCATAGTTTTAAGTGACATGGTGGTTGACTGGTGTATAACTGAGGATTCTATTTGTCTTTCCCCACTGTACTTGTCCATCATTTTTCTTTGGAATAATATCTTTTTAATCAAAAAAAGCTGTTGACAGGATTGAAGTGGTTTTTTGGCTTCTCATGATGCCTACTTGTGGCGATAACATATACCATATATGCTTAACGTTTTTTTCATTTTTTTTCAATTGTCTGTAGTGCAAAGGGCCTAAATGGCCCATGGTTGTTGTTTGTGTCTGAAAGTGGTTATGGAAAGCGGGTTCCCTTAAGCAGTTTCCGCATATCACCTCTGAATCGAGTTGGTTTGATAGGATACAAGGTATTTTCAATGTAAAGAAAGCGCCTATATTTGACCGTAATAGTGTTGATCTCTTTTATCCAATTAATGTATTCTACTCCCGTTGTTCCTGTGTATTCAGTTTGCTGCCGAGGATCGCTTGGCTGCTGTTTTTGTGGTTGGATTCTCATTAGCAGGTAATTTAGTTGATGTTACATTTAGTCTGATGTTGGTTATATTGCTGATAATTACCAGCAATATTACTGTATAAAGTAGTTTTAATTGTAGTAAAATATTATTGTTTTCAACAGAGGATGGTGAAAGTGATGAGCAAGTGGTTCTTGTTAGCCAAAGTGGTACAGTCAATAGAATTAAAGTTCGGGATATTTCAATACAGTCTCGATTTGCGAGGTATATTTGTACTGTGTCATCTTAGTTTATGTGCTTATTGTTGCAGCATATTGTCAATTACAACATTATTAGTCTCACTATTGTATTTATTAGTCTAACTAATAGTTCAACTCTTGTATGAATTAGTCTAACTATTGTATTAATTAGGCTCATTTCTAGGTGTAAATTTTGTATATAAATATTCATGTTATCATAGTGATTTAACAGGGTGAAATACAAGTTTTTTCTCCTTCACTACATGGTATCAGAACTCTTGGCTCGTTTCTGGGTATCTCACTGCCATTTTTTCCCCGTTCATCCTTTTGGAAAAATTAGGGTGATACTTTAGGCAACTAGTTTTATCTCAACGCCTGCACAGGAGAACATATAAGGTTTCGGTTGGCTTGTCCTAGCTTTCTGGTGGCTGAAAACACCGTGCGTGAAGCTCATGCGCCGATGAAGCATTCAGAGCATTGTATCACGTGCCAACGTGTGACAACACGTGAAGAATCCGTTTGGTCTCATCTCAACTTTCTGGCGCTTAGCATCCTCTTTTTGGCACTTTCCTGGCCAACGACTAATGCATACTTGCTTTTGAGTCCTTTTGCTAAATTCCTTCTTGTGAGTTCAAGCTGTGTAGCTCTTTGTTAAGCACTTCAGCTCCAGCAACTTTAACATTATGATTTGGGTTTATATAATCTGATTTTATTGTTGGAGAACCCTCATTTTTTATGTGATGGCAAGCTCTTTTCAAATGACACAAAATAAGAAAGTGGATAAAATGGATGCCTAGTACATTCCCTAGTTCCTTTTCTAAGGGCAATTAGAATATCAAGGTCATCATTTTTTGATTCATTGAAAGAATTAGATTCAGAGCTTGTTGTTACCTCAATTCCACGGTCAGAATTAGAGTCTTGGACTTGCATTGGTTCAAGAATGGGAGCGTTCCTCCTTAGGTACACCTACAAATACCTCGTAGAATCAAGAACAACATTATCTTTAGAAATTGGTTCAGTACTTGGGACAGGGTCAAGTGAGCATGTTTTGGGACAAGGTTCAGTATATGCAATGTATGGACTCAATGTTGGGCACGGGTTCTTTAAGTTGGGAAGTGGAGGGGGGTAAGATAAGTAAAAAAAGGATCAATTTAAAATGGATCAGTGTCTGTATCTTCCATAGAAACCTCCCCCTTAAAGATAAGGCTTAGAGAAATAAGGAATATTTTCTACAAAAGTAACGTCAGCTAAGACAGGATCTTTTTGTAGGACGGTGATAATATTTGTATCCCTTTTGAGTAGAGGAATACCCCACAAAAATGCACTTGATGGCTCTTGGATATAGCTTTTCACTAATGTGAATGTGAACAAATGATGTGCAACCAAATGTTCTTGGTGTAAGGTTGTTTGAAGTTTTGAAGTCAAGATAGAATTGAGAGAGGTCTTCCATAGGATATTTATTATCAGGCATCCTTACTGGTAATCTGTTTATGATGTAAGTGGTTGTAGGTTTGGAACAAGTAGGCACGGGCAACGGATAAAAGATGACCATTTTTCTTTTCTATTACTCCTTTTTTTTTTGAGTTGTTGACACAAGATGATTCATGTATGATTCCTTCCCTTCTGAAATAAGTTGACAGGGTTTGGTTAAAGTAATCCCCTACATTGTCAGTCCTATTCCTTTTAATTTTTACACCAAACTGATTTTGGATCATGGTGTGAAAGGTTGGGAACAAATTACTTACATTCAATTTACTTTTTAGGAGAAAGATCCAAGAGACTTTAGTGCAATCATCAATTAAAAATACAAACCATCAAGCCTTAAAGACGTTATGGATAGTAGAAGGGCCCTATATGTTATTGTGAGTCAAATAAAAGGGGGTAAAACTCTTAGTGTTATTAATTGGAAAGTGTGAACGTCTATGTTTGGCAAATTCATGGACGTCACTATGGAAATTTTAGCACTTAAGCTTTTAAACAAAGGAGGAAGCATGACTTTCAAAGTTCCAAAAGATCCTAGGCGATAATGATGAAGCCAAATCTTATCTTTAGGAGTAGAAGTGTCTAAAGGAAATGACGAAGATAAAGTGTTCTTGATATTTCTAGGATTTTTTGTTGTCTTAAGGTAGTACAACCCATCCTTTACCTTAGCAAGCCCAATGCTCTTTCACGAAGCCTAGTCTTAAAAAAGACAACAAGTAGGATGAAAAATCACATTTCATGCATGTCTTTGGTGTGTGTTTGTATGGAAATAAGATTGGTGGACAACTTGGGAACATGTAGAACATTTTTATGAATGAGTGAAGGATTAATTTGGATATCCCATAGTCCAACAACATTAACTAAGGAGCCATCAGCTACTAAAATTTTTTTTGTTGCTAGGACAAGGAGTATATGTATTCAAGTGACAGGAAAAGTTGGTAATATGGTCAGTAACTCTTGAGTTAATGACCTAAGAACTGTGAGCAAACTTATTTGAGACATTAAATCCATAGGAATTGAGATGCTTACTTGAATGGGCAAATGAACAAATAATTTTATTACCTGTGGATATATCTAGGCCTTTTAACAAAGTGTTGAGCTTTACTATTTCCTCCCTGTGAAATCCTCCTTGTGTGATTTCTTGGCTTGACTATTGAGTTATGTATTTCTATCCTTGATTAAAGGCCTTTGACCTTTGAGAATTGGATGTCACACTCCCTCTAGTCACATTGACACTGTAATATCAGGTCTGGACAGTAGAAGGTTATAAGTGAAAGCAAGAAATTTAACAAAGTTGGACAATGAAGGTCCAATCAAGTCCAATTTGTAGTGGAATAAAGATACAGTAACTAAGGTTGATACTGATATCTAATAGGACAAACCATAGGAAGTTGACAGGGAATATAAGAGCACCAAAGAAGGCAAAAAAAGAAATATTCCTGTGACCAAAAAAAATGAAGGGTTAGACAAAATGGATGAGTAATGAGCGCCAATTAAAACATCTCCCTGTGTACGCTGGAGAAGGGTTTGACCGGAAAAAGAATTTTGAATACCAGAGAAGTTGAACGGCAGCGAGGATCCTCCGCACCTGCCAGCATGTGGAGCGGAGCGTAGATTGCTTAAGCAGTGCATGGGCTTCACGTGCAGGGATTCCGGTGACCGGTCACTGAGTTTTGGCTGAACTGGTCACTATGCTTCCTCTTTGGCCGGCAGTGAGTGAAAAACGGCCACCTATAGTGGTCATCCAAGTTTCTCCAAGAACGGACAATGGAGAATGGTGAAGAAAAATACCCAGAAAAGAGTCAAGAGCTTTGATACCACATAGTAAAGGGAAACAACTTTTATTTCACCTTATTCAATACTCAGATAACACACATTTATATACAAGGTATACACTAAGAAAGGAGGCTAATTAATACTAAAGTTGGACTAATAAATGCTGTAGGACTAATAAATTTTCCAACAAGTTAGGTTGTAAAATGAAGACTCATCATGAGTCTCTTAGGGTGACTAATTGATAGCAAAATAAACCAATAAGAAAGTAAGCAGCAGATAATAGTAAAATTAGGATGCTAAGTTAACAAGAGAACATGTGATAAAATACTTTGGCAGCATATATTTGGGTGGCAATAATTTAATACAGTTTAGGAAATGTTGCACATGGTGTCTAGATGGCAAAGGGAAATGAAGCCTAGTATGATGCGCAGATGCAGATGAATGAAGGATGAGGTAGCAGTAGATTACAAGAGGTAAGCATGGAGGAAGCTTATCACATACTAGGAAAGGACACATTTTTAACCATGTGAAATTAATGGTCATGTAGGAAGCATATATATGTATATATAGCCTCGGTGTTGTTAGGCAGCAGCAAGCTAGATGACATGAAATCCACAGACTATCTAGACAGCGAGTAAAGGGTGTGATTGAGGGAGATGTTTGGAAGTTGCAGAATTTCTTTGTTCACATTAAAACAAGCAATTAGGAGGAGACATGTAACTATAGGAGAGTGGAAGCAAAATACTGCAATAGATATGATTCAGTGGAGGATTAAGACAGAAGCTGACATTCAGTAAGGACACTTTGAACAATAGCATCAGGTAAGTAAGGAACCTACTATTTGACCCTTTAAATTTTAGTCTAGTATGAAGAGTTCCGGTGTTAGTAAACTGATAACAGGGTAGTGCTGAATGAGGTATTTGGGTATATGGGGTTGGAAGCATACTCTGTTTTCTTATACCAGAAACCAAGGATCGTTAGTTATAACGTAGAACAAGAGGAGGAAACATATAGTAGCTTTATTTAGTTGTAAAATTCTGCAGAATCTTGAGTCAGTAAATAGATGATATAAAATACATGTAACTCTTTTTATGTGAGATATAGCCAAAGACAGATGACACCTTATTTGAAGAGTAATGAGCATAAATTACACGGAAGAAAATAAGAAGATGAAGATAGAGGACTGTGGAATAAACCGAAGAAAGAAATTTAGTTATTCATTATGAAGTAGTTGCAAAATAAATTATGATGCTATAAGATTTACAAAATGGGATATAAAGAAATTACTTAACTAAGTCAGAAAATCATACAGAATAGAAGTATAGAAAATGTACCTAAATGGGACTAGGAAAAGTAAGTTTGAAGTTTGAATTTATCAAGAATGAATTCAAATATGGCTTTATTAGGATTTAGATTGCTGCCTTGGAGGCTTGAGAAAGGATTAAGCTCTGAAGATAATTGTTAATGTTTTTATGTTATACTTTGTTATGCATATGTATGTTTGATTGGACAAGTAATTACGTCAAGGGTACTAGGCATGAAAATGACCATTATCCCAGTTAGTCTCAGAGAGGGGAAAGGTTCAATCAGGTCACAGAGAAACCAGCTTGAATACATAACCAGATGTCAAAAAATATGATAGGTTTGGAAATAAAACGATTTTATTCACTATATGTTGAGACAAAAGTCTCATGTTCTATTTTGAATTCATTTTCAGGTGAACTAAGACAGTCAATCAAGTGAGACATAAACAAGCTAAAGTATGGCCCATTTAAGTAAAGTAGCTTATACTATAACGGAATTCTTTGTAAATTATAAAAGTTGTTGTGAGATAGACAGAAATATATCAAATACCTGTTGTTATAATGAAATATTTCATTAAATTCTCTGAGTTTTTTATTATAGCAGTTAGAGATAGGAATTTAAATAAATCTAACTCCTAACTTAGATAGAAAGGTAATGGAAAAAAATTTTTTGGGAAAAGTTTTCGTAAAAATTAATAGTTAGCTCTACCAGGAGCTATTCTAAGGCAGGATGCCACATAAATCGTAGTGCATTGTAAAATCCAGTAACAAATTGGAAAATAACCTGAAATATGGTGTATTCTTATAATTTGCATAAAATGTCCAAGGTAGATATGTTTTACCCAAGAGTTAAGTAAAGCACTTGACCATAAGTCATTGATAAGTTCATTTGAAGATTCAGAATAGCAGTGGAAAAAATGTGCTGCATGACATGGAAGATGAGGAACCTATTTGATTTCGGATGCAGCTTTTGATCTTCGATTTACATATGAAACCTACCAGAGCAATGGATAATCATGCAGGCTATTCACTCTCTATGTTCTTGTCAGCCTCTCTCTCTTTACCAGTGCCCCTTACATCCCCAGCTGTGCATTTTCTTTTTTCAAGTTTTTAGGCAAAAGGACTTGTAGTTATGATCTTCATCCAAAAGCTGCCTTCCCTTTATCATTTGAGGAATTTAATAGGGTAAGGTTGAGGTAGCAACCTATGTCGTCAATATTGTTTGATAGGATAGGCGTAATTGTAGGCACATTTTCTTTGGTACATTCATCTGGACAAGTGAACAATCACTTGCTCTTTTATATTTCTTTTCACGGACTACTACCTCCTTCATAAATCTGATGGTTTTTTAAGCGTTCTCATGTTTTTCTATTAAAACTATGAATCTACTATTACAATGCTGAATATTGCTTAGTTTCTGTTGACGACTTGGGTGAAGAATCTTCTAATTATTGGTGCCTCCCATTGCTTATTTACTGATTAATTCTGTTGGTGTTTTTTGTTAGGGGAGTTATTTTGATGCGGCTTGATCATGCCGGAAAGATTCAGTCTGCTTCCTTAATTTCAGCGTCAGAGAGTGAGCCTGATGAAGATCAAGCAATTGCTCAAGCCTAGTTGTTGATAATCTGACCTATAGTTTTGCCATCCATGAAATGGAGTTGCTTGATCCTTGATGCAAGTGCATGGAAAGTTAACAATTCAATTGAGATCAATCAAGCTTCCTTAATGCTCCTACATGTATATCTTGGAAGACTTGTACATTATTTTCACCTCTGTAATTTAGGTGGCTGAAAAGAAGTTACCCTGTTGCATTATTGTCATCGGTGTAAATCTTCTCAGCTTTTTGTAAGTTGTAACCATACTACTGCTATAAAAGATGCTTAAGTCAGTAAATTACCCATTTCATCTCTTCTCTTTATTTCAGATTTATGTGAATTTGGCGCAGATATTGAACTATTGTTTCCATCTTCTCCTGTTTTTTCCATATGGGAAAAAGAAAATTTCATTAACTGAGGCTACACAGATGTACTAAATGTTTTTCTTTGTGCATAGAAACAGTTTTTTTTTTTTAATAAAAACTTATAGTAAAAATATAATTATTTCCCTATAATTTTGTGTCAACCGAAAAAATGCTCAACTGTTTATCCATTAAGATCAGCATTTTTTTTGAAATAAATGAAAGAGTTAGAAGTAATATTTTTTATTAATGAAGTTAAACAAAACGTAGATACGCTAGTTTAAATTCTGAATGATGATGACATTTTTTAGTTTCATAATAGAGAGGGTGTTTGTAAATGACTTTAGTTAAAAGGGGATATTTGCTTTTGCTCTAAACATTAATGATAAGTATTGATAACTGAGAATAGCATTGGAACAAATTTATAAATTTGATAGTTAAAGTTTTTGGCAGAACAAGAATTGGTCATCCTATTTAGTTAATGATGGCAATAACGGTCATTAGCAAAATCAAACGTGGCTCTGATATGACGCGTAGGAAAGAAGGAAAGAAGAAAATGATGAAAGGAGAGAATGAGTCCTTTAAACTTTTTGGGTCCTCACTTTTGCCTTTAATCAGTTTAGTCTTTTAAAGATAAAAAGTATTAACATAAGTTTTCAAAGATAAAATCTTTCAGAATATAATGGTCATCCAAAAATCAAATAAGCTCATTATTTTATCTTTAAAAAATTATTTTGATATTTTTTATTTTTTGAGGATCAAATTAATCTTGAGGCCAAAAGTAAATGACTAAAATTATATTTTTCTCCTCTCTTTTGTATCACTTTCTATGGTGCAGTACTGTTGCAATAAATAAAGCTAATCAGTGTAATGAGCTAAGCTTACATCCTTTCTTCTTTGTCTTCCCATTCAGAGTTATCTTAGAGTTTAAGATTATACTAGTAGGGAATGATCTTTTGGTAAAGTGATATCTTGTGAATCTTGATGTTAAAATAAAATTAAAAGATTTCTTGTAATGGACATGTAACATTGAGGATGGAGATGATGTGGTGTCAAACTATTGCTATATTGGTATTATTATCATTGTTGGGAATTGGGTTGTTTAAAATGGGTTGACCCTGAATGACCTAGACTCATTAATTAATAAAATAATTGGGATTGGATATTTCAATTTTAGAAAGAATTCAATTTTTGAATATTTGAATTGAAAAATCTAAATTAGATTGTCAATATCTAGAATGATTATAATTAACAACCATTAACAAAATAAAAAAAATAAAAAAAGGGCTTAATGCACATTTGGAAAATCACCTCTTACTTTTCAAAATAAATTGACTTACTTTCTGATTGTTTAAATAAAAGGGAGCAATACGAAACTTTTTTTGGAAGAGAGAGTAGAGAGAGCACACAGAACCAAAAAAGTTTTTCTTTCTTTGAGAAAGAGACTTTTCTTAGACAAAAGGTATCTTTATTGTGAATCAGAGGTTGTACTCCATATGTGATTAAAAGCCAAATCGTGTGGGGTAATTTGAATCAAGATCTTACTTTGCATATAAGTAAATATACTCACTCTTTCCTTCATTGGTATCAGGGCTCTTTTTGGGCAATTCATGGTTATCCTCATGTGTTTACCTTTTCGTTTAAAGCTCTGAACATGATTCATATGTTTTTTTGCAAAATTCAATGACAAAAACTTGAAGGTCTCTAATGGAAAAATTAAATAGAGACCATGTTAGGCCTTGAATTTTGCATAGTAAATAGACAATATAGAAGAGAATCTATGGTTAAAATTTGAGATAAAACGGACAAAGAATAGGAAAGAAACTTGAACACACAATTTGCAAAAAGTCATGGTGAGACAACAAAATTATAGAGGATGGCATTCTCACCATTTCCCACCATTTGATGTATGATTTAAAAAACTAGAAATTTTACTTAACAAGCTTTCCAACACAACAAATTTCATTTAAAATAGACTTAAAATGAGAGAGAAAAGTCTTTTTCAAGGTTAAGTTTTGAAATTAAAAAGCCGAAAAATCTAGAAAGTGTGTTCATGGACCCAAATTTCAAGCCCTCTTTATCACTTGTTTCCTATTATTAGGAACAAATGAGCTTAGAAACATTCATAAACTAATGTAAAAACCTAGAAACTTGTATCCAAGCTCACATTAGGAATGTTAAAAACTTAATGATAAACTAAATAATGAAAGGTATAAAGCTTCCTCATTCCTCATGGGTTCAAGGCCTAATCAATTCATTACCTGAGGATGAATATTGGATATTCATCAAGGCAGAACTAAGGAGAAAATTTAGCCAAACCTAGAAGTGGCTTGGAATGGCTTAAATTTCAACTAATGTGCTGCAGAGATAAAGATTAAAGAAGAACAACATTTTGTCAAAAAATGTGAGATGCTCAGTTATGCTTTTTCAATTTCCAAAAACAAGAAGTGCACACCTTTTTAGGTATATTGCACACGAAAATGGAATTCATCTAAAGGGATTGATCAAGCATGCTAGAGGCATTCATGATGACCCTCGAAGATGCACACTACAATTCGAGACCTATTGTCAAATATGAATGAGGAATTATTTGATAAAATAAGTTAATTTTATGAATTGATGAAAAAATAAATTCCTTAGATTATTTTACTAATGTTAGTGTGAAAACATTAATGATGATGTGGTAAAGGTTATGTTATTACTTTATTGCACGTATGTGAATTTTTTCCCTTTAATGTCGAATGTTAGTATTGTATACATGTTGAGATATGTATTATTGAGTAGGAGTTCTTTGATAAGTGTAAATTATATCATCGAAGAATTACAATTTGAACAATATTTGTATATAAGTTCAATAGAAAGATAAAAATATTCTTAGGATACATGTGTTAGAAGAAAGATAAATGTTTATTTTTGATTGTGTATATGTAATGATTATATGATATGTCTATGTAGAGGTCCAATAGTGATTATGATTATTAAAATCATCATTGCTTAACTTAATCAGAGTGATAGGAGGATGTCTATTAGATAATTTGAAGCCATAAGGTTCTTACATTCCTGAGGAGTAAGATGTTAAGAAACTAGCAAGTAATGTCACATTGGAGTTTGAACATGAAAATTAAATACTATATAGGAGAGATCTATAGTATTACTTGCATACTGATGCTGAGTGACATGGTTGATGAACTCATATGTGAGTATGAGTCTTATCCAACTATTCCAGCTATGAAGATAATCCTTAAGGAAAACTTTAAAGGTACCAATACAACCAAACTAAGAAAATAACTTGTTATAAGATCTTATTTTACTAGTTAAAAGTATATGAAAGTAAAGTTAAACCACAATGAGAGCATATCTACTTTTAATGATAATTCTCGTCGTTAAAAGCAAGAGAATGATCATATAGAAGCTGTAAGATCCTTTGTATAAGCCTATGAGTGTTGAAGTTGTTTGGACTTCAATGTCCAAAGCTAATAAGGGTAACACTTTCCTATGAACAAAGAATATGGCCAAAATTTTAATAAGGACAAAATAGAATTTAAGAAGAGAGGCAAGTGTTATGACGAGGAATTTGACATGATTAAAGTCAAGTATTACACTTGCCAGAGGATGGTCAGTTTGCTCATGATTGCATTGAGTAAAATAAAATTCCAACAAACCATTAGCTAGAAATTAAAGGTTTGAAGCATACTTTATATATGAAACGAATCAAGATGTTACATCTAACTGGACTAGAATACAAATTATCATCCTACATGATGTATTGTATGCTAAGTGAATCTAATAGATTTAATCTTCATCATTTCCCTTCTTAAATTAAGATTTATTGCTAATTTCCATGACAACCCCATTGACATTCGAAATGGGACAACATATACGATTCTAATTTCCTTTCAAATGGTTTTATTATGCTAGACACAATTCATGACAATTCCTATAATGTGAATATCCATGATTGCTTTACCTCATTCTTTGATTCCAAATTAGTGTGGATATAAATGTTGGCATGCTAAGCAAGACCATATAGGCTAAGAGAGAATGAGTAAACTAGAAAAGTAAACAATGAATGACTCCAGTTTTGGTTTAAAATATCTATATGAGGATATTGCCAAGCTAGTAAAGCAATTACAAAACCATTTAGAGGAAAAAAACTATAACTAAATATCTATTGTTGTAGATTTATTATGATACATGTGGTCCAATAAGTGTGAGGGCAAGACATGGAGCTTAGTCTTTTATTACTTTCATTGACGATTATCCACAACATGGACAAATTCATTTGATCTTGCATAAGTCAAAAGTACTTTAATGCTTTAGACATTATATGTGCATGGTTGACAATCAAATAAATAAGCAAATTAAGACTTTAAAGACTGATTGTGGACATGAATATTTGTTGAGAATGATTTAAAAATCTCTATAAAGAAAAAGAAATCATGAGACAGTTGACGACTTATGACTTTCACAAGTAAGATGGAGTTATTGAGTGAAGGGATTAAACTTTACTTAATATCATTAGGTTAATAATGGCTCAAGCAAACTCACCATTTTTTTTGGGATGATGCTTTGATGCCTTTATATTTAACCAAGTGCCCTTTCAAATAGTTACTCTTAAGCCTTATGTTCATGGACAAATGGTAAGTTATTTATTTTGCATTATAAGGCCATTGAGTCATCAAATTATATCCATGCTCCTTCCTAATGGCATGAGAAATGGTTCTAAGGGGAAAGAAATGTATCTTTATTAGATATTCAAAACAATCAAAGGGTTATTTTCTTAGTGAAGATGAAGGTGGAAGTGTAATTAAATTAAAGTTTAGAATGACTGCATTTTTAAATAATATATATCCTAGTAAGGGAGAGACTAATAAGGATAATCCTTTTAATGAGTTACGAAATCAAGATAGTGAGATACCAGTTATCATACCTTGACTTTGGTTCAAGTGGGTGTTTATTACAATATAAGAGAAAATAATCCCACTATATATATGTAATTGAGTGAGTGTGCCTAAACTTTGTTTTGCAATTGAAGGGGCAACACTCAATGCTACTTAATAGGAAAATAAAGAGCTAGACATAGTTATTAAAGCTCAAACATACCCTACTAAGAAAAAGTGGATAAGAGTAATGGAAAAAAGATGAGTTCGGTGAGGAGAAACCATGTCTAGGTATTGGTTAGTTTTCCATCTAGAAAAAAAGACAACTGAGAACAATAAATTTTTCATAATCAATAGAAAGATAGATGAATCAATAAAATGATATCAAATTCACTGAGTAGTTGAAGGGTACACATAACATGAAGGTATATATTGTGAAGATACCATTTCACCTGTTGTGCGGTATAATCCAATAAGATTAAGATAGTCAAGTAGCCATAGCCTACACTCAAGACCCTATGTAAAAGAAATTAATTGATCCCATATAAAACTCATACATAGATAGGTGTATGAGGACAATGTAAAGTCACATGGTTACCTAGAATATAGAGTATTATGCCTACATACAACTTAATTGTTGACTCAAGAAGTGTACTATGCCATAACCATCAACATCATATACATAATGATGGTAAGTCATACAAGTTCGCAAGGTTGGCTTTCTCGTACAAGCAACCATCTTTGGCAATCATGTAGATCAAGCAAAGATTAGACATTTGTGTTCGTTATGTGAGGCAGCGATAGCGTCAATGTGAAAAATGAAAGAACACTAAATATAAATGTCGCCTTACCAATAAAATGGGATGATCTAAATAAGATTCGAAAAATAATAATTGAATTATAGATTCCCACTACGCAAGATACCTGCCTGTAGCCAGATGCAAATCTCTTTTAGGCGCCATAAGGGCGAGTAGAATAGAAGAATTCGAGTAAGGTTCTATGTGTTTTTGGACTAAGATTTGTATGGTGTTTATAAGTAAAATTGACATACACTCTTACAGGATATGAGGAACACTATATCATGCAAGTCATATTGCATGTGCTTAGCAACTGCAATTAGGAAGCAATTAAATAAATCCCTATTTCATTGTTATGTGAGTCTTAAAAAGGAGAAAATCCTTTCATGGATGCCTTCATGTCTTTAACAATATCATAAGGAGATAAGTCAGTGTTTGTTACTTTGACGTATATCTTATGGTTATAATAATGCAACCTAAAAGGATATTGTTGGGAAAACAGCTTATTGTGATCTAGGTGACATGTGGGTGAAAGGAAGATCACTTGAAATATACATAACTATGCTACTGTTTAAGTATGTCCATTATAATGTAATTTGGTAACATCATAAGCATATAAACTATGTATATAAGAAGGCAATCTAAGTGAAACAAACACCCAAGAGGGATTAGATTTGCCAAGAGCAAAAGTGTATATGAGTGAATTTAGGGCATCTAAGGCATATATATGTATATATATGATAATGGGTAGTAGTCTCTTATGCTAGTTCAACATTAGGACTTCTAGTGTAAAAGCTCCTAAAAGTTGTGCGCATGCGATTACGACAAAGCACCTAGTATGAATATCTAAGAGTAATAAAAGATTCTATGTGGTTCACCCTATTATGTTCAAGTGGGAGATGTTGAAAATTGGACCACCTAAAATAGGTTAACCTAAAATGACCCAAACTTATTAATTACTAAAATCATCAAGATTAAAATTTTCTATTTCTAGAAGGAATTCAAATTTTGGAAAATCTGAATTAGATTGTCAATATTTAGAAGGATTATAACTAACAACCAATAACAAAATAAAATAAATAATAAGAAAAAAAGGGGCTTAATACATGTCTTGGAAAACCACCCCACTTTCTAAAATAAACTGACTCCCCTTTTTGAGTGTTTAAATAAGGGGGAGTAGTACAAAAGTTTTTCTTGTTTGGAAGAAAGAGGAGAGATAACATAGAACAAAAATGAGTTTTTTTCCTCTACCACAGAGAGTTTTCTTAGACAAGATGTGTCTTTGTTGTGAATCAGAGGTTGTACTTCTTACTTGATTTCAATCTAAACCATGTGAGGTAATCCAAATCTAGATTTGACTTTGCGTCAAAGAAAACATACTCACTCTTTCCTTCAATCATAATATTAATTGAGAAAATAAGTTTATTCTTTGAGCATAGAAGCTTGTTGACAATTCTACTTATCAAGTTATTAATAATATGGAAATGATATAACATGTAAGATGTCTACAAGAAGATCACACACGCATATATTTACATTATGAGAAAAATACAAGTTTTAATCCCTCACTTTTTATCTTAAGACTGCGTTGGCTCTTAAAAGATAGAAATTATTGACATGGTTCTTCATAGATAAAATCGTTTAGAATATAAAGTCGTCTTGTTGGTAAAGGAACTAAATTAGTTCATGTTTTTATTTTTAGATAATTATTTTGTATTTTTTATGTTTAAAAAATTAAATTAATCTCAAGACAAATAAATGAGAAATCAAAATTGTTTTTCTCCCATTTGTCAATATTTATGTAGTCTTTTTATTAAATTTGAATTTCACTATTTCGGTTACATTTTACATATGTAAGCCTTAGCTTGATCTCCCTTATCCCATTTAAAATCTTGTTGCATCTTAATTTTTTGTTGTCAAATCAATTTGGCTAGCAGTATATAGTTTCTGATATATGATTAAATATCAAGTAGTGTTACCCTCTAGTGAGAGAATCTGCCATTTAGAGATAGAAGATCCAGTAAGGGAACCTTGTCTACTTATTCGTAGACTACTTTGTCACTTCGATGTTTTGTATTTCCTCAACCACCACAATGCTTGAACTTCCTTTACCTAGCTTTGTACCCCTCCATAAACATCTGATGTGCCCTACCTTCTTGTGTCCCCTCATCTCCCCCTTGATCCTTCTTCCCTCAAAGGTGACAATAATGTGCATTCTTTTACATTCCTATCGCCATTCACTCTCCTGCAACATTTCCAACTTATCATCCTCCTCACCTCTTACCTTCTTCTTTTCTCCCTTGCGTTCGTTCTCCTCTTCCCTCTTTTCCAATCTTCTTAACTTCTGCTTCCCCTTCTTACCTTCAGGGATAAGCAACGCCATCTAGCCCGCGACCCCAATTGTGATATTACAATAAATAAATAAATAGTATTCATAATATTAATGACTAATAATTAATTAATATTGTGTCTAAATTTTGTTTGCAAAAGTCATTATTAATTTTTATATTTCTTAAATGACAACCGGAACAACTTTGAACTGTTTTCTATTTTTTATCTACAGTGTAAAACATATAACAGTGAAAGCACTCTTAAAGTTATACACAAGTGAGGCAAGAGATGAAATAGTAAGAAAATTATTTTAGAATAATATGAAATGGTAAAAAAAAAAAAGATTCCACAATCTTCAATAACTGTACAAAACTCAATTACTTTAGTCCTTCAAGAGTTTGGAATGAAATGATTAGGTAAAATAATTATAAACATATTCTTTTTGTTTAAATACATGATAAAGTCATATTTAAGTTATAAAAGTAATATTAAACAAATAATTTACAAGCTATTCCAATTTATTAATAAATATTTTATTTTCTTGTTAAATTTTTAAACAAGTGGTAATCTAAACTGTTATATTTTTATGTAATGATATTATATTTTCATATAATAGTTTAAAATTAAGAAATGGAAAGCAAACTTGGATTTGGAAAGAATCCAGATCCTTTTTTACTCTTTATTTTGTAATTCTATTCAATTATTTATAAATTTCAAAAGATAACCTAAATGTTTAACAAATATGTTAACGATCGGGTTAAAATCTTCTCATGTTCCAGCCAAAGAAGGAGAGGATCTTATTTCCACTAACGTACCAAATTAGTAGCCACATAAATGTGGTAGGACCAGCCAATATTTTTCAAAATCATATGGGAATTGGTGGAATATCAATTTAATACCTAAACTAATACTACTATTGAGAAGGCAAAGAGTGCTAATTAACTTCTTGGATTGATGATTCATTTATTTAATCTAAGTTGTTTAATGTTCTTTATTTATATCTTGACTAGTGTTTTATTTAATATATGATGCAAGCCTCGTAAGCTTTAATATAAGGGTAGCAATGACAAAATGTTTTTAAATTTGGGGATCCCATGTGGACTATCTCATTTAAGGATTCCTATTTGGAAAAGTTTTCTCCCATGGGAATAAGGATGAGGGGGAAATATTCCCCAAAGAAAGTTTGGGGATACCCCTCGCCTTGTGGTTTCCTGCCCGTACCAATTTTATATAAATATTTTTTAATATGTATATACTAATTTTTGTATTTTTTGTATTTCACCTGTTATTTATAACAATAATAATTAAAAGTTAAAAATTTAATTTGGTTTAAAAAATAATTTCACTCGTTATATATTAGTCTTTCATTTTTTCGAAACTTGGATGACTTAGTAATATTACTTTCAAAATACCTCAGAGTTGCAATCACATTGTGATGGAAAATAGGAAGTGAATATTTGAAAAATTAATATTAATTATTTGTAAATTAAGATTAAGGATAAACATAGAAATTAGACTTATTTAAATGGTTTTATTTTAAATTTAATTATCTTTTTGTTAAATTTTTTTTTATAATTAACTTACCTTATTAAGAGTTATCTATTATAGCTTATAAAACATGTTAGAAAACTTGTTATTTAAATATTTATAGTTTTTATGAACTTAATCAGAGTTAATTAGACAACATAAATAAGGAATTTGAACTTTAAATCTAAATAGATATATATATATTTTATAAAAAAAGTTTAAAGTCTTTGTGGGGATCCACATCCCTGTGGGGAATGGTAATAAGGGAAAAATATGTACTAAAGTGGGGAATAAGGATAGGGATAGAAGATATAATTGATAGTGGAGATGGGAGTCCCCGCCTCTGCCCTACAAAATTGTTATCCCTATATAAGGGTGAGGGTTTTTTGATCCATATACAATAAAAAAAAAAAAGGTAAATTCTTTTGTACAACTATAAAATTGGTTACACTAATGCAATCACTACATGACATACTAAGAGAAAGACACGTGACAATGACGTGTCATATTACGTTAATTGCATAATAACATAAATTAAGTAATCATATTTATATTGTGATCCCATTATTTTTAGATTTTATTCATAAGCCCAAATTTTTTTTTGAATTTTTCAATTTACTCTCTTTAATTTTTTATTTTTCAGTAGCCCACACAGAAATATTAGTTTATAACTTTGTTAACTCACTTTATGCTTTCTTTATTTTTCCAATAACTCCACAACTCCTTGATTTTATTTTATTTTCAATCTATAAAATAATGTTTTGTGATGTTACTAAAAAATAAAAAGTAGATGGGGGTAAATTAAAATTTTTTTGGTTCATAAATAAAATTAAAAAATATTGATGCTAAAATATAAATACAACAAGTTATTTTAAGTTAACATACAATCTATATATTTTGATATGTCATTGTCACATGTCTTCTTCTTAATATTTCACATGGTAATTGTATCAGTGCAACTAATTTTATAGTTACACAAAAAATAACATCTAAAAAAATTGAAAGAAAAATAAAATCATATATTATAAAAAGGTATTACATGCAAATACTATATTTTGAGACATTTAGAGTGATCTTGAATTCCTCTTATTTTGTGTTAGAAAATAAATATCTCAAATTATTCTTTTCAAGTTTCGATAATTATATTTAAATATTAAAAATAGTAACTCAAAATGATTTATTTTGAGCTCCCAAGAGAAAATTTGTTAGCCTAAACATAATTGAAGCTATAAACTAATGTTATGTTTGGATAGACGGCCAAAGATGAAATGACATGTAATGGAGTGACTAATTTGGTGTATCACAATTTTTGTTTCTTTTAAGGTGAAATGGAGTGGCAAAAGAGGGTATCCAAAACTTCGTCTTGCCATCTAAAATCCCCATTTTTTTGTCCCTCCAATTATGATGGAATGAAATGGCCAAGGGATATTAAAACTATGATACCCTTTTGTTTGAAAATTTACTTTAATAACATTCCATTTATAATGGTAATATTGTAAAAATAATATGTAAGTCATTCCATTCCATTAATAACCCTTCTCCTTCCCTTTATCAAACTTCCAAATAGAGAGTGACATATATCTTGTTACTCCACTCCTTGCTACTTAATTTCATTTTATTAATGATCATTCTACTCCATCCTTATCAAAACTCCCAAATATAGCCTAAATAGTTTTATAAGTTTTGCCCCTTAGAGCACTGGTTAAAGATCATTTATTACATACAATAAATGATCATTAACTAATTTCATTAGTTAATAATAATTTATTGTATCCATTACTAATAATAATAAATGCTTACGAACTAATAAGGTTTATTTATTATGTGTAATAAATGATTCTTAACTAATACCCTAATAGCACTCATTAGCAAAACCCTAATTTTATTTAGTCATGCAAAAGCTCCTCTTTCTTACTGCTAGGGATTTTACACTCTATGTATATCACCCTTGCAGCCTAGTACGTTAGGGATAAATTGCAATTTTTGGTTTAATGCATCCAGCTCATTCCCCCTAGAGTCGCTATTCGTTTGAGAGCTTTTCTCTTGGAAACATTTCTATTTTTATTTATTTTTGAAATTAATTTAATACAAATATGAATTATTAAATTTTTATCCAACGATCTATTATCATCCAACTTGATCTCATGTTCTTGCTGGAACATGAAGAGATCTGGATAGGCCTAATTATTGAGATAAATTCAATAATTATTAAACTGCTCAAATGTTTTCTTGTTGAAGCCTCATTTAGAAGTATAAAAAAAGTAGGACAGAAAGGGAAAAAAAAAAAAAACTTTTGAACACTATATAGTGACTAATTTTGTACCCTTGCAGCTGAAGTGGGGATCGAATATTTTTACGTTGTTTTTATTAGCTAAGATACAGTTACCAAAAAGTGTAATAGCTGAGCTAAGCAATGTTACACTAAACATGTATTTTTGCATGATCTAGCATATATTGTTGACTATCTTTGTAGTTTAAGTTATCGTATTGTAACTATTAGGAGTTATCTGCTCCTTGGAGTCCCATGACTAGAATTGAGAGTATCAAATACATGTTTGTCTACATGCTGTGCATATCCTAAGGAGTTAATTTCTTTTATGTAAGAATCGCTCGTTCTATGATTGTATTGTTTGTGCACACATACAAACCCTCCAACGATGTTAATTTTCTCCTTTGGCTTCCAGAATTTGGTAAAACCAATTTGGAAGGTGTCATGTTGTCAATTATAAATCATGCTAATAACCGTAAGAGACTGGGTAGTATAGTATGTTTATGTCTCACATTTAACAGTATGAAATGTTTAATAAGATACTTGACGGATATAATTTTTTTCATTACAAATCAATTTTCAAGGACTTTAGTGAGTGTTAACGTGAATAACTTTAGTTATACTTTTTGAAAGATCTCACTTCAAAAATTCAATTCCCACTGCTCCATGTCAACAACACATGATGCATTAGTATTTGCTTCTATGGCACTGAGAGCACGTTTGCACTTTTATCAGTTCATTCATTTATTTCACAGACCGTAAAAATAGCAATTCAACTAAATATAATAGAAAACATACTGCTTTTTTTAACAATTTAACAGAAGCAAACATTGTCCAAGAGCATGCAAAACATTGAACGACCTACTTATAAGGAATATTACATGGATTTACCAACCAAGCAAATACAACTTTATTGTTGCATCAAATAGTTCAAGAATTCCAATTTGGTCATCTGTGTTGAAGTTATTACTAAAATTAATCAGCAAATCGACCAAAATTTAGAACAAAAATGATTTGTTCAAAGGCCCCATTTGGCCTCCATCTCCATTATAACAGTGGACAAGCAATAAGCGGCACCCAACTCATGCTCAGAAACTGCAAGCAAATAAAACTAGTGAATCGGAAATAGTGGTAGATTAATTAGATGGAGAATCAGATCAGTCATTGCAAGACTGAGGAACTATTTTATTTTTTCGTCAAAATGAGGGAATGAATTTACTTTATTGAGGGTGAAAGTTCATAAATGTGCAGTGTGCAAGATGAATCCATGACTGCGATGATGTATAATATAAAATCTCAGATGAAAACAAAGCTACCTTCCACAAGGTTGAAAGAATACTGATCAATATTCTTCTGAGTTATAGAGTCCTCTTTTTTTTTTTGGTTTTGAGAGTAAATCATTTACGAGGTAGATATTCTAGCTCCAAGACAGAGTGCATCACAATTAGTAGATGTCTGACAAGGTATCGCGATAAATAATTGAATTCAATACACATTTTTGGTTGTGGATGTAGTTCAGTCATGCCAATTGTGCAATCCTTATGGGCTTCAAAATTCTATTTTTGCTAAAACATTTTTCATTCAAGGCTGCCCAAATTAAAATGAAATCAGTAATCTTACCGGCAGGTTGGTTTGGTGCTCATAAAATTGCATCAAGAAACTGCTAGCATTAGTTATATGAAAAGAAAAAATGATGCCAATCGTATGTGTTGATGTTGTTCTAATAAGAAGCTAGACATTTTCAAGTGTAACTGAATTTTGTAAGTAGCAGAGAAAAATGAAGAGTTGTTCTACATTAATTTTACCTTTCACAAAATCGTCAATGTATCTATCGGTCTCCGGATAGACAGATCGGCCTACACGTTAAATTTCACGTCTTGCATGCTTCTCTTGAAGTCTCAGTTACATAATTCAAAAAAGATATGCAACAAATAAGATAAAGAAGAAAGAAATGTTGGAATAATTTTAATATTTTATGGATTAGCATCAACTATTTTATTATATTAGTACCTTGTTAATTCTAATTAGGCAATTAATGTTATAATTTATAAACTGAGAATGGATTGAGTTTTATTTTAATATGTGTGGATAATCGGTGATGAGTTCGATTATCCACAAACCCACTGGGTAGAAACCCAACCCATAGCTCAAGAGTATTAGTAATTATCCCGTCAGATTACTAATCTAAGATTGTTATCCAGAGAGAAATTTTATGGGCTTAATTTTGATTGATTAATTAAATTTAAAATTGTTTTAAAGATTTTGGAGGATTTTACTTTAATAATATTGATTAATTATATTATTAAAATCAAATCCTATAAATAACACACTGACCCTCTAATTTTATACACACAAAATCTGTCGCTCTCTCTCTGTTGTCAAGACACTCTAAGAAACACTTTTGGGCATTGTGGGTTGAACTCGTTAGACTCAACCAATATTCAGATCAACGATGTCGTCTTCATCAGGTCAGACTGTTAATTTATTCTCCCAATTTATGATAATATTTAATTACATGTTCAAGTTCCGCTTTCAAATGGTATCAGAGTCTATGGTTTTATGATCAAATTTTTTTTTTAATCTCATCAAACAAATTTTATCTTACTGATGCACGTATTATTATTATTGATTACTGAATGAAAATAATAATAGTGATCAATAGTTTACATTCAAAAATTTTTTTTCTTTATAATCGTCGAAATCCACCATGTTCATCAGAAAAGAAAGTTTTTTCTTTTTTTCGGCGAGAATAAGAATTTAACTGCATAAATTTTTTTAATCATTTAGTTTGCTGCTGCCTTTCAAACTGATCACCTATTATATGAACCAAGATCAACACATTGGCTGGCTCTCATCACCGGTGAGTCGTGTTCAAAACGACGAGACCCTTAACGATGGGAATCCAAATTTTTCAAGTGGTTTTTTGCTTCAATGGGATAGATTCACTTGAAACTACCACTGGGAAACCGCAGATCATGAAAAGACGATAAAAAATAGTCATATTTGGCGGTTTGAGGACGAGAAAATTGATAGGTTAACAATGGTACCCGTCGGGTCTCTGACGGGTCAAAACGACCCGCCATAGGTTGAAGAAGAAGCACGTGGGCGAGGTCCATGCGCTCCTCTAGCGCATGGTGGCGTGTGTGGCCACACCGTCAGCCCAATTAACTCTAAAATTTGGGATTTGCCTCTACTCGCCTTGATCTAAATTATGGTGATTTTTTCAGAATTTTTGGAGCCCTGTAAATAGGCGTTTGAAATTTGAAAAAAAAAAAATTAAGGGCCTTAAAATAATATTTAAATAAGGTATTTTGATCCGAAAAAATTTGTGACTAGACTAGATATAATATGAGACAATATGTTAAGCTTACTCTCCCTGATTATGTATAAATAAATCATAATTAATTTCTTTGTATTAATTATTATGTTTTATTCCTAATTTAAGCGCGTGCCTTGAAAGGGAATAAACCATTGGAAAAATTTGTTATAACTTTGGATTACATACACCTAATGATTACGTGCTCACCTATCGTGGGCCCAATCATGATGATATGTCTGTTTATAAATAAATTTACATCACATTTGTCACTCAATTTTCTATAATTTTGGATAATTTAGTTACCTTCATCAGGGAAGAGTATGAAAATTACGATGAGTCTATAAGAGAGTATATATACATGTTATATTGATGATGGACATACCCTATCGGTGTGACATTATTAATATAATTCCATGGAATAAATACATTTGCAAATCGTTAGCAGCAATTTTGATCCTTTGCTTTCATTATTTCTTATATCCTATCGATATAGAAATAATGGATGCATTTTGTTATTTTCTTTATGGCCAAATCATTAGTGCATATGAGTTTTCTTTCTTAATCTGTTATAATCCAAGACTTTAAGTGGGATTATAAAGCACATCATGATGATACAGTTGCATAAGCTGAATTTTGTAAAAGAAATCTTGTTTTATGATTATGTTTCTAGGACATAATTAATATTTCCTAATTTTGTTTCATCAGCTTCTGTGTTCCAGCAACTGTCTGTGGTGAAAACTCTAAATGGGACGAATTATGACGACTAGCATGAGTCCCTTAATATGTACCTAATCATTTCCAAAGAGGATTTGGCCATGAGAGATCTAAAGCCAGCAGATCTCACTGCTGGGTCTATTGCTACTGACAGAGCTTATCACAAGCAGTGATATGAATCCAACAGAATCTGTTTGACGGTCATAAAATACACTATCGAGAAGACAATCAGACAGAGCATTCCTAAGAAGGACATTGCTATGGAATACTTTAAAGCTGTGAATGAAAAGTTCAAAAAGTTCGATAAGACGTAGAAAGCGTATTATCTTTTGCTACTAGATAACACTCATTATGATAGAGTGTCTGGTGTACGTGAGCACATGATGAAACTAGTGAATTACTTCAACAAGCTGAAATCTCTAAATGTGGACCTGGGTGAGAGTTATTTTGTCTACAAAGTCCTACAGTCTCTTCCAGCAGAATATGGGGTTCTCAGAACCACATACAACTCACAAGAAGCTGAATGGACCATTAATCAAATGATGTCTATCGTGACTCAAGAGGAGGAGTTATTAAAGAAATCAAATTCATGTGGTCCTTCAGTGAATTACATCTCTCATGTTTTGTCAAGCAAGGCTGGAAATGAGAAACTTAAAGGAAAGAAACCTGAGGGCAAGCCTAATGGTAAAAGGTTCTTTGAGATCAAGAAGAATAATAAGAAGAATAAGGGTCAGAAGAAGAAGAAGCCTGGCCACAAGATCTTAGATTGCCTTAAACTGAAGTACATGCGTGAGAACGAAGGTATCTTCCCTGAAACTGCCCCTAGCTCTAGTTTGTTTTGAATCTAATAATTTTGAAACCTCTATGGACACTTGGTGGTTGGATTCTGGAGCGACTGTTCACGTAAATAATTCCTTGCAGGGGCTCAAAGACAGGAAGAGCCTAAATGAAAGAGAAAAACCATTCTGGGAGTGGAAGAAAGTTCAGTTGCAGTGGATTACATAGGAATTGTAGTTTTGAACTTGTACTCTGGACATACTTTAACTTTAAATAACGTTGTCAATGTACCTTCTTCAAGAAGGAATCTGGTTTCAAGTTCTGTGTTAAACAAAGATGGATATTCCTTTTGGCAAGGAAATGGAAAAATTGATGTTTATTTTGATTCAATCATTATTGGAACTGCTAGATTAATAAGCTGTTTGTATTGCTTGAATGCAAATACATGTTCAGATTCCACTTCTATGGCATCAATTAATGCTATCATAAGACATAAACATCGAAGAATTGATGAGAACTCTTCCATGTTATGGCATCGGCGTTTGGGCCATATCTCAAAAGAGAGAATGGTTAGACAAGGCATATTGCATGACCTAGACTTTTCTGATTTTGAATCCTGTATTGACTGTATTAAGGGAAACCTTCCCGCTAGAGCTAGGAAGAAAGGGGCTAATAGATCTGAGGCTATTTTAGAATTGATCCACACAGACATTAGTGGACCAATTACTCCATCTACTATGGGCAATTACAAATATTTCATAACCTTCATAGACGACTATTCTAGATTCGGCTGGGTTGATCTGTTGTATGAAAAATCTGACTCGCTAGATGCCTTTAAAGCATTTAAGGCTACCGTTGAATTAAAGTGTGGAAATGTAATTAAGAGTGTAAGATCAGACAGAGGTGGAGAATATTATGGAAGATATACTAAAACCAGGAGAAACCCTGGATTGTTTGCTCTATTTTTACAGAAGCAAGGAATTGAAGCTCAGTATACTATGTCTAACACTTCACAACAAAATAGAGTTGCTGAGAGGCGTAATCGCACCTTGATGGACATGGTCAGAAGCATGATCAGTCACTATTCGTTACTAGAATTTCTATGGGGTGATTCCCTTAAGATAGCAGCCTATGTCGTGAATCAAGTTCCAAGTAAATATATTGAAAAGACACCATATGAGCTTTTCACCAGTAAGAAGCCTAGTCTGAGACACTTTCGTGTATGGGGTTGTAGAGCAGAAGTGAGACCCTATAATCCGCAACTCAAGAAACTTTATTCCAGGACTGTTAACAGATTCTTCATTGGGTATTGTTCAGGATCCAGATGATGCAGATTTTATTATCCCAATCACACTACCAGGGTCATTGAATCTGACAGGGCTTCTATTTTGAGGATGACTTGATAGTGGGAATGGTATCCCTAGAGTAATTAACCTACATTGCGTGGATAACATCTTACCTATACCATCGTTGTCATCTCCACCCGTAGATCATGACATTGGAGATAACACACTTGTTGAGAATCTGATAAATCCTATTGTAGAAGCTCCTATAACTGATATAGGAGAACCAACTCTTAATTTGAGACGATCACAAAGGATTTGCAGACCTGCAATCTCAGATTACTACATAGTGTACTTGTAGAAATTTGAGTCAGATGTTATTAATGGCACATATCCAGTTCCTTACGACGAGGTCGTGACAGGATCTCATTCATTTGAGTGGTTAGAGGCTATGAATGATGAGATGTCCTCCATGTCTCGTAATCATGTGTGAGACTTAACTGAGTTACCAGATGGTTGTAAACTCATTGGTTGCAAATGGGTCTTTAAAACCAAGAGAGGGGCCAATGGTGAAGTTGAAAGATTCAAAGTCAGACTTGTAGTTAAAGGCTATAATCAGAAGGAAATGATTGATTATACGGAAACGTTCTCACCCATATTTATTAAAGATGCCTTCAGAGTTGTAATGGCTCTTGTTACACAGTTGAACCTTGAACTTCACCAGATGGATGTCAAAACTGCATTCTTAAATGGTGATTTATTTGAAGAGATTTACATGATGCAACCTGATGGATTCACTGAGGCAGGGAAAGAACACTTAGTGTGCAAGCTGAGAAGGTCCATTAATGGACTTAAACAGGCCTCAAGACAGTGGTATTTGAAATTTGATCAAATAATCACCTCACTTGGTTTTATAGAGAACATTACTGATCAATGTATCTATCAGAAATTTGATAAAGACAACTTTATGATACTCGTTCTGTATGTTGATGACATACTCCTGGCCAGTAACTCAGTAACTATGTAGAATGAGGTCAAACACATTTTGTCATGCCACTTTGACATGAAAGATCTTGGTGAAGCCTCTTTCGTCTTGGGAATTCAGATTCACTGTGATAGATCTTGTGGCACTCTTGGTTTATCTCAGACAACCTATATAAAACGAGTATTGAAGAAATTTAACATGCATACTTGCGCTCCTTGTGTAGCACCTGTACAGAAAGGTGAAAAGTTGTCTAAATCATCTTGTCCCAATGATGATAATTCGAAAATCGAGATGAATAAGATTCCGTATGCATCTGCTATTGGCAGCCTTATATATGCTTAGGTGTGCACACGACCTGACATTACTTTCGCTGTCAGTGTGCTTGGTAGATACCTAAGTAACCCTGGTCCTGATCATTGGAGGGCTACAAAGAAAGTCATGACGTACCTATAAGATACAAAGCATCACATGCTTATTTTTAGAAAATCTGAGCCACTTGAAATTGTGGGTTCTTCAGATTCTGATTATGCATCTTGTGTGGATGACCGCAAATCCACTTCTGGATACATTTTTATGATGTCTAGAGGAGCTATATCGTGGAAGAGTTGTAAGCAATTAGTAACAGCTACCTCGACTATGGAGGTAGAGTATATCGCTTGTTATGAGGCTATCCACCAGGCCATATGGTTAAGGAAACTAATATCTAGCATGCTTCTAGTTGATTATATATCACGACCTCTAACCATATACTGCGATAGTTCATCTGCTGTCAGCTTTTCTCAGAATCATAGGAACTCCAGTCGCACTAAACACTTCGATGTTAAGTTCCTATTTGTCAGAGAAAAGATTGTTGAATCTCAAACTCGTTTGGTTCACATTCCTGGTGAACACATGTTGGCGGATCCGTTGACCAAAGGCTTACTCGTAGGAGTATTTAAGAATCATGTGACTCACATGGGCATTGTTAAAAATTTTGATGTAGTCTTGGTTTAGTGGGAGTCTGAATTAAATTCTTAAGGGATTTTAAGTTGTTATTTGACAATTTTGAATATTACTTTGTGTTCCATTCAATTCAAATAATGAAATTTATTTATAGAAATGTCAATATCACTTGATTTCCTATCGGTTTCAGTGATCTTTGTGTATAGTTTCACCATTGAATCTTGTATGGTTTATAAATATATACACATCCATGTGTTTATGAGAACATTATTATACCTGATTAGTTATTCGTTTATTGATCTAATAATTTAATTGATGCTATCCAAGTGGGAGATTGTTGGAATAATTTTAATATTTTATGGATTAGCATTAACTATTTTATTAGATTAGTACTTTGTTAATTCTAATTAGGCAATTAATGTTATAATTTATAAACTGAGAATGGACTGGGTTTTATTTTAATATGTGTGGATAATCGGTGATGGGTTCAATTATCCACAAGCCCACTGGATAGAAATCCAACTTACAGCCCAAGAGTATTAGTAATCATCCCGTCAAATTACTAATCTAAGATTGTTGTCCAGAGAGAGATTTTATGGGCTTAATTTTAATTGATTAATTAAATTTAAAATTGTTTTAATGATTTTGGAGGATTTTACTTTAATAATATTGATTAATTATATTATTAAAATAAAATCCTATAAATAACACACTGAATCCCTAATTTTATACACATAAAATCTGTTGCTTTCTCTCTGTCGTCAAGACACTCTGAGAAATACTATTAGGCATTGTGGGTTAAACTCATTGGACTCAGCCAATATTCAGATCAACGATATCGTCTTTATCAGATTAGACTATTAATTTATTCTTCCAATTTATAATCATGTTTAATTACATGTTTAAGCTCCGCTCTCAAGAAAGACTCAATTCTTAGCTACATACCACAAAAACAAAAGACTGTTTATCAGAAGCATTTCTAACGTAGTCGTGGAAGTTGATCGATAAACGTCGAGAAGCAGCTCCGTGCAAGCAGCCTATATTAATAGTCATATATACTTGTTTATTAAGAGCCAAATATGGTAAAAATGCTGAGAGCATCAGAGCTTACTTATTATTCTGAAGTTTGCAGGAAATTTAGACGTTAAACTTGACAAATTAGTGATTTTGTGCCATAGCACTTCATTGGTCTCGGGATGCATTATCGTTTTAGCTTCAAATAACTCACCGGCAAGGATCCAAAACTGTTACAGTAACACTCACTCAACCTCAATAAATGAAGTATCCTCATCAACTCACGCTAGCAATAGTATCAAATACCAGGACATCATGCCATGAAAGATAAGCATATTTTATGTAAGATGAAAATTGAAAAAGCAAAGATTACTTACGTAACAAAGCTTTAAAAACCTCTGTTTCAGTTACAGGGCTGAATTTGGGGTTGAGCTCATAGTGACCCATGGGTCCAAAATCGATATAGATAGCGCGTGTAAGCCCAGCAGAATTGAGGCGACTTGATAAAATTTGTTCCAGTGGCTGAAAGCATAACAAGCATGGCTAACTCGGAAGGGCAAAAGCTTAGCTTCTGAGTGGAATTAGCTAAAGAAGACAAATATCAAGCAGGTGGAAGACACTCTGGGGATATCATGTCCAAAAAAGAAAACCATCCTATAGTATACTGTTCAAATTAGTGAATAATTGGCAGCAATCTCGAACCACAATCCAAAAACAATGAAGCTTTTTCATTGTAAAAGGAATGCAATATAAATAAGGAAAGTAGCGGGAATTCATTGATTGAAGTTCATCACATGGCCATCAGAACATAGATATCTAGATTAATTTGTGCCTAGTATGACTAATGTTAAATACTACTTTTTGACTTATTTGCATATATCAGAAACTATGCTGCTGGCTAGAGACATTGATTTGAAAATAGAAAAAAAGGGTTTGAAATGACCAACCAAGATGTAAGTTGCAGCAAGCTTCTCAATAGTATATAGGCGTCTGAGCTGTATCTGCATGAGCACAATGCAATGATCATATTTCTAATGTTATGTAGCACACTCGTAAAATATACCCAAAACAGAGGAATTCAAATTCAATATCAAATACCCTGCATAAGTATTATAAAATGGCGGAATCTTATGGGTTATATCATTTCAATATGATCAATGACATTAAAGAATTGTGTTAGCTACAAAGTAATTATGCAAATATCGTTTTGTTGACATTCCTTTAACAATTAAGAGCCAGTTGAGTGAGTGTAATCTCCTAATCCAGTTGACTTCTGGACTATCTGTGGCAAGCCCCTCCGTCGATTGTGATAAAGTTTCTTCTTTCATTTTAAGCAGTGAATCAGAAAGAAAAGACAAAGAAAAAGAGAAAGTGTTAATCATTTTTCCCCAGGGCTATATTCATAAGGGTCAAATGCAAGATTATACAGGAAGAAAACGACACTTGGTGATTCTTGAACCGCTTCCTCGCCGGCCGAAGACTTTCCCTTGGAAATGGGACCAACTTCCAACACGATGCCTCCTCGCTTTGCGCTTTTTTGAGTGTAGTGCTCTTCTCTGGGTGAGCTCTTTGATCACGTTAATGGTAAGTTTTCAATTTACTTATTTGATTTAATTTAAAAAAATTTTGGTTCCAAATTAGCTTTTTGATTTTTAATTTGTGCCATGCTTGTTCCTTTTTGAAAGAAAAATACTATTTTAACCTTTGACTAATTGCTGAATTGTTATTTTAGTCTTTTGTTCATTTTATTTTTTAAAAATAATTTTGATAATAAAAATACTCAATTTTAAAATAGATGTTTATTTTTTGTATGGCTATATCTTTTCTAATTCAATTATTTGTTTTAAGTTTATAAGTAATAATTAGTTTTGAAAATGATTTGTTTACAAATGAAATAATAATTATATATTTATTGAGTTACAACTATAATTTAACTACTTTTTTTATTAAAGTACAAATGTTGAATTATGTCTATATAACTTCATTTGAATATATAGTATTGAATATATTATATATCATACTTTGACTGTAATATTAACCATGGTTTTAAATTGTTGTCTGCATCAAAAGATGCTTTGACTATAGCAACCACATCCCCAGTCACAATTGTAAATGCTAGAAAGGAGACATAAGAATGAGTAGAAAAAGGTGTGGTGGAGTAAGAAAGGGAGTAAGAGCTTATAAGGAGCCACGATATCCTACTAATGAGGTAGAAAATTTTATCACGACTGTGGGTAGGATCACTTATAGAAAACATTTGGATTGTTAGATAAAAATTCAACTGTCTATAAATTAATTTTAAAAAAGAAAAATTTTATAATAACAAGTCTTGACTATTAAATGAAGAATTAATAGTTCAAATTTGTTGCTATAAAAAACTGCAAAGATTTTCCTAAAATGTGGCCTTCAATTGAAGATAACTTCTTTTAACATTTTTATAGCCTAATATAACATATTTAAGAGATACAAATATTTTAGATAAAAAAATTAAAAATATATAATTTAAAATTTTGTTAAGTAAACTTTTTAAAATAATATTTACATTTTTGCGTTAAATAATTACTATGCGAAGAAAAAAAATAATAAGAATAATCTAAATTTATTAATTAATACAAATAATTACATTAATTTAAGTCAATTAACATTACTATCAATTAACTTTTGATAATATGTTAATTATATAACAAATAACAAGTATTATTCTTTACATGTGGTAAGTATGAAAGCTTATTTGTACCCTATATTTAATTTATTAATATTTTTCATTTTTAAATTTTTAAGTGGTATTGATATGTTAGTATAACTTATATACTTTTGAATTAAAATTATTATTAAACATAATGTTACATGTATTTAAGAGTTATAATAACTATATATATTTTTGTAAATTTTGTATAACTTTAAAAATAATCACACCCACAATGATTGCAAACCACATTGTCGTATTGCAACCATAATACTAATTATGCCATATTTCAATAATGTAATTTAATACGATTCATGTTTTATTTCAAAATTATTCTATATGAGTAACACTTGGGTATTATGTATATATAGATACACACACATATATTATTTTGATACAAGTAAACTCTTGGATCCGCATCAGCTTATATATATTATTTTCAAGACATATATTATTCTTAGAGCTTAAATTATTTTTTATTTAGTCATTGTTACTATTAAGTTAATTTTATTTCATTATGTAAAATTTGTTATAAATAAAATAAAATTAACATTTAAAAATAATATTGACACACACACACACACATATATATATATATATAAAAGACGAGTATGTATCATAAACGCATATGTATGTGCACTTACATATACAATTCCAACTACATATATAAGGAATGTGTTTTATATACACAAATGGACACAAACCCAATTTCTAATTTTAATTTTTGAATTTTTTTCTTAAAAATAAAGGATTCAAACAAATTTTTTTGAACTTTATAGTTTTAATATATGTTTTGAAAAACAATTTTACATAAAATTATAGAATGAAACAAACCCTATTCCAAAGGAGAGCTAACACTTTAATCTCCACCCTTCTTTAAGACTTGGACAACTTTTTTTATTTTGTCCTTCAATTTGTAAACCCAATTTTAGAGTCCAAATGTTCCGAAGTGCACGATCGTCCAAAATATTTTTGTTACAAACTACTCCGTTCGCCAAATATTCCATGGCTTCCACCTAAATTTTGCTACAATTAATTGATCTAGTTGGCTTGTTAATGTCTACATGACCCCTTAAAGTCTAAATAAACAAAACCTGTTATAAATTAATTGATTTTGTGAATGTCCATAAACCCCAAAGAGTGACCCTTTAGTTTCATATTCCCAGTAACTCCTAAATTATTGCCAATTCTATTGATTAATGTGTAATTATGTCAATGTAACCTATAAGTCTACCTTTATGCATATAAATAGGACTATATACTAAGGATCATGTACAAAAGATGTGAATGAGAATATTCCTCATTTCTCATCTCAATTTCCTCTCTTATTCTCTCCGTTATTTTTCATTAGTTTTATAACACGTTATCAACATGATCTTGCACCAAGTTCACAGTTCAAATCGAATTTGTTCATTTCTTATTTGATTTGAGGTAATCTCTTTATTCTTTTATTTTATTAAGATATTATGTTGTTGAAATAATCTTATAATGGTTGAATTCATTTTGGGATTTAGTTTTATAAATATTATGTATTATACTTGTCAGCAAAGGATTTTTCTTATAATATTTTTCCTATATACATGGTCATGTATCTATTTGATAATACTCATTGAAAAATTATTATAAATTATTTTAGTGGATGATCAATCCATTAGAATTTCTTGTCATCACAAGGTAAAAAGGTAAGAATTCTTGTTCTTGCTCTATTTTATTTATAGATTCAATATGTTTATCTATGTTTATAATATGATTATTAATTTGATATTGAAAATCAAAAGGCTACGTATGATTGAATGACCAACAGCCTAATTATTTTTTGTTATTTTAAAGCCAACAAATTTATCTTCAAATGGATAATATTCATAGAAGATGTGTATCATCTTTTGATGACTAGTGAGGAAGCAAAGTGGCTATAAATTTTGTTTACTGATGGCTATATATTTCATGCCATCAAATTGTATTAGAAACTCTCAATTTCAACATCTTTATGAGTAATATTGACCATTTATTATCCATGAGCCAAAAGGGTGTTAATAGTAACTCACCATGGATATTAATATATTATAAACTTATTTTTATGGTTAATGGTTACAATTTATAATATGACTAGAAGTCATATGAAAAATTCAAAAGTTATTTTGAAGCCTAAAAGGCTATAAAAGGTTTAATGGAGATATTGTTATTGTAATATATTTTATTATGACAATTTATGTAGTTTATGATAATTTTATTTTAATTTCGCTTCTCACATATTATTCATGTCATTAGTCATGCATAAATAATGGATTAATTATAATATTTTTTTATGGATTAAAAGTTAATTGCAACTTCTTGTCTACTTATAATAAATATTTATTTGTAACACTTGAGAAAAAAAAAAAAGGTATCTTACTTGCACATTTGTGACACTTGTATCAAGAAAAGTGTGTATTTTTATTACTTGTTTATGTGTTATTTTATTTCTTATTAATATCAAATATGTTTAAAAGAATATGAGCAATACAAGAACAATTTTAAAATGATGATACATTTATTGAATTTATTTATATTTGTTTCATATAATATTGCGTAGTATGGATATCAACAATGAAAGTTTAGTATATATATTCCTTGAAGTGAATAATGTATTATATTACGAGACTATTCATTACTTGTGCTACACCAATTTCCAGAAGCAAATTGGTACATAAGTTTTTGTTTGTATATTCCATGTAGTGAATATAAAGTAAGGGAGAAGGAATTTGTATTTTCCTTAAATTTTTAAGTAAATGATGTTGAATACCATATCTCACACATAGACATTTCTTGGAGAAAATGTCAATATTTCATTATATTTGACCATGGATGACAGTACAATAAAGACTTACCATAATTTTCACCTGAAGTGGAATAATGAGAAACATCAACGAGATTTCACATGAATGAAATGCTTTCAAAGTTTGTGGACATAAGCATGAAGACACAAGTATTGTATGTCAAATTTTGTGGTATTTGAGAATACCAAAAAGGAAGGAAAGAACATTATTATAGCAAAATTGAAATTGTGATATATGATATTAAATCAAATGTTCAAATTACAAACTTCATTTAGTCCTATTGTGATGGATTTATGTTTCAGTGATAGAATTGATCATGTTTCAGTGATAAAATTGATCCACCTAAGCATTAGTTGAATGCTTAAGTCCAAATATGAAGTAAAAATTATCATTCTGCTTAAAATGGATTTTATCACGAGAAAAAATAAAGCTTAAAGAGCAATTATGTTTATCATGTATTATACCAATATAGTTCCAATTCAAATTCAAATGAAATCTATTAAGAAATTTTTTTCTTAATGACTTATTGTGAAAAACATGGATGGAGATATTGAAAAAGATATAAATCTTCCCCCAAAAGATGATATCATGTAAATTTGATGAAATCATATGAGAAAGTAAACCCAAAGTTCATAGATGTTTGATATAACCAGTTAAGCTATCTCGAGTCAATCATGCAAAAACGATTGAGAATTTCCATGAATTTTTACTAAAGATCCTAAAGATTCTTTATGTAATGAATTTTCCTATATTACTTGTTTTAAGGACAAATTGGTCATTTGACCATCACTAGTCAATATTGCGATTATATCTCTTGTATATGTGAAATATATTTGATTAATAATGAGTTCATTCATTCAATATTGAGTATTGATATATTCTGAATAGATGTATCTTTAGAATGTTTATGTCATTGTTATCAACTTGCAACCTAAAATTTGCAAGAATATATGTGCACAAATTTCAGATTATACAATGAGGAAATATTTATTGACAGTAATGGTAAAGTTATATCACAATTGATGATTAAAAGTTTATTGATATATTTGTTGAAAAGTCTAAATTGCCCATGTTTTTATTCTTTTATTGTTTAATAGAATATTTATTTGATGCCAGCAATTATTCTTTTAGGCCAATTCTTATATAAAAACAAAACTCTATGATTATTTTTAAAAGCATATTATATGCATCAAGCCAACAAGTTATATTTGAAAAATCTCCCTAATAAAATTGAGTTTTTTGGTTATGTGTCAAAATATTACCCATCTCTACCACAATGCTCAAAGATGAGTCCTCATTTGATGTTAAAAGAAAATGTTAGGATGAATATCCAATGGAGATATATTTGTGGCATTGTTTGATTATTATTATTTGGTTATCTCAAAATTAAGGGGAGAAAATAGGCAGTTGAAATAAAATATTATGTAGCATGCATCAGTATTTCGTTTTGTTATCCTCACATACCACAAATTAGCAAATCATCTACCAGAAGCATTTGTTAACCCAAATGGGGTGATGGAAGTACTTATCAGTTGCAAATGCTTCAATTATATTGATGACCAGTTTCATGAAAATTTTGGAAAATGAAAAGGAGCAAATAATTAAAATGACCAAATCAAGGAGGCAAGTACTTCTAAAGAGACCTTAACATAACTAAATCTCTAGAAGAGATTCAGGTACCTGAAAGTAGTAATGTAAAGAGATCTCAATAAGTTATGTCATTACAAGAAAATAAGAAACTTGAAAAGAAATAGTTGTCGACAACATAATAATGTAGTGCATATTATTATGGAATTAAGTAAGGATTATGAATCATTGAGAAATAATAATATAAAAGTATTTGGCTAAAGTAGAAGGACACACTAATATTAATATATGAAAGTTAATTAGACCTGCAGTCTAAACACTTGAAGGTGTAAAGCTAGTGGGGTATAGATGATATTATGAGAAAATAAATGAGAATGATATATCATGAATTATTACACAAAGTTTTTAGAAAACTTGGCGTTTGATTATGGGAATATATTATTTTCTGATGGATATGATAACTTAGTCTGGCATTACATGAATTATATATTATGCGTCTAACAAATGTGATCACAAGTTACTTATAACAATTATTGCATGATATTATGTAGATGAAAATCCCTAAAGGATTTGAGACGCCTAAAGCATAATATTCAAGCTCTTGATATACTTATGAAAGGCATTTGACGATGCAAGAAGTAAAATTTTTGAAAGAAAATAATAAATAATTGCATTGGTCTATGCTTTTTCATCAATTGAAAAGAGACTTTACATAGATTAAACACATCCATTGTGTATCCCAATAGTTGTGAGATTTTTTTTATATATAAATAAAGATTCATTACAATCTCAAAAAGATGATAAAGAATCTATTGATCCTTAAATATCATATTTTTGTGCTATTGATTTTAATTTGTTTTGTTCAAATTTTCTAGATCTCCACTAACTGACTATGCAAATGTAGATATTTGTTTGATATATAGCTTAATCCCAAACAATTTATATATATGTATGTGTGTGTGTGTGTGTGTGGGAATACAACTATGTCATGAAGCTTTAGAAAATAAATTTTAGCTACTATTTCGTCATATCATGCTAAATTGATATATGAGATAATTTGAGTATATAAATGGCCTAAGCCAATGACCCAACATATGTAGAAGATGTGTGGTTTTTCTTAGAGAAAAGTTTTAAAAAATATTATACAAAGATAATGCAGCATGTAGAGATCAATTAAAAGGAGGGTACATTAGAGGAGATAAGACAACAAACTTTAACAAAAATTCTTGTTTACTAATGATCTTTTGAAGAATGACAATGTGCAACAGATTCATGTATGTGATAATCTAGCATATTTGTTCACTATGGCATCACCAACAATCATATTTGAGAAGTTGGTCAATAGTATTGGGAAGCGACGATTCAAAGACATTAAATGATGTTGTCATCAGGGAGAGTAAAATACGCGTTGTAATATATTTTTTTAATTAAAGTTTTGTTCCACAGAGTTTTCCTTGGTAAAGTTTTTTAACGAGGTAGCTTACGATAAGCATCACAAATATTGTGCGCTCTTTTTCCTTCGCCAAGTTTTTATCTTGTTGGGTTTTTCCTATTAAAGTTTTAATGAGATACATTATTTATTAATGGACATCCAAGAGGGAGTGATATAAATTAATTGATTGTGTGAATGTTTATAAACCCTAAGAGTGACCCTTTAGTCTCATATTTCTAATAACCCACAAATTATTGTCAATTATGTTGATTAATGTGTAATAATGTCAATGTAACCTATAAGTCTACCTTTATACCTATAAATAGGACTATATACTAAGGATCATGTACCAAAGAAGTAAATGAGAATACTCCTCTCATTTCTCATCTCAATTTCCTCTCTTATTCTCTCCTTTATTTTTTATTAGTTCTATAACAAAATCCACAATTTTACAAAGGATATATGGAACGTTAAAAATCCTTATTCCATGTCTAAACAAATCAAAATTTAACAAATTTAAAATATATTAATCACTCTTATGCTAATTTGAAGTTATGATCTGTCAATGAAAAATCCAAGAAATACGGATAGCAACTATAAGACACCTAAAAAAAGGATTAATTTGCAACGAATTAGATATTTCTAAGGTCTAACTTACACCCTACAAAAAATTTAGGGACTAGAATCAAGTTATATGTCTCTAAATTCGAGGACTTCATTAATTTACTCTAAACGAATATAGTAACAGAGATACAGCTTGCACTGCAGCTGAAGGTTCTATGGCTAACTTCAAGGCAACTACTAACTAGATTTTGACATATAAAGGAATATATGCTTGTAATTCCCATTTTCCTACTTTAAATTCTTTTGATTAATCAATTAATAGATGGAATATATTCAGAAGATGTTCCATTTTTGCTCCAACGCCTCACAGATCAACCCTATGCAGTATTTGGCAGCAAGTGGATAATCAGTGACTGTAACAGCAACAAAAGATATAATTATAATATTATTATTTTTAAGTTATATTTAAAATAATAAAATTATATAAATTAACATAAGTACACTTATATAATTAAATTTGTGAGTGCAAAAATTTAATTTTATTATTTCATTGAACCTTAATTTTAGAACCACAAATGTAAATGACCGACTTTGAGCAGGCGTAAGTTTCAACACAATTGGAGTTTGAGGTATATTAGACCATTCTATCGTATTTTCCTAATTTTTTATGTTACGTGTATCTTCCCCTTAATTGTATTTTAGAACGAAAAAATACAATTTATAGAATCAAATTAAAAAGCAAAGTATACTATAAGGAACAAATATCTAATTTTTCTTTAAAACAATAACTAGTTCATCTTTTTTATCAAGTCTAAGGTTGATTATTTATGTCAAAGATGAAGTGATTTATCCATAAAGGAATCGTAAAATACTGGATTTTCATATCATAGGTTTATTTTTATTACTACGTTAATCCTGTAGTATTTTCCGCAGAACTTTATTAAGTGTTGACGTGAATAGCTTTAATTAGAAATTTCAAAAGATTTCACTTCAAATATTCAATTCTCTATATCAATGACGCATGATGCAATTTAAAAATAGGATTAGATTTATATGTATTTTTTTATATTTTTACTATATTACTTTTAATTAAAACATGCTAAGTATTTAAATATTAATAATATATATTTTAATTTAAAAATAATAATTACTTATAATAACTATACATATGTCGTAATATAATTAAAGAACTAAAATAGTTGTCATATTTTATCTAAAAAATAACATAACAAAAATATAAAAAAAATTACATATAAATTGCTCCTTAATATTACGTATATTGTATTGATTAGGACACTTACTGACGACTAACATTTCATTCATTTATTTCACAACAGAAATTTAAATAGCATTTGGGAAAAGTAGAATAGGAAGCACTACCTTCATTAACAACCAAACAAAAGCAAACATCGTCTAAGAGCATGCAAAACATTAAACTTCCTCCATATAGGAAATGTTATATGCATTTAGCATATACAAATATATTGTTGCAATATAGAGTATGATCAAATAGTTCAAGAAACCAATTTGATCATATCTGTGTTGAAGTCTGTAGTCCGCATTTGGCCTCCATCGCCATGATAATAGCGGACATGCAATAAGCAGCATCTCTATCTTCATCAGAAACTGCAAGCAAATAAAACTAGTGAATTGAAGTAGTGGCAGATTAGTTAGATGCAGAATTAGATCAATCATTATAAGCTAGAGGAACTATTTTATTTTTTGGTCAAAACGAGGGAACAAATTTACTTTATTGAGGGTGAAAGTTATTGGAACGTGTGATGAATGTGCAGTGTTTAAAAATAACTGATCAATACTCTCCCGAGTTTCACAGTTCTTTTATTTGTTTTGTGCGCAAAACATCTAGAAAGTAGATATTCTAGCTCCAGGACAGAATGCGTCACAATTAATAGATGTCTAACAAGGTATCACCATCAATAATTGAATTCAATACACTTTACTTGTCAATGTAGCACAATCTTACCAATTGTACAATCCTCATTGGCTTCAAACTTCTATTTTTATTCCAACAGTTTTCAATCAAGGATGCCCATATCAAAATGAAATCTGTAATCTTACCCGTAAGTTGGTTTGGTGTTAAAACAATTGCATCAAGAAACTGCTAGCATTAATTGTATGGAAAGAAAAAAATGATGCCAATCCTATGTGTGAATGTTGTCCTAATAAAAAAGCTAGACATTTTCATGTGTAATTGAAGACAGAAGTTTTAAGTAGCAGAGACAAAAAAGGAGAGTTTGTACCTTGCAGAAAAGCATCAATGTGTTCTCCGATATCCTGGATAGAATTGCCTACCTAAACACATTAAATTTCGCATCATGCTTGCTTCTCCTAAAATCTCAATTTCAAAATACAAGATAATATGCAACAAATGAGATAAAAATGAAAGACTCAATTCTTAGCTACACACCATAAAAACAAAAGATTGTCCATCAGAAGCATTTCTGACGTAGTCGTAGAAGTTGATAGGGAATATTTGTCTGGCAGCAGCTCCGTACAAGCAGCCTATATCAATAGTCATACATTAGCAGTTACTTTCTTTATAGCCAAATATGGTAAAAATGCTGAGAGCATCATTGCTTACTTATTTTCCTAAAGTTTCCAGGCAGACTGGACATTACACTTGAGAAGTCAGTGATTTTATGCCAAATCACTTTATTGGTCCCAGGATCCCGTATCATTTTATCTTGGAATAACTGATCTGCAAGGATCCAAAAATGTCACAGTAAGACTCACTCAACCACAATAAATGAAGAATTAGAAGAAAGTCTTACGTAGACTAATTTATAGGTTTATCTCAATCATAGGATTCTAGAATTTTTTTAAAAAATATAGGCAAAATTTTAAGTTTTGCATGATTTAAAGATATGACTTGGCATTTCTACGATATATTTGAGCTTCTCATGTTTGACCTTGAATATATATCTATCAATTTCACCTTTGTTGAATTTCGATGAGAGGATCCAAGACAATAATATATCATGCAAACATGAGCTATAACCTTTATAACTTAAAAACTAATGATTTATCCTTTCTAGAAGAATTGTTTAACATATCATGGGTATGAGGAAAAAAAAAACTGTAGTTGAATAAGTTAGGCTTGAGGAATATGAAAATTAGTGTTACAGTAACACTCAATCAACCACAATAAATGATGTATCCTCATGAACTCACACTATCAATTGTATCAAATACCAGGACATCATGCCTTGAAAGATAAGTGTAAAATGAAGATTGAGAAAGCAAAAACTACTTACATAACAAATTTACAAAAGTCTGTCGATCAGTTAAAGGGCTGGAATTGGGGTTGAGCTCATAGTATCCCATGGGTCCAAAATTTACATAGATGGCACGTATAAGCCCAGCAGAATTGAGGCGGCTTGATAGAATTTGTTTTAGTGGCTGAAAACATAACCAGCATGGCTAATGCATTGACAAATACTTTATTTGCATATATCAGAAATTATACCACTGGCTAGCAGCATTGACATTTGAAAATAGAGAAAGAAGGGTTTGAAATGACCAACCGAAAAGTAAATTTCAGCAAGACTTCCAAACGTGTCAGGGAGGCTGTACTGTTGCTGCACAAGCACAATGCAATGATCATATTTCTAATGTTATGCAGTACATTTGTGAAATATTACCCAAAACAGAGGAATTCAAAGTCACTATCAAACAGGATTATACTTTGATGCATTTACTTTGTATATTTGCTATCAGATTTTCCAATCAATAAATGACAAGCGTACAGTTAACCAATAAGCATTTGATATTCAAAGAAAATGCTAAATTTCCTTTTCTGAGTAAAGGAAGAAACTCCTTCATCCGGAGCTTTCAAATTCTGCTCAGAGTGCAAAATGAGCAGTTAAAACCTAAATAACAAGGCAACAAGACTAAGGCTAAATAACAAATGTATCCTCCCTTCAAATTATTTTACCCATACTTATATGTAAAATTCATTTGCCATATTCCTAACATATCTTCCCTTTCAAATCAACCTTGTCCTCAAGGTTGGAACTGATAACAATAGGCAAAAGAAAATAAATATCATAAGCGGTATCATTCCTCATCATTTTCAAATTCCTCATCTGCATCATGCTTGAATGAATAGCCTTTGTTGGCTTTATAAAATTATTAATCATGGCATCATTAGTTTCAGACATAGCAACATGACGAGCACGCTTTGCAGCAATTTTTATTTCTTTTAATCTTTAGCCATCAATGGAAAATCCTTAACATTCTTGCTATCAGATAGATGCTCCGATCTTTTTCTTTTTTTTTTGGTTATTGTGGCGAGCTCAAACTCCTTCTTAGAACTAAATCAAATAATGCATGGCGAAAATCATTAGGTTCTCAAATTCTGCACTTTAGCAGATGAAATCAAGGGAACAACATTGTTACAAACTTCGATCAACAAGCATTTGCTATTTAGAGAAAATGCAGATAATTTTCTTTTTCTTAGTTTCCAAATTCTTCTTTAGTTCAAAATTAGCAGTTAAAATTTAAATAACAAGGCAACAAGATTAAGGCTAAACAATAAAATTACCCTCCCGTTCAAATATCCTGCATAAATATTATAAAATGGCGGAATCTTACGGGTTATGTCGATGACATTAAATCAGAAAGGAAAGAGAAGAGAAAAGAAAGGGTTAACAGTTTACCCCTGGGTAATATGCATAAGGGTCAAATGAAAGATTATAAAGCAAGAACACCAGACTTGGCGATTCTTGAATCGGTTCACCGGCCGGCGTTTCTTCGTTGAGAGTAACTTCCATCTCTTGCTACGGGAAACCGGTAAGGAAGACAGGGTAGGAATTCGCTCTGAAGCAAGGAGATTCGTGTATGCGTAACTGAACACATGCAATTCTAACGAAATGAAATATGAACAGTTGCGGATGACTCTACGTGAATAAATAGTTGATTCAGTTCAGTGCACAGCAAATTTTTATTTTTTATTTTTCATATTAATAAGTATTATTTTTTAAAATAAATATCAGAGTACAAAAATGGGATGGTAAATATTCTTTTAATCTTTTTTTGTATAAGATGTTCACTCAGTTTCTTTTTCTTTAATAAAATAGGATGCATATGTGAACCGTAGGTGCACTGTGCACAGCTATTTTTTTATTTTCTGTATTGATAAATATGAATTTTTAAAAGTATATATTAAAATACAAAAATACAAAGATAAATATATTTTGTATAAAATTTTGTTCTCAAAAAAATATAAATAAACCATTTATAACAATTAAAGTTATTTAACTTTATATCTCTTGACTTTTTCTTAATTAAGATGACAATGCAATAAAAACAATTTTTTTGGTTTTTCAACAAATATTAATTATTAAAACACATATAACTTGATTTCTCAACATAGTAAAACATATTATTATCATTTTAATATATAATTTAGTTCAATGTTATGCAATATAATAACATCTTGAGGGAAATAAACTGAAGCTTCTAAAGTTAATATTTAGTTTTTCTTTATTTGACAAAAAGACTTGTTACATTTAAAATATTTTTGTTGTTGTTTAGTTCTAATATTTTTAATAAAAATTTGTACTAGTGCTTCAAAAAAATAAAATTTGTACTAGATAAAATTTTTAATATCAGAAACTTTTTTCTTATATATATAAAGGTAAACATCTTATGCAACGAAGATAAAAACAACATTTTTCTTTTTATTTATATACCTTTTTATATTTTTTAAAAATAGTACTTAGTTAATATAAAAAGTAATAAAAAATTGTTGTGTAGACGATTCGTGGGATCCTCATCCGCCCTATTCTCAAAACACATTGTTGGTGAATTAGTTATTGGTTCAACTACAATTATAGCATTTAAATTATTTATTTGTTTTAATTTATTTTGTTAATTATTTTTACTTTAATTTATTTTTTTAATTCTCATTTTGCGTCATATTTTGTTCTTTTTCATTATATTTATAAACACCGTTACAAATAAAAAAAATAAAATTTGAAAAAATAAACAAAAGGAAACATGGAAAGAGAAAAAGAAGGAGCTGGGATTTGAGAAGGGATTATTTTCATCCCAATTTCGACATTTTCTAATAGATGTACAATTTGAATAGTTGATATTAAATACTAAATAATTATGTTCATTTAATTATTTATATTTTAAGTTATGATATCAAAATTAATAAAATAAAAATTTAATCTAATAATAATCTATATCAAATAAATTGAGTATAAATTGTTTAAAGAAAAAAAAAAAAAACCAATTCCGCGTCAACAGAAGCAGAGGGTGTGTGGCGAGAGGCAAGATTTAAAAAATCAAAATTAAAGAAACCTGAAAAAAAAAAAAAAAAAAAAAAGAAGAATTGAGGCACTTATTTGTAATATTTTAATTTTAAAATAATATAATTATCAGTAATAATGATACATGTAAGATAATTTAATTAAAAAGGCATTAACGTATTATATTTTAATTAAAAAATAATATAAACGATTGTATATAATTTTTTTTACGCTCATCATAATTTCTGATCGGGACATACATGACAACCAGTACAGCCCATTCCTCATTAAAACATAAATACGAATCCTCGAGAAATTGATATATAATGTGATACAATTTATTTCATAAATACAAATAACATATATAATAGTCAAAACCACCAAGAGCAAGGAAGAAACTAGTTTATTAAACTAACTTGTTTTACAATACGTCACTATATTTTAAATTAATAATATTTGTACGTATTAATAAAAAGTTAAATTTAGTAATGTATTGTAATATTAAAAAATATCATAAATTAATAAAATTTATAAAATTGATTATATAAGATTTATAAAAGAGAAGTGACTCATTTAGCTAGCGCTATTATAAATCATTTAAGGATACATTATTTTTTTATACTTTAATTTTAGACTAGATTAAATTATATACAACTAGGTTTTGAAGGAGGTTTGTGTAATAAAGTCATGCCTCGGAAAAAGAATAATAATATACCCCGTAACTATTTATAATATCTACTGTTATATGAAAAAATATTATTTTGATCTATCATATTTTGACCCTTTCTTTAATTAATTTTTTATATTTGTCTTGTCTTAAAAAAGTTTTTTATATTTTTTAATATTAAAAAATTGGTCCCTTCATCATTTTACGAAGACTGAGTTGGCTGGTTATTTATTGACCAATAGATCAATTTGTTGAAGTTCATAAATGTGAAGGATGATTGTGAGACAAAGCAAATATGGAGGACCAAATTGAAACATAGTTAAAATATGAGGGATCAAAATAATATTTTTTTATTTCTATACCATAATTTTCTTTTAATAAAAAAGAGACAATATATCACATGTCATTTCTTAAAATAGTTTTAGTAATTTTTTAAATAAATAATAAACCAAATAAGTTGTTTAAGTATATAAAACTCAACTATAACTAAAATACATACATACATACATATACATATATATATATATATATATATATGTATATTATTTTATGATGAATTACTCTCCTTTTTCATGGAAAAAAATGTTCAATAATACAATTTTTTATCTTATTTCAAAAAATTACACTTATTTTACTAAAGCAAACAAAAAATACTTATCTTTTTGTAACAAAAAGATAAACATAATTACAAATAATTTGATTAATATAATATATATGTATAAATAAATATATTTATTAATCAATAATAAATTAAAATGTAATATATAATTTAATTTAACATATATATTATATGTAATATTCTTAAACTATATATTTTAAATTTTTGTATATAAAATTATTTAATTGAATAACAATTATAATCAAACAAATTTATCAATTTATTTATATTTATTATTTATTAAAATTTTAATTCTCGAGAATTGTCTTGTATATATGTTAAGTATTTGGATTCCTCTATTTATTTTTTAAATTAAAACTCTGAGAAATAAAATACATAAAAATTATTTATGTAATGAGTTTTAACCCACCATACTTAAACAAGTTAAAAATTTTAACTCATCCTACTAGGTGGAACACAATTGGATAAATTAGGAAAAAAGTAAAAACACTATAATGACTCATTCTTATTAAATATGATCAACACTATTTCAAATATATCAATATTTTTTACTTTATAGGTGAGTCCCTTATTACTTTTCTCAAAAAAATAGAAGAAACTCACCACTTTTTTAAGCAAGTCTATTTGTACAGTTTAAACATTTGGATATAATAATTTCTCTGTCTAAGATTTTGAAATTTAATTTTTTAATTATAATCATAAATATTATCAACTACAACTTAAAATATGTCAACACTCTTTTACATTTTAAAATTGCATGTAATTCATTAATTAATATCAAAATTGTAACATAATATATCAAAATTTTAACCCAAAAAAAAAAAGTTGTGCACTAGATGAATTAATATAAATACGAAAAGAGTTACAAAATTAAAAATTTTAAAGCATGAATTACATCAATAATTGCATATGAGATGAATTATCATAATATAACTTGAAAGTTATAATTTAAATAGTAAAATAAAATTAATAAAACTAATCAATTTAATTTAATTGAATTTTTACAACATTATAAAAAAATTTTAAAAGTTATAACTTAATAATATTATATTTAAAGGACAAAAAATAAGAGTCACATTCATTTATATATACATATTATTAACTATAACTTTAAATGTTAACACTTTTTCACACTTTAAATTAATATAACTCATATAAATGTATACAAAACAATTGGATACTAAATGGATTATTATGAATGAATAAAAAACTATAAAATTACAAATTTTAAAGCATGAATTATAATTCTATCATAAGATGAGACCCAAAAAAAAAAAATTGTACTTGCAACTCTAAAGTATTTAAAAACAACACTACTATGACATTTAAATCTTTTAATAGAAAGTACTAAAGCACTCAAGATGGTTCTAAAGAAAATAATAATTACATTATTAAAAAAATAAAAAATATAACAAGCAATTAAATTTACACTTTTCACACTCAAGCAATATTTTCATACTTTAACAATCATAAATATTCTAGATTAAAATTCTTTTACTGTTTTTAAATATTAATTTTTTAATTTTCTAAAAGACATCATATATATTTATATATATATATTGGTCAATAAATATATATTTATATATAAAAATATAATATTTATATTTTTTATTTTAATATACAAATATATATATATATATATATATATATGGGGACATGCTCTGTCTCTTCTGAAGTCGTCCCCGTCGTGAAGATCCTCATTAAATAATAAAAAAAATTTGTTAGTAGGGATTGTCATCTACATGGGTGAATTAGTTTGTACAACTTAAACATTCGAGTGTAAAAGTTCTGTCAGACTAGAATTTGAAAAATAAATTTTTAATTTATAATATTTAAATAAAAATGCCTATTTGACCAACATAAAATAGTCATTTTTCTAAATTCAAAAAATTATAAAATCATCTGATAAAAAAGATAATTATTAGTAATGAAGAATATATTAATAAAATAAATTTGCAATATCATTTAATTTAAAGATGATAATTCAATTTTAACAAAGAAAAATTATTATGCAGTTTTTGATATCTTTATTATGTTGTTTTAAAATGAAAACATGACAAGTATATGATTTTACAATTATATCAAAACATGTATAAGGTACGCTTGTACTTGTAGTGGCATTCAATTAATGCCCTTTGATTTCACCTGTTTCAGCCTATGCTTTATAAACTGCTTAAGCACAAAATAAGAAATAGTCTCTCCAATGCATAAATGGTAATTTACATTCTCATCATCTTTGGTAAAATCAAGTCCATGGCAAAGATATTCATAAACTGCTCTACCATAATTCTTAGCAAATAACCCCAATTTAGGTTTAATAGTACACGTCAATAGGGGACATTCGTACTTATTCAATTTATCTTTCTCAATTTGGATGTCATGAAGTGAACCTAGAAAAGTTTTAATATAAGAATGAGGGATTTACAAATCCTCCCATGTAGGGCGTAGGGCTTTGAACCCAAATACATTACCTACGTTGGAAGTATACATGTTGTGGTAACATAAACTTTTTAAAAAAGGTCTTAAGGATATAAGCTACATGTATAGTAGGCTCACTTTAAAGTGGAAATTCTACTTGATCAACGAAAAACTTTATTTCATCAAACCCTTATTTTTTCGTATAACAACTCTTTACTTTTTCATACATATATTAAAAATTCTTTGAAATACATAAATTTTTTGGAGACAACAGAAAGATAAGAAAGTAATTAATGAATGAATAAATTAAGCACCTATAAAATCATGAGTTCTTCGAAGACTAAAAATTAGGTAATTAATTAATTAATTAACCATTTCCTAAATCAAGAATTTTTTGAAGTTTTAAAAATCTTTTGAATGAACGAGAAAATTAATAAATTAATTAACCACATATTAAATTACACATTTTTTTATGTCTAAATTTTTTTTGGAGTTAAAAGGAACAATAATTAATTAATTAATTAATTAATTGCCACTTATATTTTTTAATAAGGGATTATAAATATAATTTGACATAGTTCCAAATTAAAGTAAGAGAAAATTATATATGGTTTATTCAATTATTTGAATTGTCCATCGTCATACATTACTTAAAGTCAGAAATAAAATTAAATATGGTTCAGATTTCATAATTATTCAAAAGAGCAAAAATGGGAGTTGTCTCGTATGATAAAGAAGATCTCCCTATGGTGGTGTCATTCCAATGAACTCATTGTTGTTACCTTTCTCTCACCAATTTCACAGAACTAATTTTATGCATTTTTTCTAATTTATTATACTTTATATATATATATATATATCAAAAATAAATTAATAAATTCTTTTTTTTTTTGCTAACACCTACAAACGCCATTAATTTAAAATGTATTGATATATAGCATAACAAACTAATTTTCTTTAAGGCTCGTGTAATAATCAGGCAAATAAACTAGTTTTTAAATTCATTTAAACACATTTTATATTATTATTAATCAACCATATACTTGTCATATTTTAATTAAAAAACCTAATAACAAGATATAAAAATTGTATATAAGTTTGGTGGTTATAAAAATACCATTTGTTTTGAATTTTATATTCATAAGTAAAGCCCAAAAGTTTAACATATTTTAAAATAAATAAATCATATATATATATATTTAAAGTAGACTTTCTTTAAGTTGAGAGTTATGTTTGATTGATAAAAGTTTTACTTTGATTATTCTTTCTACTCTTTGTGCATTGACTCCTCAACTTTTACATGCATATATTGAAAATTTGTTGAAGGATGTGAATTATTTAAAATCAATGAAAAAAATAATGAATTAATTATTAAATGAGTTAATTAAAAGCTTATTAAATCAGAATTTTTTAAGTTTGGAGATTTTTTTGAATCAAATAATGAATTAATTAACCATATTTTAAATTTTCTAATTAGACTATAAATATAACCTGACCTGAAAAAAAAATTAAAGCTACAGAAAGCAATATATGGTTCAAAGATTTATTTTATAATTTAGATCGTTTATTGTCATACATCACTTAGAATCAAAGACAAAGTCAAATATAGTTTCATGTATTTTTTAGATTTCAAAGTTTTTTAAAAGAACAAAAATGATAAATTTTACATGGGTCATTTTTTATAATGGTGCTCATTTAATGAGTTTATTATTGTCACTTCTTTTTTACTAATCCTACAAAATTGAAAGTGTTGTAGCTACTCACAATATTATAGCAAATGAAGTACTCCTACTTAGGCGATCCACTAAATTGAAGAGAATACCACGTTGGATGGTTTAGGTGATCTACCAAAATGAATTGAATACCATGTTGGATGGTTGATTGTACCATTACAGTGGAATAATGCATGTGACCGTGAGTTTGTGCCCTACTTTTGTTTTTTTTCTTCGGACAATAGCAGAATTGGTTATATATATATATATAATTTTCATCAAATTTCATTCCGTAATATGTAGTTCTTCTTCAATATCCACTCTTTGAAATATTCTAAATATTTGAAAATTATTGACATTGTGTTTGGTGCATAAAAATTTAAACTAAAATGGTCAAGTGCTTTGATATATCATAATATGATGATGATATACATTTTGTCCATATATGGCACATCTAATTAGCCTTTAGTTGTACAATTTGTAAATTATAGTTTTATTTTTTAGTTACATTCAAGATATATGATGGTTTAGTATATTTAAGAAAATAAAATTTTTTTGAATATCAATTTATAAATTTCAATGAAACTATTGTAATTAAAAACACAATCTATTAACAATTAGAAAAGCTAATCAATAAATTAACTTACTTTATATATTATAATAAATACACGTATCATAATATATTATTAAATTTAATTTTTTACTAACACCATCAAATAATGATGATTTAAAATGCACAAACATACAAAACTCAAACTAATTTTTTCAAAGCAAATAAACTAGTTTATTATTTCAAACACTAGAGATAATATTAAAATAGAAATTTAAATTATATGTTTTTTAGAAATTATAATTATAATAAAATCGAGATTATTTTTTTACGTAGGTTTTAAAAATAAAAAAGTTTGCCCCAAATTTATTTGTAGTTACTCTCGGTATAATTTTTCCACGGCCCTGGGCAAAATTATATTTCTATCGCCAGTTTAACTGTGTGAAATTCGTATATCGATTCCGGTGACTATATTCCTTTCATCCAGGAGCACGATGGGCGCGAGCGAGGATTGGTTGCATCGGAAACCTAGCCAATAATCAGAAAGCCACCATTACTTGCCTGCGAAATTCGCAGAGGTTTTGCTCCGCAGAGGTGAGCCACATAATCTTTGTGTTCTATTGCCGCAGTCTCTCTCTTTTTCTCTCTTGATCAATTTATTATCTTTTTCTGATTTAGGGTTTTGTAGAATCAACGGAGATGATACTTGTTTGGTGAAGTTAGTGTCAATGATTTAGAGATTTTCTACTTTTTAGGAAGAACACTGTCGCATGGCTTTCGTTGATCTAGAAATGTAAATCTGTACAATTTGATTGGTTCTGATTGTGTTTTACGCTTTTACTCTTTCGGATATACGTTGTATCCTTGTGTATTTCGGAGAAGATTGAATCTGAGGATTTGAAACTTATGATCAGCTTCCTGGAGGAAATCTTATTGTGTTGGGTCCAAGGGGATTCATATAATTGTCTTTTAAGTCATTGGAGTACTCTGGCTTTCTGCCGAGGAAAAGTGTGTGGTGGCCCTCAATTAGGTGCTTGTTAATGCCAACCGGTAGCACCATTGATGAAGAAATTCAGATTTCAGAGTACTGTTGAAAGTGACCAATTAAAGGACTACAGAGGAAAAGGTTTTTGAAGTTGAAAATACCAACGAAAGTTTTAAATGTCTCGTTACTTATGGAAACTTTCAATTTAGATGTACAAAAATTAATTTTATTGTTGTATAATGTGTTCTTGCAGCTGAGATAAAACTACAAGTACTTTGCCGTTCCTAATGGGTGCTCCTAAGCAAAAATGGACGCAAGAAGAAGAAGCAGCATTAAAAGCTGGAGTTGTTAAGCATGGGGTTGGGAAATGGCGCACGATACTTAAGGATCCAGAGTTTAGTGGTGTCTTGTATCTGCGGTCTAATGTTGATCTCAAGGTTTGGTTCTACTGGGATATCTCTGTTTGTCTCTTTTATTTTATTTTATTTTTTCTGTTGGAGTTCATTGTCTCAAGAATGTGTGAATTTTAGATTAATTGTAAGGAATTTGTGCTGGATCATCTATCTTACTAAGCTTGTTGATTAATTCATGTGGTTTTGATGTGGATAGGATAAATGGAGAAATCTGAGTGTGATGGCAAATGGATGGAGCTCCCGGGATAAGTCTAGATTAGCTGTTCGAAGGGTGCAACAGGTCCCAAAACAGGATGAAAATGCTGTGAGTGCCACTTCTGCTGTTCCGAGTGATGAAGAAATTATGGATGTCAAGGCTCCTCAAGTTTCTAGAGATATGCTGCAGATTCCTGGTCCTAAGCGGTCTATTGTAAGGTTGAACTCTTTGTATTTTTAGTTTAATGCAGTGTTTCATTTAATTATTTTTATCAACCTGGGTTGTGGCAAAAGGTGGCACTTTAGTTTAAGTGTGTTTTGTTGAATTTTCTTCTAGTTAAGCATTTTTACTAAGCATTAACGGTTGTTTGTTTAATGTTCATATGCGATAATTTGGACAGTTAATAATGCAGTTAATGACTCCTCTTTTGGGAATTGGCTGAACTGAAATGACAAAAATAAAAATTACATACAAGCTTGCCACTAGTCATTAAAAAATGTCTAGACAACATCCATTTATGGGGGGTTTGCAAGAAGGAAGGCTGGTCCCTCATTTTGTACTTCAGATGAGCTATGGAAGAGTGTTTGGGGCTTAAGTGAGCCGAATAAAGTCAAACAGTTCTGGTGGAGAGCCTGTAAAGGCTTCCTTCCAACTATGGGGATGCTTTGGAGAAAAAATGCTCAATGGTTCCAGTGTGTACAATTTATGGGAGTTACTTAGAATCTGTCGAACTTTTACTCCTGTTATGTGATTGGGTTAAGAAAACATGGTTTGGGAGCTGTTTGGCTATAAGGGTGGATGAGGTGGTTGTGGTAAGGTTTCATCAGAAGCTGAAGTTTTATTTGTGTGACTGTGGTTTAGACAAATTGGGCAAGTCTTTGATTGCGATGCTATGTTGGTTTATCTGGAAAGATATGAATGCATTGTGCTATGAAGAGGTAGGCGTTGATTTGATTAGAACTGTGGTTAGAGCGACTAGTGCTGCAGTTCTGTTTCTTGAAAAGGGTAGATTGGATGGGATTGCAAAGGGCAGTGGGGTTCGAGCAAGACAGGTGGATTGGTGGTTTGCTCCCCTTCCTAAGGTTGTCAATGTGAATGGTAGCTTAACAGAGGGAACTATTGAGGGTGTTTAGAGACAATAGAGGATTGGTTTTGGAAGTCTGTTGTACTAGAGTTCATGCTGTCTCGGTGTTCATGGTTGAGGTTCAAGCTTTGGTTAGAGGCTTGAATATGGCAGTGGCTATGGAGCTGCAGAAGGTAGAGGTAGAGTCGAAAATTTATAAGTGGTTGGTGCTATTAATGATCCTGGTTCATGCCCTAAATGGTGCTTTCTTCACCTGTTGCAGGAGGCAGTTGATTTGGTGGGGCTGTTTCAGGTGTGCTCAGTTAACTGGGTGCCAAGGGCTATCAATCAAGTTGCTGACTTGCTTGCTAGGGGGATGAGCCTGTTTGGGTGGGGTCTTGACCTCCCATCTCCTTTTATGCCAGTGGTGGAGTTGGATGCAGGAACGACTGGGGAAGGCATTGGTTAATGGGAGTCTAGTGCTTGTTGCTATGTGTGTTAGTTGTTTTGCGTGGTTTCTGTTGTTGGTGTGAGTGGTGTTGTCTCTTTGATCTTTGTTGTTTTCTTGGTGTTTTATAATGATATTTACATCCAACAAAAGAAAGAAGATTCTTTGAAGAGGAAAATTGGTGATTAAGATTGTGATTGTTAACTATGATTGGAGCATGTCAGGACACTGAGAGATTTGTGTTCTACAACTTATGCTATTGTGACTATGATTCTTAGGTTACCTCTGCCAAATGGTTCTTGCTAGGTGTTGAAAAGAAGCCTAAAAAGAAACAAATTTTTTCTATTTTGCTAGGTTCTCTCTCAGATTACAATAAATTCAGAGATTTTAAGTAAGGGTTTGTCAAATTATTATGTTTCACTTCAACTCTCTTTGCTAATTTATGATATTCATAATAGTAGGTCAGTTATATAAACAACTTGTGATCCTGGGGCTTATATGATTAAATGATTTTATATTCATTGAATATTTTTTCAATCTTAAACTATATGTTAATGTTTTAATTATACAGATTGGATAACCTTATAATAGAAGCAATTACTAGCTTGAAGGAGTCTGGCGGTTCCAACAAGACAAATATTGCAGCATACATAGAGGTATAGTTCTAATGTTAAAATCTAAATTCTATTTTTCTGATTAAGTCATTTGGTTCTTTGATAGAAATCCTAGCTTTCTGACTTTCTTGATCATAGTAAGACCATTTTTGACTCCTAAAAGTACAATTTATAAAATTTCTTGTTTGTGAAGGAGGATGACAAGCTCTCTCAAACTTACATGAAACAAGTTGAGATTTCATGAAGTAGAGATCATTTGATCCCTTAGAGGGCTTAGTCATTTTTCCTTATGACCCCTTTGTTAAGAACTTCAGGGTTTATGTTATGACAAACATCATTATAACTTGTATGATGCTAATGATGCCTCTGAATGTGATGCTACTTAAATGACCAGATGGATGAGAGATTTCTTTTTGTTGTTTATGGAATCAAACTTTTAAGTGTTATTTATGTATCCTTTTTGGTAGGTTGATGCTATAGTTTATATTGAGACATGTTCTTATATTGATTTGAATTAGTTGAATTTCATTGCAACATAAATTGTAGGACCAATATTGGGCACCTCCAGACTTCAGAAGGTTATTGTCAGCAAAGCTGAAATCATTGACAGCAAGTGGAAAACTTATCAAGGTATATCTCATATTCAACATGTTTTATGATGGTCATAACTGATATTCATCTTTTGATGAAAAGCTTGTTTGGATGACACGCAATCTACTTGCAATTTCATCTATTCTACTACAAAAAGGGGATTTCTGCTCGGAAAAACTTATATGCAATTCCTTATGTCTTTGTTATGTTGTTTTCCAATTAAAACATGCCAGGTATATGACTTTTTAATAATATTATGACATGTGTATAGTTATTGTAGATAATTGTATAATTTTCAAATTAAATTATGCATTATTATTAGTTAATCTTACACTTTTCATATTTGGATTGGAGCATAGCAAAACAGAGATATAAGCAACAGCATATGTCTAATCCTTTCCCGTCTTGGTGATATGAAAATTTTGTTTGAGCAGAAAGCCCAATATTTTGTCTTTATAAGTGGAAATGAGGGCTGTCATTCTAACCTTGACCACTTTGCTGACTCCTACTTTCAAGTCTTTTTACGCCAAAGCTATAGCTTTTACTAAATGCACATGGTTCTGCAATTTCATTTTCTTTTCGGCAGACATTTTACCTTTTTGGATTCTTTGGAAGCTATAAATATCGCTAATTCCTTTTTGTTATCTATTTTTGATAGGTCGTTAAACTACCAATATGAAAACCCTATTTAGCCTTGAGAATTTTCTAGTAAAGTGTGAATAGGGTATTGATTCCACGAGGAATTAATTGAATTGTTTACTTTAGAATTGATGAAGATTTAACTTAAAACAAAACCCTAGAAACGAAGAAAATTAAGATGCAATGACACTTGGGACTCTAATGCAAATGGACTGAGTGTTGATTAGAATAGAATTAAATTTTGGAAATTAAAATGCAAAAATAGCAAAGAAACAAAAGCAACTTAATTAAAAGAATTGATCAAATGATAATGAAGCGGTTAAGGAATAGCTTCCACCACTAACACATGCATGTTCTGATTTTCAATTATTTTGCATCCCGATTCTCACTAAATTAATGGTTTAGATAATTAGAACGTTCAATTATCTAGCTTTCATATTTGTTAGGTTTAAAACATTCTAAACCTAACCCTAATTGAAAATTGATTTAAGGAACATCTATTCAATTCAATTAACACTTGCAATAGAAACCACAACTATTCAAGAGTTTCTATCTTGACATAGAACTTCTACTCTTGGTTAGATTTTCCTTGAAATCATCAAAACAATTTATAGACCATATGACGCATACAATCCTAAACTAGCAATAGATCAGACTGATAACAAGCTTAAATGGCCAAACTAAACAAGTAAAAGTATAATCATCAACAATTAAATCCATAAAATCATAACATCTTAGTTTGAATCAAAACACAATAATCTCAAACAAAAAACATAACAAAATCTTAGAATTTTCGCATCACCCTTAACTGCCTAGCATTATGGAAAGCAAAACATCAATGGAGAAATAAATCATGGAAAAATAGAAGATAGAGGAACTCATTTGAAAGACAATCAAAGTATGCACAGTTTCCTTGATTTTATCTCCAACGTTGTCCTCCTTCTCTTGGTGGAAATATTGCCTCCAAACACTAGGCCTAAGAATATATGTATGAGAGAAAGGTGAGAGCTTGATGAGAGTTTTATTAATGAACAAAGGGCTGTCATAAATTCTACTTATAATGAGGGAATTAGGGTAGAGAGCTCATACAAGAGTTTAGGAAACTTTAGGAATAAGGAAACTCCAAGAATTAGGAAACTCTAGACATTAGAGCAATAACCTTCTAAATGGAAACCACTCATCCATTGACTGCGTTAAATTCTTAAAACGTCATTCTCCCTCTTTTGGTCATCTTTTATGGTGTTGACAAGTGTTCAAGGCATCACAAAGCAATCCAAGTTGAGATCAATTAGAAATCTAATGAATCGAGGACTCCTAGTTGAAGTAGGACTTAATGGATTTCTGAACAGCTGAAGGTAAAATTCTCATAACTCTCTCTGTAGACCTTCAAATGAGTTGATTCTAAAACCATTGGAAACTAGACATCTTGGGCTTTAATTTGAACTTTGGAATCATTATTTTTGGACTTCAAACGAAGGAGATACACTTTGATGAAGTTGGACCAAAGATTTTCCTTTGCACACAAGTTACTACATAGGATAAGAAACTTCAAAAATCCATATTTCGTGCTTTCTTTATCCAAATTGCATGATCTTATATTTTTTGGAAAGCTCTGGATTTGGAAGCTCTCCATTTTAAACAATATAGGTGTTTTTATGACTGATTTAAGGGGCACTATCGGTCAGCAATTCAGCACTTTGTCTAATTTTCTATATCTGTTTTCAAATTTTCCAATTCAGCTCCAAATTACTCTCTAGCACCTAAAACCCTACATAACACATAAAATAACATAAAAACGATAAAATACTTAAGAAACAAACAAATTAAGCAATGGAAAGTATATAAAATAAGTGTATGAAGTGCACTCTGTCGATTTTATTTGTGCTAAGCCTTCACTGTATTGATAATGGGAAACTCTTTAGTCTCTGCTATGGCTGTGCCTTCTTGAGAAGAACAGCTTCTTTGCTGTAGTAGAAAGAAGATCCAAAGCCTTGTGCAACATCTTGAATGCTTGTCTATGGTTTTAGTGACCTTGGAGGATAATTTGTTCTTTAGAAGAATTAAGAGTTATGGAGTGTGAATTATCCAAGAGCACCTTTAATGCCACTTGTTGGGTGGTGAGGGAAGGTGTTCTGGCTCCACTGTGGTTAAGTATGACAATTTGGTCAAGAACCCTGAGGAGGATTAGGAGAACTTAAATAGTGGGGAGGAAGGCATTTGCAAGGAGTGGACCCGTAGGAAAAGTATGAAAGGCTGTGTGGATTGAATAAGAGAACATTGTGATTAGAGATAATCATGAGGGAGATGATGCTTGTGTGCTGATTTCAATCTTGTCTAAGGATCAATAGAGGCTCAACAAGTGTTTGGAGAAACTATCTCATTGTCATGCTCTTGGAAGGGAAGCTGGGGTGAAGGTTGGAGCAGAGGCTTTAATAGGTGTGAGCAGGAACGAAATCATTATAGTTGACCTAGGACAAAATTTTTATCAGGTTACATGTTAGCAGTATGGAATTTCATTATTTTCTAGACTGCGCTTGGGATAGGAGATGGATGTCCTATTATAGCAAAGTTAGGATTATGTGCAAAGAATTATGGTAGAGCAGCTTTGTCTTGATGCAAGGCCCTGGGATTATTTTTGGCGCAACTCGTTGTGAGGGAGTGAAACCTTGTTTTTGATACAGCTTCAGCTAGTATTGATTAAGTGGCAGTGCAAATTAATTTTCAGATCTTTCCTTGGAATTCTATGATGGAAAGTTCATCTTTTTTCTGATCCACCCACTAATATGTTTGGAGGAGAGAAGTTTTTTTGAACAGGTGGGAGGCCTAAAAGATAGACAGGATTGACATGAGGCAGGCCTTAAGACTCACAGTTGGCGAGGTCCCTTTGGCATCCAACCTATAGGTCAAAGATTTTACGTAAAAATCTGCATGATTTAAGAGTTGGAGATGGGCTGGATGACCTTGCCTTGCCACAAAGCCCTTCCCCCTCCCCCCCTTCAAAAGAAAAAAAAAATGTCCACTGACCTGGACACATGAACTTTGTGGAATTCCTTGAACTTCATGGCTGACGACTTCCCTGGCCTAGTTTTGACAGGTGTGCAGCCTGGTCCAAAGGCTGATACAGCAATGAAGTAGGCCTTGTTTGTTGACTTATAGCTTTCTACTAGAAGGAATGTTTCATGTCAAATTCAGGAAGTGCAGGAAGCATAGAATTCATGTGAGCTTTGTATAATTATCAAGATGATCAGAGACTTCTCCAAAATGTCATAGAGAAAGGCTTGCTGGACAGGCTTTGTAACCTTTTTTTGTATTGATGGACAGGCTTGCTGGAGGAATCTGGACTGCTTGAAAAGCAAAAGAATTAACATTCAATCCTTGAAGACCATCCCCAGTTGATTCACGTGGAATTGGAAAGTAGAAAGGATGTTCCCTGATAACTGGCAGAGGTGCCTTAGGTTGGATGAATGCTTGCATAACTGATGGAATCCATGCCATGGTACATTCACCTGGAAATGGCTGAAGCCTAATGTATATATGATAGACTTTATATTGGAATGGATAGGGCGCTGTGTAATTACAAAACCCATGCTGGCATGTGGCTCCATGCTTCTGAAACAATTTAGCCATTCACCTGCAATGGTTTTTTTAGCTGGAATGGTTTAGGGGCTCACCTGGTCAGTGGAAGTTGACTGGTTTCTAAACACTGGTTTTGGTGGACCAACATTAACGATGAAACTATGGGCAATGCGTTATCAGAATTGTGGATGTCAATGAGTCATTAGTAACTTGTCAGCTATCTGGGGTCCACAGAGGCATTGACAGGATTGACATACAATATAAGTCATGTTATGTGCATTTATATTTTCTAATGATTAATCAGCTTAGAAAATGATGCAGTAATGCTTTTTTGTAGATTTTTTGTAGGGGTGACTTTTGACAAGGTAGAATGGTGAGACACAGTACTAGTAGCTTTTCTTTTACTAAGGGTTCATATAAATGAGCTCGCTAGTTAAAATCAATTGTTGTCATTGTTGTTTCATGCACGGTTGCAAACAAAACTGCTAGTTGTGTGGGTCATTGCCTTGTAAAATGGTATGCATGGTTTTTAAGTGCAAACTCATGCATAGTCTTGGGCTAATTTTGACTTTCTTTCTGAGTTAGAAGCAACTGTTATATATGTTATACTTTTAAGAGTCCATATAGTTTGTCTTGATTTAGTGTATTTATAAAACCATGTAAGCTTTACAAGTATTCTGAATGCTATCTTTGTTTGCTGACAGGCAAAATTAGTTGATTTAATTAGAGATCTTATTCTCAGGTTATGTCTGATTTTACAGGTAAAACGCAAATATAGGATTGCACCTACCCCAGCATATTCTGACCGAAGAAGAAACTCATCCATGTTATTGTCAGATGCAAGGCAGAGATTATCTATGAAGTTTGATAAGGATGAGGCCAATGTTATTACGAAGTCTCAGATAGATTTAGAATTAGCAAAAATAAGGTCTATGACAGCCCAAGAGGCAGCTGTGGTTGCTGCTCGAGCAGTTGCAGAAGCAGAAGTTGCCATAGCAGAAGCTGAAGAAGCAGCAAGGGAGGCAGAGGCTGCTGAAGCTGATGCAGAGGCAGCACAGGCTTTTGCAGAAGCTGCATTGAAGACACTTAATGGGAGAAACACCCCAAAATTGGTAAAACTCCTTTGTTTTTCTTGTAATTATTATTGTTTGCTTTTTTGGTTTAAGGTTGTAAAACAGTTCTTAAAAGATACCTTTGGAGGAGATTTACAAACTAAAGGATGTAGAATGAGATATTTTGTTTAAATATGCTTGGACAAAGTAATTTTCCTTATAAGTGTCTTTACCACTCAAGCTGGTCATTAGGGCAGGGGTACATATTTGGGAAAGTTACAAGTAAGGAACATAATTATTGGCTATGGAGGACTTTAAATTTTACAACTATTTAAAGGACTCAAGGACCAAATCTTATTTTACTCTGAAGGGCCCAGGGGCCCTGACCTGGGACTTGGGGAGCCTGTGTACCCGTTTATTATGTGGTCTCTAAATTTTCGGACAGAATCTTTTAGAATTAAAAAAAATAGTTGGTCTCTATCCTTCAGAGTTAATTTAAACTTTAATATCCTTTATAGTAAATATATGAACTTATGGTCCTTAATTGTAATTTTCATACATATTTTCTCTCAAAGGAGGCATATGGTGTGATCGGACATGTGATTTGACTGTGGAGAGATCTTATCATTGCAGAGGCAGTCCGTAGAGCTTATGCGAGCCTGATGAGAAGTTTGAAGAATTAGACATGAGGAGCTAAGGACCAATGCTAAGGACTGACAGCCAGATACATATTTATCATTTGCTGATATTGTCTATATTGTAAATATATTGGAGGCCTTTCTCGTGATTTTATGCAGGACTCACCTTTATCAGTAGATGTTGCTGAGGTTTTGTACAAATTTATAGATTTCTAGCAATTTCTTCGGACCTATTTTTCTAGTGTATATTATTGCTTGTTGGGCTTTGTCAATGTACTATAATAGAAAGTAAACTTAAATGATCTATTTAGATTTCTGCTGAAAATATGCAGCTTGGTTAACAGTAGTTCATACTTTCTTTTTACTTTTAATCCCACAAAAAAAATCTATCAGGCTTTTTTTTTTTACCTTTTATTCCAAGTAAAAGCGAGGTTGCACTCAGTAATTTTTGTTGGATATGTCTTGTGGCGAGTTGGAAGAAGCTGCATTTCCTTTATTTTGTTTGGAAATACAAAAGAAAAGTACTAGTATGCTAAGAATTTGTTGTTTCTTATTTTTATGAACTTTATTTGTTTAGTTCATAATACTTGAGCAATGTTATCACGAGTTTCTAGATCTATGAAAATTCAACAATTTGTTTGTTAACTTTTACCGAACCTACTCCAATAGAATGAACCGTTTCAAATTGATGAGTTTATATATCAAGAATTACACTGCCTTTAGCCCGAGTTTGGAAATAAGAGTTAGTTTTTCTGTATGCAAGTTTTCATGGTGTGGAATTTCTTCTTGCAAATGTTAGTTCTGTACGTTCTTGTTTCTCTTCATTTGCTGAATGTAATGCTCTCGTTGCAAGAGTTGATTTGAAATTTTGTATCTTTAATTTGACATCAGTTTAGGGCTAGATTTGAAATAAATTCATACGAAAAACAAATGTAAATTTTCGCATTGCTTAATTTGACATCAAATTATGGTAATATTAAACTACTGAAACAGATATAAGTTGCCGAGGAGAGTTTACATTCATTTCAAGATGAAAAGCAGCTGGGGGCAGAATGAAATCAAGGAATGTGAAATAGAAAGTGGATGTGAAAAATGCAGTGCATATATTGGAGAATGAAATGGAAAATTGTAAATTGCATACCCAATAAAAACAACTAATGAAAGGGGAATGGGGGTAAAATCATCCCAATAATGAATATAATGTCTGCTAAGTGCTTTTTACGATGACTATAGTTACCATGTATGACTCAATGATGCAATTTTAAAGAATAAGATAATATATGTTATTCCAACATTGCTTTAACATTTCCTTTTAAAACCTTTCGTGAAGGTTGGCTTTTACAAATATGAAAAAAGATAACAAAAATATCCAGCTGTTGGAGAGTCTCCAGTATTCTTCTTTGTTTCTTGAATATGAAATTTGTGATGGGGTTTGATGAAGCAGAAGTTACAAAAGAAGACTAGTGTTGTTTAGGTTGTCAAACCCTTTTGCTTCCTTCCATCAGTATCCGAGAAATAGCTGGTTTAATAGGAAAAGCAAGGCTCCGGCCAAAAAACAAAAAAATAGGAAAAACAAGGCAATGATAATTATTTTACTTGACATTTGGTTATAGATTTAATACAATAATTATAAATAGGATTATTAACATTTCAGAATTGAGCATGAGATCACTAATAAAAAAATTGATACCTTCTTTTTAACTATTGTAACTATAGAATACGGTTTCTGTGCAATGGTTAAAAACGGTGCAACATTTTAGGACAAAAGCACATCGAGACAACGAAACAATGTACTCCATGCCTGATTAACTATTTGACCACTAAAACTGCGGTCAAAGTTCAGTTCTAACTCTCTCTTAATAATATTTAAGTTAGGTTTTACAATATAATTATATTTTCTAATAATCTATTAATTGAGACACTCATACAAATTTGTATTTCAAATAAACTATGGTCAAAGTTCAGTTCTAACTTTCTCTACAAATTTGCTTGAATTCACAAATTCAACAATCTCATTCCGAAATAACAGAAAAGAGTCAACTGTGCTCTCCACTCAAATAACAAAAGCAGGTTCCTAGACATAAAGGAAACACGTTCATATTAATCCACACAAACTCCCCTTAATAATTGACACAGTTAAAACAGATAAAAGAGTCCATAGGAGAAAGCTCAATTCATTAGGGGTCATATCAAGAATGAACATTTCCTCCCCAACCCCCCCCCCCCTTTTTTTTTTGTTTTTCCAAGAGTTCAAGTGTATCCTCTGTGATTGTAGCCACAATAATACTCAATAATTGCATATACTTTAGCATATATATTACAGCAACTAACTGTCAACCACAAGTAACTCTTCTGCTAATAACAGGAAGAAGGAAACAGAAAACATTGTTCTTAAATCAGTGACGTTACATAACATACAAGCAGTAAAGAACACAGCTGAAAACTGATTTGTTTTCGCTTTGCTCCTATCTACCCCCTATTACCCCTGAAATCTAAATAGAGGCCCTAGAGCTATGAAAGGAATTCCATACAAACTTCTAAATGTGGCCATCCCACAAGCAATCTGTCTGAACTTTGCCACCTTTTAAAAGCCTCTCAATTTCCTCAGGAGGGTTTAAACCTAGCTTACGAGCACGTTCCCAACGAGCTAATCTGGTCATCCCAATGCAGGGCCCATATGCCATGTTCATGTCAAATTGCCGCAGCATCTCCTCATAGTCATTGACATCATCTATCAACAAAGAAGTTGAAAGCAGATTATGTCAGATAATCACAGCCATTCTACATTAGTATTGAACTTTTTGTCATGTGATGCTAATTTTCCATTTGGTCAACAAAAATAAACTGGAAGTCTGTAATCCAAAAAAAAAAAAAAAAGGGAAGGCAAAAAAGAAAATGCAAGTATGAAACAGAGAATCAAGGTAACACATCATGACACAATACCTCTCCCTATTCAATTATAGTCTCACTGAAAGCACACCTAATAGCGAAAAAACTCAATCACTTGTCAAATCTTGCAAAACGAAAGGCTTATGTTTAATCCTAAATTGTAAATCATATTCAAATCGTAAGATTCATAAACAAACTCTTGTGTGTTTATCTTTTGTGTGTGTATGTGCATAGTACAAGACACGAGCATTGAAATCTTGTATCTTCAATTTCTTGTTAGAGTCATTTAAACTGAATCACAACGGTACAATAAAAACATTATAGTTTCAGAAAATAACATCACTGTCCACAATAGATGCCTAAAAACTCAGCTTCCACACTTAAATAAAGTGGCACCAGAATGAAGAGGTGAGAAGAAAGATTGGAATGGCATTAGCAATGCCATAGCATGTCAGCAGTCCACCACATCCAACAACTCTGGTGGAGTCATTTGATTCTTTTTTAAATGTAGAACAGATGTTTAAAGTCAAAACTGAAGCCTTTTGTAACCCAGAATGCACTGTAAAGTGTCATTTAAGAGTTCCGTATTAGGTCATCCAAAAAAAAAAAAAAGTATGAAGAACAGAGTTTTTCATGTTTAGATCACGTCAAGTCATGATGAACCCAACTATGGACACAGATAGAACCCACCAGAAAATGCAAAAGATGTATCACATAATTGTGCAATGCATCATTACTGGACTGAATCACTACAATTTTGCAATTCATGGTCCAATTTAAGGTATTCTCTGATTCTTCCAGTGATTCATATTGCAGGAAGGTTGAACGACTGTGAACCACATGATTTGAATAGCAAACCAAGCAATTTTAACGAGTATACTCTAGAGAAGTAGAGCAGTGTATAGCATAACCTTTTCAGATATAGGAAAGCCTCAAACCAGTGGGAGTTCAGCTTTGGTGCATTTATTCACCGTATTTTTAAGAGATTGGCAAGGGATTTGTAGATACAAAAATGTCAAATTTCAAGGGATGACAATGTGTCTACATACTGAATAATAGGTGATTTTCGTTTTTTATTTTTGAAAATAATTTGTAGGTGAATTAATCAGTCCCAAAGAAAGTCATGTCCGTTCTTTAATAAACTTGTAAATCCATTACAAAAACAACCAACAAGAAGTTTAAAACCTAGAAATATAACCATTACAACGTACAATAGATATCTTAAAAGGCCATTGTCAACAGTATGGCCCATGATTAAACACCCTATCGAAAAGAAACAATACAGAAACACATAAACCCTCATCCGCTATAAGATTGAAAATTTTAAATTGAGAAAAGAACACCAAAGTAATTAATGACGATATGCAAAAAAGAAATGCCATGCCAAAAACCCTAAAAAAAAATGTCGCTATTATAACGAATGAAAGCCCATCAATAAAACCAAACAGAGTAATGGACAATCAGATAATGAATGAATGAAATAAGGGAGGCACAAGGAGTTAAAGGGAAGAGAGAAACCTTTGAGATCGGGAGTGCCTCCATGGGAGACGAGGGACGGTGGTTGCGCGACATCGGGACCAAGAGAGAGGGATTTCTTGGAAGATTTGGAGGAGGATTTGGGGTTTTTCCTCTGTCTGTAGAAACCCTTCATGCTTCCTGAAACGGACGCCATATCTCTCCCTCTCTATCGCTTTTCAAATTTTGAAATTTTGATCGAAGTAGTGCCGGCTCTCCCGGTCTTTAAAAGGCTCTACAATCCTCTCTCTCTCTCTCTCTCTCTAGATTTTTAATTTGTTGTGTTCCTCAATTTAATTTTTTTTTAATTTGAAGCATTTTATAATAAATATTTAATTTTTGAATTTTTTGAATTTATCTTTTAATTATATATATATATATATATATATAGGAAATTTAAAATCAATTGGAAGCGTAAGAGATAATTTTGAAAAATTTTGAATTTAATGAACTAATTTAAAATAATAAATAAAATTTAAAAATTATAACACTATTTTAATTTTTTTTTCTTTTTGTCTTAGTATAGATGGTTGGATTATTGTGGCAAATACTTAGGGGCATGTTTGGTTTAATAGAATACAAACAAGGAAAGAGAATAAAAATAAACTTTCTCTTAGGTTGTAAATTTTGCAAAACAATGGAGTCTTAACTCCCATGATAATGCTCATTTCCTCAAAATAGGAAGTAATCAACATTATTCCCAAGAATGGAGCCAGAAATGACCATTATATCCTTTCCTTTTGCCTTCTATTTTTTGGTTCTCCGTTCTCAGATCATTCATGGCCGAAAGGATGAGAGGACAATGTTATTAGGTGGTTGTTGCTGGCAGAGGTTGTTGCCAGCTACAATTGTCACCAACGAAGACAAAAAAGAGAAATGAGAGGGAGGAAAGACTAGGTTATTGTCAGTTTCTCTATGTTAGAATATCGTATAATATCAAAGGTTTAAATTTGTTAAAATATTATACAGAGTCTATCTATTAGAGGTGCTCATTAAATATGAGTAAAATAGTAATTATAGGAACTACTACTAAACCCTAACCCTAGCTAGCTTTTTATAAATAGGGCTAAACTATTATATGATAGATAATTGAGATCTAAAGAGAGACTTGAGACACTCTGAGAAGAAATACCTACAAGTATTCTGCAATCACATTCAATAGGAGATTTAGGCTGTGAAAACCTAAGATACACCCAATACATTGTGGGTATATCATTCAATCAGTAATCCTAGTCAGAGTTCAATTAACTTTCGCAATTAGAAGAAGTATGTAAATCTCCTATTTTGAATCTATGAATGTGTTCATTTATTTTATTCCCTTCATTAGTATCTGAGCCTTAGGCTGGTTTTTTGATATTTTATTGAGATTTGAGATTTTCTTTGGGGCTATTTTAATTAGGGTTAAAAAAAAAGTTGATTGAATTTTTTTCAAGTATTTGCTTCTGGGTTTCCTGGGTGAGCTTCTCCCTCATATCTTTCAAGCTTCTCCGTTCGCCCCTTCTTCACTGCTGCTGGCGACACTCCTTCATCAAGTGGAGCCTACAGTTGCCGACACCTCTTAAGCCATTGAAAAAAAATAAAAAAGACACACCTACCATTGTTTTTCGATTTAAGTTACTGGTCACCGGTGGCTGTGGCTACTAGCAGCATGACGCAGCAACTGGAGGGCCAACGACTTCTGTCACCTTTCCAGCTAGAAACACAAGTTGCTGGCAGGGATGAGACCTACCACCTCTTACGGCACGTGAGAGAGAGAGGTAGAGAGAAAGAGTGACTCTTTCTACCTCATCACCAGCGGCAATGTCGGTGTCTATGAGTGGGCGGCCAACTAAGCAGCCGGTGAGCTACAATGGCGATAGGCGCAATAGGCAGGGAAGAGGAAGAGGAAGAGGAAGGAGAAAAGTTCTATAGTTTATTTCAAAAATTTAGAAAATAAAAAAATTTAGAAACCTTAATTTTGTTTTGGATCTAAAACCCTAAAATTTTTTTACATGAGCTTATAGGGTTTGGTCTGGCTCATCCCTAAAAAATTTAATTTTGGGCTTTTTTTTATACAAATTTTAAAGAAGAAAAAGGCCTTTAAAAGAGTTTTTTTAAGCTATTCGTTTATTTTTAAGAGTTGGACCTTGCTTTTTTAATTGTGCATGTAACCCATCCAAAAATAATAATTAGAGGTCTAATTGTTAAATCTTTAATTAATGAACATCTAGATATGTTCAAAAATATAAATTGTGTATTTATATTTTAGTCCTAAATAAATGCAATTCATTTTTTGGTGAAAATTTAATCTTTTGTATCCCAATAAAATTCAGTTAAATAATATGTGATTACTTGTCATTATGTTAATTAATTTAACATTTTTTTTATTGGTTTGTCAATTTTCTTCCAATAGAAAATTTAGAAATAATGTTAATTAGCTTAACATTATTTATTTAATAGTGTTAATTTGTTTAACATATGTAAACCCTTACAATATATTATAGCTCTTTGGATTCGTATATCGGCTAGAAACCCAGAATTATGGGTTATTGGTCCTAAGAGATATATTTTAGATCTATGTTCTTAGTCTAACAATGCCACATACGGGAGTCGCTATTTGTTAAAGTATTAAATGCATATATTAATTATGTTGATTAGTTCAACATGTTTATTAATAAATGTTAATTAATTTAGCATTACATAATTGATTTATTAATGTGTTAATTAGTTTGACATGATAGTTAACAAATGTTAATTTGTTTAGCATTTAAAAAAAAAAATCATGATTTACAATTTGTTTGTAGCATGATTTGAACACTTAGTTGTGTTTTGATTTTGTTGATTTACACCTTGCATACAACCTTAGGATGATGATTGACACTTTGTGTTCTTTCAACTCAAGTTATGCATGGTTTAATTAACTTAATCATATGATACTTAGTGTTATAATTTGTAAGCATGGTGAACATTAAATCTTGCGTGTTATTTAATTATCTAATCCTAATTAATGTCTATCTTTCTTTTCATGTAAAGAATGACTACAGCTTCCAAAGGTATTGTTGTTGAGCTCATCAAGGGGTTGAAGTTAAATGACAACAATTTTGAGAATTGGAGTATGAAAGTCTAGTATCTTCTAGAAGAGCAAGAGTCTCTTGAGGCTCTCAATAATGTCATGGAAGAGTCAGAAGCTGGAAACACGACCTATCATAGGCGAGACCATGAAGCTTATGATGCTTAGAAGAAAAAGAACTCCACTGCTTGCATTACGTTGCTGAGCACTCTGGATGATGACATCCTAAGGTAGTTCAAGGACCCTCAAAGCGCTCTGGGGCTTTGGAATACTCTAAGAACAAGGTTTGAAACTACATCCGTATCTAAATTGTGTTCTTTGACGATCAAATTTGAATCATATAAGAAACACCTAGAACATTCGATGAGGAAACATATGAGGTTGATGTCAAATATGATCGTTGAGCTAAAAGATGCTGGAAATATCTTAACAGAGTAGATCCAAGCTATCATTTGCTCTTTGCCTAGTTCGTGGGAGCATATAAAGATGCATCTCACTCACAATGACAGAATCACGACTCTGAAAGATGTCCAGAGGCACTTCAAACTCAAAGAAGAAAGGCTTGAATCAACCAAGCCAATACCTGAGTTACATATGGCAACTTCAAGTGAAAGACGTGGTTCAAAGAGAAAGAGCTGGGGAAAGAACAAAGAACTAACTCAACCTAAGAAAAGCAAAGACTAATCAACAAGGTAAAAAGAAGCAGCGAAAGGTACATACGGCAAAAGTTAAGTGCTTTAATTGCCAAAAGAAGGGACACTATGCAAGTGATTGCCCTAAGCCTCTTAAAAAGGTAACCTACATTGCTTATGCTAGTGAACTTTGTGTTCTTAGCTCTATTATGTTTACTAAATCTTGTCCTGTGTAGATTGTAAACTCAGGAGTCACGGACCACATAGCGAGGGACCGTGAAGCCTTTGTTAACTTTCGGCGAGTTCCCTATGGAGCATTCTGGATATATGTGGGCAACAACACTAAGGTTGTCGTTAAAGGGATCAGAACATGCAAGTTAGTGTTATGTGGTGGTCGAGACCTGATCTTACATGATGTCCTTTATGCGCTTCAAATTCTTCATAATGTTATTTCAATTTTGGTTTTACTCAGGCTAGGCTATGATTTGTATTTCCATAACTATTGTGTTAAATTGAGTTATGTCTTAGTTTTTTTTTTGTTTTGGTTATGTAACCGGAGGTTTTATTTCTATGGATTTGGATGACGAATCTTATATTAATTTTTCCATGTTTGCCTTTACGCATGATTATGATCACGATGTAAATATATGACATATTAGACTTGGTCATATTGGCCAACAAAGAATGCAACGGTTAGCAAAAAAGGGTTTGCTTCCCAGCATTGAACGAGTGGATTTGTCTACTTGTGAATCTTGTCTAGCAGGAAAATCTACAAGAAAACCTTTTAGTAAAGCAACTAGAGCCGATTTTACACTATAGTTAGTTCGTTATGACATTTGTGGGCCTATGAATGTCAGGGTCAAGCACGAAGCGAATTATTTCATCACATTCATTGATGATTATACTCATTTCGGTTATATCTATTTGATTTCTTATAAGTCAGAAGCATTGAGCTATTTCAAAAACTATATGACTTTAGTTGAGAATCAATTAGATAAGAAGATTAAGGCTTTTCAAACCGATCAGGGCCAAAAATATTTGTCAGTTTAATTCAATCAATTATGTAATGAGAAAAGGATAGTTCATCAATTAACTATTCCAAGTACTCCACAACAAAATGGTGTTGCAGAAATAAGGAATAAAATGCTCATTGAGATGGTTAGGTTCATGATGTCATAGGTTAATTTGCCAATCACCTATTGAGGTGATGCATTAATGTCTGTAGCCTACGTAATTAACCATGTGCTTACGAAATCAGTTACAACCATTCCATATGAGTTATGGACTAGGCAAAAGTCTGACTTAAGTGTTATGAAACCTTGAGGATGTGCTGCCTATACATAATTCCTTTCACAAATATGGCAAATTAGGCCCGAGAGGAAAAAAAAGTATATTTATTAGATACTCAGAAACCTCAAAAGGTTATGTATTTATAGGTCAACAAGATAGTGGGATCATAACTGAATTTGAATTTAGGAATGCCACATTCTTAGAGAATAAATATCTTAATAAGGGTGAGGTAGGTCAAGACCTGTCCTTATTTGAGATAGAGGATCCAAATGCACTAGGACCACTTTATTCAAGTGGGAGGATTATAAAAGATGATGAATTAGTTTCTCATCAACAACCTTATTCATCATTTGATGCAAATGAGAGTGTTCCTGAGCCAGTTGCTCCAAGTAGAAGTGACCAAATGGATCTCATTCCAAGTGAGAGTGGGACCAAAGTTTTCGATCCAAGTGGGAGCAATATTGATCCAAATGGGAACAATGAAGTAAGATTCAATGAATCATAACTGAGACATGGTTCACGTAAAAATACTTATCGTCGATGATATGAGATTGAAGGTGATGAACTTTTTACATTGCTCTTGCAAAATGAAAATAAGCCAAGAAATCTGAAAGAGGCTCTCTTATCCCCTTCTAAAGATAAATGAATTAAAGTTATGGAAGAGGAAATAGAGTCTATGAGAGTCAATAATGTTTGAGAACTTATTGATCTTTTAAGGGGACGCAAGGCTATTGGGAACATGTGGGTTCTCAAAATCAAGAAAAAAGTCGATGGCACAATTGAAAAATTTGAGGCTTGATTAGTAGCAAAAGGGTACACACAGCATGAAGAAATTAACTATAAGGAGACTTTTTCTCATACTGTACGATTTATCTTTATTCACTTACTTCTAGCTATAATGGCTTATTTAGATCTTGAATTACATCAGATGGATGTAAAGACTGCCTTTTTCAAAAGAGAATTAAATGAAGAAATTTATATGGAATAACCTGAGGGTTTCATTAAAGAGGGCCAAGAAGAAAAAGTTTGTAGACTTTTGAAGTCTTTCTATGGCCTTAAACAATCTTTAAGGTAGTGGTATATTTGTTTTCACAATATAGTTATCTCTAGTGGTTTTACTATGATGAGTAAAGATAACTGTGTATATACCAACTGATCTAAGGACAAGTACGTGATTATAACATTATATGTTGATGACATACTCATAGTTAGAAATGATATGAAGCTTATTAACGAGGTAAAAACCTAGTTGTCATCTCGGTTTAAGATGAATGATATAGGTGAAACTGCATACATTCTTGGAGTTAAGATTTCAAGAAATCGTTCTAAGAAACTGTTGTATCTTTCATAAGAAAATTACATTAAAAAGGTTTTAGAATGCTTTAGTATGGAAAGTTATAACCATGTTGACACTTCTATCAGCACAAGCCTAACCTTAAGTGCCAAAATATGTCCTAAAACTGCCATAGGAAGATAGCGTATAAGCCAAACTCCATATAAGAATCAATTTGTTATCTAATGTATGTTATGATGTGTACTAGACCTGATATCTGTCAAGCAGTTGGCTTGGTGAGTAGATATCAAACTGACTTAGGTCCTAAACATTAGGAAGCTATAAAAAAGATCTTAATATATTTGAAGGGGATTGCAGATTATATGCTCTGCTATCAAGGCAGCAGAGATCTACGATTGGTAGGATACACTGATGTTGATCATGGAGGGGACTTAGATAAGTGAAAGTCTACCTCAAGATATGTTTTCTTACTTAGTGATAGCGCCATATCATGGAATAGTAAGAAACAATCTTATGTATCCTTGTCCATGATATAGGTAGAGTTTGTGGCCCTATATTTAACAGCCAGGAAGCTATTTGGTTGAAGAGGATCTTGGATCAATTGTTGTGCAAAGTATAAAACATTGAACCAGTATTAGTGTACTACGACAGTAAGGCTACGATTGCATATACCAAGGATCCAAAATACCATTGTAAAACCAACACATAGATATCAAGTATCACTATGTGAAGGACATGGTGGCACGTAAGATTGTGAACGTGAAGTATGTATCTATACATGAGATGTTGGCAGATTCGCTGACTAAGCCTATTTCTAAATATGTATTTGTGAGACACATTAGGTCATTAAGATTGCATAAAATTTAGTATACTTCATTTGTATTTTTAATTTTTCTCATTTTTCACAGATAGAGATGTTTTAATGTTCTTTGATAATCAATAAAGTTTAATTTCCATGCTTACATATATTTATTTGAATGTTGTGTACATTCTTATTTATTGTTAAGTATGTTGGGTAGACAAAAGGGTTAACCTTCTTACACAGGTAACGACCTCAGTATCTTTGTGACATTGGAGATTAGACAAGATTTTAAGAGAAATTATCAGGAGAATAATTAGAGAGTAACTATACTTAAAATCATTTAAGTCACATGATTTATGACATAAGGTCATTAAAATTAATTTGATGAAAATAGTTCATTATTTTTAGTCTACCTTAGTTGCTAGATGTGAGTTCAAGACATTGTATAAATCTAGGAACTCAATTTTAGACTTGTGGTGTCCAAAATATCATCTGTACAACATTATCTGTGAAATAGACATACACTCCACAGAAAAGGAGGAATGTTGTAGCACATGTTTCATACCATGTGTGCAAATGTCGACCATATGGGTTAACATGAGTGCAATTTTAATTCATGATTGTGTGAAACCTTTGAGCCTTTACGTTAGCTCTATATTTGTACCCTTGGACTCCGATCAAATACTTAAGATGCAGCTTGATGTTTGCTATCTTAATGTGTTGCCTAAGCACTATAAGTAATGATTTAGTCTAGTGGGACATGTCTAGAAAAGTAAGCCAAGTCAATGTTGATAGGATCGTGAGAAGACGAAAATCATAAAGAGAATCTCATTATTCTGTATTTACCAGTATACTAGTTATGACTTGTGTGTCATGATTGTGAATACAAGATATTATGATAAATGAGATCATTGAGAGATATCTAAATGTAATTCTTATGATCTAGGGTGTATGCATACTTTATGATCTACATGCAGGTGTGTTTTCAATTAGAGGTTATATATTCGTAATTGATGTATAACATTAATGCTCTCATAGTATGTTGGTCACACGACCTACTTTCTCTGTATGAACGACTGCGGATTATAAAGAGAAAGTGTTCCCTTGATATACCAAGAATATGTTTCTTGGGTATAGAGCGTATGAACACTCCTATTATGTGTGAGTGGGAGATGTTAAAATATCATATAATATCTAGGGTTTAAATCTGTTAAGATATTATACAGAGTCCACCCATAAAGGGTACTTATTAAATAAGGGTAGAATAGTAATTATAAGAATTACTACTAAACCTTAAACCTAGCTAACCTTTTATAAATAGTGCTAGACTATTATATGATAGACAACATATATAATAGATAGTTGAGATCTAAAGAAAGACTTGAAAAGCTTGGAGAAGAAATACTTGCGAGTATTCTGTAGTCGCATTCGAGAGGAGATTTAGGCTGTGAAAACCCGAGATACACCTAATACACTATGGGTATCTCATTCGATCAGTGATCTCAGTCAGAGTTCGATCAGCTTCCATAATTAGGAGAAGTATATACGTCTCCTACTTTGAATCTATGAATGTGTTAATTTATTTTATTCCTTTCACTCCAGTGTCTTCCATCTCCAGTTCATCCTTAAAGGTCAGAGAAAGGAGAGACGCTGCCAAGCACTAGATCTACAAGGAAGAGATGTCGTGAAGGGAGGAAAGAGATGGAAGTAGGGGAAGAAAAGGCTGATATGTAAGAAGAGATGCCATATAGGAAGACGTTGTCATCTTCCATCTTCATCCATCCATGCCGGTGGATTTTTCTCTATGAAGAAGAACAAAACCATGAATGCCCCCCGGGGTAGGAGAGAAATAGAAGATGGAGAAGAACGGAACCATGAAAGTCCATCGCATTTTTCTCCATCAACGCAAGAGAGAGAGAAAGGGAGGGAAGATAGAGAAGAATGAAGATGGTGTTCTCTGATATGTGAAAGGAAGAGGGGACGGTGTTATCTAATTTGTGAAAGTAAGATAGTGTTCTCTTACCTAGGAGCGAGAGAGGGGAAGATAAGATGGAAAACAAATAATTAATATTTTAATAATATTTAATTTTTAATGATATTTTAATAAAAAATAATATTAATTTTTTATAAAGTTATTTTGGTAATTTACTCCATCTTTATTTTCATTCTTCTTCTTTTTTTTTTTTAATATTATACCAAATATAGTACACAGGTTTAAAATTCCACTCCATCAAAGTTCATTTTCATTTCCAAAACCCATGATAATTTTCATTTTCACACTTTCTCACAACTAAACGGACTTTAGAAGAAATTGACTCTCCTCGTATACCATTTGATAAAGTTATAAGTATAACCATTAAAATAAGTTAAATTTATCAAGTTAAACTTATTTAACCCACCAAAATGGTTAATTTGGACTATAATTTTTAATTCATTTAACTTAGGTAGGTTAAACTAACTTAACAAGCAAGTTAAACTAACTTAATTTTAAACGAATTAACTTGATAGGTTGGTGAATTAGTTCATTTAGGAGGTTTTATAGATTTTTTTTTATAAAGGTTTAATTTAATATAATCTTAAATAATTTTTATTCTTGTTTTGTATATAAATATTTAATATTTGATTCACTATAAATAACATGAATGAAATTTTGATATCAAAATTAAATATTTGACTTAATGATTAAAATTTTTTATTTGAGTTTTTTTTAACAATTTTTTCTATTTTTTTGATAAATTAAATGAACTAACCTATTTAATTGACTTAGTGAGTTAAGTTCAATATCTCAACTCAAATAGGTTAAATAAATTAACTCATTTAACTTATTAACCTTAGACAAATTAGACTACCCTCTTTTAACTGCTCTAACTCCAAACCCAAGCCCAACTTATTGAAGAAGTCTACATTGCCGACTTAGTGCATTTCCCCTCGACGAAACGTCAAAGGACATTGTCGTTTTTCTCAAGGATTATAGCCACAACACAGATTATTGCGGCCAGCTAAAGGATGAGATTGAGGCACTCATATAGAAGGGTAAAATCTACCCATCTATGCTTATTGGGATCAACCAAAAAAACGATCACCCTCAAACGAATTGTGGGAAACAAGAACGACAACTCAGACAGGATGATCAAAGGGGTAAAGGAAGAGAACAGAGACCTTCCACTGAACATCAGAATTCAGAACCAACTAGTTGATGAAGTTGAAGTGAAAGCAGATAGAATCCAGAGAGTTCTTGTTCGCAAAGCATGGGAAAACTAGCATGTTTAATCCAGTACTTGCAAGCAAAACTTGATGATGGGATAAACCAAAGATTACATTTTCTAGGTGATCATTGCTGATATTGCTAACTGTGCAGTTCAACTAGTCTCCTTTGATTTAGTTTTTCGTTTACCATGACCCCGGTGATCCACTTTCTGAGTACTTAACAATAATTTTAATGACACAAATTGCATAAGAATACTTGAGCAATTGTACTTTCCTTTAAATTCTGGGTGAATTTTTCATAAATGTATAAATATTTGACTTCATCATGACGTTCATAATCAAGTGCAGTTATAAAAATGAAGAATTTTATATTCTACATGACAGAAACAATCAGTATGGATCATTCGGAAAGAGATGGACAAAAGTAGAGAATAAATATAAAAATGTTAAATTTTATGCACGTTTCCTTCCTGTGTCTCTCTTTGAATTCACTCTTGTATCACTCTCTTGGAATACGGTGCATTTGACAGATGATCCATGCTCAGAAACAACAATGAAGCCACATGGTTACATATTTTTCATGCATTTGACAAAATTCAACAATGCATCAAAATACTAATGTAGCAAAATACTCAAGACATAAATATAAATTATTTTACCAATTCGAAAACAGACTCTATAGCATAGAACAGTAAATCATACTTTTTAAAAAATTTAGTAATTTAACTCATCAACCATAAATTCACAAAATTATATTAATAACTGACATTACAATTTTATAATATTTAAATTTAATCTATTGAAAATACATTCAGCTTGGAAAAATAATGAGGAAAAGACATTATTTATGCAGGCAAATCATTACGAGCTTGTCATCAAAACACTAACCAGTAACCACATCTATCTAAGATTAATTGGAAGAAAAAAGAGCATATTCACTTATTTTTCACTGCAGAGACGCGTCTTCCTCATGGGAGCACAATGCTGAATTGCCTCTTCAGGCTCCTATGTTTCTAAATTCCTATTGAAAAATCACACGGTCATATTATACTTGTACAATGTATCACTACGAGATATTTGATACCAAAACACAAATATCAGCAGATAAACAGATGTAGCTTGTATCTGCTAGCTGACACATGAAAACAAACAATAAAATAAATGGAATAATTGACTTCAACAACACACTGTCACTCTCAGCTTGTAAACTAGTTTCTATAGCTAAAAACTTATTAGTCTTTCTTCTTGGTTACTGTTTCTACATCATCAGGTATGCACGATGACCAATAAATAGGCAACAATGTGCATGCAGCTTGTATCAGAAGTCCAAGGGGAAGTCCAGAAAAGTCACTTGCTGTTACCTTGATAAAAGATGCAAGTGCAACACCGAAGTATCCGCTCACTATTAGTGCAAGGGCGACAGCAGACATGAGAAATGCCATTATAGATCCCTCACATCCTGGTGGACAGAGCTGTGCTACTAAGACCATGAATGGCAGAATCTTGAAGAAAAACAGAACCTCTAAGAGTCCCGAGAAAATAACTACATAGAGTGAGTCTGGGACACCCAGATGCCGATAAAAACCTTGCACAAACAAGAAATCTGAAAACATGAAGATTGCCATTGTAACCTGTATGGCTGATATAATTTTCCTTGGTGGGACCGATTTCAGACATTGATTATAAATGATGCCCCATATAAGCATTGCTACCTGGCCAAAAACCTTGGAAATACCCAATACTGATGAGTCAATTTTTAAATACTGTGTCTGGTAAAAGAACATGGTGCCTGTAAGTGCAGGTATAATAGCATAAGATGCTGCAAACCATAATATTGAGAAAGCAATCTCAGGTTTTCTCAAAGCAACTGATAATTCTGAAAGTTGTTTTCTTATCCCTACAGATGGACCTTTGGGGAGCCCGAGAGAGCTCTCACGAACAGAAATGGTTAAGAAAAATTGGAGAGCAAGGAGAAGGCCAAAAAACAAGAACATAGATCTTGCTGAAAACCGGCTAATTGCAATGCCACCAAGAAGGTTTCCAAGGACCCCTCCTATAGAGGTAGCTATCCAAACAAAGGACTGGAGACTGACCGAGGAAGATGGCTGGGAGGGCTTGGTTGAGGATTGTGGCTGTTTAGCCTTCTCTGCCACAATTGCATCATTTGCTACCTCAGCTATAGAAGCACCAAGATTACTAAGGAGGAGATACATGGAAAGAGTCAGAATTGAAATACTTGGTGGTGAAATTGCTATGGCTAGCCATGACAGTGCCTGCAAAAAAGCTGCAAATCAGATATAAGAAAATCTTTTAGATAATAGTCACATCATTTGTAGGAATTTGAAATGCAATGATATTAAGAAAAGTTAAATTAGACACTACACTTATTTTGTACTTTTTTTTTTTTTTCTTTGCTCTTAAAATGAAAAATCGCAAACTTCTCTGGGGCAAACGGTATTTCAATACAGGTAACATTTGTTTCAACCAGTTCACCTTTGTTAACATCTAATTGTCCAGCATGACTTCCTTTCTTCCATAGGACGCAATAAAAATTCTACATAGAATTTCCATTTCTTAGATTCTTATTTCTAGTGTTTCTTAGCTCTATCTTATAAACTGTCCAAGGAAAAAAAAGAGCGCCATCCTATATATAGATATTCATCTATATCTTTGTTCTAATCAGTCATAGAGACGGAGATGATGTAGGAAAACAAAACTGTTATTTACTACTCTGCAATTTTATATCCTAATGGCTTGATGTGTTGGTTTTAAAATAAATGGAAAAAGGTAATCTGCAAAAACAGGAATTTGGCTGCAAAGATTATTAAACAATAATAAATGGGATCTGCTACTAGCACCTAATAGAACCCTTCTTCACTTGCTTTTTTTATTAGTGATAGATCAAGCATAAGAACGTATTCAGTTTCAAACAATATTTATAAACCTAGGTTATATTGGGACAGAAAATGGGTGATGACATCTGGAGGAGCACGTAATCTATCATAAGGCAAGTCATTAGAAATTAGGACTCGTACAAGTTTTTGAGTCTCTCTGAGGAAATGAATAATGAGCCATTTGACAGGGAGCCAACTTACATAATGCCACACCTTCTCAAGGAGCTATTTGCATGTTTTATACCCTAATTCCAAAGAGAAATCTCCCTCCATCCAATCACACAAAAAGAAGAAAGTTCTCCTCTACAATCTCAATAGGAACTAAAGGAATTAAATAAAGAATACATTCATAATTTAATTCAAATTAAGAGATTTACATATTTTTCCTTAGTTATGGAAGCTAATCTCACTCTGGCTGGGATCACTAGTCATACAAGATACCCATAGTGTATTGGGTGTATTTCAGGTTTCCACAACCTAAATCCCCTTTCAAATTACAACTACAGAATACTCGCAGGTATTCTTTCAAAGCGTCTTAAATCTCTATTGAGTATATTTTCAATATATCCTTCATCTATCGTATAATAACTTAACCCTTTTTATAAAGGCTAGCTAGGGAAAGTTTTGGAGGTTAAGAATATAGTTGTGTTTATTCTATTGATTAGTGTACTTCAAACAGAAGTCTTCCCTCAGAAGGAACCTGAGCCTAATAGGAAAAATAATTACAAGTATAAAAACCAGAGAATTTAAAGATCATGTCCTTGTATCCTGCAAAATTAATCACTATCAAAGCTATTTAAATTTTATCTTCATCATTAAGATGATAATTTAATCAAACCAGATTCTGAAACCATTTTTATTATGGGCTGAATAATGTATTCTCACATTCATAAAATTTATAAGAAAAACAGAGCTGATTAGATATTGATTTCCTTTTAAGAGGTTCTTCCATTACAAACACAATAACAATACGCATGATCAAAATTAATTAACACCTAAGAACTCAAAAATATGATTAGGCCATGAATCTCAAACCTTTCGTTTGATTCCAAGAAGAAAAAAACAAAGAAACATAAAAAAATAAAAAAAAATAAAAAAAAAAAGTCCTTGGTCCAGGCCTTCACACCAACGGCATGTTGACCTCCATGCTAAGGAATGCTTAAATTATGGTCAACAGCAGTGAAGCGCCATAAAGGGGATTATGTGTTGGGACTTGAATCACGGGCATCATGCATATATAAATAATCTAACCAACCTTTTGTCACAGAAGCACTTTAAAGTTTCAAAATATTCACGGTATTTTTTCAGCACATGGGAACATCTTGTATTAAGCAGCATATGGTGTATTTCGGAAGTAACCAATATAAAACTGCAGACTTTAAGACCGTAAATCAAATAAGTATCAGCAAAAGCAAAAAATAGATAGAGATTCCGGAATGTCGCATCTAATGCCTTGTGTTATTTTTCTTCATGCTTCTCCAAAGCAATCACAAAGCCAACGTTTAAGGAGCGTATTTCAGTCAATTTTTCAGAATATCAGAGTATCTATCCAAGCATTGACCATTACTCATAAACAAAAGAAACACAAACAAAAAATCCCAAGACAATACGAGTATCACTGCCACTTTGCAACAACGAATTATGAAGCATCCAACCCATCTTGAACGAAAAACTATAAAATCCAAATTTGATCCATTAAATCAGAATTGTTTTACCTCCGAGGGCGATATAAGGAACTCGATGCTGGCCGGAGATATAGAAGGCGTCGGAAACGAGGCCATAAAGAGGTTTTCCAACCATGGGAAGATTCGCAGAATTCTGAAGGAGTTGAAGAGTGGAAGGGTCCACATTGAGTCCGTCCTTGAGGAAGAAATTCACTGCCAGCCATGGGAAGCACCTGATCCCTTGTACCCAATACCCCAAACCCAGAAGCTTCCTGATCTGATCGCCACCACCATTGGTACTAGTAGTAGTACTACTAGTATGCGAGGATACCATCTTGCTTCGATTTCTGAACAACGATAGAAGAGAAGAAAAAGATTTTGAATATGAAGTGCGCGAGAGTTTAAATATGCGGAATCAATAAACAAAGGCAGAGAGGTTCCGGGCTTGTGAAGTAAAGGTAAGGCCGGCCGTTATGTTTCTTCGCAAGGATGAAGAGGTTGGAGAGCGACACTGAAACGTTAGTTAGATGACACGTAGTAGAAAATAAAGGGAAATTGCTATTGGATGGCACGTGGTTCCAAATTCCAATTAGGGAAGTCATTATTTAAATTATTTTTATTTAAATAATTATAAAAAAATATCAAATTAAACTCTTATTTTTATGCTTTTTTATAATTTAATTATTTATAAATATTTTGTGTTAAAAAATCCTAACTCATACAAATGATTTTTTCATTAATTTAAATATTAAAAAATTTGTACAAGTTTATATTCATAAAAATTTGATTTGTTTATAAAAATAAAATATTTGTTTTCAATGGTTATCACTATTAATGACGCAAAAAGACTAAAGTAAAAGTAGCACTCTCTTTTGCCGTCCAAACAAAAAAGTAGCACTCTCTTCTGATAAAAAGAAAAAAGAAAGTAGTAGTAGTCTCTGGAACGTGTTACTTTCTTTTTCTCTAGAATATATTAATTGAACAAAATATCTGACTTAAAAATTTTCACCAACTTATGGAGTTGGTATGAATTTTTGTAATGTGTGCCATCAAGTTAAATAGATTAAAATTCACGAATCAGCAATACAAATAGACACAAAAAATGAATTGGAACTGGATTCCAGCATTTCCGATAAAAATGTTTGAATTTAAAGAGTAATTTTAAAGAATTATATAAATTAGATAGCTTGAATTATAAATGTATATAATTAAATACTTTTAATATCAATGGTATGCAATTTTAAGTTTTAATTTTAATAGTTTATATTAAATATGTGTTTAGATTAATGTTAAATTAACGTAATTTTGTATCAATTTAAATTTTAAAATTAATTTTTATTAACCGTGATTTTGTATGATTTTGATTTAAGTTTTAAAATATTATTTTAAAAATTAATTTCTGATATTTATATAATTCATTTAATATAAAAGAAATATTTTTTTTATTTATAAGAAAATGGAAATTTAAAGGACAAAATATATTTTTAAAAAAGTCAAACATTAAACTAAATAAAAATATTTAAATGATAAATCTTATTTAAATATGCATATTGACTTTTAAACTTTTCAAATGTTAAAATAAAGATAAAAGTATAAAATTTGTCTCTTACATTTATATTTTAAACAATTTGGTCCCTTGTAAATATAAATTTCTTTTTTCTTTAAGAACAAGTAGAAAAAAATTGATTAAGAATTTCATTTAATAACTTTATTATTTATAATAAATTTGAAATATTATTTTATAATTTATTTGATTTATTAATTTAATTATTAAATAATTTAATATTTAATATTATCTAAATAGAACCAATTTTAATATTCTTTAATATTTTAATTAAATTATTGTGACAAATTAATCATTCATAAATTTAAATTTGTATAAAATTAATTTTTTATAAATTTAAATTTGTACAAAACTAGTCTCTTTATTTATATTAATAAAAAATTAATTTTACATAAAATAAAAATTTTAAAATATTAATTTTTTATGATTATTTATAAGAATTTAAATTGTCACATAATGTAAAAGAGAAGACACACATCTCACTTTATTATCAATTTGTCTCGGCAATTTATTCTCCAAATACTCAAATGGTCAAAATGATGAAGCACTTTTTGCCGGCAGTTGGTAGATATAACATTATGATTTTACATGCAAATGAAAATTTTTAAGTTTTATTATTCTTTATTTTGAGAATCATGGAGGACGGGAGATCAAGGCAGGTGAACCTATTTGAGGGAATAAAACATAAAAGGATCAATTTTCCAATGTACTTATTTAGAAAAGCAGTAATCATGCATGTGCTTTGTCTTTGACCATCGTAGATTAACACTTCCTGAGACTTGCCAAACAATTGTCCATGGGCCTTGTATGTGGCAAATATCTCACAGGACATTTGGGATTAACCTGTTCAAGCCTGTGGCAACAAAAAATATCATAAAAATTATTAATAGAATACTTTCCTCATATATTAAAATTGGAGTAATTTTTTATTTTGCCCATTCACATATAGAATACATTCTCCTTTAATCCTTCAAATAAAATTTTTCTCACTCTCGTCACTTGTATAATTGTCTTTTCATTTACAAACATTTCTTAATTTGATATTTCACAAATTAAACTTGTCGAGAGGTGTACAAAATTTAGGTCAGACCGGATTTATTATAGATCTAAGACTTGGCCCAAATATGCCATTGAATTTAGTTTGCCTAAGGACGTGGCTCAACTCAGGTAAATCCAACTATGTACCAAGTCTATTAAAACTGAAATAGGTTAGATTAGGTCTGATTTTTTATTATTATTATTATTATACAAAATTGGTAAATATAAATTCTTTATAAATTTTCTCTATAAATTCTCAATCCTCCATCATTTTATAGTATAAATATATATTTTTAAAAATAAAAAACAATTGCACACACCTAATCACACATTCACAGTACAATATATGCAAAGAAAATGAAATGGAAAAGTCTCATGTGTTATCCCAGGAACATATTGTTAAATATCTCAAAATTTGTAGTTGCCTAGGTTTTGAACGACGGAACGATAAGAAGTAAATAGTAAATGATATGAGTTGCCCATAATCGTAAGTTCAACTTTGTACATAGTACAAAATTAAAAAAAAAAAGACCTACTTTAAAAAATAATAAAAATGAATCTTTTCTAAAAACGGGGAGAGCAGGCAGGGCGGGGCCAAACATTTACCTTATTTTAGGACCCAGTTCAACTCGGTACTAGGTCTTTTATGAAGAACCTGATTTCTATCATGTTTTTATGGATAACTCAAGTCAGTCAAGTTATGCTTACCCTTAAAAATTGTTATAAATAATGTTATGAAAACATATGTTAATTTTAAAAATGTGTAAGATATGAATGAAAATGATTTTACTTCTAAGGGACAAAATTAAGAAATATTCATATAGGAGGGCTTAAATTAAAAAAAAAAAATTATGATGGACTAAATTTAAAAAATATTCTACATGTGAGGTACCAAAATAAAGTTTTATTCAGTAAAATTGTTGTAGACTATTGGCTGCAAATAATTTGACAAAAATCTCATAGTTCTCAAAAAATTGTTTAAATAATTGGTCACGATACTACTTTTGAGACTAAAATATTATTTTTGTCTCATACTTTTCGGTTAATTAAGTGAGGATGGAAAATTATAAAATTATATATGTTTCAATTTGTTGTGCGCTAAAGGAAGTGTAGGAAAGTAATTCTCTTTGATGCATGATCTTAAAGAATACAATAATAAACTATATTTAATCTTCTAGAAATATGATTTAATTATATAATTATAATATAAAATTTTAAAATGTAACAAAATGCCGTCTTGAATTTTGAATTAAAACGAAAATGGATGAGGCCCCATAGGGATTTCGTTTTAATGCAAAATTCTGTTACACTTGAGAGTTTATGTATTAATTTTGTTCTAAAATTTAAATTTAATGATATAAAATATATCCCTATATATACATAATGTAACAAATAACATTAATAAACTAAGGAAAGAGTGAGTTTCCCATGGAGAACAATCTCTACGAAGGGCCAATTTTTTGGACAGCAAAAGAAAAATATTGAGTAGGAAAAATTAGTTCCATCCACCTCAATTATAGAGAAAGGGTTACCATAAGAATTTAAGACTTTAGTTAAAATATTAAAAGAAAAAACAAGAAGACATGAAGAGATGAAAAAAGTATTAAATTAGTTTTCATTTTTATACTTTGTGATAATTTAGTCTCTTATAAATTAACCATAATAAATTAGTCATTCATAAATATTGTTTAATACAAAAGTAGTTTCTCATTAATTCAAATAAAGGGTTTGATTTGATACAAATTTAAATTTGTGATAGACTAATTTGTCATAATTAATTTATAAAAAATTAAATTGTTATAAAATACAAAAATGGGGAATCAACATTATACTTTTTTTTCATAACAGAAAGAAAGTAATATGAGACAAGAAAAATGGTAAGTATGGCCAAAAGAGAGAAATATATGTGTAAGTGTACTCACTGATAATTCAAAAGAAAATGGTGAAGAAAAACTGAGATTTCCATCTTGGCAAGATCATTTCCAGGACACAATCTGCTACCTGCTCCAAAGGGAAGAAATTCTCCAGCCTTGTGTTCGGAATTCTATACATGCACCATCACCAATCAAATTGACAAATTAGATCATTTTTTTTGTGAGCACAAAGAGAAGGAGTAAATATTATTTTAGTATCTTAGTTATTAGTTAATTTTTAATTTGATCCCTAACTGGTTCTATGATCATTTTGGTTCAGCATCTATCAATTGATTCTTAATTTAGTCCATAACTTATTTTTATTCTCAATTTAATCTCTCACTAATTTTTATTTATAATTTGGTCCCTTACTTATTTCAATTATCAGTTTGGTCTCTTATTAATTTCAATTATTAATTTAGTCCCTTACTGATTTTAATTCTCAATTTAGTCCTTATTAATTTCAATTCTCAATTTGGTCTTTCTCATTTAATTAAGGTCAAGAGAATAAATGTACCAACTTTAAGATTAGTGAGGGACCGGATTGAGAATGAACTAATAAGAGAGGGTTTGAATTGAAAATAAAAACAATTAACTAGATTAAAGATTAAAACTAATGAAGAACTAAATTAATAGTGAAAATCAATGAGAGGCCACATTAAAAATTAACTAATAAAAAATTCTAAAATAGTATTTTTCTCTACAAAAAAGTTTGCTTACCACTACATAAAGTTTGAAAACACCCTTGAAAAATTAACACATACATATAAGGTGCTCTGGTTTTAAATGTGTTCTCACAAGTCACACGACCTAACATATGGTGAGGAGAAAAAAAGAGGTTGCATTAATAATAATGCCTTCAAAATGAAATGAAGTAAAAACTCCTATTTTAATCAATTATTATATTGCTATATAATTAGCATAGATAAACAATATAAAGAGTGTGCAACTTACCTTCCATCTAGAAGGATTAAACTCCTTTGGATTAGGATATATACAAGGATCAAGATGAACTGTCCTAAACCATACAAGAATCTTCCAACCTTTTGGAATGGTGTAACCTGTACCAAATGAAAACCATTATTATATATATATAATATTATAATTAACCCTTAAATGAAAGCATCAAATATAAATATATAATTCACCTAAGATCACAAAAGGGAAGTGGAAAACCAAAATATATAAATAAATGAATAAATAATTCTTTCTTTCTTTGAGACATAGTTAAATTATATAATTTTATCATCTATTTTGAAAATATATGCAGAAGTTCTTAAAAATTAAAATATAACCAAAATAATTTCAATAATAGTTTTATTTTTTAATTAAAAATATAACTTATGAAAAATTTTATATTGAAAGCATTTATTTATCATTTATTGAAAACTATAATTTAATTTATTCCAAAGTTGGACAATATATTATTTTTATATTAGTCAAATGCAAATTTAACACTTATTATATGTAAAAATTTAACTTGGTCAAAATAAATATAATTATGGCTCAACTTTTACTACAAGAAGATCATATCTTAAAAAACTATTTTGATCAAAATAAATATAATTATATAGCTCAACTTTCATTACAAGAAGATCAATGAGACGTATTTTTTTTATTTTAACAAAGATGAGTTAGATTTTAAAAAAAAATTACATAATTTTTTTGGTCACAGAAAATTACATATATTAATAATTTTTTTAGAAAATTACATAATTTGAAATTTTATAAAATTTAATTTATAAAAGAAAACAAAAAAAAAATTATAAAACTCTCAAATCATGGCTCAAGTTTATAAAGTGAAAATAGCAGAACTCACCGTTGATACGGACATCGCACTTTGCCTCTCGAAAGACCGTGAGTGAGAATGTAATCAAACGCAGCGTTTCATCAATCACCTATGCAGGGACAACACAAGACAATTATTTTACTCTTCGGATTACATCAATTTATACATTTGGTAAAATACTATTTTAATTTTTCACTAATTTTTATTTTTAATTTAATCTCTTAATTTTTAATCTGTCCATTCGTTAATTTTAATTTTTAATTTAGTCCTTCATTTATTAATCTATTCTTAATTTAATCCTTGACAAATTCTAATTTGCTTAAAATTGAATAATTAAATGTGTTAGCTAGTATATTAATGAATAGAATGGATTGATAAGAAATGAACTAAATTGAAAAGAAAAAAAATATTTTTAATCTTTTACTTATCATAAAATTGTCATTTTAGTTTCTCACTTATTAAAATGTTTAAAATAATCTTTTACTTATTAAAAAATATTACAATTAACTCTTCACATTTTAAAATATTATTAAAATTTTTCCTTTTACTAAACCTTAAATCTAATAGATTAAATCTAGTATTTTGTTAAAAAAAAATGAGGGACAAAATGTAATATTTTCTAATAAATGAGATATTATTTTAAATATTTCAGCAAGTGAAGCATAAAAAATGTATTTTATTTGAATTAAAAATATATGTAATAAAAAATAAATTTAAAATTAACTAATAATTGACTATCAAAATAATGATTAAGTCCATATATATATATATATATATACACACACACATCCACACACACACATACCTTGGACAGAAAATCCATCTGTCGAATTTCTGTAAGTGTCAAGCATTCCTGTGTTGGTGGCCTTTTCTTTATGATTTCTTCCTGTTCCGCCTGCTTGATGGTACGAAGTTCAAAATTCTGGAATGAGAATATGCTATTCGATTGATAGAGTCATACCCTAACTATCATTTTGCTACTATAATTACTTCATTATAATTTAGCCTTTTAACTTATTTTTATGTCAATGTTGGTCATTTCATTTTTAATTTGTATAATATTTGTTCTTTTTAATGTTTTAAATGATCACTCAATTTTTATTATATTCCAAAATAATTCCGTAATTTTTTCAGTATTTGAAAAATAAAACAATGATGATAAAAATAAAACAATGTAATAAAATATTTACTATTTGAATTTGAATGACCAAACAAAACATATCTTTGGTGGAGAAAAACTCAATTAAGTCTATGTTTTCTCATCTAATGTTTCTAAATTTAGACAACCATGTATAAGGAATTACAATTCACAGTTCATACCTTGGCCATTTGAAGATATTGAGGGTGGTTTTGCAAGAAAACAGTGGCCCACATGGTGATATGTGCTGAAGATTCATGACCAGCATTTAAGTACATCAGCATGACATCAATTATTTCCTCATCACTTAATTTTCTTCCCTTTTCATCTTCAACATCCATCAAAGCATCCATCATGTCCTTTGTTTGTCTCCACATTAAATTTTCCTTCATCCTTTGGTACCTTCTTTCATTCACCATAGATTGAAATATTGCGACTAGCTTTCTTCTGGCCTGAAATCGGAAACTTAAGTCATAAATATAAATAATTTTTCTATAAAAAATCCCATGATATTATAGCATATGTTGCATGCATTTTGTGTTATTGGACGAGTTGATAGTATACGGTTACATATGATTCAATTAGAAGTACAAACAAGTTGAATTGAATAAGTGTTTAAATTGAATAAGTGTTTACATAAATTGAGACTTGACCCTAGTTTAGTTTTAGCCTCGTAAGTGATCGAGTTAGGTTGGGTCATATTGGGTTTGAGCTAGGTCTATTAATTATTTTTATATTTTTATTTTATTAAAATAATTTTTTTATTAATAACAACAATTTTTTGATTAAAAAAATTAAAAAATTAAGATTTGAAATAGACAAAAATGAAACAAAAAATAAAATTAAGATTTAGAATGAAAAATGATTAAAATTTAAAAAGATTAATATTATAAATAGTCCTTATAAATAAAATTAAAACATTAAAAAAATAATACCAAGTCAGGTCAAGTCTTGTGTAAACCTAAGATCTGGCCTGAATATGTGACTTGATCCAACCCAACAATAATTGTAATTTTTTTTATTGACCTAACTCAACCTAACCTAATATGATTAAACCAAATTAACCAGACTACCAAATTAATTGTTCATCTTTATGTCTAACAAATCAACATGCATACAGCATGTACAGAAACAGTAGGAGGAGATCCCAACTCACTTTTCCCTCCTTGTTCCTATTATTTCCACCTCACAGAGAAAGAGGCATTATTTGGAAATCTTATTCAATAGGAATCAAGGCCTAAAGATAAAATTGGCATATAAAATTTTAAAATATAACAAAACACCTTCTTAGACTTTAGATTAAAAGGAAAATATTAAATCCGGGTTAAAATCAACTACAGAAGGTCATGTGATTCTCGCCTGTATGTATTTTAATCCCAATTCAATGCTAGTTTATGAAAATTATTGGAGCTAATAAGTAGCATGTTGCAGTTACTTTAAACTCAAATTTAAAAATATTATAGTCCAAAGTTGGGAGTGGTATTTTATCACTTCTAAAGTTTATATCATAATTTTGTAATTAGGCTCTAACTGAAGGAGGTTAAATGTAATTTTTCCTATTAAATTAGAATATGATTAGTGTTTGGGAAATTTGGATCCTTATAATTTAAAAATTTGTAGATCCTCATATGCAATTTAAGTAGTTTTTAATTTAATCCCTATTATTATATTTTTTACTTATATTTTGTTTCATAAGTGAGATAATTACATATCATTATTTATTTTTTATCTCTTTTATTAATACAAATCATGCATAATATTATATAGCATCATAATTCAATATAATACCAACAGAATTTTAAAAGTACAAACTAAATTAAAAGATTTATAAAGACTTAATCATAAAATTTTAAAATATAGGGATCAAATAAAAATTAAGTAAAGTTGCAAAAACCAAAAATAGAATTTTTCCTTAAAAAATTAATTATCCTTGAATATGTTTGACCAGAAAGTGACGACCATACCTTAAATGGCCCAAAATGATGTTTAATTACATGCAGCATTTCATTACATGCAATCACTCTTTCTGTCAAACTTCGAGGATCTATATAGTTCAGCTCAAAAATCAACACTCATGCATTTGCTTCAAATTTTAAAAATTAATAAATATATTTATATAATTTATAGATATAAATATGCTAAAAATATAATTTTATCTTTAGTACAATTACAATTTTAAATACACCAATGCACTCATATTAATGTATATAGTTTCATTATTTTAAATATTAATTCAAAAAATAATAATATTTTAATTATGTATCTACATTATAATTGAATGTACAAAAAATTTTACTTAAATATATATAATATTATAATATAATTAATTTTATTTATATTATATATTGTGCCATCAAAGAAAAGAAATCACGATTTTATCTTTCACTTTTGTTTCTCTTATTTTAAGTTTGCAAGTATCGATAGATATTATCAAAAAGAAATGTTTTGAATGAACTAATGAAATATATATATATATATATATATAAATATATATATATATATATATATTTATATATATATATATATATTGACATGTCATAAAAATGAAATGAAATATTTTGAAACATAATAAAAGCTGTCTATTATGCCATTTACAGGAATAAAAATGATTATTAAAATAAAAAATAAAAAAATAATAATATATATTATATATAATTAATATAATATATATTAAATATATTTAAATATTAAAAATAAAATTTTAATAGAAATAAAATAAACTCTTTTGTTAAACTTTTATGAACTAGTATTAAAGTTCAATTAAAAAATTAACATTCATCCATTTGTTTCAAGTTAATTAAATAGGAAAAACTTATATAAAGTTCTTTATATGTTTACAATACTATTTTTCAATTACAACATGATAAGTGTTTGGTTGTCTAATTATATCATGACATATATGGTTATTGTAAGTAATTATTTTATTCTTAAATTAAATTATACATTATTATTAGTTAATTTAACATTTGTCATATTCTAATTGAATAACAGTATAACAAATATATAAACAACTGTATATAAATTTAGTCTATAAACAATCTCTAATTAACATTTTTTGTGTTTAATTAAGCAAATCACATATATGATGTAATAAATACACTTACCTTGAGGGCCTTATGGTATGCAAATCCAGGAAGATTGATTCCCATGGCTCTAACTCCATGATTGAGCGTCGTGTACTCTCTCTCCAAAGCCTCCATAACAGACTCACTCTCTGAGCTCAGAAAAATATGCATGATGATCTTGAAAGTAAGCTTCCTAAGCTCCGTGAGAAACTCAATCTCCCCCATGCTTGCCCATTTCTCCAGTGAGCTTCTCGCATTCTCTTCAATGTACGTCAAGTACAAGGCCAGAGTTTCCGTGCCGTTGATCGAAGAAGCCGTCAGACGCCGTAGACGCCTGTGTTCTTCGTTGGAAATTGCCACGAAAGAGTTCTTTCCGATGAGCTCGATCGTGGAACGAGGCCAACCATTCGTGAATTTTTCGTCGTCTGTTAGAACTCTCCGACATGCCTCAGCTGTTGTAACGATTACACTTGGATTTCCAAACATCATGGCCTTGTATATTCCAGTGTGTCCAAATCTGCATGCATTAATGTTGATTGAATTGAGACAGAAGGTCAAAATAACTTTGAAAATTGTATAATTTTATGATTTTTGACAATAAGAAAGGAGAAAAATATATTTTTGTTGATCAATTACTTATTACAAAATTGTCATTTGGTCTCTTACTCATTGATATATCTAAAATATTTTTTCATTCATTGAAAAATATCATATTAAATTTTTCACTTTTTAAAAAATTACTAAATTCAGTCTATTTATTAAATCTTAAATCCTAAATCTAAGAGATTAAATTTAATTTTTTTCAAAAAAAAGTAAAAGACCAAGTATGAAATTTTTCAATGAGTGAAGGATTATTTTGGACATTTTAATAAATGATAGACTGAAATTATAATTTTGTGATAAGAGGAATCAAAAATGTATTTTACTCCAATAAAAAGGGATAAAATAGAAAATGGACTGAAATATACTTAATTGGGTGTATGGGTTGCACAGGCATGAATCGTGTATACCCAATGAAATTTAATGATAGATTGACAAAAATTTGATGGTATATAGATTAGATTAAAAAATTTTTAAGTTATAAGGACTTAATTATAAACTTTTTAACTATAGATAGTTAATTAAAATTTGAGTGAAACTTTGATAATCAATGAAGTAATTCAATTAGTCTAAGTGATAATGATTCTAAACCAAGAATTTTCAATTATATATATATATATATAATTTTTTTTATACAACTATAAAATTGACTATACCAGTACAATTACTATAAGGCATAAGAAAGACATGTAGTAATGATGTGTTATATTATACTAACTATATAACAATATAAAAGGACTTGTTATGTTTTTATTTTAACTTCATTATTTTTTGATTTTTTTATAAATCTATTTTTTTCAATTTACTCTTTTTTTTATTTTTTAATAACTCACATATAAATATTAGTTTATAATTTTGTTAAATCACACTATATTTTTTTTATTTTCTCAATAACTCCACAACTCCCTAATTTTATTTTTATTTTTAATTTATGAACTAATGTTTTGTCAAGTTACTAAAAAAAATAAAATGTAAAGGGGGTAAATTAAAATTTAAAAAAAAATTTGGGTTTATAAATAAAAATAGAAATATTTGGGTTAAAATATAAATATATACAACAAGTTATTTTAAATTGATAGACAATCAGCGTATTTTAACATGACATTATCACATATTTTTTTTTAATATGCCACATAGTGATTGTACTAGTATATTCAATTTATAGTTGTACCAAAGATAACGTATGTGTGTATATGTTATACCATTTTAGAATCCTTTCGTAGAAATTAGGAGATAATTGGAGCTATTAATTTATCGGTTAAATTACACTAGAGTTTCACTCAATTCCTGAGTTGGTGGCTATCATGATACTTCTATCTACCTTTAAATTTTATTCATGTGGTCAATCATGCGCTATCTTGATTCCTTTAAGCATATATATAATTTATGCTAATATATTTATATATAGCAAATATTGTTTCCAGCAAATTTGATAGCAACAATTCATAGTTATTATTGTTCGGTGAAAATAAGTCACTGAAATCCACTGATATGTGTAGATTGTGATGCAAGCTATATTAAGTGATTTAGGTGAGTTGGCATAAATTACACAAATTCAAAAGGTTAAGATTGCATATAATTAGTCACTTGACCTAAATTTAATTTTATATATATATATATATATATATTTATATATATTGACATATATATGTTTAATGACAAGGACAAAATTTTTTTTAAAACTATAGGATTCTAATTATAAACTTTTAAAGATCAAACTGAAAAGTAAACAAAAATATGAAAATCAATTAAGTAATTGACCTAATTTCTATTTCCAAGAAGGGTTGAACCAAACATGATTAGTTTAACTTTAAATACATGACAAGGTACCATTAATTTTAGAACACGAGGACCTGATCATTAAGATTCTCATTTATTGAAACGGTGTTTAAGAAAAAAGGGTCAAGCAGTAAGATTCAATTAAAAGCAACCACAACTCTGAACAAGGTAATTAATCTCCCATGATAAAAAGAGAGAACTGATTTTTTGAAAGAAAATTATTAAATTGGTTTTCACTTTTATACTTTGTGATAATTTGATCAATCATAAATTATTATGACAATTAGTCCCTTAAAAATCTAAATGAAAAGATTGATTTTGTACAAATTTCAATTTGTGAGGAACTAGTTTTGTATAAGTTTGAATTTATGATGAACTAATTTGTCACAATTAATTTGTGAGGAATCAAATTATCACAAAGTGTAAAAGTGGATAATCAATTTTGTATTTTACTCTTTTTTTTTTAGTCTCTCACTAATTATATAATTGTTATTTTGGTTCCTTACTTATTAAAATATCCAAAATGATCCCTTACTTGCAGGAAAATATTACTTAGTCTCTCACTTTTCAAAAAAATAAAAATAAAAGCTAAATTTAGGTTATCCACCAAACCCTAAAATCTATGATAAGGGACAAAACCCCTAATTTCGGCCCAAAAATGCGCTCGTAAGAGAAGGTTTGGGCACCCCTTTATAAACCAGTCTAAATGTTTCTCTGTAGTCGATGTGAGATGTATCATCCCTGCCCCCTTAAGACCACAATTGCCTCAGTCGACGATCCGTCGAAACCGTTAAGGGACACTGGCATACAGAGGCAGGCTTTGATACCAAATGATAAGGACATGGCCCCTAACTTGGCTCCAAAAGTGCGCTAGTAGGGCAAGGTTTGAGTATCCCCTTATATGTTCCTCTGTAACTAATGTGGGATGTATCCTCGCAGGAGAAGAACAAATTTGGACAAGATTGAAAACAAAATAAATGAACTAATATAAAATTTTGTTTTTTTTTTTTAAATTAACATAAGGCTAAGGATAGAAGTAACTTGGATTGGAGCCTATATGCTCTTATACCAAACAAAAAGACATGACCCCTAACTTCGCCTCAAAAGTGCGCTTGTAAGGGAAGGTTTGAGCACCCTTTATGAACCAATCAGATGTTCCTCTACAGCCGATGTGGGACGTATCACTCTAAATCTAATAGACTAATTACATTTGGTATTTTTTTTTAATAAATGAGGAATCATGTGTATGATATTTTTTAATAAATGAAAAAACATTTTAGGTATTTCAACAAATGAGGAACCAAAATAATAATTTTGCACTAAATAAGGGACCAAAAAGATATTCTATTCCATAAAAAAATGTTTAAAAATACTCATTAAAAAAAAAAAAGGAGGGAGAGAGAGAACCTGGAAACAAAAGAGGAGATGAAGGAATCAGGGTTGGTGGACCTGAAGGCGGAGAGGAAGGACCACATATTGCCAACGAAGGGCCATCCAAGATCTCCAGGAGGCAAGCAACAGTACTGCTTCTCCTTCAAATGGGACTCATACATCCACCTATTTGCATTTTTCAGAACCCATTTAATAATTAACACCAAAACACCACCACAAATAAACCCTAACACCACCCATATCTCCATCCCTAAACTCTTCTCTCTCTCTCTCTCTCTCTCTCTCTCTCTCTGTGTTATGTGTATTGAAGGAGAGAGCTGAACCTAGTTTAGTTAACCTCATAAACTCAAGCCCTATGGGTGGGTTCATACTTTTTATATATCTCCTACGTCTGTGTTTATAAGCAGCAATGGAGAAAGAAGAGAGAGAGAAGTTTTTTTTTTTAATATTATTTTAAGAGTGAAGAAAATGGAAAAATGGCTTATGATGTGTGTGTTGAATCTACTCAAGTTCAGATCAACTGCGTCTAGCAAAAAAAAAAAAAAGTGCACAGGTGGATTGAAATAATTAGCTTATAGTAAGATTAAAATTTTAAACTTTACCCACTTTGGATATCCAAAACTTATCAATTTTAATAATTAAACTTTAAATAGAAACTGTTAAATGGTAGATTATTTTAATTCTTTATTCATTTTATTTTTTCAAAATGTTCTTCTATCAGTTGAAAATTGTCGACTTTGGCCTTTTATTTATTAAAAATTATTATTTTTAATTCCCTATTCTTGAGGTTATTATTATATGTATAGTCTTTTAAACTATAAATCCCATTAACTCATCAAGAAATTAACAATGACAAGTTTTCAATAATTGATCAATTATTTTAAAAAATAAAATGAATAATGGACCAAAATAATAATTTAATTATAAGTCAAAGATCCAAAAAATATTTTTTTCATTAATTTTTTAATATGAACTGTCAAGTACAATTAAAAAAAAACAGAAATAGCTGTAAGCTCTATTCGTGAACCATATATATTTGCTTGTGTCGTTTTCAATCTCATTTCATGAAAACATTATGTATACTTCGTGTTATTATAACGCGCTGACTGGATCTTTCAGGCATTATTCTGAGATTTGCCTATTAGGATTAATGTTTGGCCGATTTATTTGACTAGAAAGAATTATAAACCACGGGATTCAGGACTAGTGGAAAATGTATAAATTAGGGTTTTCGAACCTTTTAGGTTTGGCAGAGGGTTCATTACCCAACGTTATTAAATGATAAATGTTTTTAACATTAATCTTTCATGTTTTGGGTTTAGTTCCTAAAAATTTTACTCTAATCAACCTTCAAGTTTTAATAAACGATTCACTACGTTTATTTTTCCTAACGTCGTTTACTCTACTAAGAAAAATATCAAATGTGATATATATATCATATATATATAGTAACTTTACGAGTTGAATAAAAGATTAACATGAAAACTCAATTCAGCTCCATTTTAAACTAACCATTTTGCTAATTCCATTAATTTATTACCAAATTTTGTTTGCTAAGGATTTGGATTTCTTCTTTTGTGAAGTATGCACAATGGCTGAAGAGAGAGAAATTACAATAGAGACTCAATAGGGCATACAAAACTCTCACACACTTATTAGCTTGCATCGATCAGCACTGGCTTTAGATTTAAGCTTCTATATATATATATATATATATATATATATGATATAGCATTTTATTTAACTTATAAAGCCATTAGGGAGGGATGACACATGGGACACCTCTATTAAAGTGAATGGTGACACAGGAATAAAATGATGATATGGAATTCTTTTGAAACTTCAAAGACTATATTCATTAAATCCTTTTTAAAACTTTGAATATTATATTTGATCAAAATACACTTTTGAGACTAAAACAAAACCAAAGAGAAACTTTGAGGACGGTATTGAACCAAAATAAGTTTTTAGGACTAAAACAAAACTTGAACAAAATTTCAAGGCTAAAATTGCACTTTTGCCTATATACGTTTTATTGTCAAATTACTAATAATAACATGGTAGAGGGCAAAAAGTGGAAAGTCGGTTGATAAGAAGGATTACGTTGAATAACTTACTAGTATTTGATGTTTACGTACGTAAGATTTACTTTGCCCCAAAAAATATCTAATTTACAATTTATGCTTTTACTTTGAAAAAAAGCTTTGCAGCTTCTCGGACCACAGGAATTTATTGCGAGGAAATGCCGTTTCTACCATAATTTGAAAAGAAATAAAAAGTTCTAAATTATTATTTATTTTTTCTTCTATAGCAGAAAAATATATCCTCGTGCAATTTGAAGGTAATTTTATATTTTGGACACACTTGAAAACTTTAAAAAAATGCGTCTTTTTTAAAAACAAGCTATTGTTTAAAATTTTCTTCTACGCTAACTAAGCTATTAAAGAAAGAAAACATTTTTATGTGCAATTATTTATATATTTTATGCTGTTTTTTAATTAACATATAATAAATATATAAAATTTCAATTATATTATAATTGTGTGGTTATTGTAAATAACCGTATAATCTTTAAATTAAATTATATATTTTTTATATTATTAATAGCTAAACAAGCATTTGTCATGTGTTAATTAAAAAAACTTAATAACAAAGATATAAAAAATTATATTTAAGTCTAATTGTTAAGAAAATAAACTTTTTATAAAAAAAGAGTTACAGCATAATCATGCAAAACTTAAAGGGAAAAATACACATTTGGTTTTCACTTATTATAAAATTATTATTTTGGTCCCCCATTTATTGAAATACCCAAAATAGCCCATTACTTATTAGAAAATGTCATACTTGATCCTCTATTTTTCAAAAAATTATTAAATTTAGTCTCTCTATTAAACTTTAGACCCTAAATTTAAGGGATTAAATTTGATATTTTTTTTAAAAAATAAAGGACTAACTGTGTCATTTTTTAATGAGTGAAAAATTATTTAAGGGATTTTAATTAGTGAGAGACCAAAATGATTATTTTGTGATAAATGAGGGATCAAAAGTATTTTTCTCTCATAACTTAAATGTTAGCTGAATTAGAGAAGCTAACTTGTTATGACCTTTTTTTCAAAACCTCAATTAGTTTTATTTTAAAAAACTGAGCAAAAGTAGCGCATCCTTTTTCTTTTTATTTTTTATTCATAAAAAAGTTGATTTAGCATATGATGCATGACGTGAACCCAGAACCCAGATTTTCAAAATCACAAAATCCCCCACTTATTTAAAACATGCAAAATATACTTCACCAAAATGAAATTGCCAGATACATCGAAATTTAACGTGCTTGTATTATTCATAATTTGTCCTGAAAATTTTGACATTTTGTTCGCTCATTCTCATACATTTTCTTATTTGGGATTCCCATCACTTTCATATCTTCTTTTCCATCATTCCCAGAAACCATCATCCTTCAGCAATAAAGTCAACAAAAGTTAGGAAGCAATGCGACTTCTGCGTCATAAAGTAGTCTCTAGCATGCATGTTGCAATCAACTTTACTGAGCCATTTTGAAAATGCTGCTACAAAGAAACTCTACTTTTAGCCCACTACAAATTACATTCATTGCACTTACTAAGGGAAGGAATTAACGGCTCAGTTCTAGTTTATTTTTAATTTGGTTTCTTATTTATTTAATTTATTATTAATTTGATTTTTTATTTATGAGTTTGATCTTAATTTGATCACTTTTTATCAGTACATTTTTAATTTGATCCTTCATTTATCAATATATTCTTAATTTAGCCCTTTATTAATATAAAAATTAACATGTTTATTTGAACAAGTAATCTTGTAAACGGTAGGTGACAAGTTGACCACAAACACATATGTGACTATCTTATAAATGTATTTATTAAAACCATATAATATTTAAATGGTCACATGGTGGATGAATAGGGCCATATATATCACTTTGGATTCATTCCAAAAATACAAGGGATTCAATCCCAATTTTAGCTAGTGACCGTCTAGCAATTAGTTTTTCTTTGGAATAAGTAGCACATGAGAATTCTTCAAATTGAAGAATCTTCTGGCTCTTTAACGAATGATCAAGAGAATTCTTAATGATTTTTTGCAACATTATTAATATGAGATGGCTTAATTGATCATGCCAAATAATAAACTTATTTGTGTTAGTAAACTTCTAGTTTATTGTAGCATGTCTTTTAATTGTACTAATATAAGTATAGTATAAACTTGAAGACAATGCACATAATTTCTCTCTAACACATTTATTTCTTAATACAATGGTTGTGATATATAAGTACTTAATATTTTTTTCTCACATAGTCACAATATGGTAACCATTGTGTCACGTATCTTTAAAGCTTAATAAATTTTGTTGAGACTTTATAGAAAATAATGCATTGTCAACAATAAACTTGGTCCCTTCAAGTAATAATATAATAGCTCTTCCAAAGCCTTCAATTAGTTTTGTACTACCTAATATAGTATCGACATTAGCATAACTAACAATCAAATTATAAAAGTATTTTTTTGTCTTTAAGTATACTATGTGTTGTAGCCCAGCCTGCAAGACATATGTCTTTAGTATAGATTTTGCGTCCAACAAAGAATGAGAAATTAACATATTCTTCATCAAAAGAAGCAAAAACATTATAAGAAATTTTGTACTAAGACATGAAATATAAAAACTACATTCATGAAAGAAAAAACAATACTTAAAACATAATAAGAACAACAACAATATAAAAATATAACTTCAAATGTTTTTATCATTTCCATTCTCAAAGAAATTGGCTGCATCCATGTGTGTTATAACATCAAGGCCATCGAAGTCATCATCATTGTATGCAAAATTTGTCTCAACATGATCCTTTAAGCAAGTGAAATTTGTTTCCACAATTTTTCCTTTCCTTTTGATAGAGGTTTGGTAAAACTTTGTAAGATGCTCAGACATACAATAGGTACATGACTAATGTCTTTTCATTCCACATCTATTACATAAATTTTGTTTTAAAGGATTAATTTAAGCACCATTGTCTTTTTCCAACTTTTCATTATTATTTCTCTTTTATTGGTTTAAGTTATTATTATTACCACCACGATAACAGTAACTATTATGTTTTTTTTTTAATTTGGTGATTTTAATTTATTATTAATTCAACTTCTTACTTATAAGTTTAGTCTTAATTTGATCACTTTTTATCAGTACATTCTTAATTTGATTCCTCATTTATTAATATATTATTAATTTGGTCCCTTATTAATATGAAAGTTAACATATTTAGTTTTTTAGTCTCAACTAAATATGAATTAAGTATGTTAACATTCATATTAATAAGAGACCAAATTACAAATAGACTAATAAGTAAATGATTAAATTGATACTGAATTTATAAGTGAAATATCAAATCGATAATATAAACTAGTAAGAGATCAAATTAAGACTGAGATAATAAGTTAAGAGATTAAAATAATGTTTTACTCATTGCTTATTAAGCCTTTGCTATTCATTATTATAAATTTTCAAATTTGTTTATTAAATGAGAACTCATTTAATATGTTGTGTAAGATAAAGTTGAATATGATAAGGCTTGAAAAAATTTTAATACTATACACGGGTGGCGCTGAAAGAGAGAGAGAGAGAGAGGACATAACAGTGTCAGATTAGTAAATGTTTTTCTTATTCATTCTTGGTGCAGTTAGATCTAATTGAGGCAAAAAAAAGCTTGATTAATAATTCAGCATGCAATAAATCGTATGGAATAGGATTGATTGAAGTTAACTATATAAGTTTATGCAATACAATAAATGTACCAAATATTTGATAAAAATAAATTATATTATATAATCGTATACTATCTAATTTTATATAATATATCAAACACGATGTATTAAATTAATTTTTATTGATTGTTCAGAACCCAAATTACTTATTTATAAATATAGAATGTCCGCACCAAATATGATTGAGGCAGGATTACCATTTTCGTTTTCTTTATATTAGTTCAATTTTAATGTACCAGACCTCAACAGATTTTGCGCGATGGAACAACTCCAATTTATGCATGTAATACAGTGACTCCTTTTTTTTTTTTGGGCCAAAAGAAAGATATAGCGACTCTTTGAATCAATGAATTAAAATGTTTGTACATGATTCCACAACTTTGACTTAAGTGACAATTTTTTATGAAAACGCCTGTGTTCAATTCTTATTCTATCTTTTTTTCTACTTTCCACTCTTAAAGTCTTGCATTTTCTTTATACTAAAAATGAACTTTGGGAAGTACATTTACAAAATATTTCAAATTAATTATTCTCCAAGCACAAAGTTCACATTGATTTTTGAGAGTTAAAGGTTAAACAACGTTGGCATATATTTTCCAAATAAATCTTATACAAATATGTTCCTTTAGATCACAACTCACGAGTCAGAAAAATCAGGCCAATGGTCTATTGTAATGATAGGGTTTTTTGACATTAATATTGCACAGAAACTAATAAACCCTTATTCTTATGTCACAAATGTTATTAAACATATATTATTTGAGATAAGATATGTAAGTAAGATAAGAGGAGTGAAAGAAAATTTAAGAGAAAATATTGGATAGCTTTCATTCATTTATGTATATTATTCTTAGTATATGACTCTATTTATAGGCTTTTCATCGTAAAAGAAACTTTATTATACATTATTAGAAATTAATTTACATAGTGGTGGAATACAAATAGATTAGGTGTTATATAATAAAAGAATCTTAAAGAGTCACCTACAATAATGAGTATAGATCTTAGAAAGTCACATCACTGAGGATCCATTGAAGTTCTTATATGGGGGTTATCAACATCCACATTACAATCATTTACAACACTCTTCCTTAGATGTCCATTGACAAATAATGTGTCTTGTTAAAACTTTACTAGTAAAAACCCAATGGGATAGGAACTTAGTGAAAGAAAAACAATATACAATATCATTATAAGTTGCCTCATTAAAAAAAGACTTAAAAAAAAAAAACTCAGTAGGACAAAATCATGGTTGAGGAAAAAGAGTATAACATATCTTTACTCCCTAAAATGACCACACCACTTAATATTTAGAATATCGTATAATATCTAGGGTATTAATATGTTAAGATATTATACTGAGTCCACCCATAAGGGGTGCTCATTACATAAGGGTAAAATAGTAATTATAAGAATTACTATTAAACCCTAACCCTAGCTAGCCTTCTATAAATAGGGTTAGACTACGATACGAGAGATAACTCATTAGAAAGAGACTTGAGACGCTCTAAGTAGAATACCTGCAAGTATTCTACAATTGCATTCAAGAGGGGATTTAGGCTGTGAAAACCTGAGATACACCCAATACACTGTGGGTATCTCATTCGATCAGTGATTCCAGCCAGAGTTTGATAAGCTTCCGCAATTAGGGGATCAATGTAAGTCTCCTACTCTGAATCTATGAATATGTTTCTGTTCATTTATTCACTTCATTGGTATAGAGTTATATGGTTAGTTTTGTAATCAATTGTATATTTTATTAGGATCAATTTTTATTTGGGGCTATTTTAATTAATTTTTTTTTGTTGAATGTATTTTTTCGAATTAGAGAACTTCTTCATCCTTAATGCCCAGTGTTTGAGCTGAGAGAATGGAGTTAGTTTTCTTGTGAGTTCCCCCTTTATAAATCGCAATTAGGAGGGGTTTCTTCACTGCCGCCGACAACACAACCTCCTATTAGCTAACCCTCTATGGTCGTCAGCACCTTTCGAAATTAAAAGAAAAAAAAAACTCTCACCCAGTGTCTTTGTTCATAGTCCTTATTGCTGCCGGCAACAGTAGTCATCGGCAACGCCTCGAAAGTGGGAAGTCGATGGTGACGTGGTCGCTAATAGCCATAACCGAAAAATGTAAAACTTCTGCGTTTAGATTTATGCCATTCCCTCTACGTTATTGACCGCCAGAAAGGGTGGTTTCAACTTCGCTAGCGCCTATGAGTGCGTGACTAGCCAGCAGGTCAGTGAGCTATAGTGGCGGCAACAGGGGGAAAGTGGCGAAGGAGAGGGAGGAAGACCGTGAATACTGTGGCATTTTTTTGAAATTCAAACAAAAAAAAAAGATTTCAAAAATTTGAAATTCGAAGATTCAAAACAAAAAAAAAATTTCAGAAACCCTAAATTTTTTAATGGGCTTATAGGGTTTGATTTGAATTCATGGCTCAAAATTTGTTGTTTTGGGATTTTAAGCCTTTAAAATAATATTTTTAGGCTAATTTTTCTTTGAAAGTTAGGCCTTCTTTTTTTAATTAGGCATGTGGCCCATCCAAGAAATAATAATTAAAGGCCTAATTGTTAAAAACCTAATTAATGAACATCTAGATATGTTCAAAAATATAAATTGTGTATTTACATTTTAACCCTAAATAAATGCAATTAATTTTTTATGAAAAATTAATTTTTTATATCCCAATAAATATCAGTCAAGTAATATATAATTACTTGTCATTATGTTAATTAGTTTAACATTTTTTTTTGTCAATTTTCTTCCAGTAGAAAATTTAAACATATAATGTTAATTAGTTAACATTATGTATTTAATGAATGCTAATTAGTTTAGCATTATATAATTGATTTATTAATGTGTTGATTAGTTTAACACATTAGTTAACAAATGTTAATTTGTTTAGCATTTGAAAAATCATGATTTACAATTTGTTCGTAGCATGATGAGGACACTTAGTTGTGTTTTGATTTCGTTAATTAATACCTTGCATACAACCTTAGGACGATAATTGGGACTTCGTACTCTTTCGAATCTGGGTTATGTATGGGTTAATTGGCTTAATCATACGATACTTAGTGTCATAATTTGTAAGCATGGTGAACATTAAATCTTGCATGTTTTTTTTTTAATTATTTGATCCTAATTCAAGTCTATCTTCCTTTTATAAAGAATGACTATGGTTTCCAAAAGTATTCTCGTTGAGCTCAACAAGGGGTTGAAGCTAAATGACAACAATTATGAGATCTGGAGTACAAAAGTCCAATATCTCCTAGAAGAGCAAGAGGCTCTTGAGGCTCTTAATAATGTCATGGAAGAGCCAAAAGTTGGAAACATGGCCCAGCATAGGTAGGACCATGAAGCTTATGACACTTGGAAGAAAAAAGAACTCCACTGCTCGCATTACGTTGCTGAACACTATGGATGATGACATCCTAAGGGAGTTCAAGGACTACCAAAGCGATATTGGGCTTTGGAACGCTTTGAGAACAAGGTTTGGAACTATGTCCATTTCCAGATTACGTTCTCTAATGATCAGATTTGACTCATATAAGAAACGCACAGAACATTCAATAAGGAAACATCTGAGGTTGATGTCAAATATGATCGCTGAGCTAAAAGATGCTGGAAATGTCTTAACAGACGAACAACAGATCCAAGTTGTCATTCACTTTTTGCCTAGTTCATGGGAGCATATAAAGATGCATCTCACTCACAATGACAGAATCACAACTTTGGAAGATGTCCGGAGACACCTCGAACTCGAGGAAGAAAGGCTTGAATTAACCAAGTCGATACTTGAGTTGCACATGGCAACTTCAGGTGAAAGAAGTGGTTCAAAAAGAAAGAGCTAGGGAAAGAACAAAGAACCAGCTCAACCTAAGAAAAAGCCAAAGACTAACCAGTAAGGCAAAAAGAAGCAGCGAAACGTGAATATGGCAAAAGTTAAGTGCTTTAATTGCCAAAAGAAGGGACACTATGTGAGTGGTTGCACTGAGCCTTTCAAAAAGGTAACCTAACCTACACTGCTTATGCTAGTGAACTTTGTGTTTCTAGCTTAATTATGCTTACTGAATCTTGTCCTGTGTGGATTGTTGACTCAGGAGCAACGGACCATATAACGCGTGATTGAGATGCCTTTGTTGACTTTCGCGAGTTCCTTATAGAGCATTTTGGATATATGTGGGCAACAACACTAAGGTTGATGTTAAAGGGATTGGAACATGCAGTTAGTCTTACGTGGTGGTTGAGATATGATCTTACATGATATCCTTTATATACCTCAAATTTGTCAAAATCTTATTTCAGTTTTGGTTTTACTTAGACTAGGCTATGAGTTGTATTTCCATGAAAATTGTGTTAAATTGAGTAATGACTCAGTTTTTTATGGTTTTGGTTATGTAACCAGAGGTTTTATATCTATAGATTTAGATGACGAATCTTACATTAATAATAATGTTAGTTTTTCCAAGTTTACCTTTACACATGATTATGATCACGATATAAATATATAACATGCTAGAATTAGTCATATTGGCCAATAAAGAATGCAATGGTTAGTAAAAGAATGTTTGCTTCCCGGCATTGAATGAATAGATTTGTCTACTTGTGAATCTTGTCTAGTTAGAAAATCTGCAAGAAAACTCTTCAGTAAAGCAACAAAAGCTGATTTTCCATTGCAGTTAGTTTATTTTGACATCTGTGGGCCTATGAATGTGAGGACCCGACACGGAGCGAATTATTTCATCACATTCATTGATGATTATACTCGTTTCGGTTATGTTTATTTGATTTCTCATAAGTCAAAAGCATTGAGCTGCTTAAAAAACTATATGAACTTAATTGAGAATCAATTAAACAAGAAGATTAAAACTCTTCAAACTGATTAAGGCCGAGAATATTTGTCGGTTCAATTCAACGAATTATGTGTTGAACAAGGGACAGTTCATCAATTGACTATTCTAAGTACTCCACAACAAAATGGTGTTGCAAAAAAAAGGAATAGAACACTCCTTGAGATGGTTAGGTCCATGATGGCACAGACTAATTTGCTAATCATCTATTGGGGTGATGCATTAATGTCTGTAGCCTATGTACTTAATCGTATGCCTATGATATCAATTGCAACCACTCCATATGAGTTATGGACTGGGTGAAAACTTGACCTAAGTGTTTTGAAACCTTAGAGATGTACTGCCTATACACATGATTCCTCTTATAAGTATGGGAAATTAGGCCCGAGAGGAAAGAAAAGTATCTTTATTAGATACCCAAAAACGTCAAAAGGTTACGTGTTTATAGGTCAGCAAGACAGTGGGAGCATGACTGAATTTGAATATAGAGATGTCACATTCTTAGAGAATGAATATCCTAAGAAGGGTGAGGTAGGTCAAGACCTATCCTTATTTGAGATAGAGGATCCAAACGCACTAGGACCACTTCATTTGAATGGGAGGATTTTAGCAGATGATGAATTAGTTTCTCATCAACAACCTTCTTCATCATTTGATGCAAATGAAAGTGTTCCTAAGCCAGTTGCTCCAAGTGGGAGTGAGACCAACGTTCTAGATCTAAGTAGGAGTAATATTGATCCAAATAGGAACAGTGATTCAATGAATCACAACTGAGACGTAGTTCACGTAAAAAGACTCTTTGCCGTCGATATGAGATTGAAGGTGGTGAACGTTTTACAATGCTCCTGCAAAATGAAGATGAGCCAAGAAATTTGAAAGAAGCTCTCTTAACCCCTTTTAAGGATAAATGGACTAAAGCTATGGAAGAGGAAATTGAGTATATGAAAGTCAACAATATTTAGGAACTTGTTGATCTTCTAGGGGAACGCAAGGCTATTGGGAACAAGTGGGTTCTCAAAATCAAGAAAATAGCTGATAACACGATTGAAAAATTTAAGGCTCAACTAGTAGCAAAGGGGTATACATAGCAAGAAAGAATTGATTATGAGGAGACTTTTTCTCCTGCTGTACGATTTACCTCTATCTACTTACTTCTAGCTATAGTGGCTTGTCTAGATCTTGAATTACATCATATGGATGTAAAGACTGTCTTTCTTAATGGAGAATTAAATGAATAAATTTATATGGAACAACCTGAGGGTTTTATTAAAGTGGGCCAAGAAGAAAAAGTTTGTAGACTTTTGAAGTCTATCTATGGCCTTAAATAATATTCAAGGTAGTGGTATATTTATTTTCACAATGTAGTCATCTCTAGTGGTTTCACTATGATGAATGAAGACAACTGTGTATATACCAAAAGATCTAAAGACAGGTATGTGATTATGACATTATATTTTGATGACATGCTCATAGCTGGAAATGATATGGAGCTAATCAACGAGGTAAAGACTTAGTTTTCATCTCACTTTGAGATGAAAGATATGGGTGAAGCTGCATACATTCTTGGAGTTAAGATTTCAAGAAATCATTCTAAGAAACACTTGTGTCTTTTATAAGAGAATTACATCAAAAAGGTTTTGGAATGTTTTAGTATGGAAAGTTATAACCTTGTTGACACTTCTATCAACACAAGTTGAACCTTGAGTGCTAAAATGCGTCCTAAGACCGCCATAGAAATAGAGCGTGTAAGTCAAACTCCATATAGGAATGCGATCGATTGTCTAATATACGTTTTGATATATACTAGACCTGATATCTGTCAAGCAATTGACTTGGTGAGTAGATATCAAACCGACGCAGGTCCTAAACATTGGGAAGCTGTAAAAAGGATCTTAAGATATCTGAAGGGGACTACTGATTACGTGCTCTGCTATCAAGGCGGCAGACATGTACGATTGGAAGGATACAGTAATGTTGATCATTGAGGGGATTTAAATGAGCAAAAGTCTACCTCTGGATACGTTTTCTTACTCAGTGATGGCGCCATATCATGGAGTAGTAAGAAACAATTCTGTGTATCCTTGTCTACCATGGAGGTTGAGTTTGTGGCCCTATCTTCAACAGCCTTAGAGGTTGTTTGGTTGAAAAGGTTCTTGGATCAACTATTGTGCAAAGCAGAAAACATTGAACCAGTATTAGTGTACTACGACATTGAGGCTGCGATTGCATACACTAAGGATCCAAAGTACGATTGCAAAACCAAACACATAGATATCAAGTATCATTATGTGAAGGACATGGTTACATGCAAGACTATGAACATGAAGTATATGTCTACGTATGAGATGTTGGTAGATTCGTTGACCAAGCTGATTTCTAGAGATGTGTTTGTGAAACACGTTAGGTCTTTAGGATTGCGTAGAATTTAGCATACTTCATTTGTATGTTTATTTTTCCATTGTTCATAAACAGAGATGTTTTAATATTCTTTAATAATCAATAAAGTTTGATTTCCATGCTTATAAATCTCTATTGAAATGTAGTGTATATTCTTATTTATTATTGAGTATGTCGGGTACACAAAAGAGTTAGTCTTCTCATACAAGTAATCGCCTCAGTGTCTTTGTGAATTGGAGATGAGCAAGATTTTAAGAGATATTATCAGAAGGATAATTAGAGAGCAACTATACTTAAAATCATATAAGTTGCTTGATTGATGACATAGGGTAATTAAAAGTGATTTGATGAAATAAGTTCATCATTTATAGTCTACCTTAGTTGCTAGATATGAGTTCAAGGCATTGTGTAAATCTAGAAACTTAATTTTAGACTTGTGGTGTCTTAAATATCATCTATACAATATTATTTGTGAAATAGACATACACTCCATGGGAAAAGGAGGAATGTTATAACACATGTTTCATACCATGTGTGCAAATGCCGACCATCTGGGTTAACATGAGTGTGATCTCAACTCATGATTGTGTGAGACTTTTAAGACTTTATGTTGGCTCTATATTTTTACCCTTGGACTCCAATCAGGTATTTGAGATACAGCTTGTTGTTTACTATCTTAGCATGTTGCCTAAAGATTATGAGTAATGATTCAGTTTGGCAGGACATGTCTAGAAAAGCGAACTAAGTTTGTGTTAATAGGATCGTGAGAAGAGGAAAATTATAAAGAGAATCTCATTATTCTGTATTTACTGGTATACTAGTTATGGCTTGTGTGTCATGATAATGAATACAAGATATTATAATAAATGAGATCATTGAGAGATATCTAAATGTGATTCTTATAATTTGGGGTGCATGCATACTTTATGATCTACATGCAGGTGCGTTTTCGACGAGAGGCTATACATTCGTAACTAATGTATAGCATTAATGCTCTCATAGTATGTTGGTTACATGACCTACTTTCCCTGTATGAACAACTGCAAATTATAAAGAGAAAATATTCTCTTGATCTACCGAGAATATGTTTCTTAGGTTTAGAGCGTATGAGCACTCCCATTATGTGAGAGTGTGAGATGTTAGAATATTGTATAATATCTAGGGTATTAATCTGTTAAGATATTATACCAAGTCCACCCATAAGGGGTACTCATTAAATAAGGGTAAAATAATAATTATAAGAATTACTACTAAACCCTAACCCTAGCTAGCCTTCTATAAATAGGGCTAGACTACTATACGAGAAACAACTCATTAGAGAGAGACTTGAGACACTCTGAGTAGAATACCTGCAAGTATTCTACATGGCATTCGAGAGGGAATTTAGGCCGTAAAAACTTAAGATACATCCAATATACTGTAGGCATCTCATTCAATCAGTGATCCCAACCAAAGTTTGATAAGCTTTCGCAATTAGGAGATCAATATAAGTCTCCTACTCTGAATTTATGAATATGTTTATGTTTATTTATTCTCTTCAATTTTTCAATCGGCGCATTCCAATTCCATTGACCAACTTCTTAAATGTAACTGTTGGTAATGTCATGGTGAACAAATCATCTAGATTATCACATGAACGAATCTATTACACACCTATACCACTATTCCTTTGATGATCATTAATGAAAAAGAATTTTGAAGAGATATGTTTTGTTCTATCTTCTTTAATGTATCCCTTTTGAGTTAAGCTATACATGCTGCATTATTTTTGTATAATATTGTTAGAACTTTATTTTCTAAAATAGAAACCACACTTCTTTTGGATATGTTAGGTCAATGAACTAAGTTATACTCACTCACAGCTTGCCTTGTGCATTGCAATTATTTGTGCATGATTTGAAGAAGTAGCAGTTAAAGTTTGTTTAGTTGAATGTTATGATATAGTTGTACCTATACATATAAATAAATAACTTGTTTGAGATCAAGCTTCATGTGGATTTGATAAGTATCTTACATCTACTTAGTCAATTAATTGTCAATCCAGATTCAGATGAATAAAATAATCCCATACTAATGGTCCCACAAAGATATTGCAACAAGTGTTTAATTTCATTACAATGTCTTTTTGTTGGAGAAGAACAAAATATTGTTAACAAACTTACAATAAAAGAAATATCAGGTTGTGTACTATTAACATGATACATTAATGCACTTATGGTACTAAGGTATGGTGCTTCTGAACTAAGAAGTTCTCCATCATCCTTACAAGGACGGAAAGGGTCTTTATTCACATATAGTGATCTCATGACCAACCAAATGCTTAATGGATAAGGTTTATCCATATAGAATCGCTTTAAGATCTTTTCAATATAAGCAGATTGATGAAGAAAAATTCTATTTTTTAAATGATTGATCTGTAAACCAAGACGAAACCTTGTTTTTCCAAGATCTTTCATCTCAAATTATTTCTTTAAGCAATCAACTACTATTTAAAGCTCTTCAGGAGTTCTAATGATATTTAAATCATCAACATATACTGCAATTATGAAAAGCTTTGATACAAATGGGTTTATAAAAACACATGTGCAAATTAGATCATTTTTATAACCTTTATTCAACAAATATTCATTAAGATGATTATACCACATAAGCCCATATTACTTTAATCTATACAAGTATTTGTGTAAACGTATTGAATAATTTTTCCTAGAATTTTTACATGCTTCTAGAATTTTAAATCCTTCAGGGATCTGCATATATATTTCACTATCTAATTATATATATAAATATGCTATAACAACATTCATTAAATGCATATAAAGTTTTTCATGTATTGCTAAACTAATGAGATAACTAAAGGTAATTGCATCCACAATATGTGAATATGTCTCTTCATAATCAATTTCAGGCCTTTGAGAAAACCCTTATGTGACAAAGAATTGTGCTTTATATCTAATGACTTCACACTTCTCATTTTATTTTTGCACAAATACCTATTTTATCTAATTGGCTTTACATCTTCTGGAGTTTAAATGATGGGCCTAACAACTTCATGTTTTAAAAACCAAATTTAATTTAGTTTAAATTGCATCTTTCCATTTTGGTCAATCATCTCTATGTTTACATTCTTCAATAGATTTAGATTCAATATTATAATTGTGTTTCATAATTTTAATAGCAACATTGTATGAAAAAGTATTGCCAATAACTATATTTCTAGTTCCATCTTTTTCCTATAGTGACATAACTTATAAAGATCTTTTCATTTTATTCAGGTAGTTAATCCTCTTATGGGGTTTTATGATTAGTTATGCCATTAATCTCTTCAGAAGTAACATATGTCACTATATGGGTATTCACCTCCTTTATTTGATCATTTTGGTTATTTTCTCTTTTCTTGTTTTTGAGGATTTTTATCTTTAGAATTGATGATAACTTTGATTTTAATCTTAATTTCCCTATTCAAAAGTAGTTGTTTGTATAGAAAAATGCGTTTGAATTCCAAGTTTTCACTTGTAGCATTATATTTTTAATGTCAAGCTAGTAAACTCTCTTATTATGACTTATGTGCATTAAATCTAAGTGTTTTACAAACAAATTCAGGTTTGGAAGCTTAAGAGAAACTTTGATTATGAAATTATGAAAAAATGTGTTATGTTGGTCCAATGCCTGAGCATTCACTATTACTTTCTTTATATGTATTATGGCCACCACCTGTCCAAGCATTCAATTTATTGCCTGAGCATCCACTGCGGCCTATATTTTCTATTTCGGTCACTCATTGCCCGGGCATCCAAAGTAATGCCTAGGTATTCGCTATTTTTCTGACATGTGCAAAAAGTTAGCTTATAAATAGAATCTTTTTAGCCATCTAAGGTAAATTTTGCAAGGGTTTGGCCAAAAACAAGCTGGGAAAGGAGGAAAGGATGGAAAAAAGTTGATTCCAAGGGATTTGAGAGCTCTTCACTCATTTTGGGACCAGGAAGATCATGAAGTCTGCTTACTTTTTCTTCTTTTACCTCCATTTTTTGCTCTTTAAGTATGTATAGCTAAACTCTTTTAGCTAGGGTGAAGATGTAACTTGACTTGGATGATGTTTTGTTAGCTTTCTTGCTTAATACAAGTTTTATTTCCATTAATTAAGTGTTTATCATGGTTTTAATGTTGCCTTTAACTTGGCTACTTATGGGTTGATTTAAGGTTCATGTATAGAATTAGGAAATTCATATATGAGCTTTCTCATGTGATAGACACCATAATTTGACTTTACCTAGGAATAAATGATGTTGATTATATGGTTGTTGTGGAATTTCATTATTCTTATGTAAAGCCCTTCTTAATTGGGATTTGTCTAAGGGATTATAAAATCTCATTTAATTAAAGGAATATTAATATTCCAAAGGATTGGTTATTAGTTAATTCTGGAAATTTAACCATCAATTATGGAATAGAGCTTGGTTAACTAAGGATTCTAAGATACATTAGTAAGTCAAGTGAAGTCAGATCCCTAGCTTCTTTTAAATATTTATGCTTTTTTATAGTTTTAGTTGCTCTTGTTGTTTAAAATCCATAAATATAAATTAATTTTCTTTTTATTATTAATGTTTCTTTTCAATTATATTGAGCTCCCTTTAATCCTAATTTTTCATAGTCTAGATAGTAACAAATTAGTGAAGTTGGTAGTAACTTCCTTTGCATTGTAGAAGTTTAAGCTTTTTTATAAGTTTTAGATTCCTAAGAAAACCCTAAATTTGAATTGCTTCCTTGGGCCCTTAATAAATTAGATCAAATATGCATAAAAATAACTTTAAACATCATAAATAAAAACTTAAAACATAACTATACATATTTTGGGCTTGGATCTATGCAAATAAAGTACAAAACACTTGTTATAATAGCAAAACGACAAAATAAATAGTTCCAAAATAATTGGGTCATCATTTGGGCTAGGCTTAAATTAGATTAATAATCGAGTTTCCTTTTCCATGCCTAATTCACCCAACTGGGTTTCTTCTACATACTCTAATACTCTTCCCACTTAAATCTAGAATGACTCTTTAAACTTTTTGGCTCGCATTCTTATTATTGGTCCTGGAGGTAGAGTCAGCTCGTCTTTCATGCCTTCATGTCTCTTGCCTCCCGTGATCACATCAGTATCTTGTTGGCCTGATGCGTATAAGTGCCACTGCATGTAAAATTACATATCCCTAAGCCAAAATAGGGTCTGGCTATTAATTGGAGGTGCTTGATAAATGATTCTGCCAAACGATTTTGTGTGTACACATAAGCATAAGGCTTTTCAACTATTATTCCAATAGACATACAATAGTCATTAAAGGCTTGAGATGTAAACTCACAAGAATTATTAAGGCAATTTATCTTAATTGCATAATTTAGAAATTAAGCTCTTAATCTAATTATTTGAGCAAGTAATCTTGTAAATGCCATGTGACAAGTTGACAACAAACACACATGTGACTATCTTGTGAATGCATTTATTAAAACCATATAATATTTAAATGGTCACATAGTGGATGAATAAGGCCACATTTATCACCTTGGATATGTTCCAGAAATACAGGGGATTCAATCCCAATTTTTGCTAATGACAGTCTAGTAATTAGTTTTCCTTTGGAACAAGTAGCACATGAGAATTCTTCAAATTGAAGAATCTTCTGGCTCTTTAATGAATGATCAAGAGAATTCTTAATGATTTTTCGCAACATTATTAATTTGGGATGGCTTAATCGATCATGCCAAATAATAAACTGATTTGTGTTATTAAACTTCTAGTTTATTATAGCGTGTATTTTAATTGTACTAATATATGTATAGTACAAACCTAAAGACAATGCATGTAATTTCTCTTTAACACATTTTTTTTCTTAATACAATGGTTGTGATATGTAAATACTTAATATTTGTTCTCACATAGTCACAATATGGTAACCATTGCATCATGTATCTTTAAAGCTTAATAAATTTTTTTGAGACTTTGTAGAAAACAATGCATTGTCAACAATAGCCTTGGTCCTTTTAGGTAATAATATAGTAGCTCTTCCAAAGCCTTCAATTAGTTTTGTACTACTCGATATAGTATTGACATTAGCATCACTAACAATCAAATTAGAAAAGTAATTTTTTTGTCTTTAAGTATACTATGTGTTGTAGCACTGCTTGCAAGACATATGTCTTCAGTATAGATTTTGTGTCCAACCAAAGAATGAGAAATTAACATATTCTTTATTAAAAGAAGCAAAAACATTATAAGAAATTTTGTACTAAGACAAAATATAAGAACTACATTCATGAAAGAAAAAACAATACTTAAAACATAATAAGTACAATGACAATATAAAAATATAACTTCAAATGTTCTTATCATTTCTATTCTCAAAGAAATCAGTTGCATCCATGTGTGTTATAACATCAAGGCCATCGAAGTCATCATCATTGTATGCAAGATTTGTCTCAACATGATCCTTTAAGCAAGTGAAATTTGTTTCCACATTTTTTTTCCTTTTGATAAAGGCTCAGTAAAACTTTATGAGGTGCTTAAACATACGATAGGTACATGATTAATGTCCTTTCATTCCACATCTATTATATAAATTTTCTTTTAGAGGATTATTTTAAGCATCCTTGTCTTTTTCCAACTTTTCATTATTATTCCTCTTTTATTAGTTTAAGTTATTATTATTACCACCACGATAATGGTAATTATTATATCCTCTACCATGACCACGACCATGTTTATTTCCATTTTCAAAATATATGGTTGCTTTCACTTCAAGGAATTGAGGTGGTCTAGTGGGATGAATTTCAGGATTTTTCATTAGTAGCTCATTATTTTGCTCAGTCACTAGAAGGCATGAGATTAATTTAGAGTTTTTTTTTTAACACGTTTTTTACAATGTTGCTGCTGTAGAAGCACATTTAAAGCATGAAAAGTTAAAAAAATTTTCCTAACAGGTCCTCTTTAGTAATCTTTTCTCCACAAAATTTTAATTAAGAACTTATTTAAAAAACTGCTAAATTGTACTTGCTTGCAGTCTTAAAATCATATAGCCATAAATGCATCCAATCATATTGAGCTTTAGGTATTATTACTGTTTTCTTATGATCATACCTTTCTTTCAATTTGGTCCACAATTCAAGTGGATCCTTTATTGTTAGATATTCCTCTTTTAATCTTTTATGTAGATGATGATGAAGGAAAATCATTGCTTTTGCCTTGCCTTGATTAGATGCTTCATTTCCAAATAAGATTGTATCACTAAGACCTTTAGCATTTATGTGAAGTTCAACGTCTAACACCCAAGGATAAATAATTCTTGCCAATTATATCAAGGGCCGCAAATTCAAGTTTTGTAAGATTTGACATGATGTAAACTTAATCAGGAACTTGGAGCATAATCATGCTGATAACATGTTAAGAAACTACTAGAAATGTAAGAAGGATAAGAAGAGTAAAAGGAAATAAAGGGAAAATATTGAGTAACTGTCATTTACTTATGTACATCATCTTTGGTATATGACCCTATTTATAGGCCTTTTATCATAAAAGAAATTTTAATATACATGAAGGGAAATTAATTTACATAGCGGTGGAATGCAATTATATTAAATATTATACAATAAAAGGATCCTAAAACTACAATCATAAGTATAGATCTCAAAAAATCAACTCACTAAGGATCTTTTGAAGTTCTTATATAGGGGTTATAGACATACAAATTACAAGTATTTATAGCATGTACATGTTTTTCGTATTTTAAGAGGAATTTAGCGCATGTAACACTAAATTTGTCATAAATTGTTTTTCTTACAGTAGTAGGAATTTAATGCATGTAACATTGAGTTCATGTATTTTAAGTTTTAAACTTTTTAATGGTGAAATTTGGTCTATGTCACACTAAGTTCCCATAAAATAATTTTTTTTAATTATACAAGTTTTTCTAAAACTTTTTGGCTTGTCTTCACGTTTTAACAACTTTTGCAATGATGACATGGATTTTGTACTTAGTCTTTTTTCTTGTACCCGGTCCATTTTCTATCACTTGCATTTATTGGGTTTGCTCCACTTTGTTGCTTATTTTGTTTCTTGTGATCTGCAACAAAAATGGGTTACATTAAAGCTGTGATGCATTGGGCTTTTTCTCATATTTGTTGTAGACCATTTTGGGCATATATATATATATATATAACCAAGTTACGCCTTTATTCAAGATATAAAAGTTTGTAAAACTTTAAGAAGTTAGATCATGTAAATATTAATTAACTAAGCTCAATACTTAAATGCATATTCTTTGGCCAAAAATCTCATTTTAGCCCCTACTCAATATTAGTCTCAAATCAATCCTCAATTCACCATTTTTGTCCTATTTTATCCCTCCATTAACAAGCATGTTAAATCTTATGATTTAGGGCCCATTTGGTTGTTAGAATCAATGCGAAGGAATGTCCCATGTTTGGTTGACAGATTGGGTCCTCATTCCCATTCCCTATAGAGCTTACTCTCCCTCATATAAGGGAAAGTTCTTTCTCTAGGTGAAGCTACGAAATGAGATTGATCTTTTGGGAATGAAAATATCTTTGGCAAAAGTGTCCACACTTATAATAATTTTCAAACAAAAATACCCTTGTGATACATCAAAATCCTAATATATTATTATGTATTAATTATTTATTATTAAATTATTTTTTTAATTTATTATTATTTATTTATTAAATATATATTATTATATTAATTATTAAAATTATTATACATATAATTAAATATATATTAATATATAATTATATTATTTATTAATAATTTGAAGAGTTATCTGCCTTTTTTTTCTTTTGGTTTTATGATAAGGGATAATATGGTAAAATATACATACTACCTAATTGATTCTCATGTGTAATCTACTAACCAAACGAAATAAAGGGAGACATGTTCATTCTCATTCCTTCATAACCAAATAATATTTTAACATTCTCATTCTCATTCCCATTGTATCAATTCTAACAACTAAACGGCCTCTTAATGTTGGCATAGATAATTGTTAAAGTGACATGGAATATATCGCCTTCTATTTGCTTCCACCGAGAGAAAAAAAGTAAGGCCTTCTCTCTGCTTCCACATCGTTTGTTACGATACTCTGCTCATACATTTGATCTCATTGGGGTTTGCTTTTCACCCATCCATTGCATCTAGTTCATTTTACATGAAGAAGGCACACAACTATGTCTGAATTGAAGCCGTTATGAATGTACCATAAGTGATTGAATTATGCCAAACAAGGATTTATCTATAATCACTCTCAATTCTTGAGGTATAAAAGTTTGTTTTAGCTGCAAGGACTTTCATATCCATCCAAATCCCTCAAGCTGATATACTAGATTCTCGTGAAGCCATATGTCTATACAATCCACATGGAAGGAGTGATTACATTGAGGGAGCTTCCTTACCTCCTCACTTTCATCAAACACCGACAAGTAAACTAGACATTCATAATCCTCACCTCTTCCTTCTTCTTTTATTTCTTCTGCTTCTCTATTGTACATGAAGCTTGAGAGCAAGTTCTTATTCAAGCTTTTAAAACTCCTACCAGTATTTGATGTGATTATCGACCTAACTAGCCAATGATTAGGCCGTCGAAGATGCAATTGCACGTGGCAGTGGATGCACTGTTGGATAATAATGAGATTAGACATGACTAACACTATGGCTACAATTCCTACCACTGCAAGGCTATAATATAATATGGTGGAAGTAGAGAGAAGGCCAAATATTCCATGTCACTCTAGCAACTATCTAAGTCAGCATTAAAAGGCATTATGTAACGTGCTTTTTAATGGAAGGATGAAAATGGAACAGAAATAGTGAGTGAGGACTGATTTGAGACTAATATTGAAAGGGGGACCAAAATGGAACTGAAAGAATAAATGAAGACCAAAATGAGGTTTTTGTCATTTTATTTGAATTAATGTTTTTTATAATTAAACTTAGGAACCATTAAAGAAAATTAAGATGACAGTTAAACCTTTGCATCAACACTTATTTTCATCCAAAAAGAAACCAAAAACCTCAAACTAATTTCCTTTAGGAAAAATGTTTAACAAATCAAAATCAAAAACCCAAAATGGCATAACTAGTGTTAATCAGACTTAATCATAATTTAAAAAGCTTGTTTGACCCAATAGATTTAGTTAGAAAAAAAGCTTGATTACAAAAGCTTGTTTTGAAAAATGGATTAGGCTTGAGCTTTTTTAAAGCCCCGACCCAAGTGAGAAAGCTTGAATCATTATTATTGTTTAATAAGAAAAATTTATTATTGAAAGAAAAACCTAGTGTAACTTGACATTTTAGTAAAAGAAAAAAAAACTAATTCCTCTTATCCAAATGATATATATTAATATAATAACTTATTTGTATTTACAATTTCTCTATATTCAATCTTACAAGTAATAATAACAATTAACTATGTTATTTATCTTAAGTCTTATATAACAAATAGACTTGATTATGATTTTAAAAAGTTAGTTTGGCCTGATAGACCTAGCTTAAAAAATATAGATAAAAGTCTAAATAAAAAAGTTTGATTAAAAAAAGGGTGTTAGATTTTTTTTTACTTTAATTTATACACAATTTTTAAAGGTATGTCCCAATGATAAGGCTTAAAGTTGATGATTATTCAAATGATAGAACCTTAAGTTGAAGTCGTGACGTGATATCATGATGAAGATATGAAATGGTAGGATGAACCCGAAATGACATAATCACAAAATGATAATGGGATGAATAGAGGAAGGTTTGCTCATTCCCACATATAAGCAAAACAAATAAATTTTAGTGCATGTGCAACATAATTTCAATCCATAAGTTAATTATCTATAAAATTAAAAGTCGAAAACTTTTAAGATGTTCAATTCGTTGTAGTAAATGATTATGACTATGGTAGGAAGAGGCTTGTATTGTGTAATCTATGATTGTGATTGAGTATTAGAAGTGACCAAGACCAAACATCCTAAATACTTTCAAGCAATCTTTGTTGTATTGACATTTTAATAATTTGTGCTTAGAAACCTCTTTGAAATATTTTGTTCAAAATATATGAAACATTTTAATATTAATCCATCTTTTAGTCCTAAATAATACATATATGTTGATATGTTCTTATATCTCATACTCAAATATCTTCTTATATATTTTCACTTACAAAACTCAACCTTAGTTAACCCAAAAAAAAAAAAAACCTGAAAAGAATTTATTGTAATATGGAACAATAAAAAATCTTAAATTTAAACTATAATCATATATATATGTATGTATGTATGTATGTGTGTGTGTATAATATAAATGCTATACTATTTTAATTTTAGCCATGTGTTTGATATAATTTCTAAACTAATTCATTTGCTTACGTGTTGCGTAAGCCTTAGAGAAAATGAGTCTATTTTGCTATATGCTAATACATTTCAAATCAATAGTGTTTGTAGGTGTTAGCAGAAGATTGAATTTATTGATGTATTGTAATATAAAGAAAGTATAATAAATTAGAAAAAGTATATAAAATTGGTTCTGCAAGATTGGTGAAAGAGAAGTAATAATAATGAGTTTATTGGGAGGGCACTACTATAACAGATCTTCTTTGTAATATAAAGCAGCTTCCATTGTTGTTCTTTGGAAGAACTTTGAATATCAGAAATTGATAGAACCATATTTGTTTCTACCTCTAACTTTGAGCTATGTATGACGATGGACATTCTAAATTGTTGAATAAATCAATATCATTTTTTCTTGCTTTAATTTTGAATATATCATGTTATATTTATAGTCTCTTATTAAAATATTTATGAGGTAATTAGTTAATTAATTATTATTTTTGTTAACTTAAAAAAAGTTCAAACTTCAAAAAACTCGTGATTTTAAAGGCAATTAATTCATTCATTTCAAATAATTCTCAAACTTCGAAAAATTTTTTATTTAAAAAGGTAATTAATTGATTACTCAATTCTCAAACTTTGAAGAATTCTTGATTTAGTAGATGGTTAATTAATTCATTAACTAATTATTTTATTATTTTTTTATTAACTCCAAATAATTTATACACTAAAAAGAATTATCAGAAATTGATGGGAACATATTTGCTTCTACCTCTAACTTTGAGTTATGTATGATGATAAACGTTTTAAATTGTTAAATAAACCATATATCATTTTTTTTTTTGCTTTAATTTTGACATGTTAAATTATATTTATAGTCTCTTATTAAAAAATTTATGAGGTAATTAATTAATTAATTAATTATTATTTTTGTTAACTCTAAAAAATTTCAAACTTCAAAAAATTCTTGATTTTAGAGACAATTAATTATTCATTAATTTTTTTGTTCATTTCAAATAATTATTAGGCTTCGAAAATTTTTTGATTTAATAGGTAATTAATTAATTAATTACTCAATTATCAAACTTCGAAAAATTCTTAATTTAGTAGATGTTTAATTAATTTATTAACTAATTTTTTTTTTTTATTAACTCCAAAAGATTTATACACTTAAAAAAATTCTCAATTTATATATAAAAAAAAGTAAAAAGTCAGGCTGAGAGTATGGTCAAACAAAACTCTTCTTTAAAAGGAAAGTCCCTCTCTAATTGTAATCAATAATATTCTTCCTTCTCGCCATATACGTCTTCTAAGCTTTTCCTATTTTTTTTTTTTTTTTGTAAACAAGAGTTCTTTAATTTGAGTCAGAATTATGTCATTTTGTTTAAATAAAAATGCAAAAAATTCTCTTAAGTTTCAAATTATTTGTAAATAATTTCTTAAACTTTGAAGATTTTGAAAAAAGTTTTGAAACTTTCATATTTTAAGAAATAGTTAACAAAAACATTTTATTAGACTACTTTATAATTGAGGTGACAAATTCTCAATTATTTCCAATGTCGCTGTGTCTACCAAAAATTGAAATAAAACTCTGGCATGAAATTTCTGTGAACAATATACGCTTATTTTTGAAAGTTGTACACTTTTTTTTTTGGGTGATTATAAAAGTTTAATTAGATACTTATTGGTGATCTAAAATTCAAATGAAGCCTTTGGCATTATTTATTTACCTATTTAATGTAGAACAATTATGGAGGCTCCAAAATTGCCGTTAGATGTTTTAAAGTGGTCCCTTTTGTAATCTTCCACTTTGTACCCTCAAATCCTCCTGTGTCCGCCGTAGACCTAAGCCTGAGCCGCCGCCAACACCGCCGTGAGCCACCACTCGCAAGACGCTTTACAAGCACCGAAGCCACGCCGATATCCACCGCTGAGAACCACCTCTGCCGTCTCCTTTGCTTACGATCTTCTCCGTTATGTTCAACATCGGCTCTTCGTATCTTCTCACTGGTATTTACTCCTCCTATCGACTGAATGAAGAATGAATGTTGTACTGTTGTGCATATTGATTACTTGTCGCGTATCTTGTATCTAACGGTAGCATACCTAGCATCGATGACCGTACAGCTTATATAATAGCAGTGGCACTATCATACTTAGACACACCAGTCCGTTTAGACCATTTTATTATTCAAATTTGGAAAATTGTGGCGGTATCTTTGAAGTTTGTAGTTAATGAAGCTGCTTCCCAAAAGTTGGTGTCTCATGCAGTACTGAATTCGTTTGTTGATTGTTGATTGCTGTAATTTGTGGATGTCTTCTGTGTTATTAAGAATGCATGTCATTTGTTGTCCATTCTAGAGTGTATAGATTGAACCTGTGGAGTTCATTTACATTGACGTTTTTGTAATTCATGGTTTCATTATGATAGAAGTAATTGCTAGAAAAATGTCATGAAACCCGAAAAAATACAGTATGCAGTCTTCTTTGTCTATATCTTACAATTGTTGAAAATTTTCTTTACCCATTCTCTGATTCTGATGTGATATGCGTACCCGTATGTATGCTACATAGTGCTTTTGGATATGAAGAGACTTGACTTTGCTACATGAATGCTGATTTCTACCCATTTTCAATATGACATAATGTTAGAATTTAAAGTGATAGTGGGGACAGGGGCATTCTCTTGCTGCTGGTTTTATTTGGTAATCTACAACACTATATATAATGGCATGATTTAAGGTCATGATTAAACTGTGGATTTGAGGAAACTTTTCACGTAACTGAAATTTGTAGTGTCTTATAAAAATGTATTTAATTCAATGAAGTATTGACTGATATATGGGGATGCTGACTGATCAGTATTTGAGGATAGTTCTGATTAATCTTTGTCAAATTATCTGTGGGACTGCTTCTGGATTGTTTTTTATTGTTTTCTTACAGGATGCCAGACAGATAATGGCTGTGCTTCTCAAATGGAAGATGAATTCTGACCTTTTGAACTGTTTCTGAGTACAAAGTTGCATTAGCTGGATATTTCATGTGTTATTATAAGTGGTTTTTATTGTTAAAACTTAATATTTTTACATGTTAGCATACTTCATCATAGGAGATAGTATATTTTGTTACATGGGAACTGCTTTTGTATGTTAAGTTCTGTACGGTAGAATATCGTGATACTTACTTTTGGAATCTCAATGAAAAAAAGCAGTATAGTAACATACTTTCAGAAGAATATATCAGACTAACAATTACTCTTTTGATTTTGGTAATCTTAATGCCTTTTTTTTTTTGGCTAATTTTGGTAGATTACTTTTTTATTAAGTTCCTAAGGCAGACATGTGTTTTCATTCTCTGCTTATAATTCATACTATACAGGATTTGGAGCAAGAATAGTGAGCTTTCTGTTGTCATAAAAGACATGATTATATTTAACATGCTATTATGGTCTAAAAAACTTGTTTCTTTTAATGTTAAAGAGTGTGAACAGAAAGGATGGAAATTTATATTTTATGCAGTACCTTAGTAGCTCCCTTTTGGACAGTATAATATGTTAATTACGGTAGTCAAGTCAAACTGGGATCTTGCAACTCAGTCAAAATAGTAATCTTTTAATAACTTTACTGTTTGTTTTGTTGGGCAGGAAAATAATTGGTTGCTGCCTGTACTCGCTCAATGTTCTATAACTTTAGCAAATTTGCACCTGGAACCTTTAAAAAGTTGCTCAGACCGTCTGAAAAATCAATCTTCTTTATATACAGGATCCCACTTCCTCCTCTCTTGCACATCCAGATCTGCAATTATGTGGATGTGTACATGAAATGGAAGAAAGACCCATACTATGATTCAATTGAGCACATCCACCAGTCTATTCAGCTAAAACCTCTCATTGCCCTAAAAAACTGTATTGCACAGGATCCAAATGGTTGTATTCCAATCTCTGCAGTGTCGAAGAGGGGAATAGAGTTAGGTGTGCCCTTGAACATGAAGGTTGCTAGATTTATGAGGCAATATTCATCCATTTTTGAGGAGTTTACAGGTCCTAAACACAATCTTCCTTGGTTCAGGTTGACCTCGGAAGCTGCTCAGATTGACAGGGAAGAAAAAAGAGTTTATGAAGAGTGCAGGGAGGACTTAAGAGTTAGGTTAAAGAAGATGATAATGATGAGCAGAGAGAATGTTCTGCCTTTAAAAATAATCAAAGGGATGCAGTGGTATCTAGGGTTGCCTGATGATTTTTTGCAGTACCCAGAACAGAATCTTGATGAATCGTTCGGGTTTGTAGATATGGAAGAGGGATTGAAGGCATTGGCTGTGGAAAGCAAAGAAGAAGTTTGGTCCATGATGCAGAGGAATGCCATGAAAAGAGGCTTGTATTTTGGGGGCTCAATGGAGGCCATTGAATTTCCTCTTTTTCCATCTAAGGGTTTGAGGTTGAGGAAGAAGATTGAAAATTGGCTAAATGAATTTCAAAAGCTTCCTTATATTTCACCTTATGAGAAATTCTCAAATTTGGATCCAAGTAGTGACATAGCAGAGAAGCGAGTTGTGGGTCTTCTTCATGAGCTGCTTTCCCTTTTTGTTGAGCATTCAGCAGAGAGGAAGACACTTTTTTGCCTCAAGAAGTATTTTGGGCTTCCACAGAAAGTGCACAAGGCATTTGAGCGGCATCCCCATATGTTTTATCTGTCTTTCAGGAATAAGACTTGTACAGTCATTCTTAAGGAACCTTACAGGAATAAATCAGCTATAGATGAGCATCCTCTACTGAGGGTGAGGAAAAAGTACATCAAATTGATGAAAGAATCAGAGGTTATTTTGAGGAACAGGAGGGTGAATAATAGATTTTCTAATGGGAGTACTGCAGAATTGGATTTAGATTTGGATTCTGTAGATGAGAGGGGCTGTGAGATGGCAGAGTGTTCTTAGTGACATCTTACCTAGAAAGTTATAAAACAAGACTTAGCGTGTCTATATTTCAAGATAAAGTGTTGCCATAGTTGAGGATTAATCATAAGCTGTAAAGGCCAACCAGCAGTGAAATTCTGTGTGTTATGACCGCAGTCTGGTTGTATCCTAGCCTTGAGGTATTTTTTCATCACTTAAAGCTAGACCTCTTAATGAGTTAATGAAAATTATAATCACTCCTGTGATTAGTTTTGGTAACTAGTCTAATTCGCTGCTGAATTCTTTAGCTTTAGTGTTATGGTTTGATCATTTAAACCTACATACTGTGGCTAGGCATGCTAGATCTTAGGATTGTATTTAGTAGCATTAACGTGCTGATTAACCTTTTCCTGTGTTCGTTCTCTATGCAAGCAATAACATGTGGTTTTTAAGCTTTTTCTTTCAGTTAATTCTTATTGCTTTTGTATATGTTCGCAATGTATCTTTTTCTTCTTATTATTTTGTTGTTATCATCTTTTCATCTGTGCAGTTCATTTATAACTCACAACATATACTGTAAACAACTGTTTTAGAAGTTTGGGGATGGACTTCTGGCAGCATCTTGTTCTTAAATTTGTGAAGCGGACCGCGGGTATGTTTTGAGATTAAATCAGCTGCAAGTTGCAATTTTAACTACGCAGAGTTTAGAGTACTTTTACAATTAAGAAGTTTCTGACTACAGAAAAGGTGACAAATTCCGGACGAAGGAAGTTTACTATTTGCTTTATTGTAAAAAGCTGCATTGTTGAGTAATTAGTATGTAAATATTTGTCTAGCGGACTCTGAGGATACTGTCCTTTTTAGTCACCACCCTGATTATATAAGAATATAAATAGACAAGAGTTCGTTTTGAGCAATTAATAGATTAGAAATGAATTTAGTTATCAATTAATTTTCATGTATAACATGTTTGTAACAATATTAATTAAAAATTCGAATTGGTTTGAAATGAAATTCTTTTTTGAAACATGTCATAAATAAATAAGTATATATCTATATCTATATATATATATATATATATATATATATATAACCTTCTTTATATTAAATAAACAATAGATATAAAACTATTTTGGTTAAAATAGGTATAATTGTAGGTTGTCTTTTGCTACAGGAATAACCACTGTAGTACATCTTTTAATACAAGAAAAGTAATGTAAATTTTCAAAGTAAAAAAACAACTATTCAATTTGAATTGAGAATATAATTTTTATTTTTAGTTTGTGTATCTGCTGGTTGCAAGATAGATTTTAATTTATCCGCAGCCTCTTGTTCGTATATGCTAGCATCAGATTTGGGGATGTAGAAATCTTAATTGACTTGGTAAGATAGAAACTATTGGTAATTGTATTTGTTATTGTGATCTTTTTAATCGTTATTTTGCTTTTAGTTGAAAATAAATAGTAAAATAACGTGATGTGATTTCAGTCTGTAAACACATTTACATTAGTCATTTAATAAGTACATTAGAAAGTCTCGATCCAAAAATTTGCGGTTTGTTTTTAATTTTAAGAATTAAGCATCAGGGCTAGATTATCAGCATTGTGAGATTATAATGTAGTACAAATGTTGAAAAATGCCCCGACTTTTTTTCCTTGGACAAAATAATGTTGTTCCAAATAATTATTGCAAAATTTTCAAATCTGAATTCGTTTGTTTTTTTTTTTTTTTCATTTTTTCTGAAAGAAAGAGCTGAGCACTAAATATTATGGGGAATTCTGATTCCATACAGTAAAAGTCTCGGAGCACATGCCAGGGGAATTGAACGAAATTTTAGCTAACTTTTGGGCTTTTACGTTACAATCCCTTCTAACCCATGACCATGTAAATTCACACCTAATAAAAGCTCTAAAATAGATCTTCTACATTTTTTTTTGTAAATTTTTTTTAAAATTTTGGAGAAATATAAACATAAAGAGAAGCGAGTGTATGGAGTTCTTTTTTTTTTTTTTTTTTCTTTTTTTATCCATTCTTTCTTTTCTCTCTATTCCCCTATAACTTAATAAAAAAATTTACAAAGAAAACTTTAAAAGAATCCGGATTCAGGATTAAATAGTATGATTCAAATATACCCAGAGAAGAGAGATTCATGGCAAACCACATCAGAGCACTTCGGAATGCTAAGGCCTCGGTCACTTCGGGTGCAAAACATCCTTTATAATGCCTAGTAATCACTTTTAACAAACCATCATTTGAGTTTTTTAAACAGAACCCCGTATCCTAATTTTCCACCCATTCTGAATAGAGCACCATCTGTGTTACAAGTCTATTGGTATTGTTGCTGGTCCACGTTTACAGGACCCATTGGAACGGGAATCTGGAAATGCAGATTGATACCATCGTTGGTTTGTAGCCAATCGCTCAGGAAGCTTTGAGCTCCAAACACTGTTGTGCCACAAAAAGATATCGAGTTGTGCCAAACTGCCCTGTTTCGAGCCCTCTCATATTTTCCACACTATGCAGCGGTATTATTCTATGGTTGTTTGTTGGAGATTTAAGCCTGCTTTGAGCAATCCCAGAAAGTAGAGAAACCTATAGGGTGGTTTGAAATATCCACTGGTTTTAATTTGGATGCTTTTGGCTGGAGTATGAGGTCATATTTTATCCTAGTGGACCATTGAATACAAATTTAATAATTCAAATGTATTTTAAATTTATATAACTGTATACATTCATATTTTTTTTGTCAATAATAAGTATTAATTTATAAAAAAAATGAATACATCAGATCCAACCAAAACAGTGTAAGAGTAACTCCAAAAAATAACAAACAAAAGCAAAATAATACATCCATTGTCATTTATTTATGAATTTATTCTCAACTACCTTTGAACTATAAAGAAAATTTTAAAAAATACAATTCTTAATTTTCTTAATGACCCTTTGCTTGTTAGCCTTCTCCTTATGGAAGAGAATTTGGTTTTGCTTCATTCAAATGAAGTAAACCATATCACACATCTTCTAATCATAGTTAATAAGCTTTTCCCTATAGCTTTTCTTGAAAACCAACTCACCTCACTTCTCCAACAAAAAGGCCTCCTTCTAATTTTGCATTTATGCATGATTTCATTCCAAATTTCCGTGGAAAAGCTACAATTAAAGAACAAATGTTCCATAGTTTCCTCTAAGCAATCACAAAAGGAACACGAGGTATTATCTATGAGCCCCCATTTATGGATTATTTACTTGACAGCCAACTTATACTTTAGTGCAAGCTATACAATGAAGTTGTACGTTGAGATATGTTTTTTACCCCAAACAAACTTATACCAAAGAACCTTTTTACCTTTGTTTCTAATCACATTCCATGCTAACTTTATGGAATAAATCTCTAAAGATTTAGAAGTCTATATAATCTTATTAATGGTACTAGAATTTTTATCAATTTTCTTTACATTTTCCCAAGTTTTGGTAGTTATATCATTTATAGGATTTGGGAGCCCCTAGCTTCCATTCCTCCAAATGCCTTTTATAATAGTATGCTTTTTGATATCTGCATCTTTAGTGTTAATATCGAAAAACATGTCAATAACTACATTTTCATCCATCCAAGGATCAAATTGAAAGGAGAATATTTTATTCAACCAATGATTAATCATAATCAAACATGAATTCATGTTCTCATTAGAATGAGAAGATCTAAATTGCACTTGTTCCAACAAGATTTTGCTTTATGGCAATTAAGAGGAGCATGGGTTAAGTCCTCATCTTTTTCACAAAGGCAACACTTTGGATGGATCGACATTTCCCTCTTTGCCAGATTCACCTCATTTGGGAGTATATTCCTACAAGCCTTCCACATAAATTTTTCCACTTTTGGGGGGATGTCTTCCTTCCTGAGCCTACTAATTGGGATTCTGGGTATCGCCTCCACATCCGCTTGCATAAACATGAAATCTAGCTTGTCAATATCCCAACCTTGAACCCCATTAGAGAATAATTAAAAAACTTTAGACTGCACCTCACCTCTTTTAAAAGCATCAACTGGAGTGAAACCACCATCTCTAGGTATCCATGAATTACACCATATGTTGATCTTGGAACCATCACCCACCCTCCATCTTCTACCTTGCTTCAACAAAGTTTGAAAAAACAGGACACTTCTACACATAAAGCTCGAATTAGACTTCAATTTATCATACCAAAAATCTACTTTTGAGAAATATTTAGCTTTGAAAACCCACTGCACTAGAATGTGTTAGATTACATAGCCTCCAACTTTGTTTGCCCAGCATAATCTTGTTGAAACAATATAAGTTCCTAAAACTCATTCCTCCATCAACCTTCTTTGAGTGCATTCCATCCCATGCTTCCAAATCCAAACTCTAGTTTACCCAAATTGAAACATCTTTGTGTTCAAAAGTACAGAAGTTCAACGGTCAAGTTCATTTGATTATAGTATTTTCATAAACTGGAACTATCAACATAGTTAACATAAAAAGTATGAAGTTAAATTAATCTATCCAACTTCAACTCAGTCCCCCCAAAAAAAGGGAGCTTCAAATGGTTTGGATAAAAGACTTGATCAATTTTCATGATCACGAATGATATTACAAAATTAAGAAAAAAAGGTTAACAAAATTTATAAAAATCATTATCACAAGCTGATTGAATATTTAACAGCTAGAACAATCAACTGAACATAGACATTATATTCCTCAAAGTATAGGTAAAATTCAATTAAAAATTTTGATGTATATGTTTTTTTATACATATTTTTTCTATTATGAAGTTAGAATAGTGGATCCATTCCCTTGAAGTCTTCCAACTCAAATTTTGAACACTTGATGCGCCTTTGGAGCTCAAAACTAGGATGTGGCACCAAAAGTTACAAATTAGTTTGGTTCGATTATTTCAAGAAACAGTTCTGTTAATCACTTTTAAACAAGAAGAAAAAAAATTTTAAAAACCTATTTTTATAGCTTATTGTAAATCACTTTTAAAATATGTTTGTGTCATCTTCCAAAACATCATTGTCCATCATTACAACTTTTGATTATACTACACTCAATCTCCTCTATTCATTTTCGTTTAAGAAGAACAAAAATTCCTACATCCTGGTATATTACGAAATTTTGGATAAATTAAACGAATAGGATAATTCTATAACAAGTTTGACTTTCCGAACAGGTTAAATATTTTAATCCTTAAGTCTATTTTGAAATGATCATTTTATTCAAAAATTCAAATAAAAATCTCCATATTCAATGATCAACAACACTTATTTGCCTAAGAGGTTAATAATTACCCCAAGCTTAGCAATTGGGCCAAAAAAAATTACCCTAAACAAGCAACACCAAAATTTTGTCATTAGACTAGCTTGCAATTAATAGAATTCAAAACCACGTTACAAGAAACATTCGGTGGCTCTAGATGAATAATTTGCAGGTAAAAGACAACTGATTGATAGTTTAAAGCGACAAATGATATTGTAAAAGACGCAGCATAATGCTTAGATTATGTTTGGATAAATTAACTCAGTGAATGCTTGTTCAAGGAGAGCCAATCAAATGAACTATACTGTCACAAGTGCAATCTAAAATAGATTGATCTATGTTTAGAAAACCAATGAGGAAAAAACTTGAACCTAGACTGTTTGGAGCGCTCAGATGCAAATATTTTGATAAGCTTCATTTTGAACTCAATCTCAGGAAAATAAGATGAAATTACTTTAGAAAAGCATCATAAGCTCTTATTATAAGTTCACTCCAAACACATAAATAAATGGATAAGCTCCAAAAAGAATCCATCCAAAGGGCGCCTTGATCATCGACGCTACATTACTTAATGTGTTATATGAATCTCCAGTTGATTCTAGGACTAATTACTCACTTGATTATTCTAGGTCTATTAGCATGTACTTTAGATCTGTGACGGTGAACCTTCTTCGGAACATCAGTAGTTAATGCATACATCTTCACAGGAAATAATTCCGCAGGGAATCCCCTCTGATCCTGATCAAACACAGAAAGCAGTATAAGGGGAAAGAATTGTAGCTGTAAATGATTCTGGAATATTCCTATTCAGTTTATCATCAATGTACAAGACGAGATCTAAGAAACGACTACACTGATTAACATGAATAGGGAACAAGGCACGATATAAACACCATGCTCAAATGCAATTTGAAGTTATCATCTTGTAGTTAATACAAATATCAGATGGTAGGAGACTCCCAAATAAAGATATGAGGGATCAATAACACACTGATATAAAAAGCACATCTTGCGGAAAGAGACATCTATAAATCAACAACAGACAAATGGGAGCACCCATCAATGGAAAAGAATATAATTGAAGACAACAGGGGACATAATATAAATGTCTACTGTATCAAGGTGAGTTAAAAGAACAGAGAACTACATGTGTTCTGAGATTTTCATTGTCTCAAGAGTGTAGACAATTTTCAGATACACTTTCATTTTAGTCCTCCTAAGATAAACTCTTCCAATTTAATCTCATTAAAATGCTTTCAATGTTGCCCTTTATCCCATTTTTGTCCATAAATTAACATAGGACCCAACAGAACTCCAACTCACACCTGGCACACAGTTGAAGTTAGACAAGAACCCTAATTCATGAAATTCTGAAGCTCCAATACCTATAAATTTGCCATAGAAGTTACTCCATATAATTTTTCAAGGATAAAATAATTTTTACTTATAGGATACCATAATATAAACAAAGTTGGAAGGTCATCCCCATCATCTCTATTGAAAAAACTATGAAGGCATCACAGAATAAAGCATAAACGATGCAGAGTATTATCTTCAGCTATCTTATCATTAGGAGACGTTTATCCTTTTGAAGCATAATCCTGTGTATTTATTTTTCTGTTCAGTTAAGTATACCATTGGTTTAATTCATGACTACAAAAGGTTAGACGAGGGATACCCATTTTCAACCCCTAGTTATATTGACCAGGTGACTGGGGAAAAAGTTTACAGTGTACACCCATTAAAAATATATAGTAAATTGCAGAAACAACTAGCTGTGTGCATGTTTTCTTTTGCAAATGAATAACATGATGGAAGCAATTTTTGGAACAAGGCCTGGGATGTATGGGAATTGATAAATCTAAAACTAAAATTTCAAAGCATAACTGCTATGCACAACATATTAATACCAAATGAATCCAATAAACTTCATTAAAAAACAAATTTGACATGGTGGAAAAAAGCTTCAATGATCAGGTGTCCACAGACCATCGACAAGTAACTAAACAAAAGAAGACCACGCCCTATTCACCTACTTCATATTCAAATGATGCTCGTTCTCTGAGTGAATTATGAGAGTAAATTTATCTTTTTAGCTCTCTGTTGCTCTTTTAGACCAACAAATATGAACATTCAACTTTAAAATGGTTGTCAATTGTAAAGTCAAAGTTAGAGCATCACCAACATAATTTGAAGTAATAACTCTTAGAAGATTTCTATATTATCCTAAATAACAATAAAGAAGGTCAGGAACTTAAGAGAACATATGATGAAGGATCCCTATACTTAGTAATGGGGAGGAGCCCTGGAACTTATGAGTTTCTGAGGATGGTTAAACCCAAGGTAGCACTTTCAGTTTCCACATGAATCAACAGTAATATACCTTTGTTTTGTAAATATGTAATCCACATCTACCAAAGAGTTCTTTAAAGTATAAATCAGATCTTGTAATGCTTCGATCTTCATTGTCGAGCACAAATCCTGAAAAGCAGGATACATCTAAAATATAAAGCCAACCACCACAGTCTTAATAATGCACAAGTGAAGTGCCTGAAAAATAAAAATAATACACAAGCAAATTAACCCAGGAAGAGACATGAATATATGTCTGTGTATGTGTGAGTTTATTATTGAAAAATAATATTTAATATTTTGATTTGGGTGTTTATGAGTGTCAAGTAACATTTTCTCAGAAGTTTCAAACAATGACTCAATCACAATAAGATTAAAAAAATTGTACAGATCTGAGAAATTGAAAGATATTATATAAATGGAAAGAGAGTATAAAAGTAAAGTCAGAAAATCAACAGCAAGACAACAAAATTTATATCTCTTACGCCACCCAACCCTCCAAGAGAACTTACAAGTCATTCCATAGCTAGCTCATGCAAAAAGATTTATTTCGGACTCAAAATAGGTTGAAAGTAATTTCAACTTATAATTCAATTAGATATAGGGTTTATCTTGACCTGATCTGTAAAAAATTACAAGTTAGCCAAACACTGCATAAATCCAATAAATGTTATTTTGCAGAACTGTCCTGATGTCACATTTTTCTATTTGTAAATTCAAAATTGTTCTTCTAACTATAAAAAGTGTATTCTACGGGGTTCCACCCTGACTCTCCATATCTGAAGAATTGCAGGGGAAGAATAAACAAGAAGTTGAAGACTTAAATTGGTGAGGTCTGAGGGTACATGTTTCCAAAAGGCTGGCCAAGCCGAAATTTCTATTAGCTCACAAAGTGCGCAAAAATATTCAGCAATAGTGGAAAGATAAATTAGCAAAAAGAGCATAATACCATTCCTTGCAGTATTCTCCTTCACGACAAAAAATCCCCCTGGTTTGAGGCCAACCTAGAAGTGACGTATAATTCAGTTCCATCAGAGCATGAACACAGAAGATACTTAGGAATGTTGGTTAGAGAGCATGCAAATAGCAACAATAGTAGTTCGCTCCCAGATATATATGCAGATTTCAAAAATTGAGGATTGGTTGTTGTTCAAGTTGGGCTATTGAGGGATTGCAATGTACTTCAATATCACAGTCTAGAATTCAGAATTAAGATTTTATGAGCTTTTCATCTCCCTTTCTATCAATATATACCCTTGTCCCTCAAAGAAATTCCAAAAAAAAAAAAATTCTCCCCCCCCTTTTTTATTTTCCTACACCAAATAGACTGGTAAGTCAAATAAAGCACAATTTACCTTTGCCCTCCTGAAAAATGACACAAAATCATCGTCTGTAAGATGACCAATGCACCACTGGATCCATATTACATCATATCTTTGAGTAGCTGGTGTAAAATCCTGAGACAAGAGAAACGAGAAATCTCAATACCATTAGCGAAGAATATAGCCAACAAGGTTTTAAAATTATGAAGGCTTAGACAATTTGAAATATATGCGAGATACTGCATTAACTTGGATGTTTCCACTTAAAACCATTTAATGTTTCATTGGAACAAAATATTTACTTATCTTTTGGGTTGGGTGGAAGGCAATGGAAAAAGGGAGTAAATCAATATAGAGCTCTAAGTCTACTTTAATAAATTAATAAGCAGGTGCTTGGATGTTCAATCTTGCATCTAATTGAGGATAAAAACTGACACCAAGTCCAATATTAGTAACTAACTCATCCATAAGAATGTAATTATGGGTCACTGACATAACTGCAGTGTTACGGAGATACCATTCCATTCAATAACAAGGAAATGTGTTGAGATGTCAAAGCTTCAAGATATAAAACACCAACAAATTAGATGATTGGTCTGACATTAACAGATACATTAGACATGCACATATTACATATAAAAAGAAATGCAGGGTTGTTTTGATTAGACATGCACATATTACGTATATAAGGAGAAAGAGCCATGTTTGGACTCAAATCTACATCATTTCATTAGAACCATTAGGCCAAACAAATGACTTCACCTTATGAGTTTTAAATTTCTAATGGACTTCTAAAGAAGAGACTCCCCGTCAGGAGAATAAGACAGTAAAAGCAGGGCTTACAAGAATAAACAATAGAAGTATTAAGAGTCAGAACTCTCGCATCTGGATTATGAGAAGTACAAATTGGGTCAAGACCAAGTAGAAGGGTCTCTAATTAATTACTTTCTCCATCAATAGGATCTTTTAAGATGAGAAATTTGAAAAGTGATTAGAATCCTGAATGGACAACCAGTGCTATATCCTGATTATTGGATGGGAGACGATTACGCAAAGATGAAAGATTATAATGGCCTCAAAGGCTTCAAGAGAAAAAAGAGAATATTACACACCCAGAATATTCTATCATAACCTCATATAAAAAGAATCATCTGCCCAAAAAGAGACTATTGGCTTGCAAGTGTCATAGCCCTAAAAGTAAAAGGGCATGCATGAGTTGTAGTGAGCATAGGGTTGGCATCCCACCCACCATGAAATAAACCGTACATGCCTGATGCCATATGAAATTGTTACTTATTAGAGGAAAACACCACAACCATTACCAAGGCAATGTTTTCAGACAACCAAATTCCAAAACCCTAAACCTTCCTCCCATTTTGGCCTATAGCACACCTCTCAAGTCTCAATAAAGTAGGAGATCTTATCTTCATCTCTCACACAGACCAAAGAAAATCACATAATCTTCCTTAACTTCTGGCACTACCTTTGGAATATGAGTTGTTATAAGAGCACGTGCCAGCTGCAAGTTACCAAAACTTCACAAAGCAATTCTCTTAGTAAACTTGTCTCTAACAATAAGATTTATGGTAGAAATTTACAACCACTAATTTGCTAATATATAGAGATCATTTGAGGGTATTCTATCCTTCTGCCACTCACTGGAAATGAACCTTTTGAAATGTTCTGGGGCCAGTCAGAGTGTCTCTAGTCCAAAAGGAACTTGTCAAAATATTTTCCAATCATTGAAAGTATTTTAATCACAAGAAAAGGGGTTGAATAAGGATACAAGAGCTACGTCAGAGAAACAGGGGGCCAAAGCTCTCTTGGAGAAGTGGTTGGAGTTCCAGCCCTGAAAGCCAAAAGCTATTGAAGCCCTACTCTTCCCTTGAACCTAGCTTTGTTACCATGTAAACAGATAAAAAAGGAAAGAGTAATCTAAATGAGATTCATTAACTTGCTAAGCTAGGTCCCCGTGTGTTTATTTATAATAATGAATTAGGTCAAGTACAAACCCAGCCCACTAATAATAAAAACTTATTTTTACATAGTTGTCACATATTCATATTATAATAACACTATCTACTTATCATTTTCTATTAATTGGTAAGATTAATCTGAACTAGGAATGGTAAAGATCCCACACCCTTATCTTAACCTAGCCATCACACACTCACTACTCTAACAAGTACTAATATGAGTGTTTGGCCAGTGTGTCCACTCCCAAAATTCTATGACATGATTTTTTGGCCAAACCAGAAAAGACATTGATGAAAGTGCTATTTTAGACAATACCACATCAATACATAAGTCTTTTTAAAAAATTTATTCCTTCTTTAGATTTTTTTGCAATTGGTGTTGGACTAGTGGAGATTTGGGATGAAGGTGGGGGCATGGCCAGCCCAACCACTATAGTGGTGGCGGTGAGGCAGGGATGGTGTCAGTCACAATGGTGGAGGTGGTGGTTGTGGGAGGTAGGGGACAGGAGCAATGCCATCCCTAATGGTGGTGGCCGCAGCAGGGATAATGGTAATTATGGTGTTGGTGGCAACAATGAAATAAAAGTAGACTCTACCATCATGTCAATGCAATTTTATATGTTGGTCAACACCTATAAAGACACAGTAAAATGTTTTTCTTTACTCAACAAAATCAGCTTCTCTTCTCATCCACAGCATGACCAAGCATGCTTAATGAGTGTTTTTAAGTAATTACTGCAAGATACCAATTGTTAGACCAAATGAAGTAAAAATAAATATTATGAGATATGCATCATTATATAATGATTTTCAGCTTGGCTGAAAGTTTGGCATCAATGAGGAATGTGATAAGGAAGTGTCGTTGTATGTTCCTGACATTATCTTCAAGGATACTCACTAGTTCAATGAAACCAACCAAGAAAATTCAATTTTAAAAGGAACATCATGGGAAAAAGCAAGAACTCAATCACTGGAACCATAATTAATATATCCAAAACAAATACTAAGTAAACCTGATTTTTACAGTCTAATAGAAGAAAATTACGATATTCACATTGAGGTAAAATCGACAACCAACAATTTACCTGAAGAGGCGCACAATAAAAATTACTAGCTTTGTGCATGTCTGAATCCATATGACTTCCAGGACCCAGTGTTTCCCGTGCAGCCTCTAAGAAATGTGACACTGGCTCAAGGAGGTCAACCTGAATTAATATCAAACAGGAGAAAATAAAAGAAGATATTAACTTTAAAGATCACTAGAACATCTAGCATGAATTAAAAATAATAAATCTCAAATAAATATGCAAAACGATTACAGTGACATATAATAGATATAGAGGCACATTCAAGACACCTTGATGATAACATATAGAAAAACTAGTTTATTGTATTTCAAAATAAGTTTATTTGATTTGATGCATTCTGCTGAGCCTCAATGCATTTTCAAGGAAAATTTTCTTTTATAATTCTTAACATTTTATTGTATTTCAAAATGAGCTTATAGCTCATATGGCACAGTCCTCAGAAACCATGTCTAATAGCTCATATGGCACAATGATGTTTGAGATCCCTTAAGGAATCTGGATATTAACTCAATTCCATATTAGAGAGGTCACTAGTGACTACAAATCCTTAGTATTAGAAATAATACAGCTGAACTTTTTATTTTTATTTTTTCAAAGATAAAGAATTTATTGAAGAGAAGAGATGAGCAATTAAAATCAGGGACCAAAAATTCTTCAAAATTAATATTACAGAATCATTAGCTCAAAAGAGCTTTCCAATCCCCTTTGTAAATCCACAATAGAAACTTCCTATATAAACCATTAGCTGAAACCCACAAGGAGGCCAAGAAATTAATTCTCACTGAAATAAGATGTGTATTATGTAGGAATAACTTCTGACTAAACACTATCACATTCCATTTACTGCCAAAAAATTTTGTGCTCCTTCTTTTGGCCAAAATCATGTATAGTTAAAAAAAACAAAACTTGCAGACTAGCTGGACACGCCCAGTCCTCCTGAAATAAAACAAATAACCTATTACAACACAGCTGGATTATATTAGGAGTGTAGCACTAGAAACATTTTAAAAAATATGCAACAGTTGATGAATCAAACAAGACACTTGGAGAATGACCTAGCCAGTTCAAAGATTTTATACATGTGAGGGAGATAAAACTGATATACCTCGTTGAAGTATCTAATAAGAAGGTTTTTGGTGACTCTGCCAATGCCAGAACCACAATCTGGAATTTTACAGATTGCTGATTAGATCTTTAATTGAAAAAAAAAAAACTATTTAAAGCACTTATGCCTAGAAATTCAACAAAAGCAGATAGCAAATGTATAGAAATTTTAAAAAATGCAATTCAAGATTAAAGGCTCAATATATCACATATCATTTAACTGAAACACTGGAAAAAAAAATACACCAAACTTACCATGAGTTGCTACCTTTATAATATATATACATAGAGAGAGAGATGTTGGCATTGCCACAAAGAGAACACACACACATACAATGATCCTTGTCAATATTACTGAAACAAATGAAAAACTAATGAACATCCCTAATTAATCAAACTGAATGTAGATTAGTATAACTTTAAATGTACACAATATTATCCAGTAGGAAGTTAGATTAATGATATTAACCAATACTATCAGTCTCAATGTTGAAAAATATATGGAATTACTCATAAGTAAGCTGACAGAGGGCAAAGGAACACAGAGGCAGAGAGAGGATACCAAGAACAACAATTGGTTGGTCGTTTACACCAGTGGGAAAACGTTCAGACAGGACGATTTTCAGGAAAGCCTCACTATCATTTATATCCGCTTCATCCACATTTGCAAATCCTCCCAATACCCCGTCCATTGATGCCTCCACACCCTACTCTAACAAATGAAAAATAAACTTAGAAGAAGTTAATGTTGCACTATAAAGTAAACCCAGAAAGCTTGTCACTACTAGTATTCATTATCCGTTCTTTCCTTCAACGATTACTTCGCATAGCTTCAACCAACTCAAAATCCCCCCCCCCCCCCCCCTTCCCCACATGTAAATGTTGGCCTTTCAATTTTGGGGCAGACAACAAGACATAGTGTAGACAGTTTCAATCAGAAATTAGAAGAGCAAGTGAATTTAACCTCTCATTTTCTCTTCCCATATTTGAAGATACTTTTAAGTATCAGTAAAAAAAACAAGTATACAAATAAGAATCGTAGGGCAAACAAGGTACCTCCCAATAGCCGACTCCGTGACGATACCACTCTGTCTTCTTGTCTGGATCACCCGCTTGTTCCCGCCACATGTCATCGGCGGTCTTGAATTCACGACCATCGGAATCTGAGCCGCCAATCTCCATACGGCTTTTCAGTTCAACTTCAGAGGGAAAGGAACAAAATTCCACCAACGCTTCTGGTTATTTGATGTCTCCACTCTCGCTCTCGATTTCTCAATTTTGAAAGCCGCGTTCATTGTTGGAAAAGAAATTTTCGATTTTTCAAAATATCTTTTATTTAATGGTACAAAACTTTAGTTCTTTATATTTGTTTTAATCTAATCTCATAAGTTATTTTATTTGTATTTCCGTTTAGTCCTTTAATTTAACAAAATGTGTTGAGCTTTTCTAATTAGTAATACAATTAAATTAAATCAATGTCAAAATGAGTTAGTATAATTCAAAAAGTCTTTACAAATTATACATATAGCACATTCTTTGGCATTAGTATTCATGTCGGTTCTTGGCCGTCATTTCTCTTAAAAGAAATCCCTTACCAATATCTGGATTCTAGAGCTATGGACAGGCGGATTCTACATTTGATCTAAATCTCTTTAGTTTGATGAATTAGAATTTTGACTTCAACCAAAATAGGATTAGCATTTAAGCTCAATTTATTTAACCCACTACAAATAAAAAATATATTGTACCAAAAGTTTAGAAAGAATGAATCTAATACAAAATTGTCCAATAATAATTTTAAATAGTATACTTACAATTGTGAATGCATTAATATATCTAGTTATAATGTAAGGATATAATTGTAATATTATTATTTTTTGAATTAATATTATTACAATTATATCTTTATATTATAATTGACTACACTGATACATTCAAAATTGTGAATGTATCAAAGATGACACTTATTAAATATCTAATTTTAATATCAAAAACTCATTTATTGTCCATAATTGATTAAAAATTGAATATTTAAAGACAAAAAACTAAAGATAAAATTTACTGAGACTATACAATATTAAACCTTTAATCAATCACAAAATAAGACTCCACAAAACTCTATTATTTTTCTCATTTAATTTTATAAAAATTATGATAATGCAAAAAAAGATGGAAAAAAAAAAAAAGGAGTGATATAGAATGTAAAAGATGATTACCTTTTTACCTTAACTTTTAGCACTATTTTTTTTTTTTTTTGCCTCCTTCTTCACTTGCTTCTAAGATTGCTTGAGAGAAAAAAGGCGATGAGAGAAAATCCCTAAAATGAAGTGAAAATATCCAAGAGGACTTGGGTGGCGTGAGAATGAGCAAAGAGAGAACAAGAAATCTAAAAATTAAGTTAAGATGCAAATGAAATTTTTAATGAGAGGAATGAATGTGTCTTGAATTGTGTGTTAAGTGGGAAATAAAAATCTAAAAAATTAAATAAAAAATAAAATGAAATGCAAATGAAATTAGATAAGAAGAAATGAGAGAGTGCTATGTGTGAAATGTGATAAAAAAAAAGAGAAATAAAATTTTAAAAAGTCAAATCAAATGCAAGTAAAATTAGATGAAGAGAAAGAAGAGAGTGTCATGTGTGAAATGTGAGAAAAAGAAAGAAATAAAACTCTATAAAATTAAATTAAAATAAAAAATGAGTGAAATTAGATGAAAAGAGTTAATGGAGCGTAATGTGTAAGGTGTGAGTTAATTGAAAAAAATCTAAAAAATTAAATAAATGAGATGGATTTAAAGTGGATTGTAGTTCATGGGTCATGGTGTTGGGTTAAAGAGCATCATTAATTTGAGTAGACTTTTGGATCCATAATCCATTTTAAATGGATCTCTCACATTTTCATTCCCTTAAGTCTATTTTAAATGAATCTCATTTTGTTTAGTTTCATTTTTGTCTTTTTAAACCCAATTTCGAGTAGATCCTTTTTATTTGTATTACTCTCTCTTTTTAATCTTTTCATTTGCACATGTTATCATTCTAATTAATTTTTTTCCTTTATTTTCATATGAATTCAAATTAATTCTTTGCATTTATTAGCTTTTAGCCTGGTTATTATTTCTCGTTTTTCTCTTCCTTATTATTATTATTATTCATTTTTCCTTTTTCTTTTTATTATCTTTTATAAATTTCATTATTTAATTAGCTATTTAGTATTTCCTTAGTTATTGCTATCTTTTAAAATTGTTCGTGCTTACAAGTGTTATAACAATGTAATGTCAAGTATGCTTGCTCGTCATAAGAATGAAGTGCATTATCTAAACTAAAAGGCACGTGGAAAATGTTGTAATTCCATCAAATACATTTGGTATAAATTAGTGAAAAATTAAATTAAAAATAAATTTATAAATAAATGACCGAAAAAAGTAATATTCAATGAATAAAGTAATAAATTAAAAATAAAAATAAATTAGAAATCAAAATAAGAATTAAAATCAACGAGGGAATTGATCAGTAATAGACTAAAACAGTGTTTTACTCCCGAATTAATACTCTTTTATTTTGTCACAAGTGTTGCCTCTAACGTTAAGCAATTACTGAAACTAATCCCTGATCATAAGGAGGGTCGTAAAAAAGACAACGATGAGCTAAAGTATCAGAGTGGTTGGAATGATAACAATCATAGATGAAGTCAAGTCAAGAATCCAAACAATTCAATCTTCTGAGAATAGTAAAACTCAGAAGACGCAACACAGAACTCAATAGGCCTGTGATTCCAATAAGGGACTGAGCCTGCAGATTTGGGAAAAGATCATGAGAAAGAGAGGCTCTGAAGGGAGCTCACTTAAAGCTTGGTGGCAAGAAATAGCCTTCAAGCACTGTGTTCAAGTTTGAGCAAAGAGAAGCAGAAAATGGCATCAGAACTTGCAAGAAATGCTCAAGAGCTTGCAGACATGGAAGAGTTCATTTCTGATTTGAAAGCTTAGAATGAGATGCTGTTCGAGAAGGTGAAAGCTACTAGCTTAGAACATGAGAAAAGGAATAGTACCTATGGAGTGGAAATTATGCAAGGTAACTTCTGTTGATTTATTTTTGGAAAAATTAGATTTTCAGTCCTTATATCTTTATTCAATTATTGAATTGGTCCCTATAATTTAGAAGTTTGTAATTGAGTCATTACAGTTTACAAATGTGTTAATTTAGTCCATACTATTAAAATTCTTATAATATTCTATTAAATTTTGCTAATATAATTAATTATAAATATGCATATGATTTATATTAATAAAAGAGATAAAAATAGATAATGAGGTAAAATTAACTCACATATATAGGAAAACATTGACAAAAATAAAATGATAGGGACTAAATTAAATTTTTTTAAGTTTTTAAGAACTTAATTACCAATTTTTTTAAAAAATTATAAGACCAAATTATAAATAAAATAAAATTATAAATACCAGAAGTATAATTCTACTTTTTTTAATAAGAGTAAATTAAATAACTTTCTTTGAGATTTGACTCAATTAAACTTGGTGCTCCTCTTCTTTTTAAAATATCATCTATCTGATCTTATATTTGATACATATTGCATAAATCTCTAATTCTAAGTTACTTTATCACTTCTCATTAATAATGTTTATTTTTTACACTATATATATTCCTTCAAAACATGAAATTACTTAGCAGCATTTGCAAATACATTAAGAACAAAATCTTAGTTTGTGTTTAAGCTTAAAATCAATTTAGTCATATTTACAATAATATTAATCAAATTAAGAATATAATTGCTGAATACTGTTTAGGAAGTTAATATTATTGACAAAAAGTGACTGTAAAGAAAGGTTTATAAAATATAAATTCACGCAAGTTGATTGACATTTCTGAAACAAAAAATCAAAGTAATTAGTGAGAACTTAAATGGGGTGAGTGTAACTGACTATTTTTATAAATATATTAATATGGTCTAACATAGGTTATATTATTTTATAATTTTTTACACTATGGCCAAAATACCCTAAAAAACTTTTGGGGCAATTCTCTTCAAGAGCAATTTTAATCGTATATTTTCTCACATTGATGAATGTATTACTCTTAGAGTGCCCCTTAATGAAGTGAACTAAAGTTCACAGGAAGAAAAAGTATCTCCTCTTACTAACTATACTAATCTCTTTAGGTAGACTATTTTAAATCTGGATTAATGCGAATGTTAAATTAATTGTGATATTGGTTAGGCCCATACATGAACATGTGATTGTGTTATTGGCCATGACCCATTGGCACCTGGATCATTCGTGTACTATGAGTCAGCATGTGGACCAGGGGATTGGCTTTGTCCAGGACAAGGTTGCTTAATTGCTTAATGGTTAACACTAACAAATATACGTACCTACTCTTCTCACACTCTGATGTTGTCAATATGAGCTAAACATTTTGGACTAGTTTAGTTGGCAAAAGGGTCTGATGAAAAGGGAATAAAAATGAGAAAGGAAAAGTAAAAGGGTAACTAACGTGAACATGTTTGGTTGCACTTATTTCTATTTTTGTTTGGTGAGAGAAATCAGTGAGACAGAAAGGAGAGAGAAGGAAGTTACCGTACCTTTTGGAAAAAAAGAAAAAAAAGAAGAGAGACATTGTACGTTTCACCATGTCTCCCTGTCTAGTATCGAATAACTGGATTGGCTTCCACATTTGCTCTTCGGTTTCTCCCACTCTGGTTCCTTGTGTTGCCCTGGTCTCCAGAAGTGGCAGCATCTTTGCCAATGTTGCTCACAAAAGGCAGATCGAAAAACTGGTGACGTGAATTCCTTCTCATTTAAGAAACACCAATACGATTGGAGTATCGAATATAATACAATACGATATATAAAATATATTAATTTTAAAAAATTTAAAATATATGTACATATTTATTTGTACATGTATATATATATATATATTAACAAATAAAATTAATATTAAAAAAATTATATAAAATATTATAAAAATATTAAAATAAAAGATAAAATAATAAAATAATACACAACTAATAAAAGAGATATCAAATTATTATTTTAATATTTTTTAAAATATATTCTAACAAAAAAATTTTAATATTTATTCAAATGTATTGTATCAAATATTATATTTGATATATATTTAATACGAATATGTCTCCCAATTTAAAAGGTATCCGTACTTCTCAAACTGATTGTAGGATTCTGGTAAGTATCAGAACCTGTAGAACATATATAGGCGTGGTGAGTTAGTTGTATTTGTGGCTAAATTGTTGGGGTTTGGGCACCGAAAGCCGCTGAGCCTTCTTTCTCCGCATTTTGCGTTGGTCAAAGCTAGAAAGACAGACCCATGCTAGAGGAAGGATGGGAACATGTAATAAAGCATAGTAGAGAAAATGACATCATGAATAGCGGAGGACAAGGGAACACTGACGCGTTCTGTTTAGTCATTCTTGGCCAGGGGTATTTTCGACAACAGCTTAGCTTTCCCGGGAAACTAGCATGATTCCATCAATTTTTGGGTGGAAACCGGATTGCATGTATGGGAGAGTTATTTACTGAGGTTAAAGGAGTCCATCAGGCATTTTTAAACCAAATATGGGAGTAGGAATCCTTTTTCCACTCCCTCTGGCATATTCATGAACCAAACGACACGTGTGGATTGGTTTAGGGTCAACAGTTTGCTTAACCCTAAAAATAAATGGGTCAACCTAATAAAAAGACATCTTATTTTCAAATAGGGATTTTCACTTGGCCACAAGGCTTTAAGACTGATCCAAGCTTGTTAGGCCAAACCATATAGTTTTTTTGGATAAAATTCTATGAAATTGAACGACAAAATTGGGTAAAAAAAAAAAATTATATTATTATGACAACTTTCTGTTTGTGTATGAGTGTACTTGAGAGCTTCAACTCAAGTGGCACCTCCCGTCTAGTGTTAGGGACGCATAATGCAATTGGCTTTGATTTCTCCCTCACGCCTCTCTCTACTCCCAACTCCCTAAAAACTTATTAGATGCTCTTAAAATTTCATGTCATCTATACATTACCCAACAAAATGGAGCTAAGTTTTCATATAATGTTGCAGTGAAGTGCTATAATGGAATTTAATTATTGAACAGTGTATAAATGACCTAGAACTCCAAGTGTAGGTCAAAATTTCCCATTTTAAGTCTTGTGCCTCCAATGAACCCAACTAACTAATACACGTAGATATACCAAATTATTAACTCCTTTCAAGTTTTTACAATATATGTTTTTATACAGGTATATAAAAAAAAAAAAAGTAAGGGTTTACCCTGTAAAATCAACCCTTTTAAGTCTCTAGGGACTTGGTGTAGCTAAGAAATTAGTATCCCATTATTAAATATGGCTTTTGCGCCTATCCTTTATAGCCCTATAGCTATTTAACATTAGACTAGCTATAATTTACAGCTCATGTTATATATTTGTGGATGGTAATTTGGGTTATGAAATATATACATCCAAAAGCACACTCTTATTATTTTAAGGTGTATTTATGTATTCAGATGTTTTATGAGATAATTATAATTTGATATTTATAATCTATTTATTTCTTTTGATATAACCTTGCAAGACTATAACAAAGTATATTAAGAATAACTCCAGAAGTCATCTGATGTATACCGATCCTTAAAGAAGAAATTAAAAGGAAAACAAGATGAGAATTCAAAAATTCAAGCAACAGCTGAAGGAAATGGAGGTGGAAGTCCAGTCAAGCATTAATAGGATACGTGACTTCAAGGAACAAATGGTAACTATTGATGAAGAAACAAACAACATCAAAGAGGACATTTCAACTTCAGAGCATATACTTGAATCTCTCATCATGAAAATCTTGAAACATAGTAGAAGAAAATTGGATGATAAATCTAAAGCTTAGGATGTGTTCGATCGGTAAAGGCAGAAGTCTAAATTACAAGGAATAGAAATAGACAATGTAAGTATTCATCATCCTTTACAACATGTAATATTCACTCCTTGTCAAAAGTAAATACTACAAAGGATTCAGTTGGGGAGAAAGAGAGCAAAGAATGGGTTTAAATGGAATCCACTTGAATGAGCCTACTTTCTCTTTTCATATATTGATATCTTATAATTGATAGATGATAAGATATAAAAGAATAAAAGAAGAGAAAATCATGTAGGCTAAGAAAACAGGTTAAAGTAATTTGGAATTTTTCATGTTCTTTTTCCTCGTGTTCCTACCATATTAAAGAGATATATACACAACGTAAGTGGTATCTTATCTCACTTTAATATATGAGACTCATTTAAATAGTAAATCTCATTTATTCTATATATGTCTTAATCCAATATGATAAGAATATGAAAAGAAAGAACATGAAAGAATTCAAATTTTGGATTAAAGTAGATTACTGACCTTGCACATGCTTATAAACATAAGATAGCCTAATTTTTATTACGTTGAGATATATAAGCCTAAACTTTTCCTTTTTTTTTTTCTCATACTTTTTGCATGATCCACCTATTAGTTTTAAACTTAAAATATCAAATCTATGAGATCTTTATCATGTTCAATGGTTGTAAAATGTGCCAGTAATATGGAGGCAAGTGTGGCAATGTATTTATTATGCCTAATTTTTACAAGATTGACATATAAACATTAAAACATAATAAAAATTATTACTAAATTTTAAAATATAACAAAATATTCCTTAATTACCAAACACTAAACAATGCTTTCTAGGAGTGTTTTATCACATTTTACAGTTTAGATAGATTGTTATATTTTACAATATAGATTAATTTTGTGACTAAGTCATAGTTTAATTAAGAAGACAAAATATATTTTCCCTTCAAGCTACGTTTGGTATGTAGGTGTCCTAACATTTACAACTCTTAAATTTTAAAATTTAAATTTTTAATAAGTTTTATACACAAATATCTTATAAATAAGCTTTCAAACACAAAGAAAAAGAAAAGAAGAAATTTTAAATTTTCCATGTCCCAAATAGCATCTAAGTTATATTTATTTCACAAGAACTCTATCGTTATAAAGAATATATCATTCTCCACCTTGCCACATCATTTAGACTTAAGATTCTTACGAATATTAGTACATTGCCCCATTGCAGCAAGTCCAATTATGCAGCAAAGATTTCTTATGATATTTTGCCCATAATAAAACAAGGCCTAAAATGTATATCCCATTAGGGGACTACATACTTAGGATCATTAACTTAAGTAGCATATAATAAATAATTAATTAATTAATTTGTAAAAATATATAAAAATTTTATATGTAAGTTGAATATACCTTAATTATATTACTTTATATATATTTTGTAAATAAATATATAATTTTTAAATTAAATTATACACTTTTTAATATTATTATTAAATAATTATATGTTTGTTATGTATTAATTAAAAAGTTTAATAAAAAAAATATAATTAACTATACTTAAGTCTAATTAAAAAAATTACGATGCCAATTCATTTTTATTGTTTGTAAATTGACACTTAAATCATTTTTTTTGGACCAAAAATGATATTTATTAATTCAAGTGTTATTTTCTAAAAAAGAATTAATTAGTTATGAAATTGACATTGACTTAAATGGTATTATCACAATCGTATATTAGAATTTAAAGCAAAAATAACTGTATAATTTTTAAATTAAATTATAAATTTTTTATGCATTATTAATTAATCATATATTAATTGAGAACTTTGATGATTAATTATAACTAAGTTTAGTAGAAAAAACTACAGTGCTTATTTTTTAAAAATTTGACGCCTAAATCAAATTGTATAATTCAAGTGTTACTTTTTTAAAAAGAGAAATAATTAGCCAACAAATTGACGCTGCTTTAAATCATTTTGTAATCATCATATACTAAATTTTAAGACACAATTGTTCAAAATATCGACGATAATAATTTTCCAATTCACTAAATTGAATTTCAGCACTAGAGTAATATAAATATTTCGGTTTGGGCTCTCGAGAGGGTCGTTGAAGGCTCCTCGCCTTTTTCAACGGAGGTGGGTTTGCAAGAGTCCTCAGTCTCTGAGTGAAGTTAATGGGATATCAACTTAGGCACCAGTTTTCGCTGTTTGATATTGGGTTCAGTTCTGGCAGCAAAGCGAGGAAAAGATTGAGCTTTCTCTTTTCTAGCTTCGGGTTTGCAAGGTGAATCTCTTTTGTTCTCATCCTATACCTAAATTGTTTTAAGGAAAATGTCCAGTTACGGGGTGAAATGATATGGTTCCATACATGCTTTCAATCTTTAATTTGCTTCGGTTTATTATACTCTTTCCGAGTTCAATGAGGATGGGATGTAACTGTATGAGGGAATCTGTGAATGATCTGGTCAAAGAAATTTGCTGTGTGCTCTAACCAAATCACTATAATTATTCCTATTGGGCATTTCCTAGTCTGATGTGACCAAATTTATTTTGTTTTTAATGAGGTATGCAAAAAGTTCGTGCAGTATGGTTCTCTTGATGGGGCTTTTGTTTTCTTTTCCTAAAACATATGGCTGTCTTGATTCTGTGTGGCTTAGATACTAACAATCGCAAGTGTATTACGTGTAACCAGAATGCTTTTCTGTCTTAATTCAAGGAGAATTCGTAGTTCTTGGACATTTGTTAGATAATTTTTTTTTTAACGGATTCTTGCCATAGGGCCATTGAATGTAAGTATTGTGCTTGATTGGGGTGTTTGTTCTGTGGCTATTTGATTGATATTCGCTTGAGTTCTTTTACCCTAATAAAAACAATTTTGTTTGTTTTTCATAAGTTGCTTTTATGTAATACGATTAGCTGTTCTCTAGGCTTGATTTGATTTGGAACACATTTTCTTCACAGCAAATTTTAAATTTCTAATAGGGTTATATATGAAAATATGTGGTCTGCTCTGTTTTTCATAGGAATCTGTAAATATTATTGGATTTAAGTGTGGCATTAGCAATATTATAAGCCATATGGTTTTTGCTTGAAGCCTCATAGGTGGCTGCTTTTTTTTTTTTTCCTTTTTTCAGTGGGAAAAAAGTTATTTGATTTTTGGCTTGATTATCATATGAAAGTCTCCCATTTTTAGCATTTTTTATTTTTGCCGTTGTCCATCACTTTTAAATAATGCGTGTAATTCATTTTTTAACTATTTGATTTATTGGGCATTGAGAGTTGTCATTATTGCTTATTTGGGAAATTGAGTCCTTTGATGCTAATTTTATTTACAAGTGATGAATGTGAAAAACATAGCTGCTAGGTTCTTATTGGAATTGGATTATTTATACTCAGGACTATCATCTATAGTATTATACATATCTTGGGAAGTTTTTGGTGTTTTTGTTCCTCTTTCTCTGTCTTGAAATCCTGAAGTTAGCGATAACGATTAGTTATTTGATCGTTTTTCTCTTTTCACCTCCTAAAAATTAAGAGATTGCAGATAATAGGTAGTTATTTCATATCTGTTTTCAATTTAAGAGATTAATTATAATTAATAAACCCATTATTCCAATTTGTAGAATTTATAACTATTTCTTAATGATTTTAGTATAGAGTACAGATGGAGTTTCATGCAGATATTCTAGTCTTTTTTTATTGATAATGTGGGTTTTCATAGTTCAATCTCAGCTCTATGATATGCACGATGAAAATAACAAATCAATTATATGTAATCAAACACCAATTTTTAAAGGTTTGCTCCTAGCTCTGTTCTTGTAAGCTATAAATCATCTTCCATTACCTTGTTCTGGTTTGGCTAACTTTATTATATGCTTTTCTTTTGTAAACTTCTGATTGGAGTGACTGCTTTTAAGTCTGAGTTCTTATGTCACCGATTAATTGGTTTTTTTCAAATACTTTTATTCATAGGATTGTTTTTTTCCTTTTGAGTGTGTCCGTAGCAGATATTTTAAGTCAAAATGACCAGGTTTTTAGCCATTTATAACATGCTTTTGACAAAGATAATCACTTTGTTTCTGTGGACTTTATTTTGGTTTGAGTTTGGGCTTTACACTGTAGCTGCGTTTGTTCCTTTATGGCATGTTTTTTTTTTGGCTCTATATATGTTTGCTTATGAGCTGGCCATACTGTACATTGTGCTATGTTCAATTTTCAGATATTTTGGACTTACTTGGAATGTCTTTTTTCGCTGGTTTTATTGCTGTTTTCTTGCCTATTTTAATCTTTTCTTTGGGCAAAACTACTAAATATTGGCAGGCTGTTCTCAAAGGTTCCTTTGAAGTAGAATTTTGCTGTTCCTTTGTCACTGTCATAGTCTAATGGTTCAATTACCATTACCCCGCCTTGAGATCATCTAGATGACACTAGTCCATACTTGTCTGGATATTACACTTCACTCCATATGACTAATTTTACTAACAATATATAATTATTCTAACAGAATATTCTATTGAACTATTGCTAAACTTGAGCTAGATAAAAACATTTGATTTATTGGATTTAATTTTTTAGTTATTTTATTTTAAAAAAATTAGGGTGTGTAACAGACAAATAAAAAAACTAATAGTTTTGGCCAGATCAGAAGGTCCACATGAAAAGCCTTGCTGTACATCTTGAAGTATTATTGTTTGTATTAGTTTTCTTGCTCCCTTTTCAGTGTCTCAGTATCACCTTGTGGTCGTTATATTACTTGTATAGCCTACTATTCTTTTGGATCAACACCTTGTTGTGTTATCAGGATTTATAATGATTTCTTATGATTGTGATTGGCGAGTTCTAGTCCAGTTTCTACTTGTTAGTTTTCAATTGCATTAAGAGTTTATTTAGCCAAAAAAAAACAGTGCAAAAGATGGACAGAGTGACGCCTGAAATGGAAGATGTTATGCAACTTGCCTTAATCCAGGGGCTTCTAGCTAGGCGTTTTGCTGGGCCTTTTTGGAGATGGATAGAGTTAATGACCAGGACCTTGAGGCTCTTTCAGAACTGTGTATTAGTTTGTCCTTGGCTACAACTATCTTCAGATTTTAGTTTTAGACACTTAGCATTACCAGCAACTGTTAAGATATTCAAATTCACTCCTCTTGATAAACAGAAGGACAAAACTTAGGTGTTGTTCTTTAGTGTTTATTGTTAGGATTTCCAACGAAAACATGAAAAGTAAATGTGTTTTACAGCTTAGCACCACATGACTAGGTTTTTGAAAAAAAGTTCCTCCACATGTTATGATTTTATTAGATAACCTGGTAGCAAACGCCTAAGTAATTTTATCTATGTTTTCTCTTAGAATAAAAAGCTGAACATGCTGCTCGTTCTTTTGGGTCTCTGCAAATATGAAAGCTAAATATCTGCACCAAAAGAGCTAATGATAACACATAATTTCAATTTAAGATTTGGGGCACCTTTTGATTTGATCATTTTTTTTTTAAATCAACTTTGCTGTTCTAAATGCACTTTCATGACAAACATCATGGTTGTGATTGAATGCTTAGATGTTTTCTGTTTTGTTAGTCACTGTTGATGCAAACACATTTTGTTATTTGTTATGTCAACTTGCTGGGTTTTCTTGTTTTGGAAAATTTGGCTGTGTACTACACTTGAATTTAAGCCTGTTGTATAAATTTTCAGTACAAAAGTTATTTCAAGTTTTAAACCTTCTGTTGTGTGAAGCGTGAATGGTTGCCATATTGCCCTGGTGATTTAGCTTTTCAACTTGGTGGTGAAACTACTGGTGAAGATCATTGGCCTCTTGGGATATAGAGGAAGATTGAATGTTTGCACTCCCCATTCGCCTTTGTCTTTAAAAAAACTGGCTCCTCCAGATTGTAAATTGATGTATCCGGCATTATCCTCAGATTGAGACCCTGGTCATGGTGCGTTACTTTCTAAGGCCTTTTTTTCTATAGACAATAAACATAAATCTGGTGTCTCTGGACTCCATTAAGTCTCATGTCTGCATTCCTTGGTAGAACTCACTCTTTGCTTAAAATGGCAGAAGTGCTACAAAGTTGAAGGTTATTCCTTTGGACATATGAACAAGGGAGGGATACAAATAGAGCAGTATTTAGGTTGAGCAGCTATGTCAATAATAAGCAGACCCAATCCTGTTGATTTACGAGTCACAAAAGATATATTTGTTTCGGCTATTCGCTTTGCCACATCCATTGAGGTTCCGTGTCCACCATTTGGGGATGAGCTTCGAACTTCTGCTCAAGAGCAAGTTGAGTACATGTTAGGAGCGGATGAAGACACTGCAATGGTTATGGCTGACGATGAGGTGAGATCTGCAATAAGAATGGGTGTTTCCAAGATTTTTTGTTTATTTGAAATGGATCTGGCTTCTTTGCTCTTAGACACTAACCTGGAGTCTGAGGCTGCACATAAGAGGATATTGCAGAGAGTAGCCGATCTTGAATGGATGTGTAATGTACTCCCGAAGATGGATTCAATGAAGAATTTTGTTTCAAACTGGGTTGCAATGTCTAATAAAATATTGCAGGTGATTGAAGACAAGAAGCTTGACCATGTCATGTGGGGCCTGAAAGCAAAGCTGATAGAAGTAACTGGGAAAGTTCTTGAAGCAGTTGGTTATGGTAGTGTGATTCTTCCAGCTCTATGCCGGGTTCAGTTGCTAAAGACATGGCTTCCATATTTTCGGAAGATGAAGCCAATACTAGACTCAAAGGCCATTGAGGAGATAGGCTTTCCTTACAAGATGGATGAAGACATGTGCCAGAGCATTGAGGGGTCAATTGTTTCGTTGGTACTGACGTTGCCGTCAAATGATCAAGCAGACATTCTGGCAGACTGGATCAAAAGCCAGGAGGTTCAATATCCTGACTTGAGCGAGGCTTTTGAGGTATGGTGTTATAGAACCAAGTCTGCTAAGAGGAGATTCATGGAAGGTTTAGACGACCACGGAGAAGCCAGCATTTGATTTTGGCTTCAAAGTTTAAACCTTTTTCAGTTTTTTGGTTCATTGCTTTAGCTTCATTTCCAGATATTGAACTAACCAATGGTCTTAATATAAGCATACCTGAACTTCCATACAGTGGCAGGATCTCCTACTCTGTGGTTCACAATTTTTTCGTACAATGAAATCAAAAAATATATATATAATATGTGGACCATTAGATCTTGCAGTACTGCAGAATCTGCAGTGCTGTAGGAGATTATTGCTCCAGTGTATGGATACTACAGTGACTCACCCAAGTCATATTGGTTCAGAATGTAATTCAGGACGTTCACTCTTTTTATTATAGAATTCATGGCATTATATTATTGATTCTGCAGATGCACGCGTCTAATAAAATGCTAAGAAAGCATAAAGTAGATCTTAAATATGATGTGATTTATTGTTACAACAATTATGCAACAATTATTTTGAAATGTTAAAATTATGCGAGTACAACTACAATAGCATGGATTTTTGCTACGTAGAAGTATAATTTAAATTAAATTATAAATTTTTATAATAATGAAATAAGATTAATTATAGAAGTGTTTTTCCAAATAATTACACAATAGGATCGTTCTTACATTTTGTATTACAACAATTATATTATTTAAAAGCAGATTCTGTAATTAGTTATTCTTTTAAAAAATGTAAGTGTCAACTTGATGTCACCCATTAATTTGTTTAATTTGAAATTACAATGCTAGTTTAAATGGAACTGAAGTTAAACTAATCAATGGATTGTAAGATTAATCATTTGCGGCTTATAAACTCTTAAAGAGAAAAATGTTATGTTGATTTATCATTTATTATTGACTTATTATTTTATTTTTTATTTTACTTTTTAAAATAATTTTTTACTTTAAAAAATAAAATAAATGACAAATTAAAACGATAATTTAATAAACGTAAAATAATATTCTTTTTCCAAACTCTAAAATAAAAGATAACTCTATAATAACTCCTATGAGATTGGTGGGAAATAGATCCCTAACCCTATAGAAACCATAGGGGATCTACTTTTTAAAGTAAAATTGGTCCTTAATGCAGGATTTTTTAAAAATAAAATTATATGTTTTGAAAATAAATTATATAAAATATATTAATATTTTAAATCTTTTTTATGTAAAATGGTATCCTATTAGAGAAGAATTTAAATAATTTTTAATAACTTATAGTATACTTTACATATTTGACAGCCTATTTGTTTAACAAAATATTATTTTGTATAAAAAAATTAAAATATTAATATAATTTTTTAATAATAATTTTTTATTATATATAATTTTAAAATATCTTACATTTATGACCACTGGATGATTATCCAATGGTTCCAATTTTATAGCAGAAAGTTGATCGCCTGGGGCTACGGGGATCTATTTCCCGATTAAGCGAATGGTTGCCACTGTCCTACAAACCTACCAAAATTTTCATGCAGAGGTTTATGACTCATGATAATGGTCTATCTTTAGATTGGAAGGATTTGAATTTTAATATTATTTATAGTCAAATTAAAAGAAAAAAAAGACTCGACCATCTATTTTATTTTATTTTTAATCTACCTTCTCTATTTTTGAAATATATGCAAATGTTATTTGTATTTTTAAAATAAGCTATACAAATCTTCAATTTAGAGAAATTACAAAGTTATCGCTAACATTAAATTATAAACTTTTTATTGTATATTTTAAAATATCAAAATATCCCTAAACGGATTTTTCTTTGTTTTAATTTTTTTTCAAATAAACTATACATTTCCATTTTAGAAAATAACAACAAAATTCATTACTTTATTTGATAAACATAATAATTTAATCCACACTAACTTACTATCACAGAAGTATTAAATTAATTTGAAAATCTTTTGAGCTTTTTAAAGGGTGATAATATTAAAATTAACATAATAACTATGTAAATGATGTTTATAGAATATTACTGTAATAAACTTCTTTTTTATTATTTTCTAAATTAGACATATGTATATGTTTTATTTTACAAAATAATTAATCATTATAGGCTTTAAAAGTATACAAAAATTCATTTAAGAGCATTTTGAGATTTTCGAATATATAGCAGTGTTATCCACTGACCATTAAGAATCATGTTAAGTTTTATTTAAATTGAAGTTATGTGTAGCTTACTTCAGGATTACAAGGATTTATGTTGGTTTTAAAAGTAGAGAAGAAACCTACAAAAGATCATGAAAATAGAAAAGAAGTTGAAGTATTTTACTTCCCAAAAAAAAAAAAAAAGTTCCTCATTGGCATTGCTTTTCAACTTTGATTCGATGGTATAAAAACCATAAAATCTACATAAGGAACATTACTTACTGGTCATCAGCATTAAGCATTGTAATTTGACTCTTCAGAGCATCAAATCAAAGAAAATTCTATTAGTTTTCTGATGAATTACAGCTACATTCTGCTGGCTTAACTTGGCTGCGGACAACATCAACTGCTTGAATATAAGCACTTGAAAATGTCGAGAGTGACTGGAAGACATGGGGAAGTCTAGTTTTGAGGTTGTTTATAGTCATAACCTTGCTCACCTGTACAGCATTCAAATATTTAACCTTCTCATTTTCCATGTGCTTCTTTAAGGCTTCAGTTTTGGTACGTTTGATCGATAAAGGATGACTGGGACTCATATTGACAGGTATATCTCCAGCATCAAAGCTCCACTCAATTTTTTTCTCCATCTCTGCCAGAGAGTACTGTTCCTTTTGCAGTTTTCTCTCGAGTTTTTCCACCTTTTTCTGCAGGTTATGTTCCTCGGCTTGCTGTGCAATTATGCAACTGACAGACGATAAAAGGCTTTTTATTGCTTCAGAGGCCTCCTGTGACCACATCAGAGCACCAGAAAATTATATATTGTACTATTCACAAGGACTAAATCCACATACACACACGTATACATGAGATAAATCAACCAGTCATAAATGTGTAATAAATATATATTTTTTCAAAAATTTTGACGAAAACGGTTTTGCACTAGTCAACCATTAATTTGTATATGTGTGTGTGTGTGTGTGTACGGAGAGACTAAATTTAATTAGAAAGAGAAGGTGCATCTTGTTGCAGGATAAGATATCCTCAAGCCAGAAAATTTCAAAACAGAACAAAGTTACCAAATCCCTATCATGCTTGGTAGTGTAAACGAGGATTTTAGTCTCTTAGATCAGAACACAATTCCATCCCGTGATGGACTTAAAGGCCAAGATATACTCTTTCAATTAATGTTCTACCCATACTCAAGTTTGATTCTTCAATACAATAAGAAATGCAAAAATTATTGTCATGTATTAGAACCCTAGGCTTTCTTTCAATTTCTTGTGGCTTTCATTGCCCTTTTTCTTGCCAGTGGCCTTCATTGCCAGTAGGACACCCTCATTCATTTACCAATTGATCCAAAACACCCAAGGAATCACCATTAAGCTCACTGAGGTTCATTTTCAAGTCAACTGGAGCTTCACCGGCCTCCACATGTGCTGCCATGCACCACCTCAACATTAGAGGCACAGACACCACACGCCAGTGTGTGACACTTTTTCTGGCAGCTGTCCACCCAGATCATGTTCTTGGTCACCACAAAGGCTACTAGATTTCCTTCTGACCTGTTTAGGCTCTGCCAGTGGTGTTTCCCTTTACCCACGGTTATGTTCTCTATTCTGTTTTCTGTTTTACTTATCTGCCGTGCTCTTTGCTGTTAGATTGTAATCTTCTACCATTTAATTATATGTCTAAATCCTTCATAACCAGTAACACATCTTAAAAAACCATGATTGGCAACCATTCCACTTCAACAAGTTGCAAAATATTCAGGTATCATATGGGTTGAACAAAAGGAATGTTTTGAAATGGCCTCAACTGGTTCACACTTTCCCAAAGGGATGAGGCAAATTATCTCATTTTCTGAGTACTGGTACTAAACTAGACAATCCCAAATACGATACCTAGGATGAAGAGGGCTGTATAGTAACGTCTTAATTATGGAACTATGTCACTAGAGATCAGTTATACATGCATGTTTGAGTTCAGCTAAGGAGATATGGGATACAGTTAGAAAAACCTACTCTAATGAGATGCATCACACACTCATGATTTTAAGACCGAAATATCCAACACCAAATAGGGAGATCAGTCAGTCAATAAGTACTCTAATTTGTTGAAAGGCTTTTGGCAAGAGATGGACTAACAATGCATTCAGATGAAGTGCAGTGAGGATGCAGCTATACTTCAAAGTTTGTAGAGAATTTATAAGTTTCTGACAGGATTGAACATCGAGTTTGATGCTCTGAGAGTCCAAATAATTTGAGGGGAGGAGTTACCCTTGAATGAGGCAATTGCTATTGTGCTGGCTAAGGAAGGACAAAGGGGAGTAAAGAGTGAAGCCCAAATAATTTAGAGCCCTGCTTTAGTAACCAAAGATACTGTGCAATGTTCTGATGAATTCAAGGAGCAAACTAAACGATCAAAACAATCTAACAAAGACTCCTTATGGTGTACCTACTATAAGATCACTAAAACACTTTGGAGAAGTGTTGGAAGTTCCTCGATAAGTCTCAACCCTAGAAGAAGGGGCAATGGCAGGCTGATAACAGCTACAAATTTTGACAGTGAGGAAAACTCCACCTTTGCTGATTTCAATAAGGAGGAGATTAATAAGTTAAGGAGCCTATTGGAGGTAGTGGAAAAAACCTCTTCCTGAGTCATCGATGCAAGAGTCACTAACCATATACTCATTCCTCACAAAACTTCATCTCATATATTCTCTGCCCTAGGTACAGAAAAATCACCATAGCTGATGGATGAGTCACAACTGTGGCTAGTCAAGGAGATGCTTGTTTAAGTGACTGTCTTACACTGAATATTCTTCATGTTCTAAAACTTTACACCAATCTTATTTCAATCTAGAAATTCATAACCGATCCTCTGCTGCAGTGTGACCTTTAACCCTACTCACTGTTTTTCAAAAACAAGGCATGAAGAGTATGATTGGATATGCTAGGGAGAATGATATCTTATATTATCTCGAAGAGCATAATAGAAAGAGTTGAGTTCAGAATTTGCCACTTTGTTCTTTCCATTTAGAATCATTCAAATCCAATAAAGATAAGATTTGGCTTCTTTTCCTATCTAAAATAAAAGATATTCCCTATCTAAAGCATGCTTTTTTTCCGATTTAAAATAAAAGATATTCCCTATACCTTAATTCATATTGATATCGGGGGTCCTTCTACTATTTCTAATAGGTCATGTTTGGTTGGTGGCATCAGAGAGATGGAATGGGAATGTCAGGCCTATTCATTCCTTTCCCATGTTTGGTATGCTTCCTTGGGCTTCATTCTCTTTCTTGAGGCTTATGACATTCCCTTAAGTAAAGCAATCTGCATTACCTAGCTGGGGTGATGGATTTGTCTGGTCTCCTGAGAATAAATTTTGTGAGACAAAAATACCCCTGCTAGGGTTGATCTAATCCAAGAAGGACCCTGACGTCGTGCATCCAGCCACTGTGGTGTCTTCATCGTAATGTGTCATCTTCAACAAAGAAGCAAAATGAGGAATGATCAAAGCTAGGAAGAAGGACCCAAAGTCGCACATCCGGTCACTATGTTGCCCTTCCTCAAGTGATTTCGACTATCCCTTCATCATAATGCATCGTCTTCGGCGAAGAAGAAGCAAAATGAGAGAGCTTGTAACAAAATCGTTTGGGTTTCAGTGAAAACTTGGTACGAAATAAATTTAGGTTTTGGATAATGAAAATAATAATCAATGGTTTATTTGGGTTTCTGATATGAAGTTTGCCATTCCAAGGGGGTCGCACAATCTAGGTTTAATCTTTCATTCTTTTCTTTCTCTGCAGTTGCACTGGCTCTATTATGGTCTAAACATGGACAATTGAAACTCTGTACTTTTCATGGGTTTGATACTCATTCAAGTTTTTCCATCAGGTAATTGTGGGTCTGTTTGGCAACAAATTATTGGGGGTATTACGGTCTTTCTTTTGTTGTTATTCTCTATTCCTTCAGCTTTCTAAATAGCCAAACATTGCAATGGACACCTGATCCCGTTCCTTTTTATGATATACCAAATGTAGTAAAGTGTCATAATATTCCTTTCCATTCCCATTCTTATTCTCAATCTTTCCTAATAATTCCGGCAACCAAACATGCCCATATTTCTGGAGCCTAATAGTTTATTTCATTAATGGATGATTGCACTTGTGTGACTTGATTTATTTTTTGAAACAAAAATCTAATGTGAGCTCAATACTTCTCATTTTTCTTCAATATGATTAAAACTCAATTTGGGGTAGGGATAAAAAGATTTTGTTTTCACAATGCAAAGAAAATTTTCAATCAGTCTCTCTCAACCTATAATACATGAGTCCTCTTGCACTAACATGCCTCGAGAAAAGAGGGTAGCTGAGCTAAAAAGACAATCATCTCCTTGCCAGTATACGAGCTCCATTTCAAAAATATGTTTTACAGCAATATTAGGCGAAACCATTTTAACTGCTATGTTTTAAAGCAATATTTGGCAAAACCATTCTAACTGCTACTTATATCATTAACAGACCTGCAGCCCAAGTTCCAGGTTTCAAAAAAGCAATGTGAGTTCTCAATTTTTTTTCCCCAAATTTCAATGCGTCCAATAACCTTGTTCTGAAAATATTTGGATGTGTTGCCTTTGATGATGTGCATTCCCAAATAGAACAAAACTTGATCTTTGGGTTCCAAATGTGTTTTTCTTGGCCATTCCTCCACCCAACAAGGTTACATAGGTTATCATCCTCCTACAAGTAAAAGTTATGCCCATGGTGATGTGACTTTCGGAATACATGCTTCCTACTCTCACAATTTTTATTTTCAAGGGGAGAATTCCTTATCAAAGATACAGATAGAGATCTCTTCCTTCTTCACTTTCCAGAGTCACTAGCAAATGTCCCAAAGTCATCTCAGTTACAGGCAGACACCTACCTCTCAGCCAGATTTGCAGCCAAAGCAAGCTCCAGACTCTACTTGTCCATTGCAAATTCATTCTCAAAAGAAGGCACCGACCTCCCAACCAAAGTCAGTCCAATCATCCACTTCTGCTCATGAAAGTGTTGAGGTAATACCTTCACTAATATTTTTGAAACATTTGAACACAATGATTATGATATTACTATTGATTCGCGAAAGAGCACTAGACATCAGACTAAGCATCCTTAGTCTTCTTTCATCTCATAAGAATTTGCATCTTAACTGCAAAGCTTTTCTCACTAGTCTAAATGCCGTCTCCATTCCCAAAAATTTATCCAAGGCATTAAGGAATGAGAATTGATACATGCTATGAAAGTCGATATAGATGCACTTGAGAAAAACGAAACTCGGGACTTGGTAAAATTGCTGAAGGGGAAGAAATAGTAGGATGTGGATTACTATTCATCACTAAATACATTTTAGATGGTACTTCGGAGAGGTACAAAGCTCAGCTTGATGCCAAAGGATATACCCAAACCTATGACATAGACTACATGGAACCATTTACCCAGGTTGCTAAAATCAATATGATAGTCTTAGGTTGCTAACCTTGGTTGGAAATTTCAGCATGTCAAGAATGCATTATAAGGAGATCTAGATTCTAGAAGAGGAGATATATATGGAGGTCCCACTAGGACATATTGAACCTGGCCTAGTGTGTAAACTCAAAAAGGTGTTGTTTAAGCTAAAGCAATCCCTAAGAGCACGGTTTGGACATTTACCAAAGCTATGGTTATGGGATATAATAAAGCAACAGGGTGCCTTGTTTGTGAAAAGGGAGTGGCTGCACTATTGGTCTATTTGGATGACATGATAGTCCCGGGAGAAAACTTGGATGGAATTGAGTTGTTAAAAAGGTAACTAGTGAAGAATTTTGAGATCAAGGAGCCGGACAAGCTAAAATACTTTCTTGGCATCAAAGTAGCTCACTCAGAGTAAAGAATTTTGTATCACAGCAAAAGTATGTGCTGGATCATATAGCGGATACAGGCAAATTGGGATATGAACTAATACTGACACCTAATGAGTCAAATTATAGACTCTATGAGGCTTGAGAAGATACAATTGATAAAGGGTGTTATCAGAGACTTGTGGAAAAATTGATTTATTTGTCTAACTTGACATAGCTTATGTTGTGAAAGTGGTAAGCCACTTTATGCACAATCCCAAAGAATCACACCTTAGAGCAGTCCGTAGAATTTAACAAGATTTGTAAGGGTACACCCAAAAAATATTCAATTCAAAAAGGGGAAACATCTAATTCTTGAAGTCTTTTAATGGAGAATGGGATAAGAGATAATATATTATTTATTTATAATTTAGTTATCACAAATAAAATTATAGATATTATTTGTAATTTAGTTATTTAGGATAAACCTAGGAATTATGATTATCTTGAATTTATATATTTTGTTAGGCTTTTAATTATCATTTTCGATAAGCCTTAGTTTAAGTATTTTAGTAGTTTATTTTATTTCTTTGTAATGGCCGTTTAATAGAACCCTAATTTTAGGTATTTCAATTTCTCATTTTGTAATGGGCCTTTTATTGAAGCCCTAGTTTTATTATTGTGTCAGGACTATTTATAAATAGCCTTAGGGTTTATGTTATACAATAAACTACTATGACCGATTAATAAGGGTATTTAGTACTAACCTAAGGTTTCTTACTCGTCTCTCTCAACTTCTCCCTTTGTTTCCCCAATTGTTCCTCCTCCTCTCTCTAGTGTTCTACATCACCTATATAGATATAGACTATGCAAAGTCTTTAATAGGTAGGTGATCATCAACATCATATCATTTTACTTTCCTAGGAAAGAAACCTTGTCACTTGGAGAAGCAAACCATAGAATATGGATGCAACATCTAGTGCGGAAGCTGAGTTCGAAGCAATGACAAACTAAAAATATCTAGGAAGATTTGAAGATCAAGGGGAAGGCTTGATCAAGCATTAATGTGACAATTAATCCGCTATTAACATTGCTCACAATCCAATATAACACGCCCATGCTAACATATTGAGGTAGTGTCATTTATACCCCTTTGGTTCCTATTAGTGACCAACTTGCAGATGTGCTCACCAAAAAATTGTGTAATGTCATCTTTTAAAACTTAATCATTGCACTTGGCATGGAAGATATTCATTGACCAACTTGAGGGGGAGTGTTGGAAATAATTGTAATTATTTGTTATAGCTGAATTTAAGAATTTGCCATGTGTTTAATGTATTTAGGATATTAATCAATCCCTCATTGTTAAGGATTTGTCTCTCCAATTTATTCTATTTCCTAAAGCAACATCTCCATGATTCGATAAATACCCCTATAGTTTGGCTCTTCAATACAATAAGAAATTTAGACAATTTTGTCCATTACTCCTGGCTTCCATTATGCCTTTCACTTATATATTTTCCAAGTTGCAATGTCCATACCCTTGTCTATTTTATGTCCTAAGTATGTGTCAATGTCCATGCTAGTTATTTAGTTAACTTAGGCCATATACAATTATATCTAGTTTATCTCGCAAATTATGTACTTTCTATGCTAATTTGAGCAGACGATTATTTTTATAATTTTTTAATTTATCATTATTTGATCATGATTTACAATTATTATCCCACAAGAACAATTGTTGGCAACATAAAGCTCTTCGGGGCTTATATGGCTATAAAAAAAATATAGTGGGGTAATGGCACTTATGCCACTCATATATGGAAAGCTGATTGCTAAACCCACCCCTTAGCCCCAAAATAAGGTCCACAATGTCGTCCTTAATGTCACCATGGGGCCTTACACCAACTTAACTAGACTGCTTTCTTTTAGATTGAAATAAGACAAACTCAAGCATAACCTACACAAGCCAAGCCAAGCACCAGTATAGGGTTCTTGGGCCTGAGCTGTGGGTGGACATAACATCCATCATTGCATTACAGATTCAACTCAATGTAAGGTGCAAGCTGCACTATAGGTGGTTTTCACTATACTAGAAGTCACTAACTGTTGATGAGAATATCAAGGGATGTTATTTTGATGATGTTTTCACACATTTATAGGAGTTCTCAAGCTGTACACACTTTAAAAAATTCTAAGCCATTAATTTTCTCATAATGGTGATCCACCATATATTTTACTCTCCAAAGCTCGCCGTGCACTTTAAATAATCTTCTTCTAACATTACACATAAGCCAATACAGCTAACAAGTACCCAATACCATGCACAGCCATAACACCAAGTCCAAAAGTGATTGAAGCTGACCCTATGATGGCCAATAGTATCGGTAGGTGGCAAAGACAAAAATTGCAGGATTGATGATGCAGAAAGAAAAAAGCAGTTATGATAATATGAAATTTGAAAAGGAACAATTTGCAGTTTCTCTGTATTGAATATAAGATAAGAAAGGAATAATGATGCTGAAAACATATCCTCTGTTAACTTTAGGAAAAATCAACACAAAAAAAATTGTTTGACAAAGTTTTGGGCAAAAGTACCTTATCAGGTAATTTGTCAAGTCCAAGCTCCCACTGTTCAGTAATGCTACGAATCATAGAAGCGCAAGTACTCCGTTTATGGTCATCCATGAGGCAATTGGTAAGTTGCATCCATTTACAGAGGATCCTAACATATTCACGTTGAGATGTTACAAGTTTGCAGAAGCTATTATACCAATATGTGACCTCAGCCTCAAACTGAAGTGTGGCCTGGTGGTGATACTCAGAATTTAGTATTTTGCTTTGATTTTCACTGAGGTAACTCAACTGCTGGGAGATGCGAGTTTGGGCCTCATGACACTCATGCATTGTACTCCACATTTGAGTCAACCTGCAATATAATTAAGATCTTGAATCAAAACTCCAGGACAAGATTGAGAAACAGATATGAGAAGGGTGTATTTCATTTGCCACCTCAAATTACTTGCAATAGATAAAGAAAACCTTCACCCTAGTGCAAGAGGAATATAAATAATTTCCTTCTAAGATAAACCAAATATAAAGCGTTTCTGAAATTTGTCCTTATTTTTTTCCTATCATTCTTTCATTTGTTTATTATTGACTTAACATAGGGTTTGCAAACAGGTCATAGTAAAGAGATTTATTTGTTCTTTTAGTTCCTTCTTTCTTTTTCCTGATCACAAAGAAATTCTATTCCTCATTTAGTTTAACCTACTGTAGAATATCTAATCAATTATATGGTTTCAATAAAATTTTATAGCTACAAATAGGTAACTACTTCTTAGTTTTTTTTTTTTTTTCCGTAAATAACTCTTAAGAGGATAACAAGGTCGCTACTAAATCTAGATAATTAATAACACATTATTCAGTTGGAGTAAGTTTAATAAATCCATTGCTGGAGAACGCTACCCTGAAGTTAATGCAACCAGCTGAGGATAGAGCTCCTCATCCATGAGTTCCAATATTGAAGAAGTTGTTTCCCTAATTGACTGCTGCAAGCGCATTACATTGGACTCCAACTTCTCAACACTTGATTGAATTTTTTCAATCTTGATCCAGTCAAGGTTCTCATCCTCCTTTTTTTGCAATAATAAGGACTTCCTCTCATACTCCAATTTGGTAATTGCCTCCTCCTACATTATATGATGTTTAAACATTGATGAAAGTATGTTATTCAAGAAATCAAGGAACCAACATACTTGAAACTAACACATCATAAAGCATATATAACTCACTACGGGAAATGTCAAAGCATTGGCTCCAAGAAAAGATTTCTCCACAAAAAGGAGGAAACAAATATTATGATAAAGACAATTAATCAATACTCAAATAATGCAACCTATGCTAGTTCAAGTATGTCAAGCAAAGTTATAGATTACAACTTTCAACACTATGTTAATATGTTTTTCATTTTCATGATTAAGCACAAAAGATTCAATTTAAGTTACCATAACTAATTCCATTTGAAAAAGATTGACTATAATTGATTTCTTCATCCTGGACAATTTGATAAACTCAATCGGTCTTACTGAATGCTCCTGTCTTCAGGACTACCACACAATAAAGAATTGCATAATGTATATTAAGCTAAACAAAAAAAAAATGCAAATACATTACACTTTCAAGAAATTTCAAAAAATAAAAAGAGAAAAGATGAAAAAGAGAAAATGAAGAAAGCAGAAAAGTGACATCAAACTGATTTCGTAAATTAAAACTTGCTAACCAAACATAAGACTCACTTTTAATTTCACCTATCATGTTTTGTTCACAAAAATAAAAGTCACCAACCAACAGACACGTTATTTTCGATGAATTACGTGGACTTTGATCTCTACTACAAGATATATAGGCCCTAAACTCTGATCCTAGGTCAAGTCCATCCTTTGTAAATAAACTATTTTCCCTCTATTTATTTTGTTTTATTTCGTGTTTCACTTTCATTTTTTATTATTTGCATGTAATTGATAAGAGTAATTCAAAATTAAAATTAAGGTCATACAAATTTTGCATAATCAACTTTAGGGTAAACAATTTTAGGAACAAGTGCTATGGGATGCCTAACACCTTTATCACCCACAATTGACTCCCAAACTTGATCTTTGGTTCGTAAACCACCTTGTCCTCTAATTTGGTTTTCCAAAATTTATCCTTTAAAAATTTTGGTGGCAACTCCTAAAATTTTAGTTTTCATTTCTAAAGTGAAAATTGAAAAATTTTTTTCTTTCTATGTCATGCAGTCACATTTTCGTTATGACATGTGGCCAAATCATCTACTACAATGACATAGCTCCCAAAAGCATTCAATGTATTACTCAAGAGTTATCCCCTAGACCTTCACCCAGCTAGTCTCCACTACATGAGATGCTCATCACTGGCCAACCAAGTCCCAACAACAGACAACTCCCCTCCTATTGCCAAAATCTTCAGTACACAACTCCCCAGCTTCTCTTCCCTTGCTGTGCAGTGCACTGCACAGTAGGAAGACCATTCTCATTGCCATTATAACAAAAACAAGAAACCAATACTAATACCAAACTACCATAATAACCATAGTAAAACTCGCAATAGTAGCATAACTCAAATCGTTGAATTTGTTTTTATGCGTATCTTTGTTTTGTTCAGGCTTTTTTTTTTCTTTTTGTGAAAGAAAGGGTTGGGATTTGAGGTGGGCGATCCCTGAAATCCTCTACCATTTTGAAATTAGTAATGGGCAGAATTTAGGGGCTAAAATGAAAAAATAAACTCCAGTCCTCTGTACCTTTCCATTCTTTATTTCTTAGAACACAGATTAAGCACAAAAGGAACTCTTAGAGATCATGACATGATAAGTGATAACTACAAGACTCCTAGATAATAATAAACTCCTAAACCTATAATACACCCACAAAATTTGTAAGACTTACTTTGAAGTTCGAATAATTAATTAATTTCTCATCCCTTAAGAGTTGGGTTACACTTAATTTTCGAAATTAGGTAATTTCTTATTGATAAAGCCAATTTTAAACAAAATTACTTGAATATATGACTTTGCTTCACATCTCTACAAGACACTGATGAAGAAATGCAAATTCAAAATATTCACTAATTGGCTGTAGCTTCTAATTGGCTAACCTTTACTAACTTCCTAAGTCTCTTCTCTGCAGCATATAACTTCTTAAGTGTGGCACAATGAGCACCCGGCCTGCATGGTTCACTAGGACCAGAAGACTCAGCAGCATCTCTGGTATACTGGGATGACTTGGAATGCCGACTCCAAGACAATACACTGAAGACCTTTGCAGAATCACTTCTTTTCGCTGAAAAAACATAACCACAATAAATTTGGGAGGAACCCTTTCACAAATAACAAATGTCAGTAGACATTACAAATAGAGGAGGTGAATGATATCTGAAATAAAAATCAACAATAGAGACAAGGTCCAGCATAGAAAATTATTGTATGTGAACTAAGTTCAAAGCAAAATCAGTAGGATGGAAATGTGTAAAATTTATTAATAAAGATAAAGCAAATGAATCATGTCCATAAGTAATCAATTAACCAAAGTACAAGAGTGATGCTCGGATAATCTACAATTAATTGTCAGGCCATTTCACCTAAACTTTCCACACTTTGTTTAAAATGTGACAGCTATCAGTCTTAACAATTGCTTTCAAAAATCATCCCTTTGCTTGAAGTTACCATACTTTGCATGAGTAAGCCCTTATCCATATTTCCTGTTACTTAAAATTTTACTAGTTATGATATTGCCTCAAATTGTGAGGAAATGGTAATATCATTTAAAGTAGAGGTGTTCAAACCCCAAGCCAAGCCGAGTTGGATCCCAATCTGCGGCCCGGCCCAGGGTTATCAAATGTGGCCCGATCTTGAGACCCGGGGCATGGCGAGGTTAGGTCATCGGGTTTTTCTAAATTTTTTTAATATTTTGTTAATTTAAATTTAAAATAAGTTTCAAAAGAGAAAAAATGAAAAAATATGATTTGTATGTAGTAAAAGGGATATCCTATATTAATAAAAATGATCTATATTCAACATAAACAAAAAAAGTGACTATTTCTTTTTAAAAAATACCAAATATATATATAAATATAAAAGAATTTCATTTTTTTTTTTATAAAAAAAAAATTCTGGGCTAGGCTAGGCCAATATTGTGGCTTGGTACCCGGGTCCTTTCATGATGGACTGGTCCCATGGCCCGGATTGATCAAGACCCAGCCCGAAATAACTGGGTCAAGCAGGGGCTGAGTCGGGCCGCGTCTTGATCACCCCTGATTTTAAGTTTAAACTTGATTGATGTGCACATAACAAAAGAAATCCCGTAATCTTATTGAAAAGGTAATAGAGAAAAGCACCAATAAAAACTAGTTAACATATTCAACCACAATTGGGCAATAGATAAAAGGTGGCAAACATACATATTCACTTTAGATAAAATTAACTAAGCTTAACTTCATTAGTCCAAGCAGAATACCATCCAATGAATTTTACAGATATAGAAAATAAGAGACAAACATCAAAGTAACACAGGAATTGGGCAAAAGAAAGACTATCGGCCAGTTCAAAGCAACTCAATGCAATCATTGAATTTAAATAGATCCAATGAGATTCTTTGACCTACAAAATTTCTTTCATATGCAATTTAGCAGATACAAAATTCTGAATCAGGCAGCACATGACTATGTCCAGAAGAATTAAGTACTAATTAATTAACAAGAAAGGTTATCACATTATATCTGCAAGATACCAAACTCTTTATAAAGATTTACATCCAAAATGATATAAAAAAGAAAATAACCTTACTTTCTTAAGTTTAAAACAAACATTATGGAAGCCTTGCAAGGAAAAAAAATTATGAACATTAGATGAGCCTACAAAATTCCAAGACTTCCAAGACAATAGAGGCAAATAGTAAAGGGCAGTTCATCACAACTGTAATAAGGGAAAAATAACAATGGCTAAAGTTTTGAAACAGAAGCCAAAATGATAGTATATGTAGTCTTACTCTTTTGATGTCCAAAATTCAGCTGCAGAAGAATATCTCCTCCACTGATATCAATCAGAACAGCTATTTCCTTCCTACCTGCACATGCTTTCAAGAAACATTCATCCAGCTCTTTCACGATACCCTCCAGTGTTTTCTTCCTTCTGCCAACCACCATGGATAAATTTGTAGATTCTTTTGTGCACACACTCGCGGTGCAAGAATCATCAACTGGTTCTCTGCACTGTTGCTTCTGACTAAGTAGATTTACACCGCCACTTGCAACAGCTTCTGCTTCAGTATCTTCATCCTCAAATTCTGAATTGGTTTCTGCCCAGTTCTCCATAGTTTCTAGTTCTACTGTTTCAAATCCCATATGATAAGGCGAAGATGATCCAAAAAAGTTAAAGTAATCCAATGATTGGCTCAAACTTTGATGAGTTTGCAGCATAGTCTTGTCAGGACTTAAAGGAGGAGGAGGTGGTGGTGGTGGTTGTGGGAGGGGTGGAGGCAAAGGGAGGGATGGAGAGGTAGTCCCAGCCAAGCCAATATCATCAGAGAAATTTTCAAGCTCCAATGACTCAGATTCTGTGAGTTGCCTAAGGGTTCCACCAACGCTCCTCAATGCTTTCAAATAGGCCAGTTGAGAATCAGAAAAATCCCCTCTAATATCCAACAATCGTTTCATTAACTTCTTTCTCTCCTTACAGTTACGAGCCTTCTCTTCCTCATCCATATTCGACAATACACAACCCATTTTTTAGATATGTGACTAGCGAATTACACTTCCACTGCTAGAGATGAGAAATGCTAAAGGAAACCCAATCAATCCCAGTTGTTATATGAATCTGCCAGAAAAAGTACAGCCTGGGAAATTTATAAGGAACCAGCTTTGTTAATTCCTATTCTCCAAGTCTAAATATACTACCAAAGAAGAAAATTGTATATAGCTTTACAGTTTTCATTGCATTAGATGCATTACCTTTTCTGGTTATCAACAATCAAGTTCCACCTTCATTAACTTCAGAATCAAGAAGCACGCATTTGAACAAAAGAATTCCCTAAATGGTATCAAATATCCAACCTCACTAATGGTATGATCTTAATATATACCAAGAGCTTGAAGTAGACAATTGTATATAGTTTTACAGTTTTCATTGCACTAGATTCATGCCCTTTTCCAGTTATCAACAATCAGGGTCCACTTTCATTAAGTTCAGAATCAAGAAGCATGCATTCAAGAAAAAGAACTACCTGAATGGATATCATATATATGATAACCAACCGCAATAGTGTTATGATCTTGATAAATATCAAGAGTTTAGTTTCTCTGCTTCATGCCATAGACTCCGGTAATCCAGTAATCTTCACAATCTCCAACAACTCAATTACCAAAAGGAAGATTCTTACCTACAAAAAATGAATATCTAAATAAACAATAAGGAAGTAAATTCCCCAATTTAAAATATTTCATAGTTTACACACCCACTATGCTATAAATACGAACTAAGATAAATGCCTGATTTATAAATTGTTCCCTTCTTTTTCTGGCATTAATTGGATGAATTCATCTCCGAAATCCAGAATCCGGTATCCATATAGGCATGACACTAACCAAAGACCTCAAAAGGGCCGGGGTTTTTCTTTTTGCCCCGGGAGAGCTTTTTCGGTGCGCCGCAGGGCGGGGGGCGGGGGGGGGGGGGGGGGGGGGGGTGGGGAGCGTAAAACATTGTCAAATTAATATATTAATTTGGAGAGATCCCAAGAGAAACTCAAATAAACCTCACAAGTCTGTCAGAAAGATTCTGATATTTTGGGGGTAAAAAGGTTGAGAAAAAGAAAATGTAAGACTGGAAAAACAAAATAATAGCTCTGGCATGGAAAATGTCCGACAAGACTCAATGCAACTCCTCCTTCTTTCAGGGGTTTGGCTTTCAGAAAATGTCAAAACTTCAAAAGCGATTCTTCTTCTCACTATAAAAGCATTTTCGAGAGAACCCCCACTTTTGTTCATGCTTTACAAAAAGAGCAAGAGATAGACCCGCGAAACCCACCAAAGGAAGAAGAAGAAGAAGAAGAAGAAGAAGAAGAAGGCGAGGCACTATTTACCATTTAGCACCAACACATTATCATATACATAAAAATTAAAGCAATGTCAAGTGGTACAAGACCAGAGCAAAAACCACATTACCACATTGACATGCAGTAGTGAAGGCAGCACATGCAAGCTTAGGCGACGAAGAAGAAGCCATTTGATGGCTGAGAGAAGGGAAAGAGACGTGTGGGAGTAGCGAAAGCGAAAAAGTTGTCGTCGCTATCACTTTTCGAAAAGCCCTTCTCTGACTCATAATTTGACTTGAGACGGCTATCAGTCTTTGGGTCATTAGCTTTATCTGTAATCATCTTCGTCACATTCAGCATTCTTCTTTTTTCGATTTAGTGGAACTCCGACCCAGAAGTGTGCTGTTAGTGGGGCTATACTTCGTGTTTAAGGCATCCAATACAGTTTATTTTCGCCATCAGAAAGTAAAAAGCTATTCAAAGCCAAGTTTACCTAAACATACGATGGATCTCTATTTCTTATCCATTCACTTTTCTTAAAGATAGACACAATATAAATAGAATTTATCGGAGAGTGCATTCATGGTATAAGATTTATTTAAATAATAAATTTTATTTATTTGATATCTATATCTCTTCAAATTTTTAAAAGTTTGATTGAGAAAAAAAATCAAATATACAAACATAGGAATTGATCATAAAGGATTAGGGTAAGGACGTAGAAAGTTGATTTTTTTTTTCACGCTTCAATTTATTTTAAAATATAATTTTCTTTTTATAAACATAGGCAAATTGATAATAGAAAGGGAGAGAAGAGTAGACAAATATTGAGGGTTGACACTTTACTTAGTGTATATTTAGATTAGCAGAATTAATTTTGCATTAATTTAATTTTTAAAATTAATTTTGATTAAATGAAATTTTATATTAACATAATTTTTATTTAAAAATTAATTTTTATCATTTATATAGTTTATTTAAGGCAAAAATAATTTTTTTATTTTTATGCAAAAAAATTTTAGAAGACAAAATTAATTTACAAAAAGATCAAACATTAAACCAAATAAAAATACTTATAAGACAAAACTTTATTTAAATATGCAAACAAACCTTTATTAAAATTTGCTAAACAAAACATACGGTTAGTAAAAGAAGATTAAAAAAAATTAAAATGTCTTTCTTTAAAATACATAAAGTAGAAATTGACTGAAAAAGAGCTTTATCAGTCGCAGATGATGAGGTTTAATTAAAAGAATTTGAATAAGCATCTCTTTAGAATTACTCCAACAGTCATGATAGAAAACCCAATTTAAGACTTTTCGCAAAGAGACTAGAAAGATCTGATCAGTATTAAAGCTTCTATTCTGTATCTACCACCATGGATGAACCAATTGTCCAGTTAGATGAATGAAAAAACCAAACTGTAATATTTCAAATTCTTGTCCGTTTCTTTGTTAATCTTGGCAATATTTGACCATCCCATAAAAGCAATTGGTGCATAACAACGAGGAGACAAAATAGGCATAATTTTTTGTTTGTTACTGACTAACTCAGGATCTTGATAGCTCAAAGCTTCCAGAACAACAAGATGATTAATCTTTTGGACAATTAGATTCAGATCTAGCACCAGATAGTAAAGATATTTAATTATAGGTAATTTATCTTCTCAAGAGATCAAGGTCTCTATATTATAGCCTTAAAATTATTCCAAAGTGGTGAAGTTTGTAGCAAATAGGAACTCCTACCCAGAAGTCTGCTGTTAGTGGGGTTATACTTCGTGCTTAAGGTATCACAAGCTATTTGAAGCTAATATTAATTTTAAATACTTTGGTTCATGCAAATATATGACCAAAAAGGATTAGGGCAAGGATGTAGAAAGTTCCACCTCTATTGTTTAATTATTTTAAGATTTGTGTATATAAATTAAAACATTATTTATTGTAAATTTTAGAGAGATTTTAAAGGTAGATAATTCTTTTTTTTTTTTTTGGAAAAATTAGGCTGTTTGTAACATTAAATGTAAAGTTATTCAAAGGAAGTGAACTTTGTCGCCAATAGAATTTTACAACAATCTTAGTTAATAAAAAAAAAAAAAGTTGAAACATACTACAAAGATTAAAAATGTTTTGAGTAAAATACTTTTTTGCACTTCACTTATTATAAAAATGTTATTTTGATATCTTACTTATTACAATATTTAAAATAATTTCTTGCTCATTGAAATATATCACATTTTTTTTTAAAAAAAAATACAAAATAGCCTTGTAGATTCAAAGTTGAGAATTTGATGGAATGACTAAATTTAATAATTTTTTAAAAAGTTAAGAACCAAGTATGACATTTTTATTTTAGACATTAATGAGGGATCATAATAGTAATTTTTGATAAATAAGGGACCAAAAGTATATTGTTTTTCAAAACATATTATTTATTTTGATGACTTATTACAATCACAATCTGCTGGAAAACTCTAAGTAATTGGGATAAACTCTGCACAAATTAAATGGCAATGAAATCTGCACAAACGAAAACTTAGCATCTTGATTCATCTATGTCAAATCCCTCAACAAATGGAATATTAATATGAAGTTTCTTAAAAATTTTAAAAATTTTGCGAACTTACTAACTTATTCTTCCTAATTACATTAAGACAACAAAATTTACTAAAAAAAATTAGCTTGATCATGCATATAATTCACAACAAACATGTAGCATGTTTGGCATTCATGGTTTGGTTGATCTCCACCACACAAATTAGAGACCATCTCCACAATTGAATCATTGGCCTCTGGCTATGTTTTGTTTGATTTGTGCCATATGTTGTATCCACAAAATTCTTAGTTTAATAATGAAATGTCTGTTCTTGTAGGGTAAACTTATGATGAGAGCACTTTTCTGAGCATGGCCCTGTACTATTATCATGTCTTCATTGATAACAAGTAATCTCATTAATAAAAAATGTAGTTTTCAAGGGAGGAAAATAAGGAATTTATATTTTCATCTCTTACTTATTATAAAATTATTATTTTAATTATTTACTTATTGCAATATCCAATATAGTTTTTCATTCATTGAAAAAGTCAAGCTTAATCCTCCTATTTTTCAAAAAATAAAAATATTAAATCTAATTTATCTACTTAAAATCAAGAAACTAAATTTAATATTTTTTTAAAAAAAAATAAGAAATTAAGTGTGACAATTTTTTAATGAATAAAAAAATATTTTAAACATTATAATAAGTAAAGGACGAAAATAAAAATTTTGTAATAAATAAAAAATCATAACAATATTTTATTCAAATTCACTTAAAAATTTATGAGGCATTCCATCTCTAGTCCTGATAGATCATGTCTGTAGAGATGTAAGCCAACTACTAACTTCAGCCGTTAAAAAGAAGGTAAAAGACATAATCTAATAGCATTTCCTGTGATTGTGTTATACTTAAAAGCATTACAAATTTGAAGGAATCTTGAAGTATTTTGGTGGGGATACTCATTAAACAACCCATCTATATTTAATATTTAGTTATTAAAATTGATAATTTTTATAAACCAAATTTAATAAAATCTAAATTTTTATCCAACGACTTACATTAAACTAATAGCATAATCTCTTTTGTCAAGCTATAATAGAGGATTTCATTCCATGACGATTTGTTGCCTGTGATCTAGAAAGTTCATCAGCAATGATTGGGTGCAAAAAATTTCAAGAGGCCTTATTATAAGCAATTGAATTTCTTGCTTGAGGTATTGATGAATGCAATGCATGCCTCATGAGGTCAAAATGAAAGCACGGGTAACAGAGCCCACATTGGACAAAAGCAATTTGAAATAGCTTCTAACCTTTCAGTCAACAACTTGAAAATAGGGGTAAGCAAGTTCGGATAGTTCAATCGTATCATTGTCCTGCTAATTGAATTAATGTTTAAAAAATTTATTAGTTTGTTTACGTATCAAAATAAAAATTTGTTAAACGACTAGTTTAGTTTTGATTTAGTGAAAAATTTTCTTTTAAAATTACTTCTATTACTCTTATTTGTATAATAATTAAAAAGTTATTGATTTTGCGTTAAATAAATTGTTTTGATAACAAAATTAAAATTTTTATATAAAAAATACTAAACATAAATTATTTTCATAAAAAATTACATTTAATCAAAGTTAATTTTACCAAATCATGCTAATCCGAAATTAAATTTGCCTAACTATAATCCAAGCCCACACAGTGCACTTCAGGTGACAAAATTAGTGTAGAAACCAATTTAGTATTCAATAAACTCGAGGCAATTGGATTGGGTAAATATAAGGTATCCCTTTTTCTAATAAAAAACAAGTTAAAACATTAGGTGGATAAGCATCTTGTTCTTTTGCCACAAAAATAACTTGAAGCATGATTTTATGAATATAAATAATTTTCACATCAAGTTTAATTATGTTTAGTTAATTCTTTCGTATATTGATTAGGCTTACTCTTCTTTCCATGAAAGGTATCCAAAATAATCGTGGTTCGCTGATAACAAATCATTCTAGACAATAAAGGAAATCGGGCAAGAAACCCAAACGAGAAGACAGCTATCCTTAGAGACAACGGTGCATAATGAAACTGGTAAGTAATATTTTGTCTAGAATATTGATCATTGACTTCAACGTTTTTTCACTAAACATATCCAAAATACTCTTGCTTCACCACTGCTAAAAAAGTCTTTACACAGACAAGAACGATCATATGGACTATACCAAACAGAAACATGGAATTTATGCAAGAAACACAAGGAGCAAGATAGTTGAACATTATGAATCAAGGACTTTCGATTTTTACTTTTTTTTAACTGAAGGGGAGATGGGTTGGCATAGGCCATTAACCCCCTACTTGACCCATCTGTTTTTCCCAAATCCGGATGGATTAAAAAATAATAAAGGACAGTATGGTACTGTTCAGCAGGTGATTCCCACTGCTTTTTCCCACCTGCTAGAACTGAAACAAACATGAATTCATGCGGTGTACAATTTGGACTGTTGGATAATTAAATGCAGTTAGAATTGTTGGTCAATCACGTTATGCTTAGCCCTACCTGGCAAGGAAACTTATATGTCGCTGATTGATCAATAGAAAAAGAAACTTTGGTCGCCTATTCTTTGAAAAGCAAACTATAGATACATCACCTTTTGCAAATTATTCCTTACATTGCAAAAATTAATTTGCAGCCACAATTAATTCTGGTACAAATTTACTTTATAAATGGCACAGAAAAAAAGGCATCAAGAGAGAAGGAATACCAAACAGCAACTTCCACCACATGAAAAAAATTCTACTGCATCACATGGCTGTCATGCTAGGGTTGCCCTCTTACCTTTCGCATTTCTCGACTGCAGAATTATATGATAGCAACATCAGAAATGGCATAGTAAAAGGTGCTCTTAAATCTCCAAACAGAAACATTCTACAAAATAGATACATAAACACGACAGTGAGGAAGCAGGAGAGACCTGAGCAGCAACGGATCTCTTTGAATCCAGGAACTGGCTGTAAATACTGTAAAGTCTACGTTTCTCTTCATCTGAAACGGATGGTCTAGCCCTGGAGGCAGTAAGCTTAAGAAGAGCATCAGTAATAACTGGTGTTTTTTCTGGCCCAGAGGCATTAACATTGTCGAGAACTTCATGAACTGCTGCAAGTTGTGCATCTGAAAGGAGAGCTTGGAGATCAGCTCCACTAAATCCCTCAGTCATATGAGCTATTGTGGCCAAATCTACATCACTGGTCATCGGTAACTGCATTAATTAAAACTTGAGTCATTTCAAGTAGGGAAAACATCAAGGAGTCTAGGAAATAAGTACATCCCCACAAGACAAATATTACAATATTTTAGGATATGTAAATGTAACGTAATTGTGATGGAGCGAGATTCAGTGTATGTCTTCCTAGTGAAACTTAGAAATATTCAAAGTCAAAATTTAGACATGTTAGATACCAAGTTGACATTTTGCAAAAAATTTTTAGTTGAATTCAATGTTACTTTGGTAAAGTTGTTTATACAGCCATCTGGATTTCCAGAACTCTGGCAATCATGAATAGTGATTTGTTAAGATTTATTTTTCATCCTAAAAGAAGTGCCTTCTTAGATGCAAGATAAAAACAGAGTGAAACTGTATAAGAATATCAAACTTTTCATACTGAACTATATTGTTCTGTACTATATTATGGTTGGCTTCAATTTATAAACCCCTGCCCATACATAATTCTAAGCTGTTATCGATAAGTCTGCAAAATATTGTGAATAAAGGAACAACAAGCAACAACACGTACAAGCAACCATCTCACAATAGATTATATTGTTTTATACCACTAAATCACTGTTGGCGTAAGATTTTTTGTTTTTTTCCCATGGTAAAAGGAGAAATTTTATTAAGAATAGGAGTACATAAAGTTGGAGGGTAAGAAATTCTCAACCAAAGGGACAAGAAATCTGCAATTAAAGAGAACAAGCACAACCTCAAAATGGTAAGATGCAGAATGTGATAGCACAATCAAGTGTAGAGTTTAAATATTGTGCTATAACCCAAACAACATGTGAACTTATGTGGGCCAAACATTTGCTACGTGAGATTGGATTCATCTCTTCCAATTAAGTTACAGTGTGATAATCAAGAAGCTATGCACATCTCATCCAACTGTGTTCCACGAGAGAACATGAAGTAGATTGTCATTTTGTTCATGAGAAGAGTTAACAGAATCCGATTACTCATCATATGTTAGTACAGGGCAGCAATTAGTTGGTGTTCACCAATGCCATCGGTGAGACTAGAATTGATTTTATTTGTAACAAGCTGGGCATGATTTAACATCTGTGCTCCAGCTTGAGGGGAAGTGCTGTAAGTATAAGTGCTTCTATTGTTGGGGCTTATGCTATGTTCTCCAAGTACTAGCAGGATGGTAAAATATACTACATTTACTTCACTTGTCAGTCTATAACTGACTGATTAAGTCAGTATCTGATTAATCACAGGTATTTAAATGAATTCATTGTTAATATCCTTGTAAGTTAACAAACTATAAGATATATATAAGTAGTGTGCAAACAAGAAATGAAAGGTTGGCCATAATTAGAAAGATTAATATACCTTTCTAGAAAGTACCGTCAGAATTTCAAACCTCTCCTGCCAAGAAGGAAAGTCACAGAATAGAAGTCGATCTAACCTGCCTGGTCTCAAAAGTGCTGCATCAAGCAAATCTGGTCTACTGCTTTCAATGAAAAATAAGGGTCAGAATTGCAAAAAGTGTGGAAGATGATAATTTTCACTCATACTTGTAATAGTCTAAATGGGAATACTGATTTACTTGGTCAGGCACCCGTTTTGTCCATTTATAATTATAAATTACATTAAGTACAAAGGGTACTATATATAGTTCAAGCTCAGCTCACTAGAGATCAACACAGGTATTTTAATCAAGATATCACAGACTCACTATTCTAGCGGGCCCCCTCAATTGAATATTATTTAAATTCTAACTTCAATGTTTTACACACAAAACCCACCTAAAATATAAGCATATCATACTCAAACTTGTAACAATAAATCTAGACAAAACATTGTGACTCACACGGCCACCCAATTGATCACAACTGTGATCCAAGAACTTCAGCATCTAATACTTTCCCTAGCAACGTCCTTGATAAACAAAAGACTCCCAGAATTCTTCTACTTGCTACCCAACTGGATTCTACAAGCTTGATTGCATGCCAGGGAACCCAACAAAACACAATCTAGTGCTAAAATCTTCAATTCAGTCTTTCTTATCTCAACCAACGTTCCAAATCACACACCAAAAGCTCACATGGGTAATCATGGAACTTTTTGGATATTGAGGCATGTTCAAGAATAGAACGGAGGGGGGGTCATGGTTAAAGGCTATGGTGAGGTCTAAGCCAATGCGCTTTGAGAGAAGGCTCCAGGTTAGCAATGGTGAACCATGATGGTTGCAAGGCTTAGGCCAATGGGTAGTAAAAACAATGCTAAATTGCAAAGTCTGCTTCAACTCAAGGCTTTGCCCAATATACCCTTGTGCTTTCAAACTCAAATTGGTCCCTTAAAGACACAATACCTTTTTCTTTACACATTTTGTCAAGATTTTTGTATGAAGGGTTAATGGACAAAGTGAACACCCCATCTGACAATACAAACAAAATATCAAAAAATGTAAAATGAAAACAAAAGCAAAAACCTTGAAAATAAAAATGTAAAATGACAATAACAAAATTAAGATTAACAAAAAATAATTAAAAAAAAAATAAAGATGAAATGAGGAGAATGAAAATAACAAAAGAGGAGCCCTTGTCTTGATTCCACTAAATCACAGTTATCAACCCTGAGGCTTTGTACCAAATGTCCTATATCTAACTTTGTTTCTCTTGACTCCTTGTCTCATTCCTATAGAGCCCTTGTCTTGACTACTTCCCCTGTGTCTATTCTGCAGGATTGGAGAGAAGCTCTTCGGAATCCCAAGTGAAAAGAAGCAATAGTCGAAGACATGGGAGCTTGTCATGCCTCCACAAGGAAAGAAATTGATCATTTGTAAGTAGGTGTAACTTGAAGGTTGATTAAAGAATACAAAACTAGATTGGTAGCAAAGGGATTTACTCAAAGTTATGGGGGTAGACTACCAAGAATGTCAAATTCTGTGGCTACAAAAACTCTTAGAGGAACTTAGATTGTTAGAAAAGAACAAATTATCCCATATTGTGACAACAAAGCTACCATTAGTATAGCTCATAACCCAATTCAACGTGATTGAACAAAGCACATCGAGATTGATCAATACTTCGTTAAAGAAAAACTAACAAATGGTGCCTTGAGCATATTCCATGTGTCACTTGACAAGCAATTAGTCAATGTGTTTACTAAAGGACTTAACAATAGGTCCTATTGTACCTTAGTCTGCAAGTTGGTCATGTGTGATCTTGAGGTGCTGTTACGTGTCAAATGAGTAGGTTAGTCAGTTTACGTTCTATTAGCTATAGTCTATTAGTTTGGTTAGTTAGAATTGTTAGCGAGCTATCATTACAAATGATTATCATCAATATATTAATAGAAAGAAATAAGATGAAAGTGTGAAGAGTTTAGTCAATCATTCCATCTCTTCTCTATACCAATTTGGTATTAGAGCCAGTCGCTCCTTCTAATGACACGAGAGACGCGTGCGATAGTGGCGAACGATTGGGCACGTGACTTCGAACATGAATTGAGCTAGAACTGTGCCGAGGTGACGGAGATTCAAGGCTCTCTGTTGAAGCTCGAAGGGTTGGTCAAGGAATCAGCGACGAAGTTAGTGCATATTACAACAGCCATCGATGACGAACACGGTGGTTCTACATCTCACGGAGCTCAGCATGTTGACAATCGGCCACAATTTGGATCTTATCAACTACACAGTAGCCTTCATTACACATTTCCAACCAAATATTTCGTATTGATTTTCCAAAATATGGCGGTAGTGACTATAGGGGCTGGTTCTTCCTTTGTAAGCAGTTTTTCAAGGTCGATGAAACACTGGTGGCTCAACGCATCCGTTTGATAAGTCTTCATTTAGAAGGTTGCGCACTTCAATGGCATCAGACATTCATAGCAACCCGCCACTCGCATGATCATCCTGGATAGATTATTTGAATGCTCTGGGTGTGCGATTTGGCACTATCAAAAAGATTGATCCCTTAGCTGAATTGAAGAAACTGAAACAGTCGTCCACCATTTATTGCATATCAAGACAAATTTGAAGACCTCTTGGCGAAAGTAGTGCTACTTAAGGAAATGCATATTAGTTTGTTTTTGGTTGGATTAAAAACCGGACATCAAGGCCTACGTTCGGATGTTCAAACCAAGCACACTGGTCAATACAATGTATTTGGCTCGACTACATGAGGATGCTCTTTTCTCCGCTATTGATAGGACAATATTCCAGTTTTGTTCTTCCAAACCAGTAACCAATGCTGATGTTAAAACCAACTACTGGAAAAATAGCCAGCCTGAGCAAGTCGATAAGGACATGATGCTGAGCTCATCAGACAGCTTAAGTAAGCCTGTTAAGCAATTAACTAAGTGAGAAATCGATGAAAGAAGGAAAAAAGGATTGTGTTACTGGTGCGACAATAGGTACTCTACTAACCATCGATGCAAGTTCATGCATGCCTTTATGATCTATGTGGACAATGATAATGAAGGTAATGAGTTGGGTACAGAGGCAGTAGAAGAGTTAATGGCAGGTGGTTCTCCAGCATTGTCCATTAATGCAATTCAAGGGGTAGAAGGTTGTTCAACTCTACAGGTACAAGGAATTGTTAAAAGACAACCGATTACAATATTGATAGACACTGGGACCACTCACAACTTCATTCATTCTTCAGTGGTCAAACAGTTGCATTTGAAGGTAAAATTCACAAAGGATTTACCAGTATATGTTGCAGGTGGACAGAAATCTGTATTGATATTGTTTGTAAACAATTGGAGTGGTCTATGCAGACTCAGAAATTTTGTGCTGACTTTTGTGTTATGAATTTGGGTGGATTTGATGCTAAATTAGGGGTTCAGTGGTTGCAATCACTAGGGAAAATCCAGATGTATTTTCTGCAACATTGTCTAACCTTTAAGATGGATGGTTAGCCTTATGAAATTCATGGAGTTAATAATTCGAAGCTGGAATTGCAAGGTGAATTTGTAGCAGATAAAGAACTCTTAACTTCATCAGGGTTATACCTTATTTAGTTGGATATTTCACCTATACAGCAGTCCACCATATCAACTTCCCAGCAGCAAGAGTTGGAGGAATTATTATCAGAATTTGAAGATGTATGCCAGGTTCCAAAGTCATTGCTGCCTTCTCGAAGTTTTGACCATGCCATCTACCTTAAAGAGGACAAACCAATTAGCTTAAGGCCATATAGGTATGGTCCTGATCAAAAGACAACTCTAGAAGGTTTGATCAAGGAGATGTTAGGTATGGGGGTGATACGTCCAAGTTCAAGTGCTTTTGCAGCTCCAGTGGTTTTAGTTTAGAAAAAGGATGGTTCTTGGCATTTTTGTGTTGATTATCGTCAACTTAACAACCAAACTATCAAGAACAAATTTCCAATCCCATTGATAGAGGAATTACTTGGTGAATTGTAAAGTGCCTCTTACTTTTCCAAATTGGATCTACGTGCAAGGTATCATCAAATTTTGATGAAGGAGGGTGATGTGCACAAAACAGCTTTTAGAACACATGAAGACCTATACGAATTTCTGGTTATGCCATTTGGGCTAACTAATGCTCCAGCCACATTTCAGGGGTTGATGAATAGTGTTTTTCGGAATTTTTTGAGGAAGAGTATTCTGGTTTTCTTTTAATGATATTTTAGTTTACAACAGTACTTGGCAGGAACATCTCTTTCTTTTACGAGAGGCATTGTTAGTTCTTTGGGAGAATTCATTGTATGCTAAGAAATCCAAATGTGAGTTTGGAGCTCGACAAGTTGACTATTTGGGGCATGTCATTTCTGAGAAAGGGGTTTAAGTTGATCCAAGGAAGATTGAAGTGATGGTTAATTGGCCTGTTTCTAAATCCATCAAAGCCTTGAGAGGGATTTTGGGATTAACAAGCTATTATAGGCGTTTTGTGAAGCACTATGGTACCATTGCTCGGCCATTGACCAATTTACTAAAGAAGGATGCTGACTTTGTGTGGACCAGAAAAGCCAATAAAGCCTTGCAAGCATTAAAAACAGCCATGAGCTCCACTCCCGTTTTGGCTCTTCCTAATTTTAAGATTCCTATCATTATTGAGACGGATGCCTCAAAGGAAGGAATGGGTGTTGTTTTATCTCAGGAAGGTCACCCTATTGCATTTGCTAGTAAAGCATTTGGATCCAGAATGCAGAAGTTGTTAGCTTATGAACGAGAATTAATAGCCATTATTTTTGCAGTTCAACAGTGGCGACAGTATGTTTAAGGCCACCATTTTAAGACTGACCATTTAACGCTGCAATATTTGTTAGAGCAGAAAACCTTAACTTCTGATCAGCATAAATGGTTACATAAACTGTGGGGGTTGGACTACACTATAGAATACAGAAAGGGAAAAGAGAATACAGTAGTGGATGCCTTGTCTAGAAGGCAACATGATGACTCCGGTATGAGTTATGCAGTCACTTCAATTTTCTCTGGATTATTGCAACAGGTTCGTGACTCTTGGGAAGATGATGATTGGGTGAGACATTTGATTAGTAAACTGCAGACAGATCCCTTATTTGGTGGGAAATATAAGTGGGAACAGGGAGCCTTGAAGCTGAAAGGTCATTTGGTTGTTGGGGATTATATACAGCTTAGAAATGATCTCCTTCATAACTTCCATAACAATCCTTATGGGGGTCATTCTGGCGTGACTCCTTCTTATAAGAAATTGGCTTTAGTTTTCTATTGGAAGGGCATGGAGAGGATTATGTCCGGAGCTGCAACACTTGTCAGCACTTTAAGACCGAGACAATGGCAAGTCCAAGCCTCTTGCAGCCTTTACCTATTCCATCAAATGTTTGGAGGGATCTTGCCATGGATTTTATTGTGGGGCTTCCCAGATCCTACAATAAGGAGGTGATACTTGTAGTAGTTGACAGGTTTAGCAAGGCTGCCCATTTTGCTGCATTAAAACACCCATACACGGCTATGGAAGTTGCTTGGGTGTTAATGGATGCACTGGTAAAGTTGCATGGCTTTCCTAACACAATTGTGACAAATAGAGATCCCTTATTTTGTGGGATCTTTTGGCGTGAGTTGTTTAAGTATCAAGGAGTCAAACTGCATTACTCTTCTGCTTACCATCTGCAGCCAGATAGTCAAACCTAAGTGTTGAATAGGACTCTTGAATGTTACTTAAGGTGTATGACTGGTGAATATCCTCAGCAGTGGATAAGATGGCTATCTTCAGCTGAATTATGGTATACCACCTCATATCATTCAGCTATTAAGATGACACCTTTCAAAGCAGTCTATGGGGCTCCACCTCCGGTGCATTTACCCTGTATAGCTGGAGATTCTGCTAATCAATGTATTGATACTCAATTGAAGGAGAGGGAGGTTTTATTGCAGGATCTTAGAGCTAATTTGTTAAAGGCTCAGCAGAGAATGGTACAGCAAGCCAACAAGAAGCATTCAGAAAGAGAGTTTCAGGTTGGAGATATGGTATTCTTAAAATTACAGCCATTTAGGCGAAATACCCTCCCCAGTACTTTGTTTCATTAGTTGTCTGCAAGATATGTCGGACCTTATAAGGTCTTGAAACGAATTGGGAAGGTTGCATATAAGTTGCAACTGCTGGATCAGAGTTGTATTCATCCTGTTTTTCATGTCAGTCTCCTGAAGAAACACCATGGGTCCAACCAATTTCCAGTCACAAGGTTACCTGAGCTGGATGAGGAAGGGCAATTTCTCATGCAACCAGCACGAATTTTAGCTAGAAGAGTTGTCAAGCATCACAATCTGCCACAGACTCAAGTTTTGGATCACTAGCAGCATGCAGCTCTAGAAGACGCAACCTGGGAACCTATCTCTGCCATTCAGCAGCAGTTTCCCAATTTTGATGTATTTTCTAATCATCCTTGAGGACAAGGATCTTTGTAAGGGGGGGATGCTATTGTTCCGTGTCAAATGAAGAAGTTAGTCAGTTTACGTTCTGTTAGCTATAGTCTATTAGTGTGGTTAGTTAGAATTGTTAGTGAGCTGTCATTACTAATGATTATCATCAGTATATTAACAGAAGGGAAAAAGATGAAAGTGTAAAGAGTTTAGCCAATCATTCCATCTCTTCTCTACCAGGGGCAGTGTTGACTAATCAAAATTTATTACCATTGAAATTTATTAGCATTTATAGGATTTGATTTAGATAGATTCTTATGATATGAGTTAATTTGTTTTGATTCAAAATTATTTCTTACCTTTTGTATAGCTTGTTAGGGGTCACCTATGTGTATATGTTCAGATTGTGCATAGCTTGTAATCACAAAAGAGAAATCAATAAAATAACTTTCTTTGAAAATCTTCAACTATTAGTCAGAGTAGGGCTGAATAGTAGCCTGGTGAACAAAGCCCAACCCGACCAAATCAAACTGGGGCAAAAAGAAATGGACAAAGATAAGACGGGTTGACCAGGTTAATATCCCGGCAGGGTGGAGTCCCAAGGTCACCCCATTTTTCCAATATACTTGGCCCAGCCAGGGGTATGTATATATATATATATTCATTTCTTTATATTTTGTCACATTTTTTTAATAATTTTCTGATGGAATATTAGTGAAAGAAGCCCTAGACCAGTAGATTTTAGTCCCTCTCAACATCTCAATTCTCTCTCGCATTCTTAGTCCCTTTCAATCTTTCAACACGCATCAGAATGACTGAACCTTTTGTGATTTTCTGTCTCATCTTCATCTCTTTCCCCCCTAACAGCTCTCTCTCTTTCTCTCTCTCATCTCCATTCAATCTAATATGAAGACGAAGAACAGATCCAAAGAAGAATAAAAATATATCCGAAGAAGTCACATTCATCAATCTGAACATGTTTTTTCATCTAAGGACCTCTCAGATCTGTTCTTTTATTCAAATCCCAACTCCCTCAATCTTCTTCTTCTTCCAATCAGACAAACACGTTGGACCTGGCCCTTGCCCAAACAAACCCAGTCATATACCAGGTCCATTCAGGTTGGTCTGGATTTTGGGGCAAAAAAATGAGACCCGGTGCACTTACCAATGTGGGTCCTGGGCATGCTAAAAGCCCATACTGATCCAGCCTATGTTCAGCCCTAAGTTAGAGTTTTTTATTATCTAGAAAACTTGCAATAATCTTTAGGAATTTAAGTTGTAATTAATATCTGCTTCCAAATAACAACAAGAACAACAATAATAAAGAGGGGCTTGCTACAATGTGTGGGTGTGTGCAAGCCTTCCCATCCATCATAATTCTGTTTGACCCTAAATTTCAACAAAAATATATATTGGAGAAATTACCTGGTTGCAGCAAACACAAACACGCCCGTCAAAATCTCAACACCATCTAACTCGGTCAGAAACTGTGAAAAAAGAAAATATTAAGATCAGACTATAATTAATATAAGATAACATGAGAAGTAACAAGCTAGTCACTAACTTGATTTACAACACGATCGGTTACTCCAGTATTGTCATGTCCTCTCTTGGGGGCAATAGAATCAAATTCATCAAAAAAGAGGAGACATGGTGCTGCAGCAGCAGCTTTAGAGAATATATCCCTAACCTGAAATTAACATTCAAGAGAACACATAATACTTGATTAGCATATGGTCATTAACCTACATCATAATTCGGTTAGATATTTCAGGACTCATTAAATGTGCTTTAGTTGCTTAACTCCATCTTTGGTCCCTTACAATAGAGATATTCAAACATTCTAACCAAAAATAATTACAGTGTGATAGAATTTTATAACTGCAAAGAATAAAAACAGCAGCCGAAGTCTCCAGATGCACATTCAAAATAACTTAGTTCATATATTAAGACTTTTGGCTTGTTCAAGCCTCAATAAACTTAATGTAAATGAGAATAGAAATGGAATAGAATTGCGACCATAATTATATCTGTTATGACATGGGAAGAAAAGAAAATACCAATCCAATTGTATGTTCGTAGGATGAAAATAGTGCATGAATGGAAAGAAAAGGTAAACAAATGACCATAATAATCCTAGTGCAAAAAGATTAGAATATACTTTTTTTCACTTTAAAATTTTTTAAAAAATACTCTTAATACAAAAATTACAATATTTTTAACTTTAATTTGCACAAAATATTTTTAAATACTAAAAAATTAAAATGCTGTTGATAAAAGCCATTAAAATACCGTATAGTATTTTACAATATTTGTAACAGTATTTTAAATTATTTTCAGATTCCCACATTTCATATAATTCCAAATAAGGCAAGGACAAGATGGTAAATTTGCTACCCATTCCCTCCTCCCCTTTCTATCCAAGTTGCAAGGGAGACCACATTCCCACAAGTTGCAAGGGAGAGGGATGCACCTCCACCAGACATGATCATTTTTGTTTCCCTTTGCTTAGCCCCTTTCACTTGTACTAAACATGACATAAAAGAAGATGCATATATTAGTAAGGCAAACTGATGGGGTTGCCAATCAACCCCATACTACCAAAGTTTACTGCAGGAGACAAAAGGGAGGGGTAGGACAGCAAGGAGCAACAACCCACGAACCCACTCAAATTATGAAAGTTTATGCCCGAAGAAGTAAAAGGGGAGGAAAAAGTAGTCTAACATAGAGATGCCAATTTGGGCAGGAGGTGGGGATATGGGAGAAGGTTCTTTTGTTTGGGGTACAGGTGATGGAGAAAGCATCTTTTGGGATCAGAAGCTTTTGGAAGGGAGAGTGTTAGCCTCTCGAAAGCCAGCTGGTTCTCATGGTTCCTTATGTGTCCTTTGATTGATTTGTGTTTGTAACCTCTGGATTTCCAGGGATCACTGAGTTGGGTTGATTTTTGTTACTAGTTTCATGCATTGGAGTGTTATAGTGTGATATTCATTTGGTTGTATCAAAACTCAGCTTTTATTCCAGACACCTTTCTTTACTCTTTTTCTGCAAAGTTACAGGATTAAGTTCAAGGTCCTAACACAAACTTTCTTATAAGCAAAGGTTATGAATTCACGTTCAAATAAATTCAAAGATAGCTCACACCAATAATAGCTTAAAGAAAGTCTTATTAGCCCCTTACAGCTTGTTCAGAAGCACCAATGTATTTGTTCAACAGCTCTGGGCCTTTCACTGATATGAATCGCAGTGAACAAGCAGCAGCAGCAGCACCAACGATGTGAGTTTTGCCACAACCAGGAGGCCCATATAAAAGGACATTTGATCGTAGTCTCAAAGGAGCATGTGCAAAGGTTTTTGGAAACTTCGAAGGCAGCTCTATCATCTGGCAACAATTTTACAACATTAGAAACATTACACAGTGCATAACACAAGATTGTGTAAACATGCAACAAAAGCAATGAGAATTAAATTGTTGTTCAGCTACTGCTAATTCCTCATGCTTCAACTTCTCAATTGCATTCAACAAAATATTTAAACTATTATTGAAACAAAAACCACTTTGAATATATATTCATGTTAAGATATACTAATTATTAAGGACTTGTGCAGGTTAAAAAAAGAGTTATTCTTAAGAGGTATCAAGAATTTAGGAAAGTCTTGTTTATTAAGAAAATAGTTACTTGTCGTGCACCCATAGTAAAGGGTATACAGACTTTTTGTGGTCATAGTCAATAGAAGTTGTGGCATCAGTGTCATACACATTGCATAGATTCTTCCAATAATAGATATTTTCGTCACTGTCCCTTCCTTTTTCCTTTTGCTCCCCAACTTTTGTTTGTTCCTTCTTTTACTCCCTAACTTTTGCTCCCTCTATTTTCTCAACAATTCCCTCACACTAAAGACTCTTGCGCTTGAAGTGTGAACATAGAAAAAGCATGATTTTTGTGACTCTAATACTTAACCCTAAGAAAATGAAAAAAGATATAGAAAATAAACTGACAAGAGCATTCAACGATTCAGTAGCCAGTATGTCATATATTCCAAGATTCAAATTGTAGAAACTATACACAAACTCCTAAACTTCAGGTTTTGAACTGCAAAAGGCATATCACCTCTTTAATAGCATTTCGAATGTCAACAAGGCCACCCACATCATCCCATCCAGAACGTCCACCATCAGAAGCAGATTTTGTAATGTCTCGCATTGCAACTGGAAGAAAATCATGCATTGCCTGAGAGAAATCTTCCATAAGTAAAGCAGGACTCTCATTCTCATTGAGAGCAGCATTCAATGGCAGAAAACGGCAAACAGCAGCATGGACAGCTCTATCGACCAATATTTCCTGGAAAGGATGAAATTGCTTAGCATTAAAATCCTACATACAACTCAAGACGTGCTTATACCATTTCTAGCATTAACTAAGATTCAACAGTCAGCAAGTTAATTGTCAAACATCAAAGAAATTAAGCAGACACAAATGAGATGCAAATCTAGGCATTGACAAATGATCAAGTTGGGTGGAAAAAAGACCATCTTGGAAGATTTTCAAGTTGTAATCTAGTAATTTCCCCTAATTCTAATAGACCATTTACTAGCTAACTTTCGGCAGGAAGATTTCAAAAGATCCTTCATGAATTCTAATTCCCAATATAAAATGATGCATATGAAGACGCTAAAACTAACAGTATCTGGAAGAAAAAAGCTTTATAGTCATTAGTATGCCAAATGTGTTACTCATTGCTGTGCCTGTCTCATAATGCAAAAATGTAATTTTCTGGGCCTAGCACAATAATCAAAATTTTGTTATTGCAATGCATGATGCCCTTCTGTTTTCCTGAAAAACACATTAAGGATGGATAGAAATTCCAAATCAAGAGTTTTCAATGAATTAAACGTTCTCAAAAGGTTCCACTGAGAAAGCGTGTTTCAGGTAAAAAAAAAAAATAGATATGAATCATGCGCCCAAAAGCATAAGTGGAGGAGAATAGAAATCACCAATTGTAGTTGATATGCTAGAAGTCACATCGTTTCTACAGACACGGGAATACTAGTCACATTGTTTCTACAGGCACAGGAATACTAAGACATAGCTGTTACGGGTATAGAATTCGGCCAAATCCACTAAAGAAGCCAAAGGCAACTATCCTATGAGTAAATGAGTACGAATTTTCCCACAGTAGATACTTGCATTATGCTCCAATTAGATGCATTAAATTACTAGAAACAGATCATGACACCAGGCGATCTTTTTGTCCTCTACTAAAAAAACATTTTTTTTATTACAAATTTACTGCTCAAGATAAAAGCATACCAAAACATAGAAATTAGAATCTTACGATTCACAATTTAAATCTTACAATTCAAAACGAGTTATAAAACCAACGATATAAATCGCTGGCTAAATCGAAAGTAGTTATAAATTGTACGATTCACAAATTAAATCTTACAATTCGCAACGAGTCACAAAGCTAGCAATATGAATAAATTGCTGAATCAAATATGAATAATGCGATTCAAGCCAATATGGTAGAATAACATGACTTTGCAATTCAAAAATGTGAAAAATCAATAAATTGGTATAATAGTATTGTATTACTGTAAGCATAATCTATGCTTTTTATAAAGAAAGCAAAGAAGATATTATTTGAATTTTTTTCAAAAATTTATTACTAACAAATCATATGGCTAATAAAGTTTTGGGAAATTTATTTTGAGTATTTTATGTATATTATATGTCATATTTTATATTTCCAATTATTTTTTACTTGTTACTGAATCTTACAATTTAATACGTTATACCATTCGCGATTCAAAAATATGTTTTCCGATTCGCGATTCATATCACAATTTGATTACTATGTACCAAAACTCCATAAAGCCTATTTCAGATGATCTATGATACTGAACAATTTAAAAAATAATATATGATGATATCCAAAATTTAAAATATAACTAGTAACTGGCTGCTAAACCTGTTTCGGTTACCACATAAAACCAGACATGCTTTTAATCAGTCAAATGCCACCATGAACAGGCCAGTGAACATGAAGCTAATCAACTTGACCTTTATCTGGTTTATTGAACTGCCAAGCCTTTCATTGGCAGATACGTGAATGTTAAAATAATAAAAGCACCATCCCTGGGCTTTCTTTTAACGGTTAAGCTTTTGCAATAGCTGATTTCATAACATTTTATTAAAGCCTCTCTGTCCAAGAGGTCAATAGTTCCATACTTTTGTATCCACTCTTCTAATTGGGTTAAAATTTTCATCATGAAATTTGCGTGGTGTATGCTTTGCCCATGTCTCATGTACAAAGAACATCTACATGAAGGGGCAAGCTAGAGATATAAAAAACACAAATCCTTGGGCCACCTCCTTACAGCTTAAACTTTTGGGGCACCAAATGCCCTGGAAGTGATTTTAGAACCCAAGAAGCAATGACAGACACAAAAATTATTTGGAAATAAATATATTTGAACTATTTTTAAAAACTTGAATTTAGTAAAAAAAGATATAACTTCATACACATGTTAGACAAATCTCCCCTCCCCCCTCTCTTTCCAAACCAAAAAGAGGGAAACCATAGGCAATAAGAAGGAAGAAATCTCCACTGTTACTTAATCCCACAAACTTTTTTTTCTTTTCTTCACTCTGTTGCAGTTTCTTTACAAATTACAAGCCTCAACGTCAACTACATAGGGTTCTACATAACAAAAGGAACCACAGGGTGACAGTCACACATAGAAAGAAATCCAACATTCACTAATTTTTACACCAGAAAAGCATAATTGATTTTAATTGCCTAGAAGTAGGTATAAAATTCGTAGAATACCAGATCATAACCATCATAACCATCACATTTGACAGCCACATCAAGCAGGATGTCATCTGCACATTGCAAGTGACGCCTTTTCATTTCATGCTTCAAGATAGCACCACGTTCTGAAGCAGAAGGAGTTGGCAGCTGTATGTGAAAGTCAAACCGCCCTGATAATAACAGAACCAATAATTAGCACCAAAAACATGAAATTAAACGAAAATGAAGATTGACAATCCTAGAGCCATGGGTCATGTTGAATAATACTATACTACGTTATCAATTTCAATACACAAAGTAGTAAACCTGAAGAGCTCAAAGACTGTGGTATCTTCTCTAGAGATTGAACAGAAGCTATGAAGGCTATTGGTCCAAATCCACATGATTTTTGCCTCCTCTCCTGTTTGGTGGACAGTAAGACAATAATTTCCTCAAAGAACCATGGAAAACATACATGAATAGGGTATGAGCATCAAAGTGAATATCATATTATCTTATATACTTCAGCTATCAAGACTTAGTCTTGCAAGTTCTTAGTTTGTGCTTTAATTGTCATTAGCCCACCAAGAGACTCTACATTTATTTAAATTAGAAGTGCAGAAACTCTAATGCCAACTTTGAATGTTGATATGATGAAACACCTAAAAATAATTATAGGTAGTGAAGAAATTCTGAGATCTTATGCTCTAATTCTTATTTATTTCAAATATTGAAGTGTGCATAAATAGATGGGTTGGAGGCTGAAAGATTAGCCTATCCAAACAACCTAACTAACTTTAAAACGTTAATAATAAGTTTAAAAAGAGGATATTTATTAATGCTAACAAGAAGATAAAATCAATATAAAACATATTAAATAGTTTCTAATTCCTACATTTATCCTTAATCCTAATTTAATAATATTCCCCCTAATATTCTATTCCTATCATAACATAAAGATAAGATTAGAAAAAACCCAGCTAGATAATGTCTTCAAGAACAAAATAAATAAAAACTAATATAAGAAAGGCTGCTAAATAATAATAAAATGATATGCAGTGTCGTTTTAACGTCTTCTTTAAAATGATGATCTCCAACTCTCCCCTTCAAGCTAGCATAGACAATCTTCTTCCCTGCACATTTATCCTAGTTGGTCTTTAATAAGACCTATGTCCAAACCCCGTGACTCTTCAAGCAATTTTTTAGTACAATTTGTCATTCCCACTCACATATAGTAGATGGTTTTCACACACTACCCACAAACATATGGTTTTCTTATGCTAACCACCAACACATGGTTTCTCAATCTAACCACAAATGGATGGTTTTTTCAAACTAACTGCAAATGCATTGTTTTCTCACACTAGCCACAAACGCATGATTCTTTCATGCTTGCCACCGACATGTAGTTTTCTCACACTTACCACCAACATATGGTTTTCTTATTCACCTCACTTTGTTGCAAGGTGAGGTATCTTTTGGCTTCCTCACTCCACTTTGTAGCAAGGTGCAAGTCTTCTTCACCCCACCCCCACTTTGTTATAAGGATCTGGGTTTTGGACATCTTCACTTGATGAATAGAGGTGTGATTTCAGCTAATTCATGGCTAGTTAGCTGGGCAATTTCATTGGAGTCCCCTCTTTTGGTGTCTAGTACCGTTATTTGCCAATATTTTTGTCATTCAAGCCTTGTAGGCTCTAATACCATGCTGACATTCAAAGCTCTATGCTCTAATTCCTAATCATCCTAAATATTCAAGTGTAGATAGACAGATGGGTTGGAAGCAGAAAGATTAGCCAATTCAAACAGCCTAACTAACTAACAAAAGTTTAAAATATAATAAATCTAACGAAAGGACAATTATAAATGCCTAACAAAATGATAATTAAATTCATGATAAAACTAATTAAATAATTTATAATTTGTACATTAATCCTTAAACCTAATTTTAAAATATTTCCTCTAATACTCTATTCTGATCATAATAGAAAGATAAGATAATAAAAAATTGAACAAGATAATGTCATCAAGAACAAAATAAATAAAAACTACTATTAAAATAGCTTCTAGATAATAATAAAATTATATTAAAATGCAATGTCCTTTTAACGTTTTCTTCAAGAACGACAATCCAACAGGTCAAAAGTACAGTTGTTCTTATGATTACTATTATTATTATTATTATCATCATCACCATCATCATTATTGTTGTTGTTATTTTGTTTGAAGAAATTTCTTCTAATATAAGAATAAATGTTGGTAGAAAGAAAGAGCGGACCATGTACACTCTTAAGGTAAATTCTTAACTGTAACAACAAAGAAAGACATACCAAACAGTCAAACATATAAAGAAAGTAATGCAAGCCAATTACAGACCAGAAAAGAGATTTCTATAGGAAAAGGCCACTAGATAAGTACCACAATGATGCCAAGGTTCAAGACAACATGTCCCATATAAGAGACAGCAGCATAGACTTGTACTTGACACTTGTCTTAAGGGTGTTTGTTAAGAGGTATTAGGAATTTGAAAAAGCCTTGAGTTACCGTGTTTAGAGGCATAAAAATTTTAGGAAAGCCTTGTAAGCTAAGGAAATAGTTACTTGTAGTGCACCCAGAGTAAAGGGTTTAAGTGTTTTTGTATGGCTAGAACTAGTATAGTTGATAAAACAGGGGGAGCAAAAGTGACGAAGAAAAGGAAGGGACACCAAAAACTAAATAAATAGATAATTGGAAGACCCAAGTACAGTGTTTATAATACCATCCTCTACTTCTATTTATACTAACATTATAAGCACGCAGAGACACATATACCCTTTACTTTGAATGCACTACAAGTAACCATTTCCTCAACTCAATTTTCCAAAATCATTAATATAACATGGTAATTCTTTTCTTAAGCTACTAGATTTTCCTAAATTCGGTATCTCTTAACAATCCCTCTCAAGCTAAAGCTTACAAAGCTTACGGCTTGTAACATAGAATACCCAATTGAAAGAAGAACAACAGCTAACTCGAATAAAATAACTCGACCAATGACTTAAGAGCATAAGCAACTAGTTTTTTCTTCGACAAAGTCCACAGCTGACATTTAGCCACTTGAAATCTTCAACCTGCTTCACATGGGCAGCCACCATGTCACTGTCCTAGTTCTCCTCAGCCTGTCGTCTAACACAATGACACAACTCCCAGAAGTCTTCAATTTACTTCCCATGAGTAGCCCCCTCAACCTGCTTCTATTGTCTCCAATACTTGGTTCTCACTAGGATGCTGAATAACAAACAACTCTATTGCTTAGACTATGATTGGATTGAAGAGAATGAAAAGGAAGGGAAGGGAAGTAAAATTTTAATTGTGAAATTTTTTTACTTAGATTTAAATAAACATTTTCTTTTCATTTCTTCTCATCCATTCTCCCAAATCCAAACATATTCTAAGGTAAAAAAATATATATATGTTAGATTTAAATCTAACTTAAAGAAAAGAGAAAAATGGTATTTTAGTCCTCCACTTTTGAACTTAGTTTCATTTTGGTCATCCACAAATTGAAAGTCTCAAAATAGTCCTCCACTTTTCAAGTTATGACTTAAAATGGTCATCCACTTTTAAACTTAACCTCACTTAAGGAGAGACTACTTTAAGTTAGACTTTGAAAAATGGAGGATCATTTTAGGACTTTCAATTTTTCAAGGACCAACATGAGATTAAGTTAAAGTAGAGGACCATTCTGAGAATTTAGATTTGTGAAAAACCAAAATGAAATTGAGTTCAAAAGTGGAGGACTATTTTGAGACTTTCGATTTGTTGAGGACCAAAATGACACTAAGTTCAAAAGTGGAAGACCAAGATGGCATTTTTCTCTTAAAGAGAATGTCCAAATTAAACTTTCACTATCCTTTCCTTCCTCCACAATCCAAACATATCCCTAAATCTTTAATATGCTATTCTTTGGATCTCCACTCCTTATGACTCCTTAGCTCATATCAAGAGCTTTGTTAGCAACTTCCTTTATAACAAAGCCAACAAACCAACAATTCAACAAACTAACATAATCAACATAGAAGAATTCAACATCAATACTATCTTTACAAGATTTTCATACAAGTCTTTAACCCTAAAACAGCCACCTATGAAATCATAAAATTAACTTAGATTATGAAGACCAGTAATCACCACTTCCAAGACAAAATCTCACCTCCTATACACCATCCTGATGCCGAAACACAAGAATACAACCTCTACATCCTCTCAACTCAAAACCTCAGCCTATTAACCTCTGAAAAATTCAATAATGCACCCTTAATCAAGATCAAGCCCTAGCCCTCATCAAAATGCACCTCTTTGGACCACCCCCATGTCATTCCAGCACAGCCCAGCATCACAGCCCCCAAGCACCCTAACCTGCATGGCTCTCCTGGCTGCTGATTTTGCTTGATCTATGTCTTTCAGCCATAAAATTTAATGGTGGATTTGTTTAGAGAAGAGTTACATGCCAAATCCACCACTTTTCGTGGAGGCTAGGGTTTGGATTCAATGTGAGCAGTATTGTTGCTTTGATAGCATGTTGAGTAAATAGGGAGAGTTAAAGTGAGGGGAAAAAGTAAGGGGCACCAAACTATATAGAACTGAAAAAGCCTCAATCACAGTGTTCATAATATTTTCCCCAACCTCTCTACATACTAATATTATGATCACAAAAACACACTCACACCCTTTACTTTATCTGCACAACAAGTTACTATTTCCTTCATTTACAAGACTTTTTAAATCCTCAATATCTATAATGGTAACTCTTAATCGACTAGACTTCTCTAAATTCTAAATATCTCCTAAAAAGTATAAATAGAGGTTGAGAGTGTTATACACAGCATAATTGAGTCTTTCAACAGAAATATTTTGTTTGGTCCCTTCCTTTCCTCCCTAACATCTGTTATCCCTATTTTCTCCGAACAGTATTCAAATTGGATTTAGAAGCCAAATTTCTAATAACCCATTTGAATTCTCCAATCGCCATACCTCCTCCAGACTTATATGATTTGCAATGTGCTCTAAGTTATCATACTGATTAAATGACCGTCAGCATTTGTTTTTCACTTAGTCCTGCACATTTGTTGATTTTCTTGTCAGCATTCTCTTGTTTACTCATCTGGGAAAAATTTCTTATTCTATCAATGCAATATTTCTATTATTTTATTATTATCCCTTCTCTTACATATCACTCTTTCTCTCATCTCTCTTCCCCTACTCTTTCTCTGTAAGGATTTCAGATTCACATCATATGAAACTATGAAAGATGTCACAAAACTCTAAATAATCTTCCTTTTACTCTGAATAATTATTGTCATACCAAAAATGAAACATATTAAACTTGACTGCCTAACACAATTGGAGTATTCTGACATGTAATTTAACCTTGTTGCATGAACAAAATAGGCACATGCCTACATTTAAGCAGGACTTTTCTTTATCCAAAGGTATTAAAAATATAAATAAAACTGAATAACCAGACCTTTTCTGTAACCTTGAAGTTCTATAACTTGTAATACGATCATTTAGTAATTCATAGAGAATACACCTTGGCTTTCTAAAATTTTTCCTTATATCAGATTTCATTCTCATAACATACATGTTGAACTTCTATTAACGCTTATAGCTATACCAAACCTGGATTGAAATATATCCTTTCCTGTCTGTTTTCAACCACTTATAATAATCACCCAAATGAATAATTCCCAAAATAAGAGATGACCATATAATCATCAAAACAATGGCAATGACATGCATCTATAACATTATAACAATGTAAATAACATTTTAGGAAAGCAATTATAATAACATCCCAAAACAATATTCTTACCCCATATTCATCAATAATGTCAACCAGAAAACCAGTGAGTCCGGCAGCAGACATTGAGGGTTGAGGTCCCTCTGAGTCAGACGTAGGAATTATGCTATCAAGATCATCAAAGATGACAATAGAAGGTGCATGATCTAAAGCCTCCACTATATTGTTAGTAACTTCTTTGCGGATTATTGGGACATTCTCCAAAGCAAGTTTTGAACAAGAAACAAAAACTCTGCACAGTAATATATGCAGAAAGTCAACCTCAAATTCCAACAATAATTGGATACAGAAAAAAGTGGTGAAAAATATAGAACGGCCTGAATAAATAAGAATGCACTTAATACATGTGTGCTAAGACGTCTTCATGTTTCTCAAAGTATTTTGCAACAGTCCTTGCAAGCAAAGTCTTGCCAGAGCCCTGGAAAAAACAAGATTTCAAATTTGTAACATGTAATGACTATTTTCCCGTATCAAGTAAGCAACTTCAACAAATATTAGAAAGCCCCACAAGTCATAATATGAAGAGACGGATCCAAGATCAGATTTTGAGAATTTAAGTCCATGGTTACTTTGTACTGAGATCCCACAACCAAACTAAAACATGTAAATAAAAGTCACCAACAAGCATAATACTATCAAAATTAAGCATAAAATACACATTACACAAGTTAAAAAAAAAAAAAAAACCCAAAAAAATGATAACAGAGAAGGCACTTTGCAGCAATAACAGGAAGAAATTAAACACATTATTTGAAAACAGGCAAGCAATGAAGGAAAAAACAGAGTCAAACCCCATTCACTGTTAACTTAAAAAGCCTCTCCTCAATATAACCCCCCCCCCCCCCCCAACACAAAAAAAGGAAAAAAAAGAAAAAGAAAAAATCTCTCCTTTCCCACTTGAATGTCCCTTGCTGCAGCAAAAACATTGCTTCTTCAAGATATAGACAGTTGGATCTGTGATATCTCATTGTCAGCCTTCTCTAAATGAAGTTGAAAGTTGAACAAATTAAGGGTGGGGAGGCTGTAAATGTGTAGTATTACTATGGGTTTGGTTAAGTATAATGACTTTCTTCCCATCCCATTCAACCCAAGAGGTGAGAAACCAAGCCACAAAATCCAAAATGTCATGATTGGTCAGATCCTAAGATTTAAATGGAGATCCCAGAAGATTTAAATATTCCATAGCATCGAGGTTGCAAGGGTTATTTTAGGATGTAATATCCTAAGATCTTAAAAATTTAGATTGAGATCTTGACAACCTTGCTCCCAAGCACTTACAAACAAAATCCTGTCAAATCGTGAAGAAGCCATATACCCTCTAGTGACTGACCATGTAAACTTAGCATTCCCTAGAGGTAAATCTCTGGGTTCACACTCCCATATAAAAGCATCAAAACATTAAGTATGAATTGTAATACATGATGCTGGCATTACCAATTACTTAATGTTTGGGGTTTCCAGATACCAAAGAATTTCTCCAAAAGACCCATGGTGCAGCATCAGATTCATTCATGGTGGAAACCATAAAAAATCACACAACACGATCTCACTCAGAGTTTATAATATCAGCGATCAGGGTTACAAGTTACATTGCTACACTATTAAACTTCTTATCTGAATATATTTATGGCAAGAACAAACTTAAAATACTCAGTCAGTAAGAAATTGTCTATCTGCTTCAAGAAACTGTCCAGTAGTATTTGTCCCTATTATAATGACAATATGCTCTTCTTTAGACTTGTGAACTGAGTAAGAGAATATTTTGTCAATTTAATCTATGGTTTCTAAATTGCAAGAAGACATGTGGCGCTTGTGTGACAATAAATTTTATAAATGCAAATGACATTACAAAGGAGGTTCAATGTGTGCAAAGAGTAAACCTGTATTTTTGGGCTTTTGACATATAACCACACAGTAATTAGGACATCTTGCCTGCTAATACATGAAACTTAAAATTAATATAATAGTAAAAACAAAACTGTACTCACTGAAGGTCCATATATAAGAACATGTCCGGGGATCGGTAAGTTGTATGAATCGAGCCACATACCACAAGCAGAAGATAACAATACAGTCATCCCTGCAATCAGCAAGAAACTGCAAGTTATATGATTGGCTGGTGATGAAATATAGAAGTTAGTGGAAATCAAATTTAACAATGCAGCCTCAAGAAGGAAAGCAGATGAAATGCACTATTCAAAGCTTATCAATTTAAGAAACTTAGTGAAAATTTATGAGACCCATATGCAAAGATCAAAGAAGATTAATCTCACATAACTCAATAAATTACATCTTTCTTTAATAATGAGTAAAAGTTCATGAAAAGAAAATAGCCAGAAGGGACAGAAACACTGTACTTATATGAATAAACTACCATATAGAGGCCAAAAAGATTAACAAAGAACAATGCATAAAATTTTAAGCCTCTAGAAAGGGGAAAAAAAGTCTAGGTGGTCCAGGCAAGCGGCAAAACAAAGACATAAAAAAACACTCCAGCTCCATATAATTATGTGCCTCAACATGGCATTTTGGAACAATTAACACACTAAAAAGGTCAAGCACAGAGTTTGAGCATCATGCAAATAAGTAGACGATAAATGGACTTATGTGGACTCAACAAATTAGTGAGAGGAACTGAATAATTTCCTCCTACTAGGTTTTGGCATGATAATCAGATTCTTATGCTTATAGCATCAACTTAATGATATGAGTGAGCAAATTATATTGAAGTAAATCATTATTTTACTAGAAGAAACCTTATAACAATCTAGATCTGTTTCCTAGGTTTAAATTTGATTGCAACCAGTATCCTTGTTTACAAAGATATAAGGTTGCAAATGCAAGTCATTGTTAGCTGACCTCAGAAGAAAATCCTGAGCTAGAAACTTAGAAAGCATATATGATAGTTCATTCATATTTGATCAAAGAAAGACAAGAAGCAGCCAATAACATGTAAACAAGGGGAGCGACACAAAATAACAGCCTTTAACTCACTCTGGATACGACTTGTAACAAAATCAACAAGTTGCTAACTAGAATTAGGCAACTTGATGAGGCCACTATATATACTACAGAAGGAAAAAAAAAAAACTAGTATTAGGAAGAGGAGAAAGTACAAGTGTTGAGGATAAGAAACCCTAAACCAGAAAATAAACAAAATAAACACAAAAACAGAACGATAAAACAAAGACCTAGGAAGCTAATTAGTGTAGAAGAGCTGTCTAATCTCTTTCCATATCAAAAATGGAGATTCCATTGAAAAAATCATGAGCCAAGCACCAAGCGTGCAGCTATAAAGACAATTCTATTGCATAACATATTTAAGGTGAACATATGCCCTTGAACACATGGGCACTTCTCTGTCATTACATGATTGAGGTCAATATTCGATAAACCACAACTTGTAATATGATCAACAAAAACCAGTAACCACAAACCTGTAAACCTAATTGATAAAATCTACACATTCAAGTAATCCTTCAACCAATATATCCTATCAATAAGTTCTGATATATCAAGAATTTTTTTTTTATCAAGAATGAATTTACATTAGGAAAAAAGAAAAAAGTACAAATTATAAAGGATAAGAAATCCTCAAACCAGAAAGTACAACAGCAACAATGTAACAATAATCATAAAAGAGAACAATACCCATAGTAATAGCCCCAAATACCTATGATGGGCATAGGATCTCTTATGTAATAAATTTTCACCATATAGAACGGGCAGTACAACTCCCAACTTCTTTCCTAAGAATAATAAGCACTTCTCATTCTCAAACAGGTGAAGAGAAGACAATATTTGAATCCTCATGACAAACGGAGATCTCTCTTCTCTCTCTCTCTCTTAACTTGGTGATGCAGAGCAAAGAAAAAAGAAAAGTGAATAAATTCTGTAAATTCAAAGATCATTTCAATATTTCAAATTTTCAATAATCACGGGGTAGCAGCTATATTTAAGTAGATGCATAATTAAATGAATGATATGGGCTAACATAATCATAGGCCTGACCAACAAGCTGATATAACCCTAAGCCAAAAGGCTTCATTCAAATCCATGGTGAAATTCCAAGTTATCCCAAATTACAATCTTAATTCCCATATGATAATTACATTGCTACAAAATAAAATCAAGAAGGAAATCAAAATCCTCTGGCAATGCACCATTCTTGGAATTTTATGGTTTGTATAGTTGGAGAGGGATGCCCACATCTTCTAGGGCATTTCTTTGCCTTTATATTTGCTATGGGATAGAAATGATTTCATGGCTTCTCTACGGTGCTTTCAGATGGTCATGTTAAGGGATCATTATTTCTAACATTCAGAGATTGAACAGCTCTCCATCCCTGATTGTTCGTTATTTAGGACTTCTGTAGATTTGTTGCCAGACTATTTTTGTTTTCTTTTTTAGACAAACTTTTATCCTCCAACATTATTTACTCTCTACTCTACTTATTAAAAATTTTATTTTTGTCCCAGAATACCTATCCGTGGACCTACAGAATTAAGGTCATGTTTCAACATTGAAAACAAATACCATATCCTCAGTGCTGTTTGTGCATATGACTACACTCATATCCTCTGCATTTTTAACCCTTTTGGCTTGCCCATCTGTAAATAACTATGATAGAAGCAACAAGAGCAAAGAATCATTTAAGCTTTTACACAATGAAACTGATGAGAACAATGAATTAATTGAGCAGATAGAAACTTCTTAAAGAAAAATACCTACTATTGATAACATCAGAAGCAGCTGCCTCCATCCAGCCAAGGGAATTTACTTCTGAACTAACATTTTCTTCGGAGATCCTATCTTCTAGAGATTGAAAAGATACAGGATCACCGAATTTCAGGCTTCTAAACAGCTCCAGATCCACCTTATCACTGTTCACCTTGGTTCTTTCACCAAGTGCAACTTCATATGCATTAAGTTTTCCATGATGCAGAGAATCTTCGCCAATAGTCAATAAAAATAATATTTCAGCTGTCCTGTTTCTGTTTTCTGGTGAATTAGAAGCTAACTGAACCTTTCCATCAGTCCCAAGCATTATATAACTTACTTCAAAATGAAGCAAAGTATTACTACCCAATACCAGTGCATTAACATCCGTACCAGTAAAGGAGGTAATTGCATCAAGTTGTGCAATATACCATAGTCTTAGAAGAAGACGTAATCCCTTTTGACTCTCAGACTGATTTGCAACCACTTCATCCGCCTTGTTATGGGATTCATCTGAAAGAATATTTATAACTTCATTATGGATTGACCAATCTATTGTATCCATGAAGACACTTGATGCAGTCCTTGTGAGCTTATTCTTATCTATCTGATTTTTATGGCTATTAAGAATTTCCAGACCATTTTTCTCAGCATTGTTATCCTGCCCTAACATTCTGAAGTGGCAAGGAGAAACAGAGACAGAGGGAATGCCTTTTTCCAAATTAACACCACATGCCTTCAAATAGACCCCTGCAAACACAGAAACATTTTATTTGAAAATCACTTATGCAAACCAAAATGACAGAAAAATTATTCAACCTAACTAAACTAACAAGACAGTATGGGATGCTGTTCACATATTTAAAGATGAAGGCAACATAGAAGCTCTAGCAGGCAACCTTTCTAAATAAACTGGGAAAAGGACCTACAGCATTGCTTAAATAAGCACACAGATAATAGACATCTTACCACTTGTAACTAAAAGAAGAGTTTATTAAGAGAGAAGAAATATAAAAAAGAGGATTGATGAGGATTAGGTATCCTAAAGAAAATGGAATTACAGAACAAGAAAGCAAAAAAACAAATGGAAAAAGAAAGTTAAACATGCAACAGTACTGCCCACTCCCAAAAAAATTCCTTGAGCCGAACATCACAAAGAAGCTGCAAAAAGAAGCCTTGTGCACAGGTCATGTAGAGACAATAAAACAACTCCAAAAATAAGAGCATTCAACTCTAGCCATACATTCCAAATTACCACAAACTGCAAATTGCCTCAAAGTTCTTTCGTACTTTGTATACCCAAAACCTTTGAACCATATACAGAGGAACTACTACAATTCCTGAAGACAAACCCAGTTCCCACCAAAAACCATGAATAACTTATTCCACAAAAGAAACAGCCACTCAACAATGTCATCTAAATGAGCTCCAGTTCCTGCACTACACTTGTCCATAATGCAAATTTTAAGAGACAAAGCTGTGTTAGGTTTTTGACTTTGCAATACGCCATTTGTGTTAACACTGTCCAAATAAAAGATTTGACAACTCAAGGAAGTTCAGCAAAACGAATAACTGAAAGCATTAAATGTGTCTTTATCTTTCTGCAATAAACCAATGAAATAAAATTGCATTAATATTGCACATAAGACATTAAAGAACCTCTAAATATCAAGTATAAGCATTCCCAATGGTTTTTTAAAAGTGAAGTGTTGAAATTCAGGGTTAATGATCCTCTGGACTTATTTTATTGAATGGAAACTGCGTACATATGTAGAATATAAAAAGAAGAGCAAAAACCTACTCCAACTAATATACATAACCTAATGCTAATCCTATCCTGATCAAAACAGGATACTTAAACTTATATTATCCAAACAAAATTGAAACTGAAATAAACCTTATTCTATAAAACATAAAATAAACATCTAGCAAAAGATAAAAATAACTAAATGAAAAAAAAAAAAAAAAAAGGAAAGCCTAAAGATAATACCTAAAACGAATTACTAAACTTATCCTACAAAACTGAAACAAAACATCTATATAAAATATAACTATAACTAAAACAAATAATAATAAAGGCCTCAAAATAATGCCTATTACAAACAACTAATGCCAACTAATGCTATTTAAATTTAAAGATAGGATCACAACAGAGATAACATGATTTTCGAGATTTAAATATGTAAATATTTTACAAAAGTGAATTTGCTGAGATCCCCTAAGTTAAGGGATTTGATTACAATTGATTCTTACATGATTTAGGATTAATTTGCATTCATTTAGTTTCCCTGTTCTTCCAGTAACCAGATATAAATAAAGTAAAGGTGATCACACTCTATTAAGCATTTAGATGCAAGGGGACTTATTGCTCTCCAAGTTTATGCAGACAACATTATAGTAACTGGAAATGATGATAAAGAGAAGCATGAACTGAAGAAAAGATTAGTCAAAGAATTTCAGATAAAGGAAATCGGAAGACCAATACTTCCATGGTATTGAGGTGGCATATCCCCCTTAATGGATCTTCATATCTCAACAAAAATACGTGACTGATTTACTAATAGGGAAGGTTAAGTCTAAGCCAATCTCTACTCCAATAGATCCAAACTTCCAAAGCTTACTCATTTGGAAGAATCAACTGTTGATAAAAGAATGTACAAGAGGCTAGTTAAAAAACTCATAACTTTCTCACACTTGACTAGACAGCTTACTCAGTCAATGTAATCATTCAGTTCACGTATGATTCAAGAAAACCCCATCTTGAAGCTACTTATCAAGTGCTACATTTCGTGAAAGGGAGTCCAGGGAAAGGGATCTTGTTTAAAACAAGGAATATTCTCTCTCTAGAGGGCTACACTGAGGCTTACAATGCAGGATCACTTCTGGAAAGAAGATCAACTACCTGGTATTGCACTTTTCTAGGAGGTAACCGGTAACATGGAGAAGCAAGATACAAAATGTGGTAGCAAGGTCATTAGCAGAATCACAATTCAGGGCTATTGCTCAAGGATTATGTAAACTACTCTGGATGAAGATTATTCTAGACAATCTAGGAATCAAATTGGGAGCTCCTATGAAGCTCTATAGTGACAACAAATCAGCCATCAACATGGCTTATAATCTTATACAACATGAAAGGACAAAATATATTGAGATTGATAGACATTTCATCAAAGAAAAACTAGAAGACGGGCTAGTGTGCACGTCTCTTGTTCCATCAGAAAGTCAATTAGCCGATATCCTCACAAAGGGGCTGAAAAATTTGAGCTTTCATGATCTGATATCAAATCAGGGAATGGAAGACATATATTCCTCAGCTTGAGGGGAGTGTCGAGATGAAATTGTGCAAATATTTTAGTAACATGTATTATAAAGGGATTTGATTAGGATTGATTTGAATTAATTTAGTTTCCTTTCTCTTCTGGTAACCTTTCGTATATAAAGGTTGCTGAGGATTGTCAATATACACAATAAGAATTGAAATTCTTCCATAGTTCTTACTTTGCACCAGTGAACACCAACAATCCCCCTCAAGCTAGGTATTGTAGCTTGGAGCTAAAATTTTGACATTGACAATTGTCTTCTCTAATGCTAACTCCTACTTGTGCAATACTGCTCAAAGCCACAATTTTTTCTGTAGCTTTCTGATCCTTATTTCCTAGCATGTAATGATTACCATTGCTCTCTAGCAGACTAGTTGGTCTCAAATTGTATCATTTTCTCATTGGTCATTAATGATTCACAAGTCTCATCTCTTGGTTTCCCGTGTAATTTACAGCAATGATCCTGGCATGACTAGCCTTTTTCCAGTGTTCATACCAAGGTTTTCAGTTTTCCTTGTTTTTTCAGCTTGCAATCACTAGTTAGTGATGCTTGTGCCACTAAGGCACATGTTTAAGAGATTGTAGGGGGCATTTTGAGTTCCTAAGATCAGCTTTTTCCTACCCTCCTCCTTATCTCTTCAAAGATTAAGTTAAGGCCTAGAAGGAACTTGTAGATTCCTTCTCTTTGAGTTGCTTAAAGTAGGTTGCATCAACCACACATGACCATGGATGGGACATGTAAAGGTCCAAATGCTGCCAATTTCTTCTAAAACATTGTAATTATGTGACTCCCACATCACTTTGTCTAAACTCATAGAGAAGAGATTTAATTTCAAAAAAGAACTTCCTTGTTTTATTTTTACTGAAGAATAAGTCTCCTTCGCTGCCTCCCAAACTTCTTGGACTATTTGGTACCAAAACAAAAATTTTCCAATTTCCATAGTAATAGAATTGATCAACCATGACATAATTAGACTATCTTCTACTTCCCATACCTTATACTTTGGATCAACATTGTATGGGAGAACAGGTACTCCTATGAGATACTCAGCCTTTCCTCTCCCTTGAATGAATAGCCATTATTCAACTCCGATACCATGTTGAAATTCAAGATTAATTATCCTCTAAATTTATTTTATTGAATAGAAACCATGTAGTGTATATATACAGAAGATAAAAAGAAGAGTAGACTCCTACTCAACTAAAAGACGTAACCTAATGCTAATATTATCCTAATCAAAATAGGATACTTAAACTAATATAATCCTAATAGAAATGGAACTAAAATAATCCTTATTCTATGAAAAATGAAACAAAACATCTGAAAAAAAGATAAATATAGCCAAAATAAACAATTAAAAGATGCCTAAAAATATGCATAAAACAAATAACTAATCAAGAGTTATCTAATGCCAACTTATGCTACTTGGATTTAAGGATAGGATCACCACAGGGATAACATGATCTCCAACATGAAGTAACAAGATTAGCTGAATACATTGTCAATAACTCCAATCCCATTGGAATATCCAATGGAAAAACAACCCCTAAAAAGACTTCAGGCTATTAGCACAAGGAAGGAAAACAATCCTATCTCATTAAAGTAACAAGATTAAAAATCTCATATTTAAAACTCGTACTGATTTATAACCAAATACATTGATAACCCTGCAAGGAGAGCACACCTCCTCAACAAAACTTTATTCCTTTATTGATCCCTCAGCAAAACTTTACACTTCTAATCTGTCAAAGCCATTAATTTCACGAACAAAATTATGTAAAAGCATCACAGCAAGTCCACTGCATATCAAAATAGCAGAATGCTTGCTCCTTATTGCAATGCATGATGTAACATCAAAATGTAAATAAAACTAAATTCTAGTCTCCAAACTACCAAGATAGATGATCAAATATCAAACACAACAAATTTGATAACCAATATTCAATTAAAATGTCGCACACAATATAATTCATGACTGTGAACAAATACTTCATTCCACAGGCTTGTAAGTAAGATAAATGGTAAGACAATTTGACATACATGAATGCAGATCAGCTCTTAAATACAGACGAAGAGACTTAGCAAGCATCACATGTCCTTTAGCCACTGACTCTGAAATCAAAAGATGAACAATTGCTCGTCGACATTCTTTCTTGTCAGTTAAATTTCCAGTTTCAACTTCCCCAGCAGTTGAACTGCCTTTTCTTTTTATACTATTGGTTCTGGAAGTACCATAAGCATTCCTGTTGGGTACTCTGGGAACTATGGAGACCAACTGAAGCATACTTAATGAGAAAAGTTTGGTTGTTTCTGGGTGAACGAAAGCGACAGAAGTAAGCCCCATATGAAGCTCAACCCCTTTGACACAAGTACTGGTGTAACATAACCTGTCTGGATCCTGTACACGGAGCAGCATCTTTGCAGTTTGTTCTTCATTAATAGAGTCCAAATGCGAATCTCCAACCAAAACTCTTTTACGTCTCTTTGGGGCAACTGCAACTTCAGTTCCTGGCATTAGTTGCACTGGTGAAGGCACAAAATATAATATTACACAAGAATTAGTATTTGATACAACAGGAAACAAAGAAAAACTTATTTATGCTAGCAGTGTAAGAATTCATCCAGGAATAGAATAACAAGTATATTTAATACCTTTCTAACACACAACATACTACAACTTCAAGTTTAAAAATCATGTTTTTGTAAGAATATTGAACCTGCATATTCAAGAAACCCTTTTGACTGAAAATCTGACTTACAAAATAAATTTAACATGTCGTTCTACCAATTTAGTAACATGCATCTCAGTAAATTTTGTCACTAAACTCATAGGATTGCATATATCTTTAGATAAAGTTGCATAAAAGTTGTATATTAAAACTAGGTGGCAATAAAAGCAAGAATAATACCTTCCAAACACACAACATCTTCAACATAATACAACTTTGAGTTTAAAAAATCACTCTTTCATAATAATATCAAAATCCATATTCAAGAAATCCTTATGGCTGATAAGTTGACATGTTTTTCTACCAATTTAATAGCATACATGCATCTCAATAAATTTTGTCAATGAACTTATGTGATAGCTTATCTTTTGTGACAAAGTTGAATAAAAGTAGATTATTAAAACTTGGTGGTCCATCCTTCCATGAATGGATGTTTACTCAACCATGCCATGCATTTTAGTGCAGCCTGCACAGCAATGTGTGCGATAGCATTTTAGAGCCCTCAACACGACAAGTGCATTACATGCTATTAATAGCTACAATGTTGATAAAACATCTCTAGTGCATTGCCATCACAATTCAAGTGGGATTAGATAAGTTAAAGAAAGGCAAACAATAAAGTATCAGAAGTTAGCTTTGAAGCTTTGTCCAACTATCTAGCAATATATCAATAAAAAGTGTCTACCAAGCACTGGACATTATCTTACCCACCGCTTTCTTGGGCTTAACAGAAGCGACATGGAATGTAATCATTGTATGACCATGCAACCACAATGGAAATCTCATCCCTTCATGGACAATTCTGACCTACATAAAGTAAATGGCAGCTTTCAATAAATTCCCATGAAACACACATACAAGTTCCAATATGGATATGGAAATATAGCATCTTCTTAAAAGTATAGGATATAAATAACAAACCCACGTGCTTCACTGGTTTAAAATTGCACACCTGGTTTAAAATTACTGCCTCAGCTTGCTCTGAGTTCAGCTCCAAAATTTCCCAGTCATCCTCTGTATGGGGTTCTATTGTGACTAGAGAAGCATGTGGCACATTAGAAGCAGCTCTTACTTGAACTCTAGCATGATCCGGCAAGGAAATACATTCGGCAAAATGTTGGGCAACCTACATTTTTCTACATTATTAATGGGAAAAATTCATATCAAAATAGAACAATAACAAAAATTGACCAGAACAAAAATGGTCAAGAAATTTGGAAAAAAATTAGAAGCATGGTAATGCAAATAAGGGATTCTTTTCCTTTTCCTTAGCTATATATTAACTTAAGTTTTTAATAGCCTTTTATTGAGTCAACTTAGCTCGGCCCAGAATATTCACTAGCTTATAGTCATTTGGTGGTGGAGCTGACACACAAATCGTGTACAAATAAGGATAGGAGTGGAGGAGGCTTAAGCCTGGAAGGGATGAAAGAAAGCCATTCCCAGCTAAGCCAGCAAGAACCAGAAAGGCACTGAGCTGGATGAAAGACTTATTACCACTTGGCAATGTCAAGTGATTAGAAGCAAACTAGGAGCTCGTAATCCAAAATTAACCTCTGGATAGTTAATTCGTCACCAGAACTATATATATATATATATGTAGAGTCTTTAAGAAGTAATCAATCATTGATTTTCTGAATCGAAGAGTAATTCACTCTAAGCCCGGATTATTGACTTGCTGGAGATCAACCATCGACGGAGCTTCCATAGCAACTCACCAGAAATATTCACTGTTCTTTACTGTGCTTTAAGTTGCTACAATACCCATCAGCACAAATTATACGTAAAACCCTCGTCTACCAAGCAATTATCATATACAGTGAAGCCCAATTTCATGACTAAAGCGACGACAAGACTAAAAGAGAGATAATATATAGCTAAGGAAAAGGAAAAGAATCGCTACCTCTATGGCAGTAGAAGCAGAAGTGGCTCCGGACCAAGCAACGACCCAGAGATCGTCAGCGTGAGAGCGAAGCTCGAGAGCGAGAACAGGAGGGAGTGGCGTCGAGCGTGTGGAATGCAGAATTTGGATAAGAGGAAGAGGAAGGGATACGAAGCAGTTGTCAATGCTTCCCACAAGCTTCACCTCGAACTCCATAGACCAGACTGAACTGCCAAATTACGCTTCCCGACCATGAAGATGACATTAGTGACATTACATTACCTTCTTAGGATGGGTTTTCTTTTCGGTTTATGTCTCCAGGTACAATCTCGCACCAATTTTAATATATTCAGAAATAATTTGGAAAGTTAAAAGAATTATTTTAAAGTACTTTAAATGATTATTTAAAAATTATAAATAAAATTAAGAAAACAATTGATTATTTTACATTAATTTTTATACACAATTTTATCTTATATTATTAATTTAAATTAAATTAATAAAAATTTAAATATTTTATTTTATAAGAATTCATCTATTTTAGTTCAAATATTAAATTTAAATAATTTTATTCCGTTAACATTCATTCTTAAATTCACCTCTAATATTTGGAGATAGTGCTTAGTATGCGATCATGTGAGATTATTGTGACATCTGAAGTAAACTCCTAATGTGACACTCCAGCAAAAACTATGAATATTTGGTTTAGCCCTAAATGAACAGGATGATAGGTAAATGCAAGTTATGAATTTTTAATTTGAAGAAAGCAGGCAAAATACTGGACAAAATTGATGTAATTATCAATTTGGTTAAGGATATTTCTAATAAGGCAGTAATTAATTATAATCTCATAATTGAGAGAAAAATTTTCATCAAAATTTATAAATATACAAACTTCAATAAAAAAAATTTTGATAAGAAAATATGAATTATTAAAATTCAACAGAAAATAGTAAAAATAAAAGTCTTGTACTCTTCATGCCATAGAAGTCCAATGTAGAAAGATAAGTGATTTAATAATTTTAATTTTTTAATATGACTCATAATTTTCATTGTATTCATTGCAAAATTTATGAGGAAGAATGACAAGGTGAGTCAAGTGACTTCTTTATATGCTAGTTTGAACTGAAAAATGTTGGACCTGGCTTGAAAAGTAGGCTTGTATTGGAAACACAATGCTATGTATAATGAATGACTTCTATAGTTTTGTCCCTTCTTTTGAGAAACTTGGAGGAAGAGATCCTATTTGGAGAAATATGAGTGGATCCTCTAGTTTTACTAAGGCATGTGGTATGGTTGTTTTGGGTGTAGAAGATTTAAGTTTACTTAAGAGAAATGGTGGTGGGTAGGAATGTCTTTATTAGAATATTGTTTACTTATTCGAGCTTTAGGAACGTATATTGCTGTGAATTTCAAGGAATTTCTCACAAAAAACCTCAAACTTCTTCCTAGAATCATGTCATTAATTCCTTCTGTGGCCCACATGTGGTTCAGGACCAGAAGCTATGGTTTCTAAAAGCCCAAGGAGAGGACAAATGCACACTCTCCTCTTGTGATGTTATCTATTAGGAGATTTCAAATGTCATGGCAAATAGAACAGAGAAGCATATAGCACATTTGACATTATCATTGTAAAGAAGTTGTTCACGTCAAAATTGAATAAAATAATTTTTTAATTTCTCACTTATTTTAAATTTATTATTTTAATCTCTCACTATTTATAATATTTAAAATAATTCGATACTTATTAAAAAATATTACACTAAATCTCTTTTTTTTTTTTAAATATCAAATATTAAAACTTTGAACTTAAAATTGAGAAACTAAATTTTATTTCTTAAAAAAAGTGAAAATTAATTATATTTTTTAATAAATAAATAATTATTTTGGATTAGGAAATAAAACAATAATTTAATATTAGTGAGAGACAAAAAATTATTTTTTTTCATAAAAAGCAAAATAGGGGATGAATGGCTTTGTGGCTCTATGGCTGATCTTATGAAAGCCTACGATCATCTTAACCCAACTATTCTACAAGATACACTTTAAGTGGCTAGCTTTATTAATAATTCTACAATATACACTTTATGCAGTGAAGAAAAACAGATCTGTTTCTTCTTGAAAATAAAAAATAAAATAATAATAATAATTAAAAAAAAAAAAAAACAGATTTGTTTGAACACTTAAGAGATACCTTTCCTGGTATCTCTTCGTATTGGTTTGTTGAATCGATTTAGCAACGGGGAGAGGAGTATGGAAACGTATTTTAAACCAACAAAAGACGAACCTAAGAACTTAATGGTATTATACTTAGGTAGTCTAAATTGTCACTTGAAATAGAGAATAAAAAATAAAATAAAATTGGACATATAAGATATTGAGTATTAAACTGCTAAATTTGAATTTGCTGAAAATCATTGTGGATGTATAATTTTTAATATATCCACCACATTTAATAATAGAAGTTACTTTATTAGAGAAGACTATAAAGGATAGGTGAAGCAAAGAAGGAACATTTGTTGCAAAGGAATTAGCAGAAGTGACTAACCAGTCTTTATGAGGTAAAACTTGAATGAAAATATAGATATCAGCAAAATTAAAATACATTAGCAGAACCAAGAGCAGGCTAAACAAAAGACCGAACCCACTTAAAGAACTCCAAAGGTACCACAAATTATGTTGAGTCCTCACATCTACAATTTTTTTTAGTTTGAAACGCTAAGTAAAGCAAAAAAGCGAACGAAAATTATTAATTTATCACAATTGGTGAATATATATATATATATATATTATTTGATATAACTATAAAATTAATTATACGGATGTAATTATTACATAACACACTAAAAGAAAAATATGTTGCAATAACGTGTTATATTTTGCTAATTGTATAACAACATAAAATAACATGTTTGTGTTTACATTTTATCATATTATTTTTAGATTTTATTTATGAATCCAATTTTTTTTTAATTTTTAATTTTCTCCCTCTACATTTTATTTTTCATTAACTCGCATGAAAATATTAGTTTATAATTTTGTTAACTTACTCATATCTTTTCTTTATTTTTTTTAATAATTCTACAATTCCCTAATTTTATATTTATTTTTAATTTATAAACTAATATTTTGTAGGGTTACTAAAAAAGAAAAAATAGAAGGGTAAATTAAAAATTTGTAGGTTCATAAGAGTCAAAATATAAATACAAGTTATTTTTAGTTAACAATATATTTTGACATATCATTGTTACATGTCCTTTTTTAATATGCTATATAACGATTGTACTTATGTAACTAATTATATATATATATATATATATATGTATGTAAGTATATATTTAAGGATATCTTTGCTTGACAGTTTATCACTTAAAACGGACTGTGAGACTATAAATTGCCTAACTGAAAGTTACGCACAAAGAAAAATATTAGAATGCGGAAAATATATGATAAAGTAGAAGAAAATTATACTTTTATTTCCTTACTTATTACAAAATTATTATTTTAGTATCTCATTTATTAAAATATCTTAAAAAATGTCATATTTGGTTATCACTTTTTAAAAAATTATTAAATTTAATCTTTATATCAAACCTTAAACTTTAAACTTTCAGGACTAAATATAATATCTTTATGAAATATAAAAAACTAAATGTGACATTTTTAAATGAAGATAAGACTATTTTTGACATTTCAATAAATGAGGGATCAAAAATATAATTTACTCATTATTTAGGACTCAATCAGCTTTTATGGTAGTTTCTTGCATGCAATGTTGACCTTCAGTGCTGCTTTTCGAAACTTCATATATATACCTACCACACCGATTTCATTCTTCATCCCTTGAAATTGTACCACTTTAGCGCCGAAATATTCTTTAAATGGCTTGAAGTGCATGAAATATATCACTGAATCAAGCTCTTCTTATAAATAATTACTCTCTCATCACTTGAAGAATCAGCTTTTAGATCAAGCTCGCACAGCCTTTATTAAAATCCTGTCCCCTGACGTTGCCTTGTATACCATGATGGCAATGGGTTATGCACAAAATGAGGCCCTGACTCTAATTCGTGAAATACCCTTGATACAAGTGGTCACAGAAGGAAGTCGGGTTGGAGGAATCAGAACATAGGAGAGTCCAAGATAATAAAAGTGTAGCAGCCTAAAAGGAAGGACCGGACCCAGAATTGAGAATAGAGGAAAGCCCAACATGAATGGGAATCAAGAGAGACAGATAAAAACCTCCATGGACACGTGACTATATCACTAAAGAAAAAATATTTATATATTATTTCTTATAGATTATTCTAATTAGTTAATAACATGAATAATTTTTTAAAAGATAGAAGTTAACAGTATTAATAAAAAAGTGAATGTGTAAAAAATTGTCTAGATCCCATTAATTAATTAAAAAATTTGATATAAAAACATATAATTTTTCTCCATCATGAATTACCAGCTGATAGCAGGACCAAGGGAGCAGCGCGAGCTTGAGGAAGATTCTAACGGTCTACATGGATCTATTAGGATGAAAGAGAAGACAAATTAGTCAAAAAGGACGAGTAGTGAGTATAGGAGGAAATTGGACATTTTGAGAGTTTTTCCCGTTGGGGTGGAGCATTTTCCTTCTTTAGCTCGAATTAAAGGAGACAACTATCTTTTTTTTGGTTTTCTGTATTGGATACTATCTGCAAGTTTAATAGAGCATTTTCATTAATTCTAATATTCTGTTATGATCCTTATTCGTGTCTTTCAACCCTCTAGGGATGTGATTTCTTAGAATTTGATGATCAAAGGGTGTTTGGACTGTGGGAATTTCATTATGGGCCAGAAGCTTTTCAATGAAATGCCTGAGAAGAATGTTGTCTCCTTGACCAACATTATGAGTGGGCTTTTGCAGTTGGGAAGAGTTAAGGATGCTAAAAGCTTTTTCCATGAAATGCCCAAGAAGGATGTGGCAGCATGGAATGCAATGATTTTTGGGTATTGCAGTAATGGTAGAGTTGAAGATGCTTTGCTTTTGTTCTATCACATGCCTACACAGAATGGAAAGAGTGATAAAGCTTTGCTTCTATATCAAAAGATGGTGGGTTTGGGTGTGGATCCCATATCTACTACCCTGGAGTTTCTTTATTGTAAAAAAGTGAGAGATTCTTCCCTAGTTTTTATCTATAAATGATCATAGGTAAGTTATTACCCAAATGTAAACTCATTTATCTCAACAAATTCTTAAAAAAGATTTTTTCTTACGTTGTGACTTATAAAATCTATATATATAAAATGACAATAACTAATGAAATAATCTAAACAGCTATTAATATAATTTTAAACTACTAAAATATTATATAGATTGTTTATATATATATATATATATATATATATATATATATGAGTTTGAAGTAAAATGAATATTATATTGCTCAAACGAAAGTCTTTAAAGTATCTTACTCAGATTCAAATAATATATATTTTACAAGAAATATATATTTTAAGTATACTGCAAAATGGTTATCATATTACTCAAACCCAAAATATGTATAAAGAATCTTGTGCTCCGCTTCAAATAGATAAGTTCACATGAACTTAGAAAAATAGAATATTTTACCCATCTTCTGTATAACGTGTGTAAGTCCAAACTTCATGACCTAATTGCCGCATAAATTTTATATGCAATTTTTTCATATTTTTATTCTCTGACTTTTTAATTGAAATATTATATATGTATAATTTTTTTTAATAATGACATTATAAATACATAAATTATATAGATAATTATACAAATTCTACAAGTAGCCAAAAATTATATAACTTTTGACTATACTATTAATACATAACATTATACTAAGCTATTAAATAACTTTTGATCGAGTCTAAACCGAGTTTTGGAAGGAACTTTGCCCCCTTTCATGCAGAGGTTCATTTATAGTGTTATTTTACATTGATCATCCCTCTTCAATTTAGCTCAATACAAACTTCTTTTGTTTCTTATAAGAGATGTACTTATCTTATGGCTTAATTAATGTTAATGTATAAATAAAATAGTAAGTAGTTAAATTACGAGATCATGTTATTTGATTATAATTTTAGAAAAATAATATCCTTAATCTATTATAAGGAGTTTAGAATTCCATACCTTTAATGATCTTATGCTACTCTTGGAATGATGATGAAAATTGTGAAAATAATCTTTGATGACCTCAAGGATATGGCAAATATTTTTATTTCAAGAATTTGATATTAAATGCATAATACTTAGAAACTCAAAGAGAACTCAGTGAGATCATAGATAGAATTGAAGGCTTGATGACTCGTATGCTCGATGCCTTCTTACTTTTAGTTACATGGTTTTATAAGCAGGGCATACCCAACATTTTATTTTACTATTACATATATAGTCTAACTATTATTGTCCTTGTAATTCCTTTTGCTTCCCATTGTGTTAAGTTGTTCTTGTGATTCCTTTTCTTTTAGTATATTATTGTCCTTGTGATTCCTCTTTAATTGTTTGTTTTTATTGTCTCCTTTCCTTTTCTTTGATTCTTTCCTTCATTATTGTCCTTCTCTTATCTTTGGCTTTTTATCTTATCCTCTTTCTATCCTATCCCCTTATCACATCGAAGGATGTTAAGGGTTCTTTATAATCTCTTTCTTCTTTTTTCTCTTTCTTCACAATATTTGTAGTGATGAGTTGTGTATTCTTATAATACTTGACATATTCATTTTTTTGGTTCTTTTGGATTGTCCATATTATTGGACTTTATTTTTTCGTACCATTGTGAAAAGTTTTTGCTTTATCTACTAGTCTTTCTTATTGAGTATATGCATGTTGTTAGGCCAATAAAGCAAGTTCATTGAGCTTCATCACTTGTTATTGTTCTGTTCATTTATGAGAAAATAATATTAATTTCTTGGGCTCTTATTCAAAAAATTGTATTAGTAAAATCTTCTTTTGGAATATGTTATTTTTCTTCTTTTTCAAATTCAAATGGTTTTTTAGTGGTTCCAAATTTAATTAAATTTATTAATGGATAAAATTTTTTTAGAGTATTTTTGTGGAGTAAGATCTAATATACACTTTATATTGGATTACTATTCCAAAATAATGTTTGGATGCCTCTTAAATATATTTCAGTAATTGGGTTATTTCTTGCATATTAGAGAAAGGATAAATGGTTTGAATTAATCTATAGCTAAATAGTATTTACTAATTCTAGGTTCATTCCTGGGAAAATAATGACTTTGTTTAATGTAAAGTAAGAACTTTGAAAAAAGTTTACTAATAAGATTTTTAAATGGTTAAGTTTACTAATAAGCAATTTAAAATATTGGAATTATTCAAGGGTTTTTGGATTGTTATTTGATGAAGAATAAGCTTGGTATCTATTTGTAGTTAAAGGTTTTGATAATTGTTTAATCGTATCAGGAGTTTAGTTAGGACCATTGGTTTCTAGGTTTCTTTTTTAGGTATTCTATTGGATTTTTATTATTTCTACAAATGGTATAATTTGGTTTTTTGGGCTTTGGCTAATTTGTGTTATTTTTTGCTCTTTTTAATTTTCCTTCGAAATTAGTTACTCTTTTTTCTAAGTCATCCAAATGAGCTATCAGACTACTAATTGAATTACTTAGGTTATTCATGGAACTAATAACATTATTGATATGAGTATTTGTTTGGACTTAGAGTAGTCCTATATTCATCTATAGAATGTTGATCTTCATAATTACTTGTTCTATATTGGTATCATTATATGTGATTTCTCCTAATAGACTATTACTTGTCTTTTCCTTATTTAGCTTCATCCCCACTTAAGTAGTCAACAATTAAATTATTTTTTCCTTTTATATATTCAACTTTGTAATTGTAATAGGCCATATTAGTCTGCCATTTTATTTACATTTTATTAGTCAATTTTGAAGTTCTTATTCCTTTATCAATCTAAGGCTTTACTTGGTATTGTCTGTTCTTATAAAAAGAATGAGAATTTACTATTAATTATTCAAATTTTTTTACAACTTTTACTATAGTTAATAATTCTTTTCAATTTGAATGATATCTACTTTGACACTCATTAAATTTACCACTAGCATATCTAGTGACTATTTCTATCATTTTTGCATTCTTATGATATAATGTTGCTCCCCAATAATGTTTTGATATATCTGTATAAATAATCTATTTTATAGGTTCTTTGGTTGGTATTTTTAATTTTGGTAAATCTTTACATAATTTTTTTATTTTTTTCCAATTACTTTATTTGCATTTTCATCTCATTGCCATCTTGTTTTTTTCACCTGTTAATTTTGATATTTTTGCAATATATTTAGAAAAATTTATAATAAAATTTCTGGCTAGATTACTATTCCTAAAAATGATTGTGGTTCTTTTTTGTTCTTATTTCAAGGAGTTTTTATGTTTTTTTATTATATGTTCTAATAATTCTATACCATCTTTTGTTATATAATGACCTAAAAATCATATTCTAATTTTCTTTAATTCTACTTTCTCTGGTGATACATTTAGTCCCTTTGTTTCTATTAAATCTATCAATTGTAATATTAATGTCATCTATATATATGGTTGCAAAATCTCTTGTAAGTATTAGTAGTTTCATAACATATTCTTGAAATATACATAGACTATTATGGAATCACATTGGAAGTACATTCCATTCATATAATCTTTTTGAAATAGTAAATGTTGTATATTTTTTACTTTCTTCTTATAATTTTATTTGAAAAAATTCTGACTTAGAATCAAATTGCTTACCCTTTACAAGGTTAAATAGTAGTTCTATATTTGGTATAAGATATCTATTTCTAACTACTATTTTATTTAGTTTTTTATAGTTGATTACCATTCTAGAATTTTTCTCTTTTTTTTTTACTATGTTTTATTACTATCATTGTTGGTGAACAATTATTTGATCTACTTTCTTTTATTAAATCATATTTTTTTCACTTCATTTATATGCATTATTAATTCCTTTTAATCATTTTCTATCCATGGGGTAAGGTTTACTTGTTATTTCCTTACTATAGTCTAATAATTCTATTTTTGCTACTGGTTTTTTTTTTTTTCCAATGTATCAATGGGTTTTTATCATAATTTTCTATTAATCTTTGTTCATAGTCGTTATTTCCATATTTGTTATCATTAACCTTTTTCTTTTATTTCTACAAGTTTATCATCTAGTAAAAATTGTATTTCATTGTTTAATTTCTTCGTTCAAAGTACTGCATCTATTCTATTATAAGGATTAAATATTTTAATTGTCCATGTTTCATTTTCATATGGTGTAGTTAATACCAATGCTTTTTATGCAAAAGTTTGGGGCATATATTGTTATAAAAAATTTGTTTCTAATATTATATTTGGAGTAGATTCATTAGATTAGTATAATATTAATTTTTAATTCATATTCTCTCATTTATATCGGTATATTTTTTACTGACAATTCTGTTATATAAATTTCTTTTCCTGGACTAGTCATTCTTATTAGTTTTTCCTTTTTCCACAACTTTAAAGCTAATATATTATATTTAGCTGTTGTCATATTAGCTCATGTGTCTATTGTTACATGATATTTTCTTGATATTTTTCATAATTAAATTTTACTAATATATAGTAGAGCCTAATTTATATCAGTCTTATTTTTTCTTGTATTACCACTTGTTAGTTTATATTTATTAATATTCTACTTTCTTGAATTCTATAAAGTTTTACTTATTTTAAAATTTCTTGTGGTAAGACTAACTTATATGTTTGTCTATTGTTTACTTATGTTTTTACCCATAATTTTAATTTTATTATTTTCCTTTTATTAAATCTTATTTTAGCATATATTTTTGTTCCTCTTTTTTCTATTTCTATATTATTATCCAAATTGAGGATGACTATTTGATGTCGATTGATTCCCATTACTTGGCCCACTCATTGCTCTAAGCAACCTTCACAACCAATTCTGCTATAAGCTCCTCTATTTTATTCAAAGAACCCTAAAGTTCTTGAATACTTGCATTTGATTGCGTGAACTTTGCTTCGAATTCACAAAACTGATCTTGAGACTTGGTTTCGCACGTCATCCTGCTTTGTCGTAGGCTCTGATACCAATTGGTATAAAGAAATCTCTTATTGGCTTCAGAACTTAATAGCAACCTGAACAGAATAGCTACATCGATCTTTATAGGCTATTGCTACTACTCTATATAGTACATTTTTCAAAATTTGGTTTTATTAATGCTATTATCTTTGTTCATATTCCTTCTTTCTTTATCTCAAATAATATATGGTATTCATTTTGATCTATCAAATTTATTTATGGGGTTTTTTTTATTTATTTCTACTAAGTTTGATGTAATCAATATTTTTGCTAGTCTACTTCCTTCATAGTTATCTTGACTCCTTAATCTTATTAATTATCTTCTTGATAGTAGTCTATATGCTCCCATACTTCTTTTTTGGATTTATATTTATATTTATATTTAAAAGTGTATTTATTCTAATATTTCTTCTTTATAAAGTATTATCATACTCAACTTTTATTGAATTTTCTTCATATTGGTTTATAATCACTTAAATTGGACAAATATGTTCTTAATAAAACATTTAGGATATTTAATAGATCTAAATATAAACGATGAGATAGATATTTAAGACTTAGCTATAGAAAGAGTTCCTGAAAAAACTATAAAAATAATAGAAATAGAATATCTAAAATATAGAATGAGAAGATTAAGTGAAGCTACAAAACCAAAAGAATAAAAGATTTATGAAATAAAATTAGAAATGACTTAATTAAGAAAAGAATTAAATGAGATAAAAGATTATATGACTATAATAGGTCAAGCTTTAGGAATAAAAACCAAAGAAAGCTTAATAGAAATAAAACAAGGAAAAAAGTTAAATATGATGAAAGTCATAAGAAAAATAATATTTGAAGGAAAAATAGAAGAGATATTCAAAATTAATCACCTAATGAAAATATAGACCAAATGAGAATAATAATAGAAAAGATACAAAAAGGACAAGAAATAATAAATAATAATTTATGGGTAATATTTGATGAATTGATAAAAATGAAAATAAAATAGCAAATAAAAAGAAATAAAATAAAGAAGAAAATATAGAAAAGTTAACAAAGAAAGATTATGAAATAATGGAATTAGCATGTCAAATAGGATCACATTTACCTAATTATCTTAATATAACTAAACCAGAAAAAGTTAAAGAAAATAAAGCCTTAACAATTAGAGAAATAAATATGATGAATGCAATATAAGAGTCAAAAGAAGATGAAATTAAAAATATAATGGGCAAGAAGAAGAAAAATTAGAGGAGATTAGGAAACAATTAAGACATATGACATTAGGATACTATGAAATAGGACAAAAAGGAATTAATATGCAACAAAGTGATATTATATCAAGAAATTTTCGAAATCAAGAATCTCTAAAGCCACCAAAACTAAGTAGTGCATAATATAATATAAAAACTATGAATAGTAATAGAATAAATAGAGAAGCTGAGATAAAAAATCAATAATTGAGACACACAGGACCAATAAGAACACAAGATTTAACACATTTCTATAAAGCTACATATACACAATCTGGAAATAGTAACTATATGCTTGTACCACTAAAGCAATAAGAAACAAAACAAATACCTAACACACAAACATAATTAGATTTAGATCGTAGTCCAAATAATGAAAAAAAAAAATAACAGACCAAAACACAATTAATAACACTAATTACTAAAAATATTTAAACTAGTGCAACAAATTTATTAATAGAAGCAAGCTTTATAGGAATAGTATAAGACTTGTAGAAAAGTAAACAAGAATAATTTAGAATAAATGCAAGGACAATAAATAGATATTCAAATAGAAAATAATTTTATGCTAACCTAATAAGGCAATATGAACAATTATTAAGAAATAAATTTGTAAGAAATGTATAAGCAAATGAAATAACAAAAATAGAAAGAGCAATAATGAAATTACGCCAGATAGTAATATGTACATTAGATCCACAAGATTTAAACCAAATGTGAGTATAAAAAATATAATTATGAAGCTAGGCTACAAACATATGAACAACCAAAATTTAATATGGAATTATTTTATTGGAAATTACCAAAATTAATATTAGAAATAATAATTGAAGATTGTAAGAAAACATTTAATGAATGACAAGAATTAATACCATTTATAGACACTACGGAAAAAAGAGAATATTTATCAAATAAGTGTAAAGAAGCATGGAGAAATATTAAGTACTATACAACAAATAAATTAGTATTAAAATGTGGGAAATTAAAAACACCTCATGAATATATTCAAAACCATATTAAAAATATAAATTTAAAAGATACCAAAAAAAATAAAATTAAGAGCCATTACAAGCTAAGAAAATATTTCAAAAGAGGAAGAAGAATAAATTATAAGAAAAACCCAAAAAAATGTCAATGTTATAATTGTGGTGAAATATGACATAAATCTTTAGAATGTACTAAGCCCAAAAAAAAAAAAAAACCATGAATATAATAGAAATAGTAGAGGAACAAGGACTAGGGCCTATAGAATATAACAAAATCTCACGAAGTGAAATAAATAATTCAAATTTAGAAATATGTAAAATGACTATAGAAACTAAAAGTAGTTCAGAACAGTTTGAAAGTAATTCAAAAATTCTGAATATGCCTTAATAGAAGAAGAAAATGAGATATATGAGATGCAAGAAGAATTCAGTAATAATATAAAAGAAGAAGAAAAACAAGAATATGAACAATATAAGAAATTTAGAAATACTAAGGAAGAAATAATAGAAAGAAGGATGAAATTTAGTCAAAAATAATATGATAAAATAAGGAATAAAGAATTAGATTTAACACCACAAGATTTAAGACAATAGGGATTAATGTCAAAAATAGGAAAAAAAATACATGTATAGTATTATAGAAATAACACAAAAGTAACACAAACATAATGAATTTTAAGAATACAATTAATAAATAGAATATTAATAAAACAAGAAATAGAAAAATTACCAATAAAAGATGAAATAATATAAATATATATACCAGGAGTATAATTATTAATAAAAGCCTATTTTTGAGCAGGAATAAATACACCAATAGAATTATTAATAACAAATAATAAAATAATAAATAATATACCAAATAGTATATTAGGAGCATTAAATATAAATTTAATATATCAAAAACTAAAATTTACAGTAAATACAAGTTTTGTAATATCAATAGCAAAATGAATAGGAACAAAACATTAGTCATATATTACAAATTAATAAGAATTAGAATAATAAGTATAACAAAAATGATAGGTTTAATATTTTCAAACAAACATAAGATTTATAAAAGAAACCAAGAAAAAATAACTAGAGAAAAGAATTTTATTATGTCAACATTAGAAGAATTAAAACTAAATCCTGAGTTTGAAGCAAAATGAATATCATATTGCTCAAATGGAAGTCTTTAAGTACTTAGAAAATTCTTTTACACAGATTCAAATAAATATATTTACAAGAAATGTATATTTTAAGTATACCATAAAATAATTACAATATTACTCAAACCCAAAATATGTATAAAGAAGAGTTGGGATCTCTTCTAGTAATTTTTGGGATCTTTTCCAGTAGTTCAAAGCTACTACAGATTATCTAGTAGTAGATTTTGGATAATTAAATTTTGATTCAATAGTCTAAAATTTATTAAATTATTTATTAAAATTAAATTTAAAAATTTGTTTAATAAAATTTAAACAATTAGATTAAGATTCAATGGTTTAAAATTTATTAAAATATCTCCTACTATTCTAGGAGATATGCAAGCATATAAAGAATCATATACTCTACTTCAAATAAATAAGTTGACATGAACTTACAAAAATTGAATATTTCACCCATCTTATGTATACCATGCGTGCAAAGTCCAAACTTCATGACTTAATTGCCGCATAATTTAAATTTTGAAAAAAATTTTAGTATTGATGCACTCAAAAATTATAAGTGCAATAAATATAATACTAAAAATTTTGTATGCTATGTTTTTTATTTGTTTTTCTCTTACTTTTTCAATTGAAAATTAGATATGTATAATTTTTTTAATAATAAAATTATAAATACATAAATTCTACATATAATTATATACGTTTTACAAGTAGCCAAAAATTATATAATTAATTTTTATATGATTAAGTTTTTTTTTTAAATTTCATGCATATTATAATTTTATTATAAAACTTAGTAGAAAAATAATAAGTAGCTCGGAGTCTAGCCAACACCGTTGGTGTATGAAATGAAAGCGTAGTAGTTTCTAGCTTCGCTGCATGAAAATGGCTGCTACTGCTTCGTCATCCTCAAGCTTACACAATACTGGTGCTGGTGGCCCCAAAATCAATCTCTTGAAGCAACTGAAGAATCACGAGGTCGCCGTAGCCGAGCTCAACGATCTTACATCTTCTCGGGTATCTCATTTTTTCGCCGTTTCTTCTTTATTCGGTATCTGATATTCCTATCCTAGGTTTTTGGTCCAAAGCAGAGAAACTGGTTGCTTAAGTTAGATTGCCATATGAATTCGTTTTTTATTTTTGAGAGAAGGCAATAAGCCTAGAAATTTCATTCTTAAATGGCCAACGGTACTTACAAAGGTTAGAGAATTCTCGAATCTAATAATAATGGTAAACGTGTATAATTTTCTTGATGAACGAGGTCACAAATAGAAGCTTTACTCTACTGATCTACAGGACAACGTATCGAATGAAGGAATAGCATGTAGATTGATTTTGTTGAGTCATGTATAACTTTCCGGATGCAGTTTTTAGTCATTTCAACAATTTCCAGTTGAATGGAAGAACTTGCTTTCATTTTGGAAATTGAATGTGACTAAGCTTAGGTAAAGTTTGGAAGAACATACTTTTAAGCCAGTCGGAAATTTTTTTGGACTAGACTTATGTGTCTCCTACCAGCTGCGTAAAACATGTGGATGAAATTTTTTGAAAGATCTAATTATGTAGGGTCGAGCTATTTGAAATATTCTCGTCTTATGTTTTGACGGGTGAAACTAAAGATATGTTTAAGTTTTGTCCAATTTGATATCGATTGCATTTTATGCCAGTTGAATTTGAGTATGCCACTATGTTTCCTACCTCTGCCTATTATTAAAGCAAGGAATTATGCGATGCCTGAATATATTTAACCCATTGAAATGATGTAGGGGTGTGGTGGGAACTGGGAAAACTCTATCAGGCACCCTTAATTTTTTTTGTGTTGTCAGTTTCTTGTAAATTTACAGAGGAATTTTTATCGTTGAAAGTTTAATATTCTCTATACTCTCTCACAATTTTCTAATATCTTTCCCTTCTCTCTTAATGTTTTTCCTCTATTCGTCCTAAATTACAGTGTTATACATCTGATGATGGGGATGCTATGAGTTTCATAGGGGTTTGGTTTAGGCACAATTGACTATTGACTTGGAGCTTTTGATAATATGTTATTGAATGTGTTGGATACTAATTGCTTTGGATTCTTTGAGTTATAATACTTTGATATTCTGAATTCGAATGTTTAATACTTGATTAACTGACTCTGGACATTAATCACACTGCACTTTGTGGGTGCTACATCATATTTGACTTTTGACTTTTGCTTGTGAATATGCCTTTAGATTAAGGTTATATTATTTTTGTTATGATAATGACTTTGTAGAACCATAAATTTTGTTGGCAAGTTTGATACCTGTTACGTATTATGCCTACTTCATTTAAGTGCTTGGTCTCCTCTTATGGCTCCTCGTACTTTAAGTTCAAAGATCCCTTGCTCAGTAAACCTGAAGTAATATTATTAATAATTGTGCATCATGATTTTCTCGAAATGTAGACTGATTTCAATTGTACTCTAGACCTGGAGTAGGCTCATTTATTTCTTTTCTTTTCTAGAACTATCATCTTGGTTTGCATTGTCTAGTAGCGAAATAGTAATCTATCAAATTGGGCCAATCCTTGTAGCGTTGCCCCTGGCCTAAAAGATGATGAAAGTGAAAGACAAATATGAACTTCATGTTTGTGTCTGTAGCTGAACGTTAGATATAAATTGGGTCTTCAACTCTCCTCCCATGAGTATTTGATAATGATTGTGGACTTATTTATATATATTTGTGATTGTGCTTAATGGGAGAACCTTATTTTGATTGGAACAAAAAAGATGACAAGTTATAGAATGTAAATAACTATAATTTACTTGCAACTCTATCAATTTACTTCCGGTATCTTAAAGGTGGTCTCTGTCAATTTATTCCCTTTTTTTTTTTAATTGTTTAATTCTTACCTCCTATGAATAAAAATAATGCTATATAGTTTTATGGGATCTTTCTTATTAGTTATTGCTTCCTCTTCTATTTGTTCTTGTTCTTCTCCTATCTCTTCTTGTCAGGGAAAAATGCAATATCTGGAAACTGAATAGGCTTGACAAGACATATAAAAGAACTTCATTTTCTTTATGTAGGATGTCTATCAGAAAAATGGGAACCTATTTTTCTGCACAACCATCCAAAGAGCAATGGCAATGGAGCTGAGTAAGAAATCCTTACCATTCTGTTCTTTTCTTAAGAAAACAAAATGTTATATTCTGATAATATTTTCTTTCTGAATTGTTGTTGGGTTGTAGAACAGCTTGATTCAGTTCAAGCCATGCTAAAAACTAAAAATTCTCAATTCTTCCTCATAGTATCAAGCTTACCCTTTTTCTGAGTGCTGAAGACTAATATTTTCACTTGGAGATTTCATTTCATTCAAGAGCTGTTATGTGCTAGAGCCTGTAAGTTCTGTAAAATGCTTTCACTTCAATGATTCATTTCTAGACAACATAATGAATATTGTGAACATATGGACATTTTCATCTATTGTTTGTTATTATATTTCCTCCAAGAACCATACTCATCATGGGTTGACTAAATATCACGTTTTAAATTTAAAAATAAAAAAGGCTAAATAGGATTTAAGTTTTCAGCTAAATATCATGTTTGAAAGTCCTAAGAATTTAAACTGGACTCGTGGACTAGAGAATACTGAAAAAGAAAACTGTCAGAGGAAAGAGAAAAGTAATATATTGATGGACTAAATTTGTCCAAGAAAGTCAGCTTACAATTTGGTACACACCTTACTTAAGAGCAATTCTTATGGAGGTGACACTGAGGTGTAGTAGCAAATTGAAATAGAAGAGCATCAGACCTTTAATAGTTAAATTTTGAATCATAAGTTGTTACATAGGTAGCATATCAGTAATTTTTGTCAATAATAGTTAGGGTTGGAATCTTTGATTTTGCTTGAGAGGTGATTCGTCATGAAAGTTCTTAAATCTACAAACCTGTATAATAGTTTTTCAAACTTGAATGAAATTGTAAAATATCAGCAAAATAAAAATATATTAGCAGAACCAAGAGCAGCCTAAACAAAAGACAAAAACCACTTAAAGAACTGCAAAGGTACAACAAACTACGTAACTAGAGCCCTCACATATGCAGTTTTTTGTTTTTTTTGTTTTTATTTGAAATGCCATATAAAGCAAAACAGCAAAAGAAAATTATTAATTTACAACGATTGGCAAATATATACACACATGCATATATATATATATATATATATATATATATATATATGAGAGAAGATCTTTGCTTGACAGTTAACTCTTAAAACAGACAGACTGTAAACTGCCTATTTCTAAGTGGAAAGGAGGTACCACAGGACCAAAAGGTAGCTGGAAGTTACACACAAAGGAAGTTATTTGAACATGGATGTTGGAAAATATACAATCGGGCAGTGTTATTGACTCAGGCAGCAGTTATGGCAGTTTGACGAATGACAATGTTGACACTTCGTGCTGCTTTTCTAAACTTAATATATATACCCACCACACCGATTTCATTCATCATCACTCGAAATTGTACCACTTTGGCGCCAAAAAATTCTTTAAATGGCTTCAAGTGTATGAAAAATAGCACTGAATCAAGTTCTTCTTATAAACAATTACTCTCTCATCACTTGAAGAATCGAAGTTCAGATGAAGCTCGTGCTGTTTTTGTTAAAATCCCATCCCCTGATGTTGCCTTGTATACCATGATGGCAATGGGTTATGCACAAAATCATAGACTTAGTGAGGCCTTGGATCTATTTCATGAAATGCCCTCTAAGGATGTAGTTTCTTGGAATTCGATGATCAAAGGGTGTTTGGATTGTGGAGATTTCATTATGGCCAAGAAGCTTTTCAATGAAATGCCTGAGAAGAATGTTGTCTCCTGGACCACCATTATGAATGGGATGTTGCAGTTGGGAAGAGTTAAGGATGCTGAAAGCTTTTTCCATGAAATGCCCAATAAGGATGTGGCAGCGTGGAATGCAATAATTCATGGGTATTGCAGCAATGGTAGAGTTGAAGAAGCTTTGCTTTTGTTCCACCACATGCCTACACGGAATGTGATTTCTTGGACTTCAATGATTAATGGGCTTGACCAGAACGGAAAGAGTGATGAAGCATTGCTTCTATATCAGAAGATGGTGGGTTTAGGTGTGCATCCCACATCTACTACTTTAGTTTGTGGGTTGACAGCTGCTACTAAGATATCAGCTCTGCATGTAGGTCTTCAGATCCACTGTCATATGTCTAAGCTAGGCTATTGCTTTGATGAATACGTATCTGCTTCACTTGTGACATTTTATGCAAATTGCAAGCAAATGGAAGTGGCACTCAAGGTTTTCCAGGATATTTTACATAAGAATGTTGTAGTATGGACAGCTCTTTTATCAGGATACAGTTTAAACAACAAGCATGACCATGCAATTGGGGTCTTTAGAGAAATGACAAAAATGAGTGTCATTCCAAATGAATTTTCATTAACAAGTGCTTTGAATTCATGTTGTGGATCGGAGGATATTGAGAAGGGGAGAGAGATCCATACTATAGCCAGTAAGCTAGGTTTGGTGGCTAATGCATATGTGGGTAATTCTCTTGTTGTCATGTATAGCAAATGCGGATACATCAAAGATGGGATAATAGTGTTTAAGAAGATTAGTGTGAAAAATATTGTCTCATGGAACTCGGCCATTGTTGGTTGTGCGCAGCATGGGTGTGGCATGTGGGCTCTAACAGTCTTTAACCAAATGCTACGAGAAATAGTAGATCCAGATGAAATCACACTAACTGGCTTGCTCTCTGCTTGTAGCCACTGTGGTATGTTACAAAAGGCAAGATGCTTCTTCAAATATTTTGGCCAGAAAAGATCAATTGAATTGACGATTGAGCACTATGCATGTATGGTGGATGTACTTGGCCGATGTGGTGAGTTGGATGAAGCGGAAGCACTAGTGAGAAACCTGCCTATGAAAGCAAATTCCATGGTATGGCTGGTTTTACTGAGTGCATGCAGGATGCATTCTAACATAGATGTAGCTGAGAGAGCTGCAAAACAAATTTTTGAACTGGAACCTGATTCTAGTGCAGCTTATGTTTTATTATCTAATTTGTATGCTTCTGCAAGCAGATGGACCGAAGTAGCAAGGATTCGAAGAACGATGAAACATAAAGGAGTTTTAAAACAACCAGGATCCAGTTGGCTATCCTTGAAAGGTTGGAGGCATGAATTTTTGTCTGGAGATAGGTCCCACCCTCTTACTGAGCAAATTTATCAAAAGCTAGAATGGTTAAGGGTACAGCTTAAGGAATTAGGTTATGTTCCTGATCAACAATTTGCTTTACACGATATTGACACTGAACAGAAGGAAGAATTGTTGTCTTATCATAGTGAGAGGCTTGCAATCGCATATGGGTTGCTTAACACTGTGGAAGGCAGTACAATAACAGTGATGAAAAATCTCCGTATATGTGGGGATTGTCATAATGCAATTAAACTTATAGCAAAGATTGTTGACCGTGAGATCATCGTAAGAGATTCCAGCCGCTTTCATCACTTTAAGAATGGCTTATGTTCTTGTGGGGACTACTGGTAATATATAATTTGTTTTTGAGCCTATGCAGATCTGTTCCATAGGGGAATTTTGTATAATGCTGGAAAGAAATGACATTTATGGTGCTTGATGTTCATGAAATTAAGCCCCGCATTTTTTAATATAGTTTTGATGATGTTTGGCAACAAATTCAGTCAGTTTAATAATGATCTGTTGAGGCTACATTTGACAAAATACCACATCTTAAGCCTATACATCTGTGGAACTGAAAAAAGATGCCTAAGTTGTCTGATTACAAAACCATCTTTTGCACCGGTGGCTTTGCTTTTGGGTGATGTGTTCCTTGAATCTTGATACAGATATGCCTCATATGTCAATGACACAAGTTAGGAATGGCAAAATTTCATCAAAATTCGAAGGGCCATACATGAACTATCTTAAAGTAGCTTGGCTAAGCTGATCAAAACCATTGGTATATGAAATGAAGGCGTGGTAGTTTCTTGCGACACTGGATGAAAATGACTGCCACTGCTCTGTCATCCTTAAGCTTAACCAACACAGGTGTTGGTCACCCCAAAATTGATCTTTTGAAGCTACTGAAGAGTCACAAAGTCGCCATAGCCAAGTTCAACAATCTTCCATCTTCCCAGGTACATCATTTTTTGGCTGTTTCTTCTTTATTCAGTTCCTGATACTCCTATCTTAGGTTTTTGGTCTAAAGCAGAGAAACTGGTTGCTTTAGTTTGATTGCCAAATGAATTCGCTTTTTATTTTTGAGAGAAGGCAATAAGCCCAGAAATTCATAAAATGCCAACAGAACTTACGAAGATAGGAGAGTTATCGAATCTAATAATAAATGGTAAACCTGTATAATTTTCTTAATGAACGAGGTTACAAATAGAAGCTTTACTGATCTACGGACAGCTTTTGGACTGAAGGAATAGCTTGAAGATTGATTTTGTTGAGTGATTTATAACTTTCCAGATGCATTATTTAGTCATTTCAGCAGTTTCCAGTTGAATGGAAGAACTTGCTTTCAATTTGGAAATTGAATGGGATTAGGCTTAGGTAAAGTTTGGAAGAACATACTCTTAAACCAGTTTGGAAATTTTACAGGACTAGACTTGAGTGTCTGTGACCAACTGCGTAAAACATGTGGATGTAATTTTTGGAAAGATCTAATTATGTAGGGTTGAGCGGGAAAAAAATTCACTTCTTATGTTTTGACGGGAGAAACTAAAGATATATTTAAGTTTTATCTAATTTGATATTAATTGGATTTAATGCCAGTTGAAATTTAGTATGCCACTATGTTTCCTACCTGTCTATTATTAAAGCAAGGAATTATGCCATGCCTGAACTGGGAAAACTCTACCAGGCACTCCAAATTTTTTGTGTTGTCAGTTTCTTGTAAATTTAAAGAGGAATTTTTATCATCAAAAGTTCAGTTTTCTCTATACCTTCTCACAAATTTCTATTATCTTTTCCTTCTCTCAGTGTTTTTCCTCTATTCGTCCTAAATTACAGTGTTATACATCTGATGATGGGGAAGATAACGATGCTATGAATTTCATAGGGGTTTGTTTTAGTCACATTTGACTATTGACTTGGAGCTTTTGATAATATGATATTGAATGTGTTGGAAACTAATTGCTTTGGATTCTTCGAGTTGTAATACTCTTTGATATTCTGAATTCGAATGTTTAATACTTGATTAACTGTCTCTGGATATCAATTACACTTGAGTGCTACATCATTTTTGACTTTTGACTTTTAGTGCTTGTGAATACGCCTATATCTTGTATTAAGGTTATATTATTTTTGTTATGATAATGACTTTGAAGAACCATAAATTTGTTGACAATTTTGATACCTGTTACGAATATGCCTGCTTCATTTAAGTGCTTGGCCTCCTTTTTTGGCTTCTCGTACCTTAAGTTCAAGGATCCCTTGCTCAGTAAGCCTGGAGTAATATTATTAATAATTGTGCATCATGATTTTCTCGGAATGTAGACAGATTTCAATTGTACCCAAGACCTGGAGTAGGCGCATTTATTTCTTTTCTTTTCTAGAACTATCATCTTGGTTTGCGATGTCTAGTAGCGAAAAAGTAATATGTTAAATTGGGCCAATCCTTGTAGTACTGCATTTGGCCTTACTTTGTCAAGATTCGAATTCATTGGCCGTAACCAGCATATAGACTAAATTAACTTAGTCCAATCAGCCTAAAATATCATTTTTTTTACATGTAAAAAAATATCGATGATACATATTATACACATTTTGAAATTTAGTTTAACAATTTCACGATGATATTAAACTGATAAACTTAATAATGTCTTATAATATATAGTTGGTATAATAAGAAAATATCCCATACAAGACTTACAATACTTTACAAAATTTCAAACTAGTAGCCACCACCTTAGAGTCAGATGTATACTGTGATTAACTTAGAATTATATACCGAAAAACTTGAACAATAAGACAATTCTTATAGCAATTTTATTAGCACTAATTTATCTAAAAAATATTAAAAAGAGAGGTGTAAGTCCACCACTAACTTAGTGAGTGAATAAATAATAAAGTAAGTGAAAAGAGAAAACAATAGAGACCTTAGAATTTTTAAATAACAAGTTTTGATAAAATAATAATATTATTTCTAAACCTTAAATTTTATATGAAGTAGGTATCAAGGAAAGAATTAAGATTATCGTATTCATATTCGTTTACTAGATATGTTCAAATTATTCATATTGTATCCTTTTTTACCAGAGATGTCTCAATATCTTATATCTATATCCCTTCATAGGATACGTTTTAATAATTCATATCCACATTCTTGAGTATATCTCAATATCTCATATCCGTATTTCTTTAGTGGATACGTCTCAATAATTTATACTTATATTCCTTTATCGGATACATCTCAATATCTCATATTCGTATCTCTTCACTGAATATGTCTCAATAATTTATATTTGTATCCCTTTACCGGGGACATGTTAATAATTTATTTCAACAAGGTGCACCAAAACCGTTATTCTCGCTAATGACTACGGGGTTTTTACATGAATTTTCATCCATATTTTAAATTATAAAATCCATTGAATAATATAAATAGGGTATATAAATAAATAATTTTATTTAAACATATTTACTATCATAAAGTAATTTAAATAAAAATAATCTTGAAGATAAAATAAAATAAAGAGTGATTAAAAATGAAGTGACAATAATATAAATGATTAAAATATAACTTGTATTCGGATCACTTGAGAACTTGCAGATCATTTGTATCTATGCCTAATTTGTCAGATATGAAAATTATAAATCCTTTATATAATATTTATAATAATAATAATAATTATAATACTCTTGATAGTTTGAAATTACTTTTAAGATTTATTGTATATTTAGTTTTCGCGTTTTTAAGTTCAGATTGATCCAGGAGCTTTTAGCATGTTTCATATTCTAAAATGTTTTTGGTAGAGAAAATATAGTAATTCCACTTTTCAGTGACCATTTAGGCGGTATAATCCTGCTATAGATCTCAAGAGTTATAGAATGAATTGCTTTGTCAAACTTATAGGATCTAAATTAGTCTTAGATATCTCCTATTCCTACAACATAGTTTAGATTAAAGAGGTTTCAGCAAAACTACCTCTCACACAAATGTCAATGATCTTTTTATGACTTTTATTTCTAATTTTAATGAGAAAATTAAAAAATGTTCTTACTATTTATAGAAAATTTCAAATTGTTATATATGATACTATTTGGCACTATATAAATAGTAACCATGCGTTAAGGGGGAGATAATGTAATAATCAAAAAATATATATGTATATATTTTAATAATAACATTAGAAAAATAAAATAAAATTTTATGGACTAAAATGATAGGAGAAAATCAAATTATAATTTTAACTTTTGTTAGGGAGTGAAACAAATTTTTTTTTTTGAGATAAAAATATAATTCTAACCATTACATAGTAACTTGTATAGTAAATGTCAGCTAAAACGCGTAGTTACTATGCAAATTTCAATGAAAAACGTGTGGTTACTATTTACATATTGCCAAATAGTATATCTTATATTCATATTCCTGCACAAGATACATTTCAATAATTCATACTCGTAACAATATACTAGATACTTCTCAATATTTCATAAGTATATCCGTTCACTAGATACGTTTCAATAATTCATATTCATATTCCTTTATCGAATATGTCATAATAATTCATTTCAATAAGGTGCAATAAGGCCACTATCCCAGCTAACGACTATAGGGTTCTTATATGAATTTTTATCCATTCTTTAAATTATAAAATCCATTGAATAGTATAAATAGGATATATAAATAAATAATTTTATTTAAATATATTTACTATCATAAAGTAATTTAAATAAAAATAATATTGAAGATAAAAAAAAATAAAGAGTGATGAAGAATGAAGTGATGATAATATAAAAGATTAAAATGAAACTTGTATTTGAATCACTTGAGAAATTGTAGATCATTTGTATTTATACTTTAGTTGTCAAATATGGAAATAAAAAATTATATACATACATATATATATATATATATATGTGTGTGTGTGTGTGTGTATAATAATAATTATATTTATAATACTCTTTATAGTTTGGAATCTTTTTTATATCTTCAAATTTACTGTATATTTAATTTTTACTTTTCTAAGTTCAAATTGATCCAAGAGTTTTTAGCTTGGTTTATGATCTAAAATGTTTGTGACGGTGACTATTTAGATGGTATAATCTTGCTGTAGATTTCAGGAGTTATAGGATGAATTACTTTATTATTGAATTCATAGGATCTAAATTAGTCATTTAGGTGGCACAACTTGTTATAATTTTACTTGTACAAAGTTCGTAAAGCATTATAAAAGTACTATTAATTTTTATTTTAGCATGTTAATTTTACTCAAATTTTTAAATGGAATTTCACCACTATTATGTGCATAATATGTAGAGGTTTATTATATAAAATAGATCAATATTTTTAAAAGACTAGTTTAGAATATATATATATATATATATATAATATAAAAATAAAGAAATTGAAAGTTGAATAAGAAAATAAAGATGTTTAGTAAAATGAAAAGTGTAACTTTGTTAATTATATATTCATCGATATGCAAGCTATTAAGCAATGGTTAAAAAAATAATTTTATCTTAAAAAATATTTTTTCTTTCATTTTAGTCCCTTAAAAATGTTAAAATTATAATTTATACCCTGAATACTATTTTCTCCTTTCATTTTAGTCCATAAAATTTTATTTTATTTTTCTAATGTTATTCTTAATATATATATATATATATATATATTTTTTTTTTTTTTTTTGGGTTGTTACATTCTCTCCCTCTTAAAAAAAATTCAGTCATCGAATTTTAGAAAGGTTAGTTACCGCTGGAAATAAAGAGATGAAAGTACTTGTCCTGCATGACTTCTTCAGCTTGCCATGTCGCTTCTTCACTTGTATGATTTTGCCACACCACTTTGATTGAAACTATGTTTTTGTTCCTCAGTCTCTTGACTTGTTTGTCGATTATGGCAATTGGTTGCTTTACGTAGGAGAGTTGCTCTTCTAATTGTATTGACTATGGTGTTGAAGGACATGAGAAGGATCAAGTAAATATTTTCGAAGCAAAGATATATGGAAAATAGGATGCACATTTACAAATATTGGTGGAAGGGCCAGACGATAGGCTACAACGCCCACCAACTCTAGTATCTCGAACGACCTAATGTACCTAGGACTTCACCCTGCCATCTTTCCAAATTGCAAAATACTTTTCATGGGTAATATTTGCAAGAATACAAGGTCTCCAACTACAAATTCTAAGTCACGCTTTCTATTATCTACGTATACTTTTTGCCTACTTTGGGCCGCCAATAACCTTTCGCGAATTAATTTCACTTTAGCCATTGACTCTTGTAGTAAGTTTGGGCCCAAAAGTTTAGATTGACCAACTTTAAACTAACCTATCAGTGACTTGCAATGCCTATCATGCAGTGCCTCTCAAGGTGCCATTTGTATACTAGATTGATAGCTATTATTGTAGGCAAACTCCATCAAAGGCAAGTATTTATTCTAACTGCCACTAAGATTCTAAACACATACACGATGCATATCTTCCAATTTGAATTGCAAGCTTTGATTGTTCATCAGTTTGAGGATGAAACACAGTGCCTTGATCTAAGTGAGTCCTTAAGGCTTCTTGGAAAGATTTCCAAAACTTAGCTGTAAATTGTGGTCCACGGTTGGAACTAATAACAAACTCGAGGAGAAGTAGGGAAGTGCACAAATGGACTACAATCTAGAGACTCTATGGTATTCTTTAAAGCTGCATAGATCTCTACCATACTTGTTGATGATGGGTTAGAATTGGATAAAAAACATGATTTAAAGTGGCATGAGAGTTTGACACCTCTTGATGGTAGAATCTTAAGAATTGAATGGTTGGCTGAGAATATTCTTGATGAAGCATTGCCAAATGGATCTCATTGGACATTGGATAAGTTCACTGAAGCATTTCTATCAAAGTTGAAATCTGTTGCTGGTGTATCTTGATTTTGGGATGGCAATTCCAAAGCTTAGTGTTCGTGGGATGATATCTTCAGTTAAAGAGCTATTAGAGCTAGTTCCAATGAACGAGGTGATGTTCAGTATTGATGGCTATGCATTTCTTGAAACCTTATATGTAGGTGCCAAAAAAAAAAAAGGGTCTTATGAAGTTGTTTTTTCTGTTTTACGGGATACATGCATATATTATATACACACACACATATATATATATATACTTATATTTATTTACACATATGTATATGTATGTCTTTACAAATGATGTTCATTGCCACGTGTGTGTATGATATCTGCATGGAATGAGATGATCCTAGATGTGCATGGTAGGACGTAAAGGAGTGTCTCTTGGTTTCATATTTTTGACATTTTTAAATTTTATTTTATTTTATTCATTTATTTATTTGTTTATTCTACTTTATCTTATATTATTGTTTAGTGGGTTCTTTCCACCACTAATATCATTATTATTATCCTGTTCTAATTTTTAACAGTGCCATGTGAGAATACTAGTATCTTTAGGCACTTAGATAAAAGCCATGTATGAATATTAATCTCTTTAGGCACTTTGACAAAAGTTACGTGAGATTTTTTTTTTTTTTTTATCTCCTTAAGCTTTGAAAGAGATAAGATTTAATTTGACAAAACTCTAAATCAAAATTTGAGGTCATCGAGATAATCTACTATCTTGCTTAACAATCGCCGCGCGAGATTGTTATTCCCCTCAAGCACTTAAAAACTAATTAGCAAAGCCGTGTGAGTTCCTAAATCTCCTCAGGCACTTGTGAATCAATTAGTAGAGGCTACGTAAGATCTTTAGTCTCATCAGGCCTTCAAATTTAATGCCCATTGTCAAAAATGAAAAACTAAAATAAATTCTAAAAATATATATAAAAAAATGAGGGTGTTTATTTTCTCTATTATTCATAATTAAAATCCTAAGATATTCTTTTTTTTTTTTTTTTATTATGATCTCATCTTCAAAATTGGGACAAAATCCAAAAACCTAAAAAAATATATATAAATTTAAAAATCCAAAAAATGGTTTAGTTTTCGTTCTAATTTTGACAATAAATTCCAATCTTGAAAATCCAAAAAAATGAATTCAAAAATTAAAAAATATTTTTTTTTCATATAATTTCACTTCCACTTGAAACAATATAAACTCCTGAAAATCCTAAAATCTTTGTCCATTATCATTTCATTTAAATAAAGGATAAAATTCTAAAAATAAATAAAATTTACAAAGAGGAAAAATGAAAAGATGAAGAGAGCTAAATTAATTAGGTTGTTGTAAATTAAAACACACAAATCAAATTCTAATCTCGTTTTGTTTATGAAAATCTGTTTAATTTGAACTCTCCTATTTTTATCACAAAAATTACAAATCATCAACCAATAGACATGTCTTTTTGGTCGAATTACGTGGACTTTGATCCCTATCACGGGGTACGTAGGCGCTAGGCTTTCATTCTAGGTCAAATCTATTCTTTGTAAATATCTATCTATTTGCTTTCATTATTATCATTTTTGTCTTCTCTATTTAATGGGTATGCATGTCAATAAATGGTAGTTGAGATAAAATTAAAGGTCATATTCTATTTCAACTGACTAGTTTAAGGTAACCGTCCTTATGGACGGGTGTTATGGGGTGTCTAACATCTTCCCCACACTCAAATAGACTCCCGAACCCATATTTGATTTCGCAGACCATTTTGTCTTTTCTTTTTGTTTTGAATTGGTTTTTCAAAGTTTGTTGTTAAAAATTTTGGTGGCGACTCTAATAAATTAATTTTCAAGATTCATTTTGGGAATCAATTTAAAACACTTTTATTTTCTCCCTTAGAAAGGTCAGTTATGACAACGACCATATCTAAATCATGAGTAGGATAATTCTTTTCATGGTTTTTAAGTTGCCTAGATGCATAAGCTATCACCCTTCCATGCTGTATTAATACTCAACCCAATCCCACTCTTGCGGTATCACAGTAAATTGTATACCTACCACTCCCAGAGGGAAAAGCTAATACTGGTGCTGAAGTTAAGTGCTCCTTCGATTTTTGAAAACTTTCCTCACAAGCATTTGTCCATTGAAACTCCACACCTTTTCTAATTAAACTGGTTAAAGGAACAACAGGCTTGGAAAAGTCCTTCACAAATTTATGGTAATAACCAGCTAACCTGAGAAAGCTACGTATCTCGGGCATTGTGATGGGTCTGGGCCAATTCAGAATTGCCTCTACTTTTTTTGGATCTACATTAATTCTATCCTTGGACACAATATGCCTAAGAAAGCCACATTATCCAACTAAAACTCGCACTTGGAGAAGTTGGCATATAACCGATTTTCTCTCAAGGTTTGTAAAGTCATCCTCAAGTGTTGCTTGTGTTCTTCCTTGCTTTTTGAGTACACAAGGATATTGTCAATGAAGATGATTATAAAATGATCTAAGTACGGCTTAAAGACCTAATTCATTGCTGGAGCATTTGTAAGGCCAAATGACATACCAAAAATTCGTAGTGTCTATAACGAGTCCTAAAAGCTATCTTTAGAATGTCTTCTTCTTTAATCTTCAACTAATGATATCTTGATCGCAAGTCCATCTTAGAGAAACATTAGGCCCCTTGAAGTTGGTCAAACAAGTTTTCTATTCGTGGCAATGGATATATGTTTTTTACTGTTACTTTGTTCAATTGCCTATAATCAAAACACAATCTTATAGAACCATATTTGTTCTTCACGAACAATATTAGAGCATCCCATGGTGAAGAACTAGGGGCGTATGAATCCTTTGTCAAGATGATCTTGCAATTGCTCTTTTAATTCCTTAAGCTCTACAGGGGCCATACGGTATAGGGCTATAGACATAGGTTGAGTACTAAGAATCAAGTTTATACAAAACTTGATTTCTTTATTTGGAGGTAAACTTGACAACTTTTTCAGAAAAATATCGATGGTACTCACATACTATTTGTACATGTTCTAAGGTTTTTGTTGTCTCCCGTGTATCTCTAACCATCGCTAAGTATCCCTTACATTTTTTTCTTAACAACTTGCTAACACTAATAGTCGAAATTAGATTATTAGGTGCTAAGCTTTGATCTCCTTGAAAGGTAAATTTTTCCCATTTGTCAGTTCAAATTTCACCACTTTGTTGTGACATTCAAGCGTGGCATGGCATGAGAAAGCCAATCTATGCCCAAAATCACATCAAAGTCCATTATATCAAGGATTATCATATCAACTAGTCACTGATTTCGTTTTACTAAGACTTCACATTCCTTATACACACAATCAGCAATAACTGAATCTTTAACAGTTGTAGATACAACTAATGGTGTATCTAAGAGTGTTGTATCTTTAGAAAATCGCAATATAAAAAATGGGGACATAAAGGAATGTGTAACCCCAAGGTCAAATAAAACATGTACATCATAAGAACAAAGTGGAAGTATACTTGCAACTGTAGTATTAAATGTTTGAGCATTTTAACGGGTCATAGCAAAAACATGGGCTTGTCTTCTCCCTGCATGTCCTTTATTCCTACCTTTGAACCTTTGCCTGTAGTTTCAGATTCACAACCTGTAGGTCTTCCAATTTGCCTTAATGGTAGTACTGGTATTGGAGATGATGGTAGCATAATAGGGCATATGCTTGACTAGAGAATGGTAGTGTAGATAACTTAGGACAATTCTTCTTAAAGTAGCCTTGTTGACCACACTGGTAACATACCTTCCTAATTGCAAAACAAATACTAGTATGCATCTTTCCACAAGTGGGGCAAAAGGGATAAGACCTAAATGATTGCCTTCTACCACTATTTTACATAATGCTAAAAGAATGACCACTGTAGCCTTCCCGTTGGTAAGGATTACTTTGATGGCCTTGATGACTCACTATGATTTATCTACTACTGTATTACCACCATTACCTAGTTGGCCACTTTAATCATCTCAAATGCATCGTCATTTGCGGTGCTCCTGCATATTTATGTTACTTTTGAATCTAGCTTCAAAGAGTTTTGCACTATCAACCACATCTTCATAGGAATCATATTGTAGTTTGGCCACTGATTTATATAAATAATCTTGAAGCCCATCGACAAAGCATTTTGCATGCATGTCTTTAGTTTTCACTAAGTGTGGAGCATACCATGACAACTGAGTATATATCACTTCATATTTCCCAATGAACTGGTCTTCTTTTTGTGTCAAGACCTTAAATTCTCTAGCTTTTGCGTCCCTTATTGATGGAGGGAGGTATTTCCTTAAAAATAATTGTGTGAATTCCTCCCATTCTAAATAAGGCAAATCTTGAAGTCTTCCTTGTGTCATGGTTTCAAACTAAGTTCAAGCTACTCCTAACAATCAGAATTCTACCAACTTTACTTATCTAGTTGAAGAACACCCAAGTGTCCTGCAAAGTCAGCCTAACTAATTTAGAAAGTTTTGTAGGTCCTTCATTGCTTTTGCACCTATAAAGAAAGGAGGCTTGAGTTTTATTAAATCAGATAATTGAACTTCAATACCCTTCCTTTGTGGATTTACTTGTCCTCTAACTGGTCTACCCTTTCATTGCTGCTTAGGGCCTACTGATGTTCTCTACCTTAATGTTGTTGTTGCATCATCATGCCAATTATCTAGCCCATTGTCTGCTGCATATGGAGAATCTCAGTTACTACATTAGCTACTGTCACATTTTGTTGCCTATTTCAAGCAATTCATCTTTAGCCACTCTAATGCCCTCATTTCTTTGACCATGTTCTAGTCTACTGCTATGTCTATGGCTTCTACCACCCCTACACCTTGGCCCTTAGAAGCCGAAACAACATTACAAGATAGGGAGGATGCCTCATAAGGAACAAACCTCGTAGGAGTTGTCCTCTTCCTTGGTGGCATCCTTTACGTGAGATAAGTAATTTGGATTTAAATAGCTATTCTAACAAATTCTATAGCCACTTAAATATGGATGATACATGTCATATGATTAAAGACTTCATGATGTGGATTTGATAACAATAGCCTTTGTTGGTCAATTTACACAATTACATCTAAGATTCAATTACTTCCCAACCCAATGGCTATTAGGACCTAGAAAAATCTAGACAGACCTAGCTTCGATGATACACATTAGACACATTTTGAAATATAGTTTAACAATTTCACGATGATATTAGATTGATAAACTTAATAATCTCTCACAATATATAGTTGGTATAATAAGAAAATATCTCATACAAGGCTTACAATACTTCGCAAAATTTCAAACTAGTAGCCATCATCTTGGAGTCAGATGTACATTGTGATTAACTTAAAATAACATACCAAAAAGCTTGAACAATAAGAAAATTCTTAGAGCAACTTTACTAGGACTTAGTGATATGAAAAATATTAAAGACAGATGTGTAAGTCTGCTACTGACTTAGTGAGTGAATAAATAACAAAGCAAGTGAAAATAAAAACAATAGAGACCTTCGAATTTTTAAATAACAAGTTTTGATAGAATAAGAATATGAAGCATGTATAAAGGAAATGGCCAAAATCATTATACTCATATTCCTTTACTAGATATGTTTCAATTATTCATAATGTATCTCTTTTATCAAATACATCTCAATATCATATATCTGTATTCCTTCATAGAATACGTCTGAATAATTCATACCTGTATCCTTTTACCAAATACATCTCAATATCTCATATATGTATCCTTTCACTAGGTACATCTCGATAATTCATACATGTATCCTTTTACTGGACACATCTTAATAATTCATTTTAACAAGGTGTACTAAGACTGTTACCTCCGCTAATGGTTACAGGATTCTTACATGAATTCTCATCCATTCTTTAAATTATAAAATCTATTGAATAGTATAAAAAGGATATATAAATAAACAATTTTATTTAAACATATTTACTACCATAAAGTAATTTAAATAAAAATAATCTTGAAGATAAAATTAAATAAAGAGTGATTAGTAATTAAGTGATAATAATATAAACGATTAAAATGAAACTTGCATTCAGATCATTTATGAACCTGTAGTCATTTGTATCTATACTTCAGTTCTCATATATGGAAATCATAAATGCTATATATGATATTTATAATAACAATAATAATTATAATACTCTTGATAGTTTGGAATCACTTTTATATCTTAAGATTTACTGTATATTTAGTTTCCGTTTTTCTAAATTTAGATTGATCCAATAGCCTTTAGCATGTTTCATGTTTCAAAATGTTCTTGGCAAAGAAAATATAGCAACCCCACTTTCCAGTGACCATTTAGGTGGTATAATACTACCATAGATCTTAGGAGTTATGGGATGAATTGCTTTGTTAAGGAATTCATAGGAATTAAATTAGTCATTTTAACGGCATAGCTTGTATAGTTTTACTTGTACAAAGTCTGTAAGGCTCTATAAAGGTACTATTAAATTTCATATTAGTGTCTTAATTCTACTTAATCTATTAAATGAGATTCCATCACCATGATGTGCATAATATGTAGATATTTATTGTATAAAATAGATTAATACTCTTAAAAGACTAGTTTAGAATACACACATATATATATATATATATATATATAATCCATATAAAAATAAAGAAATTGAAAGTTGAACAAGAAAATAAATATGTTCACTAAATTGAGAAGTACCTCTCATACAAATATAAATGCTCATTCCACGATCTCTCTTTCTAGTTTCAATAAAAAATAAAGAAATGTTAGTGTTATTTATAGAAAATTTCAAGTTACTATTTATCACTGTGTAAATAGTATTTATGTGTTTTTCGGCTAAATTTGCCTAGTTTTCACATGCTATTGCCAACATTTATTATGTTAGCTACTATGTAATGGTTAAAATTATTTTTTTTTATCTTAGAAATATTCTTCTTTTCATTTTAGTCCCTAAAAAGCTAAAATAATAATTTGTTCCCCAAATACTATTTTTTTCTTTCATTTTAGTCCATAAAATTTTATTTTATTTTTTTTAATATTATTCTTAAAATTTATACATATATAGTTTTAAGTTATTACATTAAAGATGTTGAAAGTGAAAGACAAGTACGTATTTCATGTTCATGTCTTAACTGAACATTAGATATAATTTGGGTCTTTAACTCTCCTCCCTTGATTGTTTGCTAATGATTGTGGATTTTATATATATATATATATATATGCTGGTGCTTAATGGGAAAAACTTATTTCGATTGGAACAAAAAGATGAGAAGTAATAAAGTGTAACTCTATCAATTTACTTCCTGTATCTTAAAGGTGGTCTTAGTCAATTTATATCATTTGTTTTTTATTGTTTAATTCTTTCCTTCTATGAATAAAATAATGTTATTTAGTTTTATGGGATCTTTCTTATTAGTTATTATTTCCTCTTTTGTTTGTTCTTGTTTTTCTCCTATCTCTTCTTGTCAGGGCAAAATGCAATATTTGGAATCTGAATTGGACAAGACGCATATTAAAGAACTTCATTTTCTTAAAGTAGGCTTTATACTCGAAAAAAGGGAACCTATGGTTTTCGCACAACCGTCCAAAGAGCATCAGCTGTGGAGCAGAGTAAGAAATCTTTACCATTGATTTTGTTGCTTTCTTAACAAAATAAAATGCCTTTAAGTTGCCATTATATTGAGATAATATTTTCTTTCTATTTTTTCGTTAGGTTGTAGAACAACTTGATTAAGCCCCTCCCATGAAAACATAATTGTAGCATGTAATTATACATGATCACAAATAGAGAGAATAAATTAATCAAAATCTGACCTGATAAAGACGACATAGTTATGATGTTGTACTAGTTGAGTCAGAACAATTTCAACCTCCAATGTTCAAGAGTGTTTTTGAGTGTTTGACGGTAGAGAGAATGAGAGTAATTTTTTTTGTTTAAATTAGGGCTTCAGTGCGCTATTTATAGAGTTTTATTTTAATAATATGATTAATTAATATTATTAAAATAAAATCCTTCAGGATCTTAAAAAACAATTTTTCATTTAATTAATTAGAAAAATAAGTCCATTGAATCTCTATGGGTAACAGTATCAAATTAGTAATTTGATGGGATGATTACTAATACTCTTGGGCTGTGGGTTGGATTTCTCCTTAGTAGGCTTGTGGATAATCGAACCCATCACCAATTATCTACAAATAAAATAAAACCCAGTCCATTCATAGTTTACAAATTGTAACATTAATTGTCTAATCAATAATAACAAGATATTAATATATTAATATAATAGAATAATTAATGCTAATACATAAAATATTAAAATTATTCTAATAATTTCCCACTTGGATAGCATTAATTAAATTATCAGATCAATAAATGAATACATAATCAGGCAAAATAATGTTTACATAAACACATGGATGTGTACATATTTATAAACCATACAAAATTCAGAAGCGAAACTATATACAAAGATTATTGAAACCGATAGGGAATCAAGTGATATTGACATTTCCATAAATAAGTTTCATTATCTGAATAGAATGGAATATAAAGTAACATTCAAAATGTCAAATTACAATTCAAAAGTCTTTTAAGAACTTAATTTAGACTTTCACTAAACCAAGGCTATATCAAAATTTTCAACAACGCCCATGTGAGTCACATGATTCTTAAAGACTTCTACGGGTAAGCCTTTGGTCAACGGATCTACTAACATATGTTCACCAAGAATGTGAATCAAATGAGTTTGAGATTCAACAACCTTTTTTTTGACAAATAGGAACTTAACATCGAAGTGTTTAGTGCGACTGGAATTCCTATGATTTTGAGAAAAGCTGATAGCAGACAAACTATCGCAGTATATAGTTAGAGGTCGTGATATAGAATCAACCAAATGCATGCCAGATATTAGTTTCCTCAACTATATGGCTTGGCGGGTAGCTTCATAACAAGCAATATACTCTGCCTCCAGAGTCGAGGTAGTTGCTACTGATTGCTTACAATTCGTCCATGATATAGCTCTTCTAGACATCATGAAGATGGATCAAGAAGTGGATTTACGATCATCCACACAAGAAGCATAGTCAGAATATGAATAGCCCACAATTTCAAGTGGCTCAGATCTTTTAAAAGTAAGCATGTGATGTTTTGTACCTTGTAGGTACCGTATAATTTTCTTCGCAGCCTTCTAATGATCAAGACCAGGATTACTCAGGTATCTACCAAGTACACTAACAGCGAAAGTAATATCAGGTCGTGTGCACACTTGAGCATGCATAAGGCTTCCAACAGCAGATGCATATGGAATCTTATTCATTTTGATTTTTGAATCATCATCTTTGAGACAAGATGATCTAGATAACTTTTCACCTTTCTGTACAGGTGCAACATAAGAAGCGCAAGCATGCATGTTAAATTTCTTTAGCACTCGATCTATGTAGGTTGCTTGAGATAAACCAAGAGTGCTGCAAGATCTATCACGGTGAATTTGAATTCCTAAGACGAAAGAAACTTCGCCAAGATCTTTCATGTTAAAGTGGCATGACGAAACATGTTTGACTTCATTTAACATAGTTATTGAGTTACTGACTAATAGTATGTCATCAACATACAGCACGAGTATCATGAAGTTGTCTCTGTCAAATTTCTGATAGATACATTGATTAGCAATATTATCTGTGAAACCAAGTGAAGTGATTATCTGATCAAACTTCAAATACCGTTTAAGAATGTTGTTTTGACATCCATATGATGAAGTTCAAGATCCAACTGTGCAACAAGAGTCATTACAACTTTAAAGGCATCTTTAGTATATACGGGTGATAATGTTTCTGTATAATCGATTCCTTCCTTCTGATTATAGCATTTAGCTACAAGTCTAGCTTTGAATCTTTCAACTTTACCATTGACTTCTCTTTTGGTCTAAAAGACCTATTTGCTACCAACGGGTTTACAATCATTTGGTAACTCAGTTAATTCTCACACATGGTTACGGGACATGGAGGACATCTCATCATTCGTAGCCTCCAACCACTCAGATGAATGATATCTCGACACAGCCTCATCATAAGAAATTGGATCTATGCTATCAACAACGTTTGACTCAAATTCCTGCAAGTACACTATGTAATCATCTGAGATTGCAGGTCTAAAAATTCTCTGTAATCGTATTAAATTAACGGCTGGTTTTCCTACATCAGTTATAGGAGCTTTTACAATGGGATCAATTGGATTCTTAACAAGAGTGTCATCTGTAATATCATGATCCACAAGTAGTGATGATAACGGTGGTATGGGTAAGATGGTATCCACACAATGCAGGTTAATTACTCTAGGAACACCACTCCCACTGTCCAAGTCATCCTCAAAATAGAATGCTCTTTCAGATTCAATGACCCTAGTAGTGTGATTAAGACAATAAAACTTGCATCCTCTGGATCCTGAACAATACCCAATGAAGAATCCGTTAACAGTCCTAGAATCAAGTTTCTTGAGCTGCAGATTATATGGTCTAACTTCTACTCTGTAATCCCACACGCAAAAGTGCCTCAGACTAGGTTTCTTACCGGTGAAAAGCTCATACGGTGTCTTTTCAACAGACTTACTTGGAACTTAATTCAAGACATAGGCTGTTATTTTAAGGGCATCACCTCATAGAAATTTTAGTAACGAAGAGTGACTGATCATGCTTCTGACCATGTCCATCATGGTGCGATTACGCCTCTCAGCAACTCCATTTTGTTGTGGAGTGTCAGGCATAGTATATTGAGCTTCAATTCCTTGCTCCTTAAGAATAGAGCAAACGGTCCAGGGTTTCTCTCGGTTTTAGTATACTTCCCATAAAATTCTCCACCTCTATCTGATCTTACACTCTTGATTATCTTTCCAGACTTTAATTCAACAGCAGCCTTAAATGTCTAAAAAACATCTAACGAGTCATATTTTTCATGCAATAGATCAATCCAGTTGAATATGGAATAGTCGTCTATAAAAGTTATAAAATATTTGTAATTACCTATAGCAGCAGGAGTAATTGGTCCACTAATATCTGTATGGATTAATTCCAAAATAGTCTTAAATCTATTAGCCCTTTTCTTCCTAGTTCTAGCGGGAAGTTTTCCCATAATGTAGTCAACACAGGATTCAAAGTTAGAAAAGTTTAGATCATGCAATATTCCTTGTCTAACCATTTTCTCCAATCTCTCTTTTGAGATATGACCTAAACGCCGGTGCCATATATATGGAAGAGTTCTCGTCAATTCTTTGGCATTTATGTCCAATGACAACATTAATTGACGTCACAGAAGTAGAATCTGAACAAACATTTGCATTCAAGCAATATAAATGGCTTATTAATCTAGCAGTTCCAACAATGATTGAATTAAAATAAACATCAATTTTGCCATTTCCTTGCGAAAAGGAATATCCATCCTTGTCTAATATAGAACTTGAAACCAAATTCTTCCTTAGAGAAGGTACATAGACAACTTTATATAAAGTTAAAGTATGTCCAAAATACAAGTTCAAAACTACAGTTCGTATGCAATTCACCGCAATTAAACTTCCTTCCACTCTCAGAATGGTCTTTTCTCTCTCATTTGGGCTTTTTCTGTCTTTAAGCCCCTGCAAGGAATTAGTTACATGAATAGTTGCTCCAGAATCCAACCACCAAGTATCCATAGAGGTTTCAAAATTATTGGATTCAAGATAAACTAGAGCTAAGGGGGCAATTTCAGGAAAGATACTTTTTTTCTCACGCTTGTACTTCAGCTTGAGGCAATCTGAAATCTTGTGATCAGGCTTCTTACAGTAATTACAATCACCCTTAAATATCTTCTTCTTCTAACCCTTATTCTTCTTATTGTTCTTCTTGATCTCAAAAAACTTTTTACCATTAGGCTTGCCCTCAGGTTTCGTTTCCTTAAACTTATCATTTCCAGCCTTGCTTGATGAACTATGGGAGATGTAGTTCACTGAATGACCACTTGAACTTGATTTCTTTAATGACTCCTCCTCCTGAGTCACAATGGATATCATTTGATCAACTGTTCATTTAGCTTTTTGCGAGTTGTAGGTGGTTCTGAGAACCCCATATTCTACTGGGAGAGACTGTTAGACTTTGTAGACTAGATAACTCTCACCCAAATCCATATTTAAAGATTTCAGCTTGTTGAAGTAATTCACTAGCTTCATCATATGCTCGTATACACCAGACACTCCGTCATAATGAGTGTTATCTAGTAAGGAAAGATAGTATACCTTCTGCATCTTATCGAACTTCTTGAACTTCTCACTCACAGCCTGAAGGTATTCTACAACAGTGTCCTTCTCAAGAATACTCTGTCTGATTGTCTTCTCAATAGTATACTTTATAACTGTCAGACAGATCCTGTTAGACTCATATCACTGCTTGTGATAAGCTCTGTCAGCAATACTAGACTTAGTAGTGAGATCTACCAGTTTTAGTTCTCTCATGGCCAAATCCTCTTTAGAGATGATCAGGTACATGTTGAGGGACTCATGCCAGTTATCAAAATTCATCCCATTCAGAGTTTTCACCATAGACAGTTGTTAGAACACGAAAATTGATGAAACAAAATCAAGAAACATTAATTATGTCTCGAAAACATAATTATAATACAAGGTTTCTTTTACAAGATTCAACTTATGCAATTGTATAATCAAGATATGCATTATAATCCCACTTAAAGTTTTGGATTACAACAGATCAAGAAAGAAAATTCATATGTACCATAGGTTTGACCACAAACAAAATGCATCCATGGTTTCCATATCGATAGGATACAAGAAACAATGAAAGCATTGGTTTAAAATTGCTGCTAACCATTCATAAATGCATTTATTTATTCACATAATTATATTAATAATGTCACATCGATAGGGTATGTTTATTGTCAATATAATATGTATATACCCTTTTTTCTAGTGGACTTATCGCAATATTTAGACTCATCCCTGATGATGGTAACTAAATTATTCAAAAATTGTAGGAAATTAAATGACAAATACGGTATAAATTAATTTATAAAAGACATATCACCATGATTGGACCCACGATAGGCGAGCACACAATCAATAGGTGTATGTGAACCAAAGTGATTACAATTTCTACACGCAAACTATTCTTTTAACGCATGTGCTCAAATTAAGAATAAAATCTAATAATTTAACGCAAAGAAATTGATTATAATTTATTTACACATAATTAGGGAGAGTAAGCTGAACATATTGTTCCATATTTTATCTAATCTTTACATAAAATTTTTCAGATCAAAATACCTTATCTACATATTATTTTAAGGCCCTTAATGTTCAAAAAATTTCAAAACTCCTATTTCCAAGGCTCAAAAAGTTATGCAAAAATCACTATAATTTAGATTAGAGCGAGTGGAGGCTAACTTCAAAATTTGAAGTTGATTTGACTGATGGTGTGGTCGCACGCACCAACACGCGCTGGTGGTGCGGCCCACGCGCTCCTTCTTCAACCTCTGGCGGGTCGATTTGACCTGCCAGAGAACCTGGTAACCCATCCATTCGACCTGCCGATTTTTCTATCTTTTGACCGCGAAATAGGGATGTTTTTTATCGTTGTTTCATGATCTACAAAACCCTTGTGGCTGTTTCGAGTAATTCCTTCCCAATTAAGAGAAATCTTTAATCGAAACTTTCTTTTGATGATGGGTTTGGTTCGTCAGTTTGAAACGGGGCTCACCGATGACACAAACCAACCACGGTGGCTTTCTTGGTTTGAATTGCCTGTGATCGCTTTGAATGGCGGCAGTGAATAATAAAAAAATCTTCATGCCGAAATTTTTGTGTTTTGCTGGCCATGGAGTATAACGTTAATGGTGAATTTACAAAAAAAAAAAAATAATGATGTATGAACATGAGTAAGCTAGTTGGTTCTGATCTAATTAATTACCGAATAATAACAACAATAATACATGAATTTAAAACTTCATAAGCCATAGAAAAATAAAATTTGGCTGACGAAATTTAGAGAAAAAAAATTTTTAATACATAAAACCAAAGCTGATGGAGACAAAATTCAGAGAAAGAAAAATTTCATAATCATAAAACCAGGCTCTGATACCATTTGAAAACATAATTGTAGCATGTAATTATACGTGATCACAAATAGGGAGAATAAATTAATCAAAATTTGATCTAATGAGGACGACATAGTTATTATGTTGTACTGGTTAAGTCAAAACAATTTCAACCCCCAATGTCTAAAAGTGTTTCTAAGTGTTTGACAGCAGAAAGAATGAGAGTAATTTTTTGTTTTTAAATTAGGGCTTCAGTGTACTATTTATAGAGTTTTATTTTAATAATATGATTAATTAATATTATTAAAATAAAATCTTTCATAATCTTTAAAAATGATTTCTCATTTAATTAATCAGAAAAATAAGCCTATTGAATCTCTCTGGGTAATAGTATCAAATTAATAATCTGACGAGATGATTATTAATGCTCTTGGGCTGTGAGTTAAATTTCTGCCCAGTGAACTTGTGGATAATCAAACCCATAACTGATTATTCACAAATAAAATAAAACTCAGTTCATTCATAATTTATAAATTAGAACATTAATTGTCTAATCAGTAATAACAAGATATTAATTTAGTAGAATAATTAATGTTAATCCATAAAATATTAAAATTATTCTAACATGCCAAACTAAAAATTCTGAATTCTTCCCCATAGTTATCAAGCTTACCCTTTTTCTGAGCGCTGAAGACTAATATTTTCACTTGGAGATTTCAATCCATTCAACAGCTGTTAGGTGCTAGAACCTGTGAGTTGTATAAAATGCTTTCACTTCAATGATTTATTTCTAGACGATATATTGAATATTGTGAATATATGGAAGCTTTTATCTATTATTTGTTGTTATATTTCCTTCAAGAACCACACACATCATGATGGTTGAGCATCATCATGGTGATTTGCTTGGTCTCTTGCATTTATTCATTATTATCCTAACTTACAAGAAGAGCATGTTGCTTCTATGATATTGTATACTTCTTAGTCAAAGAAGACAAAGTAGACTAAGTGCCTTTTAGCCCCATTTTTTTAGATGCTTATTTTGAAATTGTTTCATTTTAACACTAGTTTCTCAAAAGATGCGGTAACAAAACAAAGAAGCACCAAGTATTTGGAAAAATCATCTGATTAAAGTTTCCATCAATATTTCTAAAAAAAAAAAAGAAATTAAAAATGACATCTTGAAGTTGAATAAGATTAGACACACGTATTATTTTATTTTAAGTGAGCATTTTTGTCCAAAAAGAAATTTATACATTTCCATCGAAGTTGTAATTTTCTATTTCTTATTAACAAAAATGATTTGTTGTCATTCAAAAGTACTTCTGTCTTGAATAAATATCGTGGTTTATTATTATTATTATTATTATTATTTTATTATTTTAAAAAAACTAAGTTTTCAGCGAAATATCATGTTTGAGAGTCCTAAGAACCGAAACTGGACTCGAGAATTAGAGAATATTGAAGAAGAAAATTATCAGAGAAAAAGGAAAAGTAATATATTGATGGACTAAATTTGTCCAAGAAATCCAGTTTACACTTTGGCACACACTATAGTTCAGACAAAGTGTGAGGTGCAGTAGCAAATTGAAATAGGAGAGCATCAGACCTTTAGAAAGGAAAATGAAGTTAGTCTTGTTGTGGAGGGGTCTCATAACTCTTATTATTGATTATGAAATATTAATTTAGGTTAAGTACTATTGAGTATCCAAAATATGCATGCAAATTGACATCTTTACTTAATGAGTAAGAGCTATTCAATCAACTAAGTAAAAAACAGGACAAACTAACAATTAAGAAAGATTAGATCAGAGAAATTTTTTAGATTGGCAAAAAGATAAGAATGATAACAAACACACCTAAAGGTATATTTAGATAAGAGAAAATAAGAAGAAAGTGCAGGAAGAGTGACATTTTACTTTAAAAATTCTTTTATATTGATTCAAATAAATTATTGTTTCCCTTGGTTCCCATCTATTCTCCACAATTTAAACATAAAGTCAAAAAATATCAAATTAAATTTTGTATTAAAAAATATTTAAACTAGAATTTCTCATGTATCTTCTTTCTTTTTCTTCAAAATAAACATAGTGTAAGAGACAATTTCAATATAAATTTAACCTTTATACAAAACTAAACAGATAATATGCATATTCAATTAGTAACACATCCTTTACCAAAGCAAATTTAGCAAGCCAATAGACTCCGCCACAGCTACAATTACAGTTGTTGCCACAACCACAACTATACCTATTTTGCTAAAAACAAAAGTATAGAATTCATATCTTCGGAAAAGAGAAAAATTGAATTTTACTTTCTCATTTTTTGTCTTGAGATCAATCTATTTTCTTAAAAATAGAAAGTGTCAAAATAATTATCCAAAAATAAAACCTTTTAAAAAGTAATTGTCGATGATGGACCAAATTGGTTTATGTTTTTACATTTGGAGAGCCATTTTGATATTTTCATTTTCGAAGAATCAAATTGATCTCAAGATAAAAGGTGAAAAACTAAAATTATATATTTTTTCCAAATTGAAAATAATGTCTTCTTTGTTTTTTTAAGCTTTTTGTTGGAAAGGGATATTCAAAACCACATTACACTAGCAAGACCAGATTGAATCATCATATGCTTGGTCCATGATCATGTCCATGTCAAGTATGTATTGGGCTTGTGAATCCATGATCTTGGATGATGGTGACCCCCCACTAGGGTTAGATAGACATGAAGAAGTGACGTGGCACATCCTAAGATGAAGGGCCTCAGCCTGGGCTTGGGCCAATTGGGCCTGAAGCATATGAACTTGTTGCTGAAGAGAACAGATGGCACCAACACACCCGTACACTGGGTCTCGCACTCTTGCGCTTGCTTCATAAACCATGCTGCTCACTGCGTCTCCTCGCTTATCTATAGGTAGCTCCTGTTTCACATCATGCCATTGCTTATCATCTTATTTTGCTTCAAGAAAATATATATTAAGAATGAACTCTATTTTGATTTTCCAAAAATGACTCTAATGTTATTTGTAGGATGCAGCCAAAAAATTATTTTAAAGGGGACTAAAATATTTTATATGAAAAAATTATAAGTTTTAATTCTTTACTTATCACAAAATCATGATTTTAGTTTTTCATTCATTGAAATATTTAAAATAATTTTTATTCATTAAAAAATGTCATAGTTTCTCACTTTTTTAAAAAATATGAAATTTATTTTTTTTACTAAATTTAGTATTTTTAAAAAAATTAAAAAAAAACTAAAATAATAATTTTATGAACCAAAAAGATATTTTACTCAAAAAATTACAAATATATACTCAAAATACTTAGGACTCCCTTGTACTTATATTCTAAACCTAGAACCCTTGTGGTATAAAAGTTAGTTAAAATGAGAAAAGAGAAAAAAAAAAAAAAACCCTTTTAGTTTTTCACTTTTTGTAATTTTGGTTGTCAAAATGATCTTTCAAGGTTTTGAAGTTATTCAAACAAGTCCTTCTAATTCTCTGCAAATCAGGGACCAATTTTAATGATTTTTTTTTTTGTGAACTATATTGATAATGCCAATATATAAAAAACCAAATTATTCAAAGAGTAAGGGAGTAAAATAATTATTTGGGATTTGGAAGGAATAATAAAGGAGGGGAAAAAGAAAGAACCTGAATCATCTTGTTGACATTACTAGCACCAAACACTTTATGAACAATAGCGAACTTGCGAGGCTGATCTGCCGGGAAATGTGGAGCAAATACGCATTCCTCGCCGCTGCACCTTCTCCGAAGCAGCTTGCACGCCGCACACGGTGGCGCTGCACCCACCTGCTGCTTCCTGCTTCCACCTCCCTCCTTCATTGTTCTCCCAACTCTCTCACTGCCACTGTCATCAATATTATCTATTTATATTTACTTTTTTTTAAAATTAATTTTGGCTCTGCTCGAGATTCAGACTTGAATTGTGAAGCCCTTTGAGGTAAATGGGAAGGTCTCAGTCTCAGTTTATGGAAAAAGTGGAATTGGGAAGAGGGTAATGAGACATGAGGAAGATGATTAGCGTGGGAGAGAAAGGGTAAAGAGGAGGAGATTCAAAGTAAGGGAGAGGTAGGAGTGGGCTACGCTCTATAAGAAGCTGCGCAACACGAGTAACATGAACCGAAACAGATTTTCTGACGCATAATTTTTAAAATTTGAGAGGTGGAATTAAAATTTTAAATAGCATATGTTTAATATTTAAAACCTTTTATTGGTGTCATTTTTATATAATTATAAAATTAGTTATATTGATATAATGACACTCAAAAAATGACATGTGATAATGGTCTTAATAATTTTAAAATTTATTTATAAATAAAACTTTTTAAAATATTTTTAATTTATTCCTTTACTTTTTATTTTTTTTAATAGTCCCCCATAACATTAATTTATAAATTGAGTCTAAAAATATAGTTAAAGAGTTGTAGAATTATTGAAAAAATAAAAAAAGTATAAAAATAAATTAATAAAATTATAAACTAATAGTTTTACGTAGATTATTGAAAAATAAAAGATAGAAGGTTTAATAAAAAAAATTTTAAAAAATTTAGATTCATAAATCAAATTTAAAAATAATAAAATATAAATATAAATATAATAAATTATTTTTAAATTAACATGTATTATAAAACGTATTATTGTTATATGTGTAATGTGCCATTGCCCCTATCATAGATTTTGATTCTCGTCCATATCTCCCAGTCTCCCAATTATCAGGACATGCACGACAGTCACGCCTTTGAGTGATTGGTTCTTTTATAATTTTGACGGAAAATACATGTAGTTAGTAAAATATAGAGAAAAAGAAAAGAGATAGAAAAATATAATATTATGTATGGAGTTTATTTTTTAATTTATTTTTTTTCTTTTTAATTATACGTGGCACAGTCTCTGTCCAAATTGAAGAAGATTCAGATCAACGCCTTTGCCCACTGCATTTCTTTCTTAGTCTCTTTCTCTTTTTTCTTTTCTTTTTTTCCTGATTTTCCCCATATTTTACCACTATTATAGATTATATACCAGTAAACACAGAAAATTATAATACAGTGATACAAATCCTTCCATGAGTGCTTCATTGGTTAAAAAAAAAAAAAACGTGGAATCGCACTTCAATTGCATCATGATCACGTATTCATATTTACACTAGATTATATACTAAAAAAATAAAGATTATAAATATTAGTAATTGACATCTAAAAAAAATAATAATTTTTTTAGTATTAGCATCTTAAATTTTTAAACACGTCATTATCATTTTAATGTATAATTTAGTATAATATTAGTATTTGAACAAAATGTCATTCTATTAAGCAAAAATAAATTATAAAACATGAAATCTAATAGCATCTCATATTAAAAATTGTTGAATTACATATTTATTTGAAAAAGAAAATACTTTATTAAATATTTATCAATCAACTCTAAGGACTACTTGATTGTAGACTTAATTATAACTTAAAAAGTTTGTTTGACTTAATGAGTTTAATACAATAAAAATAAAGCCCGAACAAAAAATGTCAAATGGAAAAACCTGATTTGTACAAGTATATATTGCTAATAAGCATTAAAGAGTGAGAAAAATATTATCCTTTAGTAATCCTAGTCTTAATTGTTATAACTACTATTGCTTCTATTGTTACCTAATCCAAATGTTCAAATTTTTATGATAAACTAAGAAAATTTCAATTAAGTCACCAAAAGCAAAACTTCATGTAAGATGTACCAAGTACAAAAGGTTTCCCTATGATTATAGCTTACCAATGCATTCAATTGTGATTTAGTTACTTTCCTAATTTAAACTAATTGTTCTTAGCCTCTAACATTATTATAAAAATTCGTTGATCTTTTATAAATTCTATTAATCCAAATTAATTCCTTATATTTATATGAGAATCAATTAGAGAGACACATTAAGTATAGTTAGTAATGACTCCATAAGTCCTATAAGTATATGTCTATCCTAAAAGAAAATTGAGTTAATTCAAACAATTAATTAACCTCAAACATGCATTATTTAATTTTGGGACTAAATTTAAGCTTTCCTGTCAAGAATTACTAAATCCTCAACATATACCTTAATTAGTGGCTAATCAACAAGGGAATGATTAAGATGTCAACTGAATAAATTCATTCACAATGAAAGAAGTAGGAAAGTAACAAAAATAAATAATTTAGATGTATAGGGTCTATAATCTCAGAGAAATTAAGGCTTAGCCTAGCATATCCATGATTGTAAGCCATTATAAATTATAAAACATAATCAAACGAAGAGAAATAGAAGAATTCCATTTCCAAAGCTTTAATTAGTTTCCTTTTGTGAATTTGCCCTTGAAATGCCTTCCTTTAGCAATTCTAGGCCTTAGAACTTAAGGTCGTAGCTTCCTTGGCCTTTTGAATATTGCCTCGGCTAAAAAAAAAGGAAACTAGGGAATTTGATTTATGTTGCTCTAAATTGTTAAAAGACTAATTTGTTTTTCATTCTCCTTTGGCCCCTTGTTTGGGTGCCCTAGGGGTCGAAACGCTACCTTTTATATCAATTTCCATGTTTTTGCCAATAACTTTTTGATTCGATGTCTGAATTTGATGAACTATCACTTATTGGAAAGCTCTACAACTTTCAGTAAGATAGTTATATCCAAATACTAACATCTACAGGTCTAAAAGTTGCTTCAAAATTAGGTATTCACTTAGTTTATACCAATACCATCATTTCTTCCTTTCAAGGCCAGAGCAAGAACCAAATCCACATGAGTGACTTCTATTTAGCAAAGTATTTGCTTGTAATTCATCAAATTAACCTAAATTAATACTAAAATAACCCAAAAGACTAGACCAACAAATGCAAAATATCTCAACTAACATAATTTTCTTAAAACTAACATAAAACTAATAAAATTTTACAGTTATTAAGCATGAATGTGACCATATTTGAGAAACATCTCTTGTAACTAGATTTTTAGGCAAGCCAACATGGAAGGTCTTTTGCTTATGGCTTCCACAAATGTTGATGGCCGCCATTTCTCGGATATCTCCATGGCTGTTTCATTTCATTTTAATGATATTTTAGTTTATTTTGCTTAAAAAAGAAAATATTGAAGTATTACTTTCATTTTTTATTAAGTTCAATTATAAAAATAGGATAAATATATAAATTTTGTTGACAATTGTGTATACTTGGCACTTACGGATATTTCTTTTTTCTTTCAAACCATCATTACATTGACCTTAAAAACATTTGAATTCGAGAAATTTTAGAAAGAATACAATGTATTAAATATAAATAAATTATATTATTAGAAATGAGGCCAGTGATAAATAAATTACATAAATGACTTTAATATTTTTTAAAATAATTGTTATTAAGAGTAAATTACACATTTTTAATTTTTAATATTACATGAATTTTCTAATATTTTAATACCATATATAGACTATCGTTCAAATAAAAGTTTGCTTTGCACTTTAATTCAATTTATTTATTTTACTAAAAATACCTTCTATTAAAGTGAATACATATTTTTTTAATTGAAATGTCTTAATAAATATTTTGTTATAAAAGATATTTTAGTCAAAAAATTAAAATTGAACTAAAGTGTATATTTTAAAAATAAAATGAATGTCTACGTAATTTCAACAAAACTTATGAAAAGTTCATGTAATTTAATAATATATTAATTATTCTTGTCTTTTTTATAATTATTTAACAAAAATAATAGCACAGATTTTTCCATTGAAATTATGTCCAATCAATGAGAAGTCTTCATTCTATTTAACGTGTGTTTGGATTAGATAAGATTGATTTTAAATTAACTTGATAGCTAAAATTAATTTTAGTTAAACATGATTTTGCATGATCAAAATTTATATTTTAAAACTTTTATTTAAAAATTAAATTTTTTATCAATAAAGTTCATGCAATCCTAAAGCAAGTTATTTTTAAGTACTTTTATGCAAACAAAGGTTTAAAAAATAAAAGTGATTTTAAGAAAATCAAATTTCAAACTAAACACTATCAATGTTTATCATTGATTTGAAACTCTCTCGTTCATTTATTGCTACTTTAGTGAGCCTCATGAGGTTTTTAACAATAATATATAATCGAAAGTGAACATCATTGATTGTGAGTGCCTTGATGCTTAAGCAAATCTTTTTCAATACATTTTTTAATATCCACTAAGCAAGTGATTATGGATTTCATTCAAGATTTTCTTTTTAACCAACCCCAACAACTAATCATAAAGCAATTTTATGATACGATAAGAGCAATTCATAATTCAAGTAGGGTAGACCTACTTCTCTACACATTATCTTCTCGTCTTTATGCATTGTATGCATTGTCTTTCATATTAAATCAAATTTATTTATAGTCTAATCAAGCTTTTAATCCATTTACATATATTCTTCCATGAATATATAGTGGAAAATATTATATAGTCTCTCACTTATTGATTAATTTTTTATTTGATTTTTCACTTACCATTTTATTTTTAAATTGATGTCTTACTAATATTAACATTAGCATGTTTAGTCTCTCAATTAGATTAAACGTGCTAACATTAAGGGATCTAATTAAATGAAGGGACTAAATTAAGAATGATAAAGATGAAAGAGTAAATTGAGAATCTCTTGACAAGTGATGAATCAAGCTAGTGTTACACTCAATCTATATTTGAATTAAACATGTAACCCATGGGTGAAGAAATAGCATTTGTAGGAAAATTAAACATATGATTAGATGTATTGTCATTGGAAGAGGAAAATATTATTTTGGTAATTAATAATTATTTTTTTGATCCCTCACTTATTTTATTTTTTAAAATAGTCTTCTATTTATTGAAATTTGCCACTTTTAGTCATTTTATATGAATTAATAGAGTTTAGATTGAGAACTATATAAAGTAATGATATTAAAAGTCGAAGATAAAGAATGACAAATTCTCATCAGTGAGAGACCATTTTAAAAAATAAAATAAATGAATGATTAAAAAATAATTTAATAATAAATCAGTAATTAAAATAATGTTTTTTAAAATTTAAATGTTGATTTGACATATTCTTCGTATTTAGACCTTTTTTTAAAAATAAATCCCCTAATCTTGCTGAGAATGGTATCCATGGTGAACAAGACAGCGCTTGGAACATATTCAAACATGATTCTCAAGTACACACTTTAATAACATGATGTTTCTGTGAAGAGGTTGCAACTCGCAAGGCATGAGGAATATGTTGATGATGGCTTCATGAGTTTGACTTTGGAGAAGTCTCCAAGGGTCCCTCTTGTCTATCGGTGTAGCACAATTTTTAAGGCACTTGGCAATAATCTTTATAAAAATGAGGCTTAATTAAAGACAAACATTTTGCATTAACTTTATATCAAATTTATCAATCTTAAAAATTTTTTATTTTGTTAAATGGATTACTGTAGTAATTTTAATTCTTTTCTTTTGACTTTAAAATTATTATTATTTAAATAGAAAGTAAAAAAATAGTTCTTTAAAAATGAATTCCTTTATAAAATATAAATTTTTTTTTTGAAAGAACATTTTAATATTTTCTATTTTTGAATAATAAAATTGAGTTTAAAGTCAAAAATAAAAAATTTAAATGACATTTTATTAGTTTAGTAGCTACCGTCCTTTCTTTTAAGCCATAGAATATATATTTTGTACTTGATACACTCTAACCAATATACTACATTCATGTTAGGCTAAATTTTTTTATTTAAAAATATTTAGTTGTGATTCCTGATATCTTTGCTATATTATTTATCAATTTAAACATTACAAGTATACTATGTTTTAAATTATATCACAACAAGTATATAATTATTGTAGATAACTATATAATTTTCTAATTAAATATACACATTTTATACTATTAGTAGTTAAGCATACACTTATCATTAGTTCATTAAAAAATATAATAACAAAAATATAAGAAATTGTATCTAAATCTAATTTTTTTCTTTATATCTCTATTTTGTTATATTCTCAATGCCAAAATATTTGAATTAAAAAAAAATAAAAAAGCAAAAAAAGTGTTACTTAAATAGTTTAATTTAAATGCAAATAAATATGTTTTTATCATTATTATCAATTTATATATAAATTATTTTTTTTATTCTCTTCATCCCAAACACATTAGATTTTGAATTCACACTAGATGGGATATGTAAAGTTGTCCAAGCTATTAGATTCTGCACATTAAATATGGACAAGTTTGCGGTGGTTCACAAAAGCTTATCAATGAAAATCTTTCCCTAATTTATTGAGCATGTGGGCCCATATGACCCCTTATTGCCATGCCATTCTTAAAACAGATAAACAAAGCATGATCAACAGGGAGAAATTTAAGAGGATAGATATGACTTTAATTCTAAATCAATAATAATAAGCCATGTAATTGGCTTATGATCATGTCCTTTAAGAAGGCCATGTGACCCACATGAGGAATGGTGGACTTTTAATTTTCAAATATTAAGTCATGTGGCACAAGATAGATAATGAAGCACATTTTGTTGACCCAATGTTCATTAGTGTAAAATGTGCTTATTAATGAAACTCGGTAAAATTGGTTGTTTGTATGAAAATTTAGTGACTGCATGTAATTAAAAATTTTATTATTAATAATATGAGGTTATAAATTTTAATTTAATAGTTTATATTAAATAAATTACACAATTTAATAACTGCGATTTATCTTCTAAAATTAATCCTTATCTTCAAATTGTTATGTTCTTTATGTCCTAGAATATCAAATATTAATATTTATTTGAAATTCTATATTCTTTCTATATTCATATGAATTATGTTATGAATAGCTAAGAATAAAGAGTTAATAACTAAGATCTAAATAAAAAGAAATAAAATGTATATAAATATAATATAATAAATATAAAATAAAATAGAAAATAGGCCTATAGTCACAATATTTATTATTAGTTCTTCAATGGATGATTGTAATTTTTTTTATCAAATTAAAGTTTACACTTTGAAACGTTATAAAATATTTTTCAAAAAATTTAAATTAAAATAAAATATTAAAGTCCAGTTATTGAAAGAAATTGATTCCACACTTCAATGTTTAATGTAGCTTCTTGTAACTATCTAAAATTTAATGAGGAATTTTGTTGTATATTAAAGTTGATATACCAATTTTGTTATTCTGCCTTATAATAAAATGCAATCTCTCCTTTTGAAAAAAAAAAAAAAAGAAGAAGAAAGCTTTCCCTTCTTTCATCCTTTTACTATTTCTATGATTTTCCCTTTGACTTTTTTTTTTCTATCAATCAGTAGGCAACCAATTATGAATCGTTAATAAATCATAGTTTGAATGGAATTGTGTAAGGAAGATCAAATAACTTGAAGGAAAGTATAAACTAGATGTCTCAGAAAATTTTTTATACACACACACACACAGAGAATATGTAACTATGACTATTTTTAAGAGTAAGCCACACTAATTTTATTTAGCTTCAACTAAATTATACTTGATATTCTTATTATTTAAAAAATTACATTTAACTCTCTTTCAATTTACATTCTATCAATGAAATTAAGGTTTTACATATTTTATTCAAAAAATTATTCAACTGTCCCTATTATTATATTGAAAATTAAATCACAATTTTATATTAAAACTTAACATCAACTTAACTCTTCTTACTATCATGTTAAAAATAAAACAACTATTATGTCGTGTAGAAAGTTAATTTCTGAAAGAAAATAAACTAGAGACATTTTTGCAATATATATCAAAATGTCAAAGAAACTGAATGTAATTTGTAAACAAAAGGTATCAAGTATAATTTAACATCTCAAGTTAACATAATTCATTTATGCATTTTCTTTACAATCAATATCTGTCTTTGCTGTGGCTACAGTATAGCCCTCACTCGTTCTGAATAACCAGTCTCTACCCATTTCAAAATTCAAATGTCCATAAATGTCACACTCATAGGTAGAGGCACTTAATTAGTAAGTATATATGTAAGAACTAAATTGAAATTCCTGCAAATTTCTCAAAGCCAACAGAATAATTAAACCTCTTTCTTTCTTTTCTTTTTTTTTTTAAATTCATGCTCCACTTACTATATACCTCAAGGACTTTTGTTTATCGGTCAGAAGAGTTGGCAACATATTAACTAATAGAACATATACTACTTTGAACATGTAATATATATTTTAGAATCATTACATATAGATTGTTGGTGCCAAACTTGAAATTCATTAGCCGGTAATATTGTAAACATAATCTCTATAAATTGGTTCTTTCTGTTCAACTTTTTGACGTCCAAAAGAAGTTGACTCCTACGAAAGAAAATCATTTTCCCACTCACATTGTGAAAAGTTGGTTTTAAAGCCCAATCTACAGGCTGAATTAAAATTGAACTCACAATGACTACGTCAAAATCCTTTTGCTTCACCTTACGGACAATGTAAAAGCAAAAGGGCACTATGAGACTACATAACTTACAACCTACAAAATTTACCATGTTCCGAGATCTAGGTGATATACATGAGCGTGTTCAAAAAGAACTGACTACTAATCAGCAATTCTTTCAAACTTCATCTTTCCTTCATCCAAGATGGCCATGTGCTTCCTTTTCTTGGATAACTTGATAGGATTTTGAAATCCATTTTGCTCATCACTAAATTGAGCAGCTGTTCGAGCCCGTAGTTCTTCCAAACTCTCGCCTTCCTTTGCTCTCTCTATAACCTGTAAGTTATAGGGGCCATTAGTTGTTTATTAACACCATATCAAGTGGCTATCAACAACAGAGATCCTCTAGACACCACAGAAACAAGGGAGAAAGAGAACTATGAAGCATCAATACTTCAAAAAGGAGCTGTAAACACTACAAAGTTTGTCATGTTTATATCATAACCATGATAGTATCCATGCTTCTTAAGGGAAGACTGCAGAGGAATAGCTATATGAAAATGCTCATGTATAATGTAAATCCACCTACCAGATGCCTGCCATACAGGTGGGTGCTTGAAAGTGCTTTAAGTGCATTTTGTGCCTCCTGCTGTGTAACATACTCTACAAAAGCAAACCCTCTATGACTGCCAAACTTCATTGGCAACCTTAAGCTCTTAATCTGCATGGATTTGAAACATCAAACGGTTCATCAATTAGCAGGAAACAATGCATACTTGCACCAACCGAGTAACAAATCTTAACCTGGTTAAAAATGAACTAACAATTTCAAGAAAGCTGAAGCATGCCAAAAGAAAAGGGTTACGACTGGGGTTGGGATACAGATTGCATGCAGGGAATAATTGTGTCAATTGAAATCTAGCTACAATAAGCTAATCCATGAAGAAAGAATTGACTCAAGTTCATATGTATCGTTTAAACAAAACCATAAAATTAACAGAAGATCCTAATATATAATATATTAATCCTTCGGAACTCCATGCCCATCATTCTCAGTTCAAGATTAGTAAGAAGCAACTAGTATTTCTTTTCAATACCTTGCAAAAAGATTGTGAGATGTGATTGAAATTGCTGCATACCAATCCTTTAAGGCCCACTATAATGGAACCCATCATCCCAATTTATTAAAGCTGCAAGCTTTCATTTTAAGCAGAGATATAACGTAGAAAAGTTCTACATACAACACCGAAGAACATAACTGAAGAAGACTGACTGCACACACTCAGTTATAGATTTCTAAAATCCTCCCAGGTTCATCTATAATTCTAAAGCATCTTAGTAAGGTGCATCAACTACTTGATATGAGATCATGTAGAATTTATATTTCTCATTTCAGGGAACAGATGCATTCAATTTGTGCACGTGAAGAGGGTGATTATCTAAATTAAAATAGTGTAAAAATATTACTTTTGATGGTACACACCTGGCCAAATGGGCTAAACAACTGTCTCAATTCCTTCTCTGTTGCCTCAAAAGCTACATTTCTAACAAGTAATTTTGTTGAACTTTTGTCCTTCTCAACTGTTTTTAGTACTTGTTCATCCTTCTTGGCATGACAGAGTTGTAAAATAAGTGCATGGCCATCCAAAACAGTCCCCTAAACAAGGAAAAATATCAGCTAGGGTTACAATCCTGAAATGCTCATAACATGTATAGCTTGATTCAAATATGTAGAAACCTGTAAATCTCTGCAAGCATTTGTAGCAGTCTCCACAGAGTCAAACTCAATGAATCCAAATCCCATAGAAACCTGCTTACCGTTTTTCAAATGCTTCTTCACCTGTTTGAGACAGCAGCAAAGAAAATTATCAAAAGGAGCCAAACATAAAAAAGAGAAAATTCCTACACACCTAGACAAATACCTTAACACTCAATATTCTTCCCTCTTTCATTTGTTTACTGAAATGATTCTTCAAGCTCTCATCTGATGTCTTAAAGTTGAGGTTCTTGACAAACAGAGACCGTGCCTGAAGCATGAAAGATTAATCAATAATACAAAACAAGAACAAGCAGAACAAACAAACAGTTCCAGATGACAACAATTTCATATTTCATAATGCATGATCTCCATTACTTACAGAATAATACAGTACAGCAGCGTCATGATACAAGAATACAAAGAGAAGACAAAACATTCACATCGCTTAGTTGCAATGAATATAGATGTGCTTGTGGTAGATAATTTTGTGTATTAACAATAAAAATCACATTGTTTAGTTGAATAGAATACAGTTCTATAGAACCACAATTAAAGAGAAACCAAGTGGCACTAATGCAAGAATCATCTTATGCTCTCCAAGGATTAAGAAACGAAAAAAGGCAATTTTCTGTTAGCAAGTGTCCAGTAGTTAAAACCTCTGAAAGAAATCAACCACATGACAAGAAAACTTCAACTTTCTTTAACAGAAGGGAACCGAAAAATGTTCCTGTGGCTAACAGTGAAAAAGTTACCAGCGATGACTACTTTACTGCCCACAACAAACGTATGTTTAAGAGATTTGCAAATTCTTTTTAACATCACATAAAACAAAATGGTTCATACTTCAAACCAAAAGGTCCTATAGATCATGTCAAACTATCCTAAACCAATATAAGATTTGAAATGATATAAATTAAACAAGTTTCGAAATGGTTGGACATAGAAAACAAGAGATAAAGAAATAAAGCTGACTTGCAGGCCTTCAATTGGAACTTCTCATCAACTCAGTTTATTCTCATTCTACTTTTTTGAAAATTACATAGAACTTCAAATAATTAGAGATCACAACTTTTAATTTAATTATAATCTTTAAAAAAGTCATCAAATTGATTGAAATTCAGATCAAAATTGGGTATTATATTTTGCACCTTCCAAATTAGAATCTGATTTGTCCATCATGAAAAACGGAGATGAGATACTAAGACTACGCAAAGGAGGTATTTATAACATTCATAATATAAAGAGATTAGAATTGTTACAAGATTCCTGTTTTTGGCTCATTAGAGACTTAAACAATTGATAATTAAAATTGCTACCTGATAAAGACAGCTAGGACTACTACTACTAACAACAATGTCACTTAGTAGAAGTCCAAAATTATAAAATAACAATTTTAAAATTCTTCCCCTACAAATAAAAACTCCATTTTTCCCCTTTTGTTAGAGAAAAAGGTTCTCCAAAATCCACAAATACTTGAAAGACATCATCGAAGAATACTCTTCATTCCAAATCAGGGGATGGAGTAAGTTACTAAAATATCGAGATTGCAGTACAGTACAGACAGCAGAATAACTAAATGATTCAAAAATAAAATAAACAAAATACAAGAGACACTTCTGCACCAAACTGAAGCAGAAAGCTTTGGAAAAAAGTAATGTAATATGTCAAACCTCTACTCTGTCATGATCAATGTCCACATCAGATATTCCTTCAAGATGTTGCTCCAATATCAGCCGTTTGGCCTCATTTTCACCAATTGCACCACTCTTTTCATTATTCTTAGATGTTGAACCTTGAATAAGAACATTGGAAGGAGCCCATTCCAAGTACAATGGAGCATCTCTAAAGTGAATTGAATATACAACAATTTGATAAATATCCATCAATAAATCAACATAGAAGAGGCTTTCATAAAGCTAGTAGTGTTAACATTAATGGCAGATATTCATATATTATTCATTCACCTTGGCAGAGGGGGAAAAAAAAAAGTACAGATAATCATGGCTGTATATTCAAGTAACTTTCTGAAATTAGACTACAGAACTACAACATTTTTAAAGCTTCAATTTATATATAACATTACAAATTTGAGAAAATGAAAAAGATAACACCCATTTTTGTAGATTCACACATAAATTATCATAAATAAAAACAATCGCTATGTACAGATATAATAAAAAATATAACCATTACATCCAGATAAGGCACTAGTCATAATTCCTGAAACTATTGACCTGTAATTATTAGTGTTAGTGCTTTGTTACTGTAATAAATCTCAAGGTCTCTTTGAAGTTTGAAATGCTACATAAAGCTAGAGATGTGCAAGGCTCTTTGTATCTTGTGTCACCCATATGACCAGAAATAACAAAAGAAAAGAATATATATCCTTCACTAAACCAAACTATTTGTTTGAATCTACCACTCCTCTAGATCTGCATACTTTAAAATTAGACCAACTAACAAGTTAAAGGGATTGACAAGCTTTGATTTGTTTATCTATTCTTGACTTCTTGTTTTGTCCAAAAGAAAGAAAGACAAGAAAAACATGCAGAAAGAGAGTTGATGAGCTGGACTTTACAGCCTCTTAAGATATCATTCAAAGAAACTCATTTAAATCAATTATTGGCATAGTGCCATCAGGAAGCCAATGGAGCAACTCAATGTTACATTGATTATAATTTGGTTGATGGCAGTAATGATGTTTACAATAAAAGGGCTAGTCACATATAAAGGACTACAGAATGGAAGCCAGCCATTATGTTGGGAAAGATAGATATAGAAACAGGAAGTAATAACAGGAAAGCACTTATGGGATTAACTTGTGGACACTAAAGAAATAAAGAGCGTTCTGCTGTTTAACATATATGGAGTGCCAATGGCTCTAATGACTAGCAGAGAAATAAAAACTTACTTGAAACGCTTGTAAGCTAAACCTCTAAAAGCTGCTCGGGCTTCAGCTGGTTCAAGGTAGACAATCTGAAATATTAGCTCCAAACAATTAAAAGAGCCAAAAGCTGATGATGAAGTTCACTAACTAATAAGGAACATGCAACAAAAAATTGGCAAAGAGTATATTCAAGATCACAAAAATGAAGTGGTTTCCCTCATCTACAGCAGATGGAGCAATGCTGAGCATGCCTAACCCAGAGATCCATGAATAGAAGACTTATAACATTATTTTCATAATGGTAAAAAAGTAAGAACCAGTATGACCTTTGTTCACTAGATTGTTTCATACCACATAACCTGAAGACAGAAACACCTTTAAAACTTTACAGACAAAAATTAATTAACAGTGTAATAATAAGAAACACAAACTTGACTACATGAAGTAAAGAACGAAAATTAATGAAACCAACTGTAATGACATCATAAAATCTGAGAACAGACAAGAAAGTATCAGAATACCAAGGCCAATGTCTTTGTTGGAGGGAGAATTATTTTGTCCAAGCTACCAAATTTCCCAAACATCTTAGCCAGCTCATTTTCAGAAGAACCATAAGGTAAATTCTTCACTAACAGTATGTGGTTGCTTCTTTTCACACCAACTTTTTGACCATTGGCAAATTCCTCCAAGGACTCCACATTCACTCCAGCGTTTGTAAGGGCCTTTTTTGTCTCTGCAATCACTTGAGTTTCTCCCAAAGCAATGCGCACAGCAAGATCATCAGCTTCTCGGTCAAGTAAATCACTTTTACTTACCCCATATTTCCGAGCAATGTTTTCAACAACCTATAGGCACATAGATAAAAATGTATAGGGAGATGTCCAGCCAGAAAGCAAGAAAGAATATCCAATAACATTTGCATAGAGTAAAATCAACAACAAAAACATAGTGATATTAATGCTGTCAGAAAAAGAGAATTTGTTGGAAAATATAAGAAAATGATAAGGAATAATGGAACTTCATTGCCAAAAAAGTATATAATTGCAAGATAGAATGAGAAATTACACAATTTATCCTCCCTCCTCATAATCCCGTTCCCCCAATGAAAACGGATATAAAACATGGGGATTAATAATATCTTTGAATATAAAAGATGAGATGGTATAATAATGGTGAAAATAGCCAATAAGATGATTAAACACAACTGAGACCAAACAAAAGAAAAAAGTATAATATTAAGCATCACCCAGAATAAACTTGTTGTTGACAACTCCACAAAGGTCAAATTATCAGAACCATTATCTCCAAATTATTTAGTTTCAAGAAACATACTGTGTCAGGGCGCATAAACAGACTATTCCATGCTCTGGTATCTCCACTAGCTTCAGCTGCTTTCCTCTCTTCCTCTCTCTGTTGCTTTAAAGTTTTTGACCTTTGGTCCATGGAAGAACTGCTCGTACAATATGAGAAAAGTACTGTCATGCTAATGCATATAGAAAACCTGAACTCTGCAGAAAAAATACAAAAAAAAAATATATGTTTTACATACTCCCTGTTGTCTGAAGGCCTTTGCATGGCAGGCAAAACATGCAACAATCTTCCTTGAAAGATTGAATTGTCCAAGTCTTCTAGTGCCCTAATAATCAAGTACCTTACGTTATATAAAGCGTTGGTAAAACAAATTTATTAATATATATCGACTGAGGCGGCAAGCATAATCTGAAAATAATTTAATAGGAAAAGGAACAATTGTTTTTTTCTGCTTCATATGAAGCAATATTAGTGGTAGCAGCTTGAAGATGACTATTGATGCTGTAGTTACAATTCAGTTGGCAAGGGGTTATTGGATTCTAATGCACTTCTTATTGTTTGGAGAAAACATCTTAAATTCCACAAACTTTTTATGTCATCGCAACAACTCAGACTACTTAACCTAAATGTAGCTTCTTCTTTTTTTCTTTTTTTTCCAACTAAAAGCTTAACCCTTGAATCCAGATTTCAAGATTACAAGCCCAACAGTAAGAGGCACACTATTCCTTTGATCATTTACATATTTGTGAAATTCCAAAGCCATGTTCCCTGTCTGAAATTGTATTTTAAAAGGAATGCATCATGAGACACAACTACCAATATATAAATCATAATATACAGATGGATTTAGTTTTGATCCATTGGCGGAAAACCTTGCAATGTCACCTATACATAAGACCACTTAAAACTCATATCACAGGTGAAAGACAACTCCAATATGTGATACATTTTTAAATTCAAAATCTGTTAAGGTTGTCTGGAACGCTACACTACAGAATTTTCCCCCTTTTTCCCTATATCATATTTTTCCTTTTGAGCATATGAAAGCACAAAATCCAAGATTATGACCATTTGAAACTTGGTGATTCCTTTCAATATGAAAAGATTTGACTGAAAAGATACCCCACAACTTTAACAGCTTGGCAATAAACTTTGAGAATAAGACTTCTTGCATTCAAGACAAAAGTTGTTAGAAATAAATATGAGCCAATAAACTTTTAGGCACCCATGGGTACCTGGCTGCAAATTCTGGAAGTGTGTAAAGAATATAAGCTATTCCTTTGGACCGTTTTGTAGCTTTATCAACAACTAGATGAACCTGTGAGACACTGCCAAACTTGCTGAAGTGTTCTTCCAGTTCCTCCTCACTGTAGCACCAAAATAAAATGTATCAAACATGGAATTATACAATAGATAAGTTACATTTACTTCCTGGGGTTTTTAAAACTTACACTCAAACCCCCTCAAATTTCAATCTATATGGAAATCTCCACTCTATTAACATAATTGTTAACAGAGTTTACAGCCTATTCAATTTTTCCTATTAGAAATTCATTAGCCTGATTCAATGCAGTACAAGTCACTATTAAGCCAAGTTAATGCTTTTGAAAACTTAAAATAAAGCAGGCTTGTGGGTGTAAGAGTGGGTTTTATAATAAACTTTAGAGAAGGTTTTAGTGTATATATATATATATAGACACAAGAAGGGGTGAGTGTAGGTCTCAAAATCTTAAAGGATATTAAGGTCCATAGTGAATAACAAAACTACCCAAAAATATAAGTAATGTATTTTATTTAGTCAATGTGCTAAAAATAATCTTTCTTTTGACAACAATTTAATTGTAATTCAGGAAAAAAAAAATTTTAACAGGCACACACATGCACACAAACGATAAATAAGCAATATGAGAGAACGTATGCAAATCAAAGGATGTACGTGGCTGAATATGGCAGATTACGGACAAACAGTCGACAGGACTCAGAAACTCCTTTCTCATCTTCCAGACATGATGCCAGGCTACGCTCAGGTACTTTATCACCAGAATAATTGGAAACTTCAGCCTTTTCATGGTCATCATCCTCAACATGGATATCTTCTTGGCCTGACAGGTCAAGGTTTTGAGCACCACTTCTTCCAATTCCCTTTGAAGATTTATTATCAAAATTTTTTTCACCTTCATTGCCATGACTATCACTGTCTTTGTCATCATCATCACTGCTCACAGAAGCATTGTTGTCGTCTTCATTGTTATCACTGCTTTCAGAATCAGACCACTCTTTTGTCACCCGACTCTTGAAATATTCTGTATCTGAAATGACATCATCATGGAGAAGGTCATTTGCTTTCTTGGATTCATCATTATCTGAAGACCCATCATCTGATGAGCCGCTTTGAGCTGACTCATCATGCACAGGAACTGATATATCCTTGCTTCTGTCCTCTGCTTTTCCCTCCTTCACATTAGAATTATCCAATACTTCTAATGTATCATTTGCCCATAATTTTGATTTTGCCCGAGGCTGCATGACCTGAAGAAATTCTTGAAGCTGTGGATCATCAATGTTAGTGCTCTCCTTCAAATTCTCCCGACCTCCTTTTGCCTTAGCCACACTTTTATCTTCAGCATCTTTCTTCCCATCTTTAGTCACTTTTTCCTCTTTCTTCAATGAATATCGACTCCATGGACGAGGAATATTTGGATCACCAACTTTTCGAGCCACCTGGCACAGATAAAATGAGTCTTAAGTGGTTATCTGTCTAATTGAGTATTGTAGCAAGCATGGTCTTCATCATTTAGCATCAGTGCTTTTCTCTATACTAAAAAAGCAAACAAAACTATTTTCTGCTATTCCATATATTTCCACTGATATAAAACTAGCATTATGAACCACAGGAATGCAATTCAATTCTCACTTCAGATTAGTTTTCTGCTCCATTGTGTGTTTTGGAGACATAGAGCCCATTTGGATAGGCCTTTTAGTGTTTTTTTTACAGTAAAAACGTACTTCTTTTTGTCAAAACATTTGAACGAGCTTTTAGTTAGAAAAAATATAAAAAAAGCAAAAGCACTAAAAAGCCCAAATATGGCTTTCTTCAGAAGCGCAATAGCCATTACAAAAGCTAATATACAACAACTGGGAAGCAGTGATTATTATCTTTTTGACAAAATTATCTTCTATTAGAATTTGGAATGACAGCTTGTGTCCTTCTAGCTCAACACAAACCACCCTCTACTCACTCCCTTCCTGTTTCTGCAGTAAAAATTTGAGAGCCAGTGAAGGAACCTAATTGAAGTGACAAGATTGAAGACAAAGGGGGGAACAAAAAGAGGGAATATACTGGTTTTAATCATCTAGTGACTTCCAGAAATTTTAGGGTATAAACAAACATTACCCAAAAAGAAAAAAAGATTTTTTGGTGAACCTTTGTCATTTTTCACATTGAAGAAGGGGGTGGCTGGAGGACTTATGGACCTGCATATTGTAACCAGCTTTATTTGAAGTATTTCTCACTCTGCACTGTTCATGAGAGAGAAAGTAAGGGAGATGAAGAAGACAGGTTCTATCCATCTTATGCTTCTAAGGCACAAAAAAGATGTTTTGGAGCTTGGAAGACTGCAGCAAGCAACAATGGTTGAAAAGCATTAGCTTGTGATTTAAGGGCAGGGGTGTCCCTTACTAAAAATTGAAGCAACCATCTGTGCTGATCATTTGTAACAATGGAAGAGATTGGGAAAGAGGAGTAGATGGGTCATGTTGTTTGGCGAAGAAAGGTCATTTTTATTGTAAGTCATTCATAAAAGAACAAAAACATGTCTTTCTCAGTAGTGTCATCAGTAAACAACACTTTAATAATTTTACATCTAAATAACATTTGTTATTCAAAGTACTATTTTGTTACTATAGCCAGATATAAAATATTTTGTGCTTTTTACAACAGCACTATGATAAAAAGCCTTATGAAAAAAGCATTTATTTTAAAAGCTCACCCAAATGGTCCCATAATGCCTCTGAACGTCAAAACTAGCTTGTTCAAGGCCATTAAAAATAGTATCAAATCAAAACAAGTAGACAAAATAACTCATCAGTTTGTCCATTGAGCATTGCACTTCGATTATTGGCATTCACATCACCAAATTATCTTTCTCAAAACAAATCTCCCTGTGCGCATTGTTAATATACTACTTACACTTACCCCAAAAAAAAAAAAAAAAAAGATCATCAAGATACAGATAAATGAAAATTGCCAACTTTGTATATAATAAATTTCCTACTATTTTGCAATTTCCACAAGTTCAAACATTCACGGCAAAGGTTTACACTCATAACTATATCATCAATTCCAGTTGAAAATACTTCAGTGGCTCATAGTATTGCATACTATTACAATACCAAAGAAATAAGTCTGTACATGAAACAGCAATACCCACCTCACAAGTGATTCTGCAGGTGTCAAGATAGGATCTATTGAAATATTTTATAGCTTCATTGGCTTCATCCTCTGTACGGAACCCAATAAAACCAAATTGCCGACTCTTACCATCTCTGGTCCAAAAAAAAACCAAGTGTAACAAGAAAATCAGATATTAAGTATCATACCATAACATTTTAAGGACAACTACTGAAAATCAAGCCTAAGATGTTAAAACAGTACTTGGTGCGCATAAGCTTTACATCCGTTATTTCTCCTTTCTGTGAAAAGAATTCCCGTAGCCGTTCTTCTGCAACATATTTTGGCAGATTCTTAACACATATCCTAGTCCTGCACAGAGCATCATTGCATAAGCAAATAATTCTTCTTAGAACAAATTTTGCTTGGTAATTTTGTGGATAAAACAGTCAGAATTAAAGTAAAGTAAAATTTATGGCAAAACTTCCATTTAGTTTTGGATTTAATTATATCTACGATTAAAGTACATGTCTTTAAATGACAAAAGAATTTTATCAAGAGACAGGGATGGTACAGAACCAGAGGAGATTTCCTCATACATCAACAGTGAAAATGAGTATAGAAAGGAGATAGAATTAGCTCAATATCAAACAAGCTATCCAATTTTAGACATAATTAGCATAAATTAAAGTACCCATGAGCTGTAATCCACAAGGATGCTAAGTATACAAGCCCATACCATAGAAGATTTAAGGCTAAATTGCTATTCCAGAAGACTCTAGAACTGTATTTTAACCAAATACAACACACTTTACTACAGATAAGAGGACACTATTTCATAAAATCTTAAAGCTTCGTTTTCCATAAACCTAAAAAATTGACAGAATTAATTAAGGGAGAGAAAGCAAAAGAGAGCAAGAGAACTTATTGGTAAGAGTAGAGAACAATATAAAAAGTACAAAAACAGAGGAGAAGACATCCTCCTCCAAACAAAAGAAAAAACAATAGTAAAAAAATCCAGACTCTTCAACTCGAAAGAGCCTTCCATTCCCTTTACAGATCCCTATGGACACCTGCCTTAAAAAATCCATTTGCTGAAACACAGAGGTCATAAAATAATCCTCTCCCAAAGATGTCGAGGAAATAATATTTGGGGCAACCTTGCATTTTGTTCTAACCAAAGGCACCACAAAACAGCCAAAACTTCACACTGTCAGAAAAACTTTATGCTCCTTTCTTTGCCCTGAAACTGTAAAATTGACAGCTATAGAAGCCTGAATATCAACTGGACATGCACAGCACTCATTAGAGGAACCAAACAACCTATACAAATCTGCTAAGGCACTTCACATTGCAGAAAAGGATCGTTATTCGTTGCTAAACCTCTGAAACACATCACACAAATATCAGGTGATAATGCCTTCTTGAACCTTTGAGTCTAAAGTAGATCATTTGTACTGGTTCCATCAAGTACAGACAAAGTAAGATAGAGCATTTACCTAAGAAGGAGCGTTAACTTTCTAAAATATCCAGACAAAGGAAGTTAATAAATATTCAGATTTTGAATCAAATAATTAAAGAAAGGTGAACAAGTAAGAACCGAAAGCATCCAAACTCCAAATCCTTCTATCAGGCAAAGGAGAAACACAGAACAGGAAAAGGATTTCCAACAACAAAGCAAGATCATACAAGTCTATTATTAAGAATTCAAGAAAAGCTACAATTACATTACTATAACTGGTTAAAAATCAGAGATCGGAGCATTACGGAAGGTAGATAATCGGTACAGACTTTTAACATCAGTATGCCATTTTATCCTTCTTGTCTATGTAAAAGAAACTTTCATTGAAATCCAGGATTTGTAAACTAAGTCATGAACACAAAGCATGTGTTGAGATCCATGGATAGCGTGTATCGACAGTCCAACAAAGTTTGGGTATTGGCTATTGATTTATACAACAATATACATCATTTTAACTTACATATTTTTGGGTAAATATTCTTGCCACTGAAACTGATATAACTTCTTTCTATTGTGCCTTTTGGCAGTTGATTCTGCTTTGCTCCTGTGATTATAAAAAGCAAATGGGGAAAATTACTAACACTTGGTATCAGGAATATTCACTGTTATCAAGAGAGATAAGAAACTTCGATACTTTAGAGCAAGCTGCTGGAAATTATCACCAGCTTGTGGAATATTGTATGAATAGAACAAATAGAAAGGAAAATATGCCAGCAAAGATGAAAAAAAAGAACATAAAATTCATCATGGCTTCATGAGAATAAGTTACTTCAGTCCAAGCGAACAAATAGAATTAATTTAAAAGGGGAAAATACACTCTACCCCTGAATTAAAGCCTAACAGCATATTTAGTACATCAACTTTAAAATCTAAAAAACACCTCCATCTTCTTTCGAAAAAATTGAAAACGTTAACTCTCACGTACCGGACGTCGGATGAGAGCAGAGCACGAACGAGAGCAGACCAGCTGAGGCACGACGCGAGAAGAACTGGGCAGGGGCAGACCACGAACGAGTTCAGTCGAAGACAGAAGACGGCGTGAGAAGCTGCAGAGAAGAAGACAGCAGCCGACTAAACGTTTAAACGAACCAGAAACAATTTGACGAATCAGTAGAGCTGGAGTGTTCACCGGTTTGGGTTTATTTCGTTTTCTCTGTTTTAGATGTGGGATTGATTCACCGAGCTTGGCGGCTTGCCCTGCCTTTTCCTTGCGGAATGGTCGAATCGATAATGGACCAGGCCTCTTCAGTAGCACTCGCAATTGTTACCACTGTTTTCAAAAACTAGTTCTGGTTTAGTACTTTGGGTTAATTTTTATTTTTTTTAAATCAATAGAGTCAACCTGCAAATCTATTAAGCTAGTCTGTTTAATTTACAAATTAAACTAATCCAAACTCCTTTATCCCAAATCCTTACCAAATAACCCCAATTAACCCTCAATTTTAGGGGGATTATATGAGTCTTGTTTAAATGACTCTGTTGCTTTTTATTATATTGAACACACTCTTGTTGTTGGCAAAAAAATAAAATAAAAGAGGATATTGATGTGAACAAATTATTTTTATATTTAAAAATAAAAAATATAGAGGAGTTGAATAAATTTTAATTGTATATATTATAATTTATTTTTATATTGTAAAAAATATTTTACTCTTTTGTAAATATTGGAAGACCAAATCATCATTAGTTTAAATATATATTAATATAAATATAGAGTATATCATATATTTAATTATAGGTTTGACTTATATGTAAACCATCGTCAATTAAAATATAACAAGTGTTTAATTAAATAATAGTATATAATTTAACTTTAAAATAAATAATTATTTAAAACAATCATACAGATGTTATAATATTATTTGATAATTAATCACTTGTCATATTATAATTAAAAAATAATATAACAAAAATATAAGAGAGTTTATATAAGTTTTTTCTTTAATTATTTATAATATATCTTGGGACGTTGGAATTCTTCTTCGCTGATTACTTAAGAGCAAATAATTATGATAGGAAGTCGACCAAATTCTAATTTTTTAGGAATTAATAGTAGAGACGAGACATGACTTCCCAAAGATAGGTCCTCTTGGGTGCCAAACAAAATTAAGCTTTGAAAATGGAACTCTTGAACGTATATGGAAATTTATGAAGATAACTAAATTGCGGCTAATAAGATTGCTTAAAATGATTCAATACAAGTATTAACTCGAACAATATCAAATGACAATGGAAAAGACTCCAAAAAACACTAGCTACGACACTAATGATGGATTAGAAACAATGGTAAAATGTTTAAATGAATTGGAAATAAAAAAAGCATTTGGGGAGTAAGTAGGGCAAATAAATGAAGCCTGAAATGAATGAGGGTATAAAGTGAATAACATATGCAGAAAGGAAAAGTAAGTTGCTGAATAAACTCATATTGTTTTTCCATATATGTCCTTCCATTTATAATGTCTTCTTCAATTGGTAACCATCCCTATGATAGGCCGTCGTCCACATTTTTAAAGCTCACCTCTTTACTTGTCTCGTTTAATGCAAGGTTGGCAGTTCATTTTTCTTGGATAATTAGTCATTTACGAGTCTAGCATAATAGTTGGGTTTCTAAAATTTGGCCTAAAAAAAGTCTAAGTTGAACTTATTTTATCAGACTTTTTATTTGGACTTTTATTTATATTTTTTTAGGTCAAGCTAATCAAATTTTTTAAGTTATGATCAAATTAATATACTATTTAATAATTAAAATAATTAATAATTGTTATTATTACTTATAAGATTATATAAAAAAAATTATGAATACAAATGAATTTTTTATATTAGCATAAATATTAGTTTTTATTTTTTTATCATGATAACATGTTACACTATCTTTAAATAATAAGTAATTTCTTATAAAAATATATTTAATAATGCTTTTATGGCTCGAGTTGAACTTTAAAAAAAGTCATAACCTAATCTATTTTACAAAACATATCTTTTTAATTAGGTTATTTTGTTTAGCATATTTTTTCTCAAGTCGAACTTATCAGATCAAACAAACTTTAAAAGTTTGATCATGTTTATCCATTACTAAGACAAAATTCATTTTCCTTAGTAATACTTTGCCCTTGCCTCTCAGAGTGAGCGTTTAAGCAAAGATAGTGTGAGGCATGATATTTTTGTTTATTTCAAATATAGTAGTTCAATTATGGTTTATCTTTTCCTTGGGACTCCCGTTTTCTCTTCTAATAATTATGGATTTATACATTAACTAAATAATTGACACCATGTTAGTTGAGGTTACCCATAGAAAGGGATTAAAAACTATTGACATGTCTCTTTCATGCAAAATTATCATACCTAACATGATTAGAATAGGAAATATTTAGGGATAAATTAATCTGACCTAAAGGTACAACAACCATAATGTATATCTTCAAGGTAGAAGATCAGGAGAGAACTACAACCCATAAAACCTAAGTTCATACAAAGAGAGTTGTGTGCAGGAGAGAGGCACACAAAAACTAAGGTTTCACTGATAGTTAAAGAATCTTTTTATAGTCTTAAAAAAAACTCTTCAACCAAATTAATAAAATAGGTTTTAATATTTGAATAAAACAAGCACATTAACAAGATTCATCTAAGTGAGCCTAATTCATTTCTTAATTATCAACTCTCAATTAGTAAGTCGATTGGATAATTAGTAATTAAACTTGGGTTATGAGTTATTATCTCTACCCAATGGGCAAGTGGATAATCCAACTCATCATTGATTATTCACATTCAATAGAAACCTAATACATTATTGGTTTAGATTAATATTGATTGCCTAACTAATTATTACACAAAATTGTTGTAATAATAAGATTAATGTTAATCCACTAAAATTATTCCAACAATGACCCATTTAGATAGCATTAATCAATTATTATTAGGATAATCAATCAACAAAGCTAAGCAATCAATAATTGTCAAAATATATAAATGTGTATATACTAAACCATATAGAGTTCATAAATAATTGCACAAGATTATTGAATTTGATAGGGAAACAAGTGATAGTAATATTGTCATAAACTTTATTTCAATACACGAACAGAATGAAATACAAAATGATATCATGATGCCAAATTACACCACAAAAGTCCTTTAAGGACTCAACTCATATTCTCACTAGACCAACACTTCATGAGGGATTCAACGAAATCCATATGAATTACAAGATTTTGAAATACTCCTATGAGTTGACCTTTGGTCAATGGATTTGTAAACATAGGTTTACTATGAATGTGAACCACATGAGTCTGGGACAAAGAAAAATTCAGAAATAAAACCATAAATCAAGAACATTGAATCTGATAAGGAAAACAATGTTATAAATGCTGGCAAAGTTTCAATTCTAAATTATATCTAAAATTTAGCACAACCACAAATATTGAATTCAATAGGAAAACAAATGTTATAAATGTTAAAAATATACCAACGTGTTCCTTAAGAAGACAACTCAGATTCTCACCAAACCAAGACATCAAAATTTCTGAAATACATAAGAGTTAGAAGTTTCCAAAAATTCTAATGGGTTAGTCTTGGTGAACGGATCACCCAAAAAGTTCAACATGAGTATGAGATTCACAAATCTTCTCTCCAACAAATAGGAAATTATGTATCAAAAGTTCAATGTAACTGAAATTCCTGTAATATTAAAAGAAGTTTATAATAGAGTCACTATCGCAATAAAATGTTCAAGACTTAAGATATGTGCACAGTAGAATTTTATTTCCTTGACCACATTCCCTAACAAATTGCCATAGTAAAACAAGTGACATACTCTCCACTCATATATATAAGGTAGCTACAAGTGTCCATTTGTCACTTCTTAATAGAACAACTCCTCTAAACATCCTAAAGATGTATGCAAAAGTTATGACAACTATAAGTGTTCATTGACACTTCTCAACAAAACAACTCTTCCAAAACATCATAAATATGCAAATAAAGTTTGAGTAACTATAAGTGTTCACATGACACTTTCCAACAATACAGTTCTTCTAGGACATCATAAAAATGTATGCAAAAGTTGATGTAGCTATATAAGTGTCTACATGACTCTTTCTAACTACACTATTCCTCAAGGACATCACAAAGATGGATACACAAGTTGAGGTAGCTATAAGTGTCTATTTGACATTTACCACAAAATAGCTTTTCCCAAAACATCATATGATGTACATACAACATAGATTTCAAATAATCAATCAAATCACATAATTTGAATCCAGATTGTCAATAATTACAAGTGAATCAAATTTATTGTAACAAAGTAGGTGATTCCAAATACCTTGTAGTTAAAAAACACTACTATCTAAGTTGCTATCTAATAATCCAAAGTAAAATTACTCAAGTATATTTAAAGTGCATAAAACTGCTATATCAATATAAGTGTCTACTTAAGCAAACATTAAGCTGCCAACAGCAGAAGCAAATGAAAATTTCTTTCCATCTTAGTCCTCTCTTTGTTATATTAAGAATCCAAGAAGTTTAAATGACTTTTCTGTCACCTATTTGAATAGGTGCACCATAAAAGGAACATGAGTGCATTATGAATTCTATGAGCACCAGGAGTTCCTTGAGATAAACTGTAAAGATGCAAGACCTATCATAACTTGAATTCCAAAAATATAAGAGGTCTCACTAAGATTTATCATGTTAAGTTAACACTATGAGTATGACATCACAAAGAGGTTAATGTCACTATAAGCTTATAGTATGTTATTTAACATACATTACGAAAACAAAACTGTAATTGTATATAACCTCGTCAAACTTGAGATAATATTTTCAAAACTTATTTGAACTTAAGATTGATCATTCAATTTACACATCAAGTGCTCAATTCATAATAAAACCATCCACTGAAATTTGCTGATCTCTTATCAGAAGTTTAATTAACTTTATACTCAATCTAAGATTGTCTTTTAATGGATACTGATGAAAGGTATAGGAACATTCAATTTCTTTTTACCTTATTACAATCCCTATGAATATATTAGGCTTAAAACCCTTTTCAAATTTCTTTAGTAACCATTTATTGAGTCATAAAGATCCATTTATAATCACCAATTTGAAAAATCCAAATGTGATTTTCAAAATTTTCAAATATGGTGACAAATTATGACTAATTTTTCTAAAAGGGCAACAAATATGAAGCGTTATTCATAACAAATTATGTTTTGCAAATAAATCAAGCCAGTAGCTTGAAATTTTTAAGGATCTGAGATATCATACTATAGTACAACATAAACATAATAAGGAACTTTGGGTTACAAACTTTCATGTTAGTGGTTAACTTAATAGTCTTGGACTCCCACTTGTTCTTTGCCACCTAGCTCTAACAAGAATAATTGTTATTAATATAATCTATAAAGAATCCAAAATTAATGTTCTATGAGATGATCTATTCAGTCAATCTCATCAACTTTTCTTTCCAGAATTATGACTCAAATAATTACCTCTACAACACTTGAGAGTATCATATTATCAAATCCAAAGATGGAATCATAAAACTAAAAAAAAAAATTAAGAATGACTAACTCAACAACATTGAATTCAAATCTACGAGAGCCAGAGTGATAGTCCATTATCTTATGATCCAATTACTATAAAATTTATTTTGCCCTTATAGTGTTCCAAAATAGCCAACTTAAAAATTACATTAACTCGTTATCCACTATTGTTATCATTAATTAGGACTTGAGCATTTAGTTTTTTGCAAACTTACATTCGACTCATAACTGGATCCAAAATTTAAGGAATTCACTATGAGAGTATTATTCATTTCCTTTAAGTTTATCCTTTTAAATAATAACCTCAATCCCATCAACTATCCGGTTATCTAACTAGTATAATATCAAGTCTTTAGTGGTTAAACTGAGACAAGAAATACACAAAAGTGTGTTAGATATGTGGTTTATCTCTTAAAAATGACTAAAGGATTAAGCTTTATGTACAAGAGCTTCAATATGTGTTATTGGAACACTGAATACTCTGTCAAATTAAGTGTTTTCAAATTGGAAGAGGTTATGACCCTTATCGAACCTTAACAAGTTGCTTAAACTATCTCTCGTGGTCCCTTCACATATTCCACTATTATTTCCATTAATGTCTTCATACACACACACACATATACTATAATTTGGTGGTGTCACAATTAAGGAAATACTTTTAAAGATAATGACATTGTTGCTAAGTGAAATAGGTATATTTAACTAAGGCCAGGGCTATCAATGTAATTGTTAAAACATATTTTAGAGACTTTTTAAGTCATTATAGTTCGTCCCACTAAGAGTCTTTACTATTAATAATTGCTGTTAACAAAAGCTAAGGTCATTTATTATGCGTATGCATATAATTATAAAACAAAGTTTCCTCTAAGTCTCAACTTATGCAACTATATTAATAAGATTGTTTATCATAATCCCGGTTAAAGGTCCCAGATTAAAATAAGCCTTAAAAACTCATTATTCATCAAAAGGTCCACATAACCAAATGTCTCTAGCATTTCTATACCAATAATTTATAAGAAATATTAAGACATCAATTCAACTAAATCTCAATAATATCAAATCACATTGTTAATGTTATACTAATAGGTATATTGACTATCAATGTAATTTACCCAGTAATACTAGACAATATTAATTTGAAATGAAAGTTTTAATTAAATTAACTAACAAACATTTTTATAGCTAGTTCAACGATAGGTGAGCTCACAATTGCAAGGTGTCAATTGCCCAAATGATCCTCATAGTAAGTGAAATCACTTAATCATGCTTAAGAGCAAGCAAAAGCCAACACTTTGATTGTCATGTTATTTCGAATGATACATGATTAACTGCCAATAATATAAAACCAATCATATTTTTCATCTTTAATTTTGTTTAAATTAGAGAACATGCAAATAGACAATATTTAACTTTGTATAGTTACCATTCTTGAAGGTAGTATTGACTTCAAACAATCTTTGTTAGTGTTTCATATGAAGCCAAAATATAAGATTTTCAAATTTTAAAGGTCTTAAAGTTAATGAAAATGATGGAATTTAGGCCCAAAATTAGACTAAATTACCTTTGGCAATTTTCCTAGACATTGAAATCTGAGTGAGCTTTCCAAAATGATATTATAGGCCTAAAAGTTCCATTAAGTCCTATTCAGGCATATACTTGGGCTTTTAACAGTCAATTTGTCCCAATTGCTCAACCGTAAAAAAAATTATGTCATCCATGATAGATGAGCATATTGCCCAAAAAGTTTGAAATAATTAAGACAGCAATTTCTGTAACCAAATTCACTAAATTCACTTGCAAATTGGTCTTAAAATTAAATTTAGCACAATATGAATTTGTAAAGGCATAATTTCTCCCAAAACTTATTTAGCCCACCAAAGTATTTCACCTCTGAAAGTGTGAAAGATATATGGTAGTAAGAAGTGCTTAGAATATACACAAAAATTTTCAGCCTAAAATTCAGAGATTATGTGTTCAAAATTGAGCGTGGAATTTCATAGAAATTCAAGAACTTACATTTTCAATAACCTAAAATTTGGGAAAAATTATCATTACAAGGGCTGCAAATATGAAAGTGGCCAAAACAAGGGCCAAATTGAGCCCAAAACATTAAGAGAAAAATATAAGGACCGATGTTTAAGATGTATGATCTTGTTGGAGTCAAAAATATAATATCATAGGGACTAAATGGAAATGGTTTGAAAGTATTGGGTCAAATTATAATTTTAGCCAAAACATAAAAAAATGTGCTGCCTTGTGAATTTCAAGTTTCAGCCTTCTTCAAAACCATCATTGAAGCTTTTCCAAGCTTTAAAAAATGTGAATCAAACGAAATTACTCATACAAGGAAGGAATATTTCGAAATTTCTTTGAGATTTCACAATTTAATAAATTTTGAAGAGTTTGATGCCTTACATACACCAAGTGTAAACCAACATATTTATCTAAGCCTTTTGTGTTTTGTATAAATATCAAGGTTTTGAGGCATTTGAAAACACATATACATAAACCATGATTCACATGAAACAAGATAAAATGAGTAGCCTTTGATATCAATTGTAAAATTATCACACCTAATATGATCAAAATAGGAGATATTTAGGAATAAATTAATCTGATTTGAAGATGCAATAGTTATAGTGTATATCTTCAAGGTCAAAAATTAGGAGAGAACTACAATCCACAGAATTCAAGTCTGCACAAAGTTGTAAGCAGAATAGAGAGGTACACAAAAACTAGGGTTTCACTTATAGCTAAAGAGTCATTTTATAATCTTAAAAAAATACTTAAGCCAAATTAATAAAACATGTTTTAATATTTTAATAAAACAAGCCCATTAACAAGACTTGTTTAAATAAGCCTAATTCATCTTTGAATCATAAACTCTTAATAAATAACTTGATGTGATAATTATTAATTAAACTTAGTTGTAGATTGGAATCTAATGGGTCCGTGAATAATTTAAACCATTATTGATTACCTATATGCAACAAGAATCTAATCTATTTTTACTTTAGATTAATCTTGATTGCCTAATTAGTTGTTACACAAAATTGTTCTAATAATACGATTAATACTAATCCACTAAAATTATTCCAACATTTCAACTATTAAGATCTTGACTTCATTATTTATGTGAGCCATGTCAAATTCCTCTTCTTCATTTAAGTTGATGTTATTGATATCTCTTTTGGTCTTGATGAGGTCTCGATAAATTATTTCATCTATGAGGCTTTTTATGGCTGAATCCATTATATTAGAATAATGTTGCATGATCAAAATCTCTCTCAGGATTAAGTGCATTTGACTTACAATTAGCTTAGCCACTTTAGATTCATATAATTACACATTACACATAATCTTCATCCTCTTTTATTTTGCTACTTCAACTTATTATTTTCTTGAAAATGATGGAAGCATGGTTGTATGATTCATGTTGTTGTCCAATTATTGTAAGAATTATGCTATGTATTTCCATTTAATAGGCTTACATGTTGTGTTAGTATAGCTACTGCTTCTGCCTAGCATTTTTTAAAGGCAAACTTTTTTGGCTTTTAAGAAATGGATTTTGGGCCTTTTTTAAAGCACTTTTTTCGGTTTTTGGGTAACAACCCATCTAAAGGCCATTTATGAGTTTCTAGGACTCTTTCAGGGAAAAATTTATTCTAGGCCTTTAAACAAAATTTAGTTTTTAGTCATGTTAGGTTGTTTATAATAAAAGTGAAGCCTTAATGCTTTCCAAATCTATAAAATTGAGTTAAAGATGCAATTCAGTATACAAATTAACATTGTGAGTTATGATAAAGGAATTGAGTATGTTGGTAATATATTGATACTGGTGTGACACCCAGTTAATTTGTAAGGTTCTTCAAGGAACATGGTATAATTGCACAATATGCCATGCCCAACTCATCTTATGATTAGTGTAGTTGAAAAAAGGAAATCAACTTTGCTAGACCTAGTGAGAAGTATGCTAAGTAGCTTCAAAATTCTTACCATTTTATGAAGAAAAGCACTTAAGACAACCTTATACATTCTAAATAGGGTTTTAACAATAACCTTGTACATTCTAAATAGGGTTTTAACAATAATTATTTCTAAAAGACCTTTTAAAATATGGAAATGTTGGAAATTCAGTTAGAATCATTCAAATATATGGGGTTATCCTATTGAAGTCAAAATGTACAATTTACATGAGCAAAAGTTGGATCGTATAACTATTGCTATATATTTTGTTAATTATACAAAAAGTTTAATAATTATAGTTATCATTGTTCTATTTGAGTAGTCTAGAAATATTAGATTTATTGCGAATGACATTATTAATGGGAATGAATAATCTCATAAAATAGAAATGATCATATTCTTAAAACTAGTGGTAATGGAACAATGACTCGTTATGGGTGAATATTGAACAAAATGACATTCCACAAGTTTAAGTTGACTATGTTGTTGGTCAGGAGAACATGCAACACATGGACTCTACTATTCATGTTGAGCTCTTCGTAATGTGCCTCAAATATTAATGGCCTCAGTGACAAGAACTTGACACCTCTTAAGCAATATTTGGTGTTTAATTCTTATCTTATGTATGAAGAGTACAACGTTGGGAAGGTTATTCTTAATATTGGATTTGATAATATCTAATTCTAAATTACTCAGTTCTATAACTTAAGGGTCAGATCAAATATTGAGAAATAATATCAAAAAGAAAAAAAGTGCCTCACGTTGTTTAAGAATATCTTCTTATTGTAGAACCTCAACCTCCACTAGTAGTTGAATTGAGAAGATCAACTATCTCTAAAAAAAAATAGGTAACTTTTAACTATTATATGATGTATTTACTTGAATTTGATTATAATATACATATCGAAGAAGACTATGTTATATATTCACAAACTGTGAATAACTCATTCGCAATAAATCTTTCCTAGACACAGGAAAAAGAAAAGTCCTTAACAACTAATGTAACTTGATATCACATCCTTTAATTTCATTAAAAACATCATGGGTATATGTATATATTGTAATATCAGTAAGAGCAAGATTTTCTATTTAATTATATATGTGGATGATACCTTACTTGTATTTAATAATTTAATGTCATTGCATTAGATGAAATGATTTCTGTTTAGAAATTTATAGAACAAGGGTGAGGTATCTTTTTTTTTCTTGTTTTTCTTCTGTCTATTTTGAATGTCAAAGAGTTATTTATATTTAATGGTTCTAGTTTATTTCACTGATCAGAATAACACGAATTTTGTATGAGCTCATTTTAAAATACTAAAATGATTTAACAGAGTAAATTAAATACTAAATAAAGTCAATGGATAATTTTAAAACATTATAAATAATCTTATTATTTGAGTAATAATACTATTAAGGTTAAAATAGTGAAATACTTTTTTAATTTTATTTATTATTTTAAAATAATCCCTTAAATTTAAAACCTTTTAAAATAGTTTCAGTTTTTTCTTATTAAAGGCTTTATTATGTGAGCACTATTAGTGATTTAATGGTGTTAATTTTTTTACTTACATAAAAATTATATGTATAATTTACTTTGTATTTTAAATAATAATGTCCACCTAATCATCCTTTGCAAAAAAAAAAAAAAACGAAAAGCTCATTCACTGTAATCCATAACTAGTTGCATCAGAAAATTCGTCACAATACCGTCAACACAGTCAGCACCATTTGGGTAATTGTTCGGAAATTATACTGCAATATAATGTGTGTTATACAAATAAGAGATTTGGAGTTGAAAATATTAACGGGGTAATTGTTGATTCTTCATAAAGAAAATTCATCACAGCACATGGAAGTTTAAACCTGTAAGCATATGCAGTGAATAATAGGTAAAGGGGATTAGGAATTGCATTATAACTACAATAAGTTTATGAAGGATATGAGATTAAAATGTAGTACAAATTTTCCAACTCCATTAGTTAAATTTTAAATTAATTAGAAGAATGCTAGGAGTGAAGACGCGACAAAAACACTTATGTGGATCAAAATTGTATAACATATATGTTGTACAATTTTTCTATATGTTTTTTATTGAAATTTTTTATGCAATAGGATCATAATTCATAAACGCTTACTGTAATTGTTGGGCAAAGAATATAGCACACTAGGGAAGAGGGGTACCCCACACTATTAATTAGAGAAAAAAATTAAATTGGTTATTTACTCTTATAATAATTTAATTATGATAAATTAATTTTTTATTAATTTAAATGAAAGGTTAATCTTGTACAAATAAAAATTTATGAAAGATTAATTTGTTATAATAAATTTATAAATAATTAAATTGTCATAAAATACAAAATTAAAAAATAAATTTTATTCTTCTTTCCCAGATAGTATTCTGACGGTTAGGTAGGAGGTTATGGTGAATGAACTTGGTTTTTTTTTTTTTTATTATTTGGGAAATGATGATTAGATAGCATATTATTATTTAAAATACAAAATAATTATATAGTTTTTCTGGAAGTAAGGACATTTATGCTCTTAAATTACTAACAGAGTCACTTAAAAAGATTTTCAATAAAACAAAATTAAAATTTAAGACACTATTTTAAAATAATAAATAAAGCTAACAAACTAATTTGCTGTTTTAACCTACTATTAATTTATTATTAGATTGTAAAAGATTTTAAAATTTTATATACAAGAATTTTAACTAATTATTCATTTATATATTTTTCATGCATTAGTTTGATTTTTTTTTTTTTAATTTGAATCAATGCATTAGTTTAGGGTTTATTAGAGTAAAAAGGAGAACGTACTCTATTAAAATACAAAAATAGCATCTTTTCCTCATCACCAACACTTCTCCTGGAAAAAAAATTAGAAAGAAAACTATTAACAACTGAAATAGAAATTCATGTTATTAATCAATGCATTAGTTTGTTACATATATGCACAACCACAAACATATATATAATGTGCATATTTTTAAAAATCTCGAATAGGATTTGGTAGGCCCTTGGAGCAACTGCCATGGAGACAGCCTCCTGTTCAATTCTCTACACACTACGCCTTCCACGCATTTTCAATAGAGATAACAGATGTTTCCTAGGTACCTCCACAAACAAGTTTCCACTGCTTCCTCGACATTCCTCCGCCAATTTTCCTGGAAATGTTTTGCGGTTCACTCGGCTTTCTACTTCTTGTTCGACATCCAGTCCTCGCTACCAGGAACCATCTCAAGAACTTGCTGTCCTTCTCGAAGTTGATGGGTAATTTTTCTTCTCTTCAACTCTTGATTCGAACTTATATATATAGGAATTTTGTTTGCTTCCTCTTCTGTTAATTAGCTTTTTGTTTTCATCTTGCATTGTTAATTTTTTCCCCTGTTTATTCTTATGCATTTTTGTTAATCTAGAGTCCTTATTGATGCTTACCGTGTGGGCAATCGTCAAGCCTTCAATACAGGTGTGCTGCCAAGAAGCATATTCTCATTGTTCTCAAATCTAATTGAGATTCCTTGCTCATGAATCTAACATATTTGTTCTCTTGGTGCTCCAGCATTTCAAAATCTTGGGCTTGATTGTGCAAACTGGACCGAACCTATCTACCTAGATCTTATAAGGTGTGGTTATGCATGTATTTATTGTTGGTATAATGTAGCGTGACTTGGTTTAAGACAATCGTTTAATTTCATGAATGCATTAAGAGTTTCTATTTGATTGGTGACGGCAAACTTACTTAATGTAAATGCTGTGAATATATTTGAATCCTCTTTTGGTTATTAGAATTAGATATGGAAATGTCTTGATTAATGCTTATGGTTATGAACATGAATTTCTATTTCAGTTGTTAATAGTTTTCTTTCTAATATTTTTCCAGGAGAAGTGCTAGTGACGAGGAAAAGATGCTATTTTTGTATTTTAATAGAGTACGTTCTCCTGTTGACTGTAGTAAGAAGAAAGCTAGGTTATTGCTAACTTTCATTAGTTTGCTTTATTGCAAGCATTATTGAAGCCATATAAAACTGTTATTATCTCTAATATGCAGATTGGATGGCCTACTTCATTACCCACAAGTGAGAAGGGAAAGTTCCTAAAAAATGTTTTGCAGGAAAAGGTATTTTATTTACACTTGATGAATGAAATTTTACTGATAATCGGGTGCCTTGGCATATGAGGACCATGAGTTACATTTGATGCTCTTAAATAAAACAAACTGTTGTTGATAATGAAGATCAGAGAATCTTCAGAAATCATGCTTAAACTTTCCTGGCTCTCGAGTACTTTGCTTTGCTTAATAATGAAGGATCTGTTGTTCCTCTCTCTTGTGATATTTAATATCAAGCAGAGTGGCATGGACCTCCAAACAGAAAGGCCTTTCAGCCTACCATGTTCAACATTTACCAGAGTAGTACATCAACTACTGAGTTTGGTAACACGGGAAAATTTAGTGACAAAAAGTCTCAGCCAATATCATTGCAAAAGATTTGATACTTTTATTGTTTAGTATTTAAAGCCAATTTAGGAACTTTCCAGTTATGCTTCATGTCTGTTACTGAATAAGGTCTATAAGGGGATTTAGGGTTGATCAATTTTGATATACTTGCAAAAATAGAGGTTTGAAAGCTGATCAACAGGTGTTAACCTGCTTGAAATCTTGAAGTGCAGAAGAATTGATTTCTGAATGTTTTGCGTTTTGATGATTAAAGCTTAAGATGGGTATAGTTAAGGGTTTTAAGAAATCAATGAGAGAAGGTTTTGAGAAGGAGGAGTAGGAGGAGGACCAGATGGGAAAGAAGAAAAGGAAACAAAGTTGGCTCTTAAACCGTCATCCACAAAATCTCACTAACACAACTAAAAACTTTAAATGTTTCTAAAGCTGAAGATACAATATGATATCGTAGTTAGTAGGGCATTGACCAACAAAAGAGAATCACTCTTATTATTTTTCAATGGGATATGTACATCAGAATAAATAGAGGTAGTAGTTGAGAAATTATCTCAACTAACTGTCTTTTAAAATTTAAAAAATATATCTAAATAGTATTATTCTTAACTGCCCTTATCTCTTCTAAGCTAAGTTATTCATTTAAATACAAAAAAATAAAACAGCATAAAACACTCCAAATAGGATAAAATAACCACAGATATATATAGACACCAGCAGGATACATTAGTGCTAAATGTTAGAATGGTTTCTGAAATTGAGAAGATTTAGGGATTATGACAAACTAAAGACCTCATAAAATACCTACAACATAAGTAGACTCAATAATGTCGTGATATCTTTCTTAATATTGAAGTCCTTCTTAAGAATAGAATTATTTGGGCTTCTAAGCTATTATCCTTTCCCAGACAGCAAAATGATTTGTCAATTTACTTATTTTAAGAGGTGTTAAGGGTTTGTAAAGGCACCTATTTAACTCTATTACTTATTGGCAGGAAAAGGTGTTGGAAGAGTTTGTCATGTCAAACAGTCTACCTTTACGACCTGGAGTTGACCAGTAAGTTATCTCACATTGATTAAATATGAATGTGCAAGTCATATATGTATAGTTTTTAAAATGGAGAAATCTCATTAAACTCAAATGTCTATATTGTTATCAATATTTCTGAGTGGCTTAATCATCTGGTGGACTTTATTACCATAAATGTTCTTAATTGTTGGACCTTTTCGGATGCTAATTGGTTTATTCTTGGCAATTTTAAGTTTCACAAATTTAGAATTAATAGGGATCTTTTTGTTAGTTGGGAAGTTTGTTCTAGGCCTTGAAATGAGGATGGATTTGGTCTAGGTATGCTCTCAGAACTTATTCTTTAGCATGGATGACTATGCTACATGGTTTGTGACAGAATTGACCTGGTACTTAAGTGAGGTGAGTCTGCATGTTTCGAGATGTGTCATTTTCTAGTTTACCTTTTCTTGGTGAGATTTAGAGTGTGCCATTGATCATTTGATCTTCCATTCTTTTTTTTTTTTTTTTGAAAAATTTCAGTTTAGGGAAGTTTGTCCAATGCTTTTTTCCCCAGTATTGCATCAAGCTCCAGTTGCTTGTGTTTATTTACTAAAAGGTTCAACTATTAACTGGAATTGTTATTGATTTAGGAGCAAAACTTCTGTCTGCTTATATTTCCTAGCAACCTTGATTGTATTTTGATGTGAGGACTTGGAATCTGATAGGAATCAACACACATGTCTGAAATACTTCACTGTCATTATCACAAATCTACAAGGAGAATCCTATCACATTCAAAGAGAAAGGATGAGATTTCGAGTACATTGTTATACTTACAGCAATAGTAGCAGCAGAAAATAAGAAATTTGCAGTAAACAAGACAGACATCACAGTGAGCAAAACCAAGAAAATAGAAGGACTCCTCTAGCTTTTGAGAGGCTAGAGTCCCTCCCACTAATCCACAGATTTTTCCCTACGTCCCATGTTCCTCACCGGTCTTCTAAATATTCTCTTGCTAACCAACTCCCTCTCACTCCTCCTGCTCACAGTTGATGTATGAAGTTAGTTATTCCCTCTGTAATTCCTTTTCTGCCTCTCTAACTGTTTCATACCATTTATTTGATTCTTCTGGAATAGCCTTGATTCTGTCATTTCTCACAGACTGCACCTCTGCACTCCACTTCCCTTCTTCCTACTCTAGGTGTGAGTCACAGGTCTATCTGATTCATTTCTCTAACATTATTCTTTTAAATCTGCCTGTATGTTTCTCATTTAATCTCAAACTAGAAGAGACAGGAGTCATTGCTAATTTTACTTCAAAAGTGCCTTCTGTGGTTAAAACCTTTGTTTGGTCCAAGCTAGTGAATAATGGCTGCCAATATAAATATATATATATATATATATATATATTTGTTATTCTTTTATATACTTCTCAATTGAAAATATTAAACATGGTAATTGTCTTCCCATTGGCAGGTTTATTGATGATGCATATAACGAGGGAATTCCGGTGATTGTGATAACGGCCTATAGAAAAAGTGGTAATAATATAGCCAGGTACTTCTAATTAGTTCCACATCTATGCTATGATTATGATAATTCTTAAAAATGATATCTAATTACCATTAGAATATAAAAATTATGAGCACATTATTTGAAGCTATTCTCTCAGAAACATAACTCGCTGATATGCTTACAAAACCTTTTTCTATTTTTGTTTTGGGGCAGGGGATGGTGTACTATGTGATCATGTTGTTTATAACAAAGTATGTGTGATTTGGGCTTCACCATTAAAAAGACTTTTGACCACATCATTCGTATACTTTCCATTTATCTTTGTCTTCATGCACTCTCTCTCTCCCTCTCAGGCTTGACCTATATTGTTTTCTTTCTTTCTCTTTCTGATATCTTTTTCTTTCAAAATTAGAAAATCATCTTATTTTGTGGCTCAACTAACAGTATGGCTGTTAGATTATGACTGTCACCAGTAGTTGTGTGTTTGAGAATAATATTCTATTTCACATTAATAGGTAGCCCTATGCTTTTGTTGTTTTGATTTGATCCTTGTTCTCTTCTAGTTCATCCTCAGCTTGCTTTTTCTTCTGCCTCCTTTTTTCACAATATGTGAGCAAGCTAATATTTTCTTGATTTTATCTTTTTAATTAAAATTTTTAGGGCAATTACGGAAAAGCTTGGCAATGATCGAAGCTCTAAGGTGATGATTGTTGGGAATAAGGAGGTTGAGCAAAGTTTATATGGCCAACTTATTTTTGGAAATGTACTTTCTTCTGGTATGGATGAGCAGCTTGCCAAGGAAGCCAAAAGGGCAGGTATATACTTTGTAATTTGTTCTTGATGTATGTGTCCTTTCATGCATGCCCTTTTAGTGTGGAAGGATGGATGCTGTGGGGCTTATTAATTATATCTTTTTGGTCAGTGTCTGCTGAGAAACAAAGGATAGCAAAGGAGGTTGCATCCTTGCTAAAGTTGAGTGTTGAGATTGACACCAGCTTATCTGAAAGGTTAGTGTATTTGACACCACTAATTTTTGAAAAATAATCAAATAGCTTTGTTCGGTTTCCTTTCATTCCATATGTGCATGCTGTTAGGGATTCATACTTTCAGAAGAATGAGATAATTATATGATTCATCTTCTATAGTTGTAAAAGGTCTGTTTACTAAGAACTTTTAAACCTTGGCCTCACACGGAATGGAAAGCTGCATGCTTGTGTTGCTATGTACCTGAATTATTTTAATAAATGCAGTTCGGTTCAGTCTTATTGGTTTGAGACTTGTTAGCATTATTAGGTATTCAGGAAAGTCTTGTAGGATAAGAAAATGATTACTTGTAGTGCACTTTAAGATTTAGGATAGTCTTGTAGGTTAATAATAGAATTATTTATGATGCACCCATAGAAAACAGTAATGATCTGCTTTACACACACATCTAATGCACCCAAATTTTACTGCATGTTTTTTTCATATTAATCTTATGCCATTGGAACATCAGATACCTCTCCTTCTTGTTTCCTAATCAACCTATGTGTTCACTTCCACCACGTGTTCTGTTCATATCCTAACCTAAACCATGGGCAAGACAAACTTTATGCCAAAGCAGTTAAGTGTGTTTTTCTTGGCTATTCATGTCTTCAGAAATGGTATTGTTGTTACTCCAGGCACAAATCGCTCCTTTGTCTCAGTTGATGTCACCTTTGAGAATTCTTCTCTTGCCTTCATCAATTAAAACCCTTTAGGCGTCTGAGGTTTTTCCTTTTTCCTGCATTTTCTCTTCTGTTGATGTTTCTCTTTGACCTCTCCTGGCATATCAATGTCATCCACACCTAGATCCTCTCGTGCAATCAATTGCAGTACTTGATGTCCCACATTTTGCTTTAATGTCTTTTATCAACCTTGGATCTGCTTCCAGATGAAACAAACATGACAGATTGTAGCTTGTTCATACACTTATGGATCAAAATGTCAAACTATTACTGGTAATCTGTTGGTAAGCTTCTCAATTATGCAGCGTCAAATTGTCTTTGTGTGGTGAATCGGTTGTTACAGTAGCTGTGTGATACTGATTGAGATATGGTGGTTTGCTTTCTTAGATACCTTGAGGGAGTACCAGGCCCTGGGCTATCATATGAAGATAACAGTGATACTTGTCGGTATTGTGTTCTCATTAGAGCAAATTTCCTGGATGTGTAAGGAACAAAATGTTGTAAATCTAGCGCAGAAGTTGAATAACTTACTATGGCCTTACATGTGAACTTTTTTTAGCTGAATCAGTTGCTATAGAAATTTAAGTTTGGGCAAATCGCTCAGATGTAGCTGATTTGCAATTATCAAGCTACTCTAGATATGGCCTCCAATCCTATGTTTCACGAGCGGACCAAGAATATAGAGATTGTGAGAATCCCCTGTTAAAGAACGCACTAACAACACAGAGCACAGAAGGGTTCTGCAATGGCAGTGTAAACTCAGTCACTTCATTAAACAGAAGAATTGATGTACTACATTTCACAACACAACCAACAAACTAATACAACAGAACACAGCGCAGAAAATGATAGGACTCAGCTACAACACACTAAACAATACTGATGGTACAAAATGCCACCAATAGGGAGGAAGATTCTTGATTACAGTTTCAGACAAGAAGAATACCGCCTCAACCACACACCCACAACCTAGCACTAATAAGGTCCTCACAGATCACTGGAGCTCACACAGCACAAATAAACAGAATCACAACACAAAAACAAAGAGAATAGGCAAGTATTGGCTTTCAAGAAGCCAACTCTTTTCCAGGTCTTCCTTTCCAAAATTTACTCTTCTTTCTTCCCTCGTTTTTGTTGTTCAATAAATCTCTTCCAACTGCTCTCCAACTGCCTCTGTCACTTTATGATCCTGAAATCTCCCTTCTGCTCCTGTATCTTTCTGCCTTCTTCGGCTATTACCTTCTGCTAGACCGTCAGACCCACTTGTCTCTCCAACATTCCCACCTTCCAATCCCTTCTGTCTCCTGCGTGGGGTGAGTCCCAACAGATAGAAGATTTTGTTTGGTTGCATTACTACAAGTTTTTTTCAAATGAACAGCTGGCAGATATCTTCTCCAAATCCCTTAGAGGCCCTCATATCAATTATTATTATAACAAACTTGGTGCATATGATTTATATGTTCAAATTTGAGGGGTAATGTTAGAATTAAGTGTATAGAGGCTGAACTGTATATTATTTAGTCTCACATTGCTTATTTTGCATGCTGTATAGTCTTTCTTAACAGAAATGCAGCATAAGCTATCTCTTTACACTTTCCAACATATTCACTATTTCTCTTTAGTCTCTTCAATTGGAAACAGGATACAATATATGAGTCTAATAACAACAGATTATGGACCAAAAATCTAAAGGAATACTTTTGAGGCAACCGACAAATATTACAATTGAATTTTTTTTTTTCCAAAAGAATATTGGGCTCTGTTAGCTGTTGAAGATTTCTTGTGTTAAAATCCCATCAGGCTTGATTTTATTTGTTAATTTATGGCTATGTTGAAATATATTTCTGAAAACCACAAGAAGATGAGCACAAGTACATATTTTGGAATTTGAGAGATTATCAATTTTCAATTTTTTGGAATGTTAATTATATTGTCAAATAGCAATGCTTTTGGTCGATTATAATTTGATTTGATGATCATCTGTCCAGTCTAGAAAAGATCGTCGCTGCACTACGTGCGGGAGCCGAATATGCAGGGTTACCTGTCAGCAATTGCGTCCTTATTGCTGGAAGCAAATCTGGAGTAGCTGGAGCTGAAGTAGTAGGCATGCCATGTGTTATTTTACGTAGTAGGTGAGTGCTTTCTTCCTGGACATTCAACCATGTAATAAATGTGTTTACTTTATGCTGGGCTCAATTTTTACAGTTCATGAATAGCAGACTACTGATTTTTTTCTTGAAATTTACACTCTTGAGTACATGTCCAACATGTGTATGAATACGTTACAATAACCAAAGAAAAATTATTTATTGGCTCAAACACATGCCAACAATGCTCATACTTGCACTGGCATGACTCAGAAATTGATGACCTAGAAGAAAAGAAAAAGGGAAAATAGGACAAGAGACTAGAAACTACATCTTGAAGAGATACTTAAAGTTCTTTTCTTATTATTATTATTATTATTATTATTATTTTTTCGTTGTGCATGAATGATTTACTCTATTATCTTTTTGTTTATTAGGTTTTTTTAGGCATCTTATTAGCATTGCTTATTTTTAACTGGATTCTGCAGTTTGACATCGAGAGCTGAGTTCCCTTCGGCAAATGCTATATTGGATGGGTTTGGGGGTGCAGATTTAACCATTTCTAGATTACGCAATCTATCCAAGAAGAAACAACCATGAAATTAACTCTGGCAAGTTTTTAGACGCAAGCTCGTTTTGTGTAGAGAAAATTTTTGTTTAGATAAATAGTGCTGTGATGATGCCTTAAGGTTATAAAATAGAGAACTTCAATCCCAGCAAATAAGCCGCTTTGTCTGTTTAGCTAGCAACACCATGTTCATTTGATGCACTGTCATCGTGAGCAAATTAAAAAAAAAACTCACTTTTTGTATACCTTGCCCCATCGATGCTGTATTGTACTGGCCATTTATGTGACCTATATGTGGATTCTTATCATATTTCCTTATAAACAGAGAACTTCAATCCCAGCAAATAAGTCGCTTTGTTTAGCTAGCAACACCATGTTCGTATGAATGCACTCTCCTAAATTCCATACCACCCATATCAGAGGATAACATAACTTTTGCTACTTTAACAATTGAATTCTGAGCTTATTTTGATGAAAATTGCCCCAAAAGAAATTAAATTTGCAAACAGCGATTCAATTTTGAAAGAGCGAATCTTATTCTCAATCATGCTGTGTGCTCACCAAGTCACTCTGATCGGAACTACACCACACATTATTGCTGTTTGACCGTTTGTCACATTACTTCTTCAAAAATAACGGAAAACATTTCTTAGAGAAAAATATTATGTTATTCTTCACTAATTACTGTCATGATCTTGCTCTGTTAGCTTGCATATTATTACTAAATTGACTGATACATTTGCTTGTTTGAAACTTTTATTTGCCTGCTTAGTTTCTGAATGTAATAACTTGTTAAAAGAAGCGACCAATAATCAATATAACGCACGAAGGACTCAAATTATCCTTTGTTGTTGCTTTGAACAAGATGCAGAATTTTGTTCGCTTCATTTTGGCAGCATCTGGAGAAGGTTTTTTTTTTTTAATTAATTTATTTTCTAGTTCTTTTCTCTTAACTATCATCAGTGGCAGAGCCACGTTATAACGAAGGTTGGCATATGCCCCCTTCACTTTTTTGAAATTGATATGATATAGTGTTGAATTATGATGTTATATCTTCATTTTAAAAATTTTTTTGGAATCCAGTGGATCCATATATGTATTACGTAATTTCTTTTTAATTATTTGATATTTTAATTTGAATTTACTTAATCCAACATGTATTATGTATCTAACTCCCAAAAAAAAAATTTTATAATAATTATGGTTTCTCTTTCTCTTCTTTTTTCATTTTATTTTTATTATTTTTATTTTTTCTTACATTTCTTCTTCATTTTTCCCTCACTTCCTTTCTCGTTCCTCTCATTTTCTTCTTTTTTCTTTCTTATTGGCTTTCATAATTATAACTTCTCAAATCTCCTAAATTTGTGGCTATGGTGGGTCAAAATTAAGGTCTTTGAGTATGAATATCTAAACTGTAATACCCACATCTCCTATTTTCAATTTGTATTTACTTGAAATAATATCTTTGTCAATTTTAAATGTAGAGACTCAATTAGGTCAATTTTATGTGAATACTAAGTTGCTAACTGATTAGAGTATTGATGGTGCTTCAATTTTATTATCTATCATTAATATAGAATTAAAGAAGTGAATTTGAATTTTCAATTTGTAGCATTATCTAAACAATATACTATATAAGTACAAGTATTTTTGAATTAGGATATGGACAAATTTTTTCAAAGGAAAAACTATTATAAGTGCAACAATCTTTATTTAGACAATAGGACTCTTTATCGTAATTGCAGTTTATATAGAAATTATGATTGCATACAACTATAATTAATTGTTTTGACTTCATTGGGTTATTAAAAATAAATTTGGAGCATTGGATCTTGATTGTAACTATAGTTGGCTTATATTTGTTGAACCCAGTTGCTTACGAGGTTGAATTTTTATGATTACAAACACTTGGTGAAAATTTTTCTTTGTAAATAATAGGTTTTAGGTAATTTCTTTTGAATATCTTATGTTAGGAACATTTGTAAGAAAAATTGAGCAGTTAGGATACATTCAAAAGCACTTATATATTATTTTATAAATCTTTGAATTGAAATAAATTAATTTTAAAAACTCTAAAAAAAATTTAGTTTATTGACAGTAGTCAACAATTGACTAGTCATATGACTAGTCAACTATCAATCTCTATCCCAATTGATGAATACTTTCAAAAAGGCTAATCAGCTAGTGAGCCTCTGTGGTGCCTTAGTCAATTACTAGCAGTGGCTTTAGTCAGTTAGGAGCTCTCTGTGAGTCCCAGTTGACTAGTATTCAACCATCACTCGATTGGCCATCCCAATACAAGCTCAATTAACTATCAGCCTCAGGACCATCCATTTGGGAACTCTGTGAGTAATTAATTGACTGACAACTAACAAGCAGTCGATTAATGAGGTCCAATTTTCAAATTTATCAGTATATTAACTTTAAATTTTTTATAATTGAGCGATGGAATCATTTATAATTGAAAAAATTTTTTAGACTATAATATCAGTATATTAACTTTAAATTTTACAAAGTATTCATTTATTTAAAAAAACACACAAAACACTTCTCTATAAAAATTGATTGACAATTTTTTTTGGGGACACATAAATGTTTTATTATATTTACTATACTTAAATTAATAATTTGAATGGGAAAAAGGTATTTATCCCTAAATTTTTTGATAAAATGATTTTTAGTTTTTTTATTCCAAAGTAATAAAATAATATGGAAAATTAATAATTTGAATGGATAAAAAGTATTTAGGAAATGATAATATAGAATGTTTAATAATTAAAAAGAGTAGGATGATAATGAGTAAAATGAAAAAATATATCTCACCCTTTTATTTGAAAGTTTAGAAAGATAATCATTTTTACAATATTAGCCTTTTAAATAAAATACTATTATAATAAGCTTTTAACTAAAAATAATATCATAACAATTATATCACTAAATCATTTCATTTTATTTTTGAATCCTCAATTTAGAGGAACAACCAAAATAAACTTTTTAATGATAAAAGATAATCTTAAAATCCTTCCTTTGCCATTTTATTCTGTCTAACAATAAACTTTCAAAATATACCTTCACGTTAACTTATTCCTTCTACTCTTTGCCACTCCCTCATGAGCCATCCGTTAAACCTATGTTTGGTGCAGTGGTGGGATGGGAGAGGGAAAAGGCAATGGAAAGCAAGAGATGTATGTTTGTCGTGCGGGAGTTAAAGGTCATGAGAGATAACTTTCCACGATTCAATAGGAGAGTTGATTCCTTCACATAAGTTATGGAAAGAGGATGCTTGCAAGGGATTGGGAGCCAGATTACCAAAATGCCCCAAAAACTTTATCATTCAAATTTGCCGTTCAGCCTCTGTTCGTTTTGCTCTAGCTGCCTTTCTCGTCGTCAATATAAGCCGTCAGTCTCCATCGTCGCCGATCGGCCACCAAAATCTGGTAATCGTCATCGTTTCTCAAAAACTCTTGACTTCAACGTCCTAGAACCATCCACAATCTTCTTTAGTGTCTTCTTCATCCACCGTCGTTGCCTCTAGTGTTGTCTTTCGTTCGATCTACTGTCGCTTCCGCTGTTGCCTCCACTAATGTTGTCTTCTGGCATTGCTATTTGAGCATCATGGAATCCCTGCAACTCTAACGAAGAAGATTATGATTTTTTTGTTGATATTTTTTTATTTTTATGAAATAGTATTTGGTCTTTATTGATCCCACACTGAAAAATGGATTCTATCATTTTTATTCGTTTCCTTCTCATCTCAAACATAATTTTAAACCATAAAATACTATTCTATCAAATTTATTTTCATTCTCGTTTCTTTCACGTACCAATCTGGGCTTAAGTTTTGATAATCTTATATCATCCTTATAATTAGATGAAATTGACAATTATTTTATATGTGCCATTTTTTTCTTCTATAATTTGATGCGGAACAGAAATTAATCAATTAAACGAGAAGCAAATGAGAGAGTGAAACAATAGCTTCGAAAAAAAATTTGATGATGAATGCTCGGTTGGTCATGAACCAATTTTTTTGGTTGGCCTGATCAGACCATGCCACAATTTTATATTCAAAATTATTGTCCTTCCACGATTGAGTAAGTGTGGCAAATTATGATGGATACTCAACACTCAGCTCTAAATTTGTGTGTAAATTTTTTCGTAAAATGAAATAAAATAAAGAAAAAGAAAGAGTGAGTAAATAGAAAAAAATGCATACTTTCTCTAATATATTATTATCTCTCTAGAACTTACAAATATACCATAGAAAAAATATTTAGAAGGTCCATTCTCCAAATTGTATTGTTGTAACATGACATGCTAACAAAATTATACAATCTCACATCAATAAATGATACATAATCAGAAAAATATTATAAAACGAAAAAGAAAACATGATTTTCTGGTATTTATTTTTCATAATTTATATAAACCACATGTCAAATTATCTTGCATCTACCAAATGTTGAGTTGGAAATTCTGCGTGAAGCGTGTATTGAAAGATTAGTGATTGAAGCACCGCAAATTGAAGGGAGACCACCGTGATATATTTAAAATTTTAAACTTTGGATGGATAATTTCTTTTTATTTATTGTCGACAAGTAACTCTCTGCCCTTTTTTTTTTTAATCCTCCAAATTCTTTTTTTTTTTTTGTGTATTCCAATTTTTTTCTTTTTTTCTTTTTTTGATTTCCCTCTTAATCATTCATTTGTCCAATATTATTTTGTTTTCTATATATAGGATGGGTCACGCTCTTCTAAGCTTTTAAATCTAAATAAGAAAAGTATTTTTGTTCACGACTTTCTTTTGACTAACTCGTTTAAGATATAATTACAACTTGAAGTTTGTTGTTGTGTTGATTTCTTATAGAAGGTTCATTTAGTGCGATTAAACTCTTCAAATTTAGTAAAACTACAATATTACCATGCAAAATTCCCCTCCTTATATGATAACTTTTTCCCCGAAGTTGGACTTTCAGTTCAAATAGCATCTCCGAAGAGCTGTTTACGTACACTACTCTTTTTTTCTTTTGCCTTTTCTTCCTTTAAATTATAATTCCTTTTTCATCCTTCTACTTTTTTTTCTTCTAATATTTTATGTTACAATGCATTTAACACAGAATAATTATAAGATAAAAGGCCATATGGATATCTTTACATTTTAGACTTCTAAAATCAAACTCCATTTCTGGGCTAAACTTTTTCTGTTGGGTCATATCTGTTTCTTCAAACCGATCTTATCAAACTGGCAGACTTATGGTCTCAAATGAGGCACATTCGTCAGGTAAACAAGAAAACTGATATGTTCTATTCACCCCGGCTATTTGACGACTCTAGAAAACTACTACTAAAACATCAACACTCAACTTCATGGAAGAATAACTTTTCAGAGCTTCGACCCGAAAGCCTCACTATGAGAACTACTGAGTAGCAAAGTAAAAACACAAGATTACATGATGACATTCCATAGTATATTCAGGCACAGATTGTAGTAATTGATGATTCACTAGCGAACCATAAAAAACTAAATACTAACTTTGGTTGCGACCAATGCTTGTCAAAACATTGTACCTGAAACAAATAAAACCTGAAGTACACCTACGACAAAAAAGCATTCTCAGGCAAAATGAAAAGATGAAAAGCTACTTCGGCCAATTTAAGATTGTCTAAATTTAAATCTTCAAACAATCAGCAAGGGTGGATTGATCAAACTAAGACAAGACGAATTAAGTTGGATCTAACAAGTACTACACTAGGAGATGTTGATTTGATCCAATCAAAATTGGACTAAATTATTACTAAAAGCAAATCAAAGACAGTGCGGTCGAGCTAAATGTAAAACACAACTATACCATAAAACACCCAGCAAGAAAGAAATTGTATTCATAAAGATTACAACTATCTGGAAGTACTGAGATCAGCAAGAGATGTAATCACAGAAATGCGGAAACTGGGTATCAAACCCGAATACCAAATCGAATATAAAATGAACCATGGAAATATAAACTGCAATAAAGGGTAGAAAATACCAGCAAATAAACCAGATTGTAGTTAACAAATAACAAAATATTCGAAGAACAAGCTCTAAGCCTCTAACATGTTTGATAAAAATTACACATTAAACGGCTTATAGTGTTAGGAAGGAGTATATTATTTTAACTACCCCAGAGAAAAGGACTAAATACGCAATGGCATACAGAAATCAAGTTCCTAAACATTGCTCAAAACAACCGATAGCGAACAGGGTATTGGATTTCAAACCGATTTAAAAATTCATAAAATGAAAACCTTAAACGTAAGTCAGAAAGCAATACCTAACACTGCATATAGATCACAAAAATAAATAAATTGCAAGATTTCCAATTAAAACTACGAATTAAAGTAAAATTTTAAACCAGACACATCTCAACTGAAAGCCAAACAACCACCAAAAAACAAAGGCGCCATTTACTCAAAATCCCTCTTTAACAGGTAGATAATAAGCATTGACTATGAAAGCCCAATTACATTCGAAAAACCAAAGACAGAAATAACTAACAATGACATATTATCAAAGCAATGAACGCCAAAATTTCTTCGTTGAGACTTGAAACCAACCAGTATAGGCTCTTGTAACAACATTAAGCTCCATAATCACACTAATCTCCCTTCTTTCTGAAAGAGCAGCCCTCCGTTAACCTAGCTCGGCCACCAGTAGGCTGGCATAATACCGTTTGGCAATTCCCACAAACTACAACGGTTTGGGAGTGACTGAATACAGTGGTTCTGCAGGTATACATTTCATTGCTTTAAGAATTGAACATTTAAATCAAGCAGCTCTCTAGCAGTAAAATAACAAATAAACAATTTGGTCATAAGAAAATACACCTAATTTCTTTAATTGAGTTAGTGCCTCAAAGTTTAGAACTTAATATATGTAAATTTACAATTTCCACCAACTCGAAAGACTAAGGTATAACGAGGTACAAATTCATCGCTCGTAAGGAATAAATTCCCAGAGTAATGAGCAAGGTATATAATTAACATTGATCAAATGATATATTTACCACTTAAAATAACTACCAGACCGATACGTTAAACATAGGAAAATCTTCACAAAAGGGACAGAGCAAGTTGAATGACTTACATATTGAAGCAACCTTGACATTTAACGTCCTACAAGAGTTATCAAAGCATAAAACCAGATTAGAAAACCTCAGGAAAGGAAAAAGACTATATATCTTCACAAAGTGAAAACAACGACGAACAAAGAAAGACGGAAGAAATTGTTACCATGAAGAATGAATTGGGAGATTGCACGAGACGCTTGAGTTTGTGCTTCCTCTTCTCGATCTCGGCCGGAGGATTAAGCAAATCTATGTCGTTTTGAAGAACCTGAACGCGCCAAAAACAATATTTAAACGATCAAAAATGGACCAGAGACGTAATGAAAGAGGAAATTTCTTCCAGAGAACATAGAACTAGAAGAAGAAAATTGAAATAAAAAAGGAAAACGAAGCCGCAGCAATGAGTCACACACCATTCTGATCTGTAAAGCGAAGATCGCAAGCCCTTGAAACTCTGAAGAGATTGCGTGTGAGCTACAGATGAATTGTGTGGCGCCTGCTAGAAGTAGAATGTCAGAAAAGTGAACACTGAGATATATATAAAGGGGAAGATGAAGAACGAAGACCGTTGGATTTTGGAAGTAATTAGATCTTGTCCTTACATCTAATCCTCGTCAAGGAGAGCCGAAGTCCTAGGGCAACACTGGGACGTAAGGATACATTTACTTTTCTGCCCCCCTCAAAAAAGAACAATTTTTTTTTTCTTATCATTGTTATTTACGACGAATTACGATAAGATGATATGAAATTTAATAGAAATAATTACAATGAAAAGTTTTAAAAGATGATATAAAAGTAAAAAATGTAATTTAAAGTCAAAGGTTCTCATTTTTTTATTAAATTTAAATACAACTTTTTATATATTTGTTATTATATTTTTCAATTAATATATAATTATTTATAATAACTAAACATGTGTCTTGATAAAAATTAATTAAATAAACACATACAAACTTTTCTTATATAATTTATCCCTAACAATGACCATTTATGTAATTTCAATATTACTACGTTGATTATATTCTAAATGTTTGTCAATCAATTTTGATTTAATAATATTAGAATTAATGTCAATCATAAAATTAATTTATTATTTTGGGCATAAAGAGATATTTCATAACCACCAAAACCGGCATAAGTAAAAAGAAAGAAAACAACAAAGAAAAAAAGGAAAAAGAAGAACTAAACACCAAACAAAACATAAAGCATTATTATCCCATCATCCAACACTAATATCTCCTCCATTGCACTAGGTCCAACCATAACCTGCCATGCCACCTTCTTGCAATGAAGAAAAAAGCTCTTCACAACCCGTCTCAACAAATACTTCGATCGGTGGAGTTGGCCATTAAAAAGGCCTTTCTCAAAGCAAATGCTTCTGTCATAAAGATTGAATTTGCATATACAAGCATCTCAAATTCATTTGTCATCCTATATTTTGACAGACTCTCCATCACTAATATGCTAACATACTTCATTCTTTATTATGTCTCTTTCCTCCAACAAGTTAGAACAAGTCAAAGGAGCTTTATGTCATTTATTTGCAATGAGAAATTTACAACTAGGAAATAAATTCTCTTGAGAACCTTTGTCATATAATTTTAGGATTTTGTATTAGCCTCTAGGTAGTTTTAGCAAGAAGAGCAAGGTTAGAGTTAGTGAAATTTTTGAAGCCCAAGCCACCTTCCTTTTCTGACTTTGTTAAGGTACTGCAAGACTACTTTATATTAAGGATAAAATGACTCAAAAAATTAGCTTAGATTGGGCTAATTAATAGTTGTAACGAGAATAAAATGAGTTATCAATTTATTACTCAACTTGTACCACTATGTTTCAGTTTTAATTTATGATAATTTCGCTTATTAAAAAAATACTCTTAAACCCAGCAGTTATTCTATTCCAAATTCTAATTCTCCCTAAAAGTTGAACCTACTTAAAAGTTTTCTTAAAATGCATTAAGATCAAGAATTAAATTATCCAACACAATTATTTCCAAAAGTTGAACCCAGTCATTCTCTTAGACAACATTAGCCTTCCTTAAGAGTCAATCAATTAAGCAAAACTAATTCTAAGGTGCCTTAATTAATATGGCATGAGATTATGAAGAATTTCAACAATGTAAATTGTTCAATTCAATTGCAATTGTTTCAATTATTAAAAAGTTTCAAAAGCTTCAATTAAGACAAAATATACATTCATTAGTTAAAAAATCAAAAGGGTGTTAAACTGCAATCTCAATTAACATATGTAAATACAAACAAAATAATTATTAACTCAATCATTTTCAATTATCCAACAAAACAAATAATTGAAAGTGTAATCCTAGATTACAATAACAAATCAAAATTAAAAATTTTAAATAGTTTAAGGGAAGAAAAGGAAGAAGTCTTTCATAAAAGAATCATGAAGATTTGTCGAAGAATTAATAAGCAAGATTTAAAGAGACCAACTATTAGTTTTTCTTTTAAAAAAAACACCACAAAAGAGTAAAAAAAATGAGATTTCCGTTCCAAAACCATAGTTCATCATAGTTCTCTTCATGCCCTTAACCCTCTTTTCATATATAGTTTAACCTAAAAATCAAAATAGGTCGCAAATATCCTTAAAAAGCATAGTTCCGCAACTATGTGTTTTGGCCGGCTCCTGAGCACCACGTTTTGAGTGCCTTTGTAACTAGATTCTAATCTAATGCACATATTTTTAGATGTTGGACATCTAGGCACCTAGAAAGAGCTACATTGTAAGAACTTCCAATTTTTGCTCTCTCATCTTTGGAATTCCTAGACGCTCCGATGATCATTCCAATCCACCAAGATGTTTGTAAAACCTTTTAAAGGAACCTTAAACCTCCTTCTTTCATGTCCTCAATTCTCAATTCTCTTCCATAAATGCAATTATGGTAAAAACAAAGCAAAATTAGTTGAGTTTCATCTAAAAAACCAACCAAACATTTTAAATCATAAAATATATGAAATAAAGGAGTTTTCAATATATTAAAATAATTTATTCAAAATACATGATAAACCCTTAGTATAACAATATAAAAATGTAATATAATTGAGGACTTATCATTGTATTAGAACTTAGATATGATTTTGTCATATCTTCACAAGACTTATTCAAAAAACTTGAAACAAAACATTACATGAATTAGTGTGGAATTTGTAATGGCCTTGACAAGTACTTTTCTTCCTCCATAAGATAGTAACTTATGTTTCCATCCTTGTATCTTTTGAAGAATTTTATCTTTCATAAATGCTAAAGCCTCCACCTTGCATCAACCCCACAAAATAGGTAACCCAAGATACTTTCTAGGATCATATGTTCCTCTTATACCCAAAACTCCACTAACCACGTCCATAACTTGTTCAAGAGTATTTCAATAATAGAACATGCAAGACTTGTCTATGTTTGTTAGCTACCCTCAAAGCTTGACAATTTCCAGAATCTTACCTAACATATGGCGTTCATGAAGAATATCACTTCATTTGCAAAGAAGTGATGAGACAGTATTAGACAACTTCTAGCCAATTTCACACCCTTCAAATTCTCATTATCAACATGATGATTAACTACAGCAGAGGGAACATCACAAACAACAATTATAAACAAGTGTGGGGAGATTAGGTCTCATTGTTTAATACCTATCCTTGACACCAAAAAAGCCACCTTATTGCCAGAAAGTTGTAAGTTGAATTTGACGGTAGAAACATGCCCCGTCCTCTTAACCCATTGATAGCAGAAGCCAATCTTAAGAAGCACTCCCTTAAAAAAAATCTCATTTAAAATCATATGCCTTGTTCATGCTAACTAACTCATATTTTTCCTCATTTTCCTTATTGTTCAAGTGATGAAACACTTCATGTACTATGAGAACAAAATCTTGAATCAACCTTCTCGACACAACAACTCTTTGATTCAAGTAAATCCGCTTAGAAAGGACCTTTTCATCATATTAGAAATAATCTTTGATGTCACCTTATAAGACAAATTACAAATAGTAATATGTTTTAATTGTTCTATAGTCACAGGTTTGTCAATTTTAGGTATCAACACTATAGTTATGTACAATTCTTCAAGAGGAATCCCATTTTCAACATAGCTTTTTACCAAATTAAACAATTCATCTACAAATTCCTTATATGCATGTTGGGAAAACATATTTGAAAAAACCATTGGACCCTGGTGATTTCAGAACTCTAAACTAAAAGACAACATCCTTGACTTCCACCTTAGTTACATGTTTAAGAATCACAACATTATCATTATTTGTCGTGACTTTCTTAACGTAATCAAGAGCCGAGTTGAAGATGAGAAAGGTCATACTAGAATTTACAAAACAAATTCTACAATTTCTTCTTCACCTTTTAATCGGCAGCTATCATCATTCCTCGGCCTTAGAATCTTGTTTTGTTGTCTTCTTTGATGGTGCAAGAAGGGAAAAACTTGATATTCTTATCACCATTCTTAAACCAATTGATTCTTGATGACTAGTACGGGTACATTTTGTTATACAAAACTAGCATTCAAGATAGGATGAATTGAATGTTAAAGAAAAATTTTTAAAAACAAATGTTTTTAAAGAGTTTTTCAAAACTAGACCAAGTAAGAAATAAAGATGAATACTCAGAATCTTTAATGTAAAAAATAAATAAAGCAAGGGTGAAAAGACTACATAAATATTTATTTAATTCAATTTAGTCTCAAGCCTACATTCAATCTTTTAGTAATTTCTTAAATTTTAATACTAATTAATAAGTTTTCAATAAACACTTATCAACTTAGTCTCAAACTGACGTCCAATTCTTAAATAACCTCTTAAATTTTAACACTAATTAACAAGTTTTCAATAAACACTTATCAGCCACTTATACAAACTAATTCATAAGAGTTATTGAAACCAAGGGTCACGCATAGTTGGATAGAATTTTGGACGGAGATTCCATAGGCAAGTCAACAACATAAGTTCTACATAGGAAGAAAGAGTATGAAAGTGAAAATAAAAATGATAAAAAAAATAAAAATGTATGTTTAATATGTTAAAAAATAATAATAGATAAGAAAAGAAGAATTAAAAAACTAAATTACCCTTAAATTCAAAAAAATGTTATTATTATATTTTCGTTATTTTCCTCTCATTCCAATGAAATTAATTTCATTCCATCCACCGATGTTTTTATCAAAATAATAAAATTTTCATTCCTATAGAAGCCATGCTCCATGATACTAAATAACAAATTTTTTGCTTCCTTCTCTTTCCATTTCCATCACAACCCATTTCATGTACCAAACCCGTAGTATAATTAGACTAAGGGGACCAGGTTTAACATACTACTAAAAGTCAAGTTTCATTTCAACCTTTTCTTTTAAATAATCATCACTATCCCTCGATAATAAAGAATTTTTGAATAATGGTAGCTTGGTCCAAACTCCAAATGTGTAATATTAGTAGTTCCTCATGAGTAATAGTATCAAGTACCGACCGAGCAGTCGTGGTAGTTACTGAACCTCAAATTCAAGCTGATCAATAACATTTTCAAACATCACATTGATATTTAGACACTACTATACATACTGGTGACATTAAACTCGCACGCTATTTTCTTAAGACAGTAAATGTAGCCAACTGAATCATTGTTACTATATCGTAGATCAGAATTTTCCGAAGTTAAATCTCAATTCCAGGCTGTAACATTTAAGGGTTAAACTCTCACTTGTACTGTTTCATCACATGCTTATCTTTTGACCACGTTCACGATCAATGGAAGCTGAGAGAATTCCAAGGTCTCGATTTAAGACTGTCAATGCAGATTCACATTCAGATATTATTCTTGTAACAGAAGAAGGCTCTCCGGTTGTCTCAGAAGATCCAACAGCAAGCGCTGCATGTGAGTCTCTAAGATTCCTCAGGTTACCCAGAAACTGTCAAGAACACAAGTAAAGACAAACATAAGGGACACTAAATTTTGATGAGAATAATCTTGAAGACAAAGCTTCCTTCAATGGCTCAGATTCTTTTGCTTCACATCACACAGCACCAGCAGAAGAAATGAGCAGGTTTGTTGGAAACCTTCAGTAATTTTCCTTTATTGGCTCACAAAAAATAAGTACTCTGGATATCAAAATTCTTTGATGACATGCCAGATATAGTTCTGGGTTCGGGGCCAGGGGACAAGCAGAATCTATTGCCAGTGTATTGGCTAGAGTCTCCAACACCGTCCATCTATGTTCACTGTTTAGCCATATTGAAACCATAGCCAAAAATGCAACTTCTTTTATTTCTATTTTCTAAAAAAAAGTATGGGAGTTCTGAGATATGTATAGACATGTATCAAATCCAAAATTGTGGTGTTGAATAGCTTAGGGCACATATACTTCGCCCTTTTTGAAGTATGCATACTTCATAGATGATCATTTACTCACAACATTCAAGGGATGGAGGAAGAAAGCATATATACAACTGAGTGAATTCACCGAGTAGAAAAAATGCAAGGTTGAAGAAAAACAAACAGTAATAAATGCTCAAAACTCAAGTAAGACGATGTAATCCAACATGTATACAAATAAATTCTTAGTAATGAAAACTTAATGGATCAAAGGGCACATGATAATTGTTAAATGGCTATACATATAACTAACCATATGATACAGGATTTTGTCAAGCATCAGCTTTTGGTTCTAATTGTTTAAACAACATTTTAGGATTTATAAGAACGCATTTATTAGACCAAACATATGAAGCTAGTGATTACCTTCAAAAGCATTTTATAGGCCTCCAGTAAACGATTGGCAGCTGGTCCAAACCCATGTAGTTGGGGTACCTCCATCATGTGTGTCCATGGACGAATTTCCTAAATCAAGACACGAATATTAAATTAGTTTAATCAGATGTGCAAATTTGATGTGTCTATAACTGCAATTATAAAACAAGCATGAATACACAAGTTTTGGATGTTTTTACAGCAAAAGATAATTAAGTGGTCAAGCTAACAATGAAAATGAGTATTGCTACAAGAATTTGATTGAGAAACAGCAATGTCATGGTGGAGGCACACAAAGATTAGAGCTACAATTTGACCAACAATAACCTACTGGTTAAGGTTGAGAATAAGACATGTAAGACACCCCTCCCATATTTGTATGACTTGATACTGTCATCTCAATATATTAAAGGGTTTACAATTTTGAAACATACAAAAGATCGAGCTAGTACTGAAACTGAGCAAGCATTGTTTGTTAAATCATTCCACTGTGTCATATAAAAAAAATTTTACACCTTCAAATCACTTTCTAAGGATTCCTTCAGTACTTTTTTATGGTATTCTAGATCATGTATCTACACATCATTCATGGGGTACAAGTAAACACAAATTTTTATGTCGTTTAAAATAAAATGTTCCACTAAATAAAACATTCAACTAAGTAAAACCACAATTTGGTAGGTCTCAGATTAAAAAAATTATAGTTAATAAACTTATAAACATCTTACCTCTATGGATCACTGTTATTAAACAAACTATACTTGCTTTTAAATTCATCCTTTATCTCCTACGGCTTTTCCATATCTATTGTCTCCAATAGAGAAGGGGTTTTTGTTTGCCAATTTTGGAGTGATTTTTTTAGATTGAGCAATGCCCAACATCCCCTGACAAATAGGCAGACAAAGGTCATTAATCATTGCCTAGAAACTTATTTGAGGTTCTCCATAGCCAACAAATCAGAGCAATAACCTAGCTGTGCTGCTTGGGCTGAATGTTGGTTTCACACTACATTTCATGGGGCTGCCAGAAAGACAAGATCAAGCCATATACGGACAAGTTCCTCCTACATTCCTTAGGATGGCTAATAGAATCTCATCCAAAGAAGTAAACCAGCAGTTGAGGTAAAGAAATGTGCAGCATTTGAAGGAGAATTTGCAATAAGCACAGGAGATAATGAGGGTTTACAATGATTCTAAGAGGAGAGAAGTTGAATTTTGCCCAGGAGATTTGGTTTTTCCCAAACTCCAGCGCCATAAATCCAGATACTTTGAAAAGCAAATCCATTACAAGTTTAACCAACATGACCGTGCTATATCCCCGTTCACAGCCAGGCTATCCCATGTTTGACAAGTTTTGACCATATTGATATCATGTCCTTATTGATTCTATGAACGAGCTATTTTGGTCAAGATTGGACAATTTTTAGGCTGAATAGAAGCATATAATCTCCCAAGTGATGATGGTTCAGTTCATTGCCATGAATGTTTCTCCAAATACAATGCACCATAAGGAAGTATATGACTGAGTTTCAAAGAAATCAGATAAAAATGTCTGTATAAGAAATAAGAGAAGGGCTGGTCAAACCTTGGTGTAAATCATATTGAATGTTCTAGCAGTTTCCAGGAAAGATTCCAAATGTGCCCGCAGTTGGGCTTCCACTTCAGTATACTCCTCATCTGGATTGTAAGCATGCTGTACACAGGATAAAATATAAATCATATCAAAATAAGCAAATTGAAATTACAATCAGAAAATATTGACACTAAAGGAGAAAATATCAACACTAAGTGGGAATTGGGAAATAAGGGTTTAAAAAAAATCTCAAATGGAGATAAATAATAAATGCATAAACTAAGCAACACAGATTACAGCAACATATGATGCTCCTAGTTGGTTTGGCATAGATGGTTGATGAGCTCACGTACAGGGAATATTCTGCTGTCATGGTGTAGACGTCAATCATAGAGGTAACACTAACAACCAAATAAAATACTTCCCAATAACAGGGAGTAATTCTTCTATTCCTTCAAAGTTTCCAATTTCTACAGTTGTTCCTTTTTTTTTCGGTTACCTTTATCTGATAATCCTATTGTTCCTAGCAATGTGATAGCAGGTGGTCAGAGCAAGGGTGGGAATTGCGTGGCCACTTGCCACTTCCACATACATAAAATATACGCTCCATTATGGAGAATGCTTGAAAATGCATTAATTTAGAGGAAAATGCTACACCAAAAAATGCCTCAATGAGAGGGACAGCTAAGAGCCACAAACGCTTCTTCAGTCAATGGGTAACAACTTGGTGTCTCTAGATGGGTGCAACTATCAATAGTAGAGTCCCCTAAGACTTAAGTGCATTGGAAGAATCAATTTGAAGAATGACTGACAAAATCTTGCTGCATCAGTAAATTATGATGTAGCTAAGGGTAGGCAGGTGAACAAGTTGTGCTAATGGACATTTTTAGTTGGAATGTTCAAGGTTTGAATAATCAATGAAAGAGGGGAAGGTCAAGCAAGTTATTTCCACGGTTCAACATAACGTAGCAAAGGTGATGGGCAGACTATAAGAAGTGTTTCTCATCAACATGGACTTCCAAAAAAATGGAGTTGATATAAAATACTCCAGTAGCTAATATGATTGAACCTTATTATGGGAGCTTTTTAGTCTCAGTGTTGCTTCATTTGAAAGAAACAGGAAAATGGTGGTTTATACTATTTGTGGTCCTACTCATCCTAAATTGCAGTCCTTTTTTCTTTTGGAAGTATTGAGCTTTTTATGTGGTTTTTAAGCAACTTGATGTGCAGATGGTGATTTTAATACTAGGAGATTTCCTAATGACAACATAGGTGGTACTTAGGTCACTTCTACTATAGGGAATTTTGATGCTTTAATATGAAACTGTCAGCTTGAGATCTTTCTCCTGCCAAAGTTCAGTCACTATAGGGTATACTGCTTTCTCACAGTTATATAGGGGACTTTTTCTACAAGTGCATGGAATTAAACATTTCCAAATCTGGAGCAAGGGGTATTGTCCCCTCTAGTTTCTGACCATTTCCCCTTTGTATTGGAATCTTGTATGGTAAAATGGGATTCAACAACTTTCTGTTTTAGAATATGAGGTCGATGCACCACGCTTTTTGAGCTTTTGTGAAAGTGTGTCAGGGCCAGGAATTTGAGGATGGAGAGGTGGGAAGGTTAGAAATTTATGAAGAAGTGGTTAAAAAGAACCTAAAGTTTGGAATCAAGATGATATATGGGACACAAATTAAAAAAGAAATGATAAGAGTGTCAGAGTCTCGACAAAAATTTCAGGTGGAAGGAGGGTTAACAGAGGACTAGAAGTATAAGAAATCAGATTTGAGAAATGATTTACAGAAAATTTTAATTAGGAAGGTATTAGCCAGCAAGAAAATATAGGATACAGCAAGTTATGGAAGGGGATAAAAATTCCAAACTTTTTCATAGAGTAACTACAGATAGGAGGAGAATAAGTTTGATCAAGCAGCTAAAGCATGAAGACAAGAGACCAGTGATGGGCAATGAGGTTATAGCTAATTAAATTACTTAGTTCTATTCTGATATTTACAAGTGCTTATATGGAAGGGGGATCACCATCCAACTTTGAACTTATTAACAAATATTTAAAATTTAAAATAGTCTTGCAGGTTAAGGAAATATTTTCTTGTAGAGCACATACAGTATTGAACATATGTTTCATTGTGTGGTTTAAAATATGAGTATAAATAGACATTGAGATGCCTATTAGGTCAGCGTTACAAACACTGCCATTGAGTTTTCAATAATATATTAAGTCTTCCATCCTTTTATCCAAATGTTTTTTCTCCCTATGTTCTCAACAAATTTAAGGGACAAGCTTAAGAGTCAAAGGATCCTTCATATATTCCATTTATCTTGTTAAATAGCTATGGTCTTTTCCTCTAAAGACTACTTCATGATGGCATCAAGTTATCTGGACTCCAAAGTAAATATGGTTTGGATCATAATGGGTGGGACGGATGCCAACACAGTGATTACCCCTACTCATGTTAGCCCTTAATTTATTTCTCAGGGTTATGATTCTAATAATCTTTGGTTTCTTTGAGGGTTGGCAATGGTAGTCAAACCAGGTTTAAAGAGGATAAGGGGCCAAGTAAGTTTCTATACTTCAATAGCCCTTCCCAAGTCTTTATCTCCTCTCCTCTCAGTATAATGTTCCAATACAAAGCCTTTGCTCAATTACGGGAATATGCTTACTTGGGATTTTCATAACCTTGCTAGGGATGTAAATAAAGTAGAATCCTTTTGCTTCTTCTTGAACGTAAATGTCTTTACCCAACCAACGATGGGAGTGTTTGGACCCTATATGCTTCAAGTGTCTATACTTGCAAATCTATTTTCACTTCCTCACTTGACATGCCTACTAGAGCAGTTTTCCTTCTTGAGACGCCTATTTGAATATCTGAGACTCCTTTGAGGATCAATCTATTTATTTGGACACCAATACACAATACAATCAACACTAATGACATGTTGCAGAATTGTAGACCACACAAAGCTTTGTCTCCTAATATTTGTGAAATGTGTATGGATACTGAAGAAATTGCAATTTACTTTTACACAGGAAAGCAGCCACTTCATTGTGGAATAGATTGTTTGGGGTCTTCAGTGAGAATTGGGCACTCCTGCAAGATTTGGAGCAATTACTCCTTATCTGGTTTCAAGGTTTGGATGGGCAAAGGAGGGCAGAACTTAAGGGAAATGTTCAGTTTATGCTGGGATGTGGAATATTTGGTTAGAGCAAGATGCTCATATTTTGAGGAATCTTTCCATCTTTCAATGCATCATTGGCAAGGATAATGTCTGTGGCTTCTATTAGGTGTTCAGCTCAGGGTCTCTTTTAAGGATGTATCTCTCTTAAATATGTGAAGAGATTGCACAACTTTGCTGCATGATTAAGTTTCTTTTGATGTCTTGTTCTACTTTTGGTCGTTTATCTCAGGAGGATATCTATCCTCCTCTTTTGTATTTTTCTTCCTTCTAAATATAATTTTTTCTTTTCTTAAAAAGAATGACTATTGGAAAACAAGAAGGGGACTAATGAGTTTAGTAAACCTTTGATGCCAAATCATCGACTTTCTGTTGAAGATTCAACAGTATCTTTGATTGTTCAGAAAGCTTTAACTCCAGTTCGGAAACATCTGGCCTGCAAATGAGCTTCGATTAAAGAAACAGAATTGTTACTACATCTCATAAGATAGAATGTTATATTATATGTATGAAATAAATCCTCTTTATCTATTCAATTATGAATCAATTCATATCATAATGAATGAGTAAAATTCAATAGTTGATGCCAAAAGTGCAAGCAGGACTTTGTTTTTCCCATAAATAAAACAAGGAAACAAAATAAATCCCTATAAATGACAACATCATTCTCAATTGTTTTAGACATTTGATGCTTAAGTTTGTGAGTTGAAGTTCACATGTGTCTATATTAATTACAAGGCGACAACTAATTTATAAAAGGAAGCAAGTGCATGTTTCTATAAGTTTGATGTTATAATTTCACTTATGGTTGGTCTTATGGAGTTTCAATAGGATAATCTCTATGCCGAATGTTTATATTAATGCCAATTAAGCTAAAAAAAAGCCTTTCTTCATGGAACATGAGTCAACAAATCACAATTAATAAAAGTACTTAGAATCATTTAAGTACGAGACTATCAGCCCTATATGGAGATCCATTTTTTTTATGCTTTTTGGATATCAGAGAGTACAATTTCAACAGTGTGAAAGTAAAAGGAAAGAGGAAAAAAGAATCTGTGATTAGCTTGAAGTAGCCTCCCAGTATCAGAAAAAATGTTATAATATATTATCAAGATGATGGCATCTTACAAGGGTCTTATGACTCTTAGGCTTATTCGTTCAGATTTGTTGAGAAAATAGGGCCAGCAAAAGTTAGGGAGAAATGCAAGAGACCAAACCAAAATATATCAATTGAAAAACTGATGACATAGTGTATAAAACTGACTCTAAACCAGGCACAAAGAAGAAACACAACTCAATTCAATCATTTCACAAGTCTCTTCCCTTGCCTTCCCCTTATTTATAACCATAAGGATATTGAAAATGATTACAATAGACAGTTATATCCTTTACTACCTAACCTACTTTGTAAAAGATCCTAACTAAGTATTTTTCAACTAACTTCTCTTAACTAACATTTTGATTAACCAATTACTAATCCACTTATCCCATGTAACCAAACCTCTATACTAACAATATAACTACACAAAGACAATTATAACCTTTTGTTTGCGTGTACCATTAGTTCCTTCTTTTACAAGACTTTCCTCAGATCTTAATACCTCTTAAAGAAGGTAACTCTTTTCTTAGACTACAAGGCTTTACTCATTTCTTAACACCTCTAAACAAAAATCAACAAAATAAAGCATGTTTGCTTTCATTTACTACTGCAAGATATCAACAAATTGTTTCAGCAGCACCTGTAACATTAAAGCATTCAAGCTATAAGCTTTAAACAAATAAAATATGTAAAGAACATGAGATGATATTGTACACATTTTGTCTGTTTATGATTGGTATAAAAAGGATGTTACCACTACCATTGAACATAAGCTAATTCTAAGAACACCAAAACATAAGTTTGCAATGACCATCATTAATTTATGTTTTTACACAATGAATATGCATCTAGCACATAAAACTAACATATTTTATGGTCTGTAATTGCGACAAGAATCCATGCACCATAAATCATACCAATCTAGTTCGCAGACTAGGAAGGAGGATTTACTACTGTGCTACACATTTTAGACACCACATCAAACGTTTGAAACAACATAAACTAAACATATAAATATAGTTGGCCAGTAAGATAGAATCACATACTCATCATTACTTTGCCATAAAGACATATTACAATGGTATAAACACATAATGGGGAGGCAAAAAGTTTTAAAACAATATGAAGGAACATAAGGATATAAGAAATTTTTACAATGGATAAATGGCTTGAATCTGAACATCTGCAGGAAACAATTTGCATTCTTCAGAGAAAATTTGAGCTTGCTTTTCTGCAATGCAATCTATCAATTGTATGTCCTTTGCTACCTGCTCGTCCACACTACAAAAATCATAATGCAAACAATTTTTATATCAGTTCCATATGGTAAAATAATAGAAAAAGCATATAGTAGCAAGTAGTAACTATAAGAGATAAGACAGTCGACAACCTCCATTCTGCAGTATCAGCATAAATGCTTGCCTCCACTAGATCTACAATAAGCCGAAGCATTTCAGTTCGGTCTTCATAGCTTCCACGTCCCTGTTACACATTTGCCAGCTTACAGGATAAGTCATAACGCCCAAATACATAATTGCATAATGAATAACACTTGAAAATGGAATTGAATATGTTCATATTTCATACCATAAAAAAAGGCATACCAATCCAAAACCCTCTTAAAGCAACCAAAAGAAAAGAATTCAAAAACTTGTCCGCAAAACTTGTATAAGGCAGCTACGCATAAAGTAAATCAATAATGCAGGAAAACAAAATGACTAACTTGAATGGCTTCCGTATCTATAGTCGTTGTAATGCCCAGGAACTTAGCAATCTCAGCCAAATACTGAATGCGAGCAGTTTCGTCGTCACGAACCATAACATCCCCTTGTAAGTTTTGCTGAGAAAAAGGTGATTTATCACCCAATAGCCGGAAGAAGAGCCACTCCAAAAGGGCATAGCGCTCCATCCCCGCAAAAAGGAGGGACTGAGCAGGGGCATTAGCTCTTGGATAATTCAGCATCGCCAATTTCTTCTGTATCTCTTCCATTTGCCTCGCAGCCATGTTCCCTCTCAATTCCTCAAATTTCTGTTTAAATTTACTTCCACTACTACACTACTTTTTGGTGATTACCACTCCAGAGAGAGAAAAAAGGGGAATTACCTTTACAATTCACAGTCAAAGAGTTGGGAGATGGTAAGGATCGGGATTCTCTAAATTATTCCGAGAAATCAGTTTCTCTCAATCTCGATCGTTTAATTCGGTGTAAATTCTTCCCTCGATCTCTGCAGTATAGTGCATTGGATTTGGAGCTACAGGCACTTCTGAATGTCCCAATGGCAGGAGATCACCAGAGCCACAGACACTACCAAAGCAGCGACCTTGCTGGCTGACGCAGAAATGAACGCAAACCGGGTAATAGACACAGTACAGGCAGTGGGTCGAGGATTCTGGCTCAGACGCACATCGATTCGGATGGAGATCACCCCCTGTATCACCAGTAGACCCCTCTACACCGTTGGATCCATCTATCGGTTAGTCTACTACCACGTCATCTCGTGCAAAAGTTGTTTGTTTTCAAACCTGCAGCGCAAAACGACAGCGTTTCGTTATAACCTTATATCATATGCAACGCGATGATCAGTTTCTTATTTCCTTCAGAACACGGCATTTCTCTACCCCTGTTTTTTGGCGCCAAAGTCTCAGCCATTTTCGAGCCCTTGGTTGCAGGAAGAAGACGAGCTTTCGAAGATAACTAATGTATTGAACTTTCATTATCCAAAAGAAATAACAGGACAAACAATTATAAATAAATTCCTCTTGGTTCAGTCTCAATTTCAGTACAATTTTAAGATAACAAAAAGCATCACATTATAGCAGAACACCCATTATTCTAGACTACATGATCAACTAAATCATGAATTACGAAAATGATGAATTGAAGAAGAAAAGAAAATACACTTTCGTTGGCAATACAGTTCAAATTCTTAGTGAGAGGAAAAGACGAAGAGAGGTAGAGAGCAAGAGAGGAATACGGTTGGAGAGGAGAAGAGAGGAAGAGATGACGCCGGAAGGAGCTTTCAGGAGAGAAAAACCTGCCGGAGCTGCTGCTTTCAGAGACGAGATCAATAGAGGAAGATGGGAAGAAACCTAGACACCGTCCAGCGACATCGTTTTGGGCACTGCTGGTTTGGAAAAAAAAAAAAAAAGCAACTTACGTACCGGATGACGTGGCAAGAGACTGACCAAGAGATAAATCCAACCGCATAGAATGACTTACAGGAGATTCTCCACTCGTATTATCGGAGTTGCGTGTTCTGAGAGAGCAAAGAGACGACCGATAGTGGCGAAGGAAGTTGGACCATCTACGGATATTCTATTGAATTTACAGTAAAATGTGAATAATTAAATTTTAATTTAATAACTCATATTTAATTTATTTATTTAAAATAAAAAATTATATATAAATTATTAAATTTTGATACAATGATTTACATTTTATAGTAAATTTTGTGGACTTGGCAAAGACTCTAATTTTAGTTTATACAATTTAATTTTGTAATAATTTTTATTTAAAAAATTAGGCATACTTTAATGTTATAGTAGTTTCTTATTTATACAATTTAATAATAAACCTATCTATAAAATAATATATTAAAAGACAATTATATATGTTAACAAAATAAGAGTTGACATCAGATTATGTAAAAAAAATAAATTTAATAGCATTAACTTAATTACAAGAAGAAAAATACATTACTTTTTAAGTCGAACTGTTTCTTCTGAGTTTGATACAAATATTATTAGTGTCCGCTGCTTTAATTTTTAATATTTTTTTATGTTAGTATTGAATGACAACTTTTTCAAATGAAAACCTTGTGGCCACTCATTTACACTTTGCTTTACACATAGATATAAGCACTGCATTCTAAACCATATAGGAAAAATAAATGGGAGAGTTTGACCCCCAAAAAAAAGGGGAAAATTATACTTTTTTCTCCACACATTAAGTTATTTATAATTTACTCTTTATAGTTTTAAAATTTGCAATTAAATCCTTATAGTTTACAAATATTATAATTTAGTCCATATAGCTAAAATTATGTAAGTCTTTCATTAAATTTTATTAATGTAACTAATTCTATATGTTCTTAATATACTAAAGATATATGATTTATTCTAATAATAAAACTAAAAGTTGATAATGAAGCAAAATTTATTCATCTATATGGCAAAATATTGACAAAAATTTAGTAATAGGTTCTAAATTATAAATTATTTAAACTATGAGACCTAATTATAAATTTTTCAAATGAAAAGGATCAAATTAAAAATTGAGTAAAATTATGGGAACAAAAATAAATTTTCCCCAGAGAAAGAATTTAAAAGTAGGAAAAGATTAAGGTACGAAGGACTAATATAATATATACTTTCAATATAAAAGCTCCGGGATGCTATAGTTCAATGGCCCATACCCATTATTGCAAGGCCGGGCCCATAATTAGCCATAAACGCCACAAGCTCAAGCAATAAGCTTCCTATCTTCATTTTGCTAAGCACTACAAATACTGTACTAATCTTGTCCTAGTATTTTGTGGACAAAGATTTTGAATTCATTGATGAATCCGAGGGAGCAAAGGTTTGAGTCTAGAATCTTCTAGAAGCAACTTTCAGGCTGAACTAAACCCAGAGCCGTTCCGCCAGCATGCTCGCATGAAGATTGGGCAAGTTGGTTGTCGAATGTAAGATTCACATCCTCCAACCTTATTCCACTGCATGGGTTCTTAGAACTGCAATCAAATCTCATGGCAACCTCTGTTGCAGATGTTCCATGAATGTCTTGGTATGTTACATCACTTATTTTCACTCCAGACGCCTGTTTTCACAAGCAAAGAGAATGAATTAGCGTATTAAAGAAGAAGTACTTATACAAACACAAATACAGGATATGACATCACAAACATTAGATCCCCGAATTTAAAGATAGGTGGTGAGTTCTATTCAATTGGTATATATCTCTTTCAAATATAGTAAAAATATAATAGAATTGAACAAATATGGATTATATACTACCACATATGATGTTGTGTGCCGTCAAATTTATAGTGACATTATGTAATTATTATAAATTATATTGATCTAACGGTTCATAACATATAATACATATAATGATTTATACTTGAATAACTTTTTTTTAGAAAAATTTAGAAATCTAAAATAAATGTTTGATAACGAAGTTAATTCAATAAAAAATAGGAGTTAGTATTCGTTTTTTCTTAGTACCGTCCAATCAATCCAATTTAATATTTTTTAAAATTCTTCATTGTTTTTATCAATTTTACAAAAAAAAAAATCCAAAGTAAGAAGGACCTACTAAAAGAGTGAAATTTTTTAAATGTGAGACACATTAATTTTGTGTTTATTTTCTTTGAAATTGATAGAAAATTGATGATGAAAAGAAAATAAAAAGAATCTAAATTAGTTATTACTGTGACAAGTGTTTCAGATTCCTGCTTCATTTGTGTAGCATATAAATGGGCTAATTGCGATTTTTGTTTGGGAGTTTGTCACGTTATGAATGAAGAGCGTTAAGCCCAAACGGCCCACTAAAGCCCGTGCGATTAAACATCAAATTCCGAAAACACCCTTGGAGATACTCACCTGACCAGGGCAATCATTGTTTCCCGGGCAGTAATTTTGGTCGATTACAATGGGGTTTTGGACATTGACCATGACCGCATGTTGAAAAAGGACGTCTTTCACAAATCCATTACTGGGCCTTCCCCAAGTCTTTATTCTAACACCATTTTGAGTGCCAGTGAACGTAACTGTTTTAACTGTCACATTCTGTACACCAGCTTCCTTCCAGTCCCTCCCTAAACTTCCAATACTGCCAAATAAATAAATAAAACCATTATGAACAAAGAAACTAATACCAGCATTTATATATGAATTATTATATTATTAAAAAATTATATACTTATCATATATTAATTAAAAAATAATATAGATATAAAAAATTACATAGAAAATTTATTTTCCTAATAAAACTACCTTATTCCATGGCCAGGGCCACATGCAACATTTTCGATCCACATGTTGGTGGTGCCAGGGCCGATGGACACGCAATCGTCGCCAGTCCGAATATTGGAGTTAAGTATGGTGACGTCCGATGACATCTGGACGTGGATGCCGTCGGTGTTAGGGCTATTTCCGGCAGCGATTACCATGACGCCTTGCACTTTCACTTTGTTGCAGCCATTGAAGACTATGTGAAACATTTGGCTGTTGAGTGAGGTCAACCCAGTGACGACGATGTTGTTGGAGTTGCTAAATTCCAGGCTCTGCCCCAAACACACAACAAAATCCATTACTATGTAGTTAAGTTGACCTTGGCTTTTTATATATAATTTGGTAGTTATTCTTTATCTAAAAACATCCATGAATGTCATAATGGAATTGGTTTCATTGGTATAAAAATAATCAAGAAAAATGTATTTATTTAATCCCAAGATTTACACACACACACACACACACACATATATATATATATATAAATTTTTAAATTATGAAAAATATAAGGTTTCAACTAATTCTCGTTAACTGGTTAATTTCTTGCCAATAAAAAAATGACAAAATGCTTTATGTGTGTGTGTAAGAGAGAGAGAGAGAGAATGAGTAGAGAATTAAAAATTTTTAAAAAAGAATTGTATATTTGTTTTAAAATTTCAGAATTGAAAAACCGTACTGTTTAATAAGTGAGCATTCATTAGTTAATGGAATATGAAAAAATAAAACCGACGTATATAGTGGACAATACAAGCTATAAATAATTATATCATATAGTAAGTAATTATTAATGTTTGACTATTCAGATTCTAACTTGTTTTATTTTGGAAGTGATCGCATGTGATCTGCTTATAAATTAATTGATTGATATGTCTTGAAAATGAAATAACTCAATGTATCATAATTTTTCATAATCAACTGCGCGTGCAATAAAATAGAGTAATATAAAAAATATATATAAACATGTATGGAGCTCAGTTTTATTTTTTTATTTATTCTTTATTTTTAGCATGAACTTCCGTGGGAGAGAAAACCAAATCAACTAAAAAGCATCAACTTTCTCGACCCCATTCGGTCACCGAGAAAATTAATTGATCAGAGAGAATCTCTGCCAACCACACCACAGAATTAACTAAAATCTCTCATTCTATTCTTAAAAGACATTAATACCCCTATCGAAACAACCATTTACTTTATTATTTGTACCTATTGCATACCAATGATAATTAACGACCAGTCATGTGTGTGTCTTAATTCATTTCTCCGTGAAGTTCCAACACAAAATGTTTTTCTTTTATTTATTTAGTCCATCAAAATCTGCTAGATTAACCATAAACAAAATATTCATTTTCTTGCCGTGTAACGAAAGACAGTCAACCAATACAAGACAATTTCTCATAAAATTATAGAAATGTTTTTCCTAAAACCACATTTCATGCGCATGTCACTTTCTAAATTTGACTTGCGTATATTTTATATGCACAAATCAAATCTAAATCCTCTAATTTGTGTATATAGTATAAAATTCGTAAATTAATTTTACATAAACAGAAAAAAAACTAGACAGGAGATAAATAGAGATAAAATAGATTCCATATATAATTTTATTTTACATGTCATTTTTTTATAATTTGAGAAGAAAACTTTATAGATTTTATATTAATTTTGAAAAGAAAAATAAAAGAAATCCATTTCAATAAAGTGTAGGCGAAAATTTTTCCATGAAATTAACCATACCGTGGCTCCAGTAGGGCAATGTTTGCCTGAGTTCTTGCAAGCCCAGAGGGCAGTACCTTGGCCATCAAGCACGCCGCCACGGATGGAGACGCCGTCGACGTGCTCAAACACGACCCAGTTCTCGGCCCGATAATCGGAGGGAGCCACCAAGGTGCCGTCAATGGTGATGGAGATAGCCTTGTTCTTACATGGTCCGCTGAACACAGCACTTCCGAGCAAGAACCGCCCGGCCGGGACGTCAATGGCGGCGGGCTGGGCCGAGCATGCTTGCGCCCATGCACTAAGGAAGGCCTTGGTGGAGTCAGTTTTGCCGTCCGGCTTGGCTCCGAAACTGACCACATTGTAACTCACTGCTTTGGCTGAAGCTGAGTTAAATGAAGAGCACAAGAGGACTATAACTGTTAATAGGGTTCCCCGAAGGAGAAGATGATGAAGAAGAAGACATGTTTTGGGCATTGAGATCGTCATCTTCGGAAATTCTGATTTCAGAATTGAAATTGTATTTCGGCGTTTACGTGACAGAGAGAGAGAGAAGGAAGATGGAGTGGCAGTGATGTGGGTGATGGGGAAGTTAGAATGGTTCGTGGGGTATTTATAGGTAGCTTTGATTTTGGATTCAGTGCATAGTGCAGGGTTGGTTTAATTTGATGCCTTAATTTTGCAGAAAATGATCGTTAATAATAATTATTAATAAGCTTTAAATATATTTTGGTCTCCATTGTTTCACAAGAAAATGCAATGTAGTCCCTCTGAAGTCTATACGACGAAGAAACCATTTTAGTCCCCTTATTTTGTGTTAATGTCAATTTAATCATCTACAAGTTTACAACATCAAAATAGTCTTTAAAAAATATTGACAGTATTAAAACAAATTCCTTTGTTTTGACACTTATATGTGAATGATTGTTGAAGTAATTTTAGAATTTTTAAAAAACTATTTTGATACTACCATAATTTGAAGATGACTAAATTGACACTAATATAAAACATAAAGACCAAAATGATTCTTTTCTCGTAATCTATATATAGTTCAATAGAAAATTATTAAATGCTGCCCTTTATTTTCGGATGTGATGTAATTTTGCTCCTTTGTGATATCTATAATTAATATTTATTATTAACTTTAGACATTATTTTTTTACATGGTACTATAAACTCATTCAAATTTGATTCTAGTATCAATCATTGACTCACACTCAGGCTTGATGTATAAATCAATGGTTAAAGTTTTTTTCCTTGTTCTACTATTACATCTTAATTCATAATATATGTTCTCATTAGAATTAAAGTACGAGACTACTTGAATGAGTGTGAAGTTATTGGACTATAATTGCTATGCTCAAATCAATGGTTAAAGTTGACATTAATTGAGGACGGAAAATGCAATAACAAGGGAGTAAAATTACATTGTTTACGTACATAAGATGGCAACATTTAATTATTTTGAATTAGAGGGATTTTTAGAATATTTTTGAAATTATATGGATTAATATTAATTATTTTATTAGATTAATTTTTTGTTATAACTGATTAGGCAATTGATATTATAATTTAATTTATGTATTATATTTTAATTTTGAATAATTACATGGTCTGTTTTGTTTTCAAGATTAACTTAAAATTTTTATGAAACAAAAGGGACTAAAGTTATAATTACAACTAAATAATTTTCTTTTTGCAAAAAACGTATGTAAGAAAGCAAGCAAAGGGAAAAGCCGCACGATCTTTTTAATTTGAAGGTTTTGGTATAACTATAATTAAGATATTTATTACTAATTGTTATGTTTATGGAAAATATCTTTGATTTTTATGCCTTAGTCCTATATAATGATTATGGCCATGTTAGTGGTAGCTCCATAAAAGGACATTAGTTCAGTACATACTAATCTTGGATTGTGATGCTGCTTAACGTCTTCGTAGACCTAATACCATCACTTAATTTTGGAATATATATTAGGTTTAATTTGTGGGTTTGAGGAACCAAAACATCATAGGTCAAACAAATTGAAGCATACCTAAACTTGAAGGAAGATGAAGAAAATTATATTGGCTGAAATTTTGGAAATTATTGGTTTCAATTAAAATCCAAGCGAAAGGAGCAAATTATGTATAGTAATTGGAGGAAAATTCATACAACGAAAAGAAATTTACATAAAACATCATGCTAGATAGAAACTATGTGCTGATAGGACCACAACACATCACCTCCATTAATATTGTAGATTGTTGGATTAAAATCTAATTATCCACATTTTTTCTGTACAAATCAAATTAAAAAAAATGTGAATTGTTGGATTAAGATTCAATGATTTATATTTTTAATGTATATTTTGTATTACTATAAAAAAAAAATTTATCCTCTTGATAGGACTAGTTAAATTTTATTTTAAAATAAATTATTTAAATAAAATTTCATGTTAATAATTACATTTTTAATATTTAAATAAAAATATATAGATTAAATAATGCCTAACTCTTTTTTTACATATTAATAGCTATTTTTATTAGTTGGTCTTATATCTAAATTCATTATATTTTATCATACTAACATATTAATTTTTAGATCAAGAGTCCTAAAATTATCTATATTAACATAGAATAATTATCATATATTCATGAGAAAATAATAAAAATAAAAAATAAAAAGGTTGCTTTATATACAAAAGCATTCATGCATTTAAATGGTTGCTTGTGATGGAGGGAATTCAAAGTTTTACTTCAAATCAAATCAAAATATTTCACTGGCAAAACAAAAAGGAAAAAGATAAAAAAAAAAAAAGTTCGATAATGGATTTTAAATACAAGGAGATACTGACAATTGTGTGATGCAAGCATCTCAGATCGCCAAATTAATCCCTAAATTAAGCCACTATTCCTCACTTAATTTTCGGTGCTTGTGTTGTATATATATATAAACTCATTAGTTTCTTTGCTTCAAGCACAAGATAAATACCCCCAAGTTATGCTCCCCAATATTACGGACGGGTAAGGTATTCAGATTTTATGGATATTTAAAATATATATATATATTACTTGTTTGAGTTTGAGTATGAGAATTGATTAGACTTAATTATATGCAGCTTTTTATATTTTAGTTATGTTGTTTTCTAATTAAAATATAATAAATATTTGATTAACTAATAATAATAATTATACATTTGTTATGTTATAATTAATAAATTAAACATTATATTTTAATTAAAGAAAAAATAAGGAACTGCATATAAATTATTTTTATAAAAATTTTATGAATATTTAAAAGGTTCATGACTGTGAAATTAATTTGTTTAAATAAACTAGAAAATAAAAAATGAAAAGGATGATTCGAAGACAAATTTCAAACTACAGGAAGAAAAGTCATTGGGCTAAATTATTTTAGCTTTGTGTGGTTTTGGGTCGGATATTATTCAGCTAAATTTTTTTTAGTGATAAGTTAATTTATTTTGGGTCATAGGAGTAGTTTTAGTTAAATTAGTGTATTTTAACATTCAGTTCATTGAACTAATTAATTTTATTAGTGAACTATTTTGAGCTAATTGGATCAATTTAATATATATATATATATATATATATTAGGAAATAAATATAAGGGTTGGTAAGAGAATAGAACCCGAAACTCCCTGATAAATTAGCAGGCCCAGTTGGTTTAGATAAAGGGAAAGTAACATCAAATAAATTACAGGTAATTCTTTTGTGTAATAATTTATAAAGGAAGAACTCAAGAATTCCTCAATAAATTAAACTTAGTCAATTCATGATAAAAGAAAAAAGAGGACAATAGGGAAAAAGAGTGAGACATAAACAAAATTCTTTTATCATAACTCTTACACCTAATAATTTAAAATTAAAAAAAAAAACTCAAAATCTCCATTCTTCATACCCTTAAATAAACTTCATGCTTACTTACCTATTAAAACCAAGAGAGGCCTCAAGAGGCAGCAACGAAGAGAAAGCATAGAACACACAGTCACAGATAAAGGTGAATTTTTACTTCTTTGAAGAAATTTAGAGTATTTCCTTTGCTCTTTATCTAATTACACACTAGTTCAATCAGGTAAAATGGGGGAATTAATCCACATTTTGAGCATGAAGGAACAAACAAGTTCTACCCATGGATTTTTTATCTGGTCATTTTTCTTACTTCTAGATTATATTTGGTGCGTTAATTAACCGTTCCTTGAAATTAAATTGCTTTCATAAATTAAATGCTAATTTAGTTTATTTATTTATTTTCCTTTGTTTCATATGAGCCTAAGCATATATATGATGAAGAAGGAAATTGAAGAATCAGTAGAAGGAGATCATGGAGCAAGCTAAATTAAAGAGGGTGGGCATCAATTTGGTGGCTCGGTCTAATCCCACTTAGTTATATCGAGACAAGGCAAAATATAAATTTACATTTTTATTGGGCTGAGTTGTGTACTGTGTTTGTTCAATACTAGACCTAGTTTGATTTGCTTATATTTTTATTTTTAAAATTTTTATTTTATTTAATATAAATTTTATTTATGATAAAATTTTAATATTAATTTATTTCAAATAATAATTATTTTCCATTCCATGTTTTTCACTTGAAATCTTAAATTTTTATTTTTCTTTTAGAAAAATTGTTTTTTTATTAATTTAACATCTTTTGCTAATTTTTTTTTATAAAGATGAACCTGACTTAATCATCAGATGGGCTAAACCAGATTGGGTTGAATCCCAAGAATAAAAGAATTAATCCAATCTTTAATGAAATCAAGTCTTGGATCTTATTCAAATCCAATCAAACCTAGTGCATGAACATCCTTAAGGGTTTATTAACTTCATGCCATAGTGTAGATATTTGACCGCACGCAGGCAGCACTCAAATTGACTACAATATACATGTATCTATTTTTCTTTTTTATTATTCTTATTTTATTTATACTTATAATCTATAATTTAATTTTCTAAATTAATTGTCATTCTCTTGCCCCTAACATGTAATAAACACATTCAAGCATACTCAGTCTTTTGTCTTCAACAGTACTCTATTCATTCCATCTCCTCCTATACTTCTCACCATAGCTTAAATGTTTATTTTATAAAACTCAGTTCTACTTTATTAGTATTCGTAATTTAAACTTATTATAATTCTTTTAGTTGAATGTATAGTTCCATATGATTAATTTAGTGCAATATAAAATTTCATATACTTGTTTACTCTTTTTCTCTTTTTGTTTGTTATAAACTTTTTAATTTTATATGATTTCCTCATTTACATGTTTACATTTTCTAACCAACAATTCTTGAGTAGCGTTCTAGGGTTTTGCCTAATTCCTACACATATTTTGGTAGGACTCTCTTTTGTAGTATGGATTGTGCATTTTAATTACCGTAAGTGTTTGTTCACGAAGCTTAATGAATTAAGTTATTTTAATGTTGATTTAACCTATGCACATAGTCATGACTTAAAATTTTCATTGCCGATATCCCTTGCTATAAAACTTTATCATAGGGGATGCTATAAATTTTAAAAAAGTTAAGAAAAAAGAAGAAGAAGAAGAAGAAACTCCCTCTTTATAGCATCCTCTGTTGTAAATATTTTTACAATAGGATCCCTCTTCGAAAATTTTTTGATTGCTAGGTGATATACTATCTATGATCATCCTTATGCAATATGTTAATTTTATTTATTAATATTTACAATTTCCTCATCCATATTATATATGCGCTTGAGCCATTTAGTGTCCCAAATTGATATAAAATTTGTAAATATTAACTGTGATATAAAAAAATAAAAATGTAAGTGAAGGATTGTGAGTCTAACTTCTAATTACTTCTCTTTGTTATTTTTACATTTAAAATATTTTGTTTAATTTTTATTTTAAAATATTTTTAACTAAAAAATATTGGCATGCACCGTACATTCAGCAAGTACTTGTTGATTATCATTGTCACACTTGACAATCCAACAAGAGTCTAAAAAGAAGAGAAAATAAATTGATTCTAAAAAATAATTTTGAAAATTAATTTATAGGAATTACCACTAAAATATTTAAAAGAAAAATTTTGAAAAATCATTTTTGAGGAAAAGAGATTGTCTGTTTAACCAAAGGTGGGTTCGCGAGTGTACTTGAACCGAAGGGAAGGTTTTGGACACCCCACAATACTTGTTTATAAAAATGATTACCCTAAGTTAACATTGAAAAATAAATATGGCCTTAAGATTCATTAAAATTATTGTAATCAAAATACACACAAGAAAGAAGAAAATAATTAAAAATAAAACATAAAAAGCATATTTACAACAAATCAGATAAAAGAAAAGAGGAGAAAATATTTAACAAAAGGTAAAAATAAAATATTTACAAAACTGAACAAAGAATAATAATAACAATAATGTTGAAAAAAACTTAATATTTACATAGGAGAGAAGGAAATCAATATTTACAAAAGTGGAAACAAATAAATAAGATTTATATAAAAAAAATACTATGGGAAAAAAAAGAGAATAAAATATTTACAAGATTGTTGACCTAACAAAGTGATCTAGGGCTTACGTATTATAAAATAAGAATTAAAGCCCACATTGTTCGCAACGAGGTAGATAAAGTGAAGGATGAGAATTGCAATTCCAAACCTATAGCGAGTTTAAGCAAACACTAGCAATAGATTATTTATTACATGCGTTTTCTTAGCTACGGTTTAAGAAATCGCAGGTATACTAATTTTTCCTTCAAAACCATAGGAAGTACCTGTGATTTGAGTGAAAACAACAAGTATTTCCTACTTAGTTTTCTTTCAACTGCTGATATTTTTACCTATGGTTATCTTAAACCGTAGGGAATACCTGTGGTTTGAGTGAAAACTATAAGTATTTCCAGCAGTTCCTTTAGAACCGTAGGTACTGCCTTATAATTTGCCTTAATAGTAATCTAATTATTTCAGTTGCAATAGCAAAAGCCCCTTCATCCTCCATTTTTCTTCTAGTCTCTTCTCTTGTTTCACCATCCAAAGGTTGCCACTTTTGTCTACCATCGCCGTCATGTCTAGCAACTCCTCCATCCATCGCCAGCAATTATTAGACATTAGCCACCTTACCAGTCATCAATCTGTTACCGACGTGGAGGTAAGTGTGTGTGTGTGTGTTTTTTTTTTAATTTTGTTCTTATCTTTTTGTCTTATTTTTTCTTTCATCCTTATTTTTCATTTGCCCACCTAAGGTCCATACTCCTAACTCGTCACTATCACTCAGAGGATCCTGTCGCCATCAGTCTCATTGTCGATTGTTGCTACCACATTGAAGGTTTTTTTTTTATGTTTTTTGTTCTCCTTTTAATTTATTTTTAGTGTATAAATTTATTTATTTATTGTCTAAATTACATATTTGCACATTGTATTTGAATTAGTATATGAATTTATACCTTTTTATCCAAATTTGAATATTTATGATAATTTTTTTAATGGGTACATGTGTATTGATAACTTGTTTTAATTAATATGTATGAATTGCATTGATAGACTATTTATCTACTTTTTAATTAGTGTATTGACAAACTTTGATAGTGTTTATATACCTGTTTGCTTGCTTTTAGATGTTTCATTCTTGTAATATAAAATGTTGTTTTATTTATTTTTGTGTTTGTGTTGATAATTTGTTGTTTTAATGAATGTAAATATGTTGCATTGATTGATAGTTTATTTACTCTTCAATTAGTGAGTTGGCAAACTTTGCTAGTGTCTTCTATATATTTTGCATTCATAGACTATATATTTGTTTTTTCCATATTAGTTTTTGAAATAACTTCATATAGTTGTTTATGCACCTTAGCAGTGGCATTTTGATGATAACCAAGTTTTGGGTGATGATAATGTTTAATAAAGATTAATGATGTTTGGTTTATAATCTTTTTATATAGTAAAGAACTCTTTTGGAGGATTTGAACTACAATACATTTTTATGGAATAGATAAGAGTTGGATTGATATGCCTCTAAAAACTTATGAATTCATGGAATGATTATATAATTTTTTAAATTTTGCATTTGTTTAACGTAGTGTTGAGGATAGAATAATATGTTTATGTCCAAAATGTAAGTTCAATAAGTGGCTTACTAGATAAGAAGTGTTAGATCACTTAATTGTTAAACCATTTCTAAAAGGTTATCTTATTTGGCTTAGACGTGGAGAGACATGTATTGTAAACACAACTGTTAATGCTTATATGATACCACACGTGGAGGATGAAACAATTAATGTTAATAATTCCATACAAGACATGGTGAATGATGATGTGGGCATCATCCCATTTACCAACATGTCAAAAATGATTGAACAAGTGGATACAGATTGAGTGTTGTAAATCATTTTCCAAACCTTTTAGATCATGATGATCATTAGTTTTAGTATGTTAAAATGTGTTCAGGACCAAGTTATGAATGTCATTATGGTTGTTGGAATTATTAAGACTTTATTATGTTAGAATGTTTTTAGAATGTTGCATGTGTTTTAGCTATGTTGGTCAACTTTGTTTAAAGACATTGCTAGACTGTGGCATGCATGTTTTTGGTTTGATTTATTGGAAGAGATTGGATTGTAATATGGGATTGTGGCATAGTTATAAGCAAGTGTAATATATATATATATATATATATATAATTAAAACCGCTGCTATTTTAAAATTTTAAAGGTTTACCCAAGGTTCAAATAAACCATAATCGCCTTACACTACCTCATAGCTAAATCTTGAATTACTCGCGGTTAGTACAACCATAGGTAATAAAAACTGTAGCTAACACACAATTTTGTTGTAGTGAAAGGAGAAAATGCTTGAGTGAATGATGAAAATTAGACATGAGAAAAAAAAAAAAGATTTAATTGGTTTGGTCTCCTGTACCTGATCCGTTAAATGAAGGAGTGCGATTAAATGGAATTACTATTATTTATACATGTTCACTTATTTTTTTATTTTTCCTTTGAATTTGTTATGTGTATTTGGTCTTTTTTTAAGAAAATTCAAAATTCAAAATTCAAAAGAAGGTTATTTTAAAAAATATAGAAAAAAAAAAGAGAAAATTGGGATAGTAAAGAAGTGAGATTTATCTAATTTTAACATTTTAAAATACATTAACCAACTACAAACTAGTTTTGTTTGTGAAATTAAATTAATTACTTTTTTCCCACAAAAAATAAAAAATACCAAACAAGTGACATTAGAAATTTACCTAATTGTAAACTATGTGAACCTTGATCTCTATAGCTAGTAGTAACTTAGGCCTTAAATCTCTAAAATATTGATCAAAGCCCCACATGGCTTGTAGTAGGGTAGAAAATTGATGTCACTTGGTTGGTATTTTTTCATTTTTTGTGGAAAAAAGTAATTAATCTAATTTTACAAACAAAACTAGTTTGAAGTTAGTTAATGTTTTTTGATTAGTGAAAATCAAATAAATCTCATTTTACTCTCCTGATTTTTCTCTTTTTTAATATATTCGGGAAAAAAACACTTTTTTCAATTTTAAATTTTCGCAAAAAAGACCTAACGCAAATAACAAATTCAAAGAAAAAAAAATGTAAAATAAGATGATATGATAATATAAGAATAATTAAATGTGCAAGTATGTAAAAATGTATGGCTAATGGTAATTTCATTCCAGCACACTCCTTCATTTAGAGGATCAGGTAAAGGAGACCAAATATGTTGAAGCTTCTCCTTTTCATGTCTAATTTTTATTATTCACTCAAGTTTTTTTTTTCTTTGCTTGAACTTGCTCTAAATTTGGAATTGCAATTCTCTTCCTTCACTCTCGCTATTGCCTCTCCTTTGCTTCACTTTTCTTCTATGGTCACCCTCTTTTTATAGTAAAAAATTAGGATTTTTTTAAGAAAATTTTCAAATTGTCCCTCAATTCATTTCAATTCTTTCTTTTTGGAGGATTCTTATTTCACTGTGTCTTGTTTTTCAAGAAAAGAAATTATACATTTTGTTTCCTTTTTCTTTTTTAAATTATTGATTTTTTTTTTCCTTACTTATTTCCAATCTTTCCTTTATTGGGAATTCCTATTTTCATTTTACCTTGCTCTTTAGGAATAAATGAGAGATATTTAGTCTTCTTTTATTTTTTATTCTTACTTAACAAAATTTAGAAATAACTAAAACAAAAACACGGTTAAACTTATTCAAAACTAAATTAAAATGTTTTGACTCAAAAATAAAATTAAAATTAATTGTGACTCAAAAATAAAATCAATGACTAAAAATTAACTCTAACTTAAATGACAAAGCTAACATAGAAATCAAGACTAACCCTAAATTATTATTTTTAAAAATAACCAAAGGTGTTTACAATCACTATTTTTCTTTTCCATTTTTTATATGAAAAAAATTTATATGTTGTCCTTTATATACTTATATCAAATTCTTACAATTAGCTAATGACATGTAGACAATTTTTTAAAAGGTAGGAGTTGACCATGTTAATAAAAAAGTGAATAAGGTGTTAATAATTATCTAAATGTTATTAACTGATTGGGAATCAAATGTAAGTATATAGAAAATAATATATAAATTTTCTCCTTCTTATATTCCATGTTCAGATTTAATTTTCCTATCGTTTACTGTATATATTGTATATCTTGTAAATTGTTCTTCCATCTCATTTTTCTGTCTTCTTTATGAAATGTAAATATTTAAAGGTCATTTCTGATGCTTTTCTGTCTTTTTGGTGAACCATTTCTGATCAACCCCAGAAAATACAGTTCTTGATAACCCTGAAAATAGTATTTAAATTATTTGACTTTTAAATTTAAAACATATATTAGATAAATTTAAAATATATTTATTCGTTACTACCTATCAATAAAACTAAAATAGAAATAAAATAAATGTACATATTAACAAATAAAAAATAGAGTAGTTTTAAACCTTAATTATATACATATTTATGATTATAAAATTATATATTAAAAATATATTTTTTGAAAAAAGTACAAAATTGGTCTTTCACTTTTGTACTTTATAACAATTTAGTCCATCACAAATTTAAATTTATATAGAACAATCCTTCACAAATTCAAATTTGTACAAAATTAGTTCCTCTATTTATATGAATAAGAGATTAATTTTGCATAAAATAAAATTTCTGATGGACCAATTTGTTATAATTATTTGTGAATGACCAAATTGTCACAAGGTGTAAAAGTGAGAGACCGATTTGATACTTTTTTATTTTTTTAAAGACAAAAAAAAATTCCGTAAATGAACACTATAATTAATATAAAGATATAAATTTAATGACTTGGGTAGTACATTGATAATATAATAAATAAATAAACTGATTACTAAGAGTTGCTCTTTATTTATTGAAACTTTCGATCCCAAATTCATGCGCTTTCTTCGCTCATGTATTCACATAAAAATTGTATAACGCTAATGCTATTATTAATGGCCTCAAAACCCCTTTTTTTTTTTCTTAAAAAAGTTAATAACTTCAATGAGAAAGAAGCTAAAACTGCAATATTTGTCTATAATCTATTGTCATCGTATAAAGAAATTGCCTTTTGTCCAATTGTTCTTCATTTCTCATCAAATTCTCTTTTTGCGGCTGGTCACCATACAATGCATACACCAAAATCTGGGATTTGTTTTATTAGAATATGTGTGTGTGTGTGTGTATATATATATATACGCCCGCGTATATATGTAGTTCTGGCTGACCCATCAGCTATTTCATTGTCATCTCTTGGAAAACAAGAATTTGTGTCATGAACGAGATTGTTGTAAGTTATTATTTATGGTGTATTATTTGATTTGTAAAATGAATTGGTAGTTAAAATGTTAGTAGGGTATATATATCACGTAAAATTTAGGAAAAATTTCAGGAATATAAATTGCTTTTTTAGCTCATATAAAGATCTTCAATTTTGTATTTCTACTGAAGGATCTAAAGATATATTAAGAATTTTAATAAATTAAAATACTATTGATTTATGTTTGTAAGTTGACTATAAATAGAACATGCTAAATTTATTATCTAAGTTTATAGTGGTTACCAACAACGGTTATTGACCCAATGGTAAGGAGTTTGACACCTCTTAAGCAAGGTCCCGGATCTGATCCTCTCCTTATATATGGAAAGTACAACATTAGGAGGGTTGCTTCCAATATTGGGACCGATAATGCCCAATTCTGTATTAGTCGGTTACTCCCTAAATTCTAAACCCTAAAAGCTTAAGGACCGGACTAGATATCGAGAGATAGTATAAAAAAAATATTTGTTACCATACTATTTCATCTATATTATCTTATTTGTTTTCACTAGTTACAATAAAAATTTCTTATCATCAAGAGTTCCCGAGATAACAAGTGAATGTCACTATTTTTATTTGTTTAGTTAATAGTGACTAATTTTTACCCTCTTTTTTACTCTAATAAAAGGTAAAAATATGTTAAAATATTTTGAACAATGCAGCGTTATATTATTTACTTTAGTAAAATCAATTACTATAAAGCAAAATACTAATTTTACTACTAAGTTTTGTGTTTGTGTTTATTATTACCTTGGTTTATTAATCTTACCTTATTAGGGACTATTTGTTACAATGAAAATTTTATACCACTAATGCTTCATAAACTAATAAGTGGTTTTACTATTTTTACTCATTTAATTTAGATCACAGTGACTTCATTTTTTCTCATTTTCTTTCTTAAATAACAAGGGCATTTTATACTAAAATAAAGGTAATTTTTACCTGCCTCTTTACTTGAGTGGCACAAATTATGAAAGACAAAGATGGAGAGGATGTAGATGATGAATAATTACAAGTTTATCCAAGAAAATTACAAAACTTGTAAAAATCAAGATCATACCTTCTTTTCGAGCATGTTTCTCCTCTTTCAAAGCATGATAAAAGGTTTAGATTGAAGGATAAGGACCAGGGGAACATTTAGAGTGGTTGACAAAACATGTTTCAGAAAGCAACTATTAAAATTATGAAGGCCAAGGTTATTTTTGTCTACTAAAAATTCTTAAAATGTCATTGTGCATTTTAATCAAGTCGGACTATGGACACTTTACAAAAAGCAAGTTAGATTTTTGTGTATTAGATAGCTACAAACACAATTTTAAAATAAGTATTTTGATTAAGTGAAATGCTTAAGTGATTGAATTGAGAGGTTTTATTGGTAGAAAGTCAAACTGTAAAGAAATGGATCTTTCAAAGAATAAATTGATGTGCTTTATTTTTAGATAGAACTATCAAAACATGCTAAGCCGACTCAAATAGGTTAGCCGGATAGATTGGTGGCTTAAAAGTCTAGTGGGCTGAAGATATTTAATTCGGCCCACAAAGTTGGTTAGACAAGTAAATTTGTTGAGCCCACCAAAATATATAAAAAAAATTGTAAAAAAAATTCTAAAACAAAAAAATATCATCAAGACAAATATCTAATTATAATAACAAAAATACATTCATTTTGTCAATTGTTGATTAAATATTGAAAATTAAAAAACAAAACAATAGTAAAAACTACTTGAGGCTATGGAATACTAAATCTTTTAAAAAAGAAATTCTACAAAATTTTTTAAGTTGGCTAACCCATTGAGTTAGGCTATTTAACTCACAGGTTAGTGAATAAATTTATTTTAATTCACCTATATTAAATAAGTTAAAAATTTTAATTGAATTTATCAAAGTAGTAAATTAAACGAACCATTTTAGTGGGTCATATCTATTTTGACCATTCTATATTTAGAGGATCTAATTGAAAGAAAATTAATCTTTTATAAATGAATTACTTGTTAATTTATTCTGAATTCTAATGGCGTGAGTATTTTTTTGTCTATTGGACTTAATGGGGATTTCTTTTGGTAGGATAAGGGTATATTTTCTTTTCGACGAACTTGCGCATTAAATAACCATATTATTAATAACACACCTTTCCAATCAATTTAATTAGAGTATTCTGTGTTTGATTCCGTATCAAATTTTTAATTTTATAAATTTATTGAGATTTAAAGATTAGATAAAGAATTTTTTTGTCTTTGTTTAGGTAAAGAGATTGGCGAGTCCAAAGAACCGAAACATATGGTGATTAGGTGCAAAAGATCGGTGCTATATATGATTTTGGAGCATTTTTACTTCCAATAAAATTGATTTCTCTATTATGGGTTCTAGATTTCTTTTATTTTGATGATACAAAATTTAATACGTGTCTCATTCCGTCTTAGAATTACTTAGACACAAAATATGTAGAATTTAAACATTAAATTTATCGATCACTATTTTGCTTTCTTCTAAAAGTGAAAATTGAATATATGTTTGTTCTTTCATGGCAACCAAATTCTAACATATAATTTAACCTCCAGGATTAATTTTTGTAGTATTGATATTGCGTAAGGAGGGGAATCAACACAATTAATTAGGACAATATAAATTAATGTCCAATGTTTCAAACTGCACTTTCTTATCAGATTCATGCACTGTGATATGACTTACTGATATTAAAAATGGTTTTGGTTATCATAATTAATGTGCTTAATCAAAGATGGATTAGGTCAATATAGCTTAAAAAGCTAACTATATATATATTATAATTGTTCCAATGATTGGACACTGCAAATTTGGAAACTTGACCAACAAAAAAGGCTTAATTATAATTAAACTACAAAATTAGTACTTGTAATTCAAGGATGGATCACCATGTGGGGCTTGAGCAGCAGCATTTTGAAACATTGACTCCAAATTCGACTACCCATGTGACCAACGCTAGTTTTTCTTTGGTCTGCTGACATTGTTCACCATCATAAACTATGCAAAGTTTTTTTTTGTTTTTAATTATTATATATAAAAAAAAATTGAATTCTTCCATTGGTTCAATGAAGATCTGTTCAGTGCATCCTCGATGTATGCGCATAGCATTACATCTTTTGTAATAATTAATTTTGCTTTCAATTAATTATATATTTATATAAAAAATAAATTATTTTGTATAATCATTAAAAGTAGTTGCATTTATATAATTATTATATGATATGTTTTAAGAAGCAATAGCATGTCAAAATATATTAAATATATATATCAATTTAAAGTAATTTTTGTATTTACATTTTGACTTCAATTTTTTTAAGAATTTATTCATAGACTTAAAATCCTTTTTTAATTTGTAAATGTACTCCCTCCACTTTATATTTTTATTTATAAATAATCCCTCAAGGATATTAATTAATAAATTGGAAATAAGAATATATATACATATATATAATTATGGAAAATTATTTTAAAAAAATAAAAGAAGTATAAGGATGGATTAAAAAAATTTACAAACTAATCTTTTTAAGAGGTGGTTGAAAACATAAAGTACATAAGTTCACATATTAATTCCAAAAGGACTTTTGAATTTCATAAACAAAGTTTAAAAAATATTGAGATTAAAATATAAAAATAACAAATCATTTTAAGTTACACTATCGCCATGTTTCTTCCTACGGAGATGACACCAATTTGAAGCCATAAAATTGTGATGAACTTAATCTTGGTCAAACTTCTCTTAATAAAACCTTATTAAAATTTTGAAAGCTCACGAATAGAAATTTTGTTGATGAAAATTATAGATGAATCTATTTGCAATTAGAAAGTAAAGGATAAAGGAGTTCATCAACTATAGGAGAAAAATCCTCTCCATAGCATTGCCGCCAAAACAAAACTAGATGAGATTTATTGATAGAATCATCATTGAAAAACTTTTTTTTTTTTTCCTTTAACAGATATTTTCTATCGTTTAAATTTCCCTAGAAAATTTATTTTATGGACATTTTTATTTGGGCCAAAACGTATTTCATGATATGTTATGATGATGATATTAAATCATAATAGGTGACAGTAGTGATACTTATAAGAAGAAATAAAATTATATTTTAATTGAGTTGGGCCATGAACACCATTACAAAAAATGATTTAAATTTCAGTGTATTAGGTAGCTACCAATACTTTTTGAAATAACTATTTTGATTAGGTGAAATGTTTGAGTGATAGAACTGAGAGGAATTTTCGGTGGAAAACTAAATTGTGAAAAAATTGATCTTTCAAAGAGCAAATTGAAGTGTTTTATTTATAGATAGAGCTGTTAAGATATACTAGTCTGACTTGCATGAGTTAGTCAGTGTAAGTTTGTGACTCGTTTAACTTATCTTGGTGGGCTAAGATATTGAATCTAACTCATTGAGTAAGTTAAACGTGTAAGCTTATTTAACATACCAAAATATATAATTTTCTTTTAAAAAAAATCTAAAACAAACAAATTTAATTATTAAGCTAAATATTTAATTTTGATACAAAAAATAAATTTATTTTATTTATTATTGATCAAATATTGAATATTCAAACAAACCAATTATAAAAACTATTTGAGACTATACAATATTAAAACTTCACAAAAATTCTATGAAACAATTTAAGTGTGCTGAGTAACCAAGCTAGTCTATTCAACCCCAAGATCAAGGGCATGTTTGGTAGCCTAGAATGGAGAGGGAATGGAGAGAGAAAGGGAAAGGGAGTAAAATTAATTGATGTTTGGTAGGCACTCAGGGATGGGAATCTCCATTTCTGATGGAATGATCATTCCCACAAATTTCGGAATGGGCATTCCTTGGAAAATACAATGGAAACAAGATCCTCTCTTGGGAATGCTTGAGTGATTGACAATATTGCCCTTCATCTCTATCAACTGTACAATTCTCCTTCACGCATCTGCGCTATCGCCGATCGTCCAGGTAACTAGCTTTCGCAGCATCGCCTGCATCTTCCAAAATCATCCTCCATAGTGTCATCGGCATCCTCTTAAATCGTTTCACCGACATCCTCAAGCTTCAACTGCAATTTTTCACTTTTCTGAATCTACAACTATATCTTTCGAAATTGTTCTCCATTGTTAATGGTAGGGGTTCTACCCATTATCAAGCCCTTTGCTCCTTTCCAAACGTCGCTCGGCAACTGCAACCAAAGAATCTAGCAACTCACCCAACAGAGACAAAGGGATCGAGCTTTGAGATTTTTGATTTCGCACATGACTTCCTCAAGCTTTGATTGCTACTCTGCCTGTGCCAAAGTGGTCGCAGAGGAGCGAAATATGTGAACAGATGACTTAAAGCTTTGTCGGCCGGTATCGTACAGAGGAGGTGGCTGGCTTTCTCCATCAACATCATGATGCATATGCAAAACGGGAATAGAAAGGAACAGTTTCATATTGATGACTTCCTCAAGCTTTAATTTTTTTTCCTTCTTTTAACCAAGACATTATTGTCTTTTCATTTACATTATACGCCATCCATATTCTATTTTTGTCAAACCAAACTTAATAACAAATATTCCAACAGATATTTTACATATTATACTAAACACATTTATTAATTAACTAATTCTTTTGTATTCATATTCTCTTTCTCAATTTTATTTTCGTTCTCAATGATTATGTGTATCAAATGAGTCCCAAGTGAGTGTTATTTTAACTACCTATATTAATGGAATTGAAAATTTTAATCTAATTCATTAAAATAATGAGTTAAATTTGATTTGAAAGCTATATTTTAAAGGACTAAATTAAAATATTTTTAATAGACTAATTACTTATTAATTTATTCTAAATTCTAACGATATAATTGAGTTTTTGTTTATTAGACTTTATGGAAATTTATTAAAAAAGGGTATATTTTCTTTTTGACGAACTTGCTCATTAAATAACCATCTTAATAACACACGTTTCACATCAGCTTAGAGTATTCACGAAGAGGCTATATTCTCCTAAGTGCTAGCATGGTAGTAGTGTCAACGTGGTGGTGCGTTCATTAAATTTGTGAGTTCGTTATTTGAATTTATAATTATATATAAAAATGATTTAATTTTTATGTACATTTAAATTCAGTACAAATTTAAGTAAATTTGTGAATTGATTTATTAAATTTATTAAATTAACAATTTTATATATTTCAGAACATGTTAACTTATAATTAGCAATACAAGAATTTAAATCTAGAATTAAAGGGATATAAATAAGTTTTTTTAGGAAGTCATTATAATCTATTTTATTACTAATTCAAATCTATATAAAAATAATACAATTACATTAATAATCTACTTATTAAAATAAAGATAAAATAAATAATATTTAATTAGTTATATTGAATGATTATTTTCGTATAACTTTGTTAATATTATATTGAATATTACAAATTATAAAATATGAATAACTTTTTATTGATTGAGGTTAATTTGAATTATATTTGAATAAAATTTTATTGTATATAATATTTAAAATTTATAATTATATATTTTAATAACTGTTTATAAAATAAAATAAATTCTTATATATTTATATTATAAATTCATGTTTAAAGTTTACTTCTTTTTTTGAGTTTGGGAAATGACCCATGTTTCAAACTATACTTCTTTATAAGATTCATGCATTACTTGCTGATATTAAAAATGGTTTTGGTTATCATAATGTGCTAATTAAATAAAGATGGATTAGGTCAATGAAGCATAGAAAGCAAGCTGGAGAACATGTTAATTGGTCCAATGATTGGACACTGCAAATTTGGAAACTTGATCAACAAAAAAGGCTTAATTATAATTACACCACAAAAATTAGAACTTGTAATTCAAGGATGGATCACCATGTGAGGTTTGAGCTGCTGCATTTGGAACATTGATTCTAAATTCCTCTGCCCATGTGACCAACACTTATTTTTCTTCGTTTGCTGACATTGTTCTCCATCATAAACTATATATGCATAGTTTTTTTTTAATATATATATATAATTGGATTCTTCCATTGGTTGAATGAAGATTGGTTTGGTGCATCCTTGATGTATGCACATAACATTACACTTTATTAAAAATTAATTTTGGTTTTGATTGATATCTTGAACTCGAAAATTTTACTCTATTCTAAAAACCAAAACTTATAAAAAAGATACCTAATTATAACTTAAAAAAATAGGTTCAGTTGGATAAGTTCAACTAAAAAAAAAATAAAGTTGAACAAAAAAGCTTAATTTATAAAATAAATCGAGTTTGAGTTTTTTTTTAAAGTCTAACTTGAATTCAAAAACTCAAATGAATATTTTTTAATAAAAAAAGTTTGTTATTTAAAAAAAACTTAATATAATGTGATATATTGATAAAAAGATAAAAAATAATACATCTTATTTAAATGATTTATATCAATACAACAACTTATTTGTATTTAAATATTTAAATATAATCTTATAAATAATAATAATAATTAATTATATTATTTATTTCAAATTTTAAGCTTTAAACTTTAATCATGGTAGTTGACGGTTGTGATACAAAGCTGATAGTGTAGTAAGAAATAATATTTTCTTACTTATTTTTTAAAAAACGTTTTAAGAAATTGAAGTAAAATAGATGAGTGAATTGTTTTTGACAAAACAAACACATAAAAAGTTTGTCAAATAATTTTTCCATGAAATCAAATTTCCAACATAACAAACGAATCTGTAATGAGAATAACAATGATCTGGCCATTCCTTGCCTAGACTCTTAAAAAAAAAAGTAAAAATAATCATAATAAAAGAAAGAAAGAAGAGATCATATGCTGCATAGTGGGATTCATAATATTTCCTTTTGACTCAATGATATTAAATTCTCTAGTTTATTGTAATTTCCCAGAACTGAAGTTAACAATTATTGGATTAACTTTTTTTCTATTAATTATTCTGGGTCATCAATAAGAGATGCAAATACGGAGAAGATATTGGATAATTTGTCACTCATATAAATGCATGCATGCAGACAGTTTCTTTTTTATTATAGCATAATAATTATTTAGTGTGTCTTTAAATTAGAATACCAATTTTATTTTGGATCAAGGTAACTTATAAACTTAATTTTGATCAAAAGTAAATTTGTATGATCACAATTTATGTTTAAAATTTTTTATTTAAAATAAATATATTGTCGTCAAATTAGTTTTATCCAACATAAAAACAATTTTTTAATATATTTTATCAATACAAATTTAGAGGACAAAAATAAATTTGAAAGATAATCCAACATCAAATCCAATAATAATATTTATAAAGTAAATTTCATTTGGAGAGATAGGCATGTGATTTTCTTTGACCTACCTTCGCCTATTCCACTGGTTTATTGGTTTGGTATTACATAATATCTTCAACATTTCTTAATTAATTGTTCCCTTTTATATAAAGGATCATTGAAAATAAACTTTAAAATTTGGCTTCTTACGTAGCAGGTAAGCTAGATTTGATATTATTCGAAGTTTATTTATTTATTTTTATGATTTTGGTTAACCAATTTATGTTTTAATATTACAAGCGGTAAGATAAATAAATTTAGAGATAAAATATATTTTGAAAAGTTCATCACAGTGCGATCTTTTTGCGAAATGTACTGTAGGCAGTATGGTCTCAGTATGACTCTCAAATTCTGAGTAAAATTATAATCTTCCACCTACACCCTATGAGGGGCAATCTTTACGTAATTCTTACAAACAAAAACAGAAAAAAAAAATTTATATTAATTTTTTATATTTTTACTATATCGATTTTTAATTTAAACTTGATAAATATATAATTTTTTAATAATATTACAATATGTGTATGATTTTTGTAAATAATTGCATACTTTTAATTTAATTATACACTTATTATATTATTATTAGTTAATTATGCACTTGTTATGTGTTAATTAAAAAATTAAATGGTAAAGATATAAAAAAACTATACTTAAATATAATCTAATATAAAAATTTTATTCCATGGACAACAATAGAAAGACTTCTTGTTTAATTGATATTATTTTATGGTATAACAATATTTGCACATAAATTCGATAGAAAAAAAATAATTAAAAAAAGCTACTTATAACTGAACATATAATTTTATATGATTGTAACCAAAAAATATTTGACTAGAATCAATTAAATTGGAATAAAAGCTAGATTAAAATAATAATGAAGGGCCTAAAAAGTGATTCTTATTTTAATTTAGTTTTTAAAAATAATTTTTTTAATTTAATTTTCAAATAATTTCACAATTAAATGGGTTCTTCGCTACGCTAAGTCACAAACACTTAACCAATTAATTAACTTAAACAAAAACTCACATGACCGTTATCTAATTATCTTGATTTACTTCAGTCTTACTAATTCAGCTTAAGGCATGATACTTCCACTAGTGAGACTAGAAAGAATTTTGCAAAGCAATAAGATTTAGGATTTAGAATTTATATAATGTGAATTAATCTTTTATCATGTCCGTAATTTTGTATATCTTTATAGTTGATACAATCAATTTCTCAAAAGATTGAATGAATTCAATTTCAGAACCTATTCCATAGTAAAAGCATAAGTATTTATATTACTTAGGAGTCAAGACAAATACATGACATACTAAAAGTAAAGTCAATGGTCCTACAAGCACATTGCGTCAGGGAAAGATTAACCACTGCCGTAACTGTGTTCTGCATTCAACTGACCCTTACTGTTAGGGCCATTTTTTAATTAAGTAAAATTCTTAGCACATGGGTTCCTCCTTACCTTCACATAAAGAAGGCATGTGACCTAATGAACAAGGGATTGACTTTGTTTTGAATTCTTGGGCATGTACATAGGTTAGGTCCCTAGATGGTCAAAAACATGTATAAGAACAAATTGTAATCAATAAACTTATTTGGTAAATGGTGTAAGTATGAATTATATAAGTTTATGTAATACAATTTATTTTTATCAAGTGTTCGATGTATATACTAAATTATATAAGATTATAAACCACTGTAGTCAATTTTATTTAATACTATTTATTATTATATTATTAATCAAACTTCTTTTATTTTAGTTACACATAATTGTATAAAGAGTAAATGAAGAAGCATACATTAATTTGATACGATCTTGTTCTAATTTTCTAAACATCAGCTGCACATAGTACTGTAATTTTATAATGTACCTAAACGAGCCCTTTTAATATATAGTACAGCAAAAAAGCAAATGAAACCGCAAAGGTCACTTGTATTTAACCAAATAACATAAAAATTTAAATATAGTGGCACTTTTTTTTTTTTTTTTAACAAACTGGTTCTTTTAACATTTTTTTGTTTCAAGATTCAGACAAGCGAGACCTGTTGGATCAGCTTGGGCCGATAGGTCAACTGAGCCCAAAATCATAACACCACCCAAAATACAAGTTAAACCAGATAGCACACAGACTTCAGCCCATCTTGGCGTACTAGCCTAGCCACTTTCCACCCTCAACCATCCTAAGAGTGTGATTGAGTATTGACAATACATTGTAAAAGTTTGATTTTGGATCAATTTACATATTTAATTTTAACAAAATATAAGTTTACATGATGTGATTTATGTTTATAAATTTTTATTTAAAAGAAAATCTTGTAATTTAGATAATCTAATACAAAAACAAGTTTTTTTTGTTTTTATTTTTATGCAAATGACAGTTTAAAAATAATTAAAAAAAAATTACTGGCAAACAAAACAAGACCATCTGTAAAGTAAATTCCTATTTTAACATGCGAATAAATTTTTGAACATTTCAAACATCCACCCAAATGCATTATAGTGGTTTTATACTATCTTATAACGAGAATATTTGTCAAAGTACAGTACTCAAAAGGAGTAAAAGCTCGGTGGATTATGCTGTACATTTTATTCTGATTGAGTAAGAAGTCTACTTGAATGAATTGAAGAAGCTGACTGTGTCATTGAGGGCATGAATAAAGTTGTCGATATCTTCCTTTGTGTTGTAGAAGTAGAGACTAGCGCGTGCACTTGCGCTGACTCCCAGATGGTCATGGAGGGGTTGGGCACAATGGTGACCTGATCGGATAGCCACTCCATGCTGAAATGAAAAATGTATCAGTTGCAGTTCAAGAAAAAGGATACTCTCCAAAACTGTCCAATTTTATTTGGTAAATTTACAGTTCATGATAATTGATTACAAAGGAACACTATATTGTTCTCTTAATGATAAGTGCACTTTCAATTTCATCCTCCACAAATTTTCTTTCAATTTAATCCTTTGATTATTAAAATATGAATAAAATATTATTTTGGTCCTTCACATATCAATTAATTTTCAAATTAATCCCTCATTGATTTCTATTCTCAATTTGGTCCTCACTGATTTTCAATCACTAATTTGGTCCCTATCATTTAGTTCAAACTAAGAAACTAAATATGTTAATCTTAATATAAGTAAGGGATTAAATTGAGAATAAACTGATAAAAAATACACTAAATTAAGAATCAAAATTAGTTAGTGATCAAATTGAGAATGAACCGATAAATGAAGGATTAAATGTAGAATGACAATCAGTAAAAAACCACATTGAAAATAAACTAATAAGTGAAAAACTACCAGTGTTACCTTTCCATCAACACCAAACCAATCAGGTTGCTGGCTTAGACATTTATGGTACTGGGCACCATTAAATCAGCTCAAAGTGCTAACTCCAAGCCAACAATCTAAACTTTGGATGTACATAGGAAACAAGGGCAACACCAGAAAGGACAGAGAGATTACATTGAAAGAAATGACTTGTGGAGGACAGAGTAGGATTTTCCACTTGATTATAAACTAAACCATTTCTAAGAACAGTGCACATAAAAACGAAGATAGTCTTATTCTTTACCTGTTGATCCAAAAATGTTGCAAGATCAGTAGGATGCATGTTCTCGACATTAAAAGAACAAAGAGCAGCTCGTTGGTATTTTTCCGAAGGTGCTGGCCCATAGATACGAATATTTGGCACTGAAAGAAGGCTTTTGTACAAATATCTACCCAGCTCCATCTATGTAATCAAAGACTACATAAACAAAATTTATTGATGTGCAAAGAAATTTGATCTTCTTGTGCATATTAGCTCTACGGTAAAATATTTTCGTTAAACTTGAAATCATGAGGTGAATTGCAGCAAATTTTGTCCAGGGTTAATAAATTGGGTCATTTTTCTTATTGCCTTTTGATTTCAAATAAACAGAAATCCATGTCATCCAAACTTTTTCCGCTGTAACTATCTACCATTGTCAAGCGCTTTCAAACAGTACAATTTTGCATTACACATTAGAATACAGAAAACGTCTTGATTCTACCATAAAACTCATTTTAGTAAAGTATGTGTAAAGCTGCTTTTAACATCTTGATTAACATTCATCAAGTTTATCAATAAGTCGGTGATTTGAAATTGAAATATCACTTAGACAGCATCAATGTGCATTTCAAGATATATAATGAAGTAAAATTTGTTTGGTTTGGACACCGCAAAAAGAAGGCAATCCTGTTCTTCCCACTATTCTTTTTTCCATTGTCTCTTTAATCTTTACAGCAACTTTTTTTACTAGGTTGTTTCTCTATAAGCTTTACTTGAAAAAAACATATATATATATATATATATATTATTTAAAGCTTCCCTTAATAAGCTTACTAACAAATGCACTGAAATATAGACAATTGAATTAACTATTTTACACTCAGTGTAAGATTTTACGATTTCATCTAATTGATAATTACGGAATATGGAATTAAGATCCAAAAATTAAACACCAAACACAATGTTCCAGAAACTTAACCATGCTAGAAAAATAAACAACTTTGACAGCACACTTGCACTCACATGATTAATGCATACTCTTAATTTCAACTTCATTTCTATTCATCTTTTTTGTAAATTTTATTCCTCCTATTTTCCCAACAAAATAGTACTTACATAAAAATTGAACTTTGACTAACCTCATAATCATGTATCTTTTGCATACCAATCCCAGATAAGTAATCAATCGCTGCTCCTAAACCGATGGCTTCACCTATTGCTGGTGTTCCAGCCTCAAATCTAATAGTCAGGAAGACTAAATTAATGAGATACAGATAGCAATGCAACCATAGTAGAAAACAATCAAAACAAAAAAGGGAAAAAAAAAAAAAAACCCAAGGCATGAGCAATATCCTAAAAACCAGATCAGTCATTAAACCAAAAAGTAGTGCACTCACAGTTCAGTGCTGGTTGAACTGTTAAACCAGATTTTAAAAATAAAAAAAATACATTAATAAACATACTAAAAGCATACCACCTTGTATTTAAATAATTAAACAAACTATAACAAAAATGTTAAAAGGTCAATAAATAATTAAACCTAATTCATGGTCAGAACCAAATAGGAACTTTGACCAGATCCAGTTCCACTGAACTGTCCTGCCTGTGTGGTGCAGTTCACAGGTTAATGATTCTATCTAGATGTAGAAAGGAATACAAGATGCGAGGGTTGGAGAACAATTTCAGTTAATTGATTAGTATTTATTGACAATAACTACTTAAATGCTTGACCCAATCACTTTTCAAATTACTTAATGATATTTGTTTCAAAACATTATTGCCAGAGGCAAAGCAACTGATTTGCTAAGCATGCACTTGCGCTCAGCAATAAAGCTTGTCTGCTAGCTGTCTTCCCATCCATGCATTATGTATAAGATAAACTACATCAATGGAAGAACAAGTTCACAAACCTGGATGGAGGGTCAGCAGAAGTAAAGCCATCAACAGATACCGTAGAAATCATTTCTCCACCACCTAAAGAAAGTAAAAGAAGAGATAACCAGCAATAATATTAGCTTCAAATTAAAATGTTACGCAGAACTCGTGCCTAACACAAGCAAAATTCTTTTCCTTTCCATTTAAATTAGCTATTCCTTTCAGACATGGAAGATGTATGGAAATTACAATAACTAATAACTTACCCAGAAAAGGATCCATGTCAGCCAAGAGATCACTTTTACCATACAAGAATCCAATGCCTGTAGGCCCACACATCTGAAATAAGGTTAATCATCCAATTATTACACTTATCTTAAAGATTTTTCAATTTGTATGTAATGAAGGGAAAGAACTTATATTTCACCTTGTTTTAAGATTTTGATAACACAGATATTTATGTACAAAATATACACTAAGAAATGAGGCTAATTAATACTAGAGTTGGACTAATAAATGCTAGAGTTAAAGAATCTATTCCAACACTCCCCCTCAAGCTGGTGAATAAATGTTCTGCATTTCCAACTTGGATATAATAGTTTGAAATGTTGCATTGTCGAACCCTTTGATGAATATATCTGCTAGCTAGCCTCTTGTTAATACACAAAGGGTACAAATAAGACTACTATCTAACTTTTCTTTTATGAAGTGTTTGTCAACTTCAACATGCTTTGTTCAATCATGTTGTACTGGATTATGAGCAATGCTTATAGTAGATTTATTATCATAGTACAGTCTCATTGGACTATCTGGCTTGATTTTTAAGTCATCCATGATGATTTTTAACCAAAGTAATTCACAAATTCCAAGTACTATAACTTTAAACTCTACCTCAGCACTGGACCTTGCAACCACGTTTTGTTTTTCACTCCTCCAAGTTACTAAATTACCACTTACGAAAGTGCAATAACCCATAGTAGACCTTCTGTCTATTACTGGTCCTACATAGTCAGCATCTATATAGGCATAGAGTTAATTCCATGTTCTTCTTGAATAATATCTCATTTCTTGGAGTACCTTTCAGATAGTGTAGACTTCAATGAACAACATGTAAGTGTACCTATTTGAGATTATGCATGAATTGACTTACTACACTTACTGCATAGGCTATGTCAGGTCTGGTATGAGATAAATGGATAAGTTTTCCTACCAACCTCTGGTACATTTCCTTGTCAACAACAATATCATCATTGGCTTCTCCTAGTTTATAGTTAGGATCAATTAGGGTATCAGCTGGTTTGCTTGCTAGTATACCTATCTCTTTTAGGAGATCTATCACATACTTTTGTTGAGAAATAAAGATACCTTATTTTGAATATGCTACTTCAATTTCTAAGAAGTACTTCAATTTTCCCAACTCTTTTATCTCAAATTCATTTGTCAAACGTCTCCTAAGTTCCTTTTGTTTTATCTTATCATCTCCAGTGACGATGATATCATCAACATATACCAGCAAGGTTGTAACTCCCCCTAAATCGTTGTGCTTGACGAATAAAGTATGATCTCCCTGGCTCTGCTTATAGCCAAAGGGTAACATTACTTTGGTGAATCTCCTAAACCAAACTCTCGAAGATTATTTTAAACCATATAAAGCTTTCTTCAGTTTACACACTTCGTTCGTTTTTGTAGTCTCCAAATCCTGGCAGAATGTTCAAGTAGATTTCCTCGTTTAGGTCCCCATGCAGAAAGGAAGTGTCCAATTGTATTTAGATGCTAGTGATAACAGGATTCTAACCGTATTCATTTTGACAACAAGAGCAAAGATCTCTTGATAGTCTATGCCATAAGTTTGAGTATACCCTTTAACAACCAACTGTGTTTTATACCTCTCTAGTGATCTATCAATTTTATACTTGATTGAGAAGACCCATTTACACCCAATTAGTTTCTTTCTTTTTGGTAATTGGACCACTTCCCACGTCTTGTTCTTCTCTAATGCTTCCATCTTAATTTTCATGACTTACCTCCATTCCTCCTTGGCCAATGCCTCTAATAAATTATTTGGGATGACGATGGAATTTAAATTTGCAAGAAAGTTTTTGTGAGTTGGAGAAAACTTATTAAATGACACAAAGTGAGAAAAGGGATATAACGGGTGCTTTGTACATTCTCTAGTGCCTTCCAAATAGCAATGGGAACATCAATATCAATGTTTAAGGAACTAGGGTTAAAATTTGTGCTTATCTCAACTTCAAAACTACCAGAAATAGTTGCAAAGATTTGGGCTTGCATAGGTTAATAAGTTAGAGCTTCCTTTCTTGTGTACACCTACAAATACCTCATATTATCAAGATTGGTGTTATCCTTGATCATGAAAGTGTGGGGGGCTAACCATAGTGGGTTTAGGATCATCAAAAGTGCTAGGGCTGGATTCAAGACTTGAAGGATTTTCAGAAGTGCCAAGGTTGGATTTAGGATTCAGTGATAGTATAGAAAAAGTGGTTTGGGAAAGATCAAGGAAAGATGCTTCCTTATCTTCCATAATAGTGTTCTCCCCTTGAAGATAAGGGCTAGAAAAATAAGGAAGATATTCTGCAAATGCAACATAAACTGAGACAAAAATTCTTTATAAGAGAATGATAACAATTGTAACCCTTCTTAGTGGAGGAATATCCCAAAAAAGATGCACTTAAGGGCTTTTGGATCCAACTTCCCTTTGTTATCGATACGGGCAAATGCGGTGCACCCAAATATACCGGGTATAACGCGATTTGTGATTTAGAGATCTGGATAAAATTGAGCGACAACCTCTATTGGAGTTTTATTGTCCAGAACACGATAGAGTAATCAGTTTATAATGCATGTAGCAATAAGGATAACCTCCCCCAAAAAGCATTTAGGCATGTTTGCGTGAAATAGATAAGCGCAAATCATAGATAAGAGTGCCCATTTTTACTCTCGGCTACTCCATTTTTCTGTGGAGTATATATACAGGACGATTCATATATGATCCTTTCCTTTTGGAGATAGGAAGACAAAGTGTGATTGAAGTAATCTAATGGAACCCAGAAAAATTGAACACCAAACTGATATGACTCAATTACTAAAGGAAAATTACAGCAACATCACACAACAGAAAGTAACCACCACGTCACAAATTCTACACTCATAAACAAGAACTAAGCACTAGACATAACACTGTATTACAAGGATTTCCTAGCATTCGAGAGGCCAGTCCCAACAAACTTCCCAAAATATTCTCTCCCCCCACACACCCACACTCCTTCCTCATAAGTACACACCTAAATAATTGTCACTAACTCCCAATGTGAAAGAGAGTGGTGGCTGCCTAACTCCCTATGTGAGAAAGTGTTGGCTGTCAATAATTATCAAGTTCCCTTTTCTGTCCATCCCCTCTTTTTCCTTAAATAAGTGGTTAAATGGGTCTGATTAGGCCCACCAACGCCACTAGACTCATCATAATCTCTTGCATTATCAGACTTAAGCCTTTTTAATTTTAATTCCAAATTGATCTTGGAAGTATGGAAAATGGGGAACAATTCACTCACATCTAACTTATTCTTGAGAAGAAAGATCCAAGAAACCCTAGTACAATCATTGATGACAGAAACAAACCAGTTAGCACCAAAGATGTTAAGAATAGGAGATGGGCTCTAAATATCGCTATGAATAAGAGTAAAAGGAGAAGAACTTCTTTCATGACTAATGGAAAAGGAAACTTGGTTGTGTCTTGCTATTTCACAAGTCTCACAATGAAAACTGATAAGATTAAATTTATTAAACAGAGAAGGAAACATAATTTTCAAAGTTTCAAAGAAAGGGTGACCAAAACAACAATGGTAAAACCATATTTTATTCGCAGTAGACGAGATTCCAGTAAAGAATGACAAGGACATGGGATTCTTGATATCATCAGTATTTGTAGATACCACTAGATAACATAGTCCATTCTGTTCCATAAGAAGCACAATCCTCTTCCCCGAATCCTGGTCCTAAAAAACACATGGGGTAGAGAAGGTTACATTACAGTTCAAATATTTTGTGAGTTTTTTTATGGATATAAGATTTATGGATAGTTTAGGAACATGAAGAACATTTCAAAGAACAAAGGATGGAGATATTTGGATATTTCCTAGTCCAGCTATAATAACAAGTGAGCCATTTGCAACTGATATTTTCCATTGCTAGGGCATGAAGTGTAAGTCATAAAATGATGAGAAGAATAGGTCATATGATATGTTGCTCCTGAATCAAGGATCTAAGAGTCTTGAATTGGCTTATCCAAGACATTTAACCCATAGAAGTGATAGAGATTACTTGAATGAGTTAGAGAGCAAGTACTGGTATTACTAGAAGGCTTTTCTAAAGTCTCTAACAAATTGTGTAGCCTTTCAATTTCATTTTTGCTAAATCCTTCAAGGTCTGGAGTCTGTTCTTGGTTAGGTTGCATCAAATGGGCTTGCTCATGTAACTTCCTGCAATACTCCTTGGTATGTCGCGGTTTTTTGCAATAAGTACACCATAGATTATCACGATCTTGTGTCTTGCCTTTCCTTTCATCTTTGAGCTGTTCTAGTGTTAAGCCTTGGTGTCTGCTACCATTGATGATCATGACAGATTCTTTAATAGGTTCACAGTTAAGCATTACACCTCTTCAAGTCTCCTCAATTTGAATAATTGAAATAGTGCGATTAAGGGATGGTAGTTCATCCTTACCAAGAAGTTGGACCCTTACTTGATCGAATTCTACATTGAGTCCTACAAGGAAATCATACACATGATACTTTTCAATGAAAATTTTCAGTATTGTTGCATCTTTGCTGCACTTTATTTCAATACATCTATAATGATTCATTTCTTGCCAAATGTTCCTCAACATGTTGGCATAATCCATGACAGATTTATTTCATTGTTGGATCCCTGCAACTTTAATTTTGAGCTCATACACCAAGGCAGCATTTTTAACTTTGGAATATGTCTGCTTAATAGTCTCCCAAACCTCCTTAGCAATGGTGAAAAACAAGCATGTATCACTTATTTCTTAATTTATGGAATTCCAAAGCCATGCCATTATCATGAAATCCTTCTCATCCCATGCCTCGTAGTGCAAATCACTTTTTGAGGGTCCACATCCCAAAATATGACTTAGTTTTCCTTTTCCCTTCAATATGGTCTGAACAAACTGAGACCATTTGAGATAGTTTCTCCCATGCAACCAATAATTAGGATGTAGATTCTATAAGTCCCCAACTGCACTGGGAATTTCAGTCATATAAGACTTGGGGGACATAAGGACTTTTGACATTTTCTAGGAGCACAATGGGCCAAAATATAGTAAAAGGAAGGAATGTCAAAGGAGAGATGATTTTGGATACCTGAAAGAAAAATTCAACTTGCAAAAGAGCTTGGATTGCACCCAAGGCAAGTTACTGTATGATGTGAAAATTGAAGGGTTCAGTTCAAGACAAAAAAGGCTTGAGAAAGACTATGGTTCCTTGAATACTTGCAAAAGAGAAGTAATGAAGGCTAAAAGGAAAAAAAAATCCGTGACTAAAACAAAGAAGGTTGTCAGGAACAAATGGATCAACAATAAACGCTAATTAAAAGCACCTCCCTATGTACGTCAGAGAAGGGTTTGGCCGAAAAAAGGATTTCAAATGTCGAAGAAGTTGAACGGCAGCAAGGTTCCTTCGCACGGCCTCCACGTGTCGGTGTGTGAAGTAGAAGGCTAATCACTTTAGTGGCGCATGATCTTCATGTGCAAGGATCCCGGCGACATGTCGCCAGGGTTTGGCTAAACTTGTCACTATGCTTCCTCCTAGTTTGGCAGTAAGAGGAAAACGACCACCTGTTGTGGTCACCCAAGTTTCTCCAACAAAGAATAGTGGAGAACAGTGAAGATAAAATCCTAGAAACGAGCCAAGAGCTTTGATACCATGTAGTGAAGGGAAAGAACTTGTATTTCACCTTGTTTAATACTTCGATAACACAAATATTTATATACAAAATATACACTAAGAAAGTAGGCTAATTAATATTAGAGTTGGACTAATAAATGTTGTAGGACTAATAAATGCTAGAGTTAAAGAATTTGTTCCAACATGTACATATGTAACCAACCTTACCTTGTGTGAAGAGGCAACAAGAAAATCAACATTGAGGCTTTGAACATCAACCATCATGTGTGGAACACTCTGACAGGCATCTACAAGCACTTTTGCTCCAAAATCATGTGCCCAATGAGCAATATCTTCAATTGGAAGGACAGAAGCTACAGAGAAGAAGTGAGCAAATAAATAAATAATCATCCATATCAGCCCTAAATTCCAATAATGAGCTATCACTGCACAAATTAAGATTTACACAAACCTCACAACTCATAAGTATTAAGGGAAAGCTTATTTATACAGATGTGATATTCATATCAGTAATGTCCATATCATGGCACTTGTTCCGCAAGCTTGCTCTCTTAGGGCTATGACATCAAACCCTAAATGTGAAGCCTAAAGAAAACAATGGCAAGGCCTAGTTTATTTCTTTTATTCAACATCTAGAATATTTTCTTTATTTTAAATGCCCTTCAAGGATTGTTTCCCGTGTCTTTCCATATCCTAGTTCCTCTTTTCATAAATTGGCCCCAAATCCCATTATTAGTTTGGTACTTTTAACGGCACCCAGTTGGACACCTATTTGATCCTTACATAACAATTAATTGCTTGCACAAAACTCTTATTCAAGGATGCAGGAATTCAAGAATTCTGTTGTCCCTAGCACGATGAAAATTTTCAGGACTCCTAGGAATATGTAGTAAATTTATTTGGCTGTCCAGCTATAAACTATTTATAAGAGGTTTGAATATCAAGATTCCTAAGTATTCTATACTATTATATATATGGAGATTCAACCATACTCAATATGAAAGTTGATGCCTGAAAGGTTTGGCTGTCCATGTGGTAAAAAAACCAATTTGTCCCTTACTTTTGACACAGGTTTCAAGTTAATCCCTTAAATTATTTTTGTTCTTTTTTAGTCCCTTACCAAAATGTTTCAATCTATTCATAATAGGTCATGGCACAAAATTTTTGGAGAGAATAATCATATGTGGATACTCCGGGCTACAATTCTTTTTCTCTTCAACTTTGTCTTCCATAACCCTACATGTCAATGCCTTTCTCCCTATTTTTTCCAGCGTTGTAACTCATATTCCCTCTCTCTCCAACTCTTCTTCTTCTTCATTTCCCTCACAATTTAATCTCTCTTTTCCTCTTTCACCCATGTACTCTCATTCTGCTGCTTGACTCCTTCCAATATCTCCTGTTCCAGTGTTTTTCTTTTCCATCTTGCCATCATTAAAATGAAGGAGATGAAAAGGTAAATCAATGAGATCTGCCAATGGCAACACAGAAACAGAGGTTGTAGCAAGACAACCACAAAAGATGGGTCCATTAATAGTATTACCAGTATAGCTGAAATGAAATGGATAATTCAAAAATAATATAAGACATAAGAGCCCAACAAAGCCAAGATGAAAATACAAAATTACCTAGTAAAAGGCAAAAAAAATGGAAATAACTGCAAATTGCTGAGATTTATGAAGCCCATTTCAAAAAAGAGAAGGGATATTTATTTGAAGTGAAACCATCCATCAGAGTGTATCTCCCTCTCATTACATAGAGACTCCAGAAGAGAGTCTTCATGTTCATCCACATTCCTATAAAGATGAACAGGAGAAGTGAAAAAGAGGGAGGGTTTCTTTTTTCTTTTTTACCCTTTAATTTTTTAATTCACATTATCATCCTTTAAATCGAAGGCTCAGATCTGGCCAAAATTCCACCCAAACCACCCTTGCAACCTTTTTTTTGGGCAACAGAAAAAAGAGAAAAATGGAAAATATATGGAGAAAGAGGACAGAGAAATTTAGCAATGAGGTGGAAGACAAAATTTGACAGAAAGAAAAATTGGAGAGAGAAAGGGAGAATGAAGGGGTGACATGGTGGCTTGATAAACTTGTCATGTCATCTGAGTTAGCTCCATGTATGTGAATTCCATCCGTCATACAATTGGTGTTTGCAAAAAGAAAGAGATTGAAACATTTTGTTAAGAGACCAAATTGAAACAAAAATAAGTTAGACTAAATTGAAATGCAGGATAAAGTTAAGGGATGAAAAGAAGTTTTTGCCTCCCATATTCAAACATAATTACAGAATTGTAATACATTGGCATCTAATGCATATATATATATATATATATATATATTCACGATGCCTAGAAATTTAGCATAACTGCAATAAAAACACAATATAATGAACACGACCTAATACCATCCACCTCATTCCCCATCTCTAATCACTAGTCCATCATAAAACCCCAAGTAACCCTAACAATTGGAACATTAATTAATTGCTGCTGTCTTGTGTCAATTTTCAATCATGACCCAACCTTGAGCAGTCCAATGTCAAAAACTTCGAAGAACCCATAAATATAATAATATTACACTACTATAAAGAATAAAAGAGAAAAACACTTGTGAAAAGAAAGCCTTAATAAATGGAAACTTGTGCAACATTCATTTAAAAAAGAATTAAGATTGTTTAGCTTGTGAATCAAGACATCTACACTGCAACTAAATAAAGAAGAAAAAAAAAAAATCTAGTGCATATAAACACCAAGTTTGTTAGAAAAGGTGATATGTCCCTTCAGATTAACAGCACTGCTAAGAGAAGAAAAGGTTAGAGCATATAATCAATGCTTAAAAACTTCAAAATTTTCATGGTGGCATGGCAATGGAAAACATATTGAAAAATTGAAACGAAAACATACCAAGTACATTTGAAACATGATGGACAACTACTAGTTTTGTCTTCCTTGAAATCATTTCTTTTAACTTATCAATATTAGGAGCTTCATCCTGATTTAAGTACACAAAATTCAATTTAGCCCCAACTTTTTTGGCTACAATTTGCCAAGGAACAATGGCACTATGATGTTCAGCAACCGTAAGTATGATCTGCAAGAATGGCAACATGTTGTAAGATTGAGAATACATGTACAAAGAAATATATATATATATATATATATATATATATTGTGTGTGTCTGTGTGTTACACAAATTGAACCATGAAAGTCAGACAAATGCGTCTATATCCAAGATATGATGGTAATGCAAGAGAGAACATATTAGGAAAATATTTTTCAAATGAAGAGATGGGGCATAATAGAAAAAAAACATAATGCTGTAGAAAATATAACAACATCCACCAGAAAATGCATTTCGTTTAGACGCTGCACAGCTCCCTAGTCAGAAAAGACAGCTTTCTAGTCATTTTTGTACAAAAACTCGAGGCTCATATTGCACAAATCTAGAAATCATAGTTTGATCTATTGCTCACCTTACAGCAAGACAACGGCTGCTATAAGGCATATTATGCAACCATAACAAATTGAGACATCTGGATATACTGTTTGCTACTGCATATCCTATGCTTCATGCAGTCCTATGAATCTTATGCACAAATGTATGAAACTAATTATAATTGTATTACAATCACCATTCAAAATGACATAATAATCCACATTGCATAATTAACAAAGGTGTAGACAATCATCCTATACAAAAGTAATAAAAGTTAAATTTGGGTCTGGGAAGAGCATAGTTTGGTGAAAATGTGATAGGCCTATGTTGCTAGTACTGTTAAAACCTACAAAAGAAGACGTGGCCAAGGAAGAAAGAGGAAAAAGGGCAGAGTGAACATGAAGAATTAAAAGTATATGCCAAAAGAGGTGAAAGAGGTAAGGGTGGACATGGGAGAGAGGGAGAAGTTACAAACAATAACTGACTAAGTTAAGGAGGTTAATGGGGATGAGTGATTTGAGAGAGAACGTGGCAGTTGGAGAGTATTTAGCAGAGTGAGTGGCCAAAAGAAGGGTGTGAAGAATTTGGTAGAAGGATCTAAGGCAGAGTGCTAACCTCTCAAAAGCAAGTATGGAGTTGATGTATCTGAATTTTGTTATTTTCTGGCTGCTGTTTGTGTTGTTTACTACCTTCTGTGCTGCTGTGTTGTAGTCTCATAAATTGTGTTGTTATTTTTCTGAGTGTTGGTGTTACATTGTGGTTATAGCATTATTCATTGTCAGTTTCCATCTCTTTGTCTATTGTCTTGAATTTCTGTGAAGAACCAGTTGGTTCTATCATAATGGGAATCAGAATAACAAAAAAATCCATCATGCTAGATCGAGGTCAATATCATTGAGTGAATAAACAGACACGGATTTCTTCTTTTCCTGGTACTATTTCAAGTCAATAACTTGATAACATCAGAATAAAACCATAATGCTCCCTCCTAATATTATAAACAAAAATGTCAAAGATTTACTTGAACAATGAAATGAGTTAAGATTCAACAAAATATCGATCAAGGATGACATACCTCATCATCTTTTTTTAAATTTTTCGAGCCCCAAGAATATGATACTAGATTGATAGCTTCAGTAGCATTTTTAGTAAAAGCTATTTCCCTTGAATCTGAAGCATTGATAAAAGCTGCAACCTTCCTTCTAGCCAATTCATACTCATCCGTGGCTTTTGCACTATATTCATGAGAAATGATTATGCATCATAAAGCAACTGACATATGATATTAAAATAAGGCATATTCGAAGATACACTAAAAGTATTGTTTCCAACCATGTAATACTTGTCACAAGGAAGAAAGGAAATTAAATTTCAGTGTTGCCATAGAAGTTACATGTGTGTATATGTTTCTTACAGGACAAGCACCTTAAGGAATGGATACCACGATGCACATTTGAATTGTAAGCTTCGTAATAATTTTGCAAGGTCTTCAAGACAACGGTGGGCTTCTGAGAAGTTGCCGCGTTGTCTAAGTAAACAAGTTTTGAGCCATTCACTTCCTGTGTATTGAGTTGAATTATCAGAACTCAACAAGTCAGAACCATATACCACAAATATGCAAAATAATGTCGAGACAATAAATATATATATATATATATATATATATAGCCAATTCATAAAGAGATAAGGGACTTATAAAGTTCTCAGCAATTCCATTGCAGACTGGTTAATAATAAGCTAATGCCACTAAAGATTGCTAGTGATTGTCATTCAAGAATATATTCTTTACAGTAACTTACAAAAGAAACAGTGATGAATTGAACTGTATTAAATTCACAGTTTAATGTTTCACAGCAAGAACAATTAGAATTGTAATTTAGTTCTCTTTTCTGTTTCTTTTGAGAAGAAGGAACCACTAGTAGCACTAAATTCGTAACATCATCATATTGAAAATCAAAACCACATTATCAGAACCTTTCCATAAATTTACAGACTGAACTTTTGAAAGAAAAAAATCGATAGCAAGAAATTACATACCTGGTGGAGGATGGGAAAATCAGGTCGGGTGGAGTGACCCAAAGAAAAGGTGCCAAGAGCAGGTTTGGCTACTTCTTCATTGACTGTGGATGCACAAATAGAAGGAGAAGAAGACGAGCGTCGAAACCTAATTCCAATATGTGTTGAGCTTCGTGTATTAATTGAGTAGCAGCATATGGGGCTTGAAATTTTGAAAGATGGAAGCTTCGGAATCAAAACTTCCATACTTGAACGAGCAACTTGAAACTGAGCTATTTTGGACGACGAGTATGCTTTGATTATGGGATGAACCAATACCGCTTTTATATCTGGGGAAAATGTAAAAAGCTTGCGCCACAAAGGCTTCAACAAAGATACCCTTGAAATTCAAACACATCTAAGGCTACGTTTAGTACATGAGAATAAAATAAAATGAAATGGGAAATATTATTTTAATGGCATGTTTAGTATAATAAAATTAATGTAAGAATAGAAAAGGAAGTTATGTAAATAATTAGGATAATTTAATGCAAAAAATATTTAAATAAATTTTTAATTTCAATCTACTTAATTTTTTAAAAAATATTCTTCATATTATGATATTATTTTATTTTTCAATTGCACAAAAATTTAAAATTTATGAAAATATTTTTAATACAAATAATTTAATAATTGTTTTAGTTATTTTAAATGACTTTGTCTCATTTTGTACAAGTTCATATACTTTAAAGACAAGTTGGTAAAATTAAGAGTGCACAAGGTCTAGGCTGAATCAATAAGTGACTGGATTAGGCTGGGTCAATTAATTATTTTTATATACTCATATCCAATTCCATTTTTATTCATACCTATTTTATCATTTTGGTGATAAAACATGGATTTATTCTTTGCCAAAGAGATTTCATTTATAACATCCTTAATTTAGTGATATTTAATACAAAATAAATTAGATTATTCAGGGGAAAATTAGAATTAATTAAACAAGAATAAATATGCTAACTGAATCATTTAAAGAAAATAATCTATAAGCATAAGGGTAAAATGGTAAATTCACAAGGGTAGGGGCAAAATGGTCATTTTAAACAAAGCCAAGGGTAAAATGGTACATTCACAAGAGGGACATGTGGCACTATCCTAACCTATGGGGCTCACATCTGTGGGGCCTATACCATAATTAAATATTAGATATTTTATGATTTGATATTAATTCACAACCATTGGATCAAAAATATATGATTAAATCATAACCGTTGAATTATCTTTAAATACCTTTGAAAAGTTCTCTTCTTCTCTTTTTCTTTTCCTTTTCCTTTTCTTCTTGAATGGTTTTAATAAGGATGCAAGGGTAAAAGGGTTTGCTATGGTATAGAAATGCAGTTGAAGTTAGAATACACCATAATATTGCATAATCAATCTCTTTTGGCCTATTGTCATTTATTTTGAAATTCTGTCACCATGACCTTCCATAAGTCCATTTAAAATCTAAGAAGGGTAGAATTAGAAAAGACTGAGGCTAGATGGATATTTTGAAATATCTAGAGAAATATTATCTATGACATAACTTTTGGCTAAGAATTTTGATATGTGGATTTTCTTATGCATGATGTATCCTTACATGAATATTTTGTTATTCATACACTATAATTGTTTATGTTATTGTGCATTTCTACTTTGTATGATGGGGAGACAATATTGTAGTGTGAGAAAATAACTATTCTTTGTAAGATTAAATTATTCCTATATACTATGTACTTATTGATAATTTAGAATCTCATTTAATAATGGCTGGTTATGTCGCCTTAATATATGTTGTGAACCCTATAAGTTTCTTAACAAGGCATTATATCTCATTAATCCTAGAGTCTATGGCAAGTCATATTACCTAAACGATTACAGGAAAAATAGTGTTATTACACTTTTTTGGCCATAACTTAAATTCTGATATCAATGGCAGACTGTGTTGTCTAAATGGTTGCAAGCAATCAAGAGAGGACAAGAATGTATCTTTGTTGGAAACATTTTGAATTAAATTGACACTAAAAGGATTCCTAACTTTTGGTATTCAGAGGATTATAAAAGAAATTTTGATAGTTTTCTCTCAAATTAATCCAATATTGACTACATGATGGCTTGGATGACATATTAAAATAAAGATTATATTGTCTGATTTTGTCTTAGGTACCCACTAAGGGACCTTCAGCTAAAGGTGGGGTTATGTCTACCGATTAGGTGTCATACACTAAGGTTGGTGAGACTCAATCTTCAAGGTATGTCGGTCATATGCTAGGCTTCGTGAGACTCAAATAATCTAGATATGACGTTCTAATGGTCAAGGATATTGTTTACCTCTGTTTGCCATATGTTTGGTAATGTATATTTACATGTTATTTATATGATATTTGGCATGCATACATATATCACTAAAATCATAATTCTAAGTCACATTATATTCCATGGATGTTCCAAATATCATATATGCTTTTTCATGATAATGAGAATCTAGTTTCACCTCTTTGTTGTTGATGTTTTTAAATAGCAATTTCTTAGCTTAGTCGTGTGGTGCATGTTAATTGGGTATCTATTCCACTAATTAGACAAGTACTCTATATAGAAAAGATTGTGAATGTAAGCTATGTCATGACTCTGTGAGCCATTCCTATTATGTCTAATATGAATCCCTCTAAACCTTAAATCCTAAATCACAGGCTTTCCAAATCCATAAGAAGAAGACAATTAAGGCTTTTATAGGAGTTATGGGAAAAAAATGGTTATCTTTTATGTAAAATAAATATTAGGAATAAAACCCTTTTTCCCAACTTTGTTAAATTACCTATACGAATGTATGAACTGATTTATCAAATTTTTTTATTTATACTACTATGTTTTAGCTATTATAATTCATTTTCATAATTCTCACATCATAATGACTACAATTTAAATTTATAATAAATTCTATAAATAAATAAAAGGAGGTTTACATCATTCTTTCTTACCAAACACATTCTCATTCCTTCCTCTCCATCCCTCCTACTAAACATAACCTTAGATATTCAATCGTGTCAAAGCTTAAGTAAAACACCTACATGACTAACCTACCACCAGATAACATAAAGAATTCGAATTTGTTGTAGTTGGTGGACACCAACTATAGTTGCAGTAGAGATATAGCTGCTAAGATTTATTTTCAATTGCAACTACATTCATTGCAAAAAAAAAAACAAATCCATACTTGGAAGATGATACCTAAGAGAGAAAGCACGTTAGGTCTACTCCTACAAATTCTGTTTCACAAGAACTCGACACACAATAACAATTTTAAACTATATCGTGTCCTTGTCTTTCTTAGTTATACTAGATATCTTGTTTTGTCCAAATTCACTCAAGAGTTTAGGCTATGTAATTTGCAAGAGACTAAATGTGTAAAGAACTCACATATATCTTATCTACTATAACTTTCCCTTCTCCTTTAATTGCATTTTAGCCTAGGAAGTATAAGCGCAAATATAAACTTTAAAATAAAATTTGATGACTTTATATTTTAAACTGTCACATTGTCACATCATGTCAATTTAAAGTATTCAACATATGTAAGTACAATGCTCATATTCAAAGTGTCTGTGTCTCACTACTACTAATTGATTTTTCTAAGACATGAAACAATTTGTCATTGGAAAGATGCAAGCTAGATCATAACTGTTAACCTAGTTGAAATGGACAATATATATGTGTATATATATATATATATATATATATATGAGAAAAATAAACTAGAAAATGTTGCTAAGAGGAGACAAGTAAGGTACACACAAGCGGTTTTGTAAGATGATGATGATGATGATGACGCTACCAAAGATGAGTCGCCCACGAAGGAGAAGAAATATGAAGGAGTAGAAGATTATGGGACTGTGAGGAGATGATGTTTCTATTTTTCATAGAGTTCTTTTAGGTCGAAGAAGCTGGTTCATTTAATCTAGTCATGTTTTATCCTTTTTACCCAAAAATGAATGTAATCGACACCTTAGGGGCACGTGCCTAAAGCGCCAATATTTTGGACTTAATTGGGTGTATGTCACGAGAGTTCCTAGTGATGTAACAAGAATTAGAAAATGCCTAGGTTACAATCAACAACTCTATTTGTGCAATGTAAGATATAATCTTAAATATGATATAATAAACCTTTTTATGGCTTGATAAATTTTAATATTATGCATAGTTTGTCTTGCGAGAGAAAGCAAAAGACAATAGAAGATTCAAATATATATTTTGTTTTCATAACTCTTTATACAATTGGCTTTAATCAATTAAAATAAGGGAAGTTTTGATTAATAATAATGTAGTTACCTTTATCATATATTTGGTCAAACACACTAGATTGTAGAAAGTTGTATAATCAATTCCAATCAACTTATTAACTTGATTAGACATGACTATATTTAAAAATCAAACCTCTATTAATCTGATTAGACATTGTTGTATTTAAAAATATTTAAATTTTCACTTTTCACCTAAATCCATCTTAGTGAGCAATTTGAATATATGACTTTTTTTGCTCCTTGAGCCATAACACTAGGAGTTAGAGGTGTTCATGCTTAGTCCAACCCAGTAAGACTGGGTTGGGCTAGATTTTGAGCAAAATTAGCTAACAAATGAAGCCTTATATATAAGATTTCATCTTAAGCTAAAATAATAACCCGAGTAAGTTGGGTTAGATTAGATTTTGAACAAAATGAGTCAACTGACTAGGTCTTATACATAAGATTCAATCTTGAGCCAAAATATTACCCCAAGCAAGTTGGTTCAAATTTTGAACAAAATGGTCTAATAGGCCAAGTCTTATATATGATATAGTCTTAAGGCCAAGGTAAATACCCAAGCTGACTTGACCATATTTTTTAATTTTATTATTATTATTTAAATTTCTTTTTTACTTTTTGTTTACTATGGGTTTTTTTTTTATTCAAAATAGCTACTTTTTTGTTTTTGTTGAATATGTGCTATTTTTATTAATATGACCACTTTATTATTTTCTAAAACATTTATAAGAAATTTTTAGAGTAAAAAAAATATTTTTTTGATAGAAAATGGACATGATCTAACTTGACCTAACTAAACCTTGCAAAGTAACATATTGAGTCTCACCAAGTCAGATCTCAAGTTGAACAAAAACCTGACTCAATTTAGTATATACTCTTACTAGGTGTATATATAAACCTGGTGGATTCGATCAACCTAATAGGCCCCGGTTATATTGGCCCAAATAAAATTGTTAAAAAAATTGTTTAAATGATCACCGGGTCTAGCTTGAGTTTGCTTGATACCTAGTCTACTCAATTATAGTTTTATAAAAGAAAAAAAATATTATTTTTAATAATTTATTTAAGATAAATTTTTATAATATTAATTTTTCAAATCTTAAATCACTTTCGTTTCTTCTTTTATTTCAAATATTAATTTTTCCATTCCATCTTTAATATATATTGATATATCATTATTAGTATGACAACATGTAAGTCTAAACAACATCAAAGTCTTTTTCTTTGAGCTCTTTCAATATGATTAATATAATTTTTTTTAAGTGAAATACATTTTCTGTCCAAATAGTTAGTTCTTATCCTATAAGTGCTATACAATGTGTTATCAAATATAGAATAGTATATCTAATACAATACAATAGTTTATAGTACAATGTCAAATCAAATATTGCATAGTATTCAATTTTTATTAGATGTTATTCTATCAAGCTTTATATAATTTGCCAAATAGATCTTAAGTGAAGTAAAATGTATAAGTTTCTATAGTACAATGTATGCATCAAACACTTGATTACAAATAAATTATATTATATAAGTTTATGTAATTCAGCCATATATAATATGCCAAATAGGACCATAGTGGTTGTTTACAATTTCTTCTACAAATGTATAGGATACTATTTAACTCAGGCACCATTTGTTTCATTACATAAGATTAGAGACATAATAATATTATAGAAAATAAAACTCAATTAAATATGACTTCATGCAACCATGTATTTTGCCTTCAATTGTATAAGATTTATAGGATAAATATTTATTTAGTGCTTGATTGCTCATTTTTTGGCGAAATATATAGTCAAAGTCATTCAAAGTATCAATAAAATAGAAAAACATTATTTAAAGTATTACTTTGTGGTCCAGCCATGCTTAGCAAAACCAACATCAACATGCAAAGAAAATTCCATTTGCGACATCTCTAATACACAAGACGAAAATAACATTCTTTCTGTAATATTATTTAAAAAAACTAACTGTGTAGCTGTAAGTTAACAAGGATTCATACGATGCAATAGAATTATTCTATCGATGAAATGTTAAATTTTGGAAAAATCAATTATTTAGTTCATATACTTTAGTTTGCAAATTGATCTTTACATTTTATTTTTTTTTGAAAGCATTACTTACACTTTCATTTATTTGCATTAGCTCCTTGCTGTTAATGAATTATCTGACGCCGTTAAATAAGATATTTGATGTGGCAAAACCTAGATGATGTGAAATGCCTTTCATTTTCTATTAAATTTACATGAAGAAGACAATTTGGTGTGTTGATTGAACCTTTGTTACTTCCCAAAGAGCCTCCAAAGTTGACATAGAGAAGACCCAAACCACCTCAAACTATTTGAATAGGATTATGATTTTATTTTCTTTCTATATTTTGAGTTGAATTCTTATTTAATTTCCATTTTATATTTTGAGAAGGATCCTGATTTCTTTTCCATTTGTATATAGAATTAGAATTGTATTAGTTTCCTAATGATATTATGAATAGGATTTCTCATATCTATTTAATGGATCTAACTACACATATTGTAAGATCAGAAAAGAGATAATTCATATAAATGAATTTCATAGTGGCTATACATTGTTGTAGTTTCCTTCTTTCCCTTTATCTCTTATTATGGTGAAATGCTTTGATCTTTATCCTCGATAGTGTTAAGAAACTTTATCCAGGTTAATTGATCTAGTTAGTGGTCATTTATATTTTTGTTATTCTCCTTAAAACTTGAAAGAAATACTATTCGTCGTTCTTGTTCGCAATTTAATTTCTTTTAATTCTTCTTGCTTTGCACATGAAACTAAATCATATTCTATTTGCCAATGCTTTTTGAAAAAAAACTTGGAAACAAATTTATTGTCATTGCTTGTTAACTGATTGAATTCTTGAAAAATTTCCAAGGACAATAGAATGTTCAAAGATAGGATATGAATTGAAAATTCCCAAAAAAGCTAAGTTTTGTCTAGTAGATCAAACACTTAATAGATTTTATTTTTATTCACTAATCAACTTACATAGAATAAGTTTTGAAGCAATTTGATATGGATAGAACACATCCATCAAGTATCCCAATGGTTGGGAGATCACTTGATATAAATGAAGATCAATTCCAACATCAAGAAAATAATGAAGAACTTCTTGGTCTTAAAATGCTACACCTTATGGCAGAGTGCTAAGGTATCTTGTTAACAATAAACAACCATGAATAACATTTTTTGTATGCTTATTAGGAAGATTTATTTTTTCTTAGACACGAAGACATTAGAATCAAATTTAGCACATATTTTGATATCCTCAAGGAATTTTTTATATTTATTTTATTTTATTTAAATGCATCTAAACCTTGACTAGCTAGCTATGCAGATAAATACTTATCTCGTTCACATAATGTTTGATCTTAAATAAGTTATTTATTTACATATTGAAGATACATCTATTTCATGACGCTTTACAAAACAAATTTTAATTGTTACTTCTTTAAACCATATATGAATCGTTGTAATATACAAAACAAGTCAAGAGTTAATTTTGTTACAGCTAATGACCCAATATATCCTAAATATGTGTGGTTTATCTTTAAAGAAAATATTCCAACAATATTATACACAAATAGTGCAACATGTATAGCTTAACTAAAAAGATAATACATTATAAAAGAATGAAAAGAAAATTTTGTACCAAAATTCTTTTTCACTTACGATCTTTAAAAGACTTATGATATAGATGTGCAAAAAATATATTTATTTGAAGAATCTAAAATATTTCATTATGACATTATCACATTTGAGAAGTTGATGAATGATATTGAAATGCAATGATTCAAATACATTAGAGTGATATTGACATGAAGGCAAATAAATATACATTGTACTCTTTATTTACGTAAGTATGGTTTTGTCCCCTTAGGTTTTCTTGTTAACGTTTTTAATGAGACAATTTACAATGGACATTATTAATAGTGTACTCTTTTTCCTTCACTTGATATTCATCAATTTTTTTAGTAAGATTTAATCTACATCCAAGATGTGGTTATATAAATAATATACTTATGAGAATATCTATAACTTCCAAAAATGACTTATTAGGATCCCTTCTTGAATTAAAAAAAAAAACCCTTCTTATATTTATTGGCATATATCATACAACTCCCAAAGGACTTATATTGTACAATTACATATATATATTAGTTTTTATTTATATCACTGTAACTTATAAGTTTATTTTTATGAATCAGAGACCTATAAATTGAGCAATATACTATGGAAGAAGAACCAAATGAATAAAAATTATCCTATCCTTTCTCCTATTAACTTTTTCTCTTCCTCTTATTATATTTTCTTACATTTTCTATTAGTTGCACAACATTTAAAATTATTCTTTGATAAACAATTTAAATAAACTATTATTTCAGTCCATCACTTATTATTAATTTGGCCTCTCACTTAATTTTAGTCTCTCATTTATAGTCTCAATTTGGTCTTCCACTTATAAGTTTAGCCTCAATTTGAGTGAAATTTTGGCCCTTTGAAGTGTGGATAAGTGTGGATCTTGGCTATTATTCATCCTTAACGTCTCAAGTTCATCGATACAAGCTTGCTGAATTATTTCAGGAAGACAAGAGATGTCTAATTGGTTTATACCTTGTAAAGTTGAGAAGCTACTAGCAAATGTAGCATTCCATCAATAATTGCATTTCAATTTTTTCATATAATGCATAAAAGAACATCGGGTTTAGGGTTCTTAATGAATAGAGTTTGGGTTAATCTCATAGTTAGCTTGGGTTGACCAATTGTATCACTCTTAATGGGCCTAACGCATAGTTAATTTGACCCACATAACATGGATTCGGATAACCTCTAATATTATGCCGTGAGATTTTGAAGTGGCTTTAGGATGATTTGATGAAAATTAAATAGGACATAGTGTATCACATAATTTTTTTAATTTAATTTTAATGAAAATTATTTTAAAGAATTATGATAATACTCAAAGATATATCAACATTTCAAATGTTTTTTTATGAGAAAAGTATAAAATTAGTCATTTATATTTGCACTTTGTGACAATTTGGTTTATTATAAATTAATCATCACAAAGTAAAATCTTATAGATTCAAATTTGTGCAAAACTAATTCCTTACAAATTTAAATTTGTAAAAATCAGTTCCTCTATTTAGATTAATGAGGGACGGATTTGTATAAAATAAGATTTTTTAGGGATTAATTTATCATAATTAATTTATAAAAGACTAAATTGTCATAAAGTATAAAAATAGAGAACCGATTTAGTGTTTTTTTCAAATTGTTTTTAATATAAGATGGTATTACGTTACAGAGAAAAAAAAGACTTCTAACAATTTACAATATACTTCTCACATCTAACATTTTATTATTTTATTAATAGAATATCATCTTGAACAAAAAAAAACTAATATATTTATATATATTTGTATATTATCATAAGCTTTTCAAAAAATATTAATTTTTATAAATATTAAAATTAAAAAAATTATATAATACATTTTTAACAATTAAATTTTCATCTAATTGTTTTAAATTTATTGTAAAATCTTCAGTATTATAGTAGTAAATGGAGGCTAATTGAATCCTTATAATTTCAACAATAGTGTGTACACAAGACAAAGTGCATTTGCCAAATATTCACCATGTATATATACCTGATTAATTGTGGCAATTACCATAAAACCCTTGAGGGCCTAGCTATAAAAACCCTAGTCAACTTTTTAAAGAAGGAATAATGTGCGTCACAACATGGCCACTACTCATTTACAATACTACCTCCCATCTATTTTGTGAGAAAAATATACTTTTAGTCTTTCATTTATTACAAAATTATTATTTTAGTCTTTCACTTATAAAAATGTCAAAAATAATTTTTTAGTCATTAAAAAATGTAATACTTAGCCCTCTATTTTTTATTAAAATTACTAAATTTTATTTCTTTACCAAACCCTAAATTTTAAATCTAAGAGATTAAATTTGGTATTTTTAAAAACAGTGAGAGACCAAATGTGAGATTTTATAATGAATATTTTTAGACATTTCAATGAGTAAGAGACCAAAATAATAATTTTATAATAAGTAAGAGATAAAAAATGTATTTTACTCTTTATTTTACTAGAAAATATGATTTGAATTATTTATATTTAACTGTTAAATATATAAATTTGACAGTTAATATTAAAATAAATAATTAAATTTAAAAATTTTGTATTTAAATTTAGAAAAGTGAAATTAATGTTTTTAATTTAATTTAACAATTTATATTATATAAATTATGTAATTCAATTATGCATATTTAAATAACAACGTGTAAAAAAAAAAAAGTACAGATTCATACTCCGACAACTGAAGACCGTACGAACAATTTTGGCCCACGAGAAACGTATCATCATATAATTAATTAATTCAGTATGCATCTCACCAGACATAGATAACTCTAACATGCACTATTTTTAAACCTGTTGACCGTAAATTATTTTGTACCCTATTTCCACTGTGTTGGTTGAATTTGTCACGTAGCTTCCCAATAAAGAAAACTATAAAATTGGTATCAAATTTTTTGCATTTTATAACAATTTAATTTTTTATAAATTAATGGTGATAAATTAATTTTTTATAAAAATTAAAATTTGTATATAATAGTCCCTTACAAATTTAAATTTATATAAAATTAGTTCCTTTTAATGAGAGACTGATTTGATATAAAATAAAATTTTTGATATATTAATTTGTCACATTTATTTATGAGTGTTAGAATATCATATAATATTTAATGTTTAAATCTATTAAGATATTATATAGTGTCCACCCATAAGGGATGCTCATTAAATAAGAGTAAAATAGTAATTATAAGAAACTTTAACCCTAGTTAGTATTTATAAAAGGGCTAAGTTATTATACGATAGATGACATATATATTGAAAATAAGACGCTCTGAAAGAATATTTGCAAATATTCTGTAGTCGAAATTTGAAAGGAGATTTAGGTTGTAAAAATTAGAAATACATCTAACATATTATGAGTATCTCATACAATTAATAATCCAGTTATAATTAGATCACAACTAAGGAGAAATATATAAGTTTCTTAACTTGAATTAAATTATGGATGTGTTTAGTATTTAATTCCTTCAGTGAGGGATCAAATAGTTATAAAGAGTAAAAGTAAATGGTCAATTTAATACTTTCTCCTTTCCAATATCCCAGTATTATTTTTATAATATTATGACAAGTACACATAAAATATCAGTGAACCTAATTTACAGGATGGTTAACATTTTTTTCACATATAATTAACTCCTAAATTTATTTATATTTTATTTTAAAACCATTTTCTTTAAAAAAAAATCTTTCCAAAGTTTTTTTAAAAGTGAATTTTGGTAGTGACACTAATAAATTAAGTGAGGAACACTCTTATTTTCCATTTTAAATCTTAATTTTTTTTTCCATTTTATCACTTATTTATTTCAAATATTGTTTTCTTTATTTTTTTTAGAATAAAGTTGTTTCTATCAATAAAAATATTTTTATAAAATTAAAATTTAGCCCTAACCAAGTCCTAATCTTAAAAAAGATTAAATAATTAAAATTGGGTCAAATTTCAAGTCTGATGTAAACTTAATTTATATTCACCTAAAATACTTCGGATGTACATTAAAAAGGCAATTACCATAACACCCTTTAACAGCCCAGCCATAGAAACCCTTGACAACAATTTAGGAAGGAGAATTAACTAGTCTTTGTCTCTAATCTTTGTCTTGGAGATTAATCTAATTGCATCAAAACTTACAACTTGGATCAATTACATTAGGATGCTCTTATTGCATAATCTCACATTCTATTTATTTATTTAAAATAAAAGAATATAAAATAAAATGTGAGCTATAGAACAAAATCCAATAACTTACATTTTATTATAAATTTTACAATACGGTATACATGGGGTAGGTGATACATGTCAAACTTGTGACAATGCCATTACTCCTTCGCGTTACTAACTACCATTTAATTTACACACACAACACTCCCACAACTGAAGACCGTACGAACAAGTGGCCTACGAGAAACACTTCACCATATAATTAACTAATTTTGCATTGCATATACAAGTATGATCCACCGGACATAACTCCGACATGCACTATTTTTTAAAACCTTTTGACGTAATTAATTTTGTACCATACTTACGTCCACACTGTTCGTTGAATTTGTCACGTAGCCTCTCAGTATCCCGTTATATAATAGTGCGCATAAAATATCAGTGGGCCCAGTCTGCCCCCGAATCCTAGTCTTGTTTTATTTATTTACTTATTTTTTCGAAAAACAAAGTTTGAGTTAACATTGTACGACATTAAAAAAAGTAAAGGCTGGTAACACCATGCTGTCGTTAAAACCGGGATGGCATACACACCGGAACAATAAATACTGCTTTCGTAATGCGTATTTTGATACGATCCTCCTTAAAAAACGTGTACGTTTGATGTTAATGGGATCGAACATTTTGTACTTTCCAAATTAATTAAAAAAGAAAAAACAGTTTGAACCTTTCATTTGTTTTTGACCGAACATTTTTTTTATTTTTATATTTGTATGAAGGTATATTTAAATCAAATTAAAAAAGTAATTTTCTTTAAAGTTTAATTTTCACTTATTGGATGAATCAACTTGAACCAAGTAATGCTATTATTAGAGTCTCCCTTCTACTAAAAAGAACATCACCAATCTCGGAAATATAAAGAATATAGAAATACTTTTAATTAAAAAAATTACTATTTCTAATTATATTCAAAGAGTAAAAAAGTAAATTGATGCTTACTTTTATATTTATGACAATTTAAACTCTTACAAAATAATCGTAATAAATTAGTTTTTAATAAATATTATTTTATATAAAATTATTTATTTATTAGAGAGATTAGTTTTATATAAATTTAAATTTATAAAAAATTAATTTATTACGATTTATTTATAAAATATTAAATTATTACAAAATATAAAAATAAAAGATCAATTTTATACTTTTCTCTAATGCTATTATTAGAATCACCCTTCTAAAAGAAAACCATCAGTAATCTCCTTTTTTGGGCCAACCATCACTAATATTTGAAATATAAAGCATATAGAAATATTTTTATTTTGAACAAATTACCTGTTTCTAATTATATTCAAATAAAGCATGATTTGTATTTTTTAAAATTCTAGACAAAATTTTCTTACTTTAAATTTGATACAAAATTAAAGTTCCGTGATTTATAACACAAATGATGTCATCAAATTGATTTTAAATTTATCAAAACTCCCCGAAAATTAAAATAAATTGCTTGCAGGTCAGGTTTTTAGGGTTTGGTTTGAGTAATTTTTCTCTTTTCTAACCATAAATGATAATCCACCTGAGTTACATTTCTACATCGCCCGAAGATCAATTCAATATTCAAGTAAACCGGTCTGCAAATGACTCGGTTCAGAAAGCGGCGGCAACATAAGTATTTGACTAAGCTGAACCGGCCGGTCCAACTTTTTGCCTATTTCGGAAGCCTACAATTGATACACCACGAGAGATTCACCCTTGTTCTTTGTCTTTGCTTCCGGGCCATTAATCACCTCATTTATCTGTTTTTTTTTTTTTTATAAACATTTTTATTTATTTATTTTTTACCTGTCTTCTTTGTTATCTTGTTGGTTTTGAATTCTTCGAAGTATGTCTGTAGTGAAGCTGTTCTTCCTTCAATCCTTTCTCCAAACCCAAATCCCATTCTCCCACCACACATGGCTTCTTCCTTGCGAGAACTTCTCACTCAAGAAGGCTTCCAATCCAGATATCGAAAACCAGTGAAGCCAAAAGACAAGGTCGAAGCAAAACCACTCCCTCTGTACATCTGCCATGATCGAAAAAGCTTAGATTTTTCGAATGACAAGGTACAGAAATCTGTTACACGAAGTGGGTCTTCGTCGTCTCAATCGAAAAGGGGTGGTTCAGCATCAGGAACCTCGAATTCCAACTCAGATTCAAGAGTAACTGTAGGACCTCCCATGGGCGAAGTTGCAATTCGAGCAGTGATTACTATACTCAGTGGCTACATAGGCAATTACAAGAACGACGATTGTTTCCGCAAAACGATACGAGAAAAGTGCAATTCTTGCTTGATGAGTGGAAGAAAAAACGATTCAGATAATGAGATTTTGGTGAACATGGAAATGGGTATGGAGAGCATTGATAGATTAGTACAAGATCAGGGGATGAAGAAGAAACAGATGAGAATCAAAAGCCTGAGGAATTCCATTGAGCTTTTAACCATTGTTGCTTCTTTGAACTCTAAATCCTCCAAAGATGGTTCGACTTGTGGAATACCCAATTCACATCTCTCTGCTTGCGCTCAACTATACTTGGCAATAGTATATAAGCTCGAGAAAAATGATCGTCTTTCTGCAAGACATCTTCTGCAAGTGTTTTGTGATTCTCCATTTTTGGCTCGAACCTTTTTACTTCCTGAGCTTTGGGAGCATTTATTTCTTCCCCATCTTCTGCATCTCAAAATTTGGTACACAAAAGAGCTTGAGTTCCTTTCAAATGAAAGTCATGATCATGAGAAGCAGAAGAAATTGAAGGCTTTGAGCAGAGTGTACAATGAGAAAGTGGATAGGGGAACCACTCTGTTTGCTCTGTACTATAAGCAATGGTTAAAGGTAGGGGCTAACGAGCCTCCGATTCCGATTGTTCCATTGCCATCAAGACCAAGACACAACAGATCATTAAGAAGAAAGTCATCAGATTCTTTCAATTCACATTCGTCAATGAACCAAAACTTGTAAGTGACATGTAAATCTTCCACATATAGAGGGATGGAGCATGTGTACTGTAATTTTATAATCTGTTCTTGTATACTTATGATAGGTACCAAGCAGTATTTGGCCCAAAACTAGAGCGAAAATCGACGAGTTTTGATGACCAAAATGGAGTGTTGAGAATTAATTGGGGTTCAGAGACAGATCAAAATTTGAATGGAGATGAATACAATAGTACTTCGGTTCAGGTTAGTTTTTCAGTGGCTTACAGTTCATAGCTGCAAGCAAATCTTCTGGCTTTTAACTGAATGCTGCATATCTTCTTTATTTTTTTTATAGAAGGAAGACAGGAGGACTTCTTTTGGAAGATCATCAAGGAAAATTGACAAAAACCATCCTGAGTTATGGCTCGAGCCACAGAGATCGGACTATTTCCAGTGCTTTTCTTGCAGGAGTATACCAACAGAAAGCTTAATAATTGGCAATAATGTGGTCAACAATGTTTCAATGAGAAAGGAAACAGCTCTTCTTTCTAGTGATTTTATTCGAGCTATTACAACCCTATGTTCTTCTGGTGTGTTAAGCGAATGTGAATTTGCTGTTCGAATGATTACCAAAGCTTGGTTATACTCTCATGGGGATCCTCTCATTGTAGAAGCCTTGACAAAACCCAGTGTGATTGAGGCCATGCTAGAGGTGTTATTTGCCTCAAATGAAGAAGAAATTCTAGAATTGGTTGTATCTATTTTAGCAGAATTAGTAAGACGGAATGACGCTATTGGCCAAATTATACTGAACTCAGATCCACAGCTAGAAATCTTTGTGAGACTTCTCAGAAGCACAAGTCTTTTCTTAAAAGCAGCAGTACTGCTTTATCTGTCTAAACCACTTGCAAAACAGATGTTATCAACAGAATGGGTGCCATTAGTACTTCGAGTTTTAGAATTTGGAGACAAGTTGCAGACACTTTTTACAGTACAATGTAGTCCTCAAGAGGCAGCATTTTACTACTTGGACCAACTTCTTACTGGTTTTGATGAGGACAAGAACTTAGAGAATGCAAGGCAAGTTGTTTCTCTTGGGGGGTTGACACTGCTAATCAGAAGAATTGAAGCAGGAGAGATCCATGAGAGAAACGAAGCTGCTTCCATAATTTCATGTTGCGTTCACGCAGAAGGAAGCTGTCGGAATTACTTAGCCGACAATCTTGACATGGCTTGTTTACTAGAACTCATTGTTCTTGATTGTAATAAGAATTCCAGTGGGTCTGCCTTTTCTGTGCTAGCTGAGTTGCTCTCCCTTGATAGGTATGTTCTTTCAGTTCTGGAGATGACTTCAATACTATTGAGCCAAAGCTCAATGGTTCCTAGAAATCTGTTTTCTTGTTTGGCTTTTATTTTCCATTTTTTCTTATCAGAAAGTGCTGATTCCGTTATGGAATTTAACAGAAGAACCAAGATTTCCAAATTCTTAAGGGGACTCAAAGAAGGATGGGGTGGCTTAAACACTATGCACATCTTGTTTATGTATCTTAGGAGGGCTCAGCCTGAAGAACGACCATTAGTTGCAACAGTATTATTGCTGCTTGATCTTATGGTAAAATTTTTTTTTCCCTTCAAATTTGCAGATGGGGTTATTGATCTATACATAGTAATCAAAGTTTAATACTCCATTAGTCTGTATTAAATTTATTAGAGTGTCTTGAAGAGTTTCCAAATGTGGAATGATAGTTGTGTTTCAGGAAGATCCTTTCAAGGGAAGCTTTTACAGAAAAGAAGCAGTTGAAGCACTTGTGTATGCTTTAAACTGTCAGATGTGTGATGATGGGATTCAAGAACAATCAGCCAGAGCTTTACTCCTTTTAGCAGGCAGGTTTTCTTACACAGGAGAATCAATAATGGAGGAATGGCTTTTACAGAAAGCAGGATTCCAAGAAAGTTGCTTCCAAGATTCATGTCATGGCAAGGAAATTGTCGTTTATGACTCAGTTCCCCAGGTAAGCTATCATTCAAACTGTCTTTAGCTTTTACAAGACAAGGTGCTAATAGCGTTTGGTACACCATTATCTTGACCCTCACATTTTGTATGTCAGTCATAATCTAAAATGTCTCTGTTTAGTACACGAGAAGCTTACAGGACACCCTTTTAGCTTTCTTAACTTTTATAAAGTACCATTTGTCTCCTATTTATGATACTTTTTATAATAGAACACTATTTTAGTCCTTCTTGAGTCCAATTTTAATATGGTCATTCATTTATTTTTAGTCTTAACTTAGCTTTCTATATATGATTTCAATCTCAATTAGGTTCATTTATTTTTTTTTGTTGATAATTTTTATAGTAAAACACTATTTTAGTCCCTGTTACTTGTGAGTTTGGTTTTAATATGGTCATTCATTTATTTTTAGTTTTAATTTGACTTTCTATTTACGAGTTCAATTTCAATTGCGTTTCTTATTAATTTTCATTCTCAATTTAATTATTTACTTATTAGTTTATATTCAATTTGGTATCTCACTAATATGTTAGCATATTTAGTTCAAATGGAGTTGAGATTGAGGGACTAAATGTATTAACTTTCATATTAGTAAGAGATTGAATTGAAAATAAACTGATAAATGAGCAATTTAATTGAAAATAAAAGCCAGTAAATAATCAAATTGAGACAGAAAATTAGTGAATGACTAAATTGAAACTAAATTAATAAGTGAGAGACCAAATTAAAACTAATTAATAAATAAAGAATCAAAATAATTTTTTACTCAATAATTTTTCTTTGTCATGCCAAACATTACCATAGTATCTCGACAGTATTAGAACCATGATACTTTTACTATAGAACGTGAAATAACAGTGTACCAAATGTCTCATTTGTGTTTGTCATCTTTTGTCCTTCTCACTCAGATTGATTGACTGGTTTGATTTCATGGATTAACAGAATGAAGAGCAAGAAGTGGAAATTTGGCAAGAGAGAGTAGCATGTGCCTTATTGAAAAGTGGAAACAAGAAACTACTGTCAGCACTTGCAGATTCCATAGCCAATGGAATCCCAAGCCTGGCTCGAGCGAGCCTTGTGACTGTCTCATGGATGAGCAGGTATCTTCATCATCTTGAAGATACAAAGATACCATCACTGGCCTCCTCGACCTTGATGCCACAGTTGCTACAGTGCTTGAACTATGACAGAGATAATGAGGAACGAGTGCTTGCTTCATACGCATTACTATGTCTCTTAAAGAGTTCAGGTATGATTTTTTAATTCTCACCCTATAACGAATTATGATTCAGTTTTGTTCTCGTGAAGGAGATCCAAATGAAAATAAATAAATAAAAGCGATTCTTATAGCATATATATTCATATATATAGCCATTGATTTTGATTAAGAAGGCTTTGGCACACTAGTATATTATATAATTCTTTTTAAATTTTTTTTAATATCATGGTATAAGATACTTTGAATTTTAATATTAGAATAAGTTAACAAATTAGCCATTCCATTACATATTTAATTAATTTATTAATAAAAAATTAATGAGTGCATAAATTAGCTTCTGAAAATAACAAATTTATTGTATATTAATCATTATAAAATGTCAAAAGACTATAATTAGCGTATAGCAATCTATTATTTTTAACACTAATTTCAAGATTTAAAGTTAAATAGACTAAATAATTAATTTATTTCTAATCTAACAATATGTGATATAATGATTAAAGTTTTGTCAAATAATTGATATAAATAGTATATTAATAAAAGACATATAAAATATTATTTAAAATAATAACATATTTTTATTAATTTTTGGTCAAAAGTTAAAGGATAAAATCACCTAATACACATGGTATTCAAATAGTTTGAATATTCTATTTATATATACTCACACACATTGAAATCTATTTAATGTCAATTTGAATTCTCTCATTTTTTTTTTCACGTTGTTGTTATACTAGAAAGAGATAAATACAGAGTGAATGATATCTAAGACTCATTTAAATAGTGAATGTTATTTATTATGTATCTATTTCACTTTAATATGATTGTAACATAAAAAAAAAAATTGACATGAGGAAATCCAAATTCATTTAATGTGGGGCTTAAAAGTATTTATAATTCTAATCATTCAGCCAAACACTTCTACACTCGATTTCTAGAGCTTATGCTCAAATATTTTATGATGAACATAATGGTGTATCAAAGTTCTATGATTAAATGTATTTTGATATCACTGTTTGGTGTGTGTGTGAATGATTTTGATAGGTCCCTCGGCTTTTGACATATTGACAAGAGGATGCGTCTCTGTAACAAGGCTGTATAAGGAGTCATTCAGACACCTCCAAAATCTCTCTCTAGTGACGTGGACAGCCACCGAGCTCCTTTCAATCATCTCCACAAGCACCTACCAGTCATAATCTTCCACAATAATGGAACCTCCATTTTCTGCTCAAAATCTCAATGCTTTCTCCCTCTCTTTTTCTTTCTCAATCAATTGTATAAGGGTCTGTATAATCACTTTCTGAGGATTTTTTTTTGGTTTCTTTTGGTGTATAGTTGATTAGGTTTGAAATAAAGGGAATGGTTCGTGCAAATTAAGCACAATATATTTGCTTAATTTCAGGTGGCGTATGTTTTTACTGCTTCAAGAGCTTGGCTAGGTTAAAGTAAAATTTTATTTTGATCCTTTATGTATAAGGTATTTTTGTTTTAAATTTAGTCCTTCCTACGTTTTTTTTTTTTCTCATTTTGATCACAATACAAATAAAAGGTTGTTTCTTTAATTTGGTCCTCATATAATTGTTTCTCCTTTGGTCTCTTACATATTAATTTTTTTTAATTTTATTTCTTATTAATAAAATTATTATTAATAATGCCTTTTATATTTTTAAAAGATAATATTAATAACAAATTTATTTGTAAGGGATCAAATTGAAATGATAATTTTAAGGGATCAAATTAAAAAATATCTTATCTATAAAGGATTAAATTGAACAAAATATTTTATAAAGAACTAAATTAAGAAACATTTTTTGTGAGGGATTAAATTAAAAAACTATTCTATATATAAAGGACTAAATTAATAAAGATTGTATATGTTAGGAACTAAATTAAAAAACATGACATGCTACATTAAAAATTACTGTATATATGAAGGACTAAAATAGACCTTTAGTACTCTCCAGACAAAGAAGGAAATTACAAAAAGGATCAGAAAAAAAGGATAAGCCAAAGGACAAATTTTGAGTGTTTCATTTGAGACAAATCCAATCTTAGTAGCTTCCATTATCTCCCAATATTAGTTCTGTTCCTAAATTACAAAATGTGTCCTAGGTTGACCCCGTGTGGAGTATGATTTCCCTCGATTTTCATATTATAAAAAGATAAACAAATAATGAACACTATTTATTTTTTAAATATATATTAGATATTTAAATAAGATTAAATATTATTTAATCTAAGCAATCAGTTCCTGCATGTGGACCTGTTTGCTCGAGATTGACAACTCCAAGTACCCCAACTTTTCCCTCGTCAAATATCTTTCAATTCTGCTCTGATATAACAAAAGAGGCTGTGTAGAAAGTTTTGGTATGTGATTGGAGAATTATGTGAATGTGATTATTTTAATTTTGAATGATTATTTTGGTGAGGTGTAATTTATAAAATAATACATATATAGTTTTAATAAAACAAACGATACTGATTTTTCAGTCAATAATTTCATAAAATTAAAGAAAAATATTAGTTTGTGGTGATTAATGTAATACTACCGTTTTAATCATTTGATTAGCCATATATACTAGTTAATTACATTGATTATTAATTAAAATTATAATTATAAATTAATACTGACACTATTTTCTTTCAAACAATTTTTTTGAAAACTTTAAATTCACTAATTTTAACCACAATTGAAAATATAATAATTAAATTTTAAACTTTGATTATTCTATTAGGAAAGTACAGTTTATTCAGGACAACTACTGAAATTCACAAAGCACAAGAAGCTGCTTTGGGCTCCAAAGTCTAAGTTTTCAATCGTTTGATTATAAGATATTATTTTTTTAATATCTTACTAAAAATAGAACTATTCATTCCTCAAATGTCATACTGTCCAAAAATGCTATTAAAATGTTTAAAAAATTGCTCACTTACTCAAAAATATTATAATTAATTTTTTTTATTTTTTTTAAAAATATCAAATTTAATTCTTTTATCAAATTCTAAATTCTAAATCTAAAGATTAAATCTGATATTTGTTTAAAAAATATTTGTCAGATTAATGTGATATTTTTTAATTAAGGAAATAAATATTTTAAATATTTTAAAGAGTAGATAACTATTAAGTATTTAATGAGTATAGACTGAAATAATAATTTTATAATAAGTAAAAAACAAAAAATATATTTTACTATATTTTTTTATTTATTCTTTTCACCATTTTCCAATCCTACCTTGGTGAGTTTCATAGAATCCAAATTTTGTTCAATTAAGATAAATTTGACAATTCATATTAAGTCAACTATACAAATCTAACTATCTGCATTTAATATTAAATTGCCGATTACAATAAATTTTTAAAACTAAAATCGATAATCCATCCAAACTAAAAACTACAAAAAAAAACTTGTATAAAATTTATCATTTATTGTTTAAATCCTAAACTTTAAACCTGTTTCAGAGTTCAATAATATTCGAATTCAAATGGGGAGAAGCTGTAGGGTTGCCCTCCGGGAGGGTAACAGGAGCTGCATAATAAATTGTACCAATCATTCTTATATTAAGATGCCCTGGGAAGAAGGACAAACATCACATGGCCATGAGGACTTTGCAGGCATTTCAAAGGTTAAGACATGGCTTATCTTTCGTTGTCTGTGCGGCAACCTTGTCCATTGTCATCACATGATTATTCTCTCTCATCCTCACCTTCGTCTGAAAGGAGTCATCTTAAGATAAGCGAAAATACCTTTTGATTGGCCAAACTAATGTTCTATCACAAGTCACTCACCTATATATCTGTCTTTTCTCCTTTCTAGATTATATCCTTTCATATGCATATCACAAGAGTTTATAAGACAGTTTTAGAAAGTACTTCTATATATTATATATATTGACTTAATGAATTGAAGATTTTTTTTCCTAAAATAAATCTCAAAGGAATTAATTTAGAACTCAAATTATTTTTTAAAAAAGTTAAAACTAGAGATACGTTTTCCTCTTGAATTTTTTGAACTTATTTTTAAAATATACACTTTAACCCAATTTATTTATTTTTTTTACTAAATACTCTTGGTGGAAGGTATTTGAGTTTTTTTTTCAAAAATTAAATTTAGACTAAATATTTATATAAGAAAAAAACTATGTATATTTAAAAAGTAAAATGGATCCTCACATAAAATGTTAAAATATTACTGATTTCAGTTTTCAAAATTATTAATTTTTTAAGTTTTAAATACAAACCATTGGATTCTACTATTAATTTAAGGTGTCATTTTTAATATAACTATAAAATTAATTATACTGATGTAATTATTATATGACGCTTAAGAAAAAATGTGTAGTAATAACATGTTAAAATATGCAAATTGTATTTCAACTTAAAATAATTATTGTATTTGTATTTTGATCCCAATATTTTTAAATCTTATTTATAAGCCCAACCCTCTACTTTTTATTTTTTAGTAATCCCACAAAATATTGGTTCATAAATTAAAAATAAGAACAAAATTATGAAGTTATGGAGTTATTGAAAAAATAAGTAAAATATAAAGGTAAGTTAACAAAATTATAAACAAATATTTCTGTGTGAGCCATTGAAAAATAAAAGTAGAAAGAATATAAAAAATTCAAAATAAAATTTTGAGTTCAATAAAACATAAAAATAATAAGGTCAAAATATAAATATATATTTTGTTAACATACAATCAACATAATATAATATATAATTATTACATATCTTTCTCTTAGTGTGTTGTGCAGTGATTGAATTGATATAACTAATTTTATAATTATACCAAAAATATTATCTTAATTTAATATAGACTATTAAAAGGAGATCCAAATTATTTAAATACAGATAAAAGATTACAGTAACTTCAACAAAACTAAGAAAAAAGAATCGCTGAAAAAAATAAGCGTGATCTCATTTTATTACTGAACTTATCTCCTTTACGTCTGTATATTGGAATTTTCTATGGTTTTGTTAACAAAAATGGCCAGCCACACATTGTTTCTTCCAACGTCCTTAAACGCATCACAAACTCATCCCCAAAGTAACAGTAAAAACAGAAGTAGCAACTAGTAAAGACAATTATCTAAGCATCGAAACCTGAGATGAAGTACATCACCAAGTGTCATGAATATCCATCTGGTCCCCCCTTCATATGTATATCTATATAGTGTTCACATGCTAGACCCCTAGACCCCATTGTTAACACTGTTTCGTGTGGGTGTCTGTACACACACACACGCACGTGTATATATATATATATATATATATATGTCTAACGTCATCTTAGTTTTTTATTTATTTTATGTTTCTTATTTATTTTAGTTTTAAAATAATTTATTATTGATTAAAAATTATTATTTTTATTTTTTAATATTTAAAAATTATTAAATTTAATATCTCATTTTTGAAATTGTTCTTATATGCAATTTTTTAAACTAAATTCTCATTAATTCATTAAAAAAAATAAAAAATAACGATTTTTAAATAATGGGATGATTATTTTATAAATAAAATGAAGGTGAGAATAAAATAATAATTTAATAATAAATTAAAAAATAAAATAGTATCTCTCTCTCTCTCTCTCTCTCTCTCTCTCTCTCTCTCTCTCTCTCTCTCTCTCTCTCTCTATATATATATATATATATAAATTGCACACTATCTCTGCATACTGTAAAAAAGATTACAACTGTGATTCATATTACTTTACAGATACTCCCTCGCTGGCTGAAAAGCACAAGTGTATATATATATATATGTATATATATATATGGTGCTATTTTGAGTCGAGTCTCAGCCAGCGAGGGAGTATCTGAGAAGTAATATGTATGAACCACAATTCAAATGGCACCCCATCTCTGAGTACAGTAAAGAAGATGGCTATATATATGCATAGTGTTCTTTTGTGTCTCAGCTAGCGAGGGTATATCTGAGATATAATATGGACCACAGTTCGAATTGCACCCTATCTCTGCGTACAGTATAGAAGATGGCATCTGAGTGGAAGATGGACCACTTTGACAAAAGTTTCCAATGTTAATGTGCGAGAATAACTGATATTACCGCAAGAAGAATCCATTTGAGTGCGCATAATCCATGTGGTTGATTCAAGTGTGAATGGAAAGCTTACGTTGGAATACTCCTTTTCTTCTGAGAGAAACCAAGGAAAGGTTAATTAAAAAGACAAAACAAGAAAGTAACAAAGGAAAAGGGTTCAGTGGAATCCACTATTTCTTCACCTATACAGAAAAGGCATAGTACGTTGATCACCACTCATAAGCTCTTCATGGTCCATGGATGACTAACTATATATAATGTTGCCAGCTAAGGAAGGAATCACAATTTGTTTGTTCTTCCTCCAGAAAATAGACAACAACCCTATATTTGACCAACAATGATCAACAATCGTGCATGGTCTATGGGTCACCTCAATTAAAAAGTTTTAAAGAGATTATTTTTAAAATGGTTTAATATTCTATAGTCTTAAATAACTTTTATTTATGTTTTGTCTGTAAATATTTAATATTTGATTAACAATGAACAATATGAATATATTTTTAGTCTTAAAATTATATATTTGGCTTGATGATTAGATATTTTTATTTTGAACTCTCAATTTTTTTTATTATTTTTGAATAGGTTAAAGATGATAGGTCAAGACCTGTTTTGATAGTTCTAATACGCTGTGACAACCTTATCACCCAATCTAACTTCGTTATAATTGAACTATTTTATGATCAAGAAAAACACTATTTTGGTACTCTGTTTTTTAAGTAAGTTTTAGTTTAATGCTCAAAATTGAAAGTGTCCAAATGGTCTTCTACTTTTGAATTTAGTTTTATTTTGACGTTTCAAAAATCAAAAATTTCAAAATAGTCATCCATTTTTAGAACTGTCAAAACGAGTTTGACTTATCAGGTCAATCACGTTTAACCATCAAAGGAGATAGGTTTAGTTGAGGAGGTCTTTTGACAATCCATTTAATATAGTCATACAAATTCGGCCTGTTTAACTCATAGACTAAACAAACCAACCTAGTGGGTTGGTGAGTTCGCTTGTTTATTTGTTTTTAAGATGCAAAATGCAATTCTCATTTGAACATTCATTGTAGATTACTTGGCCCAATTCCCACGCGTCCATTAATTGTGTCTAGTCTTAGAAAAAACCTATATACATGCATGGTTTCAATCTCATTTAAGTAATAAATTATGTTTGTAGTTTACCAGCTTTCAATGTTGGATTGGATAGGCTAGTTGGACTAGATTTGTGGTTTAGAATACTTGATGGTTGGTTTGTTTTGTTTGAAAATTTTTTTTGTGTGGATTAAAATTACGACAATGACAATATTTTTTAGATTAAATTTTTTTTTTGGTAGGTTGAAAGAGTTGGCCTATTTAACACATCAGGTAAGTTGAATTAGAATTTTTAACCTACCTCTTTATGAATGAGTTAAACGGATTGACCCATTTAATCTACCAACTAGAATGGGTTAGTTTGAGTAAGTTGGACTGACCTACTTTCATAGTTCTATCTACTTTTCAAGATATAACTAAAAGTTGTCCCTCTTTAAATGAGAATAAGTTTAAAAATAATGGACTATTTTGAATAAAATCTTGAAAAGTGAATAACCATTTTGAGACTTTTTATTTATGAAGGACCTAAATGAGACTAAGTTCAATAGTGGAAAATCATTTTAAAACTTTTAATTTACATATGATTAAAGTGAGACTTAGTTTAATAGTAGATAATCAAAATAATATTTTATTTATTTATGATCCCATATTGTTTGGGGCATGTTATGACCCAATTGTATTAGAGCCTCATAGAGCAAACCATGGTTACCCGGTGATCCAAAAGACTTTCTTTATTGGGCCTAATCCAAAAGACTTTCTCTTGCATGGTTTTTTCCTTAATGATAATATGTTTTGTTTTTTTCTTTTTCTTTTTCCTTTATTATTTTCTATTTTAGACATAACATTTATTTTGTTTTCACTCTTTGATTTTCGGTTTCCTAAAGTGCGGGCTGGGCTGTTTCGTCGTTTACATTGTTCCCATTTCTTCAAGTTATGGGTCTACTTGTGCAATTATGTTGAAGAAGCTAGAAAATTATTTTTTAAATAATTGAAATAATTAAAAAAATATATTCAAATGTTTTTTTTTATATATTTACATTATTATTTTTTATAATATTGACATTCACACATGTCTAGATAATTTTTTTTTAAATCTATTAATGTAATATTGAGCTATAAATAACATTTAGTGCTTCTAATATTTTATTATTTATTCCACATTTTTTTACAACAAAATATTATTTTGTTAAGATATAAAATATTAATATATATATATATATATACTTTTTTTTTTAAAATATCTTTCTTATAATACATTTGGGATTTTTGAATAAAATCCAACAATGACAGTCTTTTTTAATGGAAAGAAATAGTTTGTGCAGTTATCATGTGGCATCTGTTTCCAAAATTACGAGGCTACCCTTATAGGTGGATTTCAACTCTATATTTGAGAATTTAATTTTTTTTTTTGTATTTGAGGACATCTCAATTATTAAATTTTTATCAAGAAAAATATTAAATTAGTCTTTTATTTTTATATTTTGTGACAATATGATATTTCATAAATTACTTTTATCAAATCATTTTCACACAATTTTTATATTTTGCATAATTAGCCCATTCATTATTTTGGCAATTTATCACAATAAGACTTGTAATAGATTGATTTAGTATGAAAAATTTATAAATAACTAAAATTTTATAATATATAAAAATAAATGAGTGATTTGATATTTTTTAAAATTGTTATTTAAAAGGTCAAATTTTAATAAATACTAAATAGTTTTCAACAAATCTTAAATTTTAAACTATTAAAATTTCATTCAACTATTTAAAATTTATCAAATTCGTTTACATAATCCATACAGAAAATTCATATCCAATTTTGGTGTCTCCACTCCTAGTCGTGAGAACTTAAGGCTCATTATGATATGTTTTGCGATTTTCAAGTCTTATTCTTGATCTATAATATGTTCTTTTTCATTCTTATTCTTGCTCAATGATGGATTAAACTTTATTTTTTTTTTTTCCCTTTTTTTAACTTCGAATGTGTTTTACTCCACCTCTATTTTAACATTTAACGAATAATTATTATTGGAAATCTTGCGTTGGTCAAATCATGTTTCATGATGAGAAATGCAATGTAAGATTAGAAATTGTTCTGTCTTTTCATACTTAAAAATAATGGAATAAATAATTTCGTCGTTTTTGTCCGGGAATTTCGTTATTTAATTTTTGTCTGTAATTTTTTGTGCCCTCTGAGTTTTACTTAAATCTAATTTAGCAGCTAAATTCCTTTCTAATGCAGTTCTGGCCTTAAATAAAATTTTGAATAAAAGTTTCTTTTCATTATGGCCCTTTACTAATTATCTATTTTCAATTTAATCCCCTGCAGGAAACATTATTACGGGCAAAACCCTACGAATATGACTCATAAAATTATGCCAAAATTCACACTAATCCTCTTTTTGCCCACCCTACATTTCAGACTTATGCATTTTAGTCCCTAAATTCCTTTCCAACGTGTTAGGCATCATTTGGATGGGCATACTTAGTTAGATTTTCTTCAAATTTGGCATGGGTGTTCCCTCATGTGTTTGGGAAACATATATAAGATGCCAAGGGCAAATTTGCGCAACTGCCCCATTAATTCTAGAATTTTATCAACATAGTCCTTATTTGGCCTTTCTAAATTCATACTCTATACTTTTAGCCTTTTAGTCATTTTTCTCAACACAAATCATGCCCATACCGTATTTATGAATTCGGGATAATTAAGATTTGGGTTGAGGCTTGTGACAAGAAATCATGAACATTCATTACTTGTAAGAAGATATATGAAAGAGTGAGTTAGGGTTAAGAATTGGGGGGTTTTTTTTTTTAATAAAAAAAATTGGCAAACTTTTAAGACTGTCGTACAGATTTACATAACTTAATCATGGATTATTAAGCAAAGTTATTGGGGTTAATGTTAGAATAATTTTATGTCATTTTGTGGATTAACATTAACCTTATTATTAGTAAAATTCTCTTATGGTTATTAACTAAGACATCAATCTTAATTTAAAATCATAGAATGATTGGGTTCATGTTATTGTGGGTAATAAGTAGTAATTTAGACTGCCTACAAATTTATTGGGTAGATGTCTCAACCTGCAACGCAAAACTTGTTGATAATTATCCTATCAAATTATTGTGAAAGGGTTAAAGGAGATATTTTAAGACTTTTAATAATTATATAATTAATTATTATTTTTTGAGGAGTTAAAGGAAATGAGTTATTTCTTGAAACGAATAAATTAATTATTTCATATATCTTATCAAGTAACTGATGAAATATATATAGTATTTTAACTTTCTCGCTCTTGTCATTTTGAGTTAAAAAAAAATTCTAAGGTCTCCCTTTAAAAAATATATATAGTATTTTAAATCATGTTTGGATCTTCTTTAGATAAGTATTTTCTACTATATCTCCTTAATTTTTCTAGCAATTGGTATCAGATCCTCAAGTTCATGATCTAATTACTTGTTTAGGATTTATTTACTTTTGTATTTTCATGTATATCTTAGAATAATATATATTGCACATCTTGCCATGAAAGAATAATGGAATTTGTGATATACATGCCATCAAAAACGAAGAAGACTTCATATATGGGTTCATATTTATTTTAAATTAAAGCTATAAGATACAATTTTTTGCTATGATAAATTGTTTTGTGCATAACTTCTAGTATAGACGTGTAAGGAGAACAAGAAAACTCTATATTTCTTTGCGAATAACAATGGACCAAAATTGGGGGATTTTTTGTTTGAAATCAATATAAGGCTTTTGCAAAACTTGAATTGTCAAACCTTATGGTACTTAAAACACAAAAAGAGTTTTTGCCACTGTTAACACACATGCATGAGCAAAAAATCCCCAGTTTTCAAATGAAATTACTCCATAATGGTAGGCTTTTGATTAAAATTAAGAACGAAAGATTTCGAGTAGAATGACGCATAAATCACACCCTTATCCCTCTCAAATGTCTTAGCCTCCATTATTGTTCTAACTCAAGAAAACCCATAAGATTTCAATTCAAAATGCTTTTAAATGGTGCGCTTTCTCTTGTAATCTCTTTTACTTTTTGGTGGGGGAGATTTACAAATCTTGAGATTATAAGTATTTTGATGCCTAATTCACTCCAAATCACCAAGAAATCGATAAGTTACATTATAGATCACCAACTAAGTTTGGGGACCTGTTTCAAAACCCACCAAATATAGAAGATGATGAATAATGCTTATTGAACACGCCCACTTGCGTCCCCTGGCACGTAAGGATGTGTGGGCCTTCCTACTAGGTCTATTTTGGCTCGTTAATTTTTTATTTCCTATTTAATGGTAATTTTGCAAAATTTTTTAAAGTCTAAAAATATAAGTTCCTGAATTTCCATAATATTCCACATAGGAGTTCAGATACGTACTCTCCAAACTTTGGGCTAAAAAAATTGTAGATATTTTAAGTGCATCTAAGTACCATATATATTTTTCACACTTTTAGTGGTGAAGTACTTTGATATGACAAATAATTTATTAGAGAAATTATGCCTTTACAAATTTAGTATTATGCTGAATGTAAATTTTCAACTTAGTTTTCATATGGATTTTGTGAATTTGGATATGGAAATCATTGTTTTAATTATTTCAAACTTCTAGGGCAATACATTCATATGCTGTGAGTGACATGAATTATTATGGTAAAGTAATTAGGCCAGATTGATTATCAAAAGCTTAAGTGTATGCCTAATCAAGCCACTTAACTTCAAATAGGCATAACTTTTAGCACAAATGAAGTTTTTTTAGTTGATAGTGCCTTTTTAAAAAGCTAATTCAGAGCTTAATGCCTAGGAAAACTGCCAAAGGTGATTTGGTCCAATTTCAAGCCCTAATTCCATCGTTTTCATTGATTGTGGGACCTGTGAATTTTGGGAAACTTGGTTTTGGGCTTTATATAGACTAACAAAGATGGTTTGAAGCTAATTATGACTTCTTGAATATTTCCAACTATTCAAAGCATTTTCTTCTCTTTGAACTTAATTGAGATACACTATTTTAGGCCTTTTGCGACTTGGACATTTTATAATTTCCTTTTAGGAAACTTGATTAACAGCTTTGTATAAAAGCTGAATGGAGACTGCATGTAGTCAATATTGCCTTCAATAATAGTGATTGCAAAATGGCCAATATTGTTTATTAGGATGATTTCTAATTTAAACAAAATTAGAGGTTAAAATCATGATTTGTCTTATAATCATGATAGTTAATCATGCATCATATGAAATAACACAACATCTAAAGTATTATTGTTTCCTTGCTCTTAGGCATGATTAAGTGATTTCACTTGTTGTGAAAATCACTTTAGGCAATTGACACATCGTGATTGTGAGCTCACCTATCATGAGACCAATTGCAGAGGTGTTATTGGTTAATTTAATAGAGGCTTCCATTTTAATTTAATATTGTATAGTTATTGTTAGGTAGAATTGCATTAACAGTGGGTGCACCTTATTAGTGTAGCATTAACAATGTGATTTAATTTTACTATGATTTAGTTGAATTGATGTCTTAATATTTTTTGTACCCTATTGGTATGGAGATGCTTGAGACATTTAATTATATGGGCCTTTGATGTATAATGAGTTTTTTTAGCTTATTGTAATCTAGGACGTTTAGACGAGATTAACAATATGAGTCTTTTAGAGGAACTTAGTTTTATATTTGTGTGCATACACACAATACACATTTCCTAATTTTGTTACATCAGCTCTTGTATTTCTATAACTTTCAATAGTGAAAACTCTCAGTGGGGCAAATTATAGTGACTTGAAAAGTCCCTAAAATGTGTTTTGACAATTGCATTGATGAGTTGACCCTGAGGTGGATACCTATTACACTTAGCAACAATTCCATTATTTTGGAGAGACTTTCTTGAATTGTAACACTACTCAATTAGAATGTGTGAATATGTGTGAGAAGGCATTAATAGAACAACAATGGAATATGTGATGACCATTAGAAAGAAGTTTTAGACAACTTGATAATGCTTGAGAAGTGTCTAGACCTCTCCTAATTTGAAAACACTTGATTTGTAAGAGTGTATGATGTTTAAAGAACACATATTGAAACTCATGTATATTATTGTAGAGCTTAAATCCTTCGATCTTGTTTTATGAGATAACATTCACATCTGACATAATTTTTAGTATCTCCTATCTTCAGTTTAACTATTGAAAGCTTTAAAGTATGCCTAACTTGATAATCCAATAATTGATGAATTTATTGAAGTTGTTCCAGAGAAGGAAGAACTCAAAGGAAACTAGTAATGAACCTTTTATGAATTTGTTAAATTTTGGATCTAGTTTTGAGTTGAATGTTGCAAAGAATGAAAAGCCCAAGTCCTAAGCAGTGCTTAGAATGGTGGATAAGAAGTTAATATAATATTTATGTTAGTTATTTTGAGACCTTGTGAGAGTAAAAGAATTTTTATAATAATTAGATCATAAGATAATATATTATTACATATATCTCTCTAGCTCAAATAAAATAAAACCCATTATTGTTAAGTTTGCATTATTTGAGTTTAAATTCCACCACTGAATCTATTATTACAATATTATCCATTGTTATGAGATAAATGTTTGGTCCACATTTTTTAGTAAAGTTGATAAGACTAACTAAATAAAACATTTTGTTCAACACTAATTTTGGATTTTTTATAAACTATATTAAAAACAGTTATTCTTGTTAGAGCTTGGTGTCGAAAGACAAGTGGGAGTGTAAGACTATTAAGTTAACCATTGACATGAAAGTTTACAACCTTAACTCATTTATTATATTTTTGCTATATCATAGTATGATATGTCGAATCCCTAAAATTTCTAGCTACTAGCATAGTTTATTTGTTGAACATATTTTGTTGTGACTGATGTTTCATATTTGTTTACCATTCATTATGAATCGGTCCTAATTTGTCACTAGGTTTGAAAATTTGGTAGTCTTCTTTTTATTTAAACTAGTGATTATGAATGGTTTTTCAAGACCTAATGTGGGGTTATAAGAGAAATTTGAAAAGAGTTTTAAACCTAATATAATCACGATGGCTATGATAAGGTAGAAGAAATTGATTGTTCTTAGACCTTTCATTACTATCTAATAGATGTCATTCTTGGAATGATTATAAATTTAACTAAACTTTAATTAAGAGATCAATGAATCTTAGTGAATGATTTCGTGAAATCAGGGATTGAGCACTTAATGTGCAAATTGAATTATCAATCTTGAGTTGAAACATTTTGGGTTGCTTTCATCTTCCATTGCAAATTTCGTTGATAAATAAATATTTTAGAAATGGAATAAACATCCCTTGTTAATTGTTGTTGCTAAAAGGCAATTTTCTAGTAGTGTTTTGGGAAATATTATCTCACGTTTGGTGAGTTTATATACAGTCAGACCTATATTTTCGTAATGTATGATGACATACTATTTGCTTAAAGTGACATTAACCCTTGTGTGATGTTAATCTATCAGTGTTAAACTAACATGATAAATCTTAGTGAGACTTATGATGTTCTTGTAGTTTAGGTCCATTGTAATAGGTTTCATACTTTTCCAGTTTGTCTCAATGAACTCTATTAACTGAGTGTTTATAGAATTCAAAAGGCATTCTTGTTCCATTTCTGGTGCACTTACTAAAATAGGTAAGAGAAAGGTTGCTAAAATCTCTTGAGTCTCTAATGTAACAAAGAAAGGATAAGATAGAAAGGAATTTCCATTTCCTTTCATTGTTAGCAGCTTAATGTATGCTTAAATAAGTATTTGTACTGATATAACTTGTATTATAGCGTGCTTGGTATATACTTGAGTAATCACATATTCTGTTACAACGAATGTAACACACTTGTAATAATTAATAATTTAGATTTAGATTGTACAATTAACATAAATTATTTGAAATCTATTTTGTATAAACATCTCATGATGTTCTTGGAGGAACTATTTTATGGCAGAATGTCAAATAGACACCTATAATTGTCTTAACTTGTGTAAACGTCTTTATATTGTCTTGGAGGAACTGTCTTGTTGAAAAGTGTCATACAAACATTTATAGTTACTTAATCTCTATTCACTTCTTTATGATGTCTAGGAGGAGTTGTTTAATTAAGAAGTGTCAAATGGACACTTATGGTTACCTCAACCTTTTTATGCATCTTTATAATGTTTGAAGGAGTTATTTAGTTAAGAAGTGTCAAATGGACACTTACAGCTACCTTATGTATATGAAGGAAGACTACATCACTTGTTTTGCTCTGACCATTTGTTTGGGAATGAAGTCAAGGAAATGAATCATTGATGTGCACAAACTGAATCTTGACCATTTTTGTTGTGGCAATGACTCTGTTATAGGCTTTTTTTCAAATTACTGGAGCTTCAGTTCCTATTTGTTGGAGAGAAGATTTGTGAATCTCATACTCATATTGAACATTTTGGGTGATCTATTTACCAAGACTAACCCATTAGAGTTTTATTTCTTGAAAACTTTTAACTGTTGGGTATTTTGAAAAAGTTTAATGTCTTAGTTTAGTGGGAGTTTGAGTTGTGTTCTTCATGTATACTATGGTGTATTTTAGCATTTATAACATTTGTTTTCCTATCGGATCCAGTGATCTTGTATATTTTCATTTATGAACTTGGCATGGTTTTGTTGGTGGGGATGATTCTCTGAAGTTTAGATGGGAAAAAAATGAATAAGAAAGTGGTGCACGATGTCTTCAAGGTGTGGGTAACACTTTCCTTTAGGCTTAATTCGCCTCCACTTATTCCTATCTTATAGGGTGCAAGTTGGGTTGACCAATGAATTTCTTGTAGGATACAATGAAGACCTTTGAGTATAGACTGCACTCCCAATACTCAAGCTAAGATAACAATAGTCTTTACAAAGTGATAATTTGACTTTTTCTTTATGTACACTTAAAGACAAAGGCAATGAGTTTGATGTTGTTGTGTATTTTGTTTGTGTTTTTTTTTGTTTTTGTGTCCAAATGGAGTGATGGTGAGGGGTTTATATAGATCATAAAGTGATGCCTTGAAGAGATGCCTCTTGGAGCAATACCTCTTTAATTAAAAGTTATAACTATATGTTAGTTCATGAACCAACATAACTTAAATAGTTTTTTATGAAGAGTCACACCTTTTTAGTATATAAGGTTTTCTTAAACAACATATCTTTCATAAAGTGATAGTTACCACACTAGTCTATAGATGTCTTTAGAAACCAAAGAGACACAACCTTGGTGTCTTTTAGTGTTGTAACACCCTACACAACCTTTAATATAAATTTATTAATTTATATGAGGACATGATTTTTCAAAATATAGCTCTTCATTTTAAAAAAAATTCCAACAATTCCTTACCATTTTAAAAATGAACTCAAACTTTTATCACTTCAGAAATCTTATGTTTTTAATAGAGGTATCTCAATGATTTGAACCTTTACCTAAGTAAGATAGGGTTTCACCCATTCAAAATAATATGGTAGGCTAAGCTTTGAACCAATTATCCTATGTGAACAGGTGTGCATGACATACACAAATGATCTTGGACCGTTGTATGCCATTTAAATTGACACTTTTATGGCCTTGTATCCGTATCCTTTTCATGAGAGTTTTCAAAGTCAAGCCTTTAGACTTCTAGAAGTGGCCTTACTTCACTTTTATATAGGTAGACTCTATTAAGAGCACCACTATGATCAATGCTCTAGTAAATATATGCTTACAAGTTTATTAAGAGCCAAATTACAGCTCAACCTTTCCCTTTGAATCTCATGGTTAACAAATACTTTTCAATCTTGAGATGTACTAAAAATGACAAGTACTTGCAATCAGTCTAATAACATACTTTCACCATTAAACTCAAGACTTGATATGATGGTCAAGTGTAAGTTGGGTTTCCAATATCAGTGATCAAGGTTTATAGGGCTTCAATCCTATCCTTTTTGATGTTTTCAATATCATATTCCTTGTCAGACCTTTCATTAAAGGATTGGCAAGATTCAATTTAGATCTTATATAACATAAGGAGATTACTCCATTTGTTATCAAGTTCTTAACAGAGCTATATCTTAATTCACTATGTCGCAACTTTCCATTATAAAATTAGCTATAAGCCCTTGAAAAAGTAGACCGGCTATCATAATGGATAGATATTAGTGCCATTGGCATAGGAATGTCTGGTAACAAGTTTCTAAGCCACTCAACTTCCTTGCTACTTGTAGCTAATGCTATAAACTCAAAGCTTGTTGTAGAGTCTATAATACAATTTTGTTTTTTATATCCCCAAGAAACAATACTCCCACCTAAAGTGTAAACCCATATACTTTTAAAAGCATGATCTTCTGAGTAACTTATCCAACTAGCATATGTATATCCTTGCAAAATTAAAGGCCCATAGGTTAAACTATAGTTAATTGTTTCTTTCAAGCACTTTAGTACTCTATCCATAACATGCTAGTGATGCTTTCTTGGATTGCTTGTGTATTTACTTAACCTTCCCACACCATATGATATATCTAGTCTTGTACATGTCATAACGTGCATCATGCATCCAATTACATTTGAATAATCATGTTGTCACATAGGACATCCTTTATTTGGTACTAAATTCATACTAGAATCAAATGGAGTAGAAACAGGATAACAATAAAAACAATCAAATTTTTTTAATATTTTCTCAATGTAATGAGATTGGGAAATACCAAGATAATTATTATCCCTAATAATCTTGATTCCTTGTATGACATCTACTTCCCCCATATCTTTCATGTCAAAGTTTTTAGATAGGAATTTCTTTGTTTTGTTTACTTTATCCAAATCAATGCCAGAAATCAACATGTCATCTATATACAAACAAATCATGACACCTTTTTCATTATGAAACTTACGATAAACACATTTGTCAGATTCATTGATTTTATATCCATTTACTAGAACCACCTCATCAAGTTTTTGGTGTCATTGCTTTGGGGCTTGGTTAAGTACATAAAGAGACTTAATTAATTTACACACGTTATGTTCTTGACTAGGAACCACAAACCCTTTTGGTTGTGTCATATACACCTATTCTTCCAACTCTCCATTAAGGAAAGTTGTTTTAACATCTATTTGATGGATAACAAGATTGTATATGGAAGTAAGTGCTATAAGCACACTGAAAGTGGAAATCCTTCTAATCGATGTATATGTATCATAGTATATCCCTTCCTTTTGTGTAAACCCCTTAGCAACTAACCTAACTATAAATTTATCTATAGATCCATCCACTTTTAACTTATTTTTAAAAATCCATTTACTACCAATGGGTTTAGAACCAAGAAGGAGGTCTACTAGTTTCCAAGTTTTATTTCCCATTATTGAATCCATTTCATCTTGTATAGCCTTTTTCCAAAATGGTTCATCTTGAGACTTCATAGCCTCCTCAAATGTTTCAAGGTCATTTTCTAAATTAAAATAAATAGGTGAATAATTTTAAATCTCTTTTCTAGTCCCTTCAACAAAAAATGTATTGCTTTTCTAGCCCCTTTACTTCTTCTAAGTCATTATCATTAGAAACGTTATTCTCTTCATTTGACTATTCATTAGAAAAAAGAAATGGCATTGGGCTTAAGGATTGAGTTAAACCTTTCTTCTTGAAAATTTGCATCATTTGATTCAATTATTTTATTGACAGGGTATGAATCATGTGGTTCAATAAGCAAAAATGGATATGCGTTACTATTTTTAGCATTTCCCAAGAAGATGCACTCAACTCCTTTTTCGCTTAATTTCTTCCTTTTAGGATCTGGAACTTTATCTATTGCCTTGCATCCTTAAACTCTAAAATAATTAGGATTGAGTTTTCTTTTCTTCTATAGTTCATATGGGGTTATCTTGTTCCTTTTATTAGGAACTCTATTTAATATATGACATGCAATTAGCAACACCTCATCCCAATATCCATTAGTCAAACCAAAATATGATAACAAGTCATTTACCATTTCAACTAAGAACCTATTTTTTCATTTTGCTATACCATTTTGTTATAGGGAATAAGGGGCAATTACTTAATGTATTATACTAATTGACTCAAAATAATTTAAGTCATAATATTCTCCTCCTCTATCTATCATTAAATATTTAACAATAGTTTCACATTGAATTTCTACTTCAGTTTTAAATATCTTAAATTTGTCTAAGACTTCACCCTTTGAATGCATCAAATAGACATAATAGTATCTAGTACATTTATCAATGAAAGTTACAAAACACTTTTTACAACCCAAAGTAGGCCAACCATGCAAATCACAAATATCAGAATGAATCAATTATAATATTTTAGAACTTCTTTCTACTTTAGGGAAATGTTTTCTTGTTATTTTAGTCAACATACAAGTAGTACAAGCTTGGTAATCAATAGCAATATTTGGAATCAATTCAAGCTTTATCATATCATTCAATTTTAAAATTAACATGACCCAAAAGATAATGCCACAAATCACAAGATTCAACAATATAAGTAGAATTGTAAATATTATTATTAACTTCAGCAATATTACACTTAAACATGTTCTCAGAAAAATAACCTTAACCTACAAATGATCCACCCTTAGTGAGAACAAACTTGTCTTCTTCAAATATAGACTTAAACCCAAACTTATTAAGTAAAGGTACAAAAATTAAATTCTTCCTAACTTCTAGTACATAATAAACATCTCTTAAAGTAAGAGTTTTGCTAGAAGTGAATTTAATTTCCATAGTTCCTTTGCCCTTGACTTGGATACTTGAAGCATTTCCCATGTAAAGTACATCCCCATCTTCCTCTTTCATTGTTTTGAAGAAGTTTTTGTTTTTGCACACATGGTGTGTTGCACTTGAGTCTACCCACTATGATTCATCATTGTCAACCACGGGGATCTTAGAAATTACAGCCATAAAATTATCTTCTCTTATAGATGACTTGTTTTCCTTCTCTTTCTTCTTTTTGAGGAAATGACATTCGTTCTTGAAATGGCCAGCCCTTCCATAAAATAAATAATTACCTTTCTTTTTCTTTTTCTTGTGACCATCACGTGCCTGAGATTTGTCTATGTTCTTTCCTCTTTTCCTTGAGGTCTTATGGGATTGCCCTTCCTCTACCACGTATACCTTCTCATGAGCGTTAGTTTCTTTTTTAACATCTTGCTTTCTACATTCTTCTTTTAAACGAAGATGATTCCCTAATTGCTCAAAAGAGATATCTTCCTTTTCATGTTTAGGACTTTTTTTGAAATCTTTCCATGATGGAAGAAGTTTGTCTATGAGTAAGGGGATAATAATAGACTCATCTATATGCATGTTATGTTATTTGACATTATTCAAAATATGTTCAATTTCATGCATTTGTTCTATAATAGACTTTCCATTAATCATCTTATAAGTATTAAAACGAGTGACATGAAATTTCTTACTTGATCCATCATCTTACATGTGCCTTACCTTAAGTTTATCCTAAAGAACTTTTCCAGAGATTGAATCTTGATAAACATTGAAGAAAGCATCATAAAGGCCATGAGGATATTCCCAGTGTTGATATAGTCATCATTCTTCCATTTCTGTGTCTATGTGAATTCATCAATGATTTATTCTTCTCTTTCTTGAGGCTTGGGTGCGGTGAGGACATAGGACACATTCAAAGTTGTAAGAAGAAATTTCATCTTTCTTTGCAATCTTAGAAAGTTACCTCCTTCAAATCTTTCCAATTTCATAAAATTTGTAGTCTACTCCTTCAAAGAAGCCATACGTATTGTAAAAAAAAAAAAATTAAGCCTAAAGATTATTGGTGGGAATGGTTTTCTGAAGTTTAGAAGGAAAATAGATGAACAAAAAAGTGGTGTACGACGTCTTCAAGGCGTGAGTAGCATTTTTTCTAGGATTAATTCGCCCCCACCTATTCCTATCTTATAGGGCGCAAGTTGGGTTGCTTGGCGAATTTCCTACAAGATACAATGAAGACATTTAAGTATGGATTATGTCACAACCTACGTCGATAGGATATGACTGGTATGGGGATGAGGTGTCTTGCATCCTGGTGAACCTATAAAAAACCTCAAGACGGAAAAGCTTATATAAACACACATTAAATAAACATTAAATCTCATAACTCTTCATATAGACATTAACTAACTTAGTTTAATCTTTGTGTAGAAAGTTGGGCAAGTTAGTCCCTGAGTTATAGACCTCCTAAAACTTCTACAGTAGAGTCATTTAACATATCATAGTAATACATCAAACATTTAGCTTGTATACATATGAGTGACTAAAATGGAATCATAAAATAAGATAAAAACATAGCTCTAGCAGTAGGCTAGGCTCACTAAGGAATTAATCACCACGATTACAATTCCATAGATGGGTATTCTAGATTGACGTTGTAATATTAAAAATGTTGAATAGTGGGGTGAGTGAAAACATAATGAGCAGGTAATTCTAATATTGTAGAAATATAATAGACTTACAATGATACGCCTTTTGAAATTTAAAAATCAGATATCATACATTCATAATTTAATATCAACAAATGGAGAATAAATGTTAACATAATGCATTTGGGAATCTCCTACAGAATCAGTCATAATTGAAAAATATAGAACTAGCCTAAGGCTAGTGAAAATAGATAAGAACAGATACTCATTTCAGCTATAAGCTCTTAGTAATTATAATAATGGCCATAGGCCTCATATAGAATAAGGTGGTAATGACATTATGCTCAACCATTTTAGATTTCCAATCGCAGTGCATTATGACTAATGTCTACTGTCGTTAGCTACAAGGTTTTGTTTTGGACACATTCATAATATTTTAGAAATAAATAAACATCCATGTACAGATATTGAAATTTCAAAATCATACCACTTCAGAGTTCAGATTTCAGTATTTCTAATAATTCAAAATTTAGAATCATCATTTAGAATAAGATCTTGCATAATTAGGATTATCTACTCACCTAAGAAGAGTATACAAATCTCCTCCTATCTTTGTTTATAATTCTTTTGCTAACAATTTTTCCTAGCCACCTATAACATTAAATAAAATACTTTTATCATCTAGTTTTCATGAATAAATTTAATTATCTAATTTGACACCGACTTAATTAATTATTTCTTATTTACCTTTAGCCAAATCACCTCTTCAACCCAATTTGACCCTCTTTCTTTACTCAATCTTAGGAAATTAAATTTTTGGGCCACTTTCCTTAATAATACTTCAAAATACTTATGGCCTATATTTCATTTTTTTAATAATAATTATTATTATTATTCAATTTATTCCATTATGCACTTATTAAATTTCTAACACCTACCTTCACACAAATTTCACTTAGGGGTCATTTAATAAATTCTAAAATTTCCATTTAACTTCAAATAATATTTATTATTATCTAATCATGCCAAACAAATTTTTCCCTTTTAATTTCCTCCCTTTTTCTTCATGAAAAATCTAGAAAAATTAGAAATTCATCATAAAATTCAAACTAAAATTTCCAAAAATTCTAAATCACTCCCCAGATGCATAACAAAATTTAAGAAGCCCTAAAAATTCAATTTTCACCTATTTTCAAAATTACCCCTAGACCCAAAATTTGAAGTTTTTCAATCTAGAAGCTAAGATTCACAATTGATCAATAAGTTCAAGGGAGAAAAGTGTGAAATTCACCTATAATATGTAATTCTAACTTAATTTGATAGGATTACATTGAATTAAGCTCAATTTCATCACTTTCTCGCATAAGGCATATTGATTAGTGCAAGTAAGGGAGAAAAGACTGAAATTGATGTAAGAAGTAAAGCCCTAAGCTATATCGAATAAAAAGCAAATTAAAATTGTGAAAATCAAGCTCGGTTTCGCATCCCTTTTTCCGTCGAAAAATCTTGAAATTTTTGGCCATTTAGTGGTCGTTGCCGGTGGTTCATGGGCCAATGAAGTTGCAGAGTAATGAGAAGAAAATGGTGCAGAAATGGGAGATTATGTAGTATAATTATGTTATTAAAATATTGTTAGTAGGGGTTAGTGGGTATAATGGATGTAATTATTGTAATAAAATATTATTAGTGGGAACATTAATAATGATTAGGGGTAATAAAATATTTACGGTGGGAATATTGTATTTTTATTAGATCAAAATTTTCCTCACAAATACTTAGTTACCATACCTGGTTGAGTTGCAAATGTTAAGAAAGCATCAGGTAAGGCTTAGGTACTCTCTCTGGTTACAATCTCAGATATATTTTTATCCGCATCATTGATTGAGTTCCCTAATGAGCATCAAGCTAAGACAACAATAGTTTTTACAAAATGATAATTTGACTTTTTCATTGCGTGCACTTAAAGACAAAGGCAATTAGTTTGAAGTTGTTGTGTATTTTGTTTTTTGTGTGTCCAAAATGAAATGATGGTGAGGGTTTATATAGACCATGAAATGATGCCTTGAAGAGATGCCTCTTGGAGCAATACCTCTTCAGTTAAAAGTTACAACCATATGTTAGTTTATGAACCAACATAACTTAAATTTTTTTTTCTTATATGAAGAGGTACACCTTTTTAGTATATAAGATTCCCTTAAAACAACACATCTTTTCACAAAATGGTAGTTACAATACCTTTCTATAGTTGTCTTTAGAAACCAAAGAGACACAACTTTGGTGTCTTTTAGTGTTGTAACTTCTTCCACAACCTTTCATATATATATATATATATATATATATATATATATATTTATTTATTTATTAATTTATATGAGCACATGACTTTTTGAAATACATCTCTTCATTTTAAAAATATTTCAATAGGTTTAGTACACACATATATCTATGAATTTATGTGAATATTGATTGATTAGTTTTGTTGGTTTATTGATTGTCCTCATATTATATTAATGCTATACAAGTGAGATATTGTTGGAATAATTATATTATTTTGTGTATTAACATTAACTTCATTATTAGTACAATTATCTTATGATTATTAACTAAGCAATTAGTCTTAATCTAAAACCATAGAATGAATTGAGTTTATGTTATTATAGGTAAACAATGATATGTTGGACTACTTATAAGCTCATTGGATAGAGGCTCCAACTAATAGCGCAAAACGTACTAGTAATTATACTATCAAATTATTGGTAGAGAGGTTAAAAGAGAGATTTTAAGACATTTGGTAATTATTTAATTAATTAATATTTTTTGAAGAGTTAAAGGAAATAAAGAGTTATTTCTATAAACAAATAAATTAATTATTTCATATATCTCATCAAGTAACTGTTGAAATATATATAGTATTCTTACTTTCCCATTCTTGTCACTTTGAGTACAAAAATATTATTGGGTTTTTCTCTTGGGTGGCTCCCCTTTGGTAAAGTCTTAGTGTTGCATGTAGCAAACTCTAGTAGTTAAACCATGTTTGGATATTCTTTAGATAAATATTTTTAATTTACTGTATCTCCCCCATTATTGTCTAGCAATCAAAATATAATTATAATGAAGTAAATTCTTTGGTGCAACTATAAAAGTGGTTATATTAATACAATTATTATGTGGAAAATTAAGAAGAGGAGACATAGTAATAACATGTCAAAATCAGGTGACTGTATGCCTACTTATAATAATTTGTTGTATTTATATTCAAACCTTAATTTTATTATGTTTATTTGATGAACCCAAAGTTTGTCTTGATTTTTTCAATTATCTCCTATACTTTCTTTTTTCTCAATAATCTTCCAAAAATTAATTTATAAATTGGAAATATAGATATAATTAGAGATTTAGGGAGTTATTAAAAAATTAAAGAAGTACAAGAGTGGGTTAATAAATTTACAAACTAATGCTTTTGTGAGAATTATTAAGTAATAGAAAATAGAGGGGGTAAGTTAAAAATTCTAAAGAAAATTTTAGATTCATTAATTAAATCTAACAACACAAGAGTTAAAATATAAATTTAATAAATTGTTTTTGGTTACACATAGTCAATATATGTTGATACGTTATTATTATCTGTATTTCTAGTAGGTACTTTTATAGTTAAACCAATTTTATTACGGCTTCTTAAATTTGAAAAAGTTATGACCCAAACTTTTACGATGATGGAGATGGTGATGGTGAAGGGATCCAAATTTTTTAAAGTAATATAAATTTAATAGTCCATATTAAACTGCACAAGCCCAATAGTTCATAATTAAAAAATCATTAATTTTAATAATTTTTTAAAACAAAAAATTAATAATTTTTAAAAATTTAATCTAATAATCATAAATATTAAAAAAAAAAAAAGCAATCCAACGGTTAATATTGTCAACTCTCCAGCTGCATGGATACCTTTAAATAATAAATAATAGGAGCAGTGGAAGAAACTATCATTCCACACGTTTCGATTTTCAATTGCATGAGAGGTGATTTTGTATTTTTTTGGCCAGAATTGCATGGGAGGTGAGGGTGGTGGTGAGAACGTGATACCAATAAAGCGAACTCGTAATTCACAAGACACACAGCTACAAGGCTCATCTCTTTGACCCAACTAACCCCCCAGCCAACTGGCCATTATGCGCCGCTCCCTCATTAATAATTATCACACCAAGCTCGAAAGGTTACATTACTTTGTTCGTTTTATTCTATTTTATTACCTTCTCTCTCTTTTCTGTGTTGCACACAACTTGCACATTTTCTTTTTCGATTACAAGAGCTTCGATTTGATTGGATTATTCTTTTTTAAACAAATTTAAGGATGTCCTCCTTACCTATTAAAAAAATATAGTATTAGTACCTCTTTTAACCGACAATGGCAGAGCACTCTCCTTTAATGGTGGTGCAATGCAGGCATATACTTCTGCATCGAATCCTACATGTACTTTTGCCACGAGACGTCATTCTCATTCTCCCTTTCTTAAAGTCTCTAGAGTTTGCTTTTTCTCCCTCTTCTGTCTCGGTCGTTTTATCTTTTTGAAAAATTTTATCTTGGGTACAATGATGTTTCGTTTATACGGTTAACTGGCTGGGGTTGCTTGTGATTCGAGGGAAATGCATGCTTTTCTGGGTTTCTGTCATAACTGATCATTACCTTCTGGGTTTCTCTCAGAAATTTCGATTTTCCAGTGTTTGGTCAACATCTTCCTTGGGTTTGAATCGTTTGATGGGATTTTGTCAGCGATTCAGATTTCTCCAAAGGTAAATTCAATAAGAAATTCTGATTTTAGCACCAAAACATGCATGCTATCCTTTAATGTTCTTGTTTTTATCGTCATACTGTCCGTTCTCTTTCTTCGGAATTCTGGGTTCTGAAAACATAGGCTATGTTCGTGTGGCTACAGAGAATCACATGAGCGTCATTTTGGCCAATTCTGAATTTTTCATTGCGCTTTGGTTTGTAAATAGGTTTTTTCTCTGGTTTTTTTCTCTCAGGAGCATCGATTTTATTTATGCATAAATTAGGATAAATAATCTAATATCTTTGACATTTACATTATACTGTACGTTTGCTGATTCCGATTATTGTCTTCTTTATGAAATCTGGATTATGCAGAAATTCATCAATCATGAGGAACTGTTCCCCTCCATATTCCTTCTTCAACAATCTGCATCAGATTGTGTCAGCCTTCACAGTTGGACCTGTTTAGTTGATTTTGGCTCGGACTATGATGCAAACTCTGGACCCCTCAAGCATGCTAATGAGACTAAGTTCATGATCAAAATGTGCCGATTTCTCTGTATTAGTATTGATCCAGTGTAAGCGATACTAAGATCTCAAATGAAATTAATGCAATTCATGCAAGAGTGATTGTTAGATGGAACTGTTGTTTAATTTTAAGCTTTCTAAGTTCTTGGGAGGCCCTCTGTGTTCAATTACTTGCAAATGTATGTTTTTACTTGTTACTATCCTGATCCTTAGAGCTCTTTTGCTTTCGGGCTTTGGTGAAATTGAATGGAACAATGTTGTACATATCCGAAACAGTGCTCCATTGCTAAGTTCTGAATCCAGTGTCTGGCGAGATAAATTCCTGGAGGTTCCTCAGATTGTGTGGGGATTGAACAACCAGAAGATAGCATTTGCAAGGGCCTGTCTTACCGCAAGAATGCTCAACAGGACACTGTTGATGCCTGGCCTTAGCGCCTCCCTGTTTTACAAAGAAATTGACCTCCTGCAACCAATTTCCTTCGACAAGGTATTCCAATTTGAGAAGTTTAACTCACTCTGCAGCGGATTTGTCCAGTTAGGTCGCTACTCTGATCTTTTGAATCAAACACTAGTGCTAGAAATGGTGAAGGGGAGTGGAAGGAAGTGGACATTGGAGAGAGATTTAGATCAACTGAGACAGTATCAGAAAGGCTCATTTGATGGCTATGAGGTTATTCGAATAGTGGGGAAAAACCCATTCTTGTGGCATGATCATTGGCCTGTCAGTGACTATGCAAAGGTTTTTGAATGCTTAGTTTTGGTAGATGAAATTGCTAAAGAGGCAGATAGAGTTGTGTCTAGGATAAGAGCAGTTGGCAATGGCATGAAGTATGGTTCTTCAATTCAGCCTATGCCATATGTTGCTGTCCACATGAGGGTAGAGATTGATTGGATGATTCACTGTAAGAAGTTAGAGCAAAGACTAAAGACAATTCTAATTTGTAGTAGCAAGAAAGAGATAACGGAAAGAGTTGGGAACATAAAAGGCCTGAAGACTCCAGTTGTTGTTTATCTTGCAGTAGCTGATAAACTTCTCAGAAATTCTTCGGTACTCGAAGGTTGGGAAGATGGCTTTATTCCTTTTGAGAAGACAAAGCTTGGTGTTGATGGAATTTACAGCAAGTATCCATATCTAATTCAGTCTGCAATTGACTATGAAGTGTGTTTAAGGTCTGATATCTTTGTGGGGAACAGTTTCTCTACGTTTTCAAGCCTTATTGTCCTCGACAGGACACAAAAGATGATCAAAATGGGTGTCACCAGCATGTGTGGAACTGATCTGAGATGGCCTTCTTATGCTTATAATATACCAGGAGAATCAAATGGACCTATGAGATGGATTACAAATATGTCTGATCCAAGCCTTCAGGCAATCAGCTATGGCACCTATCACGTATCTTGCTGACAGTGCTGGATACAAACTTGTGTCAAATACAAAAGTCCGAGTAGGTTAAGGACTTCTTTTCTTTTATCTCAAGGTTTTGTTTCACTTCTGTTATTGATTGGTACATGTCAATTTTTTACATAGAGAACATAATAATGTATCATAGCAGTTTATAGTGAGGTACAGCTTCTCTGTGTAAATCAGATCAATCTTTTAAAATATGCCCTCTTCGATTCTTGCTGTTCAGCTTGGCAGCATTCTGTTACTTTTCAGTTTCTTCAGATTCTGCTCAGTTTATTCTCAGATTGGTAAGAAATTTAGAAACAAAGTTCCTTTTGATTGTTTTTCTTGCTGTGAAAGGACTGCTTCTAGTTTGTGTTTAGGAATGCACTGGGAAAATAGGTGAAGCTCATGGTTCTGACTATCACATAGCCAGAGAGCCTCAAGGTTAGACTTCAGCCCTGCAAGATTCAGGCTCTTGATGGTGCTCCCTGCTGACCTGGCACGGCTGTTATCTTTGAAGAGGTCGAGTGAGGTAGAAACTCCTAGGTACATTTGCTATGTGGTACAATTGAGTCACTAAAAATTCCTAAGATGGGTGTGTTAGTGATCCCACTACTTATAACTACTTTAATAAATATTCATTAACTTTTTCTACAGCTAACTAATGGATCTGAATTCTTTACAGTGCTGCATGATGTGTTGCGCAGTTTTAAAGAGTATTTATCACTGAAATCGGTAACTTTACCAAAATATGGTAACCTTTTTTCTTTTCTTCTGCACAGCAAGAGTGCTGCACTGCATAGAATCTGTCCCCCTAACTAGTATATTGCATTGAGAATGGCTATAGTAATAGCAAGTTTCAGGCTTGGCTGGTCTTTAAGGTGAGAAAATAGCCCAAAAACACAGATATATTCGGTTATATTCCTGTGGGGATTATTTTTGTTTTTGTTAGGCTTTGGCATGTAGAATTAGAAATGTGCAGAGAAAATGTGTGCATTTTCTGTATTATTCATTTGAAATAACTGGAGTGGACAAGATCAGATGCTCTCATATACGGGAAATTCTAAAGTATACTCATTAGTCATTGTATAACTGGGTAGTGGAAGAAGCTTATAGTAATTCACCAAAATGAGTGTGTCAATGGATCTAGCCACTGGAAACACCTGTTTTCATGAGTGTTCATCAGTTTATTGTACTATGTAGCTAGCTATGAAAGCAGTTTACGCAATACTCTCAATCTTTGGTTTCACTTTTATGCAATAGCTATATCATGGTTATAATTCAGTGAAGGGCATCTTCCTGATCTTGCCAAAAGTAAATTCGTTTTCTATTTCAGGTCTAAGGGGATTTCAAATTTCTCAGTTCATGATGTAACCATTTATGTTGCTGGTAGTACTTTGGTTTTCTTTGTCTAATTTTTCATTTGTTTTCTTGGGAACTGTTAGTTTATGTGATTGTATTGATGGTAAGTAAAATATGGCTCTAATGTAAAGATGAATTGCCCCTTCAGAAATTCAGATGCAGAGTGAGGTCATGTTTGGTGGGAGAGTGTGAAGAGGAAGGAATGAGAATAGGAATGGTATTTCATAAGTGTGTGTTTGGTGAGAGGGAATAGCATTCGCTTGAGAGAAAGGATTCTCTCATTTTGTTGGAATCTCCATTCCATCACCAACATGATGAATAAGAAGGAATGATAATGCACAGTGATTTTGCCATCTTATCTTGGAACTATTTAAAATTTTACAAAACGTGAGAACTAAAAAGAAAAAATACTGTTAAATTTTTTTAAAAATATTGTATAATCTTTTAATAATTTTTATTAACCGTATTTCAATATTTTCTTAAATATTTTAAAAAAATTTTCTGCAAATGAAGAGTAAAATAATTATTCTAATATTTTTTATTATAATGAAAAAAGATCAATATATTAATATTTTTTGCACTATAGTATCATGATCAATTGCCCACCTTTCTTTTGTATTTGTACATTATTTTCATCGTATCAAACATACAATTAAAATGTCATTTCGTTTTGTCCTATGTCATACCAAAATAATTAAGGTCTATCCATTCTATTATATTCTTATTACTATTTTTTATTTTTATGAAAATCATTTCCATGTAGGTAATTGATTTTGGATCTCTTACATTACTTAGATTCTGTATTAATACTGTAATCCAATAGCCAACAATTTTGTAGCACATATTAAATTAAAAAATTATAATAAATATAAATCATTAAATCAAAATTCAATAATTCATATTTTTACTGTAAATTTTACGTTATTGTAAAAAATATGCTCTGCTAGTTAAATTGATTTTGCAGCCTGTAATCTTCAGTGTCGGCGTATCTTGTACTGTTAGACGGTCCATATCGAATGTTCTTTATCCTTAAATCTGCCTTTCAATGTCTTTTTTGTTCTTTTAGTGTCGGAGATGAAAGTGGCAACTTGCAGACTGACTCACTGATCACACTTTCTTCTGTTTATTGAAGTGGTTCAGAGTCTGAGCCTTGGCCCATTAGACACAACTTACTGAGTACTATTTTAAGTTGGATTAGAATCTCATTTTGGTCCGTTCCAAGTGAAATATTGTCTAATTCAGTTCATATAATATTATTTTTTTAATTTACTCATTTATAGTTAAAATATTTTTAATTTGATTTTTTATAAATGAATTTTTTTAATTTAATCTATTTAAAAAATATTAATTTATAAATATGAAATATATTATTAGTAATGATTTTAACTGTAAGGGATTAAATAACAAATGAGACCAAAATTTAAAAATTAATTATATGAACGATTAAATTAAAAAGTAATTTAATTGTGATGAATTAAATTTAGAAAATAATTTAAAAAAAGATTAAATTAAAAATATTTTACATATAGAAAAATTTAAGATTAAACTTTACTCGTAAACTTGATAAATTTACTTGTCCCTGTAAGTTTTGTTATCTTTTAAAAAATAATTATTCAATGACTTGTTTTGACACATATTGTAATTGCAAGTCTTTAATACTATAAGGAGGCCAACACTCTTTATATGTATAATAAAATCTTTCTAGTAAGTTTAAAAATGAATTTGAAAATATGAGAGCTTAACCTATTAGGAGTGCATAAACACAAACTTATTGAAATTTGTATGCCATAATAAAATTTTTTACACAAATCTATAAAAATTAATATAAAAAAAGAGAACTTAACTCAGTTCTATTGTTTTTTAATAAAAAAAGATACATTGACCTATTTTCTCACATGCTCTATTTTTCTTCAAATATTTTACACAAATCTAAAAAAAAAAAAAAAATCAAAAGAGTTTACAACTTTCATATAAAGGAAAAAACTATTTTAACACATTCTTGTTGCATTTGATTCTTTAAAAGGTTAAAACCTTTTTTTACTTTAAAATTTATATTTATGATAATAAAAAATATTTTACACAAAAAAATTTAAAAGTTAGAGGGCTTTTTTTTTTTTTTATTTTTTATGGCCAATCATATTAGAGTACTCATTCTGTCTAGAAAGGATCTGTTATTTATTTATTTATATTTTTTTTTGGGTTTAAAAAGTGTATGTATATAACACTTTCCCTGTAAATAAATATTTGTTTCTCGATGATCTTGACTTTATTCATTAAAAATTAGTCAGTTAATTTTTAAAATTGTACTCAATTTTTAATTCAATCTTTTTCATTAAACTCCGGTCACATTTTTTTTCTTAAATTCTTAAAACACATAATTGTACAAAAAACCATGGCAATTCAAAACTTGGACAGAACATTGAAACACTACTTTGTTTAATCCATCAACGAAACATATTACCGAGGGTTTATTGGAAAGAGTAAATATAAATTAAATCTTATATCATGAAAGTATACATGATATTTGCCTTCTCTTTGTTTTTTTTTTTTTTGACTTTCTTCAAATTTATTTGTTTTTAAAAGAAGCATTTTGTTGTGATATCATGGTTTGATTAAAGAATAACATAATAAAAAATTATAAAATAACTATATAATTTTTTTCTTTTTAATTTAGTCCTTTCTACTAAACTTAATAACTTTTAAATTAATTCAAACCTTATATATACATAATTAAATAATAAACCATGCCACTTGCAAACTTGGAAGAGGACATACACATGTGACAGTTACATAAAAATTAAATTAATTAACAGGTCAAATCAAAGATTCAAATTTTCTACATTTCTTTATATATGCGCAAATTGGACAATCATTATTAAATAACTATACAGATCAAACGGTTCACATTCAAAGTTGAGATACCGAAATCGGTAAGTTTTAATTACCAAAGTCAGTAAAACAAAAAGTTAATCTGACCGTCTGCATAAAGTGAATTGCACAATTTGATGGTGTGGAATTTACTATGGGAAATGCAGGAAATACAATCTTGTAAAATCAGGCCCATTTTGCCATCACAGACATGGCACCAGCACCCAAGAACACAGCAAAGTAAGATTTGATTTGAAGTTTAATGTTGTTCTGCAATCTTGCACCCATGAAATCTGCAGCAAGAAGGTCAACCAAAGCCATGTAGACCAAGAGGCCAGCAGAAGATGCATTGAGCAGTCCCACAGTGATGAGTGCAGTTGGGCTGTTCTCTTTGTAGATGCTGGACATGGCAATCCCTAATGCAATTCCCAATGGTGTTGTGATGGAGAAGAAGAATACAAACAATGCCTTCTTCAACAAATTGTACTCTGCCTGTAATTTAAGTGCTTCATGTAATTAGTTCTATCTTATCATAAAGGGGAAATATACAAAATATAGGATAAACTTAACTAAGTATAATTCTTAGATTTTATCTAGTAAAGTATATTTTAAAAAAATTCTCTACACATCATATGTTTATTGGAGAAATTTATATCAAACACTTAAAGAATTTTGCTTAATTTAATCTGTATTAGATTATTTGCAACTATCTCTTTCAACTTTAAAAATTGAAAATTAGTCCTCTAAACTTTTATTTTTTAGCAATTGGGAAATTTCAGATTTAGGGTTGAGGAATTCCATTATTGCCCAAGGTTCTTGTTTAAATATTTTATATTGTTTACTTTCGAACAAATGAGGGTGTGTCATGGAGAAAGGGAAAAGATTTGATAAGGCATTTTCATTAGCGAAAAATAGACATAAGACTTTGTGTATAGCAAAGAATATATTGAGGAAGAAGATGAATAATATGCCAACAAAAATATATTTGTTCTATAGTTAATTAACTCTAAATTTGATCTCAAGAAATTTGAAATTTACAGAAAATTGACTTTAAAATATTATAATTTATATAAGTGAGATTTGAAAACATATGTTCACCCATGTTTGTAGTTAAATTTTTCAAAGTAAATGATCTTAACAATTTTTAGCGTGGACAACTGAAAGTTTAAGTGATTTATTTTTTAAATTAATTAAGGAGAATAATTAAAATAATCTATATATATTTGATTGAGGATATATAAAATTTATAGTTACTAAATATATTCTCTTTATATATATAGTAACTGTAAATTTTATATAAAATTATATAAATTTATATAAATTATCTTATAAAATTATAAATTATTAAAATAAAGTTTGTGTAATCATCACCTGAAGAATGCATCCTCCAAGACCCATGCCTTCAAACATTTGATGGAAGCACATGGCCGCCACAAGGCCTTTGATAGAGCATGTATTATTTGAGGCTCCCATTGAAAGTCCTATCACTACTGAGTGTACAACTATTCCCAATTCTAGCACCTGCACCATAAATTAATTTAATTTTATTATTTGTGCTAGCTAGTAAGAAAAATAAATAAATTTAAACAATTATTCATTATTTTTAACGAATAAATTAGTGTTTTGGTTTTGTCCTGGTCATATCAAACTATTTCTTTTTAGCCAAATATATTGACTAAATGAACAAAATGTACACTTGTCAACTAGCTGATGATGTTAGCAAAAGAGATCATGTTAGTAATCATAATTTAACCGAGGACATAAATTAAACTTAAGATAAGTTAAAAAATTAAATTAAAAAAATATATGTTTAAATACTAAATATATTGATTTAGTCTTAATTTTGGCTTAATTAAACTTTCATCTAGAAAAGGATATTTCTGTGACTACTCAGCCAAAGTACTCTAGAGGCCACTTAATAATAGTGGTGATACGCAAAATTTGAACTCTCCAGTTATTGTATGTTTCAAAATTTGTATATAAATAATAAAATATCACTTATCATATTCATTCTTCTAAAATCAACGTCAGCAAAAGAAAAATTAATTAATAAAAGTCAAACCAACTTATCAGCTGATCATATCACATAGCCTATTGAAGTCTCTTCGAGTTCTGTGAAGGAAAAAGAAAAAAATACTACAGCCATAGTGGAATGAATGTGGTCACACACGTTATTGTCGGTTATAATCTCTTGCTTATTTTTAATTATTATAAGATATCTTAGATTTAAATCTGCATAAGAATATGAGAGAAAATAATTGTAAGTGATTTAAATTATTGTCTCCAATTATAATACTTCATCAATGTATAAAAAATGGCAGTTGACATTTATTCTATTATATAGTTCAATGAAAATAATGTTTTCACCGAATAAATTAGACATCAAATTTAACTGAATCAAATATGCCTTATTCTTTTACCAAATCATGCATGCAAAAAGTCAGATTTGCCGTCTGTGACAATATATATAAGTTCAATTTCATCGTAGTTACAAGTTGGACTGAGGTGAGAGAGAATAGAAAATAAAAACGAGTTTTAGTCTGACATGATGCTAGAAAGAAAGACATACATATACACACACACACAGAGAACATAATAACCTAGTTAGTGTTAAAATTTGATATGGACAGTAAAAGAATATTGTAACGTGAGAGCTATTAGGTCAGAAGATTTTTTATGCTATTAGATGGAAAGCTTGCAGAGTATCTCTGAAATTAAAGGAAAAAGAAGAAAAGGAATTAAAAAAAAAAGTAAATTTCATACATAAATTCTCATTACATATACTACTCTCTAATCACAAAAATGTTTTGAAAACTTTACGCTTTGGAGGATTTATACGTACTTATCTAAATATAGAGTTAACATTTGATTTGGATAGTAATCTAGAATATTGTAAAAGGCCTATTAGGTTAGGAAGTGAATTGAGATTTTTTATGAATTAGTCGAAAAATAAATTTAAACTTTCAAAGTAAAAGCTATTAAAATGTCTCTAAAATCAGAAGAGATAAAAAGAAATGCATGAGATGAAGTGAATAAAAAAAAAAGTTAATTGCAAACACACTTTATAATGTTTTGTATTGGTCTCTCTGGCTTTTAAATCATTTTAAATGTTTGAAATTTTAGAGAATTCAAACTCCGAAAATATGAATAATTTTAAAAGAGAAACGAATCTCACCATGGCAACCACTCGATAACGCAGCAATTGTGAGTCCCCACTTTCAGTCTTGTGTTCATGATGATGGTGATGGTGATGGTGATGCTGGTGGTGGAGGTGAGGGTGTTGGAAGTGGCCGGAAGAACTCACAGCACCCATTTCCTGCTCAACGTCGCCGGCGCCGCCACTTGTAGCGACGCCTTCTGGTCTGATAACTCTACCCCTTAACTTTCTGCCATAGATGCTGGTGGCCAGAGAATCCACCATGAGTGTAACAAGTGCAGAAAACATAGCCACTAGCCCTGAGAAAGGAAACTCATGCCAAGGCTTCTCTTGCAAGCAATCAGACCACAGCATGGAAAATGAATCCGGCAGGACGTGGACGAAGCCGGTACCGAGAATAATGCCGGCGGCGAAGCACTTGACGACAATGAAGAGGCTGCTTTCTGGGCTTAGGGCTGGGACAGAACGAGTGAACAAGGGCAAGCACACACCGATCATGCTAGTGACTAGAATGGAGAAGATGGCTATGATTTTGAGAGAAAGGGCTTTCTCTTTGTTATTGCAGCTATCTGTGATTTCAGTCTTGCAATCTGCTAGGGTTTGTGGCGTGAGTAGAGTGATGAGGATGAACAAGGTTAGAAGAAGCTTGAGAAGAGGCAGTGAAGTTGCCATTGATGATCTTGAATTGAAAATGATCTCTTTTCTCTCTGTTCGGCTCATGTTGTGGAGCTTCTTTAAATAGACATTTTGCGTGACATCAGATTCTCGTATAAATTAATTGATGTACTTGCGATGTACTATATGGTACAATAGAAATGAGCTCTAAAATTTGTTTAGATTTGAATTTTAAGGGAAAATATAAATTATTCATAATTATCGATTATTTACAAATACGACATTGGAAACTGATGAAAAAAACCTCTTCAATTAATTATTTCTTTTCAAAACATAAATATTTTGGAAGAATATATTTTAAATTTTAAAAATAATAAATATTTTATTCATGATTCTTAAGTTCTAGATTATCGTCATTTTTAAATTCAATGATAGAGATGTCACCTTAGACTCTATTATTTATTGACAAAAATGTGTCATGTAAAATAGACAATGTAATACCCATAAAAAAAATAAATAAATAAAAAGAAAGAACTCAGTTATAGGCAAATATAGATGCAGATAAAATTTTATCAGTGAATGTAATCAAAATTAGTACCTAAACCTTATTTTGTGTATTTTTAGCACTTGTAATTCAATTAAGTACGGTAACCAAGTATCTGTTAGGCAAATTTTGATTTGATAAAATATACATATAATAATATTTTTCCATTTAAAATATTTTAAAAATTCTCAATTATTTCTAATAATTCCACCTAACCCATATTATTGCCTCATTTCCAACTAACTTACCTAATATCCTCAAATAATTTGCAAAATCATTCATAAGATATCACTCCTCCATCTCCATGATTTCCATGGTTCATTATACAAATTTTGGCTTCTCCCTTCGGCAGCCACCGTCACCACTCCCGGCAAGCACCAGCGACCCTCTAGCAACATCATCGGTCCATTCCCGATCATCGGCAACCTCCATACTAGCGAAAATAGCCAGAAAAATCGCAAAAAAAAACCGCTCACGGTGCAAAAATTTTTTTGGCCAACTGGAGCTTCCTCCAACCTTGTTCAACCTCACCAGTGACTCCTCTCAGCCACAACGGCTTCATCAACCTCCCAGCCACCTCCATTGGCCCTACACCGCCAGAATTTCATCAATTTTTCGGCGATCGAATAACCAAAAAATAAACCAAAATTTAAAGCTTCAATTCATGATTTTGGTGCATTTTTAATCCAATTAAACATAGTTCTTCATTTTCTGCACTGATCTTGCATCTTTCTCCCTCATTTACACTGATCAATTTGGTCCTATTTGCTCAGAATTGAAGAAAAACCAATTTGGGAACTGTTCATCCGTGAAAATAACTGTTCATGCAAGAAAGTGATGAAATTGAGCTTAATTCGAATTGTTTGCTTCAAATTGAGTTAGGGTTACACTTCTAAGGTGAATTTTGCACATTTATCCCTCGAAATCACTGATCAATTATGAAATTTGGCTTTCAGATTGAAAAACCCCAATTTAGGGGTTTACGGGCAATTTGAAAATTTAGTGAAAATTGTGTTCTTAGGACTTCTTAAATTTTACTATGCATCTAGGGAGTGATTTAGAATTTTTTAAAATTTTAGTTTGAATTTTAGAACAAAATTCGAATTTTTAGTAATTTTTCAAGATTTTTTATGAAGAAAAAGGAAGGAAATTAGAAGGAAAAATATAAATGGCTTGTTTGTATAACAATAAATATTATTGGAGGTTACATAGAAATTATGAAATTTATTAGATGACCCTTAAGTGAAATTTGTATTATGGTAGGTGTTAAAAATTTAAAAAGTGCATAATAGAATAAAATAATAATAATAATGATAGTAAAGATAATAATAGTAGTAGTAATAATAATAATAATAATAATAATAATAATAATAATAATAATAGTAATGATAATAATAATAATAATAATAATAATAATAATAATAATAATAATAATAATAATAATAATAATAATAAAATGAAATATAGGTTATAAGTATTTTAAAGTATTATTTAAATGGCCCATAAATTTAATTTCCAATATTTAGAAAAGAAAGAGGTGAATTGGATAATAAAAAAAAAATGAATGTGGGATAATTAATTAGGTATGTGAGTAGCTAATCCTAATTATGCTGAATATTATTTTAAATTACTCATGATGATTTTGAATATTGAATTATTAGAAATACTGAAATCTAAAATATGAATTTTGAAGTAGTAGGATTTTGAAATTTCTAATATCTGTACATAGATAATTATTTATCTATGAAATATTGGGAATATGTCTAAAATAGAACCCTGTAACTAACGGTAGTTGACGTTAACCGTAGTGCACTGCAATTGATATTTTGATAAGGTTGGGTATGATACCCTTACCTTTATATTCTGTTTGAGGCCGATGACCATTATGATATTTACTCAGAGCCTATAGCTGAATGAGTATCTGTTCCAATCTGTTATTACTAGCCTTGGGCTATCTTTGTACTCTGTAATTATGATTGGTTCTATAGGAGATTCCCAATAACATTCTATTAATGATTTTTCTTTGTTTAATATTATTAAATTATGTCTGTATGATATCTAGTGTTAAATTTTGAAAGACGTAACACCATAAGTCTATCTTAATTTTTGCAAATATTAAAATTATCTTCTCACTGAGTTTCTACTCACCCCATTATTTAATGTTTTTTAGATCTCAACGCCAATCCAGAATGTCCACCTTTGAAATTTTAATCTCGGTGATTAATTCCTTAGTGAGCCTAGCCTACTACTAAAGTTATGTCTCTCAGTATTTTTATGATTTAGTTTAGTTGCTTCTTAGTATACAAGGTAAATGTTTAATGTATTATTATGGTGTGTCAGAAATTATTTGTATGAGGAGTTATGAGATTTATGTTTGTTTAATGTGAATTTATATAAATTCTGCCATTTTGGGGGTTTCGATAGGTTCGCGAGAATGAATGACACTTCATCCTTGTGCTGGTCATGCCTTACTAGCTCAGGTTGTGATAGACAACTTTTATAATAACATTTTTGTTTATTAATAATTTTATTTTTAAAATTAGAGAAATCATTTTATAGAAAATTAATAAGATACTATTTTGTTTTGTTTTAATTAAGTCAATTTGATTAATTTAAGAGTGTCCACTAGTAGAGGTGAACACGACCAAGTTTTTGAAAGACTCGGGACCGACCTAGTTTAGACTGAGTCTCTTTTAAGAGGTCTTGAACCCAACATGGTACGATTTTAGCTTAGTATTGGACCACACTAAGTTTCAAGTTGCAGAGTCTGGATTAGATTCATATATTATTTTTTAAAGTATTTTATAAAAATAATTTTTTAAAGAAAAATGGAAGAATTTAATATTTGAAATGAATAAAAATTGAATAAAAAATTGAAATTTGGAATGAAAAGTTATTAAAATTTGAAAAGAATTAAAATTTTAAAAATTTATTATCAATAAATATTATTATAAATAAAATAAAACATAAAAAATATAAAAAAAAAAGGTTGGGTGAGATTATGTGACCTAGCCTAGTCCAATAAAATTTGTAATTTTTTTTTTTTAATTTTGGTCCAGCCTTACCTTATCTGATATGATAGGGCCAAATTGAGTTGACAAGAAAAAATAGATCCCTGACTGTAAAATCCCTACTACAGGGGATGTTGTGTTCTATAGGAGAATACAACTTTCTTAAAAGAAAATTAAAATAAAAAATAGCAAGCGTCCCTGGATAGAGGGCTATATTAACCTGCAGCCAAGGTTGTTAAATTCGCAAGTTTAGGTAAACTCACAAGAGAGAAGTAAACTTATAACGTAGACTTGTAATGTAAACTTATAAGAGTTTGTCTCGATTAATAAATAGTTATCAAAATATGTAATTTTATAGTTTAAATACTATATACATTAAAAAATTATTCAAATATAATTCAAATTGTAATGAATCAAACAAAAGCTATTCATATTTCATAATTTGTAATACTCAACATGAATATTTTAATATGGTCATACATCAATAATTATTCAATATAACTAATTAAATAATATTTATTTAATTTAATTTAATAAGTACATATTAAATGTAATTTTTTTTAATGCATATTCAAACTTGTAATAAAATAAATTGTAAAGATTTCATGGAAAAGAAGTTGTCTATATCTTATTTAGTCTTGAATTTAAATGATTATGTTGCTGACTTTACAAATTAGTTGACACGTTAAAATCGTAAACTTGGTAGACTCAGTAAGTCAACTCGCGAGTTTACCCAAATTTGTACTAAGTCTGAGTTTACAACGAGTTAACTTGTTTTCTTTATGTACAATCGTAAACTCATAAATTCAGATAATAAACTCACGAGTTTGACAACTATGCCTGCTGCATCTCCTATTGTAGGGATCCTACAATAAGGGATATCCTTATTCTTAACTAGATCAACCAAGTCCATATACACCTGTACTCACTAGCCACTTCTATAATGAGGAGCTAGGATGCAAAGCAGAAGCATAAGGAAAGATATTAGAAAAAGGAAGTTGTAACTTATTATTTTTAATCTATAAAATAAAATCCAAATTGCTGTAATTCATTGAGCAAGTAAATAAATTTGAGAGTTTGGCCCAAAAAAATTTGGAGAGAAAAAAATTAGAATATAGAATAGTTGAGTTGTACTGCATGTGAGGTGTATATACATTCTATTTTTTATAGGGAAAATTTAACATGTGGTCCCCATACTTTTACTCAGTTTTGGTTCTTGAACTTCTTATGTTTTTTTGTTTTCCAATCAACTGTTCACACTTTGTCATCATTTAACAATCCATGCCAGCCTTCATGCTCTGTCATGACGCCATGAGAAAATCGCTAAGTGAAAAGATAGATGCTTGGATAAAAGATTATCTATCAAGTTAGATGCCAAATAATGATGTGATGTGGATTAGGTTCTTTTGAAACACAAAATTGAAGTCCTACCATCTTTAGCTCTCAAATTGCAAGGGGCTTCTTTTGTTGGGATCCACTTGTTCATTAAGATTTGAACAGTGTCAAAACGAAATTTAGCCATAACGACCAATTTTCAAAGTTTTAAAAGAATAGGGAGTAATTTAAAACAAAATAAATTAGAGACTAAATTAAAAATTAGAAACTATAGAAACCAAATGATTAATTTTCCCTTATGTATATAATATCTATTTTTATTTGATCCTTGTAATCATGGTTTTGGTATACAATTAACATATGAATGCCATATCCCTAACAATAAGTATGAATTACAATCTATATTGGCCCAAAAAAAAAAAGTATGAACTAGAATGATCTATATCACAACGAGAAATAAAAAATGAATTAGAATCTAAGCTATGAGGATCAGAACAACGGTAGTGACAACAAATTATAGAGAACCAAAAAATAATTTTTTTTAGAAAAGTTAAGGTCATCAATGTATGACAGTTGAACTATAAGGATTTTGACAGTTAATGGACTGCAAAGAGGCATAATAAGAAAAGAATCACATTAGATTTGTGATTTGACTCTAAGAGGATTTTTTATCTAAAATTTGAATTAAGGGAATAAAATTTTATAAACGAAGATGTCGAGTATTTTATTAATTAAAGGATGAAATTAGTAATATAAAATAAAATTATATATAAAAAATAAAAATTTTAATAAATTTAAGAGAAAATTATATTTAAATGAAGATGTTGAGTATTTTATTAATTAAAGTATGAAATTAATGATATAAATAAAATTATATATAAAAATAAAAAATTTTAAAAATTTAAAAATACAACGGCATCCTCACGCTCCATTAAATCCATCCTTAAGTATTATGTTTGAGTTATTATTTAATTATATACATTAGTGACATTTGATTGATTTTATTTTAGCTATTTAAAAATTTAATAAGCATATTTAATATCTTAGAATGAATTTGATAAAATTTTATATTTTTAATATTTTATTTTAAGGTATTTGATATCTGAAATTTATTGGGCATGTAAAATAATTGAATATTCGAAAAAATTTTGAAACATTCAATACTCACATTTATCTTTCAATATATATAATTCAAAATATATTTGTTTCAAACTTTTGTAATTGTAGGCTACTTTAAACATTGTATTAAATTAATGTAACAAATAATTATATAATAAATAAATTTGTAATATATAATATACTTTTTTTTGTATAATTACATATAATTATTCTAATTATATATATAAAGTAAAACACTATTATGTTGCCTCCCTAATATTTATTCTTAATTTAGTTTCTCAATTGTTATTTCATTCTTAATTTAGTCATTTACCAATATGAATGTCAACACATTTAATATTAAGTTAGTAAAAATTAATGGATTAAATGTGCTAACTTTTATATTAGTATATGATCAAATAAAGATAAAAAAATCAATAAAAAATAGAAATGAGAATTAAATAATAAGATAAAGACACAAATAAGATCGTATGTTTATAATAGTTTATTTCCCTATTAGTTGTTTGAAGACTAAATTCCAATCCATACCATATTCCGTATGCAATATTTTTCGAACGTTAGATTTTTTTAGATGAATACCATTGAATGTCCAAAATATCTCAACCAAGTGACATCTTTAACTATATATATATACTCTTCTGAAATATCAATTATTGAAAAAGTCAACTCAGTGACATATGGAACCATATTATCCACGACGCAGTCCATGTAATTTAGTTGACCCTTTCAAGCTATTGCGTTTTAATTTGTATAAAGAACAATCTGAAAATGACTTCATATATACAAATGTGTGTATGTATATATATATATATATATAGTTTGTGTGTGTTTGAAGTGGAGCTGTTGATTAAGTCTCAAATTGTTTAAAAACATGAAAATAAAGGCAAGTAGCAATACTGTTGGCATATTCCTTACGCGGCAAATGTCAATAGGAGTTATTGTTCATGGATCATGTTGTAGGCAGGCACAATATGATAATATAATGCTTCTGTCATAAATATCATTAAATTAAGGAGTAAACTTATATATTTAAAAATATTAATCGATAATTATTCAATTAGTTAGCTATACCGAGGCAGGCAAAGTCTATTTAATATTGTGTCGCTTGGAGATAGAAGTTTGAACTAATTGTTGATGCAAAAGAAAAGATAAAGATTTTAATTAATTCTAAAAACTTAAATTTCAACATTCTAAACTTAGAATCATTAATTTTAAACCATAAATCTTTAAAAAAATTAAAAATGAAAATAAATAAAAATAAAAATATTAAAAATTCAAATGAAAATTAATTTTAAAATGGTAATTCTTTTCTAAAATTATAATTAAGTCAATTATTTTATTATCTATATTAATTAATACAACTATCTTAAATATAAAGTATTTTTTTCACAAAATAATATTAATTTGTTACTTTGTCAATACTGATTTAGCGTTTAAGGCTTAACTAACTATATCTCCAATCTTACTTAAAATTTGAGTACAATTATTTTTTAGATGAAATTATTGAGCGACAATGTAAAAATTAATGAAATTCACTTAATCATATACATATGGCAAATACTTATGTGATAATTTATATTGTAAAATTTCACTTATTAAGTTTTCATTGTATGTACTATATAGTTTGGTGCTATTACAATAATATTACCAATTTGATGCCATAAAAAAAAGTTTATTTAAAACAGCTCCAAAATATTGTAGGCAATGAAAAAGGATATTTACAATAAGAAGTATTGAACCACTATCAATTTTATAATTGTTTTTTCATTATATATATAAAATTTGAAGGTTGAGGTTGATAAATTTGGAACTGGCCAACGTTAATGGAGAAGAAATAAATAAAAAAAGGACATAACAAGAAAAAAAAAAAAACGGTAAGCTCATATGGTATAAGTAGAGAAGAGGAATAAAATATGAATAAATGAGGTCTAACCACAATAAAATGGGTCTAGTAAGGCCTAGTATAAATATGGTGGCCTAGCAACAGTGTGAATAAAACCATAGCCAGGCCATAATTTTGTAAAACTATGGCTAGATCACTCATAAAACATGACATAGTCATGTGAAACTTGTGACACAGCCAAAATTCATTCAAAAAATTTGTTTATGCCACTTGTGGCTTAACTATGGTTACATGTAAATTATAATTAATTATAATTATAATCCATAATTAGAATTAATTATAATTAACTATGGTTACATGTAAATCATGATCCATAACAAGAAACTATATTAATTAGAATGTACTTGTATTCTACTACCATGAAACAATTTATTATAATTTTAAAAGAAAAATAGTAAAAAAAATGAGTATAGCAAAAAAAAAAAGAAAAGAAAATAGAACTTTTTCAGGAGAGGAATGATAATAGTAATACCTAGTATGGCTTTTTTCTTAATTATGCAAACTTTTACAAAGAAGAAATCTCTTTTGACCCTTGTCATTTTGCAGCATTATTACCATATTAACTATTGCTATTTTTATCCCATAAAATAATCATTTTTTAATAGTTTGAAGTTATAAAATTTTACTACTCCATTCTCTAAATTCATCTAGATTTCTTTTTTACCCTTAAAGGTCCAATTTATATAATTATCTTTCACTTTTTTCAGACTTCATAGTCTCTCTATCGCTATCTTACTTTTTTATATCAGATCCTTTTGGTCTTGCCTCTTAGCATGGAGTCCCTCCATTTATATCTTCCCTTAATTTATCTCTAATTTTTCAATGAATTGTTTAATACAAAGTTAATATTTGTGTTCTTTATAAATATTATGCTCCAATTCTTTGCTCTTCATGTTTCTTCAAGTTTCATGAACAAATATGTAAATTTTAACTTTGTTAGGTCCCTAGATTTGGAGATGAATGACATAATGAACATGTCACATGTAAAATAAATGGTACGGATAAGATTTATCATACTTTAATATTAACCACATATGATCATTAATTATCCTGAAAATGATAAGTAATGTTTTTAAATTCTGTTTTGAAAAGAGAAAAACACTAATTAATGAAAATAAAATAAAATAATGAATCAACACATCAAAAGAAAATCAAATCTTCAAATTTTTAAATATATGAATGAGAATATTTAGAAAAGGCATAATACATTTGATTATACTAATTTGACCATCAATATATAGTGCATTACAAACATAAAAATCAAAAGATGAATAGAAAATAATTACTTTATCTGATATATTAGCCAGGAATCATTCGAATAAGAGGAAGATATAGTATTAGATTTCATTATACTGACGAAACCAAGATATGAATACAAAAATAAAGCATAAAATTACCAATGGCATGCATCATGAAATCAAACAATGTCTGACTTATAAGTGCACACAATTTTTTTTGGTGGAATATAGAAAAATCAAACATTAATATTTAAACATTGAACAAGAATAACTGTCAACTAATTTTTTACCAGATAGACAACAATTGTCATCACTAGTTTTTAACACGAAACAGAAAATACAAGGATAACAAGATAAATCAATGCCCAAAAATCAGTCTGAGTTAGAGTTTCAGCAAACAAGTTTAATTTTTTTGCTACTATCAAATGACCAATACTACTCAAATTAAAATTTAAACTACTAAAAACTAAGCAAATTTATAAAAGGATTTTTTAGTTCACTACCCCAAACTTAAAAAGCAAACATTGTCCTCACTATTTGAGAGAGAGAGAAAAAGAAGAAGAAGAGAATTAGGAGACTTTCTAATATGTCTATATATTCTTCCTTCACTTTCAAACTTTTTAGTCTAAATGACGTCTTTCACCAAGAATTAATCAACAACACTTCAAGAAAGACTATGATATGTTGCTATGTTATAGCGTACTAGGCAATGAATAGTGGCATATTAAGAGAATAATAAAGAAAGATTAAAGGAAAAGAAAGCCAAATATTAACATGTAAACTAGTGGGATAGTGCTAGACGGCCAAAGGAACATTCACTGACATCATATTGGCAAAGTTTAAAAGTCCAAATAGACAAATCTAGAACTGACTATTAATTAATATTGGCAAAGTTTAAAAGTCCAAATTGACAAATCCAGAACTGGCTATTAATTAAATATCGTATTAAATACACTATTTCAAGATTATTTATTTATATGTTTTTTTGTTAAAACAGAGCATTTATATTACTAAAGAGAAAAGTACTTGAGATTGACACTAAGATCATGAAAAGAAACACACACCCCTAACAAAAGAAAAAAAGAAATAAAGATAAACATAAATAATAATCGGGGACCATGAGCGTTTATCAAGGGCCTTTCCAGGCCACCAATTGTTGTGATTTTTGCTAGTAAGTTTTAAGCTTGTGCTTTTTTGCGATTTTTACTTTCTTAGCTTATTGATTTTTTAAATTTTGCTTATGAGTTATTGAAATTCATCACCCTTGAACACATATTTTATATTTTAAAACAGTTAACCTTTGTCTATGATTTTGAGAAATGAAAAATATACCATTCTTTGATTATTGGTTTAGATATTATAATTTATAATATCTCAAATGAAAAGTTTTGATTGCTGATAATTAATACTATATTTATGAACAATTTTTTATTCGGTTTAATCCAAAAGGTTGGTTATAAAATGAGTTATGAGCTTTTCTTATGTTCAGCCAGTGATATCTATCTGATTTTTATTATCCATTTCATTGTTTTTTTTTTTGGTTATTATGTGTCTCTGGTTTATGATTTTTAATAAACTTTATTATTATATCAATCCAATTATAAAGATATACATAACTAATTTTTTGGTTGGTAACCTAACGAAAACATTTACCTACCCTCTCATAGCAAACACAGAATTGTAATTCCACAACCAAAAATTTATAGACTCAGTTTACTTCTTGATTGTGATAAACTAGTCCAACAAAAAAAAAAAGATATTCATAATGAATATATTTAATTAGTGGATGAAGCATATAATATTGTCCCATTATCTTATTGTGTCTATTTGCAACATGATTTATAGAAGTAAATCCTCTTGACTTTTGCCACACAGAACACACGCATAAATATATATATATATATATATATATATATATATATATATATATATCTATGTGTGTGTGTGTGTGTGTGAGATATTGCCATTTGCTTTCATTCTTATTAAACAAAATTGTCTTCTGACTTCTCCAACAACTCCATCATAATATTCATTTGAGGTCATTTTCAAATTGTTCTACGCATTCAAAACTTGAAACCCATATGCAATAGCTTTAAATGGTACACTTGCACGTACTATATGAGTTGAAAAAATAGTCCCACTAACATCACTTAGTTTATTTCTTCATTTAGAGCATGACATAATATACGACATTGGCATTATATGAGATTGCATTATAAGATTATTTGCCGATCAAAGAGGTAAAAAGATTATTTTTAAGAAGGTGAATAAGATGTTTTAAATAATCAGAATCAGAGCCTAAATTTTATACTCTAATTAATCTCTAATTTTTTAATGAAGTGTTGAGTATGAAGTTGGCATTTGTGTTATCTATAAACATTCTGCATATGAGTGATATGCTCCAATTCTTTGTTTTCCAAGTTTCATGAACAAATATGTGAACTTTACCTGAGTTAGATCACAAGGTTCGGAGATAGATGGCATGATAAACATGTCTGATGTAGTATAAATAGTATGTAAAATAAATTTATAATACTTTAATATTAACTATGTATGATCATTAATTATCCTGAAAGTGGTAAGCAATGTCTTCAAATTCTTTTTGGAAATGAAAAAAACACTAATTATTTAAAACAAAATATAATGTGAATCGGCACACCAAAAGAAATATTAAATCTCCAAATTTTTAAATTTATAAATAAGAAAATTTAGAATAGGCAACAAGGTAATGCATTTGATTATATTAATTTGAGCAGTGCATCACAAACATAAAGTATGAAATTAATAATATAAATAATTGAGTGAGGTGTGCATGTCTAAATGGGGGAAAGAGAAATATATTTAAATTTCAGTATTTAGTTGAGTTGAATATTAAAATTTAAAATCTGAAATAGTTTCAACCGATTTTGTATATAACAAAAATATCTTATATTTAATGTGCCAAAAGTAGATGGATGAATTCATTGGATATCCGTAACTATTCATAAAATATGAATTTAATTTGACCTTATTCGTTTGATGTACAATTTTCCTTGGCTGGATTGGGCAAATAATGTCGTTGTGCATGAATTTAAACGCGCTTCTTCTGGCAACATCATCATGGTTTAATGATTTTAGTCATGTGTGAAAATACTTTTAAACCATGATTCATTAGAAGGAAAAAAAAATAGTGTTTAAAGAATTCAAAATAATTCAAAATTTAATATTCATTATAATAAATAATTTAAGCTTTTGATACTTCTCTATAATTTCTTCAAGAATTTAAGATAAAGATTGACTTGATTTTGTAATAGGCTTAGGCAATATTGTTTAGATACTAACTCTATTATGATTTTATTATATAATAATATATTTAGAGTATTCAGTTTATAACAAATTAAAATTTTAACTAAAATATCCAATTTTGAACATATGCTGTTACTCTTTTATCTAAAACTTTAATTGTATGATTTATCAATATTTTTTGGGTAAATTATCAATATGTATGAAATTCTAATTGGATTAGAATATCGCATAAATCAGATAATTATAATTTAAATTATAAAATACACTTGAATATTTATATCTTTTATATTATATTATATAACTAAACATCATAAATGATCAATATATCATATTATCTAATAAAAATATAATAAGTAGATAATAGATATTTAAAAAATGAAAACTAGTTGAAAAACAAACGTACGCATCTGTTTTAATTTTAAACTCGTCTCTCTTTATATAATCTCCACCTTGCGTCTCCCGTTATTTCACTTTCTTCTTTCTTGTTTGTTCTATACATATTTCTCACAGTTATGAATAGTCCCATTGATGATCGTTTAGATAATTTACTGGGTCATCATGGTTTTAAGGGGAATCTGAGTTTCCCTCCTAATGAGAATTTGAGTTTCCCTTTTCCTTTACCTACTGGATATAGGTTTGACCCATTTGACGACCAACTTATTATTCATTATTTATCGCCAAAACTTGACAACAAACCTATACCAGCTAGCATGATTACCGATGTTAATGTTTATCAATTTGATCCTATGAAACTTTCGGGTATGTATATGTATATATTTTTTCGCTAAATTCTTTCTCTCATTAATGAATAAATGGATATGAATTCTTTGAGTATATGGTTTTGGATTATAGTTTTAATATGCTGTGGAGAATGTTAGTGGCAATATATTTAAAGTACTTTTCCTACTACAACTATAATTTCGTTCATAAACCTAGGGGGTTGAGGGGTAAGTTTATCATATTATTCGATGTGGAACTCAAACATGCATCACGTACTACTTATGTTCTGATCGTATAGTCATCTGTTTTGTGGAACATTTTTAACACTTATCATATAATCATATATTTTTTTGGGAACACTTTTAATATCTATTTATATTGGTATCTGTGTTACGTATAATCTCTATTGTGCCAAGATGAGCTTTCCTTGTTTTCCAAGAGTCTTGTTTCTTTTCTTGAATTTCTTGAAGTTAGGATAAATTTTTAAATAATGTTCTCAAAATTTATATCTACTGACAAGAGTGGCTGAGTTTTTCTTCCCTTATTTGCATGTTTTCGGCAATTACTATATTTAACTTACTCTATTTTATATCTTGATTTTTGGAAAATTTTCAATATCATTATATTTCTATAACAAAAGCATATGTATTTAATAGTCTAGTTTAATATTGCAGAAACCCATGTGCCCCAAGGAGAAGGTAAATGGTATTTCTTTTCCTCAAGAGAAAGAAAGTATAAAAATGGAAGTAGACCAAATCGGGCTGCAGGAGATGGATATTGGAAGGCCACAGGAGTTGAGAAAGAAGTGAAACATGAAAGCTTAACTATCGGACATAAGATGTCATTGGCCTACTACAAAGGAAAGCCTCCTAATGGTGAGAAGACAAGTTGGCTCATGCATGAATATACGCTGCATAATGCTCCACTGAGACAAAGATGTGGCCCTGATGATATGAAGGTATATGTGATTTTCTGACCACTTGATAACCATTATTTGCTCTACATGTTGAGATGTGTCTTGAACATTATTAAAAATTATTTATGAAAGTTTAATTATTTGAATGATCTTTTGCAGCTTGATGATTTTGTTCTTTGCAAAATATATGAGACAAAATATAAATCTTCCTCGAGAAAGAGAAAGAGCTGCGTTGGAGAAGGAGATGATTAGACTTGTAGCTTATTGGAAAAACAGTATTGCAAATCTTTACGTATGACATTGCCAGAAACTGAATGTTATATTAATATATGTATGTTGTTTGAATTGAATAATTTATTTTTTCTTTTTTATATTAGAACACATGAGGCGATTGATGTGTCTTAGAAAGCAAAATTCTTTCTCAAATGATAAATGCTCATCTTAATGAAGTGACGTCTATATATAGAGGGGAATTATAATCCTTTATATTTCTTTATGGTAAACTTTCTCTAAATTTTGGAGAAAGATTAGAGAGAAAAGATAGTGTAAGTTTACTTCATACACACTCCTAATTCATATATATATATATATATATATATATGTATGTAGGTAGGCATGTATATATATATGTATGTATTACTTTATTTTTATTTTCAACATTTACAAAAAAAATTAGAATATTCATTCACCCACGAGAAGGAATTAATCTTTGATCTGTATGGATAGTAATGAAATTCAACATTGAATAATTGAGTAGTATTATTATATTTGAGTATAATGAAGTCTTCTGTTAATCTTTAGAATCCGAGCGATCTGGATTAGAACAACGGTAATGACAAAATAGTATAGAGAACCAAAAATTTTTTTTTTTTCAAAAAATTTGTGGTCATACAGTTGAATTAGAAAGATTTTTACTGTTAATGGACTGCAAAGAGGCATTCTATGATTTATTTTCAATTTGGTCCCCACTAATATTTATTCTCAATTTGATTTTTCACTTGTTAGTCCATTCTTAATTTTATTCTTGATTAATTTGAATTTTAACATATTAAATTTAAATTTAATTAAAATTGAGTGACTAAATAACATGCTCACTTTCATAGTAAAAGACTCAATTAAAAATAAAAATTTTGAAATAAAAATTTGAAAATTAAATAATAAATTAGAAGCCAAATTGTTTTAAAACATGAAGATGAAGATAAAGGCAAGTTGCAATATTGTTGCCATACTTCTTATGTGGTAGATGTCAACAGGCACTATTGTACATGGATCAAGTTGAAGGCGGGCACAATATGATAATATAGGCGTGCAAAAGAGAAATTTCTTTCAACTACTCGTTATTTTGCAGTACTATTATCATATTAATTATTGCTATTTTTATCTCATAAAATAATCGTCTTTTAATAATTTCTCAGAGGTAACAAATTTTTGCTAACCATTCTCTAAATTCATCTGGATTTCTTTTTTATTCTTCAAGGTTTAATCTATATAACTATCTTCATAGTCTCTCTATCTTACTTTCTTATATCAGATACTTTTGGTCGTGTCTCTTAGTGTGGAGCCCCTCCCTTTATGTCTTCCCTTAATTTATCTCTAATTTTTTAATGAAGTATTTAATACAGAGTTAACATTTGTGTTTTCTATGACTATTCTACATGAGTGATATACTCGAATTCTTCGCTCTTCAAGTTTCATGAGCAAATATATGAACATATCGAATGTGGCATAAATGGTATGGAAAAGAGATTTATCATACTTTAATATCAACCACATATGATCATTAATTATCTTGAAAGTGGTAAGCAATGTCTTCAAATTCTTTTTGGAAAAAGAAAAGCACTAAATAGTTGTGTCCAAATTCTTTTTGGAAAAAAAAAAACACTAACTAGATAGAAGAAAATATAATAATAAATGGGTACATCACAAGAAAATCAAAGCTTCATAATTTTAAATCTATGAATGAGAACATTTAGAATAGGCAACAAAAATAATGCATTCAATTATACTAATTTGAGCATCAATATGTAGTGCATCACAAACATAAAAATCAAAAGATGAAAAGTACAAGATACATTAGCCAGGAATGAAGGTATATACAATTAAGGTATTACATTTCATTATACTGATAATGCCAAAATATGAATAAGAAATAGAGCATAGAATTACCAATGGCGTCTTGCATTGTGAAATCAAACAATTCTGACTTATAAGTGTACATAATTATTTTCAAAAATATGAAAAAATCAAACATTAATATTTGAACAACGAGCAAGAATAACTATTAACTAACTTCCTACCAAAGATACACTAATAGACAATAATTATGATCATTGGTTTTTGAAATGGACAGAAAACACAACAACAAGCTAAATCAATGCCTAAAAATCAGATTGTGTAAGAGTTCCAGTGGACTCACAATTTTGAGTTTGCCAATGCACCATGTTAGTTTATATAGTTTTTTATTTTAAATGTTAATGCAAAAAATAATAATATTACTATTGTACATCTACATTATAATTGAGCGCACCATTATACTTAAAATTATGAATACGTCAAAAATTTTTCCTTAATTATTTTGCCATTATCAAATGACTAACACTACACAAATTAAAACTTAAAATACTAAAAACTAAAAATTTGTTTAGTTTCGTACCCAAACTTATAAAAGCAAACATTGTCCTTAACATTTGAGAATGGATAATTAAAAAATAAATAAATAGGAGGTTATCTAATATGTCTATATATTCTTCTTTCACTTTCAAATTCTCTAGTTTAAATGGCATCTCTCACCAAGAATAAAAAGAAAAAATGCTAAACATTGACATGTTTTTTGTAAACTAGGTTGGCAAATCTAGAACTGATTGTCATAAAAGGCGAAGAAGCTGATGGGAAAAAAAACATAAGAAAATAAGAAAAAGAGACACATGAGATGAATAGAGAAGGAGGATAGGGTTTGAATAAGTGAGACCTAACCATAATACAGTTACTAGACCCATTTAGGATCTAGTGTAAATTTGATGGCGTTGCAATAGTTTGAATAAAACCATGGCTATGCCACATTTTTGTAAAACTATGGTTAGATCACTTAAAAAAGCAAGGCATAATCATGTAAAACATGAGAAAAAGCCCACATTTTAATCAAAAAGTGTGGTTAAGCCCCTTGTGGCTTAACTACGGTTACATGTAAATCGTGGCCTTGGCTATGTTTTACCATGATTTTTTGTTAAGTTTTATAAAGTTTTAAAATTTGACCACAATTAAGTTAAGCATTGTAATTATGTGTGTCTTAACCATTACCATACCACCACCGGCTATCGCTGAAATATAATTATTTTTGTAACCTCTACCACCTATTCACCGTTTGGGATTTTATGTATAGCTACAAAATATTACTTGTCACAAATTTATGATAAAGGACTGATAGAATGCTCAACTCTTCGTTGAAGAGTTTTATGAAAAAATTAAATTACAAACTATTAATTAAATATTGTATTGAATGCACTATTTCAAAATTATTTATTTATTTTCGGTAAAACAATGCTTTTGTACTACTAAAGAGAAAAGTACTTGAGATTGACATGCAAGAGCGTATACAAGCAAAAACAGGTTTTTAACCCAAAAAAAATAAAATAATAAACAGCATAAAGACAAACATAAATAGTAATAGTGGACCATGAGTTTTTATCGGGGGCCTTTCAAGGCCACCAATTGGTGTGATTCTTGCTGGTATGTTTTAAGCTTTTGCTCTTTTGCCATTTTTACTTCTTAGCTTATTGGTTTTAAAATTTTGCTTTTGAGTTGTTGAAATTTATCACCCTTGAACCGATATTTTATGTTAAAACAGTCTATGCCTTTGAGAAATGAGAAATCCACCATTCTTTGATGATTGGTTTTAGATATTATAATTTATGAACAATTTTTTATTTGGTTTAATCCAAAAGGTTTGTTAAAATATGAGTTATGTGCTTTTCTTATGTTAAGCCAGTGATATCTATTAGATTTTATTATCCTTTTCATTGGTTTTTTTTTTTCTTGGTTATTACGTGTCTCTTGTTTATAATTTTCAGTAAACTTCATTAGTATATCAATTCAATTTTGAAGATATAAAAAACATTTTTTTTTCGTTGGTAACCTAGCGAAAAGATTTACCTACCCTCTGATAGCAAACGTAGAATTGTAGTTCCACAGTCTGTAATTTATAAACTCAGTTTACTTCTTGATTATGACAAGCTAGTCCAACAAAAGTATTGATATCCATAATGAATGTATTTAATTAGCGGATGAGACATATATTATTGTCCCATTATCTTATTGTGCCTATTTGCAACATTATTTATAAAGGTAAATCCTGTTGACTTTTGCCACACAGATCATATATATATATATATGTGTGTGTGTGTGTGTGTGTCTGTCATATTGCCATTTGCTTTTATCCTTGTTAAACAAAATTGAGTTCTTCAACAACTCCACTATAATACTCTTTTGAGATCATTTTCAAATTGTTCTACATATATGCAATAGCTTGAAATGCTCCATTTAGACGTTCTATATGAGTTGATAAAATGGTCCCACTTACATCGCTTAGTTTACTTCTTCATTTAGTGCATGGTATTTATATATAATTATATTATTGTCTTCTTGTCCCTGTTTGTGACATTGTCGCTCATGTCCAATTAGGTAAAGTGTCACACACTACTGACCTAAAATTTAAATTCCCAAAAAAATTATTTTATTTGTACAGCATTTTAACTCAGTATTAGAAAGCTTGCTTAGGTGGATCAATTAAAATAGATTTATATTGATATGAACAAAGCATGGGATGAGATAAAATAGGAAGGGATGACATTGACATTATATGAGAATGCATTATGTGATTACTTGCCAATCATAGAGGTAAAAAAAATTATTTCTAAGAGGGTGAATAAGATGTTTTAAAAAAATCAGAACCAGAACCAAAAATTTAAGTGAGATAACGAATAATTTTTGGGATTAAAAGAATAGTGATGTTATGGGTGAAAATTTAGGATAGATTGGTGTGTAGGCCAAAACTAGTGGCCTAACTTCAAATAAGTATAACTTTTAGTATATGTGAAATTTTTGATACAATTTAAAAAAAAAACAATTTTAAAGCTGAAGCCATGCAATTGAAGTCGCACACTTCTGAATATTTGGAGTACAAATATGACATGAATATCAGGTATTGGATTTGGAAAAAGAGGAATAAATTGTCCTCCTAACTCCAAAGTTCGATACGTTGCATGTCTACTAAGGAAATCACCTTTTTGTGGCACTAATCTTGTCACACAGCCAACTTATAGAAGAGCATAAAAATATTCAAATATAAGTCATTCTGCACAATCCCGAAAAATTTATAGAAAAGGAAAACTTAAACATTTCACAATATTATATTAATAAAGTCAAGATAAAAATAAGAAAATTAATAATATTAAAATTATGTAACTACATTATTACTGAGTGCACCAGTACATTCAAAATTATCAATAAACCAAAGATTTTACTGTAAAACCAATTATGATTCTGTTTTCTGAATAAAACTAATTTTGGATTATTTGAATTACTCTGATTTAGAATTTGTGAAAGTACAATTATTATGGATTCTTGAATTATTCTATTTAGCATTTCTAAAGTACTCTAATTTGTAATTATAAAGTACCTTGATCCTATAAATTTTGAATTAATTTGATTTCGTTTTTTTGAATAAATCTAATTCTAGATTTAAGGAAGACTTTGTCTATGAAATAATGAGATACTCTGATTCTGGAATTATAAAATACTCTGATTCTATAATTATGAAATACTCTGATGTTGGATTGATGAAATACTTGACTATAGATTTATGAATTTATTTGGTTCATAATTTTTCTAAAAGTTTTAGTTATGTAATTATTTTTATAAATTAAATTTTGGGAACTGATCTTATCTAAAACCTTGCAGCTAATGGTAGTAAACATTAGCCATGATGCACAGTGATTATGAACCCCAACTAGTAAGGGAGATACTAGCCTTCTGTGTTGGTCACCACACATGGATTTGATATGATTATGATTAATTGATTAAGACATATGCCTAGTATTTTGATTAATTTGAACTTAAGTCTTGTGTCAGATATTTGTTTTGTTCAAATGACACCCCAACTAGTAAGGGAGAAACTAGCCCGTGAGTTGGTCACTACACGTGAATTTGATCTAATTCTGATCATTTGACTGAGGCATACGATCTGTATTTTGATTATTTCAAGTTTGAGGCTCGTGTCTGATATCAATTCTATTATAATAGCATTAGCCTTGAGCTAGCTCTAGTTTTGATATTCTATTAGTTCTATTGGATGTTCTCTACTATACCATTTTGCATGGGTTTCATTTTTTATGTATTATAGAATCTTATTCATTTTTCTATATTGTATTTTGTGTTTTTGGACCAAGTTTCAAGCGAACATTGATATGATCTCATTATTCATATTTTGTGAATAATTACTTGTTTGTATGAAGATTTTAAAGATAAATAATTGATTTACGAAAAACTCTTCCATTTTTGTCTGTCCCTTCCTAGTATAGTTAGTATATTTACTCACTAAGTGTTTTCATTCACTCCTTTATTTCCTTGTTTTTCATATAGCTATGTTGACCACATCAAAAGAAGTTAGATATCCCCTAATAAGCCATGTATTGTCTACAATGGCGAAGGTTGCTTCTTGTTGTTGTTAAACCTTTTAAATTTTGTAATCTAGTAGCTTCAATTGTCACAAACAGGAAATTAGTAATTGTATAGTATATTTAGGACTATCTGGTAACATTGTTTTATGAGAATGATGCTATCTTATTTTTTGATTTTATAGGTCTTGGTTATAGGAATTTTGGGAAGTTTAAAATTTAGAATAGACTTTACCAAAATTTTTCCCACAAAGCCAATTAGTGATTTACATGACTATGCATTGACATAATTGGTAATAATTAATTAGTAGGTTTGTCATCAAACTATTCGGGTTATCGGGTTTTTTTTGGGTTCATAGTTCTCCGTGCTGATCACACTTTCTTAGCTAGGGGTGTGAGAAAATAAACAGAAATCTTTAGTACATAGTATAGTGGTATCTAATGTACAAAAGTATTAAATTCTTTAACCTTCAACATGTAGTATTGAAAAGGCAAAAATAGGGACCAAATTGATAGTTGTCATTATTTAACTTATCAACCAAACATGTACTCATCGACATATTAGCCATAACAATCTTAGTAGTGCCTTGCACTTACACCAAGTTTCCATAATTTTGGATGAAGTTTTTTCACAGTCCCTAGTTGTATTTCAGCAAAATCTTTTTGTATGACAATATCAGATTGTGTACTTGAACACAAGAACCTTCTAACTTTAACATGCAGTTGAACAAACTCAAACTAAGCCTGTCGCTGAACCTAGCTCTGATACACTTGTAAAATTGAAATGACAAAATTAAGGACTATACTGACTGATGCAGTCATATTTGTGAAGAATAATTTCAGCAAGGCGTCTTTTCTTTTGCAAAGCTTTATGAAAGGCGAGTGGCAAAATCCCTCAATTCTCTAATCTATTATAGAAACAACCTAATAATAGTATATAAGACAAAACATCAGAGTATACTCATATGATATGACAAAAAAACTGCTCTATCCTAGATATAATGCTCCATGAAACTGTGAAATTTAAACATATAAGTATCCATGAAAAGCATTCTTAAGCTAAGGACAAGATACATGTTTGAAGTATATAAAGTACAAATGACTAGATTGCAAAGGTAAGAGAACACATAGCTGAATGTAGAGCTAAAATGACTTCACCTTGGCTATGAGTGCCATTTCTGCTGTAATGTGAAGTGCATGCAATCCTGAACTAGCTTTGTTGCTAACTACACCTTGGCTACTAGTCAAAATTGGGACCAAATTAGAGAGGAAAAGATAGAGAAAATGCCCATTTTAGTCCCTTAAGTTGGACATGGAGATCAAATTGGTCCCTCAAGTTTTAAAAATTGCTAAATTGGTCCTCCACGTTTGTAATTGAGAACTAATATTGTCCTTGCATTAGGAAAATGTTATAAAAGGGCCAGAATTTTCAGGAAATTCTAGTTTATAAACAAAATGGAGGAAGTTTGATTTGAAAGAAATGATTTTTTTATTTTTCTTTATTTTACAAGAAATCTAATTTTTTAAAATTGTTTTTGTATAAGTGAGATATGTTTTTTCAATTTGGAGAAAGTATGATTTGGATGAAATCTAACTTTCCTCTATAGCTCTAAATGAAATGAGGATTGTGTTACTTGTGTAGATAAAATTATTCATATTCATATGAATTTGTGAAGGAAAAAAAAAAGTAAAACTAATATTTTATGCTCTAAACATTAGTGCCAATTAAAGTTACTCTCTAAAAATTTCTCTTTGAATAAACCTACTCACCCACATTGCATAGTTTTACAAAATGAGGAACCAGGTTTAATACAAAATGAACAACCTTGTACTAATTGCATAATTATATCAAAAGAGTACATGGTTGGTTAAACAAAAAAACACATAAATCTTTGTCACTCAATCACTTTGTTCATGGTTGGTTGCGAATTCTTGTGTCTTCATTACATAAGTCATTGACATTCACTCACTTTATTGCCCCTGGATGAAGTATTTGACTCCTACAAGAAGGAAACAATAGTTAAAAACAATAGCTGAGGTTACATTGAAGCAAAATGTTTCCTTGATGTAGCTAACCACATCTCTTCGCTTTGGGTTGGCATTAGCTCTAAAAAATGCGAGCAATTTTACAGCAAGCCACTTAAAGCTTGCTTGCTTGGTATTCAATATCCTACTACATGTATGCTCACTGTTATAGGTCTTCACTTGGAAGGAGTTAGTGACCCTTGACCATGAACAGAGGGTTGTCCATGGACAAGGATACTTTCACTGCGCTTGGCACCTCTTTGAGTCATTTTTGACAAACTTTACTTTCACCCCGTTGTTTATTGTATAGTCCCTCACAGCCTGCTTGAAAACTGTCAGAGTCCTAAACTCCATTCCATGCTCAAATGACACTTCCCTTAAACTTGCCCCTTCATTAAACTGAGGCCATCTCAACGTCCTCTTGGGACATTTTCCTCTTCAGACTCTATCTCACTAAGTAGCTCTTCTGAGTAGTACTGGTTTTCTTCTTCATTAACATAAATGTGACTTGGTTCTCCCCCGGCACTGTTATATGTTCTGTATAACTGGAAAGTGCACCCAAAAGAAGCTAGCATTCGAAAATAATCTACAACTATTAGTGCATTAACGCTCGTTCACCGATAATATAGTTTAATGAAAGATAAATAAAGTGGAAGTTAAACAGATACTTGAGGATAAGTATTGTTAAAAAAATAATTTTTTTTAATTATAAAAAATATTATAGTGATATAAATAGGTAACGCCTACTTGTCAAACAGATTGTCATCCTCCTCGTTGGATGAATCATCAATGTACTACTCATGTTCTTCACTTCCCTCAAACCCACTTGAACCATGTTTAAACTTGCATATATTTCAATTCAGCTTCTTAGATGCTACTGGGCATTGTTTTATTATTACTGGCAAACAAATGAAGTACATTAAAAGTTAAAACTATATTATTACTCTACTGATAAAGTGCACTTTGTAATACTTAGGATTAATCAGGGTTACAATAGCATCAGACAAAAAAGGGGAAGATTATCACTATGATGATAATAATAATAATAAAAAATTAATCAGATATTAGAAATTTTGAGGAAAAAAATGAAAGAAACCTGAGATGAAGATTGCAAAAAGCAAGAAACCGAAAAATGCTGCAAAATCTACTTGCCCCATGAGTTAGTATAAAGGCAAAAATGCTGCAAAATCTGGAAAAGGAAAAAAAAGAAACTTAACCATATAAGGAATAGAGATAAAATCTCCAAAATCTAAAAAAAAAAAGAAAAGAAAAAGATACTCTTGCTCACTTGCCTCATGATTTCTTAGATGTTTCTATTTAATGCTTCTCCTTTCAACATAAAAACTGAACCATATAAGAAATAGAGAAAAAAGATACTTCTGTAAAAATATAATTAACAACAATTGCATTGCTTGTTTTGATTCCCATCAAGTCCTTTTAATGCTCAGAACATCAAACTTTTTGATAGCTTAAACTTTCTAGAAAGCCATCTACATTGAAAGTGGGTCATACCATACTTTATTGTACCATGAAATGTTGCCAAACTCGCAAAGGGTGGACTCGTATCATAACATATTCATATTACAAAATTACATAACATTCATATATAAGTACTTATTTTATAAGTACTTGAAGACATGTTTTTTTTAGTGTATTACAACAAAAGCAATAAATAAGTTTGGATTAGCTAAAGAAAAATCTTAATTTCCTAACCATTGTTAAAAAAAAAATAAAGAATGTACAAATTAATCTTGATTATGGATTAACAAATTAGCTAAAGAGAAATTACTCAAACTCAAAATAACAAGATTTTCCATTCTTATTAGCTACACAGTCCCTATTTAGTGAGATTAGAAGATCAATTGCTCAAACTAAGAAGATTTTCCATTCTTATCAGACTGTCCCTAAGAAGCACGAATATGGTTACATGTATTGGATATGATACAATATGTAGGATATAACATTTTGTAAAATTTTAGGATATGGATACGGGAATATATATATATATATATATATATATAATGATATATATATGTATATATTTATAATTATATATATATACATTCAAAATTTAGAATAATAAAAAACATAGAGGAAAATTAAGAAAACAATATATTTTTATTTAGAAAAGTTCTATTAAAGCATCAAATCAATTAGTAGAATATTTTATTAAAAAATTTTTATCAATAAACTATACAAGGCAACTTTTTTTTGGTAAAAAATTATATCAAGTAATTATCCAAGAAAATATGGCCAAAAATAAATTACACTAAAGAAAGAAAATGTAGAGTCTTTCATATATAAAAGGACCAAATACTTAAATGAAAAATAATAATTTTCACCAAAGCAGATAGGCATTATCGGAAACCAAAAATTACGCCTTGGGAAAGCATGAAGTGGCTGTTGGAATCATTATAATGCTTCAAAAGGTGCACAAATCTTGGGGGCATCAATTGGAAAAACAAAAAGACAGTAAAAGCAAGCAAATGTAGAGTTGCAGATTCTGTGCTCCAAGAAAGAAGAAGATAAGAAGAAAAAAATCACAGCCATCAGCTTCAAGGAGATGCTTGAACAGAGGAGCACCATAGAGGGGCATAGAAATTTGCACAAATTCCTGTCTCTTAAGCGCAGATTCAAAGACGTAAAAGTCAAGTGAAAAAGGTCTTAGGAGAAAGAGGTTTTAAGGTTAATATTTATTTTTTTAAGGGAACTCGTTTCAAGCATCTCAGAGATGTTTTAAAACTCTTTTTTGGTCAAAGGAGATGTTTTGAAACTCACTGATACGTTTTGGTATGTATCCAACCAAAAAAAAAAATATTTTGCATACGCGTGCAAGTGTACCATACGTGTATCCATATCAGATATATATCGAATACGTATATGGATGTGATTTCTGCGTATCCATGCATCCTTAGACTGTTCATATTTGGTGAGTCTAGTGGATTAATTAAGCTACATTGTCCCTTTTTCTATTCTTTCAACTTCCTAATTCAGTTATCTTGGTTTGTTTTTCCATCTTTAGAGTTAATAAGTATGATTTAGCTACACCGGCGCACAGCTTCTGTCCAAGCCTATAGCCCTACACTACACGCACTAGGCCTAACTAAATGAAAGGAACACATTAACAAAAACACTTGTTTATTCTTGATTAATATGAACTATTATTACCCAAATTTCAGCAAAAATAAAAAGGAGGTTTGAAGCCGTTTAAAGATCATATCACAACCAAGATGATGCCATCCTAATGAATCAGTACCCACTCGGAATTGGCAAATCATAATCACAAGTCGCATGACTGAAAATTCGAATGAAAAAAAAAAGGAGACTTACAGAAACAGCATTGCGATTTCATCCGTAGGTGGACTGAATGACGTTCTGTAGTGCAAATCACAATCACCTTTAAAGATTCTGTGGGTGCACTGAACAGCATTCTCCGGCGCAAATGAAACGCTGAGTAAATGGTAGCAGGATGGAGGCTGCAACGCCGCGTGAATGGCTGCGAAATGGAGGCTTAGCAAGAGCACGAAGGTGACGCGGCTGCTCCATGATTGCGTTGATGAGTGTCAGATGATAGGATGAGTAGAGAGACTTAGGTAAAGTGAGGCTTTTCTGGACTACTAGATCTTCTTTTGGGCTGGGCTTCCATTATTTAGGTTAATCAGAAAAAATAGAGATTGGGTTTGCAGGATTTTGGTTTGAAAATCAGAGGCTTCTAAACTTGGTTAACTTAAAGCAAATTCCGCGAGTTAACATTTCTATGCAAGTTACTACTGAGTTGGCATCGATTTTGATTTCAAGTATGATTCAAAATCCACATCTAGAATCGTAAAATCGGCAATTCTAACAAGTTGAATGATGATGTTGACAATATTAGTACCAAGGCCTAATATGTTTATACGCGATGATTTGCCAACATAGTCATTAATCTCTCAAATGGTGTTGATGATTCGTAGGACAAAAGAATTTATTTATCTCATGTATCTATCTACTCGTAACAGTGGTATCTTAGAATGTGCCCATTACAATTTCATTTTACAAAAGAATGTAAAAACAAAATTAAAAAGACTGCATATATTGCAATAAGATAACTCATTAAATGATTGTACGCATCTAAATGATGCTAATGTTTGGGTACAGCAAAACAACTGAAAGTAGCTCTCAGTTCTCATATTCACCAGCAAACAAGCAGAGTTAGCACATGTTTTGATATCTTATAGATCAATAAATACAACATATTGACTAACAAAGAAACTACTAAAAATATTGATATCTCATACATCTTATTCATTCTATAAAGGACCAGCATTAAAGTATCACCTGCATATGACAAATCAATGACAGCATGAGTGAGAGATATCCTGATATTAGATAAAGACAACGTACCATCCAAATAACTATTAAAAAAACTTTCATCCCTCCACAAAGTACCACTCTGACGGACCACGTGAACTGCACAATATTGACGCTGGCCCCACCATATCACAAAGGCATTTAACATGGATCAATAGGAAACCAATTGGACTTAAAAAACAACCACACAAAAAGAATCTTGTCTCTTCCATATTTGTTCATAGCACATCCCTCAGAAGTTCAAAAGCACCAACCCCATTTATTAAGAATCCCATAATAGTGCCAAATTCAAAATCGCACAGTACCTCTTTTGCTTTCTTAAATCAACGATACGGCTGAATCTTCTTCCCTTTGAACTCTGAATCACCCCTATGGCAGTGTGATTCTCCTTCTTGGGATATCATGCCAAAACCCTACTGCAAGCCTCTTTTTCTCGAAGTTATTGAGTAAAACCCTAGAGCAGCGTAACTCTCTCCTCCCTGTGCTCTCCATCGCGGCTCAAGTTTGTTGATGTGTTGCTGATATGCGAAACAAATTTGTGTAGATAGAGGGACAAAATCAAATAACGGTTGCGAGGATCAATTTTGCAATTTTTAAACTTGAGGGACCAAAACGGATTTTTTCTCAAAAAGATGTATATAGACAATAAATTAACGTTCAAAAGATAAAACCTTGTTGATGATACAGGAAATCTAAAACATAACCTTGTTCATGAGTAAGTGTAGTGTATCAAAGTTATAGTACTGTACTACAATACAAAAATAATTACATTGAGCATCGACTTAAGTCGTTGCTCGTTGCCGAAAAGCAAAAGTTCGTGACTGAAAACAATCAGTGGCAACTTTATAGTCGCCCTCTAGTCATTGGCGAAAGTCGCATCACTAAAGCTTCAGTAGCGACTTTTAGTTGCTGGTAAAAATAGTTTTAGTGGCAATTAAAAAGTCAATGCTAAAAATCTTCAATGGTGACAAAAATTGTCGCCAAATGATGCCCACAAAATTTAAGATGTTTTGATGATTTTGACAGGTCACGATCGATATTTGGTGACGGCTTTAGTCGCCATTTGTACAAATCTTTTGTTGCAACTATGTTAATTGTCACTGATTCTACTTTGTAGCAACAAATTTAATCGCCACTGAATGATTGTTCAGAAAAATTTAGGCCTTTCAGTGGTGACAATGAAGTTCTTTATTATTTTTTAAAATTTAAATTATAGTTGTTATTAAATTTTGAAATAAATGACTGATGACAAATATTTGAAACCTGTAGAAATACATGAAAGATACATTTCTTTAAATAAAATTGAAATTAGATGAATATTCAATACAAAACATTTGTTATAACAATTATATCTTCATTGATGAGTACAAAAAATATATTAACTATCTCCTCTCCTAATTGTCATTTTTCGTGCATCTTGCATCTGGATTTGTAGCATTTGCAACAGTAATTAGCACTTGCCCTTTAAAATAAATAATTATATAAGATTTAATATTTAATATTGAAATAATCTATGATGTAAACAATATATGATAAATTGATTCCCACTGTCACAAATTTAAAATTTATGTAATAACAATATGAGATACAATACAAAGTAAATAATTTCAGTAAGATTTAGGGTTGAACCACAAAATCCTTTAAGATTGTGAATTCATTTGTTAATCAAATCTTCTATTTACTAAACGCATTGATTCAATATGAAACACACATTCAAGTTTGACTAAATGTTATCAAGCCATATATGGTGATTATGAGTGATGTTGATATTTATACCTTTAAAAGTTCAAAAATAAAGTGAACATATAAACTCATCATGCACTAATTTCTTATATGAAATATAAAATCTAATGTGGACTAATTAACAATATATGGATTAGTAACTAGCAAAAATTTATAACCTATATAGATAAAGATTGAAACCTACAACCACAAAATCACTTAAGATTTTGTGTATTTTTAAGTCAATCTCCTCTCTTCACAAAGACCATCAATTGAATAAGAAAAACACCATTTAAGTTTTACCAAATATTATACCATCATTGGATTCGTAAACAAACAATATCAAGAATAATTTTATTTTCTTTTGTCATTAATTTCACCCACTCAAACCAAGTACCACCACCTCAATCTAAAATATTAACATACAATGATAAAAAATTGAAAAGTAAACAACACAAGCCTTAAGGATGGAAAATCTACGAGTCCTCTTTCAATCAGCATAGAATTAAAAGTATAATCAAGAAATTTCATTACTATACAAAATTGAAAATTGCCAACATCAACACTAAGTGTTAATATCCTATATTAGTACCCCAATTCCAACATATATCAACAAACATCAACCAAAACTTTTGAAAAATCAAAAAATACCTATAGGATAGAGGCTATCAAGGCAGCCAATTGTTCTTGAATCCTAAGCTCTATTATTTGTTCATCCTTTCTTCCAATCTTGTTGGTTCTGCCTCAAACCTTCTCTCAAAATTTGAGTAAGTTGTTCCGGTAAGAAAGTGATGAAAAGTTACCTACTCATCCATATTGAACAAAAGATTATTTGTGGTAGCATTATGTTTATAGCAAGCCTAACTAAATATTTTTAAACTTAAATGGGCAAACAACTAAGAATAATGTAAAAGAGATAAGTCTCCAATTAATCATGTCAGTGATAAATGTGCACATGCATATACTGACTGTCAATGTTTGGGATCATTTGCATTTCTAAAATGCTAATACATTTTCAATATCATGGTCTAAATAATTTATCCAAGTTAAAAATTACTACTTTGTATGCAACATGTATTAAATCCCTCAATCAAAGTCAAAGTACGATGAGAAAATAATGAATTATAAAATGTTCAAAAGAAAATATTATCTAAGCTATGAGAGATATTTTGTCATTTTAGTTTTTTATTATAAATTAATTAGATTTTTCAAGTCTAAAAATTTTCTTTTGAAATGACATAATTGACTTATAAAATAAATCATTTATGTAGACTTAATATATATATATATATACACGCTAGTAGCACTTCTTGAGAAGTGTGTGGAAAAATATTAATAAAATAACTAAAACAATAATGATCACTCCCAATTTCTACAATCTTTTACACTATACAAGCCGAAGAAGACTTATATATATATATATATACACACACACACACACATACATATAAATCTATTTGCAAGTTCATAAATTTTGAAAATAAAAACCACGCGTCAAGTTTAAAGGGGAAAGTACAGTATACATTATATAATGTAATAAAATCCTCTAAACTTACACTTAGGCATTTTTATTGACATTTAGGTAATAGAACACATATCAATTAAAAAAACCCTTTTGGAGTATGTAAGAATTATAGTATTATAATAAGGGGAAATAAGCAATTAGCTTATAAATTAAAATATTTAGCATGTGAGAATTGGGTATATAGTACCTAAATCCTTTTAGAATAGTTGATCAAGTAATATCTTAGAATAAATTGTGAGAAAGATTAATCAATGTGTAACAAGAGAATAGACAATACAAAGTAGGTAATGGATGAATGCATTTAAGACATTGTTATCAACTAAACAAAGTATTTTGGCCAAGAGAAAAAAAACCAAACAAAATATTAATAGCTACCTACCGTCACTCACATGTTTCAACTCCATAATTTCGGTTATTGGGATACCCAGGAGAAGAGTGATGGTAAAATTCAATCTAAGCTATATTACATATTGACTAAATCAACTTACTTTGACTCCTACTTACCACCATCACCTTTTTCTTTAATTTCTAGAGTATTCGTTTAGCACCACTTCTCATCATCGCAAATTTTACATATATTCCTATTGCTTCTAGCTGGATGTCCACAAGCCAAATATTGGATGGTTTCCACCGCTACCATGCACCACCCTCTCAAACAAGAAAATAGATATGTAATAAAAAATTATCTAAAATGTTAAAACATAATTAATTTCATCAAAAAGGTTTTATTAAGGCAAGAAGCACTATACCCGAGGGCACAATAGTCATAACTAATAGATAGAGACAGCAAAATAATGAGAACTTTATCAATTAATTATATTGGAAGTGTAGTTTTAAGCTATTTTCAAACACATGCAGTTATGAAGAAATGTTGTGTTTGACATCATTCAAACCCAAAAAAGCAAAAAAGAAAATGAAAACGTTTGTTACCTTCATATATATTGCAACAATAGGATATTCACATGCACCCAAAATAAAATTAAGAAAAATATATATCCATACAGAAAAGGTAAAGCATTTGTCAGAAATGGGTTTATCCTCTTATGTTTTATCTCAATTGGAACTAATCCTTGTTAGCCATTAATGCTCGCATAATGAAATTTATCTTCACTAACAAACAAATATCAGGCAGCATATACAAAATGATTATATATATATATGAATGAGGGATTTATGTGTTTGTCATACAAAAGAGTTGTGTAAGCATATTCTGTGGCCAGCTATAAAATAGAAGATATAGAAATAGGCAAAGGAAGATAAGAGCAACTTCACTTGCATATCTAAATTACTTAAATAAACTATTCATCAAATGTCAAATCTAATAAATTTGAAAAAAAAAAGAGGAAAAATAAGGCGTAAAGATAAAACTTAAATTCTTATCATCTTCTTAGTAGGATTACTATATATTTAAATACTATTATTACCTATTATAAAAGTGGACTAATATATATATATATATATATATATATATATATATATATAATATGCCATTAAAAGAGGGAAGCAAAAACCATTAGTATTGCCATTGAAAGCGCTTTACAATTATTCCAAGCTACCTAAGGCAATAAAAATATTTTCAAGATTGATAATAAAACCAAATTTGCACCACCTCCAATACAATGGGACCCTTTTATGCTAGTGCCCCTGCCATACTGATACTACTCTAACAAATGATGCCCTCCGGAAATGACAATTCTATTGATACTATTGATCATATCATTCGCATAAGTCAAAATCAACATTTTAGAATTGGCCAAAATTTACAAAAAGAGCAATTTATTAAGCCATCGAAGAATTGAAGTAGAAGTTCAAAATATTAGCAGCATGAACTCATAAAAACTAGTCGAGAACATGCTAATTGCTTAAGGGTTCGTGCAGAATATGTAAGCTGACCTAAAGGATCTGAAATGAAGAAAAGAGATAAACCTGAGCCATAATTGAAATCCTAAAGTGGAGTTCCTGTCAAGTAAAAATATAACCACAGCCACTTCAACTTTTCAAACAAAAAACAATTATGTGCATATTAAGCAAGTTAAAGGGCTCAAATATCTACTGACGATGCAATATAACTTCCTGAATTAAAGATACAGAACTGATAAATGATAAAAATTATTCTAAAGTATGATAATATGCCCAATCTTGTGTTTGTACAAATAAATGAAATCTAGGATAAGATGAAGATAAGTAACCATTAGAAAAAACAAGAAATGAGGCTTGTATAGCTTTTACTTTATTTAAAAAAAATTAATAAGCTCCACTTCATATTAGGTCAGAAGATTTTTTATGCATTAGTAAAAAAAAATAATTTTTGATGGAAAGCTTGCAGAGTATCTCAGAAATTAAAGGAAAAAGAAGAAAAGGAATAAAAAAGAAGAAGAAAATTTCATGCATAAATTCTCATTACATATACTACTCTCTAATCACAAAAATGTTTTGAACACTTTACGCTTTGAAGGATTTATACGTACTTAGCTAAATATAGAGTTAACTTTTGATTTGGATAGTAATCTAGAATATTGTAAAAGGCCTATTAGTATAGGAAGTGAATTGAGATTTTTTATGAATTAGTAGAAAAATAAATTTAATCTTTAAAAGTAAAAGCTATTAAAATGTCTCTGAAATCAGAAGAGATAAAAAGAAAATGCATGAGATGAAGTGAATTGAAAAAAAGTTAATTGCAAACACACTTTATAATGTTTTGTATTGGTCTCTCTGACTTTTAAATCATTTTAAATGTTTGAAATTTTAGAGGATTCAAACTCTGAAAATATGAATAATTTTAAAAGAGAAACGAATCTCACCATGGCAACTACCTGATAACGCAGCAATTGAGTCCCCACTTTCAGTCTTGTGTTCAAGATGATGATGATGATGGTGATGGTGATGGTGGTGGTGGAGGTGAGGGTGTTGGAAGTGGCCGAAAGAAGTCACAGCACCCATTTCCTGCTCAACGTCGCTGGCACTACCACTTGTAGCAACGCCTTCTGGTCTGATAACTCCACCCCTTGCCTTTCTGCCATAGATGCTGGTGGCCAGAGAATCCACCATTAGTGTAACAAGTGCAGAAAACATAACCACTAGTCCTGAGAACGGAAACCTAAGAAGCACTCATAGAGGTTCAAGTATTGGATACGATACGTAAGATACGTCAATTATAAAAAATTTAGGATACAGGTACGAGTTTATTTGTGTATGTATGTATATATATTTTAGCAAATAAAATTGATAATAAAAAAATATTATATGAAATATGGTAAAAAAAGATGCTCAAATGAAAGATAAAATAATAAAATAATATCACAACTAATAAAAGAGTTATCAAAGAACCAATTTGATATCATTTTGGAACCTTTGAAAACATATCTTACAAAAAAAATTTCTGATATCTATGTAGGTGTATTACATTGAGTATCGTATTAGATAAATATTCGATATGAGTATGTCTTTTGTTTAGAAGTATCCGTCCTTCTTAGATAGAAACTCATGCTTCTTAGACAGAAACTCATGCTGTGGCTTCTCTTGCAAGCAATCAGACCACAGCATGGAAAATGAATTCGGCAGGACGTGGACGAAGCCAGAACCGAGAATAATGCCGGCTGTGAAGCACTTGACAACGATGAAGAGGCTGCCTTCTGGGCTTAGGGCTGGGACAGAACGAGTGAACAAGGGCAAGCACACACCGATCATGCTAGTGACTAGAATGGAGAAGATGGCTATGATTTTGAGGGAAAGGGCTTTCTCTTTGTTGTTGCAGCTATCTGTGATTTCAGTCTTGCAATCCGCTAGGGTTTGTGGCGTGAGTAGAGTGATGAGGATGAACAAGGTTAGAAGAAGCTTGAGAAGAGGCAGTGAAGTTGCCATTGACGATCTTGAATTGAAAATGCTCTCTTTTCTCTCTCTGTTTGGCTCATGTTGTGGAGCTTCTTTAAATAGACATTTTGCGTGACATCAGATTCCTGTATAAATTAATTGATGTACTTGCAATGTACTATATGGTACAATGGAAATGAGCTCTAAAATTTGTTTAGATTTGAATTTTTCTAAGGAAAAATATAAATGATTCATAATTATCGATTATTCACAAATACAACGTTGGAAACTGATAAAAAAACCTCTTCAATTAATTATTTCTTTGAAATTTTAATATTCCTGTTGATTTCCCATCAATGTTCATAACCCTTTGATATTCGATATATTACTTTAGACTTACGTTAGATTTGAGTAAAATATACTTATAATCTCCCACTTATTACAAAATTATTATTTTGGTCCTTACTTATTGAAATATCCAAAATAGTCTCTCACTTATTAAAAAATTTTACATTTGATCTCTCATTTTTTTAAAAATACCAAATTTAGTTCCATATATTTAAGGTTTATAATTTGGCAGAGAGACTAAATTTAATAACTTTTAAAAAAGTAGAGGATTAAGTGTGACATTTTTTAATGAATAATAGGTTATTTTTGGCATTTCTATTAGTGAGGGACTAAATTGACAATTTTGTGACAAATAAGAGACTAAAAAGTATATTTTTCTCTTTTAGACTTCGCCATTTACTGTTTTTAAAAGAATGATGGAGTATAATGTGACAAACAACAAAAATTGACGGAGCATCTTTATGATATTTAAAAAACGAATTGAAGAGATAAATTCTTAAGGATAATAATTAAAAGGTGTTATAAATCATTTTATTATGTGAATGTCCATAAATTCCCAAGAGTGACCCTTTAGGTTCATATTCCCAATAACGTCCAAATTATTGCCAATTATGTAGATTAATTTGTAATTATGTCAATATAATCTATAGGTTTACTATTATGGACTAAAGGTTTATAAATAAGACTATATACTAAAGTTGATGTACTAAGAAGTGAATAAGAATACTCATTTCATTTCTCATCTCAATTTTTTCTCTTATTATCTCCTTTTTTTTTTTTTAGTTTTATAACAAAAGGGTTATTTTTATATGTCAACATTGAGGAGAGAATTTATAAATGAGACAAATTAAACATATATATATATATATATATATATCTCTCCCTCTCTCTCTCTCTATTAGAGGGGTTCCTTTGCTTCTTCCAAGTAGGCATGATATTAAATTTAAAAGAAGGTGCAACATTAGTGTTTTAAATTGCGGTTGCGGTTGTGGTTGCATTGCGATTATTGTGATTGTAGGCATTGTGAATGTTACAATGCGGATTGCGGTCGTGATTTTTTTAAGTTGCAAAACATATTTTAAAAATATAAATAATAATTACCTTCCAAATACATATTAAGTTAATAAATACATATTCTATATAAAATATATCAATGTCACTAAAAAAATTAAAAAAAGAGTAAGCAATCATAATGCTAATAAGTAAAATAATATAGAAGAATGCTTACATAATTATAACACACATATTATACTCTACCATATTAATTCAATACACACTTTAAATTTTAACCAATTAATTAAAAATTTCATATATAATACATAGTAAATCTCTATTTATATTAATTTAATAAGTGCAAATTTTACATATAAATAAATACACGTTTCATAAAATTAATATCCATTTTCTATAATTTTTTTCCCTTAATTTTCAAAATTTTCTTTCCTTCCCTCGAAATGTTTGAAATACTTCTTGCCTTTCAAATTTTCCAAACTCACTCTTAAAGACTAATTTCCCACTCTCGGCCCAATTTGACTTTCCCTTCATTAAATTTTTTATTAATTAATTTAATTAAATCCAATTCAATCTCTCAATCATGTCAGTCACCTATCATCCCCATCAGAAAGAGTCCACCGCCACGTATCTCCCTCCCACCCCATCAAGCTTCCCTTGATTTACTACCTACAAGCAACACGATATTGAAGTGGCAGTAAACTCATTCTTACTTGGCATCCACTTCCTCGACTCTATGCCTTTATATCTTCTCTGATTCTCCTCCCATGCATCTTCAAAGCTGCTCCCAACTCAAATTAATATGAAGGAGCTATCCATTAACAATCACACCTCAATTCCGGTGTGATGCTGGCCACATCCGCAATATTGCGGCTGCATCATATGATGCGGTCCGCAATTTAGAACCATGTGCAACATAATAAAAATAATATCAGTGGTAATTATATTGCAGGTCCTAATAAGTTTGCTTAACAACTTGAGAGCCATAAGTTATTTAAATATGCAGGACCGCCCATGTGATTTAATTATTTTTCAAAAGGAAAAAAACCCAAATCTTAGATCTCCCAGGACTAAATGATTTATCACGTAAGAAACTTCTATAAATCATATGTCAGCCTCCTATTATTTTGATTGTCAACCTAACACATAAATTGATTGATGTGTCTTAGAATGTCAAAATTCATTCTCAAACGATAAATGCTCACCTCTAGGAGGTAAGGTCAATATATAAAGGGGAATCATGATCCATTACATTTTTTTATAGTAAATTGTACAAACTTTGGAGAGAGATTAGAGAGAAAAGTTGGAATAAGCGAAATGAGAGCACGTCAGCTTCGTACACATTCCTAATTAATCTATCACTTTATTTTTAAAATTTACAAAAAAAATGTAGAATATTCATTGACCCACTAGAAGTGTAATAACCCAAGTAATTAGGATTAATAACTCATCTGACGGTATATTATTTTGTTATGTGTATTAGTATAATGAGATTGAGGCTGGCTCAGTGGTCAGGCTCCAGACTGCATTCCTCAAGACGTGGGTTCGAGACTGGAAAGCTAACCACCCCTGTTTTTTTTTCTCTGGAGCTGCCACGTGTCCCCTCCTATAGTGAAAGGACGAAAATGCCCCCCAGAGTTTTCTTCTTCTTCCTTTCACCTTCGTCCAGTTGAGGTGAAGAAGAGAGAGAGAGAGCTTCGCGGGTTGTAGCTGGGAGCCACCGTGGTCGTGTCTCAACCTCATCTGAGCTGAGCTGCACCCCCCGAGCACCACCGGCCAGTCACCGGTCACCTCTCGCCACTGTTCCAGTTGGAAAACCGCCACCTCCTTAGCAAAAAAAACCGTGGAAAACGTGAGCTTGCCTGGCCGTCGGTGAGCTGCTTTTCCAGCATGTCTTGGACGGGTTGTGTAGCTTGCTTCTTGGCCGGCCATTTCCACATGGATTCAAGCTCGGTTGGCCGCCGGTGGAGCTGTTTTTCCGGCGAGACCAATGAGCTCGAGCATAGGAAATTTTGGACGATTTGGTACGTTTTTATTGGTTTTCTCTTGAGATTGAGCTTAGAAGTAGCATTTCCGGCCTATAAACAACGAATTTGAGCTCTAAAACCATGGATTTTGGCTGTTTGTAAGAAGAATGGCTGATAGGGACCAAAATGAAAATTTTTGAAAATTTTGGGTTCTTGAGAAAATGGAAAATTGTTTACTTGAAATTGGTTCATATTAACTCTAGATTAATACTTTTAAGTTGGTGGGCATGAGAACTAGTAATTTGTCTTGAATTGCATTAGAATGGAGGCTAGGGTTTGAAACAGGGACCAAAATGAAAAATCTGGAAAATATGTGGGGCAGAAGTGTAAAGTTGCCACACATTAGGGAATGAAAAATATAGAATTAAAGAGATGGGGGGTTAGGTCCTAAATTCGGATAATGAACCAAAAGACGATTAATTCCTGCGTGAACGTTGCTGCAGGTGAATCGTAAGAGCAATTCCGGCACCCCAGGAGGGCAGCGTACTGCTCGTGTCAACCGGAGTTCAGGTGCACAGATAGCACCCTGAAACTCTTATTATACCTGAGTTGTTCTTGTTTTAATTGTTTTCTAAATTTAAACAAATTCTTTGTGATTATGCCTTATTGGATTAGGGGATTAGAAGCAAAGGACCTTCTGTATATGTTGAATGTCTGTAACTATGGTATTGGACTTGTGATTTGCTTAAAGGTGATCACTAGATAGTTATGATCAGAAACACAGATAATTTCCGTATATTTCCATCTTTGTATGCATGTTTGACTTAAATCCTTGATTTCTGGGAGGATGACGAATGATAAACCTTCGCGAGACATAACTCGCGCCTGTTGATTAATTACCCTCGAGGACTAAGTGTCCTCGCCTGTTGGTTAGTTACCCTCGAGGACTGAGTGTCCTCACCCGTTGGTTAGTTACCCTCGAGGATTGTGTATCCTCGCCCATTGGTTAGTTACCCTCGAGGATTGTGTATCCTCCCTTGTTGGTTGGTTACCCTCGAGGATTGTGTATCCTTGCCTGTTGGTTAGTTACCTCGAGGATTGCATATCCTCGCTTGTTGATTAGATGCCCTCGAGGGTTGTGTACCCTCGCCAGTTGGTTCTTAGTAGTATTTTTCCTGAATTATTTTCACAAATTGATTGTTTATCTAAGAATGGCTTTTTGACTTAATGTTTTAGAAAAGTGGGTTAATTAGTTCAACTGTTAAATTGCAAGCAAATTGATTTAGACCCTGTTGCACTGTATTAAATTCTTGATTATGTTAAAGTTTCTGTTTATATATGAAATTGTTTATTGACTTGGGGTGCTATTTGCCGGAAAATTTTTGGTCCCAGATGGAGAAATAGACGACCCTCTGGAGCTAGCGGAGCACTGACAGGAGAACCGTGTCGAGCCGCTTGGTTGGGTGCAAGGCATGTCCTTTTGTTTAGATTATGATTTTGGCTATTCTTTTTTTTGAATGTACATATTTAGATTGGTAGCCATTATCATGTATGGGGATTATTGGTGACCACAGCTGAACCTGCCACATTTTTTTTGTCGTATGTTGTAAATTATTGGATTGGGTTGGTGGGAGCGGAGCTCCCCTATTTATGTATTATCTTGCAGGACCTTGTAGAAATTTTGGGACATCCTATTTACTGGGGAGGTGCTGCCGAAATTTCTACAAGTTTCCTCGTTTTGTATTGCAATTCTCATCTTATGTATTAAAGCAAGCAGTATTCATGGGAATTGGATCGGTATGATAGTGATTGTTCCCCCTAAGGTTAGGCTTGCAGGTCAGGGAAATTTCCTCGTGATCTGTGCCGGTCCCACTCCAGGGATTTCGGGGTGTGACAGATTGGTATCAGAGCTTGGTTTTGGTGGTTCTCCTGTGGTCATGTAGGATGGCAGTGTCCTTCTTTGGTGTCTCCATTATTGTTATGAAACCCGGGCATAACCATAATTGGGATACCATAGGAGGCTTGGTTTGGGGGATTGGCATATCTGTTCCTTCTGTAGGTCTTTCTTGATTATGATTGAACCTACATATTACTTTTAAAGTAATTGGTAATTGTGGAGGCTTATTGTTTGTTATCTTGTGTTTTAGATTGAGGATGCTTCCACGTACACGAGGTGGTCACCGAGGGGTGGACGTTGTGGGTAGGTCAGAAAATGCATCCGTCCAACCTGAAGTTCCCCTAAGTTGGGGCCGTGCCAGAGGTCCTAGAGCTGCGAGATCACCGAGAGCTGATTCCTATGTGGATTGGGAAGTGGAATCACAGGTTTAGGGAATGAATATACCTCCAACGCGAACTGAGTCTACGGATTCTCGAGCTGGGCAATCGAAGGAGGTGACCTTAGCCCAGTTTGTGAGGTTTAGGCCTTTGGTTTTCACAGGGTCCGATGGCCAGGAAGACCCCTATCGCTTCATTGAGGGGATGGAGAAATTGTGTAAGGCACTGCATTGTACTTCCACTAGAATGGTGGAGTTTGCAAAATATCAGATGTAAGATGCAACTTATTTATGGTTTCAGACAGTACTGGATGAAAGACCCGCTGAATTACCTCCCATGCAATGGGATGAGTATAAGGGGCTGTTCATGGATCGGTATATACCTCAGAGTGTGAGGGATGCGAGGGCCCGAGAGTTTGAAGTGCTCAGATATGTTCTTGGGGAGACTGTATTGGATTATGACATTAAATTCACGCAACTTTCCCGTTATGCCCCGCACCTAGTACCTACTGAGAAGCACCATATTAAACGATTTCTAATGGGGCTACCCAAATACATGTACCGTGCTTTGTCATCACAGATGGATACCTTCCCTTCATACTCAGTGGCAGTGAATTGCGCCCGTAGGATTGAATTACGGGAAATGGAAGAGGATCCCGTTAGCAAGAAGTGGAAGAGGGATTAGGGGAGGAAACAGCTTGGGGTTGGCCCTTCATCAGGGGAATCTGGGGTACTGAGACCTCAGAGATCATTTAGGCCTACTCAGGTGCACCGCCTCCATATAGTGATCCTCCTCGTCAGGTTACGCAGGGGGGTAGTCGGACTACTCAGTTCCATGGTGTATCTCAGTCAGCTCGCCCACGAGCCACATGCCCTACTTGTGGGAACTTTCATTCTGGGGTATGTTATCACGCTGTTGGGGCGTGTTTCCATTGTGGGCAGACAACCATTTTAAGAGGAATTACCCTTTTGCATTGCAAGTTTCTAGCCAGGACTCGGTGCAGCTAGTAGCCCATTCTACACCACATAGACTTACGTCGGGCGCAGGCCCTTCCACTTCTGCCGATAGGGGCACGCCTAGGAGGGGCTTAGGCAGTCAGGGGCAGACATCAGCAGGTAGGGGCCAGGCACGCGTATTTGCCCTGACACAACAGGATGCTCGGGCATCCAATGAGGTGGTGACAGGTATGATTTCAGTTGAATTACATCCAGCATGTGCTTTATTTGATCCGGGTTCTACACATTCATATGTTTCTCCTTAATTTGCTAAGTTGTTTGGTGGCACATCTGTGCGCTTAGAGAATCCTATACTTGTGGGTACCCCATTAGGGGAATCAGTGATGGTTGATACCATTTCTTGATCATGCAAAGTCTTAATTGGAGATAGGAAAACTCTTGCAGACTTAATGGTATTACAGATGGTGGATCTGGATGTGATTCTTGGCATGGACTGGCTGACCTCTTGTCATGCAGTCTTAGATTGCCATAAAAAGGTAATACAGTTCAAAACTCCTGGAGAAGCTCCTTATGAATTACAAGGGGATGCAGGGGTGACTCTAACTAGAGTGATTTCCACTCTTAAGGCACGAAAGCTTTTAATTAGCGGGTGCCAGGGATTTTTGGCTATGGTGAAAGATGTAGAGAAACAGGCAGCAGGGTTAGATGGGATTCCTGTGGTGGGAGAATTTCTTGATGTTTTCCCTGAAGAATTGTCGGGTTTGCCACCGGATAAGGATATTGAATTCTCCATTGATTTGATTCCAGGCATTCAGCCCATTTCTATTCCTCCGTATCAGATGGCTTCGGCAGAGTTGAGAGAGTTAAAAGGGCAATTGTAGGATCTCTTGGAGAAGGGATTCATCCGGCCTAGCACATCACCTTGGGGTGCTCCGGTCCTATTTGTTAAGAAGAAGGATGGGTCTTTACGGTTGTGTGTGGATTACAGGCAACTGAACAAGGTGACAGTATGTAACAAGTATCCCTTACCTAGAATTAATGATCTTTTTGATCAACTTCAGGGAGCTCAGTGTTTCTCGAAGATTGATCTTCGGTTGGGATATCATCAGCTCAAAATCAGGGGCGAAGGTGTTCCTAAGACAGCATTTCATACTCGCTATGGTCATTATGAGTTTTTAGTAATGTCTTTCTGTTTGACTAATGCTCCTACAACTTTTATGGATTTGATGAATAGGGTATTCAAATAGTTCCTTAACAAGTTGGTGATTGTCTTCATTGATGACATCTTGGTTTATTCTAAGAGCCCTAGTGACCATGAACAACATTTGAGAACAATGTTGCAACGATTGAGGGAAGAGCAACTTTATGCTAAGTTTTCAAAGTGTGAATTTTGGCTAAAACAAGTGGCGTTCTTGGGCCACATTGTCACCAAGGAAGGGATTTCAGTTGACCCAAGTAAGGTAGAAGCAGTTCAAAAATGGCCCCGCCCTTCCATTGTTACTGAGATCAGAAGCTTCCTGGGTTTGGCGGGATATTATCAGTGTTTTGTAAAAGATTTCTCCCGAATAGTGGCTCCGTTGACAAGATTGACTCAAAAGAATGCAAAGTTCATCTGGAGTGATTCTTGTGAAGTTAGCTTCCAAAAACTGAAGGAATGTCTAACTTCAGCTCCTATCCTGAGCCTACCTTCTGGCACTGGTGGGTATGCAGTGTATTGTGATGCTTTTGGGGTAGGGTTAGGGTGTGTCTTAATGCAGAATGATCGGGTTATAGCTTATGCATCCAGGCAGCTGAAAAAGCATGAGCAGAATTACCCTACCCATGACCTTGAAATGGCAGCAGTAGTTTTTGCATTAAAGATTTGGCGGCATTACTTGTATGGTGAGACTTGCGAAATATATACGGATCATAAAAGCCTGAAGTATATCTTTCAACAGAGGGATTTAAATTTGAGATAGAGAAGATCGATGGAGTTACTGAAAGATTATGACTGCACCATACTTTATCACCCAGGCAAAGCAAATGTAGTGGCGGATGCTCTAAGTAGGAAATCTATGGGGAGTTTAACCCATATTCAAGAGGTAAGGAGACCTTTAATTGTTGAACTACAACAGTTAGAAAAGAATCAGGTGAACTTTGAGATTGGTGAATTAGGAGCTTTTATGGCTCACTTGCAATCTAGTGCCGCTATTATTGATGAAGTGAAGATGACTTAAAGATCAGATCTAGAATTACATAAGTTAATAGAGGAGTGCCAGAAGGGGAAGAATAAAGAGTTTACGGTGGATGCAGAAGGAGTGCTAAGGTTTGAAGGGAGGTTGTGTGTACTGCAAGGGGATGGGTTAAAGAGGAAGAACCTAGAGGAAGGCCATCGCTCGGCGTATACTGTGCACCCCAGATCTACCAAGACGTATCAGGATTTGAAGTCGGTTTATTGGTGGAATGGTATGAAGAAGGATGTGGCTGACTTTGTCTCTCGCTGTTTGGTGTGTCAACAGGTTAAGGCCGAACACCAAAGGCCTGCGGGTTTACATCAGCGGATAAAGATACCAGAATGGAAATGGGAGAGAATCACTATGGATTTCGTTACTGGTTTGCCCCATACTCTTAAAGGGTATGATTCCATATGGGTGGTTGTAGATAGGTTAACGAAGTCTGCACATTTCCTTCCCGTCAAAACAACCTATTCTGCAGCTAAGTATGCTCAAGTATATGTAGATGAGATTGTAAAGTTGCATAGGGTGCCATTGTCTATCATATCGGACCGAGGACCTCAATTCACTTCCAGATTCTGGGGAGCATTTCAAGCGGCCTTAAGGACTTGGTTAGATTTGAATACAGCTTTTCACCCCTAAACGGATGGCCAATCTGAAAGGACTATTCAAATCTTGGAAGACATGTTGAGGGCGTGCGTCTTGGATTTTGGTGGCAGTTGGGACACGTACTTGCCTTTGGCGGAATTTGCATACAATAACAGCTATCAGGCCAGTATCCAAATGGCACCATTTGAAGCCCTCTATGGTAGGAGGTGCTGTTCTCCTATAGGTTGGTTTGAAACAGATGAAGCTCAGTTACTAGGGCCAGATTTAGTACAAGATGCAATAGAGAAGGTAAAGCTTATTAAGGAGAGGTTGCACACCGCACAAAGTAGGCAAAAGGCGTACGTAGATAATCGAAGAAGGGATTTGGCTCATAGTAGGCGACCACGTGTTTCTACATGTATCTCCCATGAAAGGGATTATGAGATTTGATAGGAAGGGCAAATTGAGCCCTAGGTACATTGGCCCATTGTGAACACCCCATCCCTAATCACTTAATTATTTAATTATTGAAAACACCAATTAATTAATAATTAAGAACATGGGAAATTTAAAAATGTCAAAATTTCAAATGATATTTTCAATTGGGGGACAATTTAGGATTAAAAATAAAGAATGGGGGATAAACTCAAAATTAAAAAAAAAATTAATTAATTAGCTAATTAGAATAATTATAATAAATCAAAAAAGATAATAAAGAAATATAAAGATATAAAATATATTACAAGGCAAAAATAAAAAAAATAAAATAAAAATTAATTATTAATAATAGTAATAATAAAAAAAATTAAATTAAAAAAAAAAAGAAGGGAAGGGAACAGTGGATCAGAAAAAGACAGACAGCTACAGAAAACAGGGGGAGGTGGCTGCAGGGGAGCTCTGAAAAGGGGGACTCTGGTCACCGCAACAGTGGCAGCAGCAGCAGCAGCCGGGGAACAGTAGAATGCAGCAAGAGGGGGGGACTCCTTCAGCTCTCTCGGCTGCCTCAGCACCAACAGTAGCAGCAACAGCAATATCAATGGAGTTCAGCCTTCGAAACCCATTACCACATCCGAATCCGGAAACCCGTATCCCACCACCTTCGTCCAAGCTGATACTTCTTCCTTCAAGAAGACAGGTTACAGCTCTGGAGGCATGCTCGGGGTTTTAACTGCAAGCAGAGGGCCATTCACTCCGTCCCAGTGGATGGGGCTGGAACACCAGGCTTTGATCTATAAGTGCATAACTGCAAACATGGCCGTACCATCTCATCTGCTCATCCCTATCAGAAAAGCCCTCCATTCTGCTGGGTTCAGTAATTTTCCCAACGCACTTCTGAGACCCAAACCCAAAAACCATAGGACATCCAAACGGAACCTTCAGAGCGCGACTAACTGGGAACACAATTTTCTATCTCTCACTCTGCTTTCTCCATCTTTAAATGACGCGCTTCCATGGCGGCTCTACCTTCCTACATTTTCCATCTCCTTCGTTGTAACCCATTCTCTCTCCACTTTGAGCCTCAAATGCACGATCCAGAAATTTTTTCAATTGTTTTCCTCATCTTCTGCGTTGCCCTCTCTCTTCTATCTTTCATCTTCGTCTCATTCTCTGTTTTCAGAAAGCTCTCAAAAACAGAGCAGCAACAACAAGAGAAAACCCAGAATCTGAAAAACTGCGGCCCGAAAATCGTGAAGCATTGTCTGTCAGAGGGTGTTGATGGAGCTAAGGGTGTCGATGAAGCTGAAGTTCATGACTCCAATGATAATAGCCCGACCCACTTGACCCGTTCTCTCTTGCTCGAGGTATTACCGTCTGATTCTGCTAAATGGGCCAGCTTGTTTGATGAAAAAGTTGCTATTGCGATGAACCAAATTCGACCTCTTCGGGTTTCAACAGAGGGAGAGAGGATTCGGGTGAGGAGCAAAATGTGAAAGTTTGTAGCCGATGGAGTGGAGCGCGTGAACCATGTTACTAAGCAGGTAGAATTCAAATGGCCCGGTCCCAATCAATCGAACGTCGAACAGGGAACGACCGTCGAGGCAGTCCTCATTGAGCAGCCTGATGTCGCGTTCCACCTCGCGAACCGAACTACGTTGAGCCTGTCAGGAAGCTCACCTGGATACAGAGCAGAAGAGCTAATCAGCTTTGTCGATCGTTCGCCCAATCTTCGCACCATCCTTCAAAAAGATATGCATGTTCTTTTCTTTCTTCTTCAATAAAGAGAATCACCTTACGATCGTATTGCCATGGTCGCCCAAGCAAGAGGTAACCGAGTAAAGGGAGGGATCGCTCAGGCTGGGCCACGTAGCACGAACCGTGTCCTGTTCCAAGAATAGAATTTTGCGGTCACCGAGGACATACGCTGAACCAGATTAAATCGGTGCCTTAACGTCAGAGAAGGCAGCTCTCCTAAGGTTTCCCCGGGTGAATTCGGTGTCTGGGCAGCCCCTTTGGATTCAAGGCAGATGTCATTTTGCCATTTGTTATATTACGCCAGGTGGAGTCAGGAGACTTGAGTATAGGAGAGCTGGTTAGGAGAATTGGGCAGCAATTGGAGGAGGCTTCTGTAAGCGATATTTTGATACGAGTGCCAGATGGGGAGAATAGTGCTATGTATGATGTTAGTATAGTGCAGAAGATTGTAAATGAGTGTTTGATGCAGGATCAAAATACTGAGATTGAATTGGTTGGAGGTGGTGGTGATGTTGGGGAGACAAGGAAGCCTGCTGGGATTTTATCAGATGCTTCGAAGCTGATGGTTGCAAAACTCATAGATGGATACCTTGCTGAAATTGCAAAGGATCCCAATTTACCTTTGTCAGAGTTTGTTGATCTTGCTAAGTTGGTACCCGGCATCTCTCGTCCTGCTCATGATGGGCTTTACAGGGCCATTGACATGTATTTAAGGCACACCCAGGGATGAGCAAAGGCGAGAGGAAGAGGATATGCAATCTGATGGTACTGTGGCAATGCATTATGGAGAAATTGACGATGCTGATTTCTTAGCTGTAGAAGATCATCTCCCCACATTACCTACTACTCATTATGCAGATTTACTAGCAAAACAGTTCAGTTCACTGATGGATCATGAAGGATATATGAAGGAAGACGATCACATCCAACCAATACCAAATCGGGTGAACCATCCTTCAGGCAATCAACCTAATGTAGTTGCTGTAACTCATAATAATCCGGTGGTTGAAATGCAGCAATATGGAGAACCAATTCCTGGTCAGTCGCCCAATGACATTGCAAAAATATCTACTAGTGGCAATGCGTCTCTAAACTCATCTCAGAGCCTTTTAGCAAATGCAAGGATGTTGCCACCTGGAAACCCTCAGGCCTTACAGATGCCCCAAGGACTTCTTTCTGGTGTTTCAATGGCTCCAAGGCCACAGCAACTGGACCCACAACAATCAGTGCAACAGCAACAATAGCAGAGACAGGGAAGACGCCCTCACCACGGTTCTGCCACGGAAAGATGGTCTCAGTTTGCTTCGCATGGTGAATAGTGAGTGGTTCACGTACTGTACGTCTAGCTTCCATTTTTGGTATTTATTTATTTTATTTTTATTTTTATTTTTATTTTGGTTTTGCTTTTGCCTTTTTGTTGCATTGATATTGTAATTATTATTATTATTATTTTGGTATTGCAAGTAAGGTTTTCAGGGAGTCATCGTGTGAGAATTCAATTCTCCTCGATCGCAAGAGATCACGTGAGATTTTAATCTCCTTAGATCTTTTAAAATTAGCGCATTCGTTTTTTTTTTAAAAAATAATAATAAAATAATAATAATGATTATATATTGACTTAATTAAATATTTTCTATTATTTATGAAATTATCGTGTGAGAATTCGGTTCTCCTCGATTGCAGGAGATCACGTGAGATTTTAATCTCCTTAGATCTTTTAAAATTAGCACATTTGTTTTAAAAAAATAAAAAAGATGTAATGATTATATATTGACTTAATTAAATACTTTCCATTATTTATGAAATTATTGTGTGAGAATTCGGTTCTCCTCGATTGCAGGAGATCACGTGAGATTTTAATCTCCTTAGATCTTTTAAAATTAGCACATTTGTTTTAAAAATAATAATGATTATATATTGACTTAATTAAATACCTTCCATTATTTATGAAATTATCGTGTGAGAATTCGATTCTCCTCGATTGCATGAGATCACGTGAGATTTTAATCTCCTTAGATCTTTCAAAAAAATTAGCACATTTGTTTTAAAAATAATAATTAAATATTGATTTTAGTTAAGCATTTTCCATCACTTATGAAGTTAGCATGTGAGGATTTTATTTTCTTTGATCACATGGGAATATGTGAGATTTTTAATTTTCTTAGTTCCCTAAAATTAATACACCTCTATCTAATAATAATAATAATAATATAACAATAATAATAAAAAACAATCATAATTAAATATTTGTTCTAATTAAGTATTTCCCTTTATTTACGAAATTATCGTGTGAGAATATAGTTCTCCTCAGATATTTGGGATCGTATGAGATTTTAATCTCTTCAGACCTCGAAATTTAGTACATACTTGTTTACAAGATAAATAATAATAATGAGGATAAATAGATAAAATAATGATAATAATGTAAAAAGAAAAAAATGAATATTTTAATTGAATTATTTACAAAATAAATAAAGTCAGGGTTTTATAAAATTTAATTAATTAAAATGCCACGTACAAAAATTTCAAAAATGGCTTTCCTTTATAATTTTGTTCTAATTTCACAATAAATCTTTATTTATTTTTTTTAAAAAAATCTCTAAAGATAAATAAAGAAACAAAATCCAAAAAAATACAAAAAATCAGAGAAATGATTTGATTTTCGTCTTAATTTCAAAGGTGAATTCCAATTTTGAAAATCCAAAAACAAAACAAATAAATCTAAAAATTCAAAAATATTCTTTTTATAACTTCACTTCAATTCCAAGCAATATAACCTCCCAAAATTCCTAAAAATCTTATCCCATAATAATTTCATTTAAATTTCAAAATTAAAATTAAAATTCCAAAAATAAACAAAAGAATTAAAAGAGAAAATGTGAAGAGATCAGGAGAATGAGGTTAATCAGATCGTAGTAAATTAAAACACACAAACCAAATTCCAATCTTGTTTTGTTTACAATGATCTGTTTTAATTAAAATCCTCCTATTCTCATCACAAATCAAAACCCACCAACCTATAAAACATGTCTTTTGGTCGAACTACATGGACTTTGATCCCTCTCACGGGGTACGTAGGCCCTAGGCTTTCATCCTAGGTCAAGTATGTCCTTTGTAAATATCCATCAGTTTGCATGCATTTTCGCTTTTTGTCTTCTATGTCTAACGTGCATCCATGTCAATAAAAGGGTAATTGAGATTAATTAAAGGCCATATTCTATTTCCACTAACTAGTTTAAGGTAACCGTCCTTATGGGCGGGTGTTGTGGGGTGCCTAACACCTTCCCCGCACTCAAATAGACTCCCGAACCCATCTCTGACCTCGCAGACCATTTCGCCTTTCTTTTTTTTTTTGTTGTTTAAATTGGTTTTCCAAAGTTTTCTGTTAAAAATTTTGGTGGCGACTCCAAATAAAATCGATTTTCAAAATTCCATTTTTGGGAATCGGTTTTAAACCTTTTTATTCGATCCCGCCGAAAGGTCGGTTACGACACCCATTTGAAGTTCTGGAAAGAATTGGTACAGTGGCTTATCGGCTAGCATTACCACCTGAATTATTGAGTATTCACCCCGTTTTTCATGTGTCAATGCTCAGGAAATACTTGTATGACCCATCCCAAATTATTGAGTCACAGACGATGCAAGTTAACGCGGGGTTGAGTTATGAAGAGGTACCTGTGAAAATCCTAGATAGGCAAATAAGGAGGCTTCGCTCAAAGGAAATTCCTTCAGTTAAGGTGTTGTGGAGGAACCATTCTCAAGAGGAAGCCACGTGGGAGGATGAACATATCATGCGTGGCCAGTATCCTCAATTATTTACGTTAGGTATGTGATGGTTTAAATTCAGGGGCCGAATTCTTGTAAGGGGGGGGGGAGAATGTAATAACCCAAGTAATTAGGATTAATAACTCATCTGACGGTATATTATTTTGTTATGTGTATCAGTATAATGAGATTGAGGCTGGCTCAGTGGTCAGGCCCCAGACTGCATTCCTCAGGACGTGGGTTTGAGACTGGGAAGCTAACCTCCCTTGTTTTTTTTTCTCTGGAGCTGCTACGTGTCCCCTCCTACAGTGAAAGGACGAAAATGCCCCTCAGAGTTTTCTTCTTCTTCCTTTCTCCTTCGTCCAGCTGAGGTGCAGAAGAGAGAGAGAGAGCTTCGCGGATTGCAGCTGGGAGCCACCGTGGTCGTGCCTCAACCTTGCCTGAGCTGAGCCACACCCCTCGAGCACCACCGGCCAGTCACTAGTCACCTCTTGCCACCGTTCCAGCTGGAAAACCACCACCTCCTTAGCGAAAAAAACCGTGGAAAACACGAGCTTGCCTGGCCGTCGGTGAGCTACTTTTTCGGCGTGTCTTGGACGGGTTGTGTACCTTGCTTCTTGGCCGGCCATTTCCACCTGGATTCGAGCTCGGTTGGCTGCCGGTGGATCTGTTTTTTCGGCGAGACCGAGGAGCTCGAGCATAGGAAATTTTGGACAATTTGGTACGTTTTTACTGGTTTTCTCTTGAGATTGAGCTTAGAAGTAGCATTTCCGGCCCATAAACAACGAATTTGAGCTCTAAAACCATGGATTTTGGCTACTTGTAAGAAGAATGGCTAATAGGGACCAAAATGAAAATTTTTGAAAATTTTGGGTTTTTGAGAAAATAGAAAACTGGTGACTTGAAATTGGTTCATATTAACTTAAGATTAATACTTTTATGTTGGTGGGCATGAGAACTAGGAATTTGTCTTGAATTGCATTAGAATGGAGGCTAGGGTTTGAAACAGGGACCAAAATGAAAAATCTGGAAAATATGTGGGGCAGAAGTGTAAAGTTACCACACGTTAGGGAATGAACGATACAGAATTAAAGAGATGGGGGGTTAGGTCCTAAATTCGGATAATGAACTGAAAGACGATTAATTCCAGCATGAACGTTGGTGCAAGTGAATTGTAAGAGCGATTGCGGCACCCCAGGAGGGCAGCGTACCTCTTGTGTCAACCAGAGTTCAGGTGCACAGATAACACCCTAAAACTCTTATTATACCTGAGTTGTTCTTGTTTTAATTGTTTTCTAAATTTAAACAAATTCTTTGTGATTATGCCTTATCGGATTAGGGGATTAGAAGCAAGGGACCTTTTGTATATGTTGAATGTCTGTAACTACGGTATTGGACTTGTGATATGCTTAGAGGTGATCACTAGATAGTTACGATTAGAAACACAGATAATTTCCGTATATTTCCATCTTTGTATGCATGTTTGACTTAAATCCTTGATTTCTGGGAGGATGACGAATGATAAATCTTCGCGAGACATAACTCGCGCCTATTGGTTAATTACCCTCGAGGACTGAGTGTCCTCGCCTGTTGGTTAGTTACCCTCGAGGACTGAGTGTCCTCACCCGTTGGTTAGTTACCCTCGAGGATTGTGTATCCTCGTTTGTTGGTTAGTTGCCCTCGAGGATTGTGTATCCTCGCCTGTTGGTTAGTTACCTCGAGGATTGCATATCCTCGCTTGTTGATTAGATGCCCTCGAGGGTTGTGTACCCTCGCCTGTTGGTTCTTAGTAGTCTTTTTCCTGAATTATTTTCACAAATTGATTGTTTATCTGAGAATGGCTTTTTGACTTAATGTTTTAGAAAAGTGGGTTAATTAGTTCAACTGTTAAATTGCAAGCAAATGGATTTAGACTCTGTTGCACTGTATTAAATTTTTGATTATGTTAAAGTTTCTGTTTATATATGAAATTGTTTACTGACTTGGGGTGCTATCTGCCGGAAAACTTTTAGTCCCAGATAGAGAAATAGACGACCCTCTGGAGCCGGCAGAGCACTGATAGGAGAGCCATGTTGAGCCGCTTGGTTGGGTGCGAGGCGTGTCCTTTTGTTTAGATTATGATTTTGGCTATTCTTTTTTTTGAATGTACATATTTAGATTGGTAGCCATTATCATGTATGGGGATTATTGGTGACCACAGCTGAACCTGCCACATTTTTTTTGCCATATGTTGTAAATTATTGGATTGGACTGGTGGGAGCGGAGCTCCCCTATTTATGTATTATCTTGCAGAACCTTGTAGAAATTTCGGGACGTCCTATTTACTAGGGAGGTGTAACCGAAATTTCTACAAGTTTCCTCGTTTTGTATTGAAATTCTCATCTTATGTATTAAAGCAAACAGTATTCATGAGAATTGGATCAGTATGATAGTGATTGTTCCCCCTAGGGTTAGGCTTGTAGGTCAGGGAAATTTTCTCGTGATCTGTGCCGGTCCCACTCTGGGGATTTCGGGGTGTGACAAGAAAGAATTAATCTTTGACATGTATGGATAGTAATGAAATAAATATTGAATAATGGAGTTGCATTATATAATGAAGTCAACTGTTTATCTAATATTTAATTTTAAGTGATCCATGTAATCCTGGTTTTTGTATCCAATATCAATCCCATAAAATTGTCCATAACCATAAGTATGATTAGACACTATTCTTTTACCAAATTAAAGAGAACATCAATGATGCTATAAATTTGAATTTATCATAAAGTGTAATAACAATGTAATCATTACCAAATATAAAATAATTTATTAAGTATTTTTAAAATATTAACTTATTTAACATTTAATAATTCTTAAATAAAGTTATTTTTTTATTATAAATATAAAATTAAATTATATAAATTTTCCTTAAATAGGTTTGTTGAAATTACACAGACCTCTTATTTATACTTAAAAAATACAAATTTTTTTCTGAAACAAATATTTACCTAACACTTTAATGCAATTTAATATTTTTGACTAAAATACCCTCTTTTACCTAAATATACATTTTTTAACAACAAAAATTAAACGGAGGATAATTTGGTCCCAAAAAAAAAAATTAAAACTTGGACTATCAAGTGTAGTTTTTGTTTCAACGGAAGTTCATGGACATTTTATAAGTGAAGTTTGTATAATTTCTGTAAAGCTTAAAGGAATTGTATGTAATTTATTCTAAAGATAATTGAAGTACTAAATGTAATAAAATGAATTAAATAATTTGTCGTTAGAATTCAGAGATAAGTTCATAATATAGTCACTAGAAAAAGAATTAATGTCCAAGCGGTTTAAATTAGAGAATGTATTTGTCCAAAAAAGTCGACAAAAAATTATAGAGTCCGTGTAAAAAATAATTATAAGGAAAAATAAAGTTGACGTCAACAGTGTCCAAAAGTTAAGCCTAAATTTGAGAGTTTATCAAATTTTCTTAAAGGCAAAATATAAATATTTTGGAAGAATATATTTTAAATTTTAAAAATAATAAATATTTTATTATGATTCTTAAGTTTTAAATTATTGTCATTTTTAAATTCAATAATAGAAATGTCACCTTAGAATCTATTATTTATTGACAAAAATGTGTCATGTAAAATAGACAACTTTTAAAATAAAACTTTTTTTATTAATAATTTTATTTTTAAAATTAGAGAAATCATTACACAAAAAAATTAATAGGATATTGTGTTGTTTTGTTTTAATTAAGTTGATCTGATTAATTTAAGCATGTCCACTAGTAGGGGTGAACACAGACAAGGTTTTGTAAGACTCAAGATCAACCTAGTTTGGACTGAGTCTCTTTTTAGAGGTCTCGAACCCAACACGGTGTGATTTTAACTTGGTATGTGACCACATTGAGTTTTGGATCACAGAGTTAGGATCATATTTATATATTATCTTTAAAAGTATTTTATAAAACTAATTTTTTAATGAAAAATGAAAGAGCTCAATATTTGAAATGAATAGAAAATTAAAATTTGGAATGAAAAGTTATTAAAATTTGAAAGGAATTAAATTTTTAAAATTTTATTATAGATAAATATTATTATAAAAAATATAAAATATAAAAAATAGAAAAAGGGCTGGACAAGATTATGTGACCTAGCCTAGTCCAATAAAATTTGTAATTTTTTTTTATTTTGATCTAACCCTACCCTACCTGATATGATGGGGCCAAGTTGAGTTGACTAGAAAAAATAGATCCCTGATTGTGGAATCTCTACTATAAGGGATGTTGTGATCTGTATAAGAATACAACTTTTTTTTAAAAAAAATTAAAATAAAAAAATAGCATAGCCTCCTTGGATGAGGGGCTAAATAAACCTATAGCATCCCCTGCTATAGGGATCTTACAATAGGAAATATCATTATTTTTTACTAGATCAACCAAGTCCAAGTCCATATACACTAGTACTCACTAGTCACTTTTATAATGAGGAGCCACAATACAAAGGAGAAGCATAAGGAGAGATATTAGAAAATGGCAGTTGTAACTTATTATTTTTAATCTATAAAATAAAATCCAAAATGCTGTAATTCATTGAGCAAGTAAATAAATTTGAGAGTTTGGCCCAAAAAATTTTAAAGAGGAAAAAAATTAAAATATTGAATGGTTGAGTTGTATTGCATGTGAGGTGTATATAAATTCTATTTTTTATAGGGAAAATTTAACATTTGGTCCCCATACTTTTACTTAGTTTTGGTTCTTGAACTTCTTTTTTCAATCAACTGTTCACACTTTGTCATGATTTAACAATCCATGCCAGCCTTCTTGCTCCGTCATGATGCCATGAGAAAATCGCTAAGTGAAAAGATAGATGCTTGAATATAAGATGATCTATCAAGCTAGATGCCAAATAATGATGTGGTGTGGATTAGGTTATTTTGAAACACAAAATTGAAGTCCTACCATCTTTAATTATGTAAAATTAGTGACACTTGATTGATTTTATTTTAGCTATTTAAAAATTTCATAACCATATTAATATCCAAGGTTGTCAAACTCGCGATTCTAGGTAGACTCGTGAGGGGGGTGTAGACTCGTAATGTAGAATCGTAACGTTGAATTGTAAGAGTTTACCTTTATTAATAAATTGAGAAAAATTTATATGTAAGGGACTAAATTGATAAAAAAATTCTATGAGTGACTCAATTGAGAAGTATTTTATTTGAGGGACCAAAATGAGAAATAATTTTATAAGGAATCAAATTAATAAATAACCTATTAGTGAGAGACCAAAAGAGATTTTATTCATTTGGCCAAAATAAATTTCAAACTATAAAAAAATATGAAAGGGTATTATTAATAATGATGTTATTTTTGAAGGAAGAAATTAAAAAATATTCATATGAGGGACTAAATTGAAAAAAAATTCTATGAAGGACTAAATTAAAATAATATCTTATTTGTGAGGGATTAAAATGAAAAATAAATTTTATAAGGAATTAACTTAAAAAAATACCCTACAAGTGAGGGACTAAAAAAAGATTTTACTTATTTTGTCAAATTAAAATAACGACTTATATATATATATATATATATAATGTTTATCATATATATATTGAACATGCATAATGGACTGGTGGTTACTTGAGGAGCGCATTTTTTAGTTTTGCAGCTTTCCTCAACTCGCCCAACTCGGTGGTGACTTGCCGAGTTAAACGAGCTAGACCGACTCACACCCGAGTTAGACCGAGTCAGTGCAGGTACCGAGTTGGACACCGAGTCAACTCGTTTTTTGTATGTAAAAACGTTAACTCGGCGAGTTAACCGAGTTAACTCGCCAAGTTAACAACCATGTTAATATCTAAACATTGTATTAAATTAATGTAAAAAATAATTATATAATATATAATATATTTTTTAGGTATAATTACATATAATTATTCTAATTATATATATAGAGTAAAACACAATTACATTCCTTCCCTAATATTTATTCTCAATTCAGTTTCTCACTTGTTATTTCATTCTTAATTTAATCATTTATGAATATGAATGTCAACATATTTAATATTAATTTAGTAAAAATTAATTAATCAAATGTGCTAACTTTCATATTAGTAAATGATCAAATTAAGATTAAAAAAATAAATAAAAAGTTTACATGAGAATTAAATAATAAGTAAAAGACACAAATAACATCGTATGTTTATAATAGTTTATTTCCCTATTAGTTGTTTGAAGACTAAATTCCAATCCATACCATATTCCGTATGCAATATTTATCGAACGTTAAAATTTTTTAGATGAATACCATTGAATGTCCAAAATATCTCAGCCGAGTGACATCATTAACTATATATATGCTCTTCTGAAATATCACTTATTGAAGAAGTCAACTCAGTGACATATGGAACCATATTATCCACGATGCAGTCCATGTAATTTAGTTGACCCTTTCAAGCTATTGCGTTTTAATGTATATATAGACCAATTTGAAAATGACTTCATATATACAAATATGTGTTTATATATATATATATAGATAATCTCTGTATGTGTTTGAAGTGGAGCTGTTGATTAAGTCTCAAATTGTTTAAAAACATGAAGATGAAGGCAAGTAGTAATATTGTTGGCATATTCCTTATGTGGCAAATGTCAGTAGGAGTTATTGTTCATGGATCATGTTGCAGACAGGCACGAATGCAGATCCAACGTTGTAAGTAGATGTGCTGTACAGTGGTAGAACATGTTAAAAAAAAAAATTTGTGTGTGTAGTGGGCGTACAGTAGATCTGTTGTATGACTGCGGATCCAAATTCGGTAGGCACAATATGATAATATATTGCTTCTGTCATAAATATCATTAAATTAAGGAGTAAACTTATATATTTAAAAATATTAATCCATAATTTTTCATTTAGTTAACTATATATGGGAGGCAAGCAAAGTCTATTTAATATTGTGTCGCATGGAAATAGAAGTTTGAACTAATTGTTGATGCAAAAGAGATGACAAAGATTTTAATTAATTCTAAAAACTTAAATTTCAACATTCTAAACTTAGAATCATTAATTTTAAACCATAAATCTTTAAAAAATTAAAAATGAAAATAAATAAAAATAAAAATTTTATAAATTAAAATGAAAAATAATTTTAAAATGGTAATTCTTTTCTAAGATTATAATTAAGTTGATTATTTTATTATCTATATTAATTAATACAACTATCTTAAAAAAAAAGTATTTTTTTTCATAAAATAAAATTAATTTGTTACTCTGTCACTAATTACTGTACACTGATTTAGTGTTTAAAGCTTAACTTACTACATCTCCAATCCTATTTAAAATTTGAGTACAATTAATTTTATAGATGAAATTATTGAGAGACAATGTAAAAATTAATGAAATTCACTTAATAATATATATATATATATATATATATGGCAAATACTTATGTGATAATTTATATTGTAAAATTTCACTTATTAAGTTTTCATTGTACCTACTCCATAGTTTGGTGCTAGTACAATAATATTACCAATTTAATGCCATACCAAACATTTATTTAAAACAGCTCCAAAAAAAAATTGGAGACAATAAAAAGGATATTTACAAAGTATTGAACCATTATCAATTTCTTAATTATTGTTTCATTGTATATAAGATAAATTTGGAGCTGGCCAACGTTAATGGAAAAGAAATAAAAAGAAAAGAAAAGAAAAGGGTAAGCTCATATGGTATTAGTAGAGAATGGGGATAAAATATGAATAAATGGGGTCTAACCACAATACAATGGGTCTAGTAAGGCCTAGTGTAAATATGGTGGCCTAGCAACAGTGTGAACAAAACCAAAGCCAGGCCGTAATTTTGTAAAACTATGGCTAGATCACTCTTAAAACATGACAGTTATGTGAAACTTGTGACACAGCCAAAATTCATTAAAAAAAAAATGGTTATACCACTTGTGGCTTAACATGTAAATCATGAACCATAACAAGAAACTATAGAATGTAGTTGTATTCTACTACCGTGAAACAATTTATTATAATTTTAAATGAAAATAGTAAAAAAAAATTGAGTATAGCAAAAAAAAATTAAGAAAAGAGAACTTTTTCAGGGGAGAAATGATAATAGTATTACATAGTATGCCTTTTTTCTTAATGATGCAAACTTTTGTAAAGAAGAAATCCCTTTCAACCTATGTCATTTTGCAGCATTATTACCATATTAACTATTGCTATTTTTATCCCATAAAATAATCAATTTTTAATAATTTGAAGTTGTAAATTTTTGCTACTCCATTCTCTAAATTCATCTAGATTTCTTTTTTACCCTTCAAGGTCCAATTTATATAACTATCTTTCACTTTTTTTCAGACTTCATAGTCTCTCTATCGCTATCTTACTTTCTTATATCAAATCCAGATCCTTTTGGTCTTGCCTCTTAGCATGGAGTCCCTCCATTTATATCTTCCATTAATTTATCTCTAATTTTTTAATAAATTGTTGAATACGAAGTTAACATTTGTGTTCTCTATAAATATTATGCTCCAATTCTTTGCTCATCAAGTTTCTTCAAGTTTCATGAACAAATATGTAAACTTTAACTTTGTTAGGTCACCAGGTTTTTGGAGATGAATAACGTAATGAACATGTCGCATGTAAAATAAATGGTACAGATAAGATTTATCATACTTTAATATTAACCACAAATGATCATTAATTATCCTGAAAATGATAAGTAATGTTTTTAAATTCTGTTTTGAAAAGAGAAAAACACTAATTAATTAAAAGAAAATAAAATAATGAATCAACACATCAGAAGAAAATCAAATCTTCAAATTTTTAAATATATGAATGAGAATATTTAGAAAAGGCATAACACATTTGATTATACTAATTTGACCATCAATATATAGTGCATTACAAACAAAAAAATCAAAAGATGAAAAACAAATAAATACTTTATCTGATATATTAGCCAAGAATCATTCGAATAAAAGGGAGATATAGTATTAGATTTCATTATACTGATGAAACCAGGATATAAATAAAAAATAGAGCATAAAATTACCAATGGCATGCATCATGAAATCGAACAATGTCTGACTTATAAGTGCACACAATTTTTTAGGAGAAATATGGAAAAATCAAACATTAATATTTGAACAATAAACAAGAATAACTGTCAACTAATTTTTTACCAAATAGACGATAATTATCATCATTAGTTTTTGACATGAAACAGAAAACACAAGGATAACAAGATAAATCAATGCCCAAAAATCAGACTGAGTTAGAGTTTCAGCAAACAAGTTTAATTTTTTTTGCTACTATCAAATGACCAATACTACTCAAATTAAAATTTAAACTACTAAAAACTAAGCAAATTTATAAAAGGATTTTTTAGTTCACTACCCCAAACTTAAAAAGCAAACATTGTGCTCAATATTTGAGAGAGAAAAATAGAAAAAAAAAGAAAAAAGAATTAGGAGACTCTCTAATATGTCTATATATTCTTCTTCCACTTTCAAACTTTTTAGTCTAAATGACATCTTTCACCAAGAATTAATCAACAACACTTCAAGAAAGACTATGATATGTCGCTATGTTATAGCGTACTAAGCAATGAATAGTGGCATATTAGGAGAATAATAAAGAAAGATTAAAGCGAAAAAAAGCCAAATATTAACATGTGAACTAGTGGGATAGTGCTAGACGGCCAAAGGAACATTCAGTGACATCATATTGGCAAAGTTTAAAAGTCCAAATAGACAAATCTAGAACTGACTATTAATTAATATTGGAAAAGTTTAAAAGTCCTAATTGACAAATCCAGAACTGGCTATTAATTAAATATCGTATTGAATACACTATTTCAAGATTATTTATGTATATGTTTTTTGTTAAAACAGAGCATTTATATTACTAAAGAGAAAAGTACTTGAGATTGACACTAAGATCATGAAAAGAAACACACACCCTTAACAAAAGAAAAAAAGAAATAAAGATAAACATAAATAATAATCGGGTACCATGAACGTTTATCAAGGGCCTTTCCAGGCCACCAATTGTTGTGATTTTTGCTAGTAAGTTTTAAGCTTGTGCTCTTTCGCGATTTTTACTTTCTTAGCTTATTGATTTTTTAAATTTTGCTTATGAGTTATTGAAATTCATCACCCTTGAACACATATTTTATATTTTAAAACAGTTAACCTTTGTCTATGATTTTGAGAAATGAAAAATATACCATTCTTTGATTATTGGCTTAGATATTATAATTTATAATATCTCAAATGAAAAGTTTAGATTGCCGATAATTAATACTACATTTATGAACAATTTTTTATTCGGTTTAATTCAAAAGGTTGGTTATAAAATGAGTTATGTGCTTTTCTTATGTTCAGCCAGTGATATCTATCTGATTTTTATTATCCATTTCATTGTTTTTTTTTTTTTTGGTTATTATGTGTCTCTAGTTTATGATTTTTAATAAATTTTATTATTATATCAATCCAATTATAAAGATATAAATACTTAATTTTTTGGTTGGTAACCTAACGAAAACATTTACCTACCCTCTCATAGCAAACACAGAATTGTAGTTCCACAACCAAAAATTTATAGACTCAGCTTACTTCTTGATTGTGATAAACTAGTCCAACAAGAAAAAAAAAAGATATTCATAATGAATATATTTAATTAGTGGATGAAACATATATTATTGTCCCATTATCTTATTGTGTCTATTTGCAACATGATTTATAGAAGTAAATCCTCTTGACTTTTGCCACACAGAACACACGCATATATATATATGTGTGTGTGTGTGTGTGTGTGTGTGTGTGTGTGTGTGATATTGCCATTTGCTTTCATTCTTATTAAACAAAATTGTCTTCTGACTTCCCCAACAACTCCATTATAATATTCATTTGAGGTCATTTTCAAATTGTTCTACGCATTCAAAACTTGAAACCCATATGCAATAGCTTTAAATGGTACACGTGCACGTACTATATGAGTTGAAAAAATAGTCCCACTAACATCACTTAGTTTATTTCTTCATTTAGAGCATGGCATAATATATGACATTGGCATTATATGAGATTATTTGCCGATCAAAAAGGTAAAAAGATTATTTTAAAGAAGGTGAATAAGATGTTTTAAATAATCAGAATCAGAGCCTAAATTTTATACTCTAATTAATCTTTAATTTTTTAATGAAGTGTTGAGTATGAAGTTGACATTTGTGTTCTCTATAAACATTCTGCATATGAGTGATATGCTCTAATTCTTTGTTTTCCAAGTTTCATGAACAAATATGTGAACTTTACTTGAGTGAGATCACAAGGTTCAGAGATAAATGGCTTGATGAACATGTCTGATATAGTATAAATGGTGCGTAAAAGAAATTTGTAATACTTTAATATTAACTATGTATGATCATTAATTATCCGGAAAGTGGTAAGCAATGTCTTCAAATTCTTTTTGGAAATGAAAAAAACACTAATTATTTAAAACAAAATATAATATGAACAGGCACACCAAAAGGAATATTAAATCCTCAAATTTTTAAATTTATGAATAAGAACATTTAGAATAGATAACAAGGTAATGCATTTGATTATATTAATTTGAGCAGTGCATCACAAACATAAAGTATGAAATTAATAATATAAATAACAGAATGAGGTGTGCATGTTTAAATGGGGGAAAGAGAAATATATTTAAATTTCAGTATTTAGTTGAGTTGAATATTAAAATTTAAAATCTGAAATAGTTTCAACCGATTTTGTATATAAGAAAAATATCTTATATTTAATGTGCCAATAGTAGATGGATGAATTCATTGGATATCCGTAACTATTCATAAAATATGAATTTAATTTGACCTTATTCGTTTGATCTACAATTTTTCTTGGGTGGATTGGACCAATAATGTCGTTGTGCATGAATTTAAACGTGCTTCTTCTGGCAATATCATAATGGTTTAATGGTTTTAGTCGTGTGTGAAAATACTTTTAAACCATGATTCATTAGAAGAAAAAAAAATATAGTGTTTAAAGAATTCAAAATAATTCAAAATTTAATATTCATTATAATAAATAATTTAAACTTTTGATACTTATCTATAATTTTTTCAAGAATTTAAGATAAAGATTGACTTGATTTTGTAATAGGCTTAGACAATATTGTTTAGATACTAACTCTATTATGATTTTATTATATAACAATGTATTTATAGTATTCAGTTTATAACAAATCAAAATTTTAACTAATTTATCCAATTTTGAACATATGCTGTTACTCTTTTATCTTAAACTTTAATTGTATGATTTATCTATATTTTTTTTGGGTAAATTATGAATATGTGTGAAATTCTAATTGGATTAGAATACCGTATAAATCAGATAATTATAATTTAAATTATAAAATACACTTGAATATTTATATCTTTTATATTATATTAAATAACTAAACATGATAAATGATCAATATATCATATTATCTAATAAAAATATAATAAGTAGATAATAAATATTTAAAAAATGAGAACTAGTTGAAAAACATACGTACGCTTCTCTTTAAATTTTAAACTCGTCTCTCTTTATATAATCTCCTCCTTGCGTCTCCCGTTATTTCACTTTCTTCTTTCTTGTTTGTTTTATACATATTTCTCACAGTTATGAATAGTCCCATTGATGATCGTTTTGATAATTTACTGGGTCATCATGGTTTTAAGGGGAATCTGAGTTTCCCTCCTAATGAGAATTTTAGTTTCCCTTTCCCTTTACCTACTGGATATAGGTTTGACCCATTTGACGACCAACTTATTATTCATTATTTATCGCCAAAACTTGACAACAAACCTATACCAGCTAGCATGATTACCGATGTCAATGTTTATCAATTTGATCCTATGAAACTTTCGGGTATGTATATATATATATATATATATAATTTCGCTAAATTCTTTCTCTCATTAATGAATAAATGGATATGAATTCTTTGAGTATATGGGTTTGGATTAAATAATGTTCTCAAAATTTATATCTACTGACATGAGTGGCTGAGTTTTTCTTTTCTTATTTGCATGTTTTCGCAAATTAATATATTTAACTTACTCTATTTTATATCTTGATTTTTGGAAAATTTTCAATATCAGTATATTTTTATAACAAAAGCATATGTATTTAATGGTCTAGTTTAATATTGCAGAAACCCATGTGCCCCAAGGAGAAGGTAAATGGTATTCCTTTTCCTCAAGAGAAAGGAAGTATAAAAATGGAAGTAGACCAAATCGGGTTGCAGGAGATGGATATTGGAAGGCCTCAGGAGTTGAGAAAGAAGTGAAACATGAAGGCTTAACTATCGGACATAAGATGTCATTGGCCTACTACAAAGGAAAGCCTCCTAATGGTGAGAAGACAAATTGGCTCATGCATGAATATACGCTGCATAATGCTCCACAGAGACAAAGATGTGGCCCTGATGATATGAAGGTATATATGAATTTCAGACCACTTGATAACCATTATTTGTTCTACATGTTGAGATGTGTCTTGAACTTTATTAATAATTATTTATGAAAGTTTAATTATTGAAATGATCTTTTGCAGCTTGATGATTTTGTTCTTTGCAAAATATATGAGACAAAATATAAATCTTCCTCGAGAAAGAGAAAGGGCTGCGATGGAGAAGGAAATGATTAGACTTGTAGCTTATTGGAAGTTCAAAGCTTTACGGATGACATTGACAGAAACTGAATGTTATATTAATATATATATGTAGTTTGAATTGAATCATTTAATTTTTCTTTTTAATATTAGAACACATAAGACGATTGATGTGTCTTAGGAAGCAAAATTCTTTCTCAAATGATAAATGCTCATCTTGACGAAGTGACGTCTGTATATAGAGGGGAATTATAATCCTTTATATTTCTTTATGGTAAACTTTCTCTAAATTTTGGAGAAAGATTAGTGAGAAAAGATAGTGTAAGTTTACTTCATAGACACTCCTAATTCATATATATATATATATATATATATATATATATATATATATATGTATAAGTATGTATTACTTTATTTTTATTTTCGACATTTACAAAAAAAATTAGAATATTCATTCACCCACGTGAAGGAATTAATCTTTGATCTGTATGGATAGTAATGAAATTAAACATTGAATAATTGAGTTGTATTGTATTTGAGTATAGTGAAGTCTTCTGTTAATCTTTAGAGTCCGAGCGATGTGGATTAGAACAACGGTAATGACAAAATATTATAGAGAACAAAAAAAATTTGTGGTTATCATTGTCTGACAATTGAATTAGAAAGATTTTTACTGTTAATGGACTGCAAAGAGGCATTCTAGGATTTATTTTCAATTTGGTCCCCACTGATATTTATTCTCAATTTGATTTTTCACTTGTTAGTCCATTCTTAATTTTATTCTTGACTAATTTGAATTTTAACATATTTAATTTAAATTTAATTAAAATTGAGTGACTAAATAACATGCTCACATTCATAGTAAAGGACTAAATTAAAAATAAAAATTTGTGAAAGAACAAATTGGGAACTAAATAATAAATGAGAAGCCAAATTGTTTTACAACATGATGATGAAGATAAAGGCAAGTTGCAATATTGTTGCCATATTTCTTATGTGATAGATGTCTACAGGCACTATTGTACATGGATCAAGTTCAAGGCGGGCACAACATGATAATATAGGCGTGCAAAAGAGAAATTTCTTTCAACTGCTTGTTATTTTGCTGTACTATTATCATATTAATTATTGCTATTTTATAATCTTCTTTTAATAATTTCCCAGAGGTAACAAATTTTTGCTACACGATTCTCTAAATTCATCTGGATTTCTTTTTTATTCTTCAAGGATTAATCTATATAACTATCTTCATAGTCTCTCTATCTTACTTTCTTATATCAGATACTTTTTGATGAGCCTCAAGTTGAACAAGAGGCTAATTTAGGCCAAGGAGTTCCATTTGGGCCGATTACACGTTCTATGGCTAAGAAGATTCAGGCCATGGTTGTCCAACAATTCAAAATGGAATCAGCCCATTTAGGATCCAAGCCCAATTTCTATATGGAGCCCAAGTTCAAGTGGGCCAATTTAATCATGTGTTATAATGAATAAATTATGAAAGGTCAATTATGCATGTGATGAATGCATGTGATAAGTATTGGTTAAAGTCTAAGTTAGGTGAGCTATATTTCTTTGAAAGTCTAAGTTAGATAAGTTAGGTGATCTACATTAGATGAAAAGTCTATGTTAGGTGAATTTCTATGCATGTTTTTCCAAATTAGGTGAGAATTAGATAAATCTTGGACTTATGCCATGAGGGTTGTTCTTGGCTATAAATATGGAAGTTATCAATGAGAAATGGAACCTTGAATGCTCTGAAAATTGGCTTAGCCTCTTATATGCGAATTTCTTATCTAAGTTTCATAAACTTAGTGGCGAAATTATCCCCGATTCTTATCACTCTCCTTCTTCTATTCTAGAGTGTGGCGAATCAAAGCTAGTATTCTTGAGTGTGGCGTGCAAACTTATCATTCGAGATTGTTAGTTGTTCTATCTTTTCTTCTTTTTATTTACTTGTGTTCAGGGATTGTTCAATCTGAACTTCCTTGAAGCATATCATTTGGTATCAGAGCTCCGGTTGAGAGAGAAACACTTTCTAGGCAGAAAGAGAGACACTTGAGAAGAGCGTTTATAGTGAGATATGGCTGAAAACAACACTACCAATGTTCCAAGAGGGCTTTCGTTGGAACAAGCTCAGATTATGGGCATACAACAAAATCAACAAGAAATGAGGGAGCAATTGCTTCGTCTAGAGCAGGCAATCACAAGATTGACTGTTCAACAACCTCCACAGCGACGTAATCATCGAGCTTCCATTGATTCTGATCGTGATGAGGACACGGAAGATGAAGCTGATGCAAATAGACAAAGGAGGCAGCAACGTGACTTTGGAAACAACATTAAATTAAAGATTCCACCATTCAAAGGTACTAGCTCACCAGAAGAGTACTTAGAGTGGGTGCAACGAGTGGAGAAGGTGTTCGAGTGTCACGACTATTCTGAAGTTAAGAAATGCAAACTAGCTGCCCTTGAATTTATTGATTATGCAAATTTATGGTGGGAGAATTTGAAATCGCAACGAAGGAGAGACGGTGAAGAAGAGATCAGGAGTTGGCGGCTTATGAAGAGACTCATGCAAAAGCGCTTTGTTCCTGACTATTACAAGCAGGAGCTCTATATCCGGTTACAAACTCTTAGACAAGGGGCGATGTGTGTTGAAGACTATGTTAAGGAGTTTGAAATGTTGATGATGCGATGTGAGATACAAGAGCCTCAGGAACAGTCTATTGCATGGTTCTTGGGAGGTTTGAATAAGGAAATTGCAGATGCGGTGGAATTACAACCTTATGTAATACTTGAGGATGTAATTAAGCTTGCTGTTAAGATAGAAAGACAACGTAGAAGAGGAGCAACTAAACCAGGAAGCTCACGATCTATTAGTTTCAGGGGAACAAATTTAATCTCTTCGACTCCAAAAGATGTCTCAAAGTGGAATGAACGGCGACAGGAAAAGACAAGCTCCAACAACATTGTTGATACATCTAGAGGAAAGGACAAGGTTAACGATGCAAAGAACTTAAAGAGGAGCAGTGAAATTAAGTGCTTCAAATGTCTTGGTTTTGGACATATTGCTTCTGAATGTCCAAATTGAAGAGTGATGATTGTTCGAGGATCACAAGGGGAAATTGAAAGTGAAGATGAAACAGAAATTGAACAGGAAGATGACGAGCACATTATCGAGTATCCAGATGAAGGGGAGTTACTTGTAGTTCGACGAATTTTGAACTCACAAGCTAAGGTAGAAGATGATCAACGTGAGAACATATTCCATACTAGGTGTACAATTGGGGAAAAGGTTTGTGGTGTCATTATTGATGGAGGTAGCTGTACTAATGTTGCTTCAACAACATTAGTCGAGAAATTAGACTTGAAGACCACAAAGCACCCTCGTCCATACAAGCTGTAATGGTTGAGTGACCAAGGAGAAATTCAAGTCACTAAACAAGTTCAGGTACCATTTTCTATTGGCAAGTCATACAAAGATGAAGTCGTATGCGATGTGGTACCAATGAATGCCGACCATTTGCTTCTGGGAAGACCTTGGCAATATGATAGTAGAGCCATTCATGATGGGTTCAAAAACACCTATTCTGTTACCAAGGATGGGATGAAGATTGTCTTAGCACCTCTTAGTCCTCAGCAAGTTCTACAAGATCAACTAGCAAAGAAAAAGAAAAAGGAGAACTTATTTGCAACTAAAGGAGAAGTTAAGAGAGCTTTGCGTTCAACTAATCCAATATTGATGCTAATAGTGAAGGACGCTATGCCAACAGAGGTAGGTTCTATACCTCAACTGATTGAGAAGTTAGTAAAAGAATTCGCCGACTTGTTTCCAGATGAGATGCCAAAAGGATTACCACCAATTAGGGGGATTGAGCATCAAATTGATCTCATTCCAGGTGCTGCTTTGCCTAATAGACCGGCCTACCGGTGTAATCCCAATGAGGCCAAGGAGTTACAACGTCAAGTAAATGAGTTACTAGAAAAAGGCTTTGTGAGAGAGTCAATGAGCCCTTATTCAGTACCAGCTTTGTTAGTGCCAAAGAAAGATAGAACCATGAGGATGTGCGTAGACAGTCGGGCCATAAACAAAATCACAGTGAAGTATCGGTATCCTATCCCTAGACTTGATGACATGCTTGATGAACTACATGGCTCTACAATCTTTTCGAAGATTGATCTCAAGAGCGGGTATCATCAGATTCGAATGAAGGAAGGGGATGAGTGGAAGACAGCCTTCAAGACGAAGCATGGGTTGTACGAATGGATGGTCATGCCATTTGGTTTGTCAAATGCCCCAAGTACCTTCATGCGTTTAATGAATCATGTCTTACGAAATTTTATTGGAGATTTCGTTGTGGTTTATTTTGATGACATTTTGATTTATAGCAAAGATCAGGAAGAGCATGGAGAGCACCTGAGGAAGGTCTTTGAAGTCTTGCAAAAAGAACAATTAATTGGCAATCTCAAAAAGTGCCAATTCTGCCAAGACCGAGTTATTTTTCTTGGGTTTGTGATTAGTCGGCATAGAGTTGAAGTTGATCCAGAGAAAGTTAAAGCTATCAAGGAATGGCCTATTCCTACAAACATTTCTGAGTTGAGAAGTTTCCATGGATTAGCATCCTTTTATAGAAAATTTGTGCAGAATTTCAGTACTATTCTAGCACCCTTGACTAATTGCATCAAAGGGAGCGGTGACTTTAAGTGGAATGCAGCGGCCCAACGAAGTTTTGAGATCATTAAAGAGAAGTTGTGTTCCACACCAATTCTTGCACTCCCTGATTTCTCTAAAACTTTTGAGATTGAGTGTGATGCATCAGGTATTGGAATTGGAGCAGTTCTTATGCAAGAGAAGCATCCCGTTGCTTATTTCAGTGAAAAGTTGAATGGGGCAACCCTGAACTATTCAACTTATGACAAAGAGTTCTATGCATTGATCAGAGCTTTACAAAATTGGGAACACTACTTGTTACCCAAGGAGTTTGTTATTCATACTGACCATGAGTCATTGAAATATTTGAAGGGCCAAACCAAGTTAAACAAGCGACATGCTAAATGGGTGGAGTTTCTAGAGGCTTTTCCCTACGTCATCAAATATAAAAAGGGAACAACGAATGTAGTTGCAGATGCCTTATCTCGAAGGTATGCTTTAATTTCATTAATGAATGTCAAGTTGATGGGATTCGAGTTAATGAAGGGCCAATATGAAGAAGATCCTGATTTTTCTACTATATATTTGGCATGTGAAAAAAGTGCTACTAACGGTTTCTATAAGCATGAGGGATTCTTGTTCAAGGGTTCCAAACTTTGTATTCCCAATTGCTCTGTTAGAGAATTATTGGTAAGAGAAGCTCATGCGGGAGGTTTGGCAGGACACTTTGGTGAAAAGAAGACATTAGAGATGATTAAGGAACACTTCTTTTGGCCAAGGATGATCAAAGATGTGCATCGAGTGGTGGGAAGATGTGCAATTTGCAAGAAAGCAAAAAGCAAGGAGGTTGCACAAGGTTTGTATATGCCATTACCAGTTCCTGATCAACCATGGGTTGATTTGAGTATGGATTTTGTGCTTGGGTTACCAAGAACTCCAAGGGGCAAAGATTCTGTTATAGTGGTGGTAGATTGATTTTCAAAGATGTCCCATTTTATTCCCTGTCACAAAACTGATGATGCTTCTCATATAGCAGATTTGTTCTTCCAGGAAATTGTGAGATTACATGGTATTCCAAAGAGCATTGTGTCAGACCGAGATGCCAAATTTCTGAGTTATTTCTGGAAAACATTGTGGAAAAAGCTTGTGACAAGATTACTTTTCAGCACAACTTGTCATCCTCAAACTGATGGGCAAACTGAGGTAGTCAATAGAACACTTTCTTCCTTACTTAGAGCTATTGTTGGTAAGCATATGAAAAATTGGGATGAATGCTTGCCGTTTGTTGAGTTTGCCTATAATAGAAGTGTTCATGGTACTACTAAATATTCTCCTTTTGAAGTGGTTTATGAGTTTAATCCTATCACCCCACTTGATCTAGTACCGCTACCATTAAGTGACAGATTGTGCGTTGATGGAAAGAAAAAGGCTGAAATGGTGAAAGCTCTACATGAAAATGTGAAGCGACAGATTCAAAAGAAGAATGCCACTTATGAAAACGCAGCAAACAAGGGAAGGAAGCAAGTTCAGTTCATGCCAGGTGATCTTGTTTGGATTCATCTTTGGAAGGAGAGGTTTCCCAACAAACGGAAGTCAAAACTTATGCCCAGGGCAGAAGGTCCATTCAAGATTCTGGAAAAAATAAATGACAATGCTTACAAGGTTGATTTACCAGGAAACTACAATATTTCTGCCACATTCAATGTAAGAGATTTGACGCCATACTTAGATGATAATGAAGACTTGGATTTGAGGACAAATCCTTTTGAACCCGGAGAGAATGATGAGCCTCAAGTTGAACAAGAGGCTAATTTAGGCCAAGGAGTTCCATCTGGGCCGATTACACGTTCTATGGCTAAGAAGATTCAGGCCATGGTTGTCCAACAATTCAAAATGGAATCAGCCCATTTAGGATCCAAGCCCAATTTCTATATGGAGCCCAAGTTTAAGTGGGCCAATTTGATCATGTGTTATAATGAATAAATTATGAAAAGTCAATTATGCATGTGATGAATGCATGTGATAAGTATTGGTTAAAGTCTAAGTTAGGTGAGCTATATTTCTTTGAAAGTCTAAGTTAGATAAGTTAGGTGATCTACATTAGATGAAAAGTCTATGTTAGGTGAATTTCTATGCATGCTTTTCCAAATTAGGTGAGAATTAGATAAATCTTGGACTTATGCCATGAGAGTTGTTCTTGGCTATAAATATGGAAGTTATCAATGAGAAATGGAACCTTGAATGCTCTGAAAATTGGCTTAGCCTCTTATATGTGAATTTCTTATCTAAGTTTCATAAACTTAGTGGCGAAATTATCCCCAATTCTTATCACTCTCCTTCTTCTATTCTAGAGTGTGGCGAATCAAAGCTAGTATTCTTGAGTGTGGCGTGCAAGATTGTTAGTTATTCTATCTTTTCTTCTTTTTATTTACTTGTGTTCAGGGATTGTTCAATCTGAACTTCCTTGAAGCATATCACTTTTGGTCGTGTCTCATAGCATGGAGTCCCTCCCTTTATGTCTTCCCTTAATTTATCTCTAATTTTTGAATGAAGTATTTAATACAGAGTTAACATTTGCGTTCTCTATAAATATTCTACATGAGTGATATACTTGAATTCTCCGCTTTTCAAGTTTCATGAGCAAATATATGAAGATGTAGCATAAATGGTATGGAAAAGAGATTTATCATATTTTAATATCAACCACATATTATCATTAATTATCTTGAAAGTGGTAAGCAATGTCTTCAAATTCTTTTTTGAAAAGAAAACCACTAATAGTTGTCTTCAAATTCTTTTTGGAAAAAAGAAAAGCACTAATCAGTTAAAAGAAAATAAAATAATGAATGGGTGCATCACAAGAAAATCAAAGCTTCAAATTTTTAAATCTATGAATGAGAACATTTAGAATAGGCAACAAGAATAATGCATTTAATCAAAGTTGTTAAACTCGTAAGTTTAGACAAACTTGTAAAAGGGAGGTAAACTCAAAACGTAAATTCATAAGAATTTACTTTAATTAATAAATAGCTATCAAAGTATGTAATTTGATAGTTTAAATACTATATATATTAAAAAATTATTCGATTGTAATTCAAATTATATTTAATCAAACAAAAGCTATTCATATTTCATAATTTATAATACTCAACATGAACATTTTAAGATGGTCATATATAAATAATTATTCAATATAACTAATTAAATACTATTTATTTATTTATTTAATAAATACATGTTAAATGTAATTTATTATTTTTTATATATATTCAAATTTGTGATAAAATAAATTGTAATGGTATCATGGAAAAGAAGATTGTCTATATGTCGTTTAGTCTTGATTTTAAATTATTATATTACTGATTTTACAAGCTAGTTAACACGTTAAAATCGTAAACTTAGTAAATTTGGTAAGTTAACTCATCAGTTTATATGAGTTTGTACTAAGTCTAAATCTACATTTAATTTACTAGTTTTCTTTATATACAATCATAAACTCGTAAATTTGGATAATAAATTTGCGTGTTTGACAATCATGCATTTAATTATACTAATTTGAGCATCAATATATAGTGCATCACAAACATAAAAATCAAAAGATCAAAATATCTTATACATTAGCCAGGAATGAAGGAATATACAATTAAGGCATTACATTTCATTATACGGATAATGCCAAAATATGAATAAGAAATAGAGCATAGAATTACCAATGGCGTCTTGCATTGTGAAATCAAACAATTCTGAATTATAAGTGCACAAAATTATTTTCAAGAATATGGAACAAACATTAATATTTGAACAACGAGTAAGAATAACTATTAACTAACTTCCTACCAAATATACACTATTAGACAATAATTATGATCACCGGTTTTTGACATGAGCAGAGAACACAATAATAAGCTAAATCAATGCCTAAAAATCAGATTTAGTAAGAGCTCTAGTACACTCAAAATTTTGAGTTTGCCAATGCACCCATGTTAATTTATATAGTTTTGTTATTTTAAATATTAATGCAAAAAATAACAATATTACTATAATGTATCTACATTATAATTGAGTGCACCATTATATTCAGAATTATGAATGTACCAAAGATTTTTCCTCAATTATATTGCCATTATCAAATGACTAACACTACACAAATTAAAATTTAAAATACTAAAACTAAAAATTTGTTTAGTTTCGTACCCAAACTTAAAAAAGCAATCACTGTCCTTAACATTTGAGAGTGAATAATGAAAAAAATTAAATATAATTAGGAGACTATCTAATATGTCTATATATTCTTCTTTCACTTTCAAATTCTCTAGTTTGAATGGCATCTCTCACCAAGAATAAAAAGAAAAAATGCTAAACATTGGCATGTTTTTTCCGTGGAGTAGTGCTAGACAGCCAAAGGGATATTCACCGACATCATATTGGCAAAGTTTAAAAATATAAGTTACAAATCTAGAACTGATAGTCATAAAAGGAGAAGAAGCTGATATAAAAAAAATATAAGAAAATAAGAAAAAGAGACACGTGATATGAATAGAGAAAGAGGATAGGGTTTGAATAAGTGAGACCTAACCATAATACGGTTACTAGACCCATTTAGGATATAGTGTAAATTTGATGGCGTTGCAATAGTTTGAATAAAACCATGGCTATGCCACATTTTTGTAAAACTATGGTTAGATCACTCAAAAAAGCAAGGCATAATAATGTAAAACATGAGAAAAAGCCCACATTTTAATCAAAAAGTGTGGTTATGTGTATATCATGGCCTTGGCTATGTTTTACCATGATTTTTTTGTTAAGTTTTATGAAGTTTTAAAATTTAACCACAATTAAGTTAAGCATTGTCACTATGTGTATCTTAACCATTACCATACCACCATTGGCGATTACTAAAATATAATTATTTTTGTAAACTCTACCTCCTATTCACCGTTTGGGATTTATGTATAGGTACAAAATATTACTTGTCACAAATTTTATGACAAACGACGAATAGAATGCTCAACTCTTCGTTGAAGAGTTTTATGAAAAATTTAAATTACAAACTATGAATTAAATATTGTATTGAATGCACTATTTTAAAATTATTTATTTATTTATTTTCGGTAAAACAATGCTTTTGTACTACTAAAGAGAAAAGTACTTGAGATTGACATGTAAGAGAGTAGAAAAGCAAAAGCAGGTCTTTAACCGAAAAAAAAGAAACAGCATAAAGATAAACATAAATATTAATAGGGGACCATGAGTGTTTATCACGGGCCTTTCAAGACCACCAATTGTTGTGATTGTTGCTGGTATGTTTTAAGCTTTTTCTCTTTTGCCATTTTTACTTTCTTAGCTTATTCGTTTTAAAATTTTGCTTTTGAGTTGTTGAAATTTATCACCCTTGAATAGATATTTTACATTTTAAAACAGTCTATGCCTTTGAGAAATGAGAAATCCACCATTCTTTAATGATTGGTTTTAGATATTATAATATATGAACAATTTTTTATTTGGTTTAATCCAAAAGGTTAGTTAAAATATGAGTTATGTGCTTTTCTTATGTTAAGTTAGTGATATCTATTAGATTTTATTATCCTTTTCATTGTTTTTTTTTTTTTCTTGTTATTACGTGTCTCTTGTTTATAATTTTCAGTAAACTTCAGTATTATATCAATTCAATTGTGAAGATATAAAAAACATTCTTCTTTTCGTTGGTAACCTAATGAAAACATTTACCTACCCTCTGATAGCAAACACAGAATTGTAGTGCCACAGTCTATAATTTATAAACTCAGTTTACTTCTTGATTATGATAAACTAGTCCAACAAAAGTATTGATATCCATAATGAATGTATTTAATTAGCGGATGAGACATATATTATTGTCCCATTATCTTATTGTGCCTATTTGCAACATTATTTATAAAGGTAAATCCTGTTGACTTTTGCCACACAGATCATATATATATATATGTGTGTGTGTGTGTGTGTGTGTCATATTGCCATTTGCTTTTATCCTTATTAAACAAAATTGACTTCTTCAACAACTCCACTATAATATTCTTTTGAGATCATGTTCAAATTGTTCTACATATATGCAATAGCTTGAAATGGTCCATTTGCACGTACTATATGAGTTGATAAAATGGTCCCACTTACATCGCTTAGTTTACTTCTTCATTTAGTGCATGGTATTTATATATATAATTACATTGTCGCTCATGTCCAATTAGGTAAAGTGTCACACACTATTGACCTAAAATTTAAATTTCCTACAAAATTTCAAGTAACATAAACAATGAACAACTGCGCTATGAAAAAAGTTTTCTTTATTCTCAGTAGAAACAGAATTAGCAATTAATGGGAGCCACATATAGTTATTCACCATTTAGTATAAAAATTTTCTTGATTTTCCTTTAATTTTCAATGAAGTGTTTAGTATGGAGTAAATATTTGTGTTCCTCAAATATTTTACCACATACTTTATCTTTAATTTTCAATGAACAAGATTGTTTATGCCATCATTGTTTTCCTTTATCTTTCATTTTCTTCCAACTATTTACCCCACCTTCTTTTGTCATACTTATGCCACCATATTCTCTCCTTGTTATTTTGGTAAAGTAAAAAAAAAAAAAATTGATATGCATAAGAACCAAAAAAGATCATGACAATTCGTAGCTCTTGAGCATAGGTAGGTGACATTGGCGTGACAATGCTCGGGAAAATAATTCATAAATGATAATTGGAATGTAAAAATATTAGCAATTTCCATTGATAAAATAAAAGTATAAAACATGAACTTTTTAATTATCATGCTTTGACAAGATTGAATCTATCATGTGCCTTGATGTCTAGTCGTCTATTTGGTTTGTTCAGATCAATACCACACATTGCCAATTCTGAAGCTGAGGCAATTCCTTGATACTCAAAGTTGTGGCATGTAAAACATATTCCTGCAAAATTTAATTTAGTTTGGACATATGGTTCCCTATATAAAGGAGCCTAGCAAAAGGAACACAAAAATTTGATAGCTACAAATTAAGTGATTATATAAGTAACACAAAGAAAGTACCATGCAGTTGCTAAGAAGTTATAACATAGACAACAATCGTTGTCCACCAATAATGGAAGTGAATGACATCAGGCTTCTTGGTAGATTGATGAACAAACTCAAGAGTAGCATGACTGAAAAATAGAAAGTGCTTATGACCATCAGGTTCTTTGTAAAACTTTTTTTACAAAGGAACTTAGCATGGTGGTGTGGTTCAATAAAAAATATAGGAAGGCCTGCAAAGTCATAGCTAAGTTACCACACAAGATAAACAAAAATCTTTAGTATATAGTATAGTGGTATCTAATGTATATTAATATTAAATTCTTTGACCTTCAATGTGTAGAATTGAAGATGCAAAGATAGGGACCAAATTGAGAGGTGTCATTATTTAACTTCTGAACCAACATGAACTCATCGACATATCATTGATAACAAGCTAGGTAGTGCCTTGCACTTAGAGCAAGTTTCCTTGTTTCCTTATGAAGTTTTTTCATAGTCCTTGATTGTATTTCAGCAGAATCTCCATGTAAGAAAATCCCCAATTGTGTACTTGAACAACAAAGCTTCTAGCTTTGATACTTGGCTCAACAAACTTGAACTAAGCCTGAACAAGATTCAAACCTGGTTCTAACACCATTTGTTAAATTGAAAAGGCAAAAAATTGGGACCAAACTAACAAATGCGATCATATTTGTGAACAATAATTTCAACAAGGTTTCCTCTCTTATGTAAAGCTTTACTAAGGCCAGTGGTAGAATTCCCCAATTCACCATTATATTATAAGAACAACTTAAAATTAGTATATAAGAAAAATATCAAAGTATGATTTTATAATAAGACATAAAAACTACACTATCCTAGATAAAATGCTCTAAGAAACTAAAAAATTTGAACTTATAAGTATACATATAAACATTCATTGAAGACCTTTGAGTGCTTGAGCTCTAGCTTGATTTGAGAAATATATGTTAGAAACTATGAATGAAAAAGAATAAGAAGAAAGCTTCTTAATAATAGGTCACAAGCCATTAAACCAAAAAAAAAGAAAAGATAAGGGAAGATATACACATATAGTGATATTTCTGAAAGATTTCTTACTTTTCTCAACATATACATACATACATCCTTACATATATATGTGTATGTGTGCGTGTGTGAGAGAGAGTATATATACATATATATATATATATATATATATCGCTATGTTAAAGAAATTTTAGATTTGGGTACCTAACAGCTCTTCACTCAAGTCTTCTACATCATTGTTTATGGTCTATCACATAGTATAATAATATCTTGTAGTAACAAAAAGTCTTTTCCTAACTCTTTTAAATTGAAGTACATGCAAATACAACAAAACTTATATCCAAAATGATGGAAACAATTACATATACTCGAACACACTAAATAAATGTAAGCATCTATCTGTGTGAACATGTTGGCTTCTATATGTAACAAGATATTGGAAAAAACATAAATGGCTTTTTTACTGAATTGGATATGACAAAGAATAATATAATCTTTTAACACTGGCATGTCATGTTGAAGGAGAAACCAAATGTGTTATATTAGCTAGACTACACAAATTCTCTACAATGGCATGCTTTGCATTTGTATTAGTATTGCTTGAGTGTTTTTTTTTTTTCCCTTAGAGTTGTCTTATTCAGTTGGGTGGTGATTCCCATTTCTTGAAAGTTGTTCAGCCAGTCTGTAAAGTCTTTATAAAGCAAAATATGGTGAAACGAAAAAATTATAGCGTTAAGAAAGATTCAAGAACAAACAACAGTGCGTAGTATATACAACAAGTTAAGCTTATACTTTAGATATCATTATGCTTGAGTACATAATGATAATTATGATATTGTTAGGGAACACTTGTTCCACTAGACATGGGCAAACTAGACTTTGATACTACTTCGTCATGAATCCAAGAATGAGAACCTGATTGGCATGAGAAACAAGATAAATATCACCTTCATAAGCCTATCTGATACCTGCCAGAAATCAAACATAAGTTAACAACCTAAATTTTCAATAGATGGATCTAATTTGAAACAAATACATATATACCAAAAGAAATCAATTTTACTCTTGTGTAGAAATTTGATTTTAATCTCCCTTGGAATATATATATTGATACAATTTGAGGTGCAATATCACATGTAAGTATACATGGTTAGCACGTAATATAATGATGAATGAGTATCAATCTCTCAGAGACTTGGGTTCAATGTTTACTGATAGAAGTTTCAAGTTGTGTAATCAATATTTGGTTGAGTATATGTAAGACAAATTTAAATGTTGGTTAATACAAATTTTTAACAACCTAGGATTTTGAACTTTCACCACATGCAAGGATGCTTTCAGTTATAATTATTACTTAGTTCTAATTGAAGAATGAATTGCGAACCTAGGCTTCATCCCTTCTTATATGCTTTTTTCAAATACATATAAGCTGAGTTTCTTTCCCCTAGTTTCCTATATGTCTATGGAAACTAGTTGGGATAAGAACCTTATTAATCCAAGACACAAATGTGATTATCACAGACAATTAGGCACATTTGCCTTAACTATGAATTGCATTTATGCAAATAGTGATTATATGCATCCTGTTTAGATATTTAGGCAACCTAGTCAAGTTGACATAAATTCTATCCTCTTTCCTAAGATGATCACACTTGGAAAATAATACTTATAGGATGAATATAAACAATCATTCATTCAATGAAAGACTATAATAACGATTAGTAGAAAAGCATCACTAGCAAAGGCTTCAGTTAAAATCCTATAATAGCTACTTAGCCTCGCATAGGCATGAATACAGAACTAAATAACAAGGAAGAACATAAAGATAACATGGAGCTGAAGAAGAAGGAGATGTTCAGAAGGGGGAAAAACTCTAATAAATAGCCCTTACTCTGAATTCAACCCTTCCTTCAGCAACTCTCAACTTCCAATTCTCTCTTCAAGTGTTTCAAGGCTCTCCTCTTTGCTTCCCCATTGCTTGTATTCCCTTTCTACTTGTGTTCATGACCCTTTATATAGGCTTTAGAGACCCTATAGTGTAGCATGGGCTAAGAATGAAGCTTCCAATCATCCAACAGTACAACATGGGCCAAGTATGGAGTACCCAATCATTAGAGGAAATTAGGGTTTTCAGTGGCATGCTCGAGTGAGGCAAATTTGGAATTTGGGCACTATGTCTATAGTTTTAGCACCTGAGCACTAAGTTTCTGGCTCATGAGTGACACCTTTTTGGCATGTGTGGTGCTTGGACATTGTCTTTATGGCGCCTGGGCACCAACTCTTTAGTTTTAGCGCTTGGGTGCTATTTTCCATAAAACTAGCGCCCTAGCGCTAGAATTCTGACACCTAGGCCTGGTACTATTCACTACAAAATTTTGAAGTGCAAATTTGGTGGCTAGGCGTTAGATTTTTGGTACTCAGGCGTTAGGTTTCTAGAATTGATGCCCGGGCACTAGAATCTTCTTGTTTTTCACTTTTTCCTCCCTTATTTGTTTATGCTTTTCTAGCTCTATTTCTTATAAATTCATCATAAAAGATGCTTAAATCTATGCTTACCAATTGTTAAAGGTAAGTTTCCAAGATATAAATGAAATTTCCTTGCAATAATTGAGATTTTATTTATAAATTAAGTGTTTCTACTATTAATATTGTTCAAGATAACTTTCTTTTCAGAAAGTTATCAATATACCTCTTGAAATGTCTATAATGAGAAATATGAAATACAACATCAAAGTGAGGCTAACTCTCAATAACATTTTCAATCATATAATAATCAATACAAAAATAACAAGACAAAATACTGCCAATGTGTATGAAAGAAATTAGACTACAAATACAGGCTTTAAAACAAAACAAAATACTTATCCTTGCAAACAATGTAAGGCTTACTAAAAGGGAAAGCACTTACTACACTCTTATTCTATTGGTAGGGGACCTGGATCAATGAAAATGATAAACAATGAGAGCTGAGTTAAAACTCAGTGAGTAGATAATACTAATAACATAAGGAAGGGATAGACATGGTTCAATAAAATTTTTCATAAATAGTTAGTTATATTTAAGATGCAATTGAACAAATAGTTATTTGTAGATTTCCAAATATTGATAATTTATTAATGTGCATACATAAATCCAGTTAAAATACAAAAAATGGTATGAAAAAAGAATTCAAAATTTACTTTTCAACATAAACGAAATACATGTTAATTAATATAGTAGGAAACGTCTAACAAAACCTTCAGAGGTCAGAAATTTTTTTGCTAGCTTAAGGCTAGTGTTATCATAACATATCAAACATCACTCACAAGCATCGTGTTTGGAATAACCAAAGTATCAACCATGCGCCTCAAACAATGTATCATAATATCAACATCTTGACCAGTCATACTTGAATTATAGATTGTTTCGGATGGATTCCCTAAAAATTCTTTTATGTACATAAATCCATAATTAACAAATCAGAAGTTCAGAATTCCAAAAATCATATTTAATTCAAGAGACAAAGTAAGAGTAATTCAAAATCTTATAATCAGAGTACATCATAAATATATAATCCTAATGCTTCATAATTACAAAATTGCAATACTTCATAAATTAAAAATTAGAGTACTGAACAAGGAAGTTTAAAAATCTTAAATTGTTATAAATAAGGAACTTATAATCATTTATATCTTCAAAATATTTTAAAAGTTTAGAATATATGAATTAATTTTATTTAAATTCAAAAATTTAAATAAAATTAATTCATATATTCTAAACTTTTAAAATATTTTGAAGATATAGGTGTGGTTCATAAATTTCAAGAAGTTTGTTGTTTGCTTGATTTTATACACACAAGTGAATGTGATCGCTATAAGTAGTATAAAGTAAGTTGGATATTGTTCCCTTGAGGACCTAGCTTTAATTTTGGATTGATACTACTATTAAGCTTTTAATTTAGGCAAATGGATTGGATTGTTGAATGAAGAACTAGAAAATAAATGCTAATATCAAATGAATGAACGTATGACTCAAACTTCACCATAATGTGCAATTATTTTGAATTGATAGTAATTTCTTTATTAAGTTATGAACTAGTTAACTAACCTAAGGATTTAATTGCTTATGTAAACCTAACTGCTTCTGTTGATTCCCTATATTTTTATGATAATTGATTGAGAACACAGTTGATAAGTCCTGCCTTAATCATGGTTATTTGAGACAATCAAGTATTAGCTAATCAAATCCCTTAAGTGATGTAGACTTTAAAGACTGCTTGATTTACAAGTTATAAAAAAAATCCCTTAAGTGATGTAGACTTTAAATTCATTAGTCTCACTAGTTAATCAAATCCTCTCTGATTTCTCAGGTAAACTAAAACAACTAATTTTTCATAGTTTTGGATTTCCATCCAACTTGAGCAATTTTATCAATGATTCTTTCAATTCATAGCTTTCTCCCATAGGCTTATCCTTTATCCCACTCTTTACAATTATAGGAAAATATATAGTCAGAAATCAGTAGGACTTTAAGCGGCTTGTAATGCAAGGCTTAGGTATGGGTGGATGAGAAGGATGAGTTTTAGGCTTAGAATATACCACAAGTACTTCACTACTTAGGATCTTAGGATAGAATTTTCCATTTTTCTCAGCATTTCTTTTGATAAAGGGTTAAGTACGTATACTCTTTTTTCTTTCTTTTGTCTTTTCTTATTTATTATTTATTTTTTTTCTTTTTTCTTTTATGGAGTTACTGCACCCTTCATAATTTTTTTTTTAATTGTTGTATTTCATTACTTTGCAATGATTATGTGCAGTACTCCTATTCATCATCAACTTTTTTCACTCTTTTTTAAATCATTTTTTTAAATTGTTATCCCTAAGTCACTTACTTTTCTTTTTCAAAATGATTTCATATATCCTTATTATGCTTTGTGGTATGTACGGTGGAATGAAGGATTTCTTTAATTTGGCTAAGTGAATGAGTGGTTAAGAAGGAAAAAAAGAAGAAGGTAGTTATGCTTAAATGGGGTGTTCTAGGTTTATACATATTTAGGTTGGTAGAATTTTAGGCTTATATTGTCCAAACAATGCTAAAATCAATTTCTTGACTATGTGCTACCAAGGATTTTGCCTTAAGTAGTGACCAAATAAGTTCTAGAATGCGACATGATATGAATGAAGCACAATATATATGCATAAGATTTTAGTGAAATCTTGAACTAAAAAGGTTTAGTTGCATATGGTTTATTCATAGTATCATTAGTGATTTAAGATCATGGCAGGGATTAAAACCAATAAAACTAACAAATATTTACATGTATTTAGGTTTCCTTATTTAATAAGCTATAAACAATTAGGTAATATCACTAGTTTCATATGACAAATGCACATCTACTGATAATCAAAGTCTGCCTAATGTTAATATTGTTTGATATGATGGAAAAAATTCCATTTACATGCTAGCACTACCCTAGACTTAATCTTTGCAGTGTCTTTACTACTTAGTCTATACCTACCCCTGCCAAAAGAAAAGGTTAAAAGAGGGTAACAATCAAATTAAAATAAGAAGGAATAAGGTATTCCCCTATTTGTCTAAAATTGCAGCTCCTTGTCATCCTCAATGGTTTTAAATTCATCCTCCACTAAACTTCTGGAACATTGTTTTTCTTTTTTGGCAAATTTCTAGGTAATTGGTTCCTGGGCATTAAATTCCAACACCCAAGCACCAATACCTATGCACTAGTTCTAGGTTTTTAATGCTTGGGTACTAACTCTCTAGAATTAGTTCTCGGACACTAGTTTTCTTGTGCCTAGGCACTAAATCCATAAGTAGCTTATCTAACTTTTCTGTAATTCAAGGTACTAAAATCTTTCCTGCATATATATCCAAATGTTTAAATGGGTATTCAGAGTGTGTTTTCATTGAAATCCTAATGAAACTAACAAAAAGAAGAATGCGAACTAAAAAAGATAAGAAACTTGGGTTACCTCCTAAGAGCATTATTGGAGTCATGTGCTGGTCTTGCCATAGTGTAGGCTATCATAAGTTATGTCATCATTCTCGATCTAAATTGCCATGCATTCATCTACCTCTATTGGATGCTTGATCTCTTTAAACACTTTGAAGGTCACCTCTTCATCTGGCACGTTCATAGTTAGTTCTCTTTTATACTCATCAATGAGGGCCCTTCTTGTTGCCAAGAATGGTCTCCTTAAAATGATAGGGATATGCTTGTCTTCTTCCATGTCCAGCATAATAAAGTCAGTGGGAAAAATAAATTTCTCCACTTTAATCAACACATTTTCAAGGATTCCTCTTGGATAAGCTAAAGCACAATTAGCTAGCGATAGAGTTACTAAAGTAGGGCTAGTTTAACCTAAACTAAGCTTTTGATAAATTGCTAAAGGTATTAGATTCACACTAGCTCCCAAATCACAAAAAGCCCTTCCAAAAAATATATTTTCAATTGAATAAGGTATACTATAACTACTAAGATCTTTCAATTTTGGAGGTAGCTTTTTCTGTAGGATTGCACCGCACTCTTCTTTAGAGCAATAGTTTCATACTTACCCTATTTCTTCTTCTTCGTTAAGATGTCCTTCATGAATTTTGCATAAGTTGATAAATGGTATATTAATATACAACATTTTAAACACTTCAGGAAAATTGTTAAATTATTGATTCGTGTTTCTCTATTTTAGCCTTTGAAGGAATAAGATGTTCTATATGCTTTTAGACTGCTTACTATTAGATAGCTTTTCACATGTAATTTCTACTGGTTCATTCATCAGGTTTCTAGTTAGTTGCCAATTACCTTTATGTGACTATTTACTAATTTTTGGCTTTAGTTTTTTCAACTGTTCACTACTGCTAAAGGTAATTGCCTTACAGTGTTCAATTCCCTATGATCTTGGGTTAAGTTCTATATTACTTGGCAATGTTCCATAAGGTCTATTTGCTAAAGCAGTGGCTAATTGCCCTATGTGAACTTCCAGGTTTTTAAGGGCAGTAGCTTGGCCTGGGAGCAACTATTTCTTCAAGTCATCTTGAAGACTCGATGATTCATGTTGCTAGCCTTGCTGTTATATACTATTATTTTGAAAGCCTGGTGGTATTTTTGGCCTAGTTTGGTTATTTTTCCAGGAGAAATTCAGGTGATTTCTCCATCCAGGGTTCTAGGTGTTTAATCAAGGTTAGTTATCCTTCTTGTGATTATTACCTACATAGTCTATTGTTTTGTCTAGGTAAGTAAGTGGACAATGTGTACCTAAATGACCCTAAAATATTCATAAGTTAGGGTATAATTTTATACTTGAAGTCTTTAATTACTCGGCTGTGGCTTCCCTATCTCCAAACTGACCAGTTTCATATTTATTACTTTAAATTCAGCTACCAACTTAGTTGAGAATGCCATTAGTTGATTGACCCTACAGAATCTATCAGGCCTTTTTTTTTTTTTTCAAAACTTTATTCATATTAGGCTTAAACAATATTATTTAAATATTAACTTTGTCAAAGTTTTATTATATAAAAATATAATTATATTGTTCAGTTTGTAACAAATTGAAGTTTTAACTAATATATTCAATTTTGAACATACACTCTTACTTTTTTTTATCTAAAAATTATAATTATATGATTTTTTTATATTTTTTAAAATTATCTATATGTATGGAATTCTAAATGGACTAGAAAAATGTATTCATCAAATAATTATAATCTAAAGTAATCTAAAGTACTCTTAAAATAATTATATCTTACATATTTAATTATTTAATTATGACATGATAAATGATTAATATATCATATTATTTAAAATAAGTGTATAATAAATATTCAAAAATAAAAGTCAAGATTAAACGATAGACGTACATACCTTAGTCCTCTCTTTAAATAGTCCCCTCCCTTCCGTCTCTTACTATCACTTTTTGGTTTTTCTTGTTTGTTCTATGCATATTTCTCTTAATCCCTTTTCTTCCTTCTCTCATTCTCTATTATGCTATGGAGTATAATGATAATCTTTTTTATGATCCATTAGGTCACTTGAGTTTCTCTTCTAATGGAAATTTAGGTTTTGCTTTTCCCTTACTAATTGGCTATAGGTTTGACCCTTCAGATGATGAACTTATTATTTATTATTTGTCACCAAAACTTGACAACAAACCTATACTAGCTAATATGATTGTTGATGTTGATGTTTATCAATCTCATCCTATTAAACTTTTATGTATGTATATTTTTGGTTTTAATTTGTTAGGTAGAAAATGTTTTTGGCAATATATTTAAAGTACTCTTTCCTACTAGACTTGCAATTTCTTTCTTATATTTAGTTTTAAATCTTGGTGCACCTAAAATATTTGAATATGACCTAAGAGAGAATTACTCTTGAAAATTGGCTTGCAAGTAGAAGAACAATACGCCTTAACTATCCCAACAAGTACTTTATACTACTCGATATGAAACTCACACGTGCATCTCATACTACTTGTGTTATTATCATATAAGCATATGAATTTGGATTCCCAACATTTAAACTTTTTGCACTTGAGATATGGATCATCAATATTTAATCTAGTGGTTTAGATATTAATTAAAATTAAATGGCCTCTACTAACTTTTTTAAATCTAAACTATTAAAGTTTTATCCAACGATTCAGATCTTATCAACTTTACCACTTGGTGTGCCAAGAATGACTTTTCAATGACATTTAATTATCCATTCTTTTATAGATAATTCTTATTTCTCAACACTCCCACCCTCCCTTTGCTTATCACTCTACAATCATTGCTTAAGGGAAACACGTGTGTGTATATTCTATAATTTGAACTTTTATGAAAACAAAGTAAAAGAAGGATCATAATTACAATGACAAATATTTAGAGGAAGTAAATTATATTGACATAGTTTTTCATGTTCCATTAATAGATTTATATTTTAAGTTTGCTATTGGATCTTTACTATCTTTTCTTTAAACCAATTGAAGTGATTAATATTTTACTCGAATATTTTTCATAAGCCTTGTCTTAGATAACGTATTATATATACTTGATATTACCATCTTAAACAAATCAAGAAAGAAACATGAAAAATGTAGTTTTTTTATCTCTATATACACTTCTTAATTTTTCCATGAACATTGTCGGACATACTTAGCTAGTGTTTGACTATTTTAATCATTCGAAGATGAGCTTTGTTTGTTTACCTAGAGTTTTGTATCTTTTTCTTGATTTTCTTGCAGTTATAATAAACTTTTAAATAATGTTCACAAAATTTATATCTAGTGATTTTGACTTGAGTGATTGAGTCCTTTTTTTTCCTTATCTGTATGTTGTTGGAAATTAATTTATTTAACTTACTCTTTTTTATATCTTGTTTTTAGTCATATATTTAGTTTTGAAAGACTGTTAGACATCAACACATATTCTTGCTTTTGTTTCATTTCATACTCTGATGTAATTCAAGTAGAGGGTAGTAAAGGAAATAGTAGTAAGACGTTTTCAAGTAGAGGTCTGACATCTTTTAGAAGGGGTCAAGCGTGAGAATTTGTTCTTAATAAATAAGATGCTTAGGCACCAAATGCAGTGATTACAGGTACAATTGCAGTATGTTTTTATGCAGCTCATGTGTTGATTGATCCTAGTGCTACTCACTTTTTTATGTCCTCTTATTTTGCAAAGTTGATTGGCAAGGGTCTTATTAATTTTGAGAATCATTTGATAGCAACAACTCCATTAGGGAAATCCATTTTAGTGGATCAAGTATGCAGATCGTGCACAATTATGATTGGCAGCCATGAAACAATGGTTGATTTAATAATTTTAGCTATGATTGACTTTGATGTAATTCTTGGAATGGATTGGTGGGCTTTCTGTTATGCCACTTTTGATTGTTGTCTTAAAGTTATAAGGTGTGAGTTTCCAAATGAACCGTCCGTTGTTATCCACGGTGATTGTATTATGGCTCTTAATAATTTAATATCTGCCATTAGGGCTAGGAGATTATTAAGAAGTGGATGCCAAGGCTGCTTAGCCTTAGTCTGAGATATGGAAGTAACAGTTTAAACATTGCATCAAGTGTCAGTAGTTAAGAGTTTCCAAATGTATTCCTGGAAGAATTAGCTGGGCTGCCTGCTAATAAGGAGATTGAATTGAACATTAATATGCTACCAGTCTCCTATACCATCTTTATACCTCTCTATAAAATGGCACTACTAGAACTTAGGGAATTGAAAAATCAATTACAAGAGAAAAAAATGGGTTTCTTAAGTTGTGCATGGATTATAAGCAACTAAATGAGGTTACAGTGCGGAATAAATACCTTTTACCTCACATTGATGATCTATTTGATTAGTTACAGGGTGCACAATGTTTTTCAAAGATTGATCTATAGTCAGGATAACATCTGTTAATGATAAGACAATAGGATATTCCTAAGATTGCTTTCAGAACATAATATGGCCATTATGAATTTTAAGTCATGTCTTTTGGACTAACTAATGCTCCTGTAGCTTTTATGGACCTGATGAATAGAGTCTTTATGCCTTTCCATGATTGATTTGATATAGTTTTTATTGATGACATCCTAGTTTACTCAAAGAGTCGAGTAGAGCATGAACAACATTTAAGAATGGTGTTGAAAATATTAAGAGAAAATCAATTAGATGCAATGTTTTTTAAATGCCAGCTTTGGCTCGATAAAGTGGCTTTCCTAGGTCATGTGATTTCAAATGATGGTGTTGAAGTGGACCATGGTAAGGTAGAAGCTATTCAGAAATGGCCTCACCCTATTATAGTAATTGAAATGTGTAGTTTCTTAGGTTTGGTTGGCTATTATCATTGATTTGTGAAAGATTTCTCTAGAATGGCCATTTCTTTGACTAACTAACCCAAAAGAATGTGAAGTTTCAGTGGACCGAAGCATATGAGGAAAATTTCCAAAAATTGAAAGACTATTTGACATCAACACCTGTTCTTGCGTTACCATCAAGATTTGGAGGTTATGCAATTTATTATGATACCTTCAGAGTGGGATTAGGTGCATCATGAAGCAACATGGTTATGTGATCACCTATGCTTAAAGACAATTGAAGAAGCATGAGCAGAATTATCCTACCAATGACTTAGAAGTGGTTGCAGTGATATTTGCCTTAAAAATCTAGCGTCATTATTTATATGGCGAGACTTGTGGAATTTATCTAGACCTTAAGAGTCTCATGTACATCTTTGAACAAAGTATTCTTAATATAAGACAAAGGAGGTGGATAAAATTACTGAAAGATTATGATTGTACTATCTTGTACCACCCTGACAAAACCAATGTTATGGCAGATGTTTTAAATAGAAAGTCAATGGGAAGTTTGGATCATATAGTTAAGGTAAGAAGACCTTTGGTTGGGGATTTCCACTGGCTAGAAGAAAATGGTGTTAGGTTTAGAACCAAGGAACTGGGTGTGTTATTGGCTAATTTTAAAGTTGTTATTCTTTAAGTGAAAGGGTAAAAGTTGCTCAAAAAGCAGTTGCTTAACTTCAAAGATTAATTGAAAATGTTGAGAATGGAAAATGAAAGGAGTTTACCAAGGACTTATAAGGGGTGTTATGGTATGACCAAAGGTTATGTGCACCCAGCGATGATGAACTTAGAAAGGAGATCCTGAAAGTAGCTTATTAGACCCCTTATACAATCCTCCCAGGAGTAACAAAGATGTATCAAGATTTGAAATAGTTGTATTGGTGGGAAGGAATGAAAAATGATGTAGTAGAATTTTTTTCTTGTTGTTTGGTTTGTCAACAAGTAAAGGCTGAACATTAAAGACTAGCTAGGTTGCTTCAAAGAATTGTGATACCAGAATGGAAATGGTAAAGAATAACTATAGATTTCATAACAGGTCTACCTTAAGCTTTGAAAGGTTTTAATTCCATGTGGGTGATTATTAATAGACTAAGAAATTTGCACACTTTCTGCCAGTGAAAACAACTTATGGTATTGCCACATATGCTTAGATATATTTGAATGAGATTATGAAGCTTCATGGCATCCCCATTTCAATTATTTTAGAGCACATACCGCAATTTACCTATAGGTTTTAGAGGGCTTTTTAGAATGTGCTTGGCACTCAATTAGGTCTTAGCACTACTTTTCATCCCCAAACTTATGGCCATTTGGAACGTACAATTTAAATGCTAGAGGACATATTGAGGTCATGTATCCTAGACCTTAGAGGAGTTGGGATACCTACCTACCTTTGGCTGAATTTGCTTACAATAATAGTTTTCAAGCATGTATTAAATGACACCTTATGAAGCCTTACACGGTAAACGATGTTGGTCTCCTATCAGTTGGTTCGAAGTGGGTGAAGCAAAAATATTAGGACCTGAATTAGTTCAAGATGCCTTAGACAAGGTGAAGTTAATTAGGGAGAGAATGTTAGCTACCTAGAGTAGGTAGAAAGCTTAAATAGATAATCAAAGGTGAGATTTGGAATTCATGGTGGGTGATCAGGTGTTCCTCCGTGTGTCTCTGATGAAAGGTGTAATGAGATTTAGAAAGAAAGAAAAATTAAGCCCCCGTTATGTTGGACCATTTGAGATTCTGGAAAGAATTGGTGTAGTAGTGTATTGTTTAGCTCAACCTCCAGAATTAGTAGGCATACATCTTGTGTTTCATGTATCTATGCTTAAGAAGTATTTGCCTGATCCATCTCATATGCTTAAAGCCCAAGATGTTCAATTGGATGTTGATTTGACTTATGAATAAGTTCCCATGGTTATTCTTAACAGGCAGGTCAAAAGCTTTGTTCTAAAGAGATCACTTCTATAAAGGTTTTATGGTGCAATTACTCTCAAGAGGAAGCCATTTGGGAGGTAGAGAATGACATGTGAGCTAAATATCCATATTTGATTGAAACTTGAGCTATGTATATGCTTTAAATTTGGGGACCGAATTTCTTTAAGGGGGAGAATGTAATATTCCAAAATTTGACATTTAAAATTTTGGTCCTTAAGGGATAATTATTCTGAACATTTACATAGGAAAAGGGGAAAGAAAGAATAGTAATAATAATAAATAATAAATATAGTAATTAAATTAATTATAGAACGAGAGATTTAAGTGAGCTACTATATTAATCTAGGTAACAAATTTCATGAATTCTAAGCTAGCTCAAGTGGCTAAGCTTGACCCAAGCATCCGTGAGTGTTTGAGTTTGAATCCCCCCTCCCATATCAGAATGATTTTTACTAGGCTACCACATGTCCTTAACAGTGAAAGTACAAAATGTCCCTAAGTCATCTTCTTCTCTTCCATTTTCTTTCTTCTTCCTAAGCTTCCTCGTGCCTCTCCCTCCTCTTTATAAATTTTACAACTTCCTCTCCATGATTCGCACTAGCACCTAAAACCCAACACCTCACTGACAACCTTGGTTGCTTAGGGTGATCAAAATATGCCCAGAACTCTGGCGACGGTCGTTCATTTTTTTTAGCTAAAAATGATTGATTCCTGCAAAATTAATCTAAATTTGATTGTGGGGTTTTAATGATAATCATCATTCTGACTTGTTCTTCATCAATTATAGGCTTTAATTTCGTGTAATCTGATTAGAAATTAGAGCATTCTCTTGGTTGGCATCACGAGGGAACAATACCGGTGAATTAAAAAATTTGGCAAAATTTAGGTGAAATTTCGTTGTTTTGCATGAAGGCTTTGGAAATCTTTAATTTTGGGTGAAGAATATGAATAGTGATGTGAACAGTGTCATAGGCTCAAAATTTGAAATTGAGGGATGATTTGAAGTTGTTTTGGGGAAATTCTTTAAGGGTTTTTATCCTAAGGGTTGTTCTAACAATTCCCATATGTCAATTTGATATTTGGAACACTAAATTAAAAACCCCAATTTCTTGGTAGGGAATTAAGGTGCGTACAACATCTATAATCAAAGAAAATTTTATTCTCCTGTGTTATTAGAGATTAAGGATTGTAGGAGTTGTTAAAAGTTGTCGTTTAGGTGGTCAGTGATTTTGAGAATTTTCCTTCAAGCTCGCATTAAATTTCATTGTTGTAGGAGGGAGTTTAATGAACAAGAGTGCAATGGAAGTAATTATAAATGTTCAATAATTACCTTGTTAATGGCAAAAATAATCTTTTGACTCAATTGGTAATGTTAAACAACTTAATGATTGCAGAGGGTATAATAAGAGTTTATTAGCCTCAGGACATTTTTAAAGCCTTGGAAATATACTTTAGTGCAAAAATATCTGTGTTGAGCATCAATGAAAATGAGGCTTTAATTTTGTGGTTCTTTAGGTTCTCAAAGTGCTTTCTAAGCATATATATACAATTATGTACAAATTATGGAAGGTAGCATCATTAAGAGGAATAATGTAAACACATAAAATAAGTACCATAAATTTGGTTTGAATACATTATTGTGGGAATTTCTTTTAGAAATTATTTTAATTAAGATTTTGATTAACATGGAAAATTAAGATATACTAATTTTTATATTATAGGGTTAAGTTGTCCTTTTTAATCCCATTGAGTAAGAGGGTGATTTAAGTGTGCTTTGACCAAGTGAGTAGATAATCCTAATTATGCAAGATTTTTATTTTAAATTATCTATTTTCAAATATAAATTTTTGTTATCTCCAGTACCTTGGGGCTAACTTCTAAATTTATAAATTCTATTGCATATTCTGTTACCTGGGAATTTTGTTGGTTTTATGGACTTTATGATTCTACATTTTTGAATTTTCTAAATTATTTAATTATAAATTTTGAAATGGTTTGATTTTGAAATTCTGATTTCTGAATATGAATTTTTGTATATTTAAGAAACTTTTGGGAATGTGTCTAAAACAGAACTTTGTAGCTAACGACAGTAAACGTTAGCCATAGTGCACTGCAATTGGTATTCTGATATGGTTAGGTATAAAGCCCTCACCTCTATATTTTGTTTAAGGCTTAAGGCCATTATAATGATTATTTAGAGCCTAAGGCTAATAATAGATAATTGCTCTAATCCGATTACACTAACTTAGGCTAGTTCTATATTATGAATATTTAATGGTTTTATAGGAGATTCCCAATGTATTCTTTTGATTTAGATATTTCCAATTCTTATTTTACGTTGTTTCATATGAGTTAAGAACATGACTTAAAAATATAAGGCTGGACTTATTTAACAATAAATAGTTTTTCCTCTGCTTCTAAATTGTTGATTTTCTCTGTAAGTTATCTAAATTTACACAATGAAAGTTTTGGTGATAAACTTTACTATTGTTAGTCTGTCCCTCCCCTTGTATCATTAGTATTATCTATTCACTGAGTTTCCACTCATCTCATTATTTAACATTTTTATATTCCAACACTGATCTAAAACACCCACCTATGGGGTAGGAGCAGTAATGCCTTCTTTGTTTTTTTTTTGTTATAAGCCTAGCTTATTGGCATAGCAACAATTTCTTGTGGTACATTTTGTAATTATACTTAGTTGCTCCCTTATATATAGGTTGATTGTCTTGATGTAATTCCATGGTTATGGGTTGTGTTGTATACATATGTAGGAGAGCGGAGCTCTCCATTTTATTGTATATCAGATAGCTCTATTGTAGAAATTTCGGGAGGTCCATATATTAGGGCAGACTCTGTCGAAATTTTTACACAAAAACTTATTCATTTGGTAATTACATGTCGAGATATTAGTCTTGAGTTTATTGGACGAAGATCCATGTATTTGTTTAAGTCTTGTTTTCTTTGAGATATCTGATAGCCTTATGAGGTCGAGGGATACTTCGTTCCTTGTGCCAGTCACGTCCTATCAGTTAAAGTCATGACAATTTAGATCAAGACTACACATTTCTAATTTTGAAACTAATGCAATACCTTGATACACATGGTTATGGCATGTAAAACATATTCTTGCATGGTTGAATTCATTTTGGGCATATGCTTCCCTATATAGAATAGCCTAATAGAAGGAACATAGAAATTTGATCGTTGAAAGTTCAGTGATTATAGAACTAACCTAAAGAAAGTATACACTACAAGAAAAATGTCTATTAGTTGCGGTTAATTTTGGCATTAGCTGTGGTTAGTGCAACCACTAGTAATACAAGCAAAGCAAAATGCATTATCTGCAATTTCACCAACCACGAGTGATGCATTTTGTAGCATTGGTTTAAACCGTTGCTAATTACATGTGCTTTTTACCATGTAACAGTTGCAGTTTGCTTCAATCGTAGCTAAAGTTGTTGTGGTTTACCTGTAGTTTTTTTTAACCATTGCTAAACCATTGTTTTTAAAATTTTCAAAACTACAACGATTTTAATAGTAGCCATTGTTTGATTTTTTTTATTAAATTTATTTTATTTAAATTTTTTTCTTTTACACCTGCTTAGTACAATGTTTTTTCAACCAGTAAATAAAACAAACAACAATCTAATGCAACACTCATACTACCATGAACATTATCTTTAAATAAGAGTCTCATAAAGCTTTAATGTACCACAATCACAACATATGGTCTTTAAACAATAAGAGTCATGGCAAAGTAATATCTTACACTAAGTACAACAATCATAATATCATCTATAACTAGGTCATGGATGCATGCTAATATAATGAAGCTAATGAGCATCTTGCTACACTCAATTGATGCCTGCTTGCTTGATCATGTACCTAAAGTATAATTTAAAAATTAGTAGTAAACATATGGAAAATATATGATGAAACATAATTTGTGTAACATATAAAAAGCAACTATAATGCAAGGATAAGAACATTACCAATGTCATTTGAGGTGTAACAATATTAGGAGGCTATTGACCTTGAAAGTTTTGCATAAAGAAACTCATCATTGTCTTAAATATTTTATTTTGGTCTTCTAACCTTCTATTTTGATATTCTATGATCGATCTCATTTTGAGGACTTGATTGTCCAAATCTGTATTAGAAGCACCATATGAGTTCTTTCTACTATAAGAGCAGGAGGGACGTCTAAACACTTGGGAAGGTAATGGACCTAATCCCATTCCTCAAACCCAAGCCCTGTGCTCCTATCTTCCTAATACAAAGGCTAGGGAATCTTCCATTGATATTTCTTTGGATACAGACATTAAACTATATTCATGTGCTGCTATCTTTTCTAGCATTAACCAGATCAATTGACACTTAGACAAGCAAAATAGAATATGACCATGTCCATGACCAAGACAAATTGGAGAAACCTTACACTAATTGTTCTTGCCTCATTACTCACAAACAACCCATTAAAGTACTTATAGGTGGCTATCCATACATCTCCTTAACTGATTGGACGACCTAACTCCAACTCCTATAGTTGACAAGAAAATAATGACATATACATGTAATAGAGAAAAGTCCAATTAAATAACTAACAATTGATATTACTATCTGTGCCTTCTTGCGTGCAATAATCTTCATTCCACCAGTGTAGTGGATAGTCAGCTTCTTTCTATTTTCCCTATTTTTTTGGGCATTTTGCTTTTAATGACACAAATATAGTCATAAGCTAGTTTCATAAGAACTAAATCTAGAAATACATATTATTACCTTAGTTTGTGAGCTAAGACAATAATCAACAAATAATGTCCAATGATCTTTATCAAAGCTATTGGGATCATTAGTAATCAATTGCTCATGTGTACAAGTGCCAACATCCCTACTTTGCTGCAATTTTTATCTTCTTTCTTTCCATTTCAATCCAATAGATTTAAAAATATAGCTCTTATGCAGATCATTATTAATAACAAATTTAGCCTTCAAAATTTAAGAACACTGTAATAATAGATACATAAGGAAATTGTAAACATATATAAAGATTTACAACAATTACCTGAATAGTATTCTTATAGGCAAGTTCTTTATAATCAAATGGAACTCTTTTCTAGCTAGGATAGCTGAGAGAATCCATAGCAAGATAGCTTAAGAATTTATTTAGCAAACCACTGCCATTTCCTGTTGTTTAACTATTGGGGTTCTAGTGTAATACAACCCGTTCATAAAATGAGCCCTAGTTTATTAATTGTTTTCTTCACCTCATAAAATGAGGAAGGAATTTTAGCATGCTCAAAGCTTTTTGCCAATAACTTTAATATCATTTTCATTACTTTGTCAGTAATTCTGCATAAACACTTATTGCCAATAACTTTAATATTAGGGTTTTGTCTTTGTTTTCATCAAATGGATGGAATTTGAATGAAATGCAACAAAGTGAAATTGTTTTTTAGATTTTTGTTATAAAGTAAAGATTGATAAAATAATTGGATTTAATGTAAAAATGATGATGAAATGCTTATCAAAGCTTTAATTTGGCCTTCCTAGCTTTTTAAAAGATAAATGGGAGTTTCTATAGAAAACTATTTCCACAAGTGGTTTGAAATACCATTCAAACACTAGGTAAATTAATTTGTTTAATAAACTCTTAACCTAAAGGCTCACAACAACATTAACTGCCCTTTTTAATGCAACAATGGGAGATCAATGCAAAGATGTGAAGACAACTTGAGCAACTTAACCAGGTGCTACTAAACTACTACAATCAATCATTAGATAAATTAGATTACTTCCATAATTAAATGTAGCAATAATTCTTACAAAACATACATCAAAGCATAAATCTCTAAATCTAATCCACAATATAGAATTTTCAGCAATATAGTTCATCCTCTCAATTAATCAAAATGTACCAAGATACAATGACTGCAAGAAGGAAATGATGGAAAAGATTCAAAAAAACTTCATAGTTGATGCTCCAAGCCCAGGCCTCATTAAATCTCCTTTGGGCAAATGGTGTTTACCTACTCAAGGTGATAAGGAAAGCTTCACCAAGCTCCAAATCACCTATAACAGCCGTGGAAGAGTAGGAAAATGATGGAAAAAAATGAGAAGACAGGAGAAGAAGAAGAAGGAGAATATCTAGGTCTCCCCCTTTGTTCCCTGGCAGCTTGCCTCTTCAAAATGAACCCTAATAGCTAAAATGAGGTGAGTTGGGTCAGGTTCTCACAGCTGGGCTCGGATCTAAATAAAAATAATTCCAAGCAGAGATGAGTTAGCCGAGGCAAAAAACACAATAAGTAATTTTTGGGCCTTTTTGCAATTTTATGATTCTTCTGGTCCTTGATTGCAATTTCTTCTAGCTTGCCTTGGACTTTGGCCTACAATGCAAAAATTTGAGTATTGTAATATCCTATATTCTCCAATTTACTTAAATTGAGTGAAATCAATGGAAAAATTACAATTTTATCCTTACAAAGTTCATTTTACACAAAATCACCTTTAATCCCATATTTCCACAAAATATTATCAAATCATGCATTTAAGCTCAACAAATCTCATAAAATCCCATCAATTGACATTGAATGACATGGTAAAAATAAGTAAGATCACTCTACTTGTTGCAAATTAAGAATACCAGTGAAGCACATCTTATGACTTCAAAGGGAATATAATACATATATACTTTCACAATAGAAAGATAGACATAACTTACACCTACAAGAAACATGAGAATGTAATTAATTTACCCTTTATGTTTTATAAACTAGGAATGTCAAAAAAAAAAAAATTCTTTATACTATATTAATACTGCAATTAATATTATCAAAACAACATGTGTAACCACAAAAAGCCTAAGTTTTCATCATAGATACTGAACTTTAACACAAAAGTATATAAATTCATATACTAAATTAATTGTATATATTACACATGTATTAAAAAAAGCAAAAAAAAAAAAAAAGGAAATTTAAAGATAAAGACTAACCTCAAAAGTCACTAAACGTCAGCAACAGGCAATGGTGATAATGGCGGCACAGGGAGCAAGGTTGTCCTTAGATCAGCAGTAGGTATTTACTTATGGTTTATTATAAGTTGAAAGTATTTCCTTTAGTTTATTAAGCTGCAAGAAATACCTATAGTTTAGTTTTCATGTCGCAACTATATTTGGAATTAGCCACGGTTTCTTCCACTGTCTAAAAGAAACCATAGCTAATTGCATTTTTTTGGTAGTGATAATTTAGCTGCTAAGAAGTTGATGACACATACAACAATTATTGTTTGCCAATCATGACAATGAATGGCATCAAGTCTCTGGCTAGACTTATGACCAACTCAAGAGTTGCATAGCACAAAGATAGAAAGAGATTTAGATCATTGTATTCTTCATAACACTCTTACTCCATAGGTAGGTTATCTACACTATTTCAAGCCCCTCAGGTGCTGTATGTGTATAAAATGACCGAAGAAGATAACAAATAGATTAAAAGTAACTGCGCGTGGTCATATTTTATATGTACAGAACCTATTGTAACAACTTGTGATATGTTTTAGTGACCTTGACACTACTATATAAAAATGATAAACAATGAGAGGTGAGTGAAAACTCAATGAGACAATAATACTAATTACACAAAGCCAATGGTTGAGAAAATTCAATGAAGTTTTTCATAAGTGGTTAGTTACCTTTAAGATTGCACTTGAACAAATAGTTAATTGTAGATCTCCAAATAATGAAGGTTTATAAATGTGCAAACATAACCCAGTCAAAATTCAAAACATTGTACAAAAAGAATCATTCAAAATTTATATTTCAACATAAATGAAATACATTTTATTAACATAGTAGGGAACATCCAACAAAACTTTTAGAAGCTAGAAAATTAGAGCTAGCTCAAGGCTAATGTTGTGAGAACAAATCATACATCAATCATGAGAATCATGCTTAGAATAATCAAATTATCGGCCATGTATCCCAAACAAAGTATCATAATATCAACATCATGGCTAGTTATATATTAATAACAGATCATAGTGTATTGTGACTAAATTTCACTATCATTAGCTACATAATCTAGTTTAGGATAGATTCCTAAAAATTCTTTTACGTACATAAATCCATAATCAACAAAACAGGAGTTTAAAAATCCAAAAATCAAATTGATTTTAAGAGACAAAATAATAGTAATTCAAGTCTTAGAATGAAGGTACATGATAAATAAGGCTCCAAGTGCTTCATACTTACAAAATCACAATACTTCATTAATCTAGAATCAGAGTACATTTGATGCACATAACAAAAAGGTTCAGAAATCTGGAATCATTGTAATACATAAACTTATAACAAATTCAATTGATAAGTTTACATCAAAGTAATTCATATATCCTTAAGTTTTAAAATATTCAGAAGATACATGTGAGGTTTATATATCTCAAGAAGTTTATCGCAAGCACAAGGAAATTCAAATAATGAAACTGTTGCAAAGAGATAACATAAAACATAAATTTGCATAATTAGCACTATCTATCCACGTAACTCAGTTGACCACAAAACATAAAGAATACAGTGAAAGAACCAAATTAAGAACCCACGTAATATAGAGGGACCAAATAATTAATTTTCCTTTTTATATATTATTCTTTAAATAAAAATTTTTGAGAATGAGATGAACCAGTGCTAGTATACAAAACTTGGACCAAGTGAGCTCGAGTCCAGTATTTGAAACTTTGAAAATGTTCAAATTTAAACCTGATTTTGGATCAAGAAAATTTAATACGAGTCCAATGTGGATCAAATTAAGAAATTTGAAACGACTCTTGCTTAGTCTTGGAACCCAACTACTGTATAAGCTTGAGCCCAAAAACAAACTCTGATAGCAAGTTATGCAAGTTATTAATTTTTATTGTTGAAATTAAATACGCTTCTGCTTTCTCGTAATATACTAACCATTGCAATTTCCCCAAGCATCTAATTCGCCATCATTGCTTATGTTAAATTACTAACCGTTGCTTTGGCACATTATCTTTTATTTTCCATTTTTTTTTATGTAATCTAAACAAAAAAAATTTGCTAGGAATAATTTTCAAAAAACATAAACAATGAACAACCCCTATGAAAAAAAATTTTGTTCGTTCTCTATTGAAACACAATTAGCGATCGGAGCCACCTATGGTTATCCACCATGTATAGAATAAACGAGATACATGAATCCATTTTGTTATACAAAACGTTACATTGAATCGGTCACAATTAAACAAAGAAAATATTACTATATGATTCCTACTACTTCAATCTTCGGAACTCTCTAAATATTTATTCTTTAATACATGTGAACTCCTGAATATTGGAACTCTTTAATACATTAATCAAATCCAATTAAATATTAATCGACTCTAACTATTAATGATGAATTGGTGCTTGATAATTAATCCAAAGCTGTTAATTTAATGTTATAACCATATAACAGTCCATATTAAAATAACAACTAGATCTAATTTGATTACTTCAACAAGATCCATAGAAAACCCCAATAATATTATATCCAAATAAGAAAGTTTTGCCCTCCTCACATGTATATTCCGGATCCTCCGCTGGCTTCCTTAATATTGTTTATCCATATTTGGAATAAACCAGGCACATATAATTCATTTATTTGTATAGAACGTTATCTTGATTAGGTCTCAAACAAGGAGACTACACAGCCTGTTCAAAACAAGTTTTAAAAGCCAATTTCAAATCCATTAGAGCCTGCTAATCTCAGTAATCAATTATATATACATAGGATTTGATTTGAAAACCAAACTCTAACAACCAGTGCAATAGAAAATTGTGAGAAAAATTAATATTATATTTGATCCACCATTTAGAATAAACGAGATGCAGGAATTCATTTTTATATTAAATGATACATTGATTCAGTCACAATCAAGCAGACTATTTGGCCTGTGGGCCTCTCTAGATATGTCCATTAAACTGACTTATCCAGACTCTGACTATCTAAGAAAATATTATTATACGATCCGTATTACTTCAGTACTTTTCAAAATATTTTGAGAATTTATTCTTCAATACAAGGGGAATCATGAATATTGGAACTCTAATATTTAATACATTAATCAAACTCCCCACTTTATATATATTGGTCAATCATTGACATTAAAGTGTATACCCCAAGAATCCACAGATTAGAACCAAAGTGGCACTATAAATTCACGCTCATCGCCATCCATTATTTCCATAATCAAATAACTACAAAAACAGAAAAAGTACTTGAAAGTTGAAATTGCAAAGCCTTCAGAAGTCAGAACAATGAAAACCACATTGCTTGCATTTGTGCTTCTCTATGCCTTGAGCTTGAGCACTCAATCCCTGTTCGGAGCTGCTGATGCTTCACCTAAGCAAGTGGTTGACACATCAGGCAAGAATCTCCCATTACCAAATGTGGAACTTACGGCCGTGCTGGAGTCGTGAAGCTGGCTTCGGACTTGCCGGCATCGGCAAATCTTGCCCGCTTGATGTTGTGGTGGTGGATAGATATCATGCCCTGCCTGTCCAGTTTAGTCCTTATAACCCTAAGAAAGGTGTGGTTCGCGTCTCCGCTGATCTCAACATTCAGTTCTCAGCTGATACGGACTGTCCTCAGTCAACGGTGTGGAAGATCGATCGGTTTGATGCTTCGTCAAAACAATGGTTTGTGACGACTGGTGGCAATGTGGGGAACCCAGGTTGGCAAACTATTCAGAATTGGTTCAAGATTGAAGAGTTCGAAGGGTATTATAAGCTGGTCCATTGTCCAACCATGTGCAAATCTTGCAGTCATCTATGCAAGAACGTAGGGGTGTTTGTGGATCATAATGGGAACAAACGTCTCGCGCTTACTGATGTTCCCTGCAAGGTTAAGTTCCAGAAGGCTTGAAGCAAGCATCCTCAATTCGAGTAATTAAAACATAATAAGTGTCGTGTATCAAGGTTATAGTACTGCACTACACATATGTTGCTTGATTAAGAAAGTCGGTATACAAATGAATAAAATGATATAATATTATCAATCCGTTCGTGTTCTATGATCTGAGGCAAATTGACAGCATGCCAAGAGACATGAGAAAAAGGCTGTCTATGAAAAGTTGGCCAGAGACATACTATGGAAACAATTATCTATCTATCTATATATATATATATATATATATATATATATTAAAGAGGGAAGGGCCCCACTAAAAATAATAATAAATTTATCCGTTCCTTTTCTCCCAGCTATTTTGTGGGCAAAATTAAACGCGTCCCCCAGTGTATATGTTATTCAGGTAAAAAGCATGAAATATTCAGTAATAATTGTTTGATGTGAGTTTGGATCATTTTTAATATTTATTATATAGTTGAAATTGAATTATAAATCGAATTATTAATACAATTCATTTTAGTCCTCACAATTTATATTTCAACTAATTGGTTTATGGAGGAAAGCTAATTTGCCACGCACGTGAATAAAATATACACCAAATTGGTAGACATATGTAATTTTTTCCAAAAAATAGCCGAGGGAAAATGAAGCGATCAGGTGCCGCAGTTTCTCTCATCTTGGACTCTTCCGAGACAATCAAATACTTTACTTCTTAAAAAAGAGAAAACGGAACGAAATTGTCTGAGTCTCCCTTGCAATTTTTGGGGATTTGGATTAAGTCAATTTGAGTTCCAAAATGTATGATATTAAGATCATAAAATAATTTTTTCAGGGTAGGATTTGATACATTTCTTATTTTGTTAATGCATCACCGCCAAATATGTCATAGAAGATATTGTATTCAGGGTTATCAAACTCACGAGTCAACTCAGTTGACTCGCCGAGTTCACGTTCTAAGTTAAGCAAATCGAGTTGACTCGGCCATTGACTCGGGCTGTTCCAGACTCGCTCTAACTCGGACCTAACTCGGGCAAACTCGGTGAAATCGACGAGTCAACTCCGAGTTTGGCGAGTTAACTCAGCTGGTCTTCATCTCTCATTTTTCTGAAAAAATGCGTTGTGCAGTATCAAACCCGCGTCCCTCCAATTTGGAGCTAGCAGGCCGTGCCACTCAGCCACAATGTTGTCTTTGTAATATATATGCAACACATTATATAATATTACTACAATATTACTACTTGACTCTATATATATATATATATATATTTTTTTTAAGTTATGATTTAATTAACTTAATATATTGAACACTTTTGGGGCCTCAATCTAAACAAATCAAGTTTTAACATAGTAAAAAATTAAAGTATTAATTATTTAATATAGTTACTCAAAAATAACGAAGAATTTATATATTATTAACGCATATTGCTAAAATTTGATGCATATATAGTTAGGAAATTAGAATTTTTCGTTAGCTAATTTGTGATGAAAGATCAATTTATATTTTTTTCATTTCTTTTCTATAATAATTAAGAAATTAGGATTTCTCTTTAGCTAATGTGAACTTATATATTATTTTTATTTAAGATATAGTTATGTTAAACGAGTATTATTTTGTCATAAATAATAAATTATGAAGTTTATTGAAATTTGTATATTGACTTGAATGAAAAGTATAAAATGTAGATTATGGATTATAAAATAAGTATTTATGTACAAAATTTTATGTATTTATATGATACAATTATGTTTAATATCCATTATTGTAAACTCTTACGATTCTACGTTACGAGTTTACGTTACGAGTCTACCTTCCCCTTACGAGTTTACCTAGAATCGCAATTTTGACAACCTTGATTGTATTTTTAAACAAAAAATAAAGTATTTTTAGAAATAAATACTTTCAATATTTGAAATTTTATTTTATTTCGAGTGGTATTTGATTGAAGAAAATATGAAACTACTTCTTATCGTTTACAATTTATTTTATGTATCTTAAGGTGTATTATGTATTAAAAAATAATCTAATATAATAATATGAGTTTCTTTTCTTAAAAATACATAATACTTATTTAAAAATATCTTTTATAGACATATTTGGGACCGTTGGATTTAGATTTAATAGTCCTCCCTTGCTATTGCAGAAAACGAACCCCTCTAATTACTCGATAGGATCTATTTCTTGGGCGAGTTTGTGTTGTGAAGGTAGTGGATACATTAAAGTACACCGTGTCGTCGAGGACACCATTGACATATGTGTTCTTGTGAAAACAATACGTTAAGTGCACTCTATTAGCTGGTGGGCAATCCTTTTGGTAGATAACTGAGGTGAAAGACCATGAGAATAGGAAGGTGATGGTTAGACCCATTGTTTGTGATTGCATTTGCGTTGCGATTATTATAATTATAGGTATTGTGAATATTATAATATGAGTTATGGTTATTGCAGCTGTGATTTTTTTAAGTTACTCAAAATATATAAAACTATATTTAATTGCTATAACTTTTAAATACGTATGACATATCATGTCAAATATTTATTTTAATTCGAAAAATATATACTTTATACAAGCATATTAATACTATTTTAACATTAAATAAAAATAAAATATTAATAAATAAAAAATAATATACAAATAAGCTTATGTAATTGTATATGTAAAGAATAATACTTGTTATTTGTTTTATATAATGAACTTATTATCAAAATTTTATTAATAATTTCAAATTACTATATAATTAATAATAATGTTTATTTATTTAAATCACTGTAACTATTAATATTAATCAATTACTATATCAGTTCTTATTCTATAACTTTGTGTTTTATATTCAAGAAGCAACTAGTTCTTGACTTTTAAACCTATTCTCGCTGGAGTTCCATTTTCACCAAATGCTGGGTATCTTGAAAGCTTTTATAATCTCACCCTAAGCTTTGACATTTGGTTTGACACCATTCATATAATTACCAAACTCAGGCTATTCATGTAATGCCTATTAAATTGCTTATACAAAATCAATAGAGAGAGAGAGATTATTTTTGTATAATGATAGTTTCATAACCGGCCCCTCAGTGAGAAGAAATAAAAAGGTGTTTAAATTGATTCCTAAAATGAATCTTGAAAATTAATTTATTGAAGTCGCTACCAAAATTTTCAATGGAAAACTTTGAAAAACCAATTTAAAATAAAAAGAAACAGGCAAAATAGTCTGTGAAAATAAAGATGGGTTTGGGAGTCAGTTTGAGTGTGGGGAAGGTGTTAGGCATCCCACAACACCCGTCCATAAGGAGAGTTACCTTAAACTAGTCAACTGAAATAGAATATGACCTTAAATTTATCTCAATTACCCTTTTATTGACATGCATGCTCGTTAAATAGAGAAAACAAAAAACAACAATAATGAGAGCAAACAAGTAGATATTTACAAAATGCGGACTTGACCTAGTACGAAAGCCTAGGGCCTACGTACCCTGTAATAGGGATCAAAGTCTACGTAGTTTGACAAAAATGGTGTATCTGTTGGTTGGTGATTTTTCATTTTTGTAATGAAAACTGGAGGGTTTAAATTAAATAGATTTTTCTAAACAAAACAAGATTAGAATTTGGTTTGTGTTTTTTAATTTACAACAACCTAGTCAATCTAGCTCTTCTGATCTCTTCATTTTCTCTCTTTTTAATTTTTTGTTTAGTTTTGTATTTCAAATCTCTATTTTGAAATTTAAATGAAATGATTATGGGATGAGAATTTTAGGATTTTTGGGAGTTTATATTTTTTTGAATTGAAATGTAATGATAATGAAAGGAATATTTTAAATTTTTGAATTTATTTATTTTTTTGGATTTTTAAAATTGGAATTTATCATTGAAATTCGGATGAAAATAAAGTCATTTTTCAAATTTTTGAATTTATATATTTTTTTGGGTTTTCAGATTTTTCTAATTGTGAAAGTGAGATTATGATTAACAGGACTTTTAATTAATATACATATATATATATATATATATATATCTTTTATTAGAATTTATTCTGAATTTTAAACTATAATGAAAAATATTTTGGCATTTTTTAATTTATGATTTTTGTATTTATTTTTATTTTTGTGAAATTTGAATTTATTTTAATACTTAAAGTAAAACTAGAGTTAAGAAAAATATTCCTAGAATTTATAGTTCCATGATAGATAGGGCAAACCTCCCTATTTTTTTAACTAATTCATCTCAATATCTCAAAGGTTAATTTTTTAAGCCTAATGAACTAAAGGTTTCACATGGTCTCTACTAACTAACCTTTGGGTGCCTAAGGAGAAGAGTGATCTCACATGGGAACCCAAATTATGGAATAAAATATTTGGGAATTTTCAAGATTTTTTTTTCACATTTTTTTAAAGATTTTGAAATTAAAATTCTTTTAGTCTTGTTTTAATAGGATCGATTCCCTGACGCCTACGGAGACCCAAGTTCCACATGACACATCTAATTAATTAAATTTTATCAAACCCTGACTAATCATTTTGTAAATAATAGAAAATATTTAATTAAAATATTTATTTTTTCATTATTATTTATCTATCGATTTATTTATTTATTTATTTATATGATTATTATTATTATTAACAAGCATGCACTAATTTTCGGAGTCTAAGGAGATTAAAACCTCACACGACCCCAAGCACTTGAGGAGAATAATATTCTCACATGATAATGACAAGGTTTTATTTTATGTATTTTTAAGGGTTTTGAAATTGGAATCTTTTTAGCCTTATTTTTAACAAGATCGATCCCCCTAAGCCTACAGAGACCCCAGTCTCACATGACACTTTTAATTAATTATATTTTATAAAACACCAACTTAATTATTTTGTAAATAATGGAAAATATTTGATTAAAATATCTATTTTTTGCATTATTATTATTTATTTATTTTTTATTATTATTATTTAAAAATAGGCATGTACTAATTTTTAGAGTCTATGGAGATTAAAATCTCACACGACCCCCAAGCACTCAAGGAGAATAATATTCCCACATGATGATTTTTTTAAAACCTTACTTATAGAGCCAATATTAGTCTCATATTGACATAAAAAAACAAATGAAGTTATAATAATGATAATTAAAAACCAAACAACAAAAACAAAACAAAAAAAGAAAAATAAGACGCCATGTGAACACGATTCTCGATGTGGGAAGAAAGAAAACATATGGTGTAGGCAATGTATAGCAACTCACCTAGCTTCCCCTCAGCTTCTCACCCCTCACCGTCGGGGGACTCCCTCTTCGACAGTCTTCTTCTTCTCCTTTCTCTCTCTCTCTTTGATGGTGTCGCGTGCACTCTTTCTCTCTCTCTCCTCGGTCCGTAATGGCATGAGAGCTCCAACATGCCTCTCTCTTTTCCTTCTTCTTCGGCTTTGCTTCTCTCTCGCGTTTCAGTTAAGATTTTGAACGTCTTTGTAGCAGCATAATAGTTTTAGTATGAGTTTGTAGTAGTCGTTCACTTATTCCTCACAGGTTCATCCTCCATGTAAGAGTTGATAACACTAGAAGCTTCATCCTTTCTATCGTCTTTGCTTCAAACACATATTTCAATTCCTCCACTTGCAGGTCCAAAAGAAGTGGGACTCGGGTCTCTTCCACTTTGGCAGCCAAAGATAAATAGGCAACTACAATGAGTTGTGTCATCCACGACTTATCCTTTTGAAACCTTAGGCTCTTGATGAATCTAGGAGCTGCAAGGATGGCGGTGTGAGGTTCATTTTGTTCTGCCATAAGCTTCCACTCTTAGGAGATGAAGCTGCCAAGGGCAACAAGGGGGTGTTGAAATAGATGACATAAGTAACGATAAGGAGCTAAGAGCTAATGGACTCATAGTTGTTGCATCAAGTGCACTAGCTGAAAAGGATTTTGGTGAAGGCATTGCTGAGCTAGTGGAAGCATACACAGGGTGTAACTCTTCTCATTTGTGAGCGAAGAAGCAAAGTTTCATCGAGCAACCAGTTTCCTCCTTGTAAAGCCTTGTTCAGTATTAGGTAGGATGGAGCCATGACTCAAAAACACCATGAGCATACTCACAGGCATCCCCTTTCTGGTAGGTTCCTTTGCAAAATTCAGGGTAGGGAACACAACTGTAATGGTATTTCCGTAGGTCTCTCCTCCTCTATCCCCAGACCTCTGGCCTCCTTTCTTTGGTCTCTCAAAACTCCACTGCTCTGCCCTTCTGCCTGATAACAGTGCAACCTTCCATCCAATTCTTTCTGTAGTTTTTTTCATGAAAATAGGTTCCAGTGCCCTTTCCCCATTTCATGTTAAGTTGCTCTCATTATATATATATATATATATATATATATTTGATTTTCATTACTATTACCATTATTATTAATTAAGTTTTTTATTTTTTATTTTTGTTTTCTTATATATATATATATATTATTTTTTATAATTTTGCTTTGGTTTATTATAATTATTTTAATTAATTAATTTTATTTTTAGGTTTTGAGTTTATTTAATTGTCTCCCATTATTTATTTTTAATTTCAAATTGTCCCCAATTGAGAATGTCATTTGAAGCTATCATTTTTAATTTTTCCTATTTGCTTAATTATTAATTAATTAGTGTATAAATTAATTAAATAATTACCATTATTATTAATTAATATTCAGTACGACCGCATAGTTTTACGTATACGGGACCCAAGCCTTAAGGTGCATTTTCAACTCAGGGTGGCAGAACTTTTTTTGGTAGAAGTTCGACATCTTTTGGAAGGGGTCAAGTACGAGTACTTGCTTTAAATAAATAGGATGCTCAAGCATCGAATGTAGTGATTATAGGTACAATTATAGTATGTTCTCATGCTGCTTATGTATTGTTTGATCCTAGCGCTGCTCATTCTTGTATGTCCCCACACTTTGCAAAATCAATTGGCAATGGTCTTGTCAAATTATAGGGCTCTTTGATGGTAACAACTTCATTAAGAGAATCCATTTTAGTGGATCAAGTGTGTAAGTCATGCACGATTATGATTAACAGCCATGAAACAATGGTTGATTTAATTATTTTAGCTATGACTGATTTTGATGTGATCCTTGGAATGGATTGATTGGCTTCCTATTATGCCACCATGGATTGTCATCTTAAAGTTGTAAGATGTAAATTCCTAAATGAACCGTCTGTTGTTATCCAAGGCGATCGTACATTGACTCCTAGCAACTTGATATTAGCCATTGAGGCTAGGAAGTTGTTAAAAAGTGGATGTCGAGGCTACTTAGCCTTAGTCCAGGGCATAGAAGTAGCAGTTCCGACATTGCATAAAGTGCTAGTAGTTAATGAATTTCTAGATGTATTCCCAGAAGAGTTACTTGGACTACCATCAGCTAGAAAGATTAAATTTAGCATTGATCTACTACCAAGCACCCAACCAATCACCATACCTCCTTATAAAATGGCACCACTGGAACTTAGAGAATTGAAGGATCAGTTGTAAGACTTGTTAGATAAAGGCTTTATTTGCCCAAGCTTGTCACCATGGGAAGCTCCGGTCTTATTTATGAAGAAAAAAGATGGGTCTTTCAGGCTGTGTATGGATTATAGACAGTTAAATAAGGCAACAATACGAAATAAGCTATACCTCGCGTTGATGATATATTTGATCAATTACAAGGTGCACAATGCTTTTCTAAAATTGACTTGTGGTTAGGATATCATCAATTAAAGATTAAACAAGAGGATATTCCTAAGACGACTTTTAGAACCTAGTATGACCATTATGAATTTTTAGTGATGTCTTTTGTGCTAACTAATGCTCCAGCCACCTTTATGGATCTGATTAATAGTGTTTTTAAGCCTTTCATTGATCAATTTGTTATAGTCTTCATTGATGATATCTTGGTTTACTCAAAAAGTTGAGGGGAGCATAAACAACATTTAAGAATGGTGCTGTAGATATTGAGAGAAAATCAACTGTATGCAAAATTCTCTAAGTGTCAATTTTAGCTTGATAAAGTGGCATTCCTAGGCCATGTGGTTTCAAAAAAGGGTGTTCAAGTGGATCCTAGTAAAGTGGAAGCAGTTCTGAAGTGGCCCCAACCCACTACGGTCACTGAAATCCATAGTTTCTTAGGTTTGGCTTGCTATTAACATTGATTGGTAAAAGATTTCTCTAAAATAGCTACTCCTATGACCAAACTAACTCAAATGAATGTAAAGTTTCAATGGACCGAAGTGTGTGAGGAAAGTTTCCAGAAATTGAAGGATTGTTTAACATCAGCATCAATTCTTGTGTTGCCATCAGGATCTAACAATTACACGATTTATTGTGATGCCATGAGAGTGGGGTTGGGATGCTTTTTGATACAGCATGGTCGTATGATTGCCTATGCCTTAAGATAATTAAAGAAACATGAGTAGAATTATCCTACCCATGACTTAAAAATGATTGCTATGGTGTTTGCATTAAAAATATGGCATCATTATTTGTATAGCGAGACTTGTAAAATTTATACAGATCATAAGAGTCTTAAGTACGTCTTTGAACAAAGAGATCATAACTTGAGACAAATGAGGTGGATGGAATTGCTAAAAGATTACGATTGCACTATTTTGTACCACCTTGGCAAAGCCAATGTTATGGCTGATGTCTTGAGTAGAAAGTCAACAGGAAGTCTAGCACATATAACAGTAATGAGAAGACCATTGATTGAGGATTTTCACTGGTTAGTAGAAAATGGTGTTAAGCTTGAAACCAAGGAGCGAAGTGTGTTATTAGCAAGTGTTCAAAGTTCATCTTCCTTGAATGAAAGGATGAAGGCTGCTCAAGAAGTGGATCTACAAATTCAAAAGTTAATTGAAGAAGTCAAGAATGGCAAACGAAGCGAGTTTACTTAGGACTCAGAAGGGGTATTATGGTATGGTCAAAGGTTATATCTACCCAAGGATAGTGAACTCGAAAGAGAGATTCTAGAAGAAACCCATCAAACCCCTTATACCATTCACCTTGGAGCAACAAAGATATATCAAGATTTGAAACAACTGTATTGGTGGGAAGGAATGAAGAAAGATATGGCAGATTTTGTTTCCCATTGCTTGGTTTGTCAACAAATGAAAGCTAAACATCAGAAGTTAGCTGGATTACTCTAGAAAATAGAAATACTAGAATGGAAATGGGAAAGAATTACTATGGATTTCGTGATAGGCCTACCTTAAACTTTGAAAGGTTTTGATTCTATATGGGTGATTGTGGATAGATTGGCCAAATCTACACACTTTCTGCCAGTGAAAACAACTTATGGTGTTGTTAAATATGCTCAAATATATCTGAATGAAATTGTTAAGCTTCATAGTGTCCCTATCTCAATTATTTCTGATTAAAGGCACCAATTTACCTCTAGGTTCTTGAAAGTGTTTCAAAATGCACTTGGCTCTTGATTAGATCTTAGCACAGCATTCCACCCACAAACTGATGGTCAATCAAAATGAACAATTCAAACACTAGAGGATATGTTAAGGTCCTATGTTCTAGACTTTGGAAGGAGTTAGGATTCTCACTTACACTTAGTTGAATTTGCTTACAATAATAGTTATCAAGCAAGTATTCAGATAGCGCCTTATGAAGCTCTATACAGTAGACGATGTCGGTCTCCTATCGGTTTGTTTGAAGTAGGTGAAGCAAGAATACTTGGACTATAACTAGTTCAAGATGTTGTAGATAAGGTGATTATGGTAAAGGAGAGATTGTTAAATGCCCAAAATAGACAGAAAGCTTATGCAGACAATCGAAGGCAAGATTTGGAATTTATGGTGGGCAATCAAGTGTTCCCTTAGATATCTCTAATGAAAGGCATGATGAGATTTGAGAGGAATGGAAAATTAAGCCCCCGTTATATTGGGCCTTTTGAAATGCTAGAAAGAGTTGGAGTAGTGGCATATCGCTTAGCTCTACTGCTAGAACTAGTGGATGTACATCTTGTGTTTCATGTATCTATGCTCAGGAAGTACTTACCTGATGCATCTCATGTGCTCAAAACCCAAGTTGTTCAGTTAGATGGTGGGTTAACCTATGATGAGGTTCCTATGGCAATTCTAGATAGGCAGATTAAAAAGCTTCGATCGAAGGAGATTGCATCAGTGAAGGTGTTATGGTGAAATCATTCACAAGAGGAAGCAACGTGGGAAGCAAAGAATGTAGATGATTGAATTTAGGGACCAAATTTCTTAAAGGGGGAGGAATGTAATAATCCTTGAATTGTTGATACAAAATCAATAGAGAGAGAGAAAGAGATTATTTTTGTATAATGATGGAAACATTATTATTCCACTAATAATATTAAGCCTATTACGCCATGATTATCCTTTTCATCATTATCATATATTCTCCATTATCTCTACAATTATTATCAACCACTTTTCAATTTTTTCCACTATCAACCACTCTCCATTATCAACAAAATAATTCCTTCTCTATTGGCATCTACAAAATGAGTGCTTTATTCTTCATGCAGTCTCCCTCCATATCAAAATTTCTAAGTAGTGTATTTTCCCTTACTCTCTTTCTCTTTCTCAAAATATTGGGTAATAGTGGGTTGTAATTCTCTACTTACATCAATTGATTGGTATTTCTTCATCCTCAGGTTAGTATATTATATTTATTATCTCCCAATTTTAAGCATATAATAATATGTTATTTTGTAAAATTTTATTTCTTATATGTTATTATAGCAAATAGTATCGAAGCAATTATGATATGTTATTTTAGCATGTTAACCTTTACAGTTCAATAAGATGAATTTTAGCTTCCAAATTGAAAATTGTGTTTTTAGGACTTCTTTGAAAAAAAAAAAATTATGCATTTAATGAGTGATTTAGAATTTTTAGAAATTTTAGTTTGAATTTTTGAACAAAATTTAAATTTTTAATAATTTTTCTAGATTTTTTATAAAGAAAAAGGAAGGAAATTAGAAGGAAAAATATGAACAGCTTGATTATATAACAATAAATATTATTTGAGGTTAAATGGAAAATTTGAAATTTATTAGATGATCTTTAAGTAAAATTTGTTTTATGGTAGGTGTTAGAAGTTTAATAAGATGCATAATGGATTAATTGAGTAAAATAATAATAATAGTAATGTTAATAATAATAGTATTAATAACAATAATAATAATAGCAATGATAATAATAATAATAATAGTAATGATAATAATAATAATAATGATAATAGTAATAATAATGATAATAAGGATAATAAAATGAAATATAGGTTATAAGTATTTTAAAGTATTCTTTAAGTGGCCCATAAATTTAATTTCTAACGTTTAGAAAAGAAAGAAGTGAATTGGAAAAAAATGAATGAGAGATAATTAATTAGGTATGTGATAGAATTAAAATAAATAAATTTATGTGTAAGGATTGGATGATAAGAGTATTTTATTTGATATTTTTAGGTTACTAGAATATTTTCAACAAAAGAATTATAATAAAGGATAGAAAAAAGTTGGTATACTCATCTCAGATGGGTAGATAATCCTAATTATGCATAATAATATTATAAATTATTCATGATGATTTTTAATATTGAATTATTAGAAATACTAAAATTTGAATTCTAAAGTGGTACGATTTGAAATTTTTTATATCTATACAACGATAATTATTTTCTCTAAAATATTGGAAATATGTCCAAAACATAACCCTATAGCTAACCATAGTTAACGTTAGTCGTAGTGCAATGTGATTGGTATTCTAATAAGGTTGGGGATGATACCTTTACTTTTATATTTTGTTTAAGGCCAATGACCATTATGATATTTACTTAGAGCCTATGGCCCTAAGAGTATCTGTTCTGATCTATTATCACTAGCCTTAGGCTAGCTTTGTACTCTGTAATTATGACTGGTTCTGTAGGAATTTCCCAATTACATTTTGTTGATGATTTCTCTCTGTTTAATATCACTGAATTATGACTATATGATATCTGGTTTTATTTTGAATGATGTACCAGAATAAGTTTGTCTTAATTTCTGCAATATTAGAATTACCTATTCATTGAATTTTCACTCACCCCATTATTTAACATTTTTCAGATCTTAGTGCCAATCCAAAATGTCTACCTTCAAAATTTTAATCTTGGTGATTAGTTCCTTGGTGAGCCTAGCCTACTGCTAGAGCTATGTCTTTCATTTTTTTTTTTATTCAGTTCAGTCACTCCTTAGTATACAGGCAAAATGTTTAATGTAATATTATGGTGTGTCAAAAACTATCTGTATGAAGAGTTATGAGATCTATGTTTGTTTAATATGAATTTATATAAATTATGCTATTATAGGGGTTCCGACAAGTTTGCGAAGATGAATGACACTTCATCCCCATGTCGGTCACGCCTTACCAGCTTCGGTCATGACAACTCACCTCCATTTGGATTAGGAGTCCAATACTATGATAAGTGTTTGTACAAGTTTAGTGAAAAAGTCGGTAAATTATTCACAACAAATAATAGAGTGAGGAGAGCAAGTTTGAACGAGGGGGAAGATAAATAATTTTAATTTTCAATATTCAATTGAGTTGAATATTAAAATTAAATATCCGAAATAGTTTTGATCGATTTTGAATATAATACAAATATTTTATATTCATCTAGTACTTTTGAAAATAGGATACTCGATATCCAATAAAGCCTAGGGAATTCAATAGGATGTTTCAAATATTATCTATTCTACAAATATATTTTTAAAATATTAAACATGATTTTGCGTTATAATCATTAAAAAAAACTTTTCTCAAATTGGATAAAGAAAAATTATTTTTGAAAAGTAAATTATATAATATTTTTAATATATATATATATACATATTCATGATAATTATTTTTAGTAACACTTAATATTTATGTAGATAATAAAATTGGAATTCAATTTAAAATTATAATTTTATGTTCTGGCTTTTTTATGTGATCCAACCTTAAATTTTAAAATTTTGAACCAATTTTAATTTTGATAAAATTGAAATTAAAAATAAAATTAGAATTTTGCATTGTGATTTCTTTTTTTTTAAGCATTGACTAGTATTATTGACTCATTCTATGTATATATCATGTATACACATATTCAGGTTTAAGAAAATAGGTTTAATGTGCCAAAAGTAGATGAATGGACTCATCGCAAATGAGCAATTATTCATGAAAATTTGAATTTAATTTAATCTTATTCGTTTGATCTATAATTTTTCTTGGGTAGATTGGGCCAATAATGTTGTGGAAGAGTTGAAATTTGCTTCTTCAAGCAATATTATGGTTTAATAGGTTAAGGCGTGTGTGAGAGCACTTTTTGATCATGATTCATTAGAATGAAAAAAAAAAAAAGTTTCTGTAGAGTTCGAAATAATTTGAAATTTAATATTGATTATAATAAATATTTTAAACTTGTGTTACTTATCTATATTTTTTTCTAGAAATTAAGATAAAAATTAAGTTGATTTAGTAATAGGCTTAAACAATATTATTTAAATATTAACCGTGTTATGGTTTGTAATATAATAATATATTTATATAGTCGAGTTTGTAATAAATTGAAATTTTAACTAATATATTGAATTTTGAGCAAATGTTATTACGCTCCCATCTATAAACTTTAATGGCATGATTTATCTATATTCTTTTTCGATAAATTATATGTATGTATGGAATTCGAATTGGACTAGAAAAATGTATTAATCAGATAATTATAATTTAAATTATAAAGTACATTTGAATATTTATATCTTTTATATTATATTATCTAATTAAAAGTGGCCAATATATCATATTATCTAATAAAAACATGATAAGTGGATTATAAATACTTACAAAGCTAAAGTCAACATTAGTTGATAATGGCCTAGCAATAGTTTGAATAAAACCATGGCCAGGCCACATTGTTGTAAAACTATGGCTAGACTACTCCAAAAAACATGGCATGGTCATGTGAAACATGAGAAAAAGCCCACATTCTAATCAATAAGTATGGTTATGCCAATTGAAGCTTAACTACGGTAACATGTAAATTGTGGCCTTGGCTATGTTTTACCATGATTTTTTGTTAAGTTTTATAAAGTTTTAAAATTTAACCACAGTTAAGTTCAGCATTGTAATTATGTGGGATCTTAACCATTGCCATACCACTATTGGCTATCACTAAAATATAATAATTTTTGTAACCTCTGCCACCTATTCGCTATTTGGGATTTATGTATAGCTACAAAATATTACTTGTCACAAATTTTGTGACGAACGAATGGTAAAATGTTCAACTTTTCATTGAAGAGCTTTATGAAAAATTTAAATTATAAACAATTATATAAATATTGTATTCAATGCACTATTTCAAGATTATTTTTTTATTTGTTTATTTTTGGTAAAACAGAGCATTTATATTACTAAAGAGAAAAGTACTTGAGGTTGACATTCTTATGTAAGAGAGTATAAAAACAAAAACAGGCCTTAACCAAAAAAAAAAAAGAACAATTTTACTTTTGAGTTGTTGAAATTCCTCGTCGTTGAACAGATGTTTTATATCTTAAAACAGTTAACCTTTGTCTATGTCTTTGAGAAATGATAAATTCACCATTCTTTGATGATTGGTTTTAGATATTATAATTTATAATTTCTTATATATGGAAAATCTACATTGCTGACAATTAATACTATATTTATGAACAATTTTGTATTTGGTTTAACCAAAAGGTTGGTTAAATTTTGAGTTATGTGCTTTTCTTATGTTAAGCCAGTAATATCTATTAGATTCTTATTATCCGTTTCATTGTTTTTTGTTTTGTTATTACGTGTCTCTGGTATATAATTATTAGTAAACTTTATTATGATATCAATTAAATTATGAAGATATAAAAATATATATATATTTCTTTTTTAGCTGGTAACGTAACAAACACATTTACCTACCCTCTGATAACAAACACAGAATTGTAGTTCCATAACCTCAGATTTATAAACTCAGTTTACTTCTAGATTATGATAAACTAGTCCACAAAAAAAACATATCCATAATGAATATATTTAAATAGTGCATGAAACATATATTATTGTTCCATTATCTTATTATGCATATTTGCAACATGATTTATAATAGTAAATCTCAAAGTTGTCAAACTCACGAATAAACTTGGTTGACTCGGCGAGTTTACATTTCTAGGAGAAGAAATCGAGTCAATTCAGTGCTTAACTCAGAAGCCACACAAACTCGCTCAAACTTGATGTTAACTTGCTCCAACTCAGTTGCCTCCTCCTGATTTAGGTCAAAAAGTTGTATCTTCACGTCTTGAACTCGGCTGCCCACACTCATTTAAGCATATCAAGCCACTACTCCAACATTGTCCTTATGTATATATATATATGCAAGATTATATATATATTTGCTCTTCATCATTTTATAGTTTAAAAAATGTCACCTCCACATCTTGAACTCAGACACCACCCATTGTGGCAATATGTCATACCACTAATCAAACATCATTCTTATGAATATGCATGCAACGTTTTATATATATATATATATATATATATATTTGATCTTCATCTTTTTATAATTTCAAAAAAAATAAAACTTAGACGATTTGAACATGCACACAAAAGAAAAGTGTCTATTTGTAACTAGCATCATATAATTTGTTGCACCTATTTTTAGAATTTTATTTTAATTTATTTAAAAGGATATCTATTTTGTGTTTTAATCTAAATTATTTAAATATTATTATATTAATTTTTTTCTTTTTTAAATATTTATCGTATGATATTTTACCCAAAAATAATATGAAATTAATATACTGTTAATTTAGTTGTTTTAACAAAATAGTCTTTAATAGTTATATTTATAATTGTATAAATAATTTTAATTCAAATTTCAAATTATTTGTATTTGTTTATTAATACCTATCGTATTCAAATTTTAATATATAATATTAAAAAATATTTATGTTTAGTTATCACCATTTTAACTATAATCATACTAGTAGACCATTGATTATTACCTTCACCAATTCAAAAACTAGTTTGAATTTTAAAATACTAATTTTAATGATATAATTATATATTTTAATAATTAATTACTATTATAGGTAACTCTTACGAGTTTATGATACGAGTTTATCCCCCAAAAACGAGTTTGCCTAGAATCGCAATTTGGACAACATTGGTAAATCCTGTTGTCTTTCGTCACACAGATTAATGTATATATATGTGTGTGTGTGTTTGTGTGTCCATTTGCTTTTTATCCTTATTAAATAAAATTGTCTTGCCCAACAACTCCACTAATATTCATTTCTAGTCAATAGCTTAAAATGGGACATTTGCACATAGTATATGAGAAGATAAAATGGTCCCACTTAAATCAATTTGTTTACTTCTTCATTTAGTGCATGGCATATATATATATATATATATATATAGATATATTAGATTCTATTCTTCTTGTGCCTGTTTGTGACATTGTCTATCATGAGGCAAAGTGTCACACACTGTTGACCTAAAATTTAAATTATCAACAAAATTATTTTATTTGTACAGCATTTTAACTCGGTAATAGAAAGCTTGATTAGGTGGATCAATTAAAAATAGATTTATATTAATATGAACAAAGGATGGAAAGAGATAAACGAGGAAGGGATGACATTAAAATTATATGAGAATGCATTATGAGATTACTTGCCAATCAAAGAGGTAAAAAAATTATTTTTAAAAGGGTGAATAAGATGTTTTAATAAAAATCAGAACCAAAACAAAAAATTTAAGTGAGATAACGAATAATTTTTGGGATTAAAAGAATCATGACATTATGGGTGGAAATTTGGGATAGATTGTTGTGTAGGCCAAAACTAATGGCCTAACTTCAAATAAGTATAACTTCTAGTATAAGTGAAATTTTTGGATATAATTTCAAGAATAACTTTTTAAAGTTGAAGCCATGCAATTGAAGAACCATACTTCTGAATATTTGAAGTACAAATATGACATGAATATCAATTATTGGATTTGAGAAAAGAGGAATAAATTGTCCTCCCAACTCCAATGTTTGATACATTGCATGTCTACTAAGGAAATCACCTTTTTGTGGCACTAATCTTGTCACATAGCCAACTTATAGAAGAGCATAAAAATATTCAAACATACGTCATTCTGCACTATCTCGAAAAATTTATAGAAAAGGAAAATTGAAACATTTCATTATATTAATAAAATCAAGATAAAAATTAAGAAAAAGAGCATCGGATAAGCAATGGTATTCTAGCATCTACAGATGAAAGACCTAATTTCTTTAAGTATTTCTTGCGTTTTTAATTTCCCTTAATGATAATTTGCATGGTATTGAACTTTGACATAAATATCAGTGTCAGGATTCCCTGCATCAATGCCAATACTATTTAGAATACAATTAAACTCACTAGAAAATGTACTAATCCATGTATGGAGACTTTATCCTTCCTGCAATGCATATAACAATATCAAGAAAAAACATTTTTAATTAAAATTGAAATATGACAAGATTGTTTATGCCATCAATGTTTTCCTTCATCATTCATTTTCTTCCAACTATTTACCCTTCCTCCTTTGGTCATACTTATGCCACCATATTCTCTCTTCATTATTCTGGTAAAGCATGAGAAATGAATTCAAATATGCATAAGAACTAGAGAAGGACCATGCCTCCACAATTCGCAACTCTTGAGGATAGGTAGGTGACATTGTTGTCACAATGCTAGGGAAATTAATTTGATCCTTGATAATTGGAATGTAAATATAGGTGTTATCTTTGGTGTACTCACAATTTTGAGTGTACTGGTACACTCATGTTAATCTATATAATTTTGTTATGTTATATATTAACTCAAAAATTAATAATCTTAAGATTACGTAACTACGTTATTACCAAGTGCACTAGTGCATTCAAAATTATAAGTGCATAAAAGATTTTACTATAAAACCAATTATGATTATGTTTTTTTGAATAAAACTAATTTTGGATTATCTAAATTACTCCAATTTTGAATATGTGAAAGTATAATTATTATGTAATTTTGAATTATTCTATTTAGCATTTCTAAAGTACTATTTGTAATTATAATGTACCTTGATGCTATTAATTTTGAATTAATATGATTCCATTTTTCTAAATAAATTTGATTATAGATTTTCTAAACTACTTGGGTTTCGGATATTATGAAAACTCTAGATTTAAGGAAGACTTTGTCTTTGAATAAATGAAACACTCTTATTCTTGATTCATGAAATACATAAATTCTATATTTATGGAATACTTTGATTTTGGATTGATGAAATACTTGACTATAGATTTATGAATTTATTTGGTTCAAAATTTTTCTGAAAATTTTAGTTATGTAATTATTTCTATAAAATAAATTTTGGGAACCCATCTTGTCCAGAACCTTGCAGCTACCAATAGTAGACATTAGCCAAGGTGCACAGTAATTCCGAACCCCAGCTAGTAAAGGAGATACTAACCCCTTGTGTTGGCCACCACATGTAGATCTGATATGATTCTCATCATTTGATTAAGACATATGCCTAGTATTCTGATTAAGCTGAACTTAAGTCTAGTGTTAGATATTTGTTTTATTCAGATAACACCCCAGCTAGTAGGGGAGAAACTAGCCCTATAAGTTGGCCACTGCATGTGAATTTGATCTAATTTTGATTATTTGACTGAGGTGTATGACCTGTGTTCTCATGCTTGATGCTCATATCAGATATCTATTCTATTATGAAAGCATTAACCTTGAGCTAGCTCTAGTTCTAATATTCTATTAGTTCTATTGGATGTTCTCTACTATACCACTTTGCATGGGTTTCATTTTTTATATATTATAGAATCTAATTCATTTTTTTATATTATTTTTCCAGTTTTTAAACTGAGTTTCAAGTGAACATTGATATGATCTCATTATAATATTTTGTGAATAATTACTTGTTCATATGAAGATTTTAAAGATAAATAACTGATTTATGAGAAACTCTTCCGCTTCTATCTATCCCTTCCTAATATAGATAGTAATATTTGCTTACTGAGTGTTTTCACATACTCCTTTATTTCCTTGTTTTTAAGAAAGTTATGTTGATCACATAGAGAGACGTTAGATATTCGCTGGTGAGCCATGCATTGTCTATAATGGTAAAGTTTACTTCTTGCTGTTGTTAAACATTTTAAATTTTTTAATCTAGTAGCTTTAATTGTCATAAGTAGGAAATTAATGATTTTAAAGTATATATGGGTTTGTCTAGTTACATTGTTTTATAAAAGTAATGCTATCTTATTTTCTAATTTTATAGGTATTAGTTATGGGAATTTTGGGAAGCCTATGATTTAGAATAAACTCTACCAAAATTTCCCCCACAAAGTCAATTAGTGAATTACATGACTATGCATTGACATAATTTGGTAATCATTAATTAGTAGGTTTGTCATCAAACTATTCAGGTTATCTAATTTTTTTAAGTTTGCAATTATCCATGCTGATCACACTTCCTTAGCTAGGGGTGTGAGAAAATAAACAGAAATCTTTAGTACATAGTACAGTGGTATCTAATGTACAGAAGTATTAAATTATTTGACCTTCAACATGTAGAATTGAAGAGGCAAAGATAGGGACCAAATTGATAGTTGTCATTATTTAACTACTCAACCAAGCATGTACTCATCGACATATTAGCCATAACAATCTTAGTAGTGCCTTGCACTTACACCAAGTTTCCATAATTCTCTATGAAGTTTTTTCATATTCCCTTGTTGTATTTCAGCAAAATCTCTTTGTATGACAATCTCAAATTGTGTACTCTAACACAAGAACCTTTTAACTTTAACATGCAGTTGAACAAACTCAAACTAAGTTTGTTGCTGAACCTAGCTTTGACACTTGTAAAATGGAAATGACATAAATAAGGACCAAACTGACTGATACGTTCATATTTTTGAAGAATAATTTCAACAAGGTGTCTTTTCTTTTGTAAAGCTTTACAAAAGGCTAGTGGCAAAATCCCCTAATCTTCCAATATATTATAGAAACAACCTAATAGTAGTATATAAGAAAAAAACATCATGGTATACTTGTATAATATGACCAAAAAAATTGCTCTATCCTAAACATAATGCTCCATGAAATTGTGAAATTTGAACATATAAGTATCCATGAAAAGCATTCTTAAGCTACGTATAAGATACCGGTTTGAAGTATATAAAGTACAAATGACTATATTTAAAAAAATAAGATAACACATAGCTAAATGTAGAGCTTAAATGACTTCACCTTGGTTATTGGTGCCATTTCTGTAAATGTGAAGTGCATGCAATCCTGAACTAGCTTTGTTGCTAATTGCTCCTTGGCTACTAGTCAAAATTGGGACCAAATTAAAGAGAAAAGAGATGGAGAAAATACTCATTTTAGTCCCTCAAGTTGGACACAGAGATCAAATTGGTCCCTCAGGTTTTGAAATTGCTAAATTAGTCCTCCAAGTTTGTAACTGTGATATTATTTCATCCCACCGTCAATAAAACGTTAAAAATGGATGACGTGGAACTATTTCTCCATACTAATCTCATTATCTGATGATCTAGACGTTTATATGTCATGTGAAAAATTTGTTTTGGTCCCTCAACTTTTACTAGAGATCAATTTGATCCTTCAAGTTTTACCTAAATATCAATTTGGTCCCTTAAGTTTCATGCATATATCAATATGGTCTCTCAATTTTCACGCGGATATTAATATGGTACCTCAGGTTTAATAGATAAGATCAATTTGGTCCTTCAGGTTTTTCCTAGAGATAAATCTAATCCCTCAAGTTTCACTTGGAGATCAATTTGATTCCACAAGTATGGAAAATTCCTAAATTAGTCCTCCAAGTTTGCAATTAAGAACAAATAATGTCCTTTCATCAGGAAAATGTCATAAAAGGGCCAAAATTTTCAAGAAATTCTAGTCTATAAACAAAAATGGAGGAAGTTTGATTTGAAAGAAATGATTTTTTTAATTTTTCTTTATTTTACAAGAAACGTAATTTTTTACAATTTTTTTAATTTAAGTGAAATATGTTTTTTTAGTTTGGAGAAAGTATGATTTGGGTGAAATCTAACTTTCCTCTAAAGCTTTAAATGAAATGAGGATTATGTTACTTGTGTAGATAAAATTGTTCATATTCATATGAACTTGTGAGGGAAAAACAAAAAGTAAAACTAATGTTTTACGCTCTAAATATTAATGCCAATTAAATTTACTCTTTAAAAATTTCTCTTTGAATGAACCTATTGACCCACATAGCATAAGACATATATTTTGAGCAATATGATTTAATATAAAGTGACCTTCATTAATAAAAAATAGTAAACAACATTGTTTAAACAAACAAAAAAACTAAACAACCTGACTAAATATAAATTGTGTTGGTAACTAAGACATAATAATAGTGGACTACATAGTTTTACAAAATAAGCAACGAGGTTTAATACAAAATGAACAACCTTGTACTAATTACATGGTTATATCAAAAGAGTACATGGTTGGTAAAACAAAAAAACACATAAATCACTATCAATCAATCACTTTGTTCATGGTTGGTTGCAAATTCTTGTGTCCCCATTACATAAGTCAATGACATTCATTCACTTTCTTGCTCCAAGATGAATTACTTAACTCCTACAAGAAGGTAACAATAGTTAAAACAATAGCTGAAGTTACATTAAAGCAAAATGTTTCATTGATGTAGCTAGCCACATCTCTTCACTCTCGGTTGGCATTAGCTCTAATAAATCGGAGCAATGTTACAACAAGCTACTTAGAGCTTGCTTGCTTGGTATTCAATGTCTTGCTACATGTATGCTCGTTGTTATAAGTCTTCACTTGGAAGGAGTTAGTGACCCTTGACCATGAATAAAGGATTGTCCATAGACAAGGATTCTTACACTATGCTCGACACCTCTGAGTCATTTACGACAAACTTTACTTTCACCTTATTGTTTATTGTATAGTCCCTCCCAACCTGCTTGAACACTGTTAAATTCCTAAACTTTATTCCAAGCTTAAATGACACCTTCCTTAAATTGGCTCCTTCATTTTCCTCTTTAGACTCTATCTCACTAAGCAGATCTTTTGAGTAGTACTAATCTTCCGTTTCATTAACATAAATGTGTTGTGACTTATTAACTTGGTTCTCCCCTTGCACTGGTATAGGTTTTGTATAACTAGAAAGTGCACCCAAAAGAAGCTAGAATTAGAAAATAATCTACAACTATTAGTGCATTCATGCTCGTTAACCGATAATATAGTTTAATGTAAGATAAATAAAGTAGAAGTTAAACAAATATTTGAGGATAAGTATTGTTAGAAAAACAAATTTTTTAATTTTAAAAAATATTATAGTGATATAAATAGGTAATGCCTACTTGTCAAACAGATTGTTATCTTCCTCGTCAGATGAATCATCTTTCACACACCATAACTCTGGAGTGAGATCGACACAAGAAACGAGGAAAAATTATCAAACTTGTAAGCCAACACTGGATGGAAATTAAAACCGTATCAAAATTTTTCCAACCTTGCATTATACTCAAAGTAAAATTTGCCCATTCCATAAGGATATCTAATCTACATACAAAATAAAGATTTTGTAGAAATTTAGGCAGAGGCTTCCCACTAAGTGGAACATCCTGATATTTCAATAAAATCCTACTAGTCAACCAGGCCTACATAAAGAGAGCTCCATTCTCACCATAGTGAAACAAAACAAAATACACAAAAATACAAAAGGTAAGGAATACTCAATTTGTGGTCAGGATACATCACTAGAGCGAATAAAAGAATAGCTACCCAAAATTATATATACAACCCAAAAGAAAAGATGAAATAGAGCTGGTTCCCGCAGAACCAAGTGGGCTTATCCAAGGAGATCCTCAATCACTCTTTAGCTCCCTCAAGTAAATCACCAGCTTTACTATCTGAGATAACAAATTTTTCTAGTAGATAGCATCCCAAAATTAGTAAACAATGTATGTATATAATCAGAAATCAAATGCGTGATGATGATTTTTATGGATTAAGATAAACATTTAACTTAAAAACAAACAGCAACCAAATATCTATTGAACATTGTAAGACATGTTTTATTGCTCGAATCACGATGCCTTATAAAAGGAAAAGAAAAGAAACAATGGATCCCTAAATATCTATTAAGGTGAAAGGACTACCGTGGACTAACCTATAGATATCCAATGCGGCACACAGCCCACAAGGGTAACTCACAACAAGCGAGGACATATAATCCTCAAGGGTAAATAACCAACAAGCGTGAGGTCATAACTTATGAAAATTAATCATCCATCCGTCTACGTGTGATGGTTGTCACACGGGGCTAGCACCTTTATTAACCCTGCTAGCTCGGTATTTTCCATGGTATACCAAGGGCTAACAGAACTACCATTAACTTCCAGTGTCCTAACTAGTTCTTCTAAACCTAAAGAAATATAAAATAAGGGTGTACGAAATTAATTTACTTGGCGGTTGCACTTAATCATACTCATAATTCCTCAGTGATATTTACCAATCCATTCAAAAACCCTCTTATAGAATTTAATAGTTTTTGAATATTAATACTAGCAGTAATACTGATAACAATACCCATCAAAATATTCCAATAAGGAAAAAATGACAGGAATTACGTGAAGAAGTTAGGAGTGCTATCTGCACACCTGAATGTCGTTAACTAACAAGTAACCTAACTCCTTCTACTTGGGCGGAAGTCTCACTACTAAAAAATTCCTACGCCAACAAAAAACAATGAATTACTTCCCTTTCTCTTCCTCTAAACATTTTTGGCATTAACCTTATATTGTAAGTGCTATTAGAAGTACTATAATCACCTCATCATTCACCATTCTTCAATCAAGCCTTAATACCATAACATTTTAATTTAGCATTTAAAAGTTTCTCTTCTCTTAAGAACTCTTACAACCACAAGGAAATTAGACCTTATAAATATATCTCAATAAGAATTTTCATTCTAGCATATCATCAAGTAATAAATAAATTTATCAATTCCCATTCATTCTCTTAATATAATTCCCATTATTAAATTTCTAACATGATTAGACTATAGGTCATTTACAATAGGCTTTTCCACATACTTATGCTTCCTATTAACCCTCCATAAGTGTGAAATTCAAAGTAAAATATGAAAAATTATCAATTCATCTTCCCTATCAAAACAATAATTTCTAATAGTTCCAATACTTCGTTTATGCTGCTAATTGAAGCCTCTAATCTAAAAAAGTTCAATTTGGTCCCTCTAGAACCCTAAATTCACGTCAAAATTGAGGTTTTTCACAACGAGCTTGAATTTCTTAGAATTGAGAGAAGGAAATGGACAAAATCAATGAGAGAACAGCAAGGCACATTAAAAGTTTGAGTTTAACTCACCAATTCAAGCTCAATTTGAAGAAATTCACAACTTTCCCTCTTTTTGGAAACCTAATGTAGACCCAAGCATAATCCATCAAATCTAAAGAAATTTGCAGTGTAAGGAACACTAAATCAGAAGGGAATGGCTAAAAATTATGTAAGGAACAAAAAACCCAATAGAAACATCGAAGAAAATCGCATCATTACATTGAATTTCCTCCAAGATTACAGTGAGTTGTGAACTGTGAAGAAGAGACATTTTATGCCTAAAAATAGGGACCTCCGGCCAACAACTCATTGGCTACGATAGCGTAGATGATAGAGGACAACTCTGGTGATGAGAAATAGAAAATTGGTGGACGTGTAATGCCAGAAATTTCTCTCCACTTGCTAACTACTCAAAGCTATTAGGAAGAAGGAGATTTAGGTTAAGGGCATTTTCGTCATTTCACCTCTAGGGATAGGTGTCAGTGTCTAAAAAAACAATAAAAGTGGAGAAGTTAAGATTCGAACCCCCATCCTCTCAGATAATGTAAGTGAGGCCTAACCATTAAGCTAACCTCATTTTCAAGATATCTTTCCACCTAAGAAAATGTTATACCTTACGAACCTTCTTTGAAAATTTCCCTCTTTTATTTTTTTTATTTAATTAATTCACTAACCAGGTGATCATATATATATATATATATATATATATATGTAACACTTGCTAAAGTTAATGCAAAATTTTTCTTTTAGCAAGAATGAACGTATAAATATTTGTAATGTCTAATACTAATCTAATGTGAGCTTTGGCTTAGTGGTAAGCAAAGTCATCCGGAATCAAGGGGGCATGGGTTTGAGATGCAGCTCCCTCCTCTCTCAGAATTTTTTTAGTGTTGACATGTGTCACCCCTAGGCAAAACTATAGAATTGCCCTTCATTTTCTCTTTTTCCTTCCCGCGATGCTTCTTCTCTGTAGAACAAAAAATTTTGTCCCTCTCAGTTTTCGGTCTCTGCTTTGTCCACCACCACGTTCAACCTCTAGCCAGCTTCCTCCATCACTAGTGATGCTTTCTGCATAGCCACTGCCTGCCGTTAGCCAGCGACAGAAGCTTTTCTGGTGGGTTCACGTCATAGCCATGGACAACGAGTTTTTCAGTGATTTTAGTGAGTTTTAATCGATTGTTTCATGATAATGATGTTAGGAGAAGCATATTTGGCCCTTTCCCATTGAATTTCAACTTTGGAAGCGTGATTTTAGGCAAGTTTTTTATAGTTGTTTTAACAGGGACTAAAGTGAAAAGTTTTGAAATTTTGGGGTTTTGAGAAAATGGTCAAATTCTGCAGTTTAATGGGTTTAAATTGGTCTTATAAGAACACTTTTAAGCTGTATGACATGAAACCCTATTGTTCTTCATAGTTTTACTTGAATTGAAGGAAAAAGTATAAATGGGGGACTAAAGTGAAAATTTAGAAAGTTTTTTAAGGTAGTGAATGTAAATTGACGAAAATTCTGGGAAAGTTAGGTGATGGAATCAGTAAATTTGATCTAGGGCTTGTTTTGAGTAATGAGAAGGAAATGGAATATGAAATTGGTAATGGCAATATGATGAATTAAAGAGAATATGTGATGAAGTAATGGTACAAGATTATGGTTATTTTATGACTTTGTTAAGGCATTATAATGAACCTAAATTGATGTGTTTAGCGATGAGAATTGAGGAAAGTATATTTTGATAATATAAGGATTGTGGGTGAACTTTATTGTTAAGCAAGAGAAGAAGATAAGGTTATTTAGCGTACGTCATCTACCAGGTAAGCGGTAGCTCTTCTAATTGTATAATTACCATTGTATTTGTGGTAGCATAATTGTTAGACTTGTTAGTCTTTCACATGAACTATGATTTATGATTGGTATGTGATATCCATGTGAAATTGTAAAAGAAAGGTTTGAATAAAAAGAGAATGTTTACTAGAGAATTGATATTAAAAAAGGGAAAACTCGTGAATGGCACTTCCTTAGATTTAAGAAGGACACGATAAGACAGATGTTTTAGCATGAGCTTACATACTGACGACCGTATGGGTGATTTACCCCAAGATGCTATGTGCTCTTGACCGTATGAGTAATTTACCCCGAGATGTTATGTGCTCTCGACAGATGATTAACTGCATGGGCCACGAGTCCATGACGAATGCTTGATGTCTTGATAGTCCTCCCTAGAATCTAGGTTCTGAGCCAAATGTATTTTGAATAAAAATGAATGTTTTTACATATCTTTAACAAGAACCTAAGAGTTAAGTTCCCTTGACCATTTGATGTTGACCGATGGAAAAGATTCTCTAAGGGTTGTAGATCCTTGACCGTGAAAATGTGATTTCCAAGGGTTATATACCCTTGACCAATTTAAATTTTCCATGGAATGAATGTTATTGCATGTTTATGGCTTAAAGTGTTAAAGGTTTAAATCATGACTTATGAAAAACTAACCGGTTTAAAAGGTATTATTGATTTATTACTGGAATGCTAACCGTTTATGTTTTAATAACTTTTAAGCAGCCATCTTGAGTAGTTTGCTAATCAAAAGGGCTAAAGGAGCCCTGTTGGCACTGTTGACATTTTGGTTTCCCTATTTTGTTGAGATTTTTGTTGTAATTGGTAGGTAAATGGTAAAGATGTAAATGATATGTACGACCACAGGTAGATTCTCCATTTCCCTTGTGTTGTAGTTGTCTCTGAATTGAATTGAGAGTTGAGCTCTCTTTTATGTATATTATTGTTTAGGTAGATGTTTGTAGAAACTTCAGGAGGTCTCAATTACAAAAGAGACTCTGCCGAAATTTATACAAATTTGATATGAATGCGAATCTGCTTGGTAATAAATGTTTATTATGTACGATTGCAACTCAGTCAAAAACCAACTTGTTAGGCTTACAGAGGTAGGTTCGTCTCGTTATCTGTGCTAGTCACACTCCGAGGATTAGGGTGTGACAATATATTCCACTAAATAACAATTATTGGGTCATTACATCATCATTGTACCACTTATGTTCTTTACTTCCCTCAGACCCACACGAACCATATTTAAACTTGCATATATTTCAATTGAGCTTCTTAAATGCTACTTGGCTCTGTTTTATTATTACTGGTAGACCAATGAAGTACATTAAAACAATATTATTACTGTACTAATAAAGCATGCTTTGTAATACTCAGGATTAATCAGGATTACAATAGCATCAGAAAAAAAAAGAAAAAAAAGGGGAAGATTATCACTATGAAAAATGAAAGAAACCTGAGATGAAGATAGCAAAAAGCGAGTAACTGAAAAATGTTGCAAAATCTACTTGCTCCATGAGTTAGCCTATATATATATATATATATATATATATATATATATGTATATATTTATTTATTATGAGACCCACTTGCCTCATAAGTCAGTATAAAGGCAAAAAATGCTGCAAAATCTGGAAAAGAAAAAAAAGAAACTTAACCATATAAGGAATAGAGAAAAAATCTCCAAAATCTTAAAAAAAAAAAAAAAAAAAGATACTCTTGCTCACTTGCCCCATGATTTCTTAGATGTTTCTATTTAATGCTTCTCCTTTCAGGAAAAAAACTAAACCATATAAGAAATAGAGAAAAAAGATACTTTTGTAAAAATATGATTAACAACAATTGCATTGCTTGTTTTGATTCCCATCAAGTCATTTTAATGCTCAGAACACCAAACTTTTTGATACCTTAAACTTTCCAAAAAGCCATCTACATTGAAAGTGGGTCATACTATATTCTATTGTACCTAGGCCTGACATGTTTATCGGTGGAGATTTGCCAACATGGTCATTAATATCTCAAATGGTGTTGATGATTCGTAGGAATATATATATATATATATATATATATATATTTATCTCATGTATCTACTAGTGACAGTGGTGTCTCAGAATGTGCAGATTGCAATTTCATTTACAAAAGAATGTAAAAACAAAATTAGGAAAACTGCAATAAGATAACTCATTAAATGATTGTAAGCATCTAAATGATGCTAACGTTTGGGTACAGCAAAACAACTGAAAGTAGCTCTCAGTTCTCATATTCACCAGCAAACAAGCAGAGTTAGCACATGTGTTGATATCTTATAGACCAATAAATACATTATATTGACCAGCAAAGAAACTAATAAAAATATTGATATCTCATAGATCATATTCATCCTATAAAGGACCAGCAATAAAGCATCACCTGCATATGACCAATCAATGATAGCATGAGTGAGAGATATAATGATATCAAATAAAGACAATGTACCATCTAAATTACTATTAAAAAAACTTTCATCCCTCCACTTTAGACAAAGTACCACTCTAAGGGACCACGTGAATTCCACAATGTTGACTCTGGCCCCACCATTTCACAAAGGCATTAAACATGGATCAATAGGAAACCAATTAACTTAAAAAACAACCACACAAAAAGAATCTTGTCTCTGCCATATTTGTTCACAGCACATTCATCAGAAGCTCAAAAGCACCAACCCCAGTTATTAAGAATCCCATAATAGTGCCAAATTTTAAATCGCACAGTACCTCTTTTTGCTTTCTTAAATCGACGATACAGCTGAATCTTCTTCCCTTTGAACTTTGAATCATCCCCTATGGCAGTGTGCTTCTCCTTCTTGGGATATCATGCGAAAACCCTACCGCAAGCCTCTCGTTCTCAAAGTTATTGAGCGAAACCCTAGAGCAACTCTCTCCTCCCTGTGCTCTCCATCATGGCGTAAGTTTGTTGATGTGTTGCTGATATGTGAAGCAAATTTGTGTAACAGGGTCAAAGTCATCAAATAACGGCAGTATTTTGAAGTAAATGTTCCACGTCAGCCGATATGTAGACGGAGGGACAAAATCAGATAACAGTTGCAAACCTAGAGGATCAATTTAGCAATTTTCAAACTTAAGGTCAAAGTTTTAAATTATGGTTGTGGTTGCAGTTACAGCTGCATTGCGGTTGCTGTGACTGCGAGTATTGTGAATGCAACAATATGGGCAATCCATTGTAACCGTGATTTTTTTCTTAACTTGCACAAAACATTTGAAATTCATATATAATTTATATATCTTTCAAATAGATATAATATATCAAATTTAACATCTACATTAATGATTTTCATATTGAAAAAATATGCATTTTATACAAGCATATTAATAGAACTTGCAATTCTTTTAAATATTAATCAATCAAACTTTGTTTGTTGAAATTTATAAATCAAACTTAATATACCAATAAGGTTACATAATTTTCATATGAAAAAATAATACTTGTTATTTGTTCTGTGTAATTGAGATATGACCAAAATTTAATTATTCCTTTTATATAAGTATATGGGTATGTATTGGTTAATAATGTTACTGTAGTTAAATTAATGTAGTTAATGAAATTAATTAATAAATATGTATTAAACTTATTATTATTTTTATTCATCTAGTAATTATCTAATGCAAAAAAATTATACTTAACTATTTTAAATTATATATTTTTAATCTAATCTACCTAGACGGTTATGAACCTCCTTCGTTGAATTGCTCTCCTTTGAGATATGCTATATGGCTGCAAAATTGGCAAAGCAGGTTCTTTTCAACACAAGTAATCAATTCTTTGTTTTCATTTTAGGTAGCAGAGTAAAACAGAGATAGGTGTTTCTCCTTCACCAAATCAATTCCTATGTTAGCAATAACTTTTCCACCTTCTCCCAATCTGCCATTCCTTCTCCTGTGCAATCTCCCATCTCTTTCTTAGCTGCATATGACTGAATCATAGAGCTTAATGATGATGGAATGCTTCACTGACGCTTTGTGCTTGAGCTTCACCATATCCCCACTCATAGGGATTTCTTCACTCATAGCCATGGACCATTAAAAGAGAATAAAGATCAAAGATTGATGCGTTTGCGATGTCCTAGAAGTCTGAAGGTTAAAAAGAGTAATTACTGCATCCCATTGTGTAAATGCTCCAGCACTCTCAAATATTAGCATAAAAACAACTGAAATGTAGAATTAATCAGTGGGCGAAAGCTCAAAACTGCTTCCATTTCTTCTCTAAAATTAATACCCACTCAACTTTTGCCTCTCAGAACAATGTCAGGAAGCGTCACATATATATGTGAAGGTTGACAACCACATTATTGCGGCCGCATCCAATAATGCGGACTGCATTTTGAAACCTGAGGGATCAACTTAATCTTTGTGTTAAACTTGAGGGACCAAAATGGATTTTTTCTTGAAAAAGTTGTATATAGACAATAAATTAATGTTCAAAAGATAAAACCTTGTTGACGATACAGGAAATCCAAAAATAACCTTGTTTATGAGTAAGTGTATTGTATCAAAGTTACAGTACTGTACTATACGTATGTTGCTTATTTAAGAAAATCAGTATCTGAATGAATAAAATGATATAATATTATCAATCCGGTCTTGTTTTATGATGTGAGGCAAATTGCACAGCTTGCCCAGAGACAGGAGAAAAAGGCTATTAAAAGTTTCTAAAACTATTACTCAATGTAATTTATATGCTTGCTTCTGATCAACTGTTAGCCACGTATGTTTAGTCTCCTTCCTTGATGGCTCTCCGAGAATAATCACCCTTATAAAAACATACATCGGAAACAATTCTTATACTTTGCAATTTATTCTATATATCTTAAGGTGTATTCTCTAGCAAGAAACTTTTATGCATTAAAAAATCTAACATATTCATGTGTTTATTTTTAAAATATTTAATTTTGATTTTAAAATATATTTTATAAACATATTTTAAATTATTAAATCTAGATTCAATGCTCCCACATGCTATTATAGAAAACGAACCCCCTCCTGTTACTCAAGAGGATCTGTTTCTTGAACATTTATATATTTTCTATTTGTAAAGGTAGTTGATCTCTTAAAGTACTCTGAGTTGTCAAGGACAAACGCGCCTCCAAAGCTAAAATTTACATGAAATTAATTTTTAACTTCTAATTCCTATCACATATACTTTATGTCTATAGCTTTATTCTTTGATGAAAAAAATCTATAATTTTATTTATCAATTAGTATTAAGTAAATTTAAAGAAAAATTAAAGTACTTTTTAAGGAGACTTTTTATAAAATAATAAAACTTTGAATTCATATAATCAAATACTAACGTCTTCTAGTAAATAATTTTAAATTGACACAGATTTTTCTCTTGACCAAATACAGTGAATTAGTTACATGCAAGGTTGTCAAACTCGCGAGTTTAGGTAAAATCGTTTGAGGGAGGTAAACTCGTAACGTAGAATCGTAACGTAGAATCGTAAGAGTTTACCTATAATTAAAAAATAATTATTAAAATATACAATTATATAATTAAAATCAATATTTTTAAATTTAGACTAATAACTAAAACTACTGAATACAATGATTAATAGTTTATTAGTTTGACTATAGTTGAATAAGTGATAATTAAATATAGATATTTATAAAAATTTTATATATTTAAATCTAAATATAATAACTACTAATAATCAAATACTAGTAATTTTAAATTTGAATTAAAATGATTTATAGAGTAATAAATATAATTATTAAATATTACCTTATCAAAATAGGTCAAAAGATAATAACAAATAACTTTTCAAGTCATGACTAATAAAAAATTCAAAATAAAATTTCTATAAAAAAAGTCAATAATAAATATATATAATATATTACAAATGATAAACATAAAGTTTTTATTGGTTACGTGGTAATAGGTGATGAACTTATTCTAAGTGTTTGGGTTTAAGTATATGGAGATGTTTTCTTTTAAACTAAGAAAATAAAGTCTAAATATATATAATACAACACACATAAATATTGAATGGTGATGTTGGCTTAGCGGAAACGTGCAATTTGGCTGCTGCAATGTCACTGGTTCGAGTCCTGGAAGCTGTTCTGTGTTTATTTTTTTTTTTTTTTGGAAAACAATGATACTGAGTCAACTCGTCCGAGTTTGGACGAGTTAAGAACCGAGTTTGACCGAGTTAATCACCGAGTCAAAGCGAGTCTGAGCTGGTTCCGAGTCAGAGACCGAGTTGACTCGAAATACTTACCTAAAAACGTAAACTCAGCGAGTCAACCGAGTTGACTCGCGAGTTTGATTACATTGGTTACATGTATCTAAAAGTAATTGAATAAGTTTAGTTTGCTGACAATTTATATAGTGACTTATTGATCCCCATTAACTTTTCCGTTAATTTTTTCAAAGATTTCTGTAGAATAAATTTTGTTGTTATTACATACACAATTCTTAAAGTAATCTAACAATCTCACAAAGAATCGAATTTCCTATTTCAAATAGGAAAAGAAAATAATAAAGTAAATTAATTTCTTAATCTCCAAATATAATTTTCATTCTTAATATAGTCATTGAAATTATAAAATCTCTCAATTTAATCCTTAAAAAATAAAATAAAGAGAAAAGTTTGCGACAAACATGAGGCAAATGATTATTTGGGCTAAATTAATTGTGAAAAGCTCAAACATAAATTCAAATTAAAGACAATGATTTTTAACAAATTATAACTTTTAGTACAACTGGAGTTTTAACACATGCAATATCATTTCAATATGCTTATTTTCAAGCCTAAATATAATCACTCTCATGGACTTTTAAACAATTTTCAAGTCTTCTAAATACATTTTTTTAATTTACTTAATAAAATATACATTTTGCCATTAGATTATCATTAACAAACACTTTATACTACATTATTTTGCTCGATCATTTGTTGTCGTTGACTCAAAATCATATTCTATTAAGTAAATTAAAAAATTTTATTTTAAGGACTTAATTAAAAAATAATTATTCTTAAAATCTAGATCAATAATTTTATCAAATTGGTAAATTATTTAGAGCAAATAATAGAGTGAGGCTCGCATGTTTAAACGGAGGAAAAGAGATATATTTAAATTTCAATATTAAGTTGAGTTGAATATTAAAATTAAAAATTCGAAATAGTTTCTTCCGATTTTGTATATAACACAAATATCTTATATTCATACCAGTTGAGTCAAATATTAAAATTAAATATCCGAAATGGTTTTGGCCATATAACACAAATATTTTATATTCATGTAGTACCAGTGAAAATAGGATACTCAATATCCAATAAAACTTAAAATTCAATATGAAGTTTCAATGATTATCTATTCTAAAAAAATATTTTAAATACTAAATAGCAATATAATCATTAAGAAAAGCCATCTTTACACGTCCAAATTAAATAACAAAGAAATATTTTTTAAAAATAAATCATATATTATTTTAAATATATATATATATTAATCTTAATTATTTTCAATATATATTTATTATTTTTGTAGATAATAAAATTGGAATTGAATTTAGAATTACAATAATTTTATGTTCTGACCTTTTTTATATGATTCAAAAATAAATTTTAAAATTTTGAATCAATTTTAATTTTAATGAAATTAAAATGGAAATTATAATTATAATTCTGCATTGTGATTTCACTTTTTTGAAGCATTGACTAGTATTGTTGAATCATTCTATGTTTATATCATGTATATAAATGTTTATGTTTAAGAAAATATATTTAAAGTGCCAAAAGTAGATGGATGGATCCATTGGATATCCATAACTAATTATAAAAAATGAATTTAATTTGACCTTATTCGTTTGATCTACAATTTTTCTTGGTTAGATTGGGCCAATAACGTCGTGCATGAATTTAAACTTGCTTCTTTAGGCAATATCATCATGGTTTAATAGTTTAAGTCGGGTGTGAAAATACTTTTAAATCATGATTCATTAGAAGTAAACACAATAGTGTTCAAAGAGTTCAAAATAATTCGAAATTTAAATCATAGTGTAATAGGCTTAAAAAGTATTGTTTAGATACTCTCCCTATTATGGTTTTATTATATGATAATATGTTTATATTGTTCAGTTTATAACAAATTAAAATTTTAACTAATATATTCAATTTTGAACATATGCTCTTACTCTTTTATCTAAAACTTTAATTGTATGATTTATCTATAGTTTTTAGTAAATTATCTATGTGTATGGAATCCTCAACAGTATTATTTTTTAGTAAATTATCTATAGTTTTTAATTAGATCTCCCAGCACTAAATGATTTATCATGTAAGAAACTTCTATAAATCATATGTCAGTCTCGTATTATCTTGATTGTCAACCTAACACATAAATTGATTGATGTGTCTTAGAATGTCAATTTATTCTCAAATGATAAATGCTCACCTCTATGAAGTGAGGTCAATATATAAAGGGGAATCATGATCCTTTACATTTTTTATTATAGTAAATTTTATAAAATTTGGTGAGAGATTAGAGAGAAAAGATGGAATAAGCGAAATGAGAGCACGTCAGCTTCATACACATTCCTAATTAATCTATTACTTTTTGTTTTCCAAATTTACAGAAAAAATGTAGAATATTCATTGACCCACTAGAAGAAATTAATCTTTGACATGTATGCATAGTAATGATATAAATATTGAATAATGGAGTTGTATTGTATAATGATGTCAAGTGTTTATCTGATATTTAATTTTAAGTGATCCATGTAATCCTGGTTTTTGTATCCAATATCAATGCTATAAAATTATCCATAACCATAAGTATGATTAGACACTATTCTTTTACCAAATAAAAGAGAACATCAATGATGCTATAAATTTGAATTTATCATAAAGTGTAATAACAATGTAATCATTACCAAATATAAAATAATTTGTTAAAGTATTTTTAAAATATTAACTTATTTAACATTTAATAATTCTTAAATAAAGTTAATTTTGATTATAAATATAAATTTAAATTATATAAATTTTCCTTGAATAGTTTTGTTGAAATTACACAGACCTCTTATTTATATTTAAAAAATACGCAATTTTTTTGTGAAACAAATATTTACGTGACACTTTAATGCAATTTAATATTTTTGACTAAAATACCCTCTTTTACCTAAATATATATTTTTTAACAACAAAAATTAAACGGAGGATAATTTGCTCCCTAAAAAAAAAAAAAAACTTGGACTATCAAGTGTAGTTTTTGTTTCAACGGAAGTTCATGGACATTTTATAAGGGAAGTTTGTATAATTTCTGCAAAACTTAAAGGAATTGTATGTAATTTATTTGAAAGATAATTGTAGTAATAAATGTAATAAAATGAATTAAATGATTTGTCATTAGAATTCAGAGATAAGTTCATAATATAATCATTGAAAAAAGAATTAAAGTCCGAGCGGTTTAAATTAGATAACGTATTTGTCCAAAAAAGTCGACAAAAAATTATAGAGACCGCGTGAAAAATAATTATAACGAAAATAAAGTTGAGGTCAACAGTGTCTAACAGATAAGCCTAAATTTGAGAGTTTATCAATTTTTCTTAAAGGCAAAACATAAATATTTTTAAAGACTATATTTTAAATTTTAAAAATAATAAATATTTTATTTATGATTCTTAAGTTTTAAATTATTGTCATTTTTAAATTCAATAATAGAGATGTCACCTTAGATTCTATTATTTATTGACAAAAATGTGTCATGTATAATAGACAACTTTTAAAATAAAATTTTGTTTATTAATAATTTTATTTTTAAAATTAGAGAAATCATTATACAAAAAATTAATAGGATATTGTTTTGTTTTGTTTTAATTAAGTCAATTTGATTAATTTAAAAGTGTCTACTATTAGGGATGAACACGGCTAAATTTTTGTAAGACTCGGGACTGACTTAGTTTGGATTGAGTCTCTTTTTAGAGGTCTCGAACTCAAAAGGATGCAATTTTATCTTGGTATGTGACCACACTGAGTTTTGGGGTCGCTGAATCAGGATCAAATTCATATATTATTTTTTAGAGTATTTTATAAAAACAATTTTTTAAAGAAAAATGAAAGAATTTAATATTTGAAATGAATAAAAGTTGAATAAAAAATTAAAATTTGGAATAAAAAGTTATTAAAATTTGAAAAGAATTAAATTTTTAAAATTTTTTATCAATAAATATTATTATAAAATAAAAAACATAAGAAAAAAAGGACTTAAAAAGATTATGTGACCTAACCTAGTTCAATAAAATTTGTAATTTGTTTTTTTATTTTGATCCAGCTCTACCCCACCTGATATGACGAGGCCAAGTTAAGTTGACTAGAAAAAAATAGATCCCTGGCTATGGAATTCCTACTACAAGGAATGTTGTGTTCTATAGGAGAATACAATTTTCTTAAAAGAAAATTAAAATTAAAAAAATAGCATAGCCTCTTGGATGGGGGGCTAAATAAACCTGTAACATCCCTTGCTGTAGGGATCTTACAACAGCAGATATCCTTATTTTTTACTAGATCAATCAAGTCCATATACACCCATACTCACTAGTCACTTCTATAATGAGGAGCCACAATGCAAAGGAGGAGCATAGGGAGAGATATTAGAAAAAGGCAGTTGTAACTTATTATTTTTAATCTATAAAATAAAATCCAAAATGCTGTAATTCATTGAGCAAATAAATAAATTTGAGAGTTTGACCCAAAAAGATTTGGAGAGAAAAAAAATTAGAATATTGAATAGTTGAGTTGTACGGCATGCGGGGTGTATATACATTCTATTTTTTAAAGGGAAAATTTAACATTTGGTCCCCATACTTTTACTCAGTTTTGGTTCTTGAACTTCTTTTTTTTATTTTTTTTCCAATAAACTGTTCACACTTTGTTATCATTTAACAATCCATGCCAGCCTTCTTGCTCTGTCATGACGCCACGAGAAAATCGCTAAGTGAAAAGATAGATGCTTGGATAAAAGATGATCTATCAAGCTAGATGCCAAATAATGATGTGATGCGGATTAGGTTCTTTTGAAACACAAAATTGAAGTCCTACCATCTTTAACTATCAAATTGTGGTTCATGGCTGTAATGCATCAAGGGCCTTCTTTTGTTGGGAGCCACTTGTTCGTTAAGCTTTGAACAGTGTCAAAACGAAATTTAACCATGAGGACCAATTTTCAAAGTTTTAAAAGAATAGGGAGTAATTTAAAACAAAATAAATTATAGGGACTAAATTAAAAATTAGAAACCATAGAAACCAATTGATTAATTTTCCCTTATGTATATAATATCTATTTTTAATTGATCCTTGTAATCATGGTTTTGTTATACAATTAAAATATGAATGCCATATCCCTAACAATAAGTATAAATTACAATCTATATTGGCCAAAAAAGAAAGTATGAACTAGAATGATCTATATCACAACGAGAAATAAAAGATGAATTAGAATCCAAGCTATGAGGATCAGAACAACGGTAGTGCCAAAAAATTATAGCGAACGAAAAAATAATTTTTTTTAAAAAAGTTAAGGTCATCAATGTCTGACTTTTGAACTAAGAGGATTTTGACAGTTAATGGACCGCAAAGAGGCATAAGAAGAAAAGAATCACATCAGATTTGTAATTTGACTCTAAGAGGATTTTTTATATAAAATTTGAATTAAGGGAATAAAATTTTATAAACGAAGATGTCAAGTATTTTATTAATTAAAGCATGAAATTAGAAATATAAAATAAAATTATATATAAAAAATATAAATTTTAAAAAAAATGTAAGATAAAATTATATTTAAACGAAGATGTTGAGTATTTTATTAATTAGAGTATGAAATTAATAATATAAATAAAATTATATATAAAAATTCAAAATTTTAAAATTTTTTTTTAAAAAAATCGGCATCCTCACGCTCTACTAAATCCATCCTTAAATATTATGTTTGTGTTATGATTTAATTATACACATTAGTGACACTTGATTGATTTTATTTTAGCTATTTAAAAATTTAATAAGCATATTTAATATCTAAACATTATAATGAATTTGATAAAATTTTATATTTTAAATATTTTCTTTTAAAGTATTTGATATCTGAAATTTATTGGGCATGTAAAATAATTGAATATTAAAACAATTTGAAACACTCAATACTCACATTTATCTTTCAATATATATAATTCAAAATATATTTGTTTCAAAATTTTGTAATTATAGACTACTTTAAACATTATATTAAATTAATGTAACAAATAATGATATAATAAATAAATTTGTGATATATAATATAATTTTTTAAGTATAATTACATATAATTATTCTAAATATACATATAGAGTAAAATACTATTATATTCCTTCCCGAATATTTATTCTCAATTTAGTTTTTCACTTGTTATTTTATTCTTAATTTAATCATTCACCAATATGAAAGTCAACACATTTAATATCAAATTAAAATAAAAAATCAATAAAAATTCGAAATGAGAATTAAATAGTAAGTAAAAGACACAAATAACATCGTATGTTTATAATAGTTTATTTTCCTATTAGTTGTTTGAAGACTAAATTCCAATCCATACCATATTCCGTGTGCAATATTTATCGAACCTTAGATGTTTTCAGATGAATACCATTGAATATCCGAAAGATCTCAACTAAGTGACATCTTTAACTATATATATGCTCTTCTGAAATATCACTTATTGAAGAAGTAAACTCAGTGACATATATCCACGATGCAGTCCATGTTATTTTAATTTGTATAAAGACCAATCTGAAAATGACTTCATATATACAAATGTGTGTGTATCTATATATATATATATATATATATATATATATATATCTATATATCTATATATCTATATTGTCTGTGTGTGTTTATAGTGGAGCTGTTGATTAAGTCTCAAATTGTTTAAAATCATGAAGATGAAGGCAAGTAGCAATATTGTTGGCATATTCCTTATGCGGCAAATGTCAATAGGAGTTATTGTTTATGGATCATGTTGCAGGCAGGCACAATATGATAATATAATGCTTCTGACATAAATATCATTACATTAAGTAGTAAACTTATATAGTTAAAATTATTAATCCATAATTCTTCATTTAGTTAACTATATATGGGAGGCAAGCAAAGTCTATTTAATATTGTGTCGGATGGAGATAAAAGTTTGAACTAATTGTTGATGCAAAAGAGAAGATAAAGATTTTAATTAACTTTAAAAACTCAAATTTTAACATTCTAAACATAGAATCATTAATTTTAAACCATAAATCTTTTTAAAAATGAAAAATGTAAATAAATAAAAATAAAAATGAAAAATAATTTTAAAATGGTAATTCTTTTCTAAAATTATAATTAAGTCAATTATTTTATTATTAATATTTATTAATACAACTATCTTAAATAAAAAGTATTTTTTTTTCACAAAATAAAATTAATTTGTTACTCTGTCACCAGTGTCACTATGCACTGATTTAGCGTTTAAGGCTTAACTTACTACATCTTCAATCCTACTTAAAATTTGAGTACAATTATTTTTTTAGAAGAAGTTATTGAGAGATAATGAAAAAATTAATGAAATTCACTTAATCATATACATATGGCAAATGCTTATGTAATAATTTATATTGTAAAATTTCACTTATTAAGTTTTCATTGCACCTACTACATAGTTTGGTGCTATTACAATAATATTACCAATTTGATGCTATACAAAACATTTATTTACAACAGCTCCAAAAAAATTGTAGGCAATGAAAAAGGATATTTACAATAAGAAGTATTGAACCACTATCAATTTCATAATTGTTGTTTCATTATATATATAAAATTCGAAGGTTGAGGTTGATAAATTTGGAGTTGGCCATTGTTAATGGAGAAGAAATAAATAAATAAAAGACATAACAAGAAAAAGAAAAGGGTAAGCTCATATGGTATAAGTAGGGAAGAGGGATAAAATATGAATAAATGGGGTCTAACCACAATACAATGGGTCTAGTGAGGCCTAGTGTAAATATGGTGGCCTAGCAACAGTGTGAATAAAACCATAGTCAGGCCATAATTTTGTAAAACTATGGCTAGATCACTCATAAAACATGACATAGTCATGTGAAACTTGTGACAGCCAAAATTTATTCAAAAAATATGGTTATGCCACTTGTGGCTTAACTATGGTAACATGCATTGCTCTCAAAAATCGCGAGTCAACTCGTTAAACTTATCGATTTTATGTTTTTAGGTGACGAAATTGACTTAACTTGGTTGTAAAATCAGAATTAGAGCAAACTCAGTCAAATTTGGATAGAATTGGTCAAACTCATATAGAATCAGTTAAACTCGGGTAGACTCACCAAGTTTGACCAAAGTCAACCAAATTAATTTTTTTTTTTAAAAGTTTTTAGCCCTTATATGAACAGTTTAACATTCCAATCAATTTTTTTAAGAAGAATTAAGCAACTTTAACCTAAACTCAATTATTTCAACCATTAAACATAAAAAAATTATATTACAAATATAATTACATTATTATGACTCTAATATATTCTACTTACAATTAATAGCAAATAATGTATTACATTTGATTAAATAGTTAACTCTACTTTCAAATTTTTAAATTTTTTTTAATTGCATAGCTTAAAATACATTATATATATGTATTTAATATTTACTCTAACTTGTTTACATTATTATTACTATTAAAATTACTATTATTTTAAATTTTAATTACTTTGAATTTCTATATTAGTAAATACTATAATGGCAAAAACTTGCCTTTAATTTTCTTTTATTAAATTTAATCTCAATGCTTTTCAAAAGACTTTTAAACTCAATCCCTACCTAATCAATTATAATTAAAAGTTTTATGTTTCAATTATATTTCTTAATAATTTTTTATCATTTCCTAGTTCTATAATTTGGGTTATTATAATAGTATTTTGTATATATGTATACATTTTTATTTGTATTTTTGAAATTTGATTACATTACCCCCTTTACGATTCTACTTAAACTTGTGAGTTTGACAACATTGGTTACATGTAAATCATGATCCATAACAAGAAACTATATTAATTAGAATGTAGTTGTATTCTACTACTATGAAACAATTTATTATAATTTTGAAAGAAAAATTGTAAAAAAATAAGTATAGCAAAAAAAATAAAATAAAGAAAAGAGAACTTTTTCAGGAGAGGAATGACAATAGTAATACATAGTATGCCTTTTTTCTTAATTGTGAAAACTTTTGCAAAGAATAAATCTTTTTCGACCCTTGTCATTTTGCAGCATTATTACCATATTAACTATTGCTAATTTTATCCCATAAAATAATTACTTTTTAATAATTTGAAGTTGTAAATTTTTGCTACTCCATTCTCTAAATTCATCTAGATTTCTTTTTTACTCTTCAAGGTCCAATCTATATAACTATCTATCTCTATCTTACTTTCTTATATCAGATCCTTTTGGTCTTGCCTCTTAGCATGGAGTCCCTCCATTTATATCTTCCCTTAATTTATCTCTAATTTTTTAATGAATTGTTTAATACGAAGTTAACATTTGTGTTCTCTATAAATATTATGCTCAAATACTTTGCTCTTCAAGTTTCATGAACAAATATGTAAACTTTAACTTTGTTAGTTCACTAGGTTTGGAGATGAATGACATAATGAACATGTCACATGTAAAATAAATGGTACGGATAAGATTGATCATACTTTAATATTAACCATATATGATCATTAATTATTCTGAAAATGATAAGTAATGTTTTTAAATTTTGTTTTGAAAAGAGAAAAACACTAATTTATTAAAAGAAAATATAATAATGAATCAACAAATCAAAAGAAAATCAAATCTTCAAATTTTTAAATATATGAATGAGAATATTTAGAAAAGGCATAATACATTTGATTATACTAATTTGACCATCAATATATATTGCATCACAAACATAAAAATCAAAAGATGAAAAGCAAATAAATACTTTATCTGATATATTAGCCAGGAATCATTCGAACAAGAGGAAGATATAGTATTAGATTTCATTGATGAAACCAAGATATGAATACAAAAATAGAGCATAAAATTACCAATGGTATGCATCATGAAATCAAACAATGTCTGACTTATAAGTGCACACAATTTTTTTGGTGAAATATAGAAAAATCAAACATTAATGTTTGAACAATGAACAAGAATAACTATCAACTAATTTTCTACCAAATATACAACAATTATCATCATTAGTTTTTGACATGAAACAGAAAACACAAGGATAACAAGCTAAATAAATGCCCAAACATCAGACTGAGTTAGAGTTTCAGCAAACAAGTTTAATTTTTTCGCTACTATCAAATGACTAATATTATTCAATTTAAAATTTAAACTACTAAAAACTAAGAAAATTTATAAAAGAATTTTTTAGTTCCCTACCCCAAACTTAAAAAGTAAACATTGTCCTCAATATTTGAGAGTGAAAAATGAGAAAAAAAAAAAGAATTAGGAGACTCTCTAATATGTCTATATATTCTTCATCCACTTTCAAATTTTCTAGTCTAAATTATCAAGGGCCTTTCGAGGCCACCAATTGTTGTGATTTTTGCTAGTAGGTTTTAAGCTTGTGCTCTTTTGCGATTTTTACTTTCTTAGCTTATTGTTGTTTTAAATTTTGGTTATAAGTTATTGAAATTTATCACCCTTGAACAAATATTTTATATTTTAAAACAGTTAACCTTTGTATATGACTTTGAGAAATGAAAAATATACCATTCATTGATTATTGGTTTAGATATTATAATTTATAATATCTCAAATGAAAAGTTTAGATTGCTGATAACTTAATACTATATTTATGAACAATTTTTTATTCAGTTTAATCCAAAAGGTTGGTTATGAAATGAGTTATGTGCTTTTCTTATGTTCAGCCAGTGATATCTATCTGATTGTTATTATCCTTTTCATTGTTTTTCTTTGTTATTTTGTGTCTTTGGTTTATGATCTTTAATAAACTTTATTATTATATCAATCCAATTATAAAGATATAAATAATTAATGTTTTGGTTGGTAACTTAACGAAAACATTTACCTACCCTCTTATAGCAAACACAGAATTGTAGTTCCACAACCTGAAATTTATAGACTTAGTTTACTTCTTGATAGTGATAAACAAGTCCAATGAGAAAAAAAAAAAAAAGATATTCATAATCCTAGTTGTCAAACTAGCGAGTTTATTATCCGAGTTTACGATTGTACATAAAGGAAACAAGTAAACTCGTTGTAAACTTAGACTTAGTACAAACTTGGGTAAACTCGCAAGTTAATTTACCAAGTCTATTGAGTTTACAATTTTAACGTGTCAACTAATTTATAAAGTTAGCAACATAATAATTTAACCTTAAGACTAAATAAGATATAGAAATTTTTTTTTTCCATGAAGCCTTCACAATTTATTTTGTTACAAGTTTGAATATGCATAAAAAATAATAAAATTACATTTAATATGTACTTATTAAATAAAATAAAATAAATATTATTTAATTAGTTATATTGAATAATTATTTATGTATGACCATCTTAAAATATTCATGTTGAGTATTAAAAATTATGATACATGAATAGCTTTTGTTTGATTAAGTATAATTTGAATTACATTTGAATAATTTTTTAATGTATATAGTATTTAAACTATAAGATTACATATTTTGATAATTATTTATTAATTAAGGTAGACTCTTATGAATTTATATTACGAGTCTATTTACGAGCTTATCTCACCTTGTTCATAATGAATATATTTAATTAGTGGATGAAACATATGTTATTGTCCCATTATCTTATTGTGTCTATTTGCAACATGATTTATAGAAGTAAATCTTCTTGAATTTCGCCACACAGAACAGACACATAAATATATATATATATATATATATATGTGTGTGTGTGTGTGTGTGTGTGTGTGTGTGTGTGTGTTTGTGTGTATATATATATATATATATATATATATATGTGTGTGTGTGTGTGTGTGTGTGTGTGTTTGTGTGTGAGATATTGCCATTTGCTTTCATTCTTATTAAACAAAATTGTCTTTTCCAACAACTCCATTATAATATTCACTTGCGGTCATTTTCAAATTGTTCTACGCATTCAAAACTTGAAACCCATATGCAATAGCTTTAATTGGTACACTGGCACGTACTATATGAGTTACAAAAATAGTCCCACTAACATCCCTTAGTTTATTTCTTCATTTAGAGCATGGCATAATATATGACATTGGCATTATATGAGATTATTTGCCGATCAAAGAAGTAAAAAGATTATTTTTAAGAAGGTGAATAAGATGTTTTAAATAATCAGAACCCGAGCCTAAATTTTATACTCTAATTAATCTCTAATTTTTTAATAAAGTGTTTAGTATGAAGTTGATATTTGTGTTCTTTATAAACATTCTGCATATGAGTGATATGCTCCAATTCATTGTTTTTCAAGTTTCATGAACAAATATATAAACTTTACTTGAGTTAGATCACAAGGCTCGGAGATAAATGCCATGACGAACATATCTAATGTAGCATAAATGGTATGTAAAAGAAATTTATAATACTTTAATATTAACCATGTATGATCATTAATTATCCTGAAAGTAGTAAGCAATGTCTTCAAATTCTTTTTGGAAAAAAAAAAAAACACTAATCATTTAAAAGAAAGTATAATAATGAATCGGCATACAAAAAGAAATATCAAAGCTTCAAAATTTTGAAATTTATGAATGAGAACATTTAGAATAGGCAACAAGGTAATGCAATTGATTATACTAATTTGAGCATCAATATATAACGCATCACAAACATAAAGTATGAAATTAATAATATAAAGAGTAGAGTGAGGTGTGCATGTTTAAATGGGGGAAAAAGAAATAGATTTAAATTTCAGTATTTAGTTGAGTTGAATATTAAAATTTAAAATCTGAAATAGTTTCAACCGATTGTGTATATAACAAAAATATCTTATATTTAATGTGCCAAAAGTAGATGGATGGATCCATTGAATATCCGTAACTAGTCATAAAATACGAATTTAATTTGACCTTATTCGTTTGATCTACAATTTTTCTTGGGTGGATTGGACCAATAATGTTGTTGTGCATGAATTTAAACGTGCTTCTTCTGCCAATATCATCAAGGTTTAATGGTTTTAGTCGTGTGTGAAAATACTTTTAAACCATGATTCATTAGGATAAAAAAAATAGAGTTTAAAGAATTCAAAATAATTCAAAATTTAATATTCATTATAATAAATAATTTAAACTTTTGATACTTATCTATAATAATATATTTATAGTATTCAGTTTATAACAAATTAAAATTTTAACTAATATATCCAATTTTGAACATATGCTGTTACTCTTTTATCTAAAACTTTAATTGTATGATTTATCTATATTTTTTTGGGTAAATTATTAATATGTGTGAAATTCTAATTGGATTAGAATACCGTATAAATCAGATGATTATAATTTAAATTATAAAATACACTTGAATATTTATGTCTTTTATATTATATTATATAACTAAACATCATAAATGATCAATATATCATACTATCTAATAAACATATAATAAGTAGATAATAAATATTTAAAAAATGAAAACTAGTTGAAAAACAACGTACGCATCTCTTTAAATTTTAAAATCGTCTCTCTTTATATAATCTCCTCCTTGCGTCTCCCGTTATTTCACTTTCTTCTTGTTTGTTCTATATATATTTCTCACAATTCGTTTCTTCCTTCTCTCGTTCTCAATTTTGCTATGGACTATGGAGTATAACTTTGTTATGAATAGTCCCATTGATGATCGTTTTGATAATTCACTGGGTCATCATGGTTTTAAGGGGAATTTGAGTTTCCCTTTTCCTTTACCTACTGGATATAGGTTTGACCCATTTGACGACCAACTTATTATTCATTATTTATCGCCAAAACTCGACAACAAACCTATACCAGCTAGCATGATTACCGATGTCAATGTTTATCAATTTGATCCTATGAAACTTTCGGGTACGTATATATTTTTTCGTTTTCGCTAAATTCTTTCTCTCATTAATGAATAAATGGATATGAATTCTTTGAGTATATGGGTTTGGATTATAGTTTTAATATGTTGTGGTGAATGTTAGTGGCAATATGTTTAAAGTACTTTTCCTACTACAACTATAATTTCGTTCATAGACCTAGGGGGTTGAGGGGTAAGTTTATCATATTATTCGATGTGGAACTCAGACATGCATGACATACTACTTATGTTCTAATCGTATAGTCATATGTTTTTTGGAACATTTTTAATACTTATCATATAATCATATATTTTTTTGGGAACATTTTTAATATCTATTTATATTGGTATCTTTGTTACGTATAATCTCTATTGTGCCAAGATGAGCTTTCCTTGTTTTACAAGAGTCTTGTTTCTTTTCTTGAATTTCTTGAAGTTAGGATAAAGTTTTAAATAATGTTCTCAAAATTTATATCTACTGACATGAGTGGCTGAGTTTTTCTTTCCTTATTTGCATGTTTTCGGCAATTATTATATTTAACTTTATTTTATATCTTGATTTTTGGAAAATTTTCAATATCATTAGATTTCTATAACAAAAGCATATGTATTTAATAGTCTAGTTTAATATTGCAGAAACCCATGTGCCCCAAGGAGAAGGTAAATGGTATTTCTTTTCCTCAAGAGAAAGAAAGTATAAAAATGGAAGTAGACCAAATCGGGCTGCAGGAGATGGATATTGGAAGGCCTCAGGAGTTGAGAAAGAAGTGAAACATGAAGGCTTAACTATCGGACATAAGATGTCATTGGCCTACTACAAAGGAAAGCCTCCTAATGGTGAGAAGACAAGTTGGCTCATGCATGAATATACGCTGCATAATGCTCCACTGAGACAAAGATGTGGCCCTGATGATATGAAGGTATATATGAATTTCAGACCACTTGATAACCATTATGTGTTCTACATGTTGAGATGTGTCTTGTACTTTATTAATAATTATTTATGAAAGTTTAATTATTTGAATGATCGTTTGCAGCTTGATGATTTTGTTCTTTGCAAAATATATGAGACAAAATATAAATCTTCCTCGAGAAAGAGAAAGAGCTGCGATGGAGAAGGAGATGATTAGACTTGTAGCTTATTGGAAGTTCAAAGCTTTACGGATGACATTGCCAGAAACTGAATGTTATATTAATATATGTATGTAGTTCGAATTGAATCATTTATTTTTTCTTTTTAATATTAGAACACATAAGACGATCGATGTGTCTTAGAAAGCAAAATTCTTTCTCAAATGATAGATGCTCATCTTAACGAAGTGACGTCTATATATAGAGGGGAATTATAATCCTTTATATTTCTTTATGGTAAACTTTCTCTAAATTTTGGAGAAAAATTAGAGAGAAAAGATAGTGTATGTTTACTTCATACACACTCCTAATTCATATATATATATATATATATATATATATATATATATATGTATGTGTGTATGTATATGTATGTATTACTTTATTTTTATTTTGAACATTTACAAAAAAAAATTAGAATATTCATTCACCCACGAGAAGGAATTAATCTTTGATCTGTATGTATAGTAATGAAATTAAACATTGAATAATTGAGTTGTATTGTATTTGAGTATAATGAAGTCTTCTGTTAAATTTTAGAATCCGAGCGATGTGGATTAGAACAACGGTAATGACAAAATATTATAGAGAACAAAAAATATTTTCTTTTTCAAAAATTTGTGGATCAATGTATGACAGTTGAATTAGAAAGATTTTTACTGTTAATGGACTGCAAAGAGGCATTCTATGATTTATTTTCAATTTGGTCCCCACTGATATTTATTCTCAATTTGATTTTTTACTTGTTAAACCATTCTTAATTTTATTCTTGACTAATTTAAATTTTAACATATTTAATTTAAATTTAGTTAAAATTGAGTGACTAAATAACATGGTCACTTTTATAGTAAAAGACTAAATTAAAAAAAAAATTGGAAAGAACGAATTGAGAATTAAATAATAAATTTGAAGCCAAATTGTTTTAAAACATGAAGATGAACATGAAGGCAAGTAGTAATATTGTTGGCATGTTTCTTATGTGGTAGATGTCAACAGGCACTATTGTTCATGGATTAAGTTGAAGGCGGGCACAATATGATAATATAGGCGTGCAAAAGAGAAATTTCTTTCAACTGCTCGTTATTTTGCAGTACTATTATCATATTAATTATTGCTATTTTTATCTCATAAAATAATCATCTTTTAATAATTTCCCAGAGATTACAAATTTTTGCTACACCATTCTCCAAATTCATCTGTATTTCTTTTTTATTCTTCAAAGTCTAATCAATATAACTATCTTCATAGTCTCTCTGTCTTACTTTCCTATATCAGATACTTTTGGTCGTGTCTCTTAGCATGGAGCCTCTCCCTTTAAGTCTTCTCTTAATTTATCTCTAATTTTTTAATGAAGTATTTAATAGAGTTAACATTTGCATTCTCCATGAATATTCTGCATGAATGATATACTTGAATTCTTCGCTCTTCAAGTTTCATAAACAAATATATGAACTTGTCAGATGTAGCATAAATGGTATGGAAAAGAGATATATCATATTTTAATATCAACCACATATTATCATTAATTATCTTGAAAGTGGCAAGCAATGTCTTCCAATTCTTTTTGGAAAAAGAAAAACACTAATGAGTTGTCTTCAAATTTTCTTTGGAAAAAAGAAAAACACTAATTAGTTAAAAGAAAATATAATATTGAATGGGCACATCACAAGAAAATTAAAGCTTCAAATTTTTAAATCTATGAATGAGAACATTTAGAATAGGCAATAAGAATAATGCATTTAATTATACTAATTTGAGCATCAATATATAGTGCATCACAAACATAAAAACCAAAAGATGAAAAGTATCTGATACATTAGCCAGGAATGAAGGCATATACAATTAAGGTATTACATTTCATTATACTGATAATGCCAAAATATGAATAAGTAATAGAGCATAGAATTACCAATGGCGTCTTGCATTGTGAAACCAAACAACTCTGACTTATAAGTGCACACAATTATTTTCAAGAAAATGGAACAATCAAACATTAATATTTGAACAACGAGTAAGAATAACTATTAACTAACTTCCTACCAAATATACACTAATAGACAATAATTATGATCATTGGTTTTTGACATGAACAGAAAACACAACAACAAGCTAAATCAATGCCCAAAAATCAGATTTAGTAAGAACTTTAGTGCACTCACAATTTTGAGTTTGCCAAGGCACCAATGTTAATTTATATAGTTTTGTTATTTTGAATATTAACGCAAAAAATAACAATATTACTATTATGTATCTACATTATAATTGAGTGCATTGTTATACTTAAAATTATGAATGTATTAAAGATTTTTCTTCAATTATTTTGCCATTATCAAATGACTAACACTACGCAAATTAAAATTTAAAATACTAAAACTAAAAATTTGTTTAGTTTTGTACCCAAACTTAAAAAAGCAATCACTGTCCATAACATTTGAGTGTGAATAATGAAAAAAATTAAATATAATTAGGAGACTATCTAATATGTCTATATATTCTTCTTTCACTTTCAAATTCTCTAGTTGAAATGGCATCTCTCACCAAGAATAAAAAGAAAAAATACTAAACATTGGCATGTTTTTTCCGTGGAGTAGTGCTAGACAGCCAAAGGGATATTCACCGACATCATATTGGCAAAGTTTAAAAATCAAAGTTGGCAAATCTAGAACTGATTGTCATAAAAGGGGAAGAAGCTGATAGGAAAAAAACATAAGAAAATAAGAAAAAGAGACACGTGATATGAATAGAGAAAGAGGATAGGGTTTGAATAAGTGAGACCTAACCATAATACTGTTACTAGACCCATTTAGGATCTAGTGTAAATTTGATGGCGTTGCAATAGTTTGAATAAAACCATGGCTATGCCACATTTTTGTAAAACTATGGTTAGATCACTCAAAAAAGCAAGGCATAATAATGTAAAACATGAGAAAAAGCCCACATTTTAATCAAAAAGTGTGGTTATGTGTAAATCATGGCCTTGGCTATGTTTTACCATGATTTTTTGTTAAGTTTTAGAAAGTTTTAAAATTTAACCACAATTAAGTTAAGCATTGTCATTATGTGTATCATGACCATTACCATACCCCCATTGGCTATTACTAAAATATAATTATTTTTGTAAACTCTACCACCTATTCACCGTTTGGGATTTATGTATAGGTACAAAATATTACTTGTGACAAATTTTATGACAAACGACGGATAGAATGCTCAACTATTCGTTGAAGAGTTTTATGAAAAATTTAAATTACAAACTATGGATTAAATATTGTATTGAATGCACTATTTCAAAATTATTTATTTATTTATTTTCGGTAAAACAATGCTTTTGTACTACTAAAGAGAAAAGTACTTGAGATTGACATGCAAGAGAGTATAAAAGCAAAAACAGGTCTTTAACAAAAAAAACAGCATAAAGATAAACATAAATAGTAATAGGGGACCATGAGTGTTTATCAGGGGCCTTTCAAGACCACCAATTGTTGTGATTCTTGCTGGTATGTTTTAAGCTTTTGCTCTTTTGCCATTTTTACTTTCTTAGCTTATTGGTTTTAAAATTTTGCTTTTGAGTTGTTGAAATTTATCACCCTTGAATAGATATTTTACATTTTAAAACAGTCTATGCCTTTGAGAAATGAGAAATCCACCATTCTTTAATGATTGGTTTTAGATATTATAATTTATGAACAATTTTTTATTTGGTTTAATCCAAAAGGTTAGTTAAAATATGAGTTATGTGCTTTTCTTATGTTAAGCTAGTGTTATCTATTAGATTTTATTATCCTTTTCATTGTTTTTTCTTCTTCTTGTTATTACGTGTCTCTTGTTTATAATTTTCAGGAAACTTCAGTATTATATCAATTCAATTGTGAAGATATAAAAAACATTTTTCTTTTCGTTGGTAACCTAACGAAAACATATACCTACCCTCTGATAGCAAACACAGAATTGTAGTTCCACAGTCTGTAATTTATAAACTCAGTTTACTTCTTGATTATGATAAACTAGTCCAACAAAAGTATTGATACCCATAATGAATGTATTTAATTAGCGGATGAGACATATATTATTGTCCCATTATCTTATTGTGCCTATTTGCAACATTATTTACAAAGGTAAATCCTGTTGATTTTTGCCGCACAGATCATATATATATGTGTGTGTGTGTGTGTGTCTGTCATATTGCCATTTGCTTTTATCCTTATTAAACAAAATTGACTTCTTCAACAACTCCACTATAAAATTCTTTTGAGATCATGTTCAAATTGTTCTACATATATGCTATAGCTTGAAATGGTCCATTTTCACGTACTATAGAGTTGATAAAATGGTCCCACTTGCATCGCTTAGTTTACTTCTTCATTTAGTGCATGGTATTTATATAAATAATTACATTGTCGCCCATGTCCAATTAGGTAAAGTGTCACACACTATTGACCTAAAAGTTAAATTTCCTACAAAATTTCAAGTAACATAAACAATGAACAACTGCGCTATGAAAAAAGTTTTCTTTATTCTCAGTAGAAACGGAATTAGCAATTAATGGGAGCCACATATGGTTATTCACCATTTAGTATAAAAATTTTCTTGATTTTCGTTTAATTTTCAATGAAGTGTTTAGTATGGAGTAAATATTTGTGTTCCTCATAAATATTTTACCACATGAGTGATAAGCTCTTAATTTTTATTCTTCAAGTTTCATGAATAAATATGTAGACATTATCCATGTTAGGTCACAAGGTTTGGAAATGAATGGCATGATTAACATATTAAATGCAGCATAAATATTATGGGAGAGTGATTCATCATACTTCAATATCAACCAAATGCGATTATTATCTTGCAACAATAAGCAATGTCCTTAAATTGTGATAGGATAAGAGAAAAACATTAATCAATTGATAGAAAATATAATAATAATTGGTACATAAAAAAATCAGATTTCAAATTCTCAAATCTGTAAATGAGAATACTTTAAAATGGCAACAATTATGGATGATACATTTGATTATACTAAATTAAGCAACAATATGTAGTATATCACGAACATAAATATTAAAGGATGAAAAGCAAATGAATATTCTGTCTGATACATTTCAGAACTCTGGATAACGCAGTTGAATAATTTTGATAAGATTCTATCTCATATGTATAAGAGGAAGATATATACAACTTGATCTGCACATTAACTAAATAATTTTTGAATAATAATACAAAAGTAAGTCAAGACAAGTATATGATTTTAATCAATGATTTTTTTGGATAAGATTATTGTTCAAATTGACTTTTTTTTTATTAATTTTCTGTTCTTACGTTGTATTGCTTGACCATCTCCTTATTTAATAAATTAAATAGACCACTTCTAAATATTTTGATCATAAATATGACCTGAATATTGGACTTGAGCAAAGAAGAACAAATTGTCTTCCCAGCTCCAATGTTTCATACATGGCATGCCTAACAAGGAAATCACCTTTATACAAGATCATAAAAGATCACAAAAATATCCAAATATAAGTCATTCTCCACAAACTCCAAAAAATTATAATAAAAATGGAAAATTGAAACATTTCTATATTTCGATAAAATCAAGATAAGATTAAGAAATAGAACATGAAATAACCAATGGTACATATGTAGATGAAAGACACAATTTCCTTCTTAAGTATTTCTTGTTTTTTTAATTTCCCTTAAAGATAATTTGCACGGTATTGAACTTTGAGATATGCAACAATGTCAATACCATTTAGAATACCATTGAACTTGTTGGAATATGTACAATCGTTGGATGGAGTCTCTGTCCTTCTTGCATTGCATAGAACAATATTAAAAAAAATCATGTTTAATTAAAATTGAAAAATATGACAAGATTGTTTATGCCATCATTGTTTTCCTTTATCTTTCATTTTCTTCCAACTATTTACCCCACCTTCTTTTGTCATACTTATGCCACCATATTCTCTCCTTGTTATTTTGGTAAAGTAAAAAAAAAAAATTGATATGCATAAGAACCAAAAAAAGACCATGGCTCCACAATTGGTAGCTCTTGAGCATAGGTAGGTGACATTGGTGTGACAATGCTCAGGATAATAATTCCTAAATGATAATTGGAATGTAAAAATATTAGCAATTTCCATTGATAAAATAAAGTATAAAACATGAACTTTTTAATTATCATGCTTTGACAAGATTGAATCTATCATGTGCCTTGATGTCTAGTTGTCGATTCGGTTTGTTCAGATCAAGACCACACATTGCCAATTCTGAAGCTGAGGCAATTCCTTGATACTCAAAGTTGTGGCATGTAAAACATATTCCTGCAAAATTTAATTTATTTTGGACATATGGTTCCCTATATAGAGGAGCCTAGCAAAAGGAAAACAAAAATTTGATAGCTACAAATTAAGTGATTATATAAGTAACACAAAGAAAGTATCATGCAGCTGCTAAGAAGTTATAACATAGACAACAATCGTTGTCCATCAATCATGGCAGTGAATGACATCAGGCTTCTTGGTAGATTGATGAACAAACTCAAGAGTAGCATGACTGAAAAATTGAAAGTGCTTATGATCATTAGGTTTGCTGTAAAACTTTTTTTTCAAAGGAACTTAGCATGATGGTGTGGTTCAATAAAAAATATAGGAAGGCCTGCAAAGTCATAGCTAAGTTACCACACAAGATAAACAAAAATCTTTAGTATATAGTATAGTGGTATCTAATGTATATTAATATTAAATTCTTTGACCTTCAATGTGTAGAATTGAAGACGCAAAGATAGGGACCAAATTGAGAGGTGTTATTATTTAACTTCTCAACCAAGCATGAACTAATCGGCATATCATTGATAACAAGCTAGGTAGTGCATTGCACTTAGACAAAGTTTCCTTGTTTCCTCATGAAGTTTTTTCATAGTCCTTGATTGTATTTCGGCAGAATCTCCATGTAAGAATATCCCAAATTGTGTACTTGAACAACAAAGCTTCTAGCTTTGATACTTGGCTTAACAAACTTGAACTAAGCCTAAACAAGATTCAAACCTGGCTCTTACACCATTTGTTAAGTTGAAAAGGCAAAAAATAGGGACCAAACTGACAGATGCGATCATATTTGTGAACAATAATTTCAACAAGGTTTCCTCTCTTATGTAAAGCTTTACTAAGGCCAGTGGTAGAATTCTCCAATTCACCATTATATTATAAAATCAACTTAAAAGTAGTATATTAGAAAAACATTAAAGTATGATTGTATAATAAGACATAAAAACTACACTATCCTAGATAAAATGCTCTAAGAAACTAAAAAATTTGAACCTATAAGTATACATATAAACATTCATTGAAGACCTTTGAGTGCTTGAGCTCTAGCTTGATTTGAGAAATATATGTCAGAAACTATGAATGAAAAAAAGAAAAAGAAAGCTTATTAATAATAGGTCACAAGCCATTAAACCAAAAAAAAAAAAAAGATAAGGGAAGATATACACATATATTGATATTTCTGAAAGATTTCTCACTTTTCTCAACATATACATACATACATACATCCATACATATATATGTGTGTGTGTGTGTGTGAGAGAGAGAGAGAGAGTATATATACATATATATATATATATATATGTAGCTATGTTAAAGAAATTTTAGATTTGGGTACCTAACAGCTCTTCACTCAAGTCTTCTACATCATTGTTTATGGTCTATCACATAGTATAATAATATCTTGTAGGAACAAAAAGTCTTTTCCTAACTCTTTAAATTGAAGTCCATGCTAATACAACAAAACTTATATCCAAAATGATGAAAACAATTACATATACCCAAACACATTAAATAAATGTAAGCATCTATTTGTGTGAACATGTTGGCTTCTATATATAACAAGAGATTGGAAAAAACATAAATGGCTTTTTTAATGAATTAGGAATGACAAAGAATAATATAATCTTTTGACATTGGCATGTCATGTTGAAGGAGAAACCAAATGTGTTATATTAGCTAGACTACACTAATTCTCTACAATGGCATGCTTTGCATTTGTATTAGTATTGCTCGAGTGTTCTTTTTTTTTCCCTTAGAGTTGTCTTATTCATTTGGGTGGTGATTCCCATTTATTGAAAGTTGTTCAGCTAGCCTGTAAAGTCTTTATAAAGCAAAATATGGTGAAACAAAAAAATTATAGCGTTAAGAAAGATTCAAGAACAAACAACAGTGCGTAGTATATACAACAAGTTAAACTTATACTTTAGATATCATTATGCTTGAGTACATAATGATAATTATGATATTGTTAGGGAACACTTGTTCCACTAGACATGGGCAAACTAGACTTTGATACTACTTCGTCATGAATCCAAGAATGAGAACCTGACTAACACAAGAAACAAGATAAATATCACCTTTATAGGCCTATCTAATACCTGCCAGAAATCAAACATAAGTTAACAACCTAAATTTTCAATAGATGGATCTAATATGAAACAAATACAAATATAATAAAAGAAATCAATTTCACTCTTATGTAGAAATTTCATTTTAATCTCCCTTGGAATATATATGTTGATATAATTTGCAATCGAGGTGCAATATCACATGTAAGTATACATGGATAGCAAGTAATATAATGATGAATGAGTATCAATCTCTCAGAGACTTGGGTTCAATGTTTACTGATAGAAGTTTCAAGTTGTGTAATCAATATTTGGTTAAGTATATGTAAGACAAATTTAAATGTTGGTTAATACAAATTTTTAACAACCTAGGATTTTGAACTTTCACCACATGCAAGGATGCTTTTAGTTATGATTATACTTAGTTCTAACTGAAGAATGAATTGCAAACCTAGGCTTCATCCTTTCTTATATGCTTTTTTCAAATACATACAAGCTGAGTTTCTTTCCCCTAGTTTCCTATATGTCTATGGAAACTAGTTGGGATAAGAACCTTATTAATCCAAGACATAAATGTGATTATCACAGACAATTAGGTACATTTGTCTTAACTATGAATTGCATTTATGCAAATAGTGATTATATGCATCCTATTTAGATATTTAGGCAACCTTGTTAGGTTGACATAAACTCTATCTTTTTTCCTAAGATGATCAGACTTGGAAAATAATACCTACAGGATGAATATAAACAATCATTCATTCAATGAAAGACTATAATAACGATTAGTAGAAAAGAATCACTAGCAAAGGCTTCAGTAAAAATCCTATAATAGCTACTTAGCCTCGCATAGGCATGAATACATAATTAAATAACAAGGAAGAATATAAAGATAACATGGAGCTGAAGAAGAAGGAGATGTTCAGAAGGGGGAAAAACTCTAATAAACAACCCTTACTCTAAAATCAACCCTTCCTTCAGCAACTCTTAACTTCCAATTCTCTCCTCAAGTGTTTCAAGGCTCTCCTCTTTTCTTCCCCATTGCTTGTATTCCCTTTCTACTTGTGTTCATGACCCTTTATATAGGCTTTAGAGACCCTATAGTGTAGCATGGGCTAAGTATGGCGCTTCCAATCATCCAACAGTACAACATGGGCTAAGTATGGAGCACCCAATCATTAGAGGAAATTAGGGTTTTCGGTGGCATGCCCGAGTGAGGCAAATTTGGAATTTGAGCACTATGTCTATTGTTTTGGCACCTGAACACTGAGTTTCTGTCTCATGAGCGACACCTTTTTGGCATGTGTGGTGCTTGGGCATTGTCTTTGTGGTGCTTGGGCACCAACTCTATAGTTTTAGCGATTGGGTGCTATTTTCCATAAAACTAGCGCCCTAGCGCTAGAATTCTGACACCTAGGCCTGGTACTATTCATTACAAAATTTCGAAGTGCAAATTTGGCGGCTAGGCGTTAGATTTTTGGCACTCAGGTGTTAGGTCTCTAGAATTGATGCCAGGGCACTAGAATCTTCTTGTTTTTCACTTTTTCCTCCCTTATTTGTTTATGCTTTTCTAGCTCTATTTCTTATAAATTCATCATAAGAGATGCTTAAATCTATGCTTATTAATTGTTAAAGGTAAGTTTCCAAGATATAAATGAAATTTCCTTGCAATAACTGAGATTTTATTTATAAATTAAGTGTTTCTACTATTAATATTGTTCAAGATAACTTTCTTTTCAGAAAGTTATCAATATACCTCTTGAAATGTCTACAATGAGAAATATGAAATACAACATCAAAGTGAGGCTAGCTCTCAATAACATTTGCAATCATATAATAATCAATACAAAAATAACAAGACAAAATACTGCCAATGTGTATGAAAGAAATTAGACTACAAATACAGGCTTTAAAACAAAACAAAATACTTATCCTTGCAAACAATGTAAGGCTTACTAAAAGGGAAAGCACTTACTACACTCTTATTCTATTGGTAGGGGACCTGGATTAACGAAAATGATAAACAATGAGAGGTGAGTTAAAACTCAGTGAGTAGATAATACTAATAACATAAGGAAGGGATAGACATGGTTCAATAAAATTTTTCATAAATAGTTAGTTTTATTTAAGATGCAATTGAAGAAATAGTTATTTGTAGATTTCCAAATATTGATAATTTATTAATGTGCATACATAAATCTAGTTAAAATACAAAAAATGGTATGGAAAAAAGTAATTCAAAATTTACTTTTCAACATAAATGAAATACATGTTAATTAATATAGTAGGAAACATGTAACAAAACCTTCTGAGGTTAGAAAATTTTTTGCTAGCTTAAGGCTAGTGTTATCATAACATATCAAACATCACTCACAAGCATCGTGTTTGGAATAATCAAAGTATCAACCATGTGCCTCGAACAATGTATCATAATATCAACATCTTGACCAGTCATATTTGAATTATAAATTGTTTCAGATGGATTCCCTAAAAATTCTTTTATGTACATAAATCCATAATTAACAAATCAGAAGTTTAGAATTCCAAAAATTTTTATTTAATTCAAGAGACAAAGTAAGAGTAATTCAATATCTTATAATTAGAGTACATTATAAATATATAATCCTAATGCTTCATAATTACAAAATTGCAATACTTCATAAATTAAAAATTAGAGTATTGAACAAGGAAGTTTAAAAATCTTAAATTGTTATAAATAAGGAACTTATAATCATTTAAATTAAAAAATTTAAATAAAATTAATTCATATATTCTAAACTTTTAAAATATTTTGAAGATATAGGTGTGGTTCATAAATTTCAAGAAGTTTGTTGTTTGATTGATTTTATACACTCAAGTGAACGTGATCGCTATAAGTAGTATAAAGTAAGTTGGATATTGTTCCCTTGAGGACCTAGCTTTAATTTTGGATTGATACTACTATTAAGCTTTTAATTTAGGCAAATGGATTGGATTGTTGAATGAAGAACTAGAAAATAAATGCTAATATCAAATGAATGAACATATAACTCAAACTTCACCATAATGTGCAGTTATTTTGAATTGATAGTTATTTCTTTATTAAGTTATGAACTAGTTAACTAACCTAAGGATTTAATTGCTTATGTAAACCTAACTGCTTCTATTGATTCCCTATATTTTTATGATAATTGACTGAGAACACAGTTGATAAGTCCTGCCTTAATCATGGTTATCTGAGACAATCAAGTACTATCATCTTGATTGCAACTTGCTATACTTACTATTTTTTAAGCAAGCAAATAGAGATGATCTTTATTCAGTTCTTAATTAGGGTTTCTCTTATGAGTTATCCTAAATCCTAGTTGAATTCCAAGGTGATCTAACTCAAAAAAGCATTAGGCACAAAATGAAAATAAGTAAACAAATTTCAAACATCAATAAAAAGATACCATTATACAAAAATAACCCCACAAAGGGTTCGTTCATAATCCTAGATTAAACCTACTAGCCAAGCATCGGTATATGTTCAAAACATAAAATCAAAAGGAAAACAGAAAGAAGGAAAAATAAAGTTATGATAGAAGGCCACTTTCAAAGAAAGCAACCTCTCTTTTAATAGACTTTTTCCTAATCCTACTAAAAACCCTCTTTAAGAGTGCTCTTCAACTTACCTTTATTACTTTCTAGCATGGTGTCTTCTGTAGCATGCCCCCAAGTTCTTATTTATTGGCTTCAAGAACCTCCAGTGTCCAAGTTTGAGTGGTACTAGGTGTCTCGATTCAACTTAAACTTTGATTATTTAGTTAGGGTTTCTAGCAACATGCTCGAGTGATGACTTCTTGGCACCTATGCACTTTTCATCTGAAAATTTCAGTGCCTTGGCGATGACTTTTTAGCACTTAGGCACTGGTACTAGTGCCTAGGTGCTGGAATTCTGGCTCCTAGGCATTGGCCCTTAGACTGTGAAATTCCAACATGCAGGTTTGGTGCCCAAGCACTGGACTTTTGGCACTTGGGCACTAAGTCAATTGAATTAGTGCCCAGGCACTGGAATACTAGTGCTTGGGTACTGGATCTTCATCTTTGAATTATCATGCTTTTCTTTTTCTTACAATTACTATGGTTGCTATAGTTTTATTTCTTGAAAATTTATCAGAAAGGAATCTTTCAAAAGAGTTAAAAATATGGTGATGCAATATCATTTCTAATGGATAACATATTTCTTGCTAAAATGCATCCACAATTATTGAAGTTGCTTTGAATACTAAGCTTTTTAGTTGTAAAATTAGGTCTAGTTAACTCTTCTTTAGAGATTTAACACACCTCCACACTTGAGAGTTTTCTAGTCATTGAGCAAATAAAGTTCCACAAAATATGTCCTTAGGCATTAAAAAACATTTTTTAGTTATATGGTTCTTTAATTGTCACCTTTATCACTTTAAAGACTGCTTGATCTACAAGTTATTAAAAAAATCCCTTAAGTGATGTAGACTTTAAATTCATTAGTCTCACTAGTTAATCAAATCCTCTCTGATTTCTCAGATAAACTAAAACAACTAATTTTTCATAGTTTCAAATTTCCATCCAACTTGAGCAATTTTATCAATGATTCTTTCAATTCATAGCTTTCTCCCACAGGCTTATCCTTTATCCCACTCTTTACAATTATAGGAGAATATATAGTCAGAAATCAATAGGACTTTAAGCTGCTTGTAATGTAAGGCTTAGGTTTGGGTGGATGAGAAGGATGAGTTTTAGGCTTAGAATATACCACAAGTACTTCACTACTTAGGATCTTAGGATAGAATTTTCCATTTTTCTCAGCATTTCTTTTAACAAGGGGATAAGTACGTATGCTCTTTTTTCTTTCTTTTGTCTTTTTTCATTTATTATTTTTTTCTTTTTACTTTTATGGAGTTACTGCACCCTTCATAATTTTTTTTTTCTAACTGTTGTTTTTCATTGCTTTGCAATGATTATGTGCAATACTCCTATTCATCATCAACTTTTTTCACTCTTTTTTAAAATCATTTTTTTTGAATTGTTATCCCCAAGTCACTTACTTTTCTTTTTCAAAATGATTTCATATATCCCTATTATGCTTTGTGGTATGTATGGTGGAATGAGGGATTTCTTTAATTTGGCTAAGTGAATGAGTGGTTAAGAAGGAAAAAAAATTAGGTAGTTATGCTCAAATGGAGTGTTCTAGGTTTATACATATTTAGGTTGGCAGAATTTTAGGCTTAAATTGTCCAAACAATGCTAAAATCAATTTCCTGACTATGTGCTACCTAGGATTTTACCTTAAGTGGTGACCAAATAAGTTCTAGAATGCGACATGATATGAATGAAGCACAATATATATGCATAAGATTTTAGTGAAATCTTGAACTAAAAAGTTTAGTTGCATATGGTTTATTTAGAGTATCATTAGTGATTTAAGATCATGGTAGGGATTAAAACCAATAAATATTTACATGCATATAGGTTTCCTTATCTAATAAGCTATAAACAATTAGGTAATATCACTAGTTTCATATGACAAATGAACAACTATTGATAATCAAAGTCTGCCTAATGTTAATATTGTTTGATATGATGGAAAAATTTCCATTTACATGCTAGCACTACCCTAGACTTTATCTTTGCAGTGTCCTTACTACTTAGTCTATACCTACCCTTGCCAAGAAAAAAGGTTAAAAGAGGGTAATAGTCAAATTAAAATAAGAAGGAATAAGGTATTCCCCTATTTGTCTAAAATTACAGCTCCTTGTCATCCTCAATGGCTTTAAATTCATCCTCCGCTAAACTTCTGGAATGTTATTTTTTTTTATTTGGAAATTTCTAGGTAATTGGTTCATGGGCATTAAATTCCAGCTCCCAAGCACGAATACCTATGCACTAGTTCTAGGTTTTTAGCGCTCGGGTACTAACTCGCTAGAATTAGTTCCCAGTCACTGGTTTTCTTATGCCTGGGCACTAAATCCATAAGTAGCTTATCTAACTTTTCTATAATTCAAGGTACTAAAATCTTTTCCTGTATATATATCCAAATGTTTAAATGGGTATTCAGAGTGTGTTTTTCATTGAAATCCTAATGAAACTAACAAAAAGAAGAATGGGAACAAAAAAAGATAAGAAACTTAAGTTGCCTCCCAATAGCATTATTGGAGTCATTTGCTGGTCTTGCCATAGTGTAGGCTATCATAAGTTATGTCATCATTCCTGATCTAAATTGCCATGCATTCATTTACTTCTATTGGATGCTTTATCTCTTTAAACACTTTGAAGGTCACCTCTTCATCTTACACCTTCATAGTTAGTTCTCTTTTATACTCATCAATGAGGGCCTTTCTTGTTGCCAAGAATGGTCTCCCTAAAATGATAGGGATATGTTTGTCTTCTTCCATGTCCAGCATAATATAGTCAATGGGAAAAATAAATTTCTCCACTTTAATCAACTCATTTTCAAGGATTCCTTTTGGATAAGCTAAAGAACAATTAGCTAGCAATAGAGTTATTGAAGTAGGGCAAGTTTAACCTAAACCAAGCTTTTGATAAATTGCTAAAGGTATTAGATTCACATTAGCTCCCAAATCACAAAGAGCCCTTTCAAAAATATATTTCCAATTGAATAAGGTATACTATAACTACCAAGATCTTTCAATTTTGGAGGCAGCTTTTTCTATAGAATTGCACTGCACTCTTCTTCAGTGCAATAGTTTCATGCTTACCCTATTTCTTCTTCTTCATTAAGATGTCCTTCATGAATTTTGCATAAGTTGATAAATGGTATATTAATATACAACATTTTAAACACTTCAGGAAAATTGTTAAATTATTGATTCGTGTTTCTCTATTTTAGCCTTTGAAGGAATAAGATGTTTTATATGCTTTTAGACTGCTTACTATTAGATAGCTTTTCACGTGTAATTTCTACTGGTTCCTTCATTAGGTTTCTAGTTAGTTGCCAATTACCTTTCTGTGACTATTTACTAATTTTTGGCTCTAGTTTTTTCAACTGTTCACTACTCCTAAAAGTAATTGCCTTACAGTGTTCAATTCCCTGTGATCTTGGGTTAAGTTCTATATTACTTGGCAATGTTCTATAAGGTCTATTTGCTAAAGCAGTGGCTAATTGCCCTATGTGAACTTCTAGGTTTTTAAGGGAAGTAGCTTGGCCTAGGAGCAACTATTTCTTCAAGTCATCTTGAAGACTTGATGATTCATGTTGTTGGCCTTGTTGTTATATACTACTATTTTGAAAGCCTGGTAGTATTTTTAACCTAAAGGAAGGTGCATTTGTTTGGTTATTTTTCCAGGAGAAATTCAGGTGATTTCTCCATCTAGGGTTATAGATGTTTAATTAGGGTTAGTTATCCTTCTTGTGATTATTACCTACATAGTTTATTGTTTTGTCTAGGTAAGTGAGTGGACAATGTGTACCTAAATGACCCTCCCTACAATATTTATAAGTTAGGGCAGAATTTTGTACTTGAAGGCTTTAATTACTCAGTTGTGGCTTCCCTATCACCAAACTGACCAGTTTCTTATTTATTACTTTAAATTCAACTACCAACTTAATTGAGAATGCCATTAGTTGATTGACCCTACACAATTTAGCAGGCCTTTTTTTTCTTTTTTCAAAACTTTGTTCATATTAGGCTTAAACAATATTATTTAAATATTAACTTTGTCAGATTTTATTATATAAAAATATAATTATATTGTTCAGTCTGTAACAAATTGAAGTTTTAACTAGTATATTCAATTTTGAACATACACTCTTACTTTTGTTTATCTAAAAACTATAATTATATGATTTGTTTATATTTTTTTAAATTATCTTTATGTATGGAATTCTAAATGGACTAGAAAAATGTATTAATCAAATAATTATAATCTAAAGTAATCTCAAGTACTCTTAAAATAATTATATCTTATATATTAAATTATTCAATTATGACATGATAAATGATTAATATATCATATTATTTAAAATAAGTGTATAATAAATATTCAAAAATAAAATTCAAGATTAAACAATAGATGTACATACCTTAGTCCTCTCTTTAAATAGTCCCCTCCCTTCCCTCTTTTACTATCACTTTTTGGTTTTTCTTGTTTGTTCTATGCATATTTCTCTTAATCCCTTTTCTTCCTTCTCTCATTCTCAATTATGCTATGGAGTATAATGATAATCTTTTTTTATGATCCATTGGGTCACTTGAGTTTCTCTTCTAATGGAAATTTAGGTTTTGCTTTTCCCTTACCAATTGGCCATAGGTTTGACCCTTCAAATGATGAACTTATTATTTATTATTTGTCCCCAAAACTTTACAACAAACCTATACTAGCTAATATGATTGTTGATGTTGATGTTTATCAATCTAATCCTATTAAACTTTTGTGTATGTATATTTTTGGTTTTAATTTGTTAGGTAGAAAATGTTTTTGGCAATATATTTAAAGTACCCTTTCCTGCTAGATTTACAATTTCTTTCTTATATTTAGTTTTAAATCTAGGTGCACCTAAAATATTTGAATATGACCCAAGGGAGAATTACTCTTGAAAACTGGCTTGCAAGTAGAAGAACAATACGCCTTAACTATCCCAACAAGTATTTTGTACTACTCGATATGAAACTCACACATGCATCTCATACTACTTATGTTCTTATCATATAAGCATATGAATTTGGATTCCCAACATTTAAACTTTCTGCACTTGAGATATGGATCATCAATATTTAATCTAGTGGTTTAGATATTAAATGGTCTTTACTAACTTTTTAAAATTTGAACTATTAAATTTTTATCCAACGATTCAGATCTTATCAACTTTACCACTTGGTGTGCCAAGAATGACTTTTCAATGACATTTAATTATCCATTATTTTATAGATAATTCTTATTTCTTACCACTCCCACCATCCCTTTGCTTATCACTCTACAATCATTGCTTAAAGGAAACACATGTGTGTATATTCTAAATTTTGAACTTTCATGAAAACGAAGTAAAAAGGGGATCATAATTACAATGACAAATATTTAGAAGAAGTAAATTATAATGACATAGTTTTTCATGTTCCATTAATAGATTTATATTTTAAGTTTGCTATTGGATCTTTACTACCTTTTCTTTAAACCAATTGAAGTGAGTAATATTTTACTTGAATATTTTTCATAAACCTTGTCTCAGATAACGTGTTATATATACTTGATATTACCTTCATAAACAAATCAAGAAAGAAACATGAAAAATGCAGTTTTTTTTATCTTCATATATACTTCTTAATTTTTCCATGAACATTGTCGAACATACTTAGCTAGTGTTTAATTATTTCAATCATTCAAAGATGAGCTTTGTTTGTTTACCTAGAGTTTTGTATCTTTTTCTTGATTTTCTTGCAATTATAATAAATTTTTAAATAATGTTCACAAAATTTATATCTAGTGATTTTGACTTAAGTGATTGAGTCCATTTTTTTCCATATCTGCATGTTGTTGGCAATTAATGTACTTAACTTACTCCTTTTTATATCTCTTTTTTAGTCATATATTTAGTTTTGAAAGACTATTAGACATCAACACATATTCTTGCTTTTGTTTCATTTCATACTGTGATACCAGGGAATTTTGTTGGAATTATGGACATTATGATTCTACATTTTTGAATTATCTAAATTATTTAAATATGAAATTCTAAAGTGGTTTGATTATAAAACATTGATTTCTAAATATGGATTTTTGTATATTTAAAAAACTTTTTGGAATGTGTCCAAAATAGAACCCTATAGCTAACGGTAGTAGACGTTAGCCTAGTGCACTGTGATTGGTATTTTAATATGGTTTGGTATGATGCCTTCACCTCCATATTCAGTTTAAGGGTTAAGGCCATTGTTATGATTATTTAGAGCTTAAGGCCAATAGTGGATAATTGCTTTGATTTGATTACACTAGCTTAGGATAGTTTTGTATTTTGAATATTTAATGGTTCAGCAGGAGATTCCTAATGTATTTTGTTGATTTGGATATTTTAAATTCTTATTTTTGGTTGTTTCATTTAAGGTAAGAACATGACTTAAAAATGTAAGGCTGGACTTATTTGATAGTAAATGGCTTTTCCTTTGCTTCTAGAATTTTTGATCTTCTCTATAAGTTATCTTGACTTAAACAACAAAAGTTTTGGTGATAAACTTTACCCTTGTTAGTCTGTCCCTCCCCTTGTATCATTAGTATTATCTGCTTATTAAGTTTTCATTCATCCCATTATTTAACATTTTCAAGTTCTAACATTGATCTAGACCAGCCACCTACGAAGTAGGAGCGGTAGTGTTTCTATTTTTATTTTTTTTTGTGAGCCTAGCCTGTTGCCAGAGCAACGATTTTATGTGGTACATTTTGTTATTAGACTTAGTTACTCCGTTGTATATAGGCTGATTGTCATGCTGTAATTGCATGGTTGTGAGTTATGTTGTATACATATATAGGAAAGTGAAGCTCTCCATTCTATTGTATGTCAGATAGCTCTATTATAGAATTCTCGAGAGGTCCATATTTCAGAGGAGACTTTATTGAAGTTTCTATACAGGCCAAACTAATTCTTTTGGTAATTACTTGTCGAGGTATTAGTCTTGAGTTTATCGGGTAAGGATCCATGTATTTATTTAAGTTCTGCTATCTTTTAGATATATGATAGGCTTACACAGGTAGGGATACTTCATTTCCCGTACCGATCATGTCCTATTGAAAGAGTTCAAGTAAATCAATTACTTTAGCACTTGGTTGTCTTAAGAGGAAATTAATTACTTTAGAGGCTTTCTAGTTGACGAAAGTAGCTAAATCATGGTATGAGTCACTTTTACAGGGAAAACCAGCTGAATTACCTCCCCTTGAATGGGAGTAGTTCAAGGAACTGTTTATGAAGCAGTTTTTTCCTATGAGTGTTAGGGATGCTCATGCTAGGGAATTCGAGAATTTAAGGCAGGTCCTGGGGTATCCGTTGATGAATTTGTCATTCAATTTACTTAGCTGTCCAAGTATGCTCCGTATTTAGTTCCTATTGAAAGGGACAGAATCAAATGTTTTATGATGAGCTTAGTAATGCCATTGTTCATAGTTATGGAACCATACATTAGTTAGTTCACTTCCATCACTGTAGTAGCAGATTGTGCTTGGACGATTGAAATGAGGGATAAAGAAGACAACATGGTACAAAAGAAAACGAAGCGTTCTGAGGAGGGGAAATCTTTAGGAAGTTTGACTATGGATGGATCATCTAGAGGACCTAGGGCATTTGGTCTAGCTCAATCTTTTCAGCCTAACCCAAAATCTTCAGCTCAATTAATGATGAATATAGGCAGGCATATAAGGAATTCTCGAGACTCTAGACTTGCTCACTAATATGATTTTGGATAAAAATTAAGAGGTAGATTCCCCTATTCCTCATCTAGGAAATTTTATCCTGGTCCATGTCGTAGAGAGTCTGGGGCATGTTCTAGATGTAGACAGGTAGGGCATATGATGTGAGATTGCCTTTAGACTCCCCACGGTTCTAGTCAGGGTTCTATATGACTATCAGGTTTTACTTACACACGTCCTAGCCCCCAGGGTGCAATTTTAATTTAGGGTGGCAGAGGAAATAGTAGTAAGACTTTTTCAAGTAGAGGTTAGAAATCTTCTAGAAGGGGTTAAGCATGAGAATTTCCTCTTAATAAATAGGATGCTCAGGCATCAAATGTAGTGGTTACAAGTACAATTACTATGTGTTTTTATGCAGCTCATGTGTTGATTGATCTTAGTGCTACTCACTTGTTTATGTCCTCACATTTTGCAAAGTTGATTGGCAAGGGTCTTATTAATTTTAAGAGTCATTTGATAGTAACAACTCCATTAAGGGAATCCACTTTAGTGGATCAAGTATGTAGATCGTGCACAATTATGATTGGCGGCCATGAAACAATGGTTGATTTAATAATTTTAGCTATGATTGACTTTGATGTAATTCTTGGAATGGATTGGTGGGCTTCCTGTTATGCCACTTTGGATTGTTATCTTAAAGTTATAAGGTGTGAGTTTCTGAATGAACCGTCTGTTGTTATCCAAGGTGATCATATTATGGCTTTTAATAATTTAATATCTGCCATTGGGGCTCAGAGATTATTAAGAAGTGGATGCCAAGGTTGCTTAGCCTTAGTCCGAGATATGGAAGTAACAGTTCAAACATTGCATCAATTGTCGATAGTCAATGAGTTTCCAAATGTATTCCTGGAAGAATTACCTGGGCTGCCTACTAATAAGGCGATTGAATTAAAGATTAATCTGCTACTAGGCTCCTATACCATCTTTATACCTCCTTATAGAATGGCACCACTGGAACTTAGGGAATTGAAAAATCAATTACAAGAAAAAGAATGGGTTTCTCAAGTTGTGTGTGGATTATAAGCAGCTTAATAAGGTTACAGTGTGGAATAAATACCTTTTACCTCACATTGATGATCTATTTGATTAGTTATAGGGTGCACAATGTTTTTCAAAGATTGATCTATAGTCAGGATAACATCTATTAAAGATAAAACAATAGAATATTCCTAAGATTGCTTTCAGAACATAATATGGCCATTATGAATTTTAAGTCATTTCTTTTGGACTAACTAATGCTCCTGTAGCTTTTATGGACCTGATGAATAGAGTCTTTAAGCCTTTCCATCATTGATTTGATATAGTTTTTATTGATGACATCCTAGTTTACTCAAAGAGTTAAGGTGAGCATAAACAACATTTAAGAATGGTGTTGTAAATATTAAGAGAAAATCAATTATATGCAATGTTTTCTAAATGCCTGTTTTGGCTCGATAAAGTGGCATTCCTAGGTCACGTGATTTCAAAGGAAGGTGTTCAAGTGGATCATGGTAAGGTAGAAGCTATTCAGAAATGGCCTCACCTTATTATAGTAACTGAAATGTGTAGTTTCTTGGGTTTGGTTGGCTAATATCGCTGATTTGTGAAAGATTTCTCTAGAATGGCCATTTTTTTGACTAACTAACCCAAAAAGAATGTGAAGTTTCAGTGGCTTGAAACATGTGAGGAAATTTTCCAAAAATTGAAAGACTATTTGACATCATCACCTGTTCTTACGTTACCATAAGGATTTGGAGGTTATGCAATTTATTATGATGCCTCCAGAGTGGGATTAGGGTGAATCATGAAGCAACATGGTCGTGTGATCACCTATGCCTAAAGACAATTGAAAAAGCATGAGCAGAATTATCCTACCCATGACTTGGAAATGGCTGCAGTGGTATTTGCCTTAAAAATTTGGCATCATTATTTATATGGCAAGACTTGTGGAATTTATATAGACCTTAAGAGTCTCATGTACATCTTTGAACAAAGAGTTCTTAATCTAAGACAAAGGAGGTGGACAAAATTACTGAAAGATTATGATTGTACTATCATGTACCACCCTGACAAAACCAATGTTGAGGCAGATGTTTTAAATAGAAAGTCAATGGGAAGTTTGGATCATATAGTTGAGGTAAGAAGACCTTTGGTTAGGGATTTCCACTGGTTAGAAGAAAATGGTGTTAGGTTTGGAACCAAGGAACTGGGTGTGTTATTGGTTGATTTTAAAGTTGCTCTTCTTTAAGTGAAAAGGTAAAAGTTGCTCAAGGAGCAGATCCTTAACTTCAGAGATTAATTGAAAATGTTGAGAATGAAAAATGGAAGGAGTTTACCAAGGACTCATAAAAGGTGTTATGGTATGACCAAAGGTTATGTGTACCCAGCGATGATGAACTCAGAAAGGAGATCCTAAAAGTAGCTTATCAAACCCCTTATACAATCCTCCTAGGAGTAACAAAGATGTATCAAGATTTGAAATAGTTGTATTGGTGGGAAGGAATGAAAAATGATGTAGTAGAATTTGTTTCTTGTTCTTTGGTTTGTCAACAAGTGAAGGCTGAACATTAAAGACCAGCTGGGTTGCTTCAAAGAATTGAGATTCCATAATGGAAATGGGAAAGAATAACTATAGATTTCATAACAGGTCTACCTCAAAATTTGAAAGGTTTTAATTCCATATGGGTGATTGTTGATAGACTAACAAATTTGCACACTTTCTGCCAATGAAAACAACTTATGGTGTTGCCAAATATGCTTAGATATATTTGAATGAGATTATAAAGCTTTATGGTGTCCCCATTTCAATTATTTTGGAGCACGAACCACAATTTACCTATAGGTTTTATAGGGCTTTTCAGAATGCGCTTGGCAGTCAATTAGGTCTTAGCATTACTTTTCATCCCCAAACTTATGGCCATTCGGAACGTACAATTAAAATGCTATAGGACATATTAAGGTCATGTATGCTAGACTTTGGAGGGAGCTAGGATACCTACCTACCTTTGGCTGAATTTGCTTACATTAATAGTTATCAAGCATGTATTAAATGACACCTTATGAAGCCATACATGGTAAACAATGTTGGTCTCCTATCAGTTGGTTCGAAGTGGATGAAGTAAAAATATTGGGACCTGAATTAGTTCAAGATTCCATAGACAAGGTGAAGTTAATTAGGGAGAGAATATTAGCTACCTAGAGTAGGTAGAAAGCTTAAACAAATAATCGAAGGTGAGATTTGGAATTCATGGTGGATGATCAGGTGTTCCTCTGTGTGTCTCTAATGAAAGGTGTAATGAGATTTAGAAAGAAAGAAAAATTAAGCCCTCGTTATGTTAGACCATTTGAGATTCTGGAAAGAATTGGTGTAGTAGCATATTGTTTAGCTCAACCTCTAGAATTACTAGGCATACATCTTATGTTTCATGTATTTATGCTTATGAAGTACTTGTCTGATCCATCTCATATGCTTAAAACCCAAGATGTTCAATTGGATGTTGATTTAACTTATGAATAAGTTCCTGTGGCTATTCTTAACAGGTAGGTCAAAAGCTTTGTTCTAAAGAAATCACTTCTATAAAGGTTTTATGGTGCAATCACTTTCAAAAGGAAGCCATATGGGTGGTAGAGAATGACATATGAGCTAAATATCCATATTTGTTTGAAACTTGAACTATGTATATGCTTTAAATTTGGCTACTGAATTTCTTTAAGGGGGAGAATGTAATATTCCAAAATTTGACATTTAAAATTTTGGTCCTTAAGGGATAATTATTCTGAACTTTTACATAGGAAAAGGGGAACGAAAGAATAGTAATAATAATAAATAATAAATAATAAATATAGTAATTAAATTAATTGTAGAATGAGAGATTTAAGTGAGCTATTATATTAATCCATGTAACAAATTTCATGAATTTTATGCTAGCTCAAGTGGCTAAGCTTGACCCAAGCCATGAGTATCTGAGTTTGAATCCCCCCTTCCATATCAGAATGTTTTTACTAGGCTGCCACGTGTCCTTAACAGTGAAAGTACCAAAATGCCCCTAAATCATCTTCTTCTCTTCCATTTTCTTTCTTCTTCCTAAGCTTCCTCAAGCCTCTCCCCCCTCTTCAAAATTTTTGCAACTTCATCTCCTTGATTCGCACCAGCACCTAAAACCCAACACCTCACTAACAACCTTGGTTGTTTAGGGTGACTGAAAGATGCCCAGAACTCTGGTGATGGTTGGACATTTTTTAAGCTAAAAATTAGTGATTCCTGCGAAATTAATCTAAATTTGATTTGGGGGCTTTGATGATAATCATCATTTTGAGTTGTTCTCCTCGATTGCATGAGATCACGTGAGATTTTAATCTCCTTAGATCTTTTAAAAAATTAACACATTTGTTTTAAAAATAATAATAATTTAATATTGACTTAATTAAATATTTTCCATTATTTATGAAATTATCGTGTGAGGATTCGGTTCTCCCCGATTGCATGAGATCACGTGAGATTTTAATCACCTTAGATATTTTTTAAAAAAAAATTAGCACATTTGTTTAAAAAAATAATAATAATTTAATATTGACTTAATTAAATATTTTCCTTTATTTATGAAATTATCGTGTGAGGATTCAGTTCTCCTCGGTTGCATGAGATCATGTGAGATTTTAATCTCCTTAGATCTTTTAAAAATTAGCACATGTGTTTTTAAAAATAATAATACTCAAATATTGACCTTAATTAAATATTTTTCATCATTTTCGGAACTATTGTGGGAGGAGTCGGTTCTCTTCGATTGCATGGGAATGTGTGAGGTTTCAATTTCCTTAGTTCCCTAAAATTAATATACTTCTATCTAATAATAATGATAATATAATAATAATAAAGAAAAAAATGATCATAATTAAATATTCATTCTAATTAAATATTTCCCATTATTTACGAAATTATCGTGTGAGAATATAGTTCTCCTCAAATACTTGAGGTCGTGTGAGATTTTAATCTCTTTAGACCTCGAAATTTAGTACATACTTGTTTGAAAGATAAATAATAAGAATGATGATAAATAGATAAAATAATAATAATGCAAAAATGAATATTTTAATTGAATTATTTTTGAAATAAATAAAGTCAGGGTTTTATGAATTTAACGAATTAAAATGCCACATTCAAAAATTCCAAAGGTGGTTTTCTGTTATTTTTGTTCTGAGTTCAATCCTGACTTTAAAAAAAGAAATAAAAAAATAATAAAATAATAAAAGATAAGTGAAACAAAAAAAAAAACCAAAATCCAAAATTAAATAAATTAAAAAACTCAAAAATATTCCTTTCATTTCAAATTTCAAAGGAAATAGAATAGAATATAAACTTCCTAAAATCCCAAAATCTCATTCCGTAATCATTTCATTTAAATTTCAAAATAAAGATTAAAATTCCAAAAACAAACAAAAATTAAAAGGTTGAAAAATGAAGAGATCAAGAGAGCTAGATTACTTAGGTTGCTGTATATTAAAACACACAAATCCAAATTCCAATCCTGTTTTGTTTACAAAAATCTATTTAATTTGAACTATCCCATTCTCATCACAAAAGTTATAAATCACCAACCAACAGACACGCCTTTTGGGTCGAACTACGTGGACTTTGATCCCTATCACGGGGTACGTAGGCCCTAGGTTTTCATCCTAGGTCAAATCCGCCTTTGTAAATATCTATCTGTTTGTTTCCACTATTGTCGTTTTTGTCTTCTCTGTTTAATGGGCATGTATGTTAATAAAGGGTAATTGAGATAAATTTAAGGCCATATTCTATTTCAATTGACTAATTTAAGGTAACCGTCCTCATGGACGGGTGTTGTGGGTTGCCTAACACCTTCCCCACACTTAAATAGACTCCCGAACTCATCTCTTATTTTGCAGACCATGTTGCCTTTTTTTTTTTTTTAATTTAAATTGGTTTTCCAAAGTTTTCCGTTAAAAATTTTGATGGCGACTCCAAATAAATTGATTTTCAAGTTTCATTTTGGGAATCAATTTAAACACTTTTCATTTTATTCTGCCGAAGGTCGATTACGACAGTTTGGCGACTCCACTGGGGAAAAATTCGAGTCAAGCCTATTTAATTAGTCAATTGAAATAATATGGCTTTCCATTATCTTGAATACCCTTGTCGTGTTTTGTTTGGCTTAATTTTTCTTAATTCTTCTTTGGTGTTTTCTTGTTTATTTATCTCTTGTGGTCGCATGATATGCCTGTATGTTTTTATGTATTTGCTATTTATTTTTTCCTATTTGTATAGGTGTATGGCTTCCTTTTCAATTATATAACATGCTTAAAGTTCCTTAGTTACCATGTAATTTCGTTAGTTTATTTGTAATACATATGTCAGGATAGATAACATGCGGAATAGAACCTTAGGATAGACGACCTCTGTTTATGTTGTAAGCTCTTGTCTTCTCTTGCAATTTGACTGTTTGATAAATGAAGGTTGGATAAACTGTCGGTTTAGAGTTTTATATGCTCCCCTCACATCTTAAGCACATTGACACTCTACCTCACACACTTTTGGGCTCTATACCCGGGTCCTCGTTTGCCCTAAGTTAGTAGAGGTTTATATTGGTTTTCCTGTGAAGCTTCTCACTTCTAGAGATTACTGTGAAGACCTCGCTCAGGTTGTAGCTTGCTATGTGGATTTGATTGGAGTAGGATTTTGTCCTCTTTTAATCTTATTCATGTTGTGAGATCCTCACTCTTTTGAGTGGGGGCAATCTGAAGACCAGTAATGCTTTAAGATGCTAGATCTACCCTCAGCACTATGCACCTTAATGGACCAAACTTAATAGATAACCTTCTTAGGGCCTACCGTCTTTAGGGTACTGTTCCCACATATAGGGTTGACCCGAGTTAGGACACTGATAGAGAATATTACACTCTCGTTTTGTATGTTGACACATCACTCATGGCATGATTACATTTTTTTAATAAAAAATCTTTTATGGGGTATTGAATTATCACAACATTTCCATACGATGTGTTATTAGCCAAATGAAATGAGCTAAAATTGAAAGTTCCGTCAGTGTGGGAAGGTTGGCCTAATGGTGCATTGATGGAGTCGGGAGATTCTTGAAAATCAATAATTCTTGTGAAAATAATATATCAACAGATTATTTGGCTCACTTATTTAAGCCTCGCCCATGTGAGGATCTATTTTTCCTTGGGTTGAGATTTATATCTGTTATTCCCAATGGATTAATAAGGCTCTTGGCGATTAATAGGGAATAAAGTGACAAGTAATCTATTGAATGAATACATTATGTGCTCATTTCATTTTGTTTCTAACCAATGGACTTGTTACAGTGAATTTTCGTTGGCATAAAGATATGAGGGACCCATTAGACACCACACAACCACGAGATACAAGCCCAACAGGAATGGTCTTGACTAGGAGGAGAGCTCAAGTGAAGGTAGAAGCTGAATCAGTAGATAGCTTAATCATTATGAGTGGGAAACTTAAAGGGGAGCAGCTCCACCATTTTCAAATGGATTATGGAGACATCTTGGATTTGCTATCAATCCCTATCTAGCCCGATGCACTTGTAATCTTAGCCCAACATTGGGAGGATTCATTGAGATACTTCACATTTCCAACTTTCCAACTTGCATCCACTTTGGAAGAATACGGGGGATTGATGAAGATGCCTATTACCAAAGACACCCCCGTCTACTTGTACCCTGGGCATCTCCTTTCCAAATGCGTTATGGCCCAGGTTCTGGGGGAGGAACCTACACGAGTACAATTATGCCGCTCTGGTGCAACAGAAGGATTATCCAGGAAATATTTAAAGAAAAGGTTGGAAGCATTAGCTGAGAAGGGGAACTGGGTTGTTTTCAAAAGAGTGCTTGCTTTGGCAATATATGGGTTAGTGTTATTCCCATCAGCAGTGGGCATAGTTGATTTGGCAGCAGTAAGTATCCTGTGGATGGTGGAAAATCACCGTGTGAATCCAGTACCAGCGCTTCTAGCGGAAACGTTTTTGAAATTAAGTTTTTGCCATAGAGAAAAGAAAGGAAAGTTGAAGTGTTGTTTGCCGCTGTTGAATATATGGTGGGTTAATCATGTTTATGGTAGAGAATATCAGCTTGGTATGAGATTCGACACCATCCATCACCCGATCCAAGATTATCCACATCGCGAAGGATCAATCCTAATACAAGCAAAAATGAGCCACGATCAATGGATTAAGAAAATAGAAAGACTTGAAGATACCACCATTTGGTGGAAGCTCTCTTGGTGGGAAGGTGAGGATATTATTTACTGCTGTAGAAATTTCCCTAATGTTCCTCTTATGGGTGCTCGAGGATGCGTTAATTATAATCCCATGATTGCGCATTGCCAATTCGAGTATGAGCAGGACATCCCGTCTGAAGAATCTGTGCAAAGAGTCGGCTTCTACTATAGTGATTCTCTAAATGTGGAAATGATCCATCAGATAAGGGATGCATAGACCCATGTAATGTGTAAAGGGAGGTTTGAGTTAGGAAGGCGTGCCGTAGCAACCATGAAAAGATATGAGGCTTGGCTTAAGAAAAGGACCAGTGGGATTCATCCACCCTTGGGATCTCGTAACCCTTTATTAAGCAACAACCTACAGGAGGTTCATGAATGTTTGGCTAAACAATTAGAAGGTAAAAAGGCTAAGCTACAAAGCCTGAAGGAAGTAAGCAAGACACTTGGAAAACTTATCCAAGTCACGAGAAGACGAGAGAGCAAAAAGGAGAAAAGAGTCAAAGATGAACATCGAGTTGAGAAGGTTGAAAGAGGAAAATGACAAGTTGAAGAACACCGTAAGGAGGATTCAAAAACGGGCTGAAGAAAACAACAAGAAGGCCCTCCATTATCAAGCTCGATTGTTAAAAGCTGTTAAGGAAAAGGATGCCATGATAAGGCAGGTGGAAGAATTTGAGTCTCCTAGTGATCTCCAACGAGAAATTGATGTACTTGTCAAACAGCTAGAAGAAAAGATGAGTGAAATGACCAAGGTCAAGAGTGATAATGCGATAGCCATACAAAACTTGATCGAACAGCTCAACCATCAAGTAGAAAAGGCTCGATTGTGGGAGGCTCACCATGAGGAGCAAGTGATCGAGAAAGAAATGTGGCTAGAGCGTTTCAAAAGAATGATTTTGTTTGCCAATGATGTCATTCCTGAATTCATTTATGCATATAAGAAAGCTGAAGGGCACACCATCCCTACGAAGACTTCTATGGCTGTAACTGAATTTCTCACTTTATGTCATAACCTTATGGAGGATTTAAAGATGTTAATGAAATTTTAGATGAGTAGAGGCAGAGACAATTTCAGTATTTTGTAAAGTAAACTCATGGACTAGGTCGCTTTGATGTATGACGTAATAAAACATTCCATTTTAGTAAAATGCATGGTTTCTTCTTTTGGCTATCAAATATGTTCGTTACTGCATATATGAAATATCAGAAATCACGTGAGAAAGTAGGTTGTGTGGTGCAAAATAGACCTACGCATGTGGATATTAAATGTTCCTTGCATTAGCTGTTAACTTTGATTCATTGAGTGTTACAATACGTACCCTCAAAGATTCAAAGGTCCGTGGTCCTTATACCTTTTATGCCAAGTCAACATATTGAAAAATCAGAAACCCAGGTAACTATTTCATTATTAAAGTCCATTTTTTTGTTTTTTCTATAAAAAAAAAACACAAGTAAAAAGCCAATATTGCCTGAGGGGGGAAGAATTCGTCTAATCAAGTTCAGTCGCCGAGAAGAACGTATTTAACTAGAGCACGAGCTAGAGCTATGGCCACCGAAAATAGCTGATCAAAAACTGAGCAGCGGTTAGAAGCTGAAGTGGGAGCCCTGAAGGATCAAATGGGGACGATGCAGTCTCAAATGGTAGAAATGATGAAGCTATTACAGAATATGAGTTCGAACGTGGCTACAAATAACATTCCACCAAACCCCACTAATGTAGACCACGGCGCCCCTAATACGAGTGCTGAAATACCGGGAGTAACTTCGGGTGGTCCTTTTACCACCGGGGTTCCGGAACCGAAATAAAGACCTATGACAGTGAGTCGGCCACCAAATCCCTTGGCTTTAGGGGTGGAAGGACAGGGGTATCAAGAATGGAACCAAGGAGGTGTTTCCCCTTATGACCTTCCAGGAGGGGAGCCGGGTATCGGGATCATTAGTCCCGTTCAGCCTGTTGCCAATACTGGCCTTAAGATGAAAGAGGGCAGCGAGAAGAAGGATTAGGAAGAAGATATAGCAGAGGTTAAGGACAGGCTGTGAGCTCTGCAGAGGCCGACTAACTGAATTGGAGGAATTATGTTTAGCCCCAGAGGTACCCATCCCTAAGAAGTTCAAAGTGCCTGAGTTCACCAAGTATGATGGTAGTGGAGATCCACACTTTCATCTAAAGTCATACTGCACCAAAATGTCAGTATGGTCTAGAGATGAGAGGTTTTTTATAAACTTCTTCCATGAGAGCTTGACCGGGGCAGCATTGCATTGGTTCATGAAACTAGATCACTTTAAACTAAAGAGATGAAGGGATCTTACTGATGTGTTCATGAGGCAATATAGGTTCAACCTCGATACAGTGCCCACACGAGAGCACTTAAAAGGGTTGAAGAAGAAAGGAATAGAGACCTTTAAGGAATATGCGCAAAGGTAGAGGGCTACAGCAGCTGAGGTTCAGCTGCCGCTTCTAGACTTAGAATTATGTTCTTATTTCATTCGTACCCTGGGGGACCCCTATCGTAAGATAATGCTCGGGACCCATGTGGATGAATTTTCTGATCTCATCCAGGTTGGAGAGAGGATAGATACTGATGTAGGCAAGGGTTTGTTTGAAAGCACCTCTATAGAAGCCAGGAGGCCTGCAAGCAATTGAAAGAAGGAGGGGGATGTTAGTCACATCCATGCTACGTACCAACACCCTCGCCCTACATATAATCAATATCCTCAAATGCCATTTCACGACCCAAACCCAACCATGTCTTACCAGCCCCGAGGTCCAACTGTGAGTAGTCATATGAGTTACTCAACGCCACCACAATCCTATCTTGGATCACAACAAATGACGGTCCAAAATAGAGGGTTTAGGCCTATGCAGCAGCCTCACGATGATAGGCCGTTACCTAACTTCAATGTCAGTCGATCGGAGCTCTTCCATGATTTGGTGGCTAAAAAGCTTATGGGCCCTAAGCCGATTAAACCACTTCAACCACCATTCCCAGGGTGGTATGACTCCAACACTTATGAGTACCATATGGGAGCTACAGGACACAGCATTGACAAATGTGATGCCTTTAGGAAACACATATTGGCATTATTAGACAATAACCATATTGGTATAAAAACAGGTAACGACCCTGACATCGTCACCAATCCCTTGCCAAATCATAATAAAGGGAAGCAAGTGTCCATGATAGATGGAGAAGAGCCTAGCTTGAAAAACTTGACAGATGTGTCATCTACCATGAAGCGGTTATATAAAAGCTTGAAGGACGCTAACTATATCCCCACTCGGGATGAAGAGCGAAACGTGCTCAGAGGGTCACAAAATAGCTACTGCGAGTTTCATGATGGAGAAGTGGGTCATGACATTGAAGAATGTAAGCAATTTAAGGAATTAGTACAAAGAATGATGTCGCTTGGAATCCTGACCGTTGAAGGAACTCAAGGACCCATTGAAGGGAATGTGTGCGTCATAGAGAAAAATGGTGCTAGAACTAAGGGATCACCTGACCCTACAAAGTCCAGGAATTCCTTTCTAGTGGTTAACAAACCAATTTACGAGGTTAACAAGGCTGCCCCAGCCCAAAGCAACTATGACCCATGAGGTACAACAAAAGGATCTTTACTCGTCATACACACACTTGCGTCGGTAAAAAATCCAACTGCTATTATCCATGTGCCATCTCCATTTCCATACCAGAGTAATCACACCGTGCCATGGAATTACAGGTTGAAAATAAAATGCTCTCATGATAATGAGGCATCAGGGGGAAGGCCTATTGTAGAAAAAGGACAATCAGAAATGATAAGGGGAATTACTCGCAGTGGTAGAGTATATTCTAAGGACAGTGAAGGGGTCCCAAATTCGAACTTGGAAATAGGAGAAAGCTCGAACCTCAAAGAAACCCCTAGAAAAGGAGAACGAGAGGAGACCGATGAGTTCCTAAAAATTATGAAGCAAAGTGAATATGATGTGGTCGATTAGTTGCGGAAAACACCGGCCTGAATTTCCATTTTGACCCTGATAATGAATTCAGAAGCTCATCGAAAGGCGTTACAAAGTGCGTTGGATGAAGCCTATGTACGGCCTAACATTACTCTAGAAAAGGTGGTAAATATGATAAATGCGGTAAAGAATGCCACCTTCATCGCATTCTCTGAGGACGAGGTATACCCCGCACCAGCTGGAAAGCCCAAAGCCCTCCATATTACTTTGAAATGCTATGGGTACATAATCGCTAAGGTACTCATTGATGGAGGATCTGCGCTGAACGTCTTAACCTTATCCACTTTAGGGCAATTACCAGTTGAGAAGTCATGCATCGAATATAACGGCATGGTAGTGAGAGCCTTCGATGGGACAGGAGGGAAGTAATTGGAAAGGTTGAACTCCCATTGGAAGTTGGTCCGAATATATTTACCATCGAGTTTCAAGTCATGGACATTGATGCAGCATATATGATGCTTTTGGGAAGACCTTGGATCCATACAGCTAATGCAGTCCCATCAACTGTGCACCAAAGAGTCAAGTATATTAGTGAAGGAAGGCTTATTACCATAAAAGGCGAAGAAGAGATGATCATCAGCAAGCCTAGCACGGTACCTTACATTGAAAATGTCGAGCAAGTTGTGGACAGCTCATACCAGAGTTTGGAAGTGCTAGAAGCCGGGAACTCCACCAAAGGTGCCAACCAGAGCCCAGGAGGAGTAGGGGGATCTACCAAGGATGTCAATCAAGTAGTGGCCAAGATCATGATGAGTAATGGATACCAAAAAGGAAAAGGATTGGGCGTGAAGCTGCAAGGTATAGGGAAACCGGTTGAGTTGCTTGAAAATCCAGGGCGACAAGGGTTAGGGTACGAATTGTCTATGGAAACTCGGAGGGCACGATGGAAGGAAGGTAAACCAGGAAGGAGAACAATAATACCTCCCAACCGGGAAACGTTTCCTGTTTCTACTAAGATAATACATCCAGGCGACCTAGCCATAATGGCAAGTGAAGAAGAAGAAAAGCGCACAGAGGCCTCATGGATCCAGCTGGACAAGCTAGGAAAGGCACTTGACAATTGGGAATCTGAAATGTTACCAAATGTTATGTCATTAGAGTAATATTTTTAAATATCATCTTAAAAAGTTTTGTAATAGCTAACAATTTGAACTTTATTTTGAATATTGAATGAATGCAGCAATTTCAACCTTCTTCCAAAATCTTGTTTGAATCCTGCCTCTTTATATTTATTCTTGCTTTTCTACCCACTTTCTAGGGATTTTGAATCTTCGAAGCTTTTGTCTGAAGCAAAGCCGCTTGGGCACCGTTTGAATGAGCCTCATGTTGTCACGGATATGAATGATTTAGAAATTGATGATAATGATGACACATCTCGAACCTTTGTTAAAATAATAGAATCTACAGAAAAGGGTATTACTCCTCATGAAGAAGCTACCAAAGTGATTAATATGGGGACTGAGGATAATAAGAAGGAATTAAAGATAGTGGATAACCCAGAAAGGGAGGAAATGATTAATTTGTTTAAGGAATATATGGATGTGTTTGCCTAGTCCTACCAAGATATGCCATGAATAGACCCTGAAATTGCTGCCCACAAGATACCCTTGTACCCTGATGTAGGACCTAAGAAGCAGAAGTTAAGGAGGATGAGCCCAGAGATGTCCCTCAAAATCAAGGAGGAAGTAATGAAGCAATGGGATGCTAGTTTCCTAGAAGTCTCTAAATACCCCCAATGGGTCTCGAACATAGTCCCTGTACCAAAGAAAGATGGGCGAGTGAGGATGTATGTCGATTATCGGGACTTAAACTGGGCCAGCCCGAAAGATGACTTTCCTTTACCCCACATTAACGTCTTAGTCGATAATACGACAAGAAGCTTCAGGTATTCCTTTATGGATGGGTACTCTGGTTATAATCAAATTCCGATGCACCTAGATGACAAAGAAAAAACCACATTCATCACCCAATGGGGAACCTTTTGTTACAAGGTAATGCCCTTTGGGCTTAAAAATGCTGGGGCCACCTACCAACGGGCGATGGTAGTCTTGTTCCATGACTTGATGCATAAAGAAATAGAGCTATATGTGGATGACATGGTTGCTAAGTTGGCTGAAGGGGAGAGTCATGTGGCTGTGTTACAAAAGCTCTTTAGAAGACTACGAAAGTACAAACTCCGGTTGAATCCTAGTAAATACATATTCGGGGCCACATTAGGGAAGCTTTTAGGATTCGTCGTCAGCAAGAAGGGAATAGAAGTAGACCCCGATAAAATTAAGGCAATTCATGATATGCCACCGCCTAGCACAGAAACGGAAGTTCGAGGGTTCTTGGGGCCTTTGAATTACATAGCTAGGTTCATTGCGAATTTAACTGACACTTGTGAACCGATATTTAAATTATTACGCAAGAACCAACCAGGAGAATGGAATGAGACTTGCTAGTGAGCGTTTGACAAGATAAAGGAGTACCTCTCGAATCCCCCTGTCCTGGTGCTGCCTACATTAGGGCGGCCCCTTATCCTTTATTTGACAGTTCAACCAGGGTCCATAGGTGCTGTGTTAGGACAGCATGATGGATCAGGAAGAAAAGAGCAAGCCATTTATTACTTGAGTAAAAAATTTAATGAATGCGAGTTGCGGTACTCGTTAATTGAGAAGACTTGTTGCAGTCTCGTGTGGACCACAAAGAGACTAAGGCAATATATGCTTTACCATGTCACATGGCTGATTTCTAGGATGGATCCGATCAAATACATCTTCGAGAGTCCTCATGTATCAGGAAGAGTCTCAAAATGGCAAGTGATACTCTCAGAATATGACGTGAAGTACATGACCAGTAAATCAATCAAAGGCAGCATTATAGCAGAGCATTTGGTGGCTAATCCCCTGGATGAATATCAACCATTAGATTTTCGGTTCCCAGATGAGGATATTCTAACAATGGAGGAAGATGAACCAAAGGAGGATAAGTGGACAATGTACTTTGATGGAACAGCCAATGTAAATGGTAGTGGATTAGGAGCGGTGATAACATCACCCGAAGGCAAGCAGTATCTAGTGGCAATCAAACTCAGTTTCGATTGCATAAATAATGTGGCAGAATATGAGGCTTGTGTCAATGGCTTACAAGCCGCCTTAGAGTTAGGTGTCAAAGATCTTGATGTGTTTGGAGATTCAGCCCTTGTAATTTATCAAGTAAAGGGGGAATGGCAAACCAAAGATCCCATACTGATCCCATGCCAAAAGTACTTGACGGAACTGTTATCAAGGTTTAAAGAGATAAATTTCACACATCTAACCAGTGATAAAAACCAATTTGCCGATGCATTGGCTACCCTGGCTGTAATGATCAAGTTAGATTGTTGAGTCAACATGCTTCCCATCCAGATTGAGACTTGGGACACCCCGGCCTACTGCCTAAATGTGGAGGAAGAAAGCGATGGACAACCATGGTTTCATGATATAAAGAACTATGTCCAGAGCCAACAATACCCGACTGAGGCATCTGAGAATGATAAAAAAACCATTCACCGATTGGCGATGAGTTTTTTCCTTAGTGGAGAAGTGTTGTATAAAAGGTCATGGGACAACACCCTGCTCCAATGTATGGATGCATCAGAAGCACGAAGGATAATGATAGAGATTCACGAGGGAACATGTGGGACCCATGCTAATGGCCATACCATGACTAGACAAATTCAAAGGTGTGGGTACTTCTGGTTAACCATGGAGAAAGACTGCATTGACTACATGAAGAAATGTCATAAATGTCAGACATATGCTAACAGGATCAATGCTCCACCGCAACCTCTGCACAACTTAGTGGTACTTTAGCTATTCTTAATGTGGGGAATAGATGTGATTGGCCCCATCAATCCAAAGGCATCTAATGGACACCGATTCATTCTGGTAGCCATTGATTACTTCACAAAATGGATAGAGGCATGTTCGTTCTCCAATATTACCCAAAGGGTCTTCCTCCAATTTTTGAAATTGAACATTATTTGCAGATATGGTGTACCAGAAAGGATTATCACTGATAATGTGCCCAACCTAAATGGAGTTGATGTCAAGAAGTTATGTGAACAATTTAAGATTAAATGTCACAACTCTGCACCCTATCAACCACAGATGAATGGGGCAGTCGAGGCAGCAAACAAAAATATCAAAAAGATCATTAGCAAGATGGATATCACTTATAAAGACTGGCATAAGATGCTCCCATATGCTCTTCATGGGTATCGCACAACAGTACGAACGTCCACAGGGGCAACGCCTTACTCTTTAGTATATGGTATGGAGGCAGTCAACCCTGTTGAGGTAGAGATCCCTTCTCTCCGAGTGTTGATCAAATCCAACCTAGAGGAGAGGGAGTGGGTAAAGACATGGTATGAGCAACTGAATATGATCGAAGAAAAACGACTAGTAGCTATGTGTCATAGGCAACTATATCAAAAAAGGATGGAAAGGGCCTTTAATCAAAAGATTCATCCCAGGCAATTCGAGCTAAGAGAGTTGGTTCTAAAAAAGATCCTCTCGAATCAGGAAGATAATAAAGGCAAATAGGCTCCTTCATATGAAGGTCCATATGTGGTGATACGAGCATTCTCTGGAGGAGCACTAGTTCTTGCCGATATGGATGGAAGGGAGCTCAGAAAACCAGTTAACTCTGATGCAGTAAAGAAATACTTTGCTTAAAATGGGAATGGCAGGAAAAAGGAAAGAAGAGAGAAAGGAGATTTTACAATCAGGGCCAGTTAGGTCAAAACCTAAAAAGGTGGTTTAAACAAAAGAAGAGGCAATAGATGATGAACAAAATGAGACTATACAAGGACCAAATCACCTATCTAGAAGGATCCTTAGAGATTGTCTTCATTAATCAGTTTCTAAATAAGTGTATCCGACGGTAACACCAGGTGCAAATAACCATTGCCACTTGGAGTCAAAAGTCAAAGTCATTCCAGTCGTTTTTTGGCTAATCTTGACATTAACATTCGATTTATCACCAACTCTCCTTAGGACCATGTGGTCTATCTTTGAGATGGAATCGCTTACTCATTTAAGATAACTGCTTCTTGTCACCCTTTTCCTTTCTATATACCGTGTTGCCTTTATAATTGCTTTATGCATTCAATACACAAAATAAACATTCAATTGAATAATGCCATTCAAAATATTGTCTAGTGATATGCATTTCGGAAACACCCACGATTCTTTAAGTGCTTCCATGAAACTGTTGGGATGAAGCTTAATGCGAGAAACATGTACACGTCTTGGCATTTTCTGTGGCATTTCTGATTTCGTTACCGGGTTACTTTGTAAAATGAGAGATAGAAGCATTTTCAATGTCCTCTAGTTTACTATAAAGAAAAGAATATAAGCCTGTCGAGAGTTAAGCCGAAGAGGTAAAGTTATGCAGATCCCCACTTGTAGAAACAGCGGATTCATGGTCACAACACAAAAGGAGCTTAGTTAGGCAATGTTTTCGCTCTGGGCAATATTGATGTCTTTCCAATTACCATGAACTATAACCTAACATGTCACCCTCTAGCTTCCAAAGTAAAAGGTAGAGGTTCTACGTTAACATAAAGTCTTTTATTTCTAACCCCAGGCCATAATTTTGAAATATATCAAAGCAAATAAAATTTTCATTATTCTTAAAAAACGAGCCTATCTCATGCATCCATAGTGCTCCACGCTTATCATATATCTCACTCCTGCATCATGTCCAAGCAATTTACATTTTTGCAAAAGTCCTGCATCATGTCCAGGCAATTTACATTTCTACCAAAGTCCTGCATCGTGTCCAGGGCAATTTACATTTCATTTAAAGTCCTACATCGTGTCCAGGCAATTTACATTTATACAAAAGTCCTGCATCGCGTCCAAGCAATTTACATTTTCGCAAAAGTCTTGCATCGTGTCTAGGAAATTTACATTTCTGTAAAAGTCCTGCATCGTGTCCAGGCAATTTACATTTTCACAAAAGTCCTACATCGTGTCCAAGCAATTTACATTGTCGCAAAAGTCCTGCATCGTGTCCAGGTAATTTACATTTCTGCTAAAGTCCTGCAACGTGTCCAGGCAATTTACATTTCCGCCAAAGCCTTGCATCGTGTCCAGGGCAATTTACATTTCATTTAAAGTCCTGCATCGTGTCCAGGCAATTTACATTTCTGTCAAAGTCCTACATCGTGTCCAGGTAATTTACATTTTTGTCAAAGTCATGCATCGTGTCTAGGCAATTTACATTTCTACAAAAGTCCTGCATCGTGTCCAGGCAATTTACATTTCTGCTATAGTCCTGCATCGTGTCTAGGCAATTTACATTTCTGTCAAAGTCCTGCATCGTGTCCAAGCAATTTACATTTATGTCGAAAGTCACGTATCTTGTTCAGGATATTCACCATCCTTTCTAAGCACGAATTTACTCCTGCCTTCCCCTGTCTTCCCACGATATGGAAGATGGTGTGTTCATGTCTTTGCTTGCTCTTAAGATTAGGTCATTTCTTCACTATATTCACTTCCCTAACTTAAGAGACAAGCAAAGAGAGACAACTGTGAACACCCCACCTAAACTAACAATAATAATAATTATAATAATGATAATAAATAAGATTAAAAATTTAAAAAAATTAATTAATTAAAACAAATTTGCAAAAAGCAAAAAATAGAAGTAATATGGAAAAAACTAAATATAAAAACCAAAAATATTAAAAGGAAAAATTCAAAATATATGTTTGAAGTAGAGACATGATAATCATCTTACAAAAATAAAATAAAATGAATAAGGTTAATAAATTTGTCTAAATACAAAGAGGAGAAAAATGCCACCTAATTAAAATAAAAATGCAAAACTTGCTCACTTGCTCTCACACACTCTCACTTGCTCACACTTACACACTCTCACTTGCTCTCACACACTCTCACTTGCTCACACTCACACATTCTCACTTGCTCACTTGCTCTCACACACCCTCACACTCACACACCCTCACTTGCTCACACTCACACACTCCCACTTGCTTACATTCATACACTCCCACTCCCACTCCCACATGCATACACCCACGCAGACACACACATTACTAAGAAACAAAAGGACAAGGAGGGTTGAAAAGCAAGAGGGAGCTGGTTATTTCAGAGGAGAGCAGAAAATGGAGCAGCTCGTGCAGGAAAAAGGAAAGAGGTTGGCTAGAGCAGAGAGTGAAGCAGCTGGTGGTTTCAGAAAAAGCAGAAAAGAGGAAGAGACCGTGAGCAGAGAAAGGAGGCAGCTGTTAGTTTCAGAAAAAATAGAAAAAAAAGGGGAGACCGTAGCTAAAAAGGAGGTTGGTTGGAGTATAAATTTAAGGGACCTTGGCTGGAGAAGAGGGGGCAAAACGAACATGGCCGAGAGAGAGAACGTTGGCTGGAGAAGAGGGGCAGAACGAACGTGGCCGAGAGAGAGAACATTGGCTGGAGAAGAGGGGCAGAGCGAATGTGACTGAGAGAGAGAACGTTGGCTGGAGAAGAGGTAGTAGAACGAACGTGGCTGAGAGAGGGACCTTGGCTGGAAAAGAGGGAGCAGAACGGTAACGTGGCTGAGAGAGAGAACCATGGCTAGAGAAGAAGGTGCAAAACGTGGCAGAGAGAGAACGTTGGCTGGAGAAGAAGGTGCAGAACGTGGCTAGGAGAGAACGTTGGCTGGAAGAAGGTGTAGAACCGTAATGTGGCTAGGAGAGAATGTTAGCTGGAAGAAGGTGCAGAACCGTAACGTGGCTGGAAGCATAACATAATAGTTTCAGGCACTGTAAACAGAGATAAACGGAGAGAAAGTGAGCTGAAGAGGTCTGCCTATTTTTCTCAGTTTGCTGTTTCCATTTCTGGTCTTTCTATCTTTAGTTTGTTGTCTAATCTATAATGAATGCATGTAGAAGGTTGGCTGTGTCTGTCTTTGTCTGCTGTTAGATTGCTTTTGATAGAAAATGAGCAAGAATGCATCAGCGTATATATATATATATATATCTGTCACTGTCAGCTTTTGTTTCTGCATCTGCATGTTTTTCGGTGTATAAGAACAGAAAACAAGAAGCATGGAGATGGGGCAGCAACGTATATATATATATATATATATATGTGTGTGTGTATGCCATGTCTGTTTCTGCATGTTTTTCTGGGTATAAGAACAGAAAAAAGAAAGCATGGAGATGGGGCAGCAACATATATATATATATATATATGTGTATGCCATGTCTGTTTCTGCATGTTTTTCTGGGTATAAGAACAGAAAATGGGAAGCATGGAGATGGGGCAGCAACGTCTATATAAATATATATGTGTGTGTGTGTATGCCATGTCTGTTTCTGCATGTTTTTCTGGGTATAAGAACAGAAAAAAGGAAGCATGGAGATGGGGCAGCAACGTATATATATATATATATATGCATCTGTCAACACAAGTTTCTGCATCTTGTGTTGCGGTGTATGAGAATAAGAGAGAAGAGATAAAGCAAAAGGGGAAGTGCATCAATGTGTATATGTATATGTCTTGGCATGTTTATGGGCAAGAAAATAAAGAAGAACAGAAAAGAATGCATGGGTGCACATTAGTGTGTATATATACATATATATGCTCATATGTATGTGTGCTTAGGTATATGTACATATAAGGTGCAAAAAGAAAGAATGAAGTGAGAAGAGGTTCTCTTTCATTGGGTATATATACATATATAGGTATGTGCATGAATATATGGGTGCATGCATGGTTAAACATACATAAGGTAAGAAAAATGAACCAGGAAGTTGTCTTGTTCTCATTTTTGTCATATTTGTTATGATTGTGTTGTTTTGTGTTATTATTATTATTTCTATTTTATTGTTATCATCATTATAATTTCATTTTGTTTGCATATAAGACTAATCTTGGTCCCATGGGTAAAGTTTTATGAAATTTATTGTGCGAGAATTTTGTTCTCCTCGATTGCATGAGATCACGTGAGATTTTAATCTCCTTAGATTTTTTAAAAAATTAACACATTTGTTTTAAAAATAATAATAATTTAATATTGACTTAATTAAATATTTTCCATTATTTATGAAATTATCGTGTGAGGATTCAGTTCTCCTTGATTGCATGAGATCACGTGAGATTTTAATCTCCTTAGATCTTTTTTTTAAAAAATTAGCACATTTGTTTAAAAAAATAATAATAATTTTAATATTGACTTAATTAAATATTTTCCTTTATTTACGAAATTATCGTGTGAGGATTCAGTTCTCCTCGGTTGCATGAGATCATGTGAGATTTTAATCTCCTTAGATCTTTTAAAAATTAGCACATGTGTTTTAAAAATAATAATACTCAAATGTTGACCTTAATTAAATATTTTTCATCATTTTCGGAACTATTGTGGGAGGAGTCGGTTCTCTTCAATTGCATGGGAATATGTGAGGTTTTAATTTCCTTAGTTCCCTAAAATTAATATACTTCTATCTAATAATAATGATAATATAATAATAATAAAGAAAAAAATGATCATAATTAAATATTTCCCATTATTTACGAAATTGTCATGTGAGAATATAGTTCTCCTCAAATACGTGAAGTCGTGTGAGATTTTAATCTCTTTAGACCTCAAAATTTAGTACATACTTGTTTGAAAGATAAATAATAAGAATGATGATAAATAGATAAAATAATAATAATGCAAAAACGAATATTTTAATTGAATTATTTACGAAATAAATAAAGTCAGGGTTTTATGAATTTAACAAATTAAAATGCCACATTCAAAAATTCCAAAGGTGGTTTTCTGTTATATTTTGTTCTGAGTTCAATCCTGACTTTAAAAAAAGAAATAAAAAAATAAAAAAATAATAAAAGATAAGTGAAACAAAAAAAAACCAAAATCCAAAATTAAATAAATTAAAAAACTCAAAAATATTCCTTTCATTTCAAATTTCAAAGGAAATAGAATAGAATATAAACTTCCCAAAATCCCAAAATCTCATTCCGTAATCATTTCATTTAAATGTCAAAATAAAGATTAAAATTCCAAAAACAAACAAAAATTAAAAGTTTGAAAAATGAAGAGATCAAGAGAGCTAGATTACTTAGGATGCTATATATTAAAACACACAAATCCAAATTCCAATCCTGTTTTGTTTACAAAAATCTATTTAATTTGAACTCTCCCGTTCTCATCACAAAAATTATAAATCACCAACTAACAGACACGCCTTTTGGGTCAAACTACGTGGACTTTGATCCCTATCATGGGGTACGTAAGCCCTAGGTTTTCATCCTAGGTCAAATCTGCCTTTGTAAATATCTATCTGTTTGTTTCCACTATTGTCATTTTTGTTTTCTCTGTTTAATGGGCATGCATGTTAATAAAGGGTAATTGAGATAAATTTAAGGCCATATTCTATTTCAATTGACTAATTTAAGGTAACCGTCCCCATGGACGGGTGTTGTGGGGTGCCTAACACCTTCCTTACACTCAAATAGACTCCCAAACTCATCTCTGATTTCGCAAACCATGTTGCCTTTTTCTTTTTTTATTTAAATTGGTTTTCCAAAGTTTTTCGTTGAAAATTTTGGTGGCAACTCCAAATAAATTGATTTTCAAGTTTCATTTTGGGAATCAATTTAAACACTTTTTATTTTATTCCGCCGAAAGGTCAGTTACGACAATAGTTCATCCTCTCAATGTAATCAAAATGTTCTAAGATACAATGACTACAAGAAGGAAATGATGGAAAATATTCAAAAAAACTCCATAGTTGATGCTCCAAGCCTAGGCCTTATTAAATCTCCTTTGGGCAAATGATGTTTAGCTACTTAAGGTGATAAGGAAAGCTTCACCAAGCTCAAAATCACCAAGAACAGCCGTGGATGAGTAGGAAAATGATGGAAAAGATGAAAAGATGGGAGAAGATGAAGAAGGAGAGTATCTAGGTCTCCCCCTTTGGTCTTTAACAAGCTTACCTCTTCAAAATGAACCCTAATAGCTAAAAGGAGGTGAGTTAGCTCAGGTTCTCATAGCTAGGCTCGGATCTAAATAAAAAAAATTTCCAGGCAGAGATGAGTTTGCCATGGCGAAAAACACATCAAGCAATTTTTGGACCTTTTTGCAATTTTATGATTCTTCTGGTCCTTGATTGCAGTTTCTTCTAGCTTGCCTTTGACTTTGGCTTGCAATGCAAAAATTTAAGTATTGTAATATCCTATATTCTCAAATTTATTTAAATTGAGTGAAATCAATGGAAAAATTACAATTTTATCCTTACAATGAACATTTTGCACAAAATCTCCTCTAATCCCATATTTCCACAAAATATTATCAAATCGTGCATTTAAGCTCAACAAATCTCATAAAATCCCATCAATTGACATGGTAAAAATAGGTAAGATCACTTTACTTGTTGCAAATTTTGAATACTAGTGAAGTACATCTTATGACTTCAAAGGGAATATAATACATATATACTTTCACAATAGAAAGACAAACATAACTTATACCTACGAGAAACATGAGAATGTAATTAATTTACCCTTTTTGTTTTATAAGCTAGTAATATAAAAAAAAAAATCTTTATACTATATTAATACTGCAATTAATATTATCAAAACAACATTTGTAACCACAAAAAGCCTAAGTTTTCATCATAGATATTGAACTTTAACACAAAAGTATATAAATTCATATACTAAATTAATTGTATATACTACACATGTATTAAAAAAAAGCAAAAAAAGGAAATTTAAAAGTAAAGACTAACCTCAAAAGTCACTGAACGTTGGCAACGGCGGCACAGGGAGCAGGGTTGTCCTTAGATCAGTGGTAGGTATTTACCTATGGTTTATTATAAGCTGTAAGTATTTCCTTTAGTTTATTTAACTGCAAGAAATACCTGTAGTTTAGTTTTCATGTCACAACTATATTTGGAATTAGCTGCAGTTTCTTCCACTGTCTAAAAGAAACCACAGCTAATTGGATTTTTTTAGTAGTGATAATTTAGCTACTAAGAAGTTGATGACACATACAACAATTATGTCTACCAATCACGACAATGAATGGCATCAAGTCTCTGGCTAGACTTATGACCAAACTCAAGAGTTGCATAGCACAAAGATAGAAAGAGATTTAGATCATTGTATTCTTCATAACACTCTTACTTTGTAGGTAGGTTATCTATACTATTTGAAGCCCTTGCAGGTGTTGTAAGTGTGTAAAATGACCAAAGATGATAACAAATAGATTAAAAGTAACTGCGCATGGTCATATTTTATACGTACAGAACCTATTGTAACAACATGTGATCTATTTTAGTGACTCGACACTACTATATAAAAATGATAAACAATGAGAGGTGAGTGAAAACTCAATGAGTCAATAATACTAATTACGCAAAGCCAACAGCTGAAAAAATTCAATAAAGTTTTTCATAAGTGGTTAGTTACCTTTAAGATTGCACTTGAACAAATAGTTGATTGTAAATTTCCATATAATGAAGGTTTATAAATGTGCAAACATAACCCAGTCAAAATACAAAACATTGTACAAAATGAATAATTCAAAATTTATATTTCAACATAAATGAAATACATTTTATTAACATAGTAGGGAACATCCAACAAAACTTTTAGAAGCTAGAAAATTAGAACTAGTTCAAGGCTAATGTTGTGAGAACAAATCATACATCAATCATGAGAATCATGCTTAGAATAATTAGATTATCAGCCATGTATCCCAAACAGAGTATCATAATATCAACATCATAGCTAGTCATATATTAATAACAGATCATAGTGCACTGTGACTAAATTTTACTATCATTAGCTACATAATCTAGTTTAGGATAGATTCCTAAAAATTCTTTTACGTACATAAATCCATAATCAACAAAATAGAAGTCCAGAAATCCAAAAATCAAATTTATTTTAAGAGACAAAATAATAGTAATTCAAGTCTTAGAACCAAGGTACATCATAAATAAGGCTCAAAATGCTTCATACTTACAAAATCGCATTACTTCATTAATATAGAATCAGAGTACATTTGATGTACATAACAAAAAAGTTCAGAAATCTAGAATCATTGTAAAACAGAAACTTATAACAAATTCAATTGATAAGTTTAAATCAAAGTAATTCATATATCCTTAAGTTTTAAAATATTCAGAAGATACATGTGAGGTTTATATATCTCAAGAAGTTTATCACAAGCACAAGGAAATTCAAATGATGAAACTTTTGCAAAGAGATAACATAAAACATAAATTTGCATAATTAGCACTATCTATTCATGTAACTCACTTGACCACAAAACATAAAGAATACAGTGAAAGAACCAAATTAAGAGCCCATGTAATATAGAGGGACCAAATAATTAATTTTCCTTTTTATATATTATTCTTTAAATAAAATTTTTTGAGGATGAGACGAACCAGTGCTAGTATACAAAACTTGGACCAAGTGAGCTCGAGTCCAGTATTTGAAACTTTGAAAATGTTCAAATTTAAACCTGATTTTGGATCAAGAAAATTTAATTCGAGTCCAATGCGGATCAAATTAAGAAATTTTAAACGACTCTTGCTTAGTCTTGGAACCCAACTACTGTATAAGCTTGAGCCCAAAAACAAACTCTGAAAGCAAGTTATGCAAGTTATTAATTTTTATTGTTGAAATTAAATACGCTTCTGCTTTCTCGTAATATACTAACCATTGCAATTTCCCCAAGCATCTAATTCGCCATCATTGCTTATGTTAAATTACTAACCATTGCTTTGGCACATTATCTTTGATTTTCCTTTTTTTTTTTTATGTAATCTAAACAAACAAAATTTGCTAGGAATAATTTTCAAAAAACATAAACAATGAACAACCCCTATGAAAAAAAGTTTTGTTCGTCCTCTATCGAAACGCAATTAGCAATCGGAGCCACCTATGGTTTATCCACCATGTATAGAATAAACGAGATACATGAATCCATTTTGTTATACAAAACGTTACATTGAATCGGTCACAATTAAACAAAGAAAATATTACTATATGATTCCTACTACTTCAATCTTCGGAACTTTCTAAATATTTATTCTTTAATACATGTGAACTCCTGAATATTGGAACTCTTTAATACATTAATCAAATCCAATTCAATATTAATCGTATTAATGATGAATTGGTGCTTGATAATTAATCCAATGCTGTTAATTTAATGTTATAACCATATAACAATCCATATTAAAATAACAACTAGATCTAATTTGATTACTTCAACAAGATCCATAGAAAACCCCAATAATACTATATCCAAATAAGAAAGTTTTGCCCTCCTCACATGTATATTCTGGATCCTCCGCTGGCTTCCATAATATTGTTTATCCATATTTGGAATAAACCAGGTACATATAATTCATTTATTTGTATAGAACGTTACCTTGATTAGGTTTCAAACAAGGAGACTACACAGCCTGTTCAAAACAAAAGAAGATGCTGTTCAAAACAAGTTTAAAAAGCCAATTTCAAATCCATTAGAGCCTACTAACCTCAGTAATCAATTATATATACATAGGATTTGATTTGAAAACCAAACTCAACCAGTGCAATAGAAAATTGTGAGAAGAATTAATATTATATTTGATCCACCATTTAGAATAAACGAGATGCAGGAATTCATTTTTATATTAAATGATACATTGATTCAGTCACAATCAAGCAGACTATTTGGCCTGTGGGCCTCTCTAGATATGTCCATTAAACTGACTTATCCAGACTCTGACTATCTAAGAAAATATTATTATACGATCCGTATTACTTCAGTACTTTTCAAAATATTTTGAGAATTTATTCTTCAATACAAGTGGAACTCTAATATTTAATACATTAATCAAACTCCCCACTGCATATATATTGGTCAATCATTGACATTAAAATGTATACCCCAAGAATCCACAGATTAGAACCAAAGTGGCACTATAAATTCACGCTCATCGCCATCCATTATTTCCATAATCAAATAACTACAAACACAGAAAAAGTACTTGAAAGTTGAAATTGCAAAGCCTTCAGAAGGCAGAACAATGAAAACCACATTACTTGCATTTGTGCTTCTCTATACCTTGAGCTTGAGCACTCAATCACTATTCGGAGCAGCTGATGCTTCACCTAAGCAAGTGGTTGACACATCAGGCAAGAATCTCCGAGCTGGTGCTGATTACTACATTCTTCCCGCCCTTCCCATTACCAAATGTGGAACTTACGGCCGATGCTGGAGTCGTGAAGCCGGCTTCGGACTTGCCGGCATCGGCGAATCTTGCCCACTTGATGTTGTGGTGGTGGATAGATATCGTGCCCTGCCTGTCCAGTTTAGTCCCTATAACCCTAAGAAAGGTGTGGTTCGCGTCTCCACTGATCTCAACATTCAGTTCTCAGCTGATACGGACTGTACTCAGTCAACAGTGTGGAAGATCGATCGGTTTGATGCTTCGTCAAAACAATGGTTTGTGACGACTGGTGGCAATGTGGGGAACCCAGGTTGGCAAACTATTCAGAATTGGTTCAAGATTGAAGAGTTCGAAGGGTACTATAAGCTGGTCCATTGTCCAACCATGTGCAAATCTTGCAGTCATCTAAGCAAGAACGTAGGGGTGTTTGTGGATCATAATGGGAACAAACGTCTCACGCTTACTGATGTTCCCTACAAGGTTAAGTTCCAGAAGGCTTGAAGCAAGCATCCTCAATTCCTGTAATTAAAATATAATGAATAAGTGTCGTGTATCAAGGTTATAGTACTGCACTACACATATGTTGCTTGATTAAGAAAATCGGTATACAAATGAATAAAATGATATAATATTATCAATCCTATCGTGTTCTATGATCTGAGGCAAATTGACAGCATGCCAAGAGACATGAGAGAAAAGCTGTCTATGAAAAGTTGGCCAGAGACATACTATGGAAACAATTATCTATATATATATATATATATATATAGTAAAGAGGGAAGGGCCCCACTAAAAATAATAATAAATTTATCCGTTCCTTTTCTCCCAGCTATTTTGTGGGCAAAATTAAACGCGTCCCCCGGTGTATATGTTATTCAGGTAAAAAGCATGAAATATTCAGTAATAATTGTTTGATGTGAGTTTGGATCATTTTTAATATTTATTATATAGTTGAAATTGAATTATAAATCGAATTATTAATACAATTCATTAGTCCTCACAATTTATATTTCAACTAATTGGTTTATGGAGGAAAGCTAATTTGCCTCACACGTGAATAAAATATACACCAAATTGGTAGACATAAGTAATTTTTTCCAAAAAATAGCTGAGGGAAAATGAAGCGATCAGCTGCCACAGTTTCTCTCACCTTGGACTCTTCCGAGACAATCAAATACTTTACTTCTTAAAAAAGAGAAAACGGAACGAAATTGTCTGAGTCTCCCTTGCAATTTTTGGGGAGTTGGATTAAGTCAATTTGAGTTCCATAAAGTATGATATTAAGATCATAAAATAATTTTTTCAGAGTAGGATTTGATACATTTCTTATTTTGTTAATGCATCACCGCCAAATATGTCATAGAAGATATTGTATTTTTGAACAAAAAATAAAGTATTTTTAGAAATAAATACTTTCAATATTTGAAATTTTATTTTATTTCGATTGGTATTTGATTGAATATGAAACTACTTCTAATAGTTTACAATTTATTTTATGTATCTTAAGGGGTATTATGTATTAAAAAATAATCTAATATAATAATATGAGTTTCTTTTCTTAAAAATACATAATACTTATTTTAAAATATCTTTTATAGACATATTTGGGACCATTAGATTTAGATTTAATAGTCCTCCCTTGATATTGTAGGAAACGAACCCCTCTAGTTACTCGATAGGATCTATTTCTTGGGCGAGTTTGTGTTGTGAAGGTAGTGGATACATTAAAGTACACCGTGTCGTCGAGGACACCATTGACATATGTGTTCTTGTGAAAACAATACGTTAAGTGCACTCTATTAGCTGGAGGGCAATCCTTTTGGTAGATAACTGAGGTGAAGGACCATGAGAATAGGAAGGTGATGGTTAGACCCATTGTTTGTGGTTGCATTTGCGTTGCGATTATTATAATTATAGGTATTGTGAATATTATAATATGAGTTATGGTTATTGCAGCTGTGATTTTTTTAAGTTACTCAAAATATATAAAACTATATTTAATTGCTATAACTTTTAAATACGTATGACATATCATGTCAAATATTTATTTTAATTCAAAAAATATATACTTTATACAAGCATATTAATACTATTTTAACATTAAAGAAAAATAAAATATTAATAAATAAAAAATAATATACAAATAAGCTTATGTAATTGTATATGTAAAGAATAATACTTGTTATTTGTTTTATATAATGAACATATTATCAAAATTTTATTAATAATTTCAAATTACTATATAATTAATAATAATGTTTATTTATTTAAATCACTGTAACTATTAATATTAATCAATCACTATATCAGTTCTTATTCTTCAACTTTGTATTGTATATTCAAGAAGCAACTAGTTCTTGACTTTTAAACCTATTCTCACTGGAGTTCCATTTTCACCAAATGCAGGTTCTGGGTATCTTGAAAGCTTTTATAATCTCATCTTGAGCTTTGACATTTGGTTTGAGACCATTCATATAATTACCAAACTCAGGCTACTTATGTAATGCTCATTAAATTGCTGATACAAAATCAATAGAGAGAGAGAGAGAGATTATTTTTGTCTAATGATGGTGTCGTAACCGACCTTTCGGCAAGAAGAAATAAAAAGGTGTTTAAATTAATTCCTAAAATGAATCTTGAAAATCAATTTATTGGAGTCGCTACCAAAATTTTTAATGGAAAACTTTGAAAAACCAATTTAAAATAAAAAGAAATTGGCAAAATAGTTTGCGAAAACAAAGATGGGTTTGGGAGTTTGTTTAAGTGTGGGGAAGGTGTTAAGCATCCAACAGCACCCATTCGTAAGGACGATTACCTTAAAAACTAGTCAAATGAAATAGAATATAACCTTAAATTTATCTTAATTACTCTTTTATTTACATGCATGCTCGTTAAATAGAGAAAACAAAAAACAACAATAATGAGAGCAAACAAGCAGATATTTACAAAAGATGGACTTGATTTAGGACGAAAGCCTAGGGCCTACGTACCCTGTAATAGGGATCAAAGTTTACGTAGTCCGAAAAAAATAGCATATCTGTTGGTCGGTGATTTTTAATTTTTGTGGTTAGAACTGGAGGGTTTAAATTAAGCAGATTTTTGTAAACAAAACAAGATTGGAATTTGGTTTCTATGTTTTAATTTATGACAACCCGATCAATCTAGATCTTCTGATCTCTTCATTTTCTCGCTTTTTAATTTTTTGTTTAGTTTTGTATTTCAAATCTTTATTTTGAAATTTAAATGAAATGATTATGGGATGAGATTTTTAGGAATTTTGGGAGTTTATATTTTTTGGAATTGAAATGTAATGATATCGAAAGGAATATTTTGAATTTTTGAATTTATTTATTTTTTTGGATTTTCAAAATTGGAATTTATTGTTGAAATTATGATGAAAATAAAGTCATTTTTCATATTTTTGAATTTATGTATTTTTGGATTTTTAAAATTAGAATTTATTGTTGAAATTGAAACAAAATTATAATGGAAAGTCATTTTTCAGAATTTTTGAATTTATATATTTTTTGGGTTTTTGGATTTTTCTAATTGTGAAAGTGAGATTATGATTAACAGGACTTTTAATATATATATATATATATATATATCTTTTATTAGAATTTATTCTGAATTTTAGACTATAATGAAAAATATTTTGGCATTTTTGAATTTATGATTTTTGTATTTATTTTTTATTTTGTGAAATTTGAATTTATTTTAATATTTAAAGTAAAACCAGAGTTAAGAAAAATATTGTTAGAATTTATAATTCCATGATAGGTAGGGCAAACTTCCCTATTTTTTTAACTAATTCATCTTAATATTTCAAAGGTTAATTTTTGAAACTTGAGGAGATTCAAGGTTTTCACACGGGGTTTCACATGGTCTCTACTAACTAACCTTTGGGTGCCTAAGGAGATGAGTAATCTCACATGGGAACCCAAAATATGGAATAAAACATTTGGGAATTCTTTTATTTTCACATTTTTTTTTTTAAAGATTTTGACATTAAAATTCTTTTAGTCTTATTTTAATAGGATCGATTTCCTGGAACCTATGGAGACCCAAGTTCCACATGACATTTCTAATTAATTAAATTTTATCAAACCCTGACTTAATCATTATGTAAAGAATAGAAAATATTTAATTAAAATATTTATTTTTGCATTATTATTTATCTATTTATTTATTTATTTATTATTATTATTTAACAAGCATGCACTAATTTTCGGGGTATAAGGAGATTAAAACCTCACACGCCCCTAAGCACTCGAAGAGAATAATATTCTCACACGATAATGACAAGGTTTTATTTTATGTATTTTTAAGGGTTTTGAAATTGGAATCATTTTAGCCTTATTTTTAACAAGATTGATCCCCCTAAGCCTACGGAGACCTCAGTCGCACATGACACTTTTAATTAATTAAATTTTATAAAACACCGACTTAATTATTTTGTAAATAATGGAAAATATTTAATTAAAATATTTATTTTTTGCATTATTTATTTATTTATTTATTATTATTATTATTATTATTATTTTAAAACAAGCATGTACTAATTTTCTGAGCCTATGGAGATTAAAATCTCATACGACCCCCAAGCACTTAAGGAGAATAATATTCCCACACGATGATTTTTTTAAAATCTTACTTATAGAGCCAATATTAGTCTCATATTGACATAAAAAAACAAATGAAGTTATAATAATGATAATTAAAAACCAAACAACAAAAACAAAACAAAAAAAGAAAATTAAGACACCATGTGGACACAATTCTGGATGTGGGAAGAAAGAAAACATATGGTGTAGGCAATGAATAGCAACTCACCTAGCTTCCCCTCGGCTTCTCGCCCCTCATTGTTGGTGGACTCCCTCTCCGGCGGTCCTCCTCTTCTCCTTTCTCTTTCTCTCTCTTCAATGGTGCCGCGTGCACTCTTTCTCTCTCTCTCCTCTGTCTGTAATGGCATGAGAGCTCCGGCATGCCTCTCTCTCTTCCTTCTTCTTCGGCTTTGCTTCTCTCTCTCATTTCAGTTAAGATTTTGAACGTTTTCAAAGCAACATAATAGTTTTAGTATGAGTTTGTAGCAGTTGTTCACTTGTTCCTCATGGGTTCATCCTCCATTTAAGAGTTAATAACACTAGAAGCTTTATCCTCTATATCGTCTTTACTTCAAATACATATTTTGATTCCTCCACTTGCAAGTCCAAAAGAAGTGGGACTCCGGTCTCTTCCACTTTAGCAGCCAGAGATAAATAGGCAACTACAGTGAGCTATGTCATCCACAGCTTATCCTTTTGAAACCTTAGGTTCGTGACGAATCTGGGAGCTACAAGGATGGCGGTGTGCAGTTCATTTTATTCTACCACAAGCTTCCACTATTGGGAGATGAAGCTCCCAAGGGAGACATGGGGGGTGTTGAAATAGATGACATAAGTAAAGATAAGGAACTAAGAGCTAACGAACTCATAGCTGTTGCGTCAAGTGCACTAGCTAAAAAGGATTTTGGTGAAGGCATTGCTGAGCCAGTGGAAGCATACACAGGGCGTAACTCTTCTCGTTTGTGAGCAAATAATAAAACTTTCCTCGAGCAACTAGTCTCCTCCTTGCAAAGCCTTGTTCAGTATTGGGCAGGATGAAGCCATGACTTGAAAACGCCATAAGCATACTCACAGGCATCCCCTTTCTAGCAGGTTCCTTTGCGAAATTTAGGGCAGGGAACACAGTTGTAATGGTATTTCCGTGGGTCTCTCCTCCTCTATCCCCAGACCTATGTCCTCCTTTCTTTGGTCTCTCAAAACTCCACTGCTCTACCCTTCAACTTGATAACAGTGCAGCCTTCCCTCCAACTCTTTTTACAGCTTTTTTCATGAAAATAGGTTCCAGTGCCCTTTCCCCATTTTGTGTTAAGTTGCTCTCATTATATATATATATATATATATATATATTAATTTTCATTACTATTACCATTATTATTAATTAATATTTTTTAAGTTTTTAATTTTCTATTTTTGTTTTCTTATATATATATATATATATATTTTAATTTTGCTTTGGTTTACTATAATTATTTTAATTAATTAATTTTATTTTTGGGTTTTAAGTTTATTTAATTGTCTCCCATTATTTATTTTTAATTTCAAATTGTCCCTAATTGAGAGTGTCATTTGAAGCTGTCATTTTTAATTTTTCCTATTTGCTTAATTATTAATTAATTGGTGTATCAATTAATTAAATAATTACCATTATTATTAATTAATATTCAGTATGACTGCCTAGTTTTACGTATACAAGACCTAAGCCCTAAGGTGCATTTTCAACTCATTGTGGCAGAGGAAATGGTGGTAAAACTTCTTCTGGTAGAAGTCAAACATCTTCTGGAACGGGTCAGGTGCAAGTATTTGCTCTAAATAAATAAGATGCTCAAGCATCAAATGTAGTGATTACAGGTACAATTACAGTATGTTCTCATGTTGCTTATGTGTTGTTTGATCTTAGTGCTACTCATTCTTGTATGTCCCCACACTTTGCAAAATCGATTGACAATGGTCCTGTCAAATTAGAGGGCTATTTGATGGTAAAGACTCTGTTAAGAGAATCCACTTTAGTGGATCAAGTGTGTAAGTCATGCACGATTACGATTAACAGCCATGAAACAGTGGTTGATTTAATTATTTTAGCTATGACTGATTTTAATGTGATCCTCGAAATGGATTGATTGGCTTCCTGTTAAGCCACCATGGATTATGATCTTAAAGTTGCAAGATGTGAATTCCCAAATGAACCGCCTGTTGTTATCCAAGGCTATCGTACATTGACTCTTAGCAACTTGATATTGGCCATTGAGTCTAGGAAGTTGTTAAAAAGTAGATGTTGAGGCTACTTAGCCTCAGTCCAAGACATAGAAGTAGTAGTGCCGGCATTGCATAAAGTGCCGGTAGCTAATGAATGTCTAGATGTGTTCCCAGAAGAATTACTTGGACTACCATCGGCTAGAGAGATTGAATTTAGCATTGATCTACTACCAGGCACCCAGCCAATCACCATACCTCCCTATAGAATGGCACCACTGGAACTTAGAGAATTGAAGGATCAGTTGCAAGACTTATTAGATAAAGGCTTTATTCACCCAAGCTTGTCACCATGGGGAGCTCCGGTCTTATTTATAAAGAAAAAAGATGGGTCCTTCAGGCTGTGTATGGATTATAGACAGTTAAATAAGGCAACAATACGAAATAAGCTTTACCTCGCATTGATGATTTATTTGATCAGTTACAAGGTGCACAATGTTTTTCTAAAATTGACTTGCAATCAGGATATCATCAATTAAAGATTAAACAAGAGGATATTCCTAAGACGACTTTTAGGACCTAGTATGGCCATTATGAATTTTTAGTGATGTCTTTTAGACGAACTAATGCTCCAGCCACCTTTATGGATCTGATTAATAGGGTTTTTAAGCCTTTCCTTGATCAATTTGTTATAGTATTCATTGATGATATCTTGGTTTACTCAAAAAGTCGAGGGGAGCATGAACAACATTTAAGGTTACTAGAATATTTTCAACAAAGGAATTATAATAAATGATAGAATGAGGTTGGTATACTCCTCTCAGATGAGTAGATAATCCTAATTATGCATAATAATATTTTAAATTATTCATAATGATTTTGAATATTGAATTATTAGAAATACTGAAATTTGAATTCTAAAGTGGTACGATTTGAAATTTCTGATATCTGTACAATGATAATTATTTGTCTCAGAAATATTGGAAATATTTCCAAAACATAACCCTATAGCTAACAACAGTTAACGTTAGCCGTAGTGCACTGCGATTGGTATTCTAATAAGGTTGGGTATGATACCCTTACCTTCATATTCTGTTTAAGGCCAAGGGCCATTATGATATTTACTCAGAGCCTATGGCCCTAAGAGTATCAGTTCCGATCTATTATCACTAGCCTTAGGCTAACTCTGTACTCTATAATTATGATTGGTTCTGTAGGAGATTCCCAATTACATTTTGTTGATGATATCTCTCTATTTAATATCTGTGAACACCCTACCCGAATTAACAATAATAATAATCATGGTAATAATAATAAATAGAATTAAAAAAATTCAAAAAAAATAATTAATTAAAAAAAAATTGCAAAAGGCAAAAAAATAGAAGTAATATGGAAAAAACCAAATATTAGAACCATAAATAATAAAAAGGAAAATTCAAAATATATGTTTGAAGTAGAGACATGGCAATCATCTTGTAAAGAAATAAAATGAATAAGGCTACCTAATTAAAATGAAATTGCAAAACACTCTCACTTGCTCACACTCACGTACTCTCACATGCTCACTTGCTCCCACATGCTCACTTGCCCTCACACACATGTCACACATCACTCTCACACACTCACACTCTCACTCACGAACACACATCCTCACACACTCACACTCACACTCTCACACACTCTCACCCACGAACACACACACTCACTCACTCCCACGTGCATACACTCAGGCACACACATGCACAAGAGGACAAGGAGGACAAAAAAGTAAGGGGGAGTTGGTTTTTCAGAGGAGGCAGAAAGTGGAGCAGCTGGTGCAGAGAAAGGAGAGAGTGGCGTGGCTAGAGATGGCAGAAAAAGGAGGGGACCGTGAGCAGTAAGTGGAGTGGCTGGAAGTTGCAGGAAAAGTAAGAAGAAAAGGTAGCAACATGGCAGAAAAAGTGAGGTGGGCTGGAGTATAAAGGAGAGAGGACCTCGGCTGGGAAAAGGGAGAAGAGGAGAAGAGAAAAGAAGAGGGAGAAAGAAGGGAGAAACAACGCTGAAGAGAAGAAAAGGAGAGCAATGTAAACCGAGAGGAAAATGAGCTGAAGAGAAGAGAGGGAGAGCAACGAACCGAGAGGGAAAAGGGAGGAACAACGCTGAAGAAAGAGGAGGCAGCTCGTGGAGAGAAAAGAGAAACCGAGAGGAAAGGAAGAGAAGGCAACTCGTGGAGAGAAAAGAGAAACTGAGAGAAGAGTAGGAGGTGCAGGCCGTGAGAGTATAGAAGCAGAACGAGTCGAAACCGAGGAGATATACGCTGAAGCCAGGGAGAAAAATCTGAGCTACAGCGATGAACTGAAGCCACAATGACAGACCGAGCAGACGAGAATCAAACCGAGAGGAGGAGGAAAAGAACTGAACGGAATGCAAGCCAAGAAGGAGCAGAACTGAAAGCCATCCATGTGGAGTAAAATCCTCTGTTTTGGCAGCCTAAAACAGAGTTCAACAGAGTTGCCTACTGCAGACCGTAGAGAGAGAGAGAAGCAGAGAGAGAAGGGTGGAAAGGAAAGCTGTTGGAGGGAGACACAGAGCAAGAGGGAGCTGAGGTGCTTTCATGGGAATTAGGAGGAAGAAGAGCCTGCTGAAGGGTAGGAAAGGAGCCCTGTAAACCGAGAGTGAGACGCTGAAAGCTAAGGGAGACAAAAAAGGATTTGCAGTGAGCTGATGAGGGAGAAAGACTGCTGAGGGGAGGAGCTACGGTGAACCAAGGAAAGCCAAGTAGAACCGCTGAAGGAGGAGAGTCACTGGAAGAGCAGCCCACCGAGACAAAGCCAGGTAATCCTCACGCATGCATGTGGACGTTCATGCTACAGTGCATTTCGTGTGTCTCTGTTCAGCTTCTTTGTTTTCTAGTTTATTAGTTAATTGATTAGTTAATTAATGTGTTATTATTTATTATTAGTATTGTTATTTGTATATGGGATTAATAATTTTTTCTTGGCTTTATAAGTAAAGTTTTAAATAAATTATCGAGTGAGAATATCGTTTTCCTAGGATGTTTGGGATCGTGTGAGATTTTGATCCCCTTAGATCCCAAAAAAAAAAAAAAGGATTAATACATATTTGTTGCAAATAATAATATTAATACAAAACAATAATAACTAAATATTTAATTTAATTTAATACTTTTTCATTATTTATGAAATTATTGTGTGAGGATTTTGTCCTCCTCGATTGCATGAGATCATGTGAGATTTTAATCTCCTTAGATCTTTTTAAGATTAGCACATTTGTTTACAAAACAATAATAATTAAATATTTAATTTAATTTAATAACTTTTCATTATTTATGAAATTATCGTGTGAAAATTTTGTTCTCCTCGATTACCGGGGATTATGTGAGATGTTAATCTCCTTAAATCCTTACAATTAGTTGAATAATTGAAAAACAATAATAATATTAATGAAATATTAATGAATGAATGGTAAAAAATAAGTGAATGATAATTGAGAAATATTGCTATCACGCATAAAATTATCGTGTGAGAATTTTATTCTCTTCGATTACCGGGGATTATGTGAGATATTAATCTCCTTAAATCCTTACAATGAATTAAATAATTGAAAAGCAATAATAATACTAATGAAATATTAATGATTGAATGGTGAAAGATAAGTGAATGATAATTAATAAATATTGTCATGATGTATAAAATTATCGTGTGAGAATTTTATTCTTCTCGATTACCAGGGATTATGTGAGATATTAATCTCCTTAAATCCCTACAATGAATTAAATAATTGAAAAGAAACAATAATATTAATGAAATATTAATGGATGAATGGTGAAAAATAAATGAATGATAATTAAATATTAATTTTGATTAAATCATAATAATAATCATAATCAAAATGTTTGCTTTAATGAACTGTTTCCCATTATTTGCAAAATTATCATGTGAGAATATTGTTCTCCCCGATTACCTGGGATCGTGTGAGATTTTTAATCTCCTTAGATCTCTGAAGTTAGCATACCTTTGTTTAAAAAAAAAAAAAGAATAATAAATAATTAATAATTAAAAGATTTTCATTAATTAAACATTTCTCATTATTTACGAAATTATCGTGTAAGAATATTGTTCTCCTCAATTGCGTGGGATTATGTGAGGTTCTAATCTCCTTAAATCCCTATAATTAATTCAGAAATAATAATAATAACAATACAAAAAATAAATAAATGGACAATAATTAAATATTAACTTTGATCAAATATTTATACAAAATGAATCGTGTGAGAATACTTTTCTCTCCTCGACTTCCCAGGCTCATGTGGGATTTTAATCTCCATAGAACCCAAAAATTAGCATATTTTCGTTCAAAAATAAACAGATACACAAATAAATAATAGCACTTGAATTAAATTATTTACCAATAATCAATAATAATAATAACCAATATTTACCAACAATAAATTCAAAAATTCATAAAATATATATATATATATATATTCCTTTCATTATAAATTATGCATTAATTCCCGAAATATAAACTCCCAAAACTCAAGAAATAATAATAATAATAAAATCGACAAAAAAATTTAAAAGAGAAAATGTGAAGAGGTAAGGAGAACGAGGTTAATCAAATTGTAGTAAATTAAAACATACAAACTAAATTCCAATCCCGTTTTGTTTACAATGATCTATTTTAATTAAAATCCTCCTATTCTCATCACAAATCAAAAAACCACCAACCCACCAAAATGCCTCTTGGTCGAACTACGTGGACTTTGATCCCTATCGCAGGGTACGTAGGCCCTAGGCTCTCATCCTAGGTCAAGTCCGCCCTTTGTAAATATCTATCTGTTTGTATGCATTCTCGCTTTTTGTCTCCTATGTCTAACATGCATCCATGTCAATAAAAGGGTAATTGAGATTAATTAAAGGCCATATTCTATTTCAATTGACTAGTTTAAGGTAACCATCCTTAGGGGCGGGTGTTGTGGGGTGCCTAACACCTTCCCCACACTCAAATAGACTCCCGAACCCATCTCTAATTTCGCAGACCATTTCACCTTTTTCGTTTTGTTTTAAATTGGTTTTCCAAAGTTTTCCATTAAAAATTTTGGTGGCAACTCCAAATAAATTGATTTTCAAAATTCTGTTTTTGGGAATCGGTTTTTAAACCTTTTTATTCTATTCCGCCGAAAGGTCGGTTACGACAATATCACTGAATTATGGCTACATGATATCTGGTTTTAAATTTTGAATGACGTACCAATGTAAGTTTGTCTTAATTTCTGCAATATTAGAATTACCTACTCACTGAGTTTCTACTCACCCCATTATTTAACGTTTTTCAGATCTCAGAGCCAATCCAAAATGTCCACCTTCAAAATTTTAATCTTGGTAATTAATTCCTTGGTAAGCCTAGCCTACTGCTACAGCTATGTCTTTCAGTATTTTTATGGTTCAGTTTAGTCACTCCTTGATATACAGGCTAAATGTTTTATGTATTATCATGGTGTGTCAAAAACTATCTATATGAAGAGTTATGAGATCTATGTTTGTTTAATACAAATTTATATAAATTCTACTATTATGGGGGTTTTGACAAGTTTGCGAAGATGAATGACACTTCATCCCTGTGTCGGTCATGCCTTACCAACTTAGGTCATGATAACTCATCTCCATTTGGATTAGGAGTCCAATATTATGATGAGTGTTCGTACAAGTTTAGCAAAGAAGTTGGTAAATTATTCACAACAAATAACAGAGTGAGGTGAGCAAGTTTGAACGAGGGGGAAGATAAACAATTTTAATTTTCAATATTCAATTGAGTTGAATATTAAAATTAAATATCCAAAATAGTTTCGATCGATTTTCAATATAATACAAATATTTTATATTCATCTAGTACTTTTGAAAATAGGATACTCGATATCCAATAAAGCCTAGGGAATTCAATAGGATGTTTCAAATATTATCTATTCTAAAAATATATTTTTAAAATACTAAACATGATTTTGCATTATAATCATTAAAAAAAACTTTTCTCAAATTAGATAAAGAAAAATTATTTTCAAAAAGTAAATTATATAATATTTTTAATATATATATATATATATATTCATGATAATTATTTTTAGTAACACTTAATGTTTATGTAGATAATAAAATTGGTATTGAATTTAAAATTATAATTTTATGTTCTGGCTTTTTTATGTGATCCAAACTTAAATTTTAAAATTTTGAACCAATTTTAATTTTGATAAAATTGAAATTAAAAATAAAATTAGAATTCTGCATTGTGATTTCATTTTTTTTAAGCATTGACTAGTGTTATTGACTCATTCTATGTATATATCATGTATATACATATTCAGGTTTAAGAAAATAGGTTTAATGTGCCAAAAGTAGATGAATGGATTCATTGAAAATCAACAATTATTCATGAAAAATTGAATTTAATTTAGTCTTATTCGTTTGATCTATAATTTTTCTTGGGTAGATTGGGCCAATAATGTTGTGGAAGAGTTGAAATTTGCTTCTTCAAGCAATATTATGGTTTAATAGGTTAAGGCGTGTGTGAGAGCACTTTTTGATCATGATTCATTAGAATGAAAAAAAAAAAAAAAGTCTCTGTAGAGTTCGAAATAATTTGAAATTTAATATTCATTATAATAAATATTTTAAACTTGTGTTACTTATCTATAATTTTTTCTAGAATTTAAGATAAAAATTAAGTTGATTTAGTAATAGGCTTAAACAATATTATTTAAATATTAACCGTGTTATGGTTTGTAATATAATAATATATTTATATAGTTGAGTTTGTAATAAATTGAAATTTTAACTAATATATTGAATTTTGAGCAAATGTTATTACGCTCTCATCTATAAACTTTAATGGCATGGTTTATCTATATTCTTTTTCGATAAATTATATGTATGTATGGAATTCGAATTGGACTAGAAAAATGTATTAATCAGATAATTATAATTTAAATTATAAAGTACATTTGAATATTTATATCTTTTATATTATATTATCTAATTAAAAGTGGTCAATATATCATATTATCTAATAAAAACCTGATAAGTGGATAATAAATACTTACAAAGCTAAAGTCAACATTAGTTGATAATGGCCTAGCAATAGTTTGAATAAAACCATGGCCAGGCCACATTATTGTAAAACTATGGCTAGACTACTCCAAAAAAACATGGCATGGTCATGTGAAACATGAGAAAATGCCCACATTCTAATCAATAAGTATGGTTATGCCAATTGAAGCTTAACTACGGTAACATGTAAATTGTGGTCTTGGCTATGTTTTACCAAGATTTTTTGTTAAGTTTTATAAAGTTTTAAAATTTAACCACAGTTAAGTTCAGCATTGTAATTATGTGGGATCTTAACCATTGCCATACCACTATTGGCTATCACTAAAGTATAATAATTTTGGTAACCTCTGCCACCTATTCGCTGTTTGGGATTTATGTATAGCTACAAAATATTACTTGTCTCTAATTTTGTGACGAACGAATGGTAGAATGTTCAACTTTTCATTGGAGAGCTTTATGAAAAATTTAAATTATAAACAATTATATAAATATTGTATTCAATGCACTATTTCAAAATTATTTTTCTATTTGTTTATTTTTGGTAAAACAGAGCATTTATATTACTAAAGAGAAAAGTACTTGAGGTTGACATTCTTATGTAAGAGAGTATAAAAACAAAAACAGGCCTTAACAAAAAAAAAAAGAAAAAAGAACAATTTTACTTTTGAGTTGTTGAAATTCCTCGTCGTTGAACAGATGTTCTATATCATAAAACGGTTAACCTTTGTCAATGTCTTTGAGAAATGATAAATTCACCATTCTTTGATGATTGGTTTTAGATATTATAATTTATGATTTCTCATATATGGAAAATCTACATTGCTGATAATTAATACTATATTTATGAACAATTTTGTATTTGGTTTAACCAAAAGGTTGGTTAAAATTTGAGTTATGTGCTTTTCTTATGTTAAGCCAGTAATATCTATTAGATTCTTATTATCCATTTCATTGGTTTTTTTGTTTTGTTATTACGTGTCTCTGGTATATAATTATTAGTAAACTTTATTATGATATCAATTAAATTATGAAGATATAAAAATATATATATATTTCTTTTTTTGCTGGTAACCTAACAAACACATATACCTACCCTCTGATAACAAACACAGAATTGTAGTTCCATAACCTCAGATTTATAAACTCAGTTTACTTCTGGATTATGATAAACTAGTCCACATAAAAAACATATCCATAACGAATATATTTAAATAGTGCACGAAACATATATTATTGTCCCATTATCTTATTATGCATATTTGCAACATGATTTATAATAGTAAATCCTGTTGTCTTCCGCCACACATATTAATGTATATAAATGTGTGTGTGTGTGTGTGTGTGTGTATTTGTGTGTCCATTTATTTTTATCCTTATTAAACAAAATTGTCTTCCCCTACAACTCCACTAATATTCATTTCTGGTCAATAGCTTGAAATGGTACATTTGCACGCAGTATATGAGATGATAAAATGGTCCCACTTAAATCAATTTGTTTACTTCTTCAATTAGTGAATGGCTTATATATATATATATATATATTAGATTCTATTCTTGTGCCTGTTTGTGACATTGTCTATCATGAGGCAAAGTGTCACACACTGTTGACCTAAAATTTAAATTATCAACAAAATTATTTTATTTGTACAGCGTTTTAACTCGGTAATAGAAAGCTTGATTAGGTGGATCAATTAAAAATATATTTATATTGATATGAACAAAGCATGGGATGAGATAAATGAGGAAGGGATGACATTAAAATTATATGAGAATGCATTATGAGATTACTTGCCAATCAAAGAGGTAATAAATTTATTTTTAAGAGGGTGAATAAGATCTTTTATTTTTAAGAGGGTGAATAAGATCTTTTAATAAAAATCAGAACCACAACCAAAAATTTAAGTGAGATAACGAATAATTTTCGGGATTAAAAGAATCATGACGTTATGGGTGGAAATTTGGGATAGATTGCTGTGTAGGCCAAAACTAGTGGCCTAACTTCAAATAAGTATAACTTTTAGTATATGTGAAATTTTTGGATACAAATTCGAAAAAAAAAAAAAACCTTTTTAAAGCTGAAGCCATGCAATTGAAGTAGCATACTTTTGAATATTTGGAGTAAAAATATGAAATGAATATTTGAGAAAAGAGGAATAAATTGTCCTCCCAATTCCAATGTTCGATACATTGCATGTCTACTAAGGAAATCACCTTTTTGTAGCACTAATCTTGTCACACAGCCAACTTATAGAAGAGCATAAAAATATTCAAATATAAGTCATTCTGCACAATACCGAAAAATTTATAGAAAAGGAAAATTGGAACATTTCATTATGTTAATAAAATCAAGATAAAAATTAAGAAAAAGAGCATTGGATAATCAATGGTATTCTAGCATCTGCAGATGAAAGACCCAATTTCTTTAAGTATTTTTTGCTTTTTCAATTTCCCTTAATGATAATTTGCATGGGATTGAAACTTATAGATAAATATCAGTGTCAGGATTCCCAGCATCAATGCCAATACTATTTAGAATACAGTTAAACTTGCTGGAAAACGTACTAATCCATGTATGGAGACTTTGTCCTTCCTGCAATGCATATAACAATATCAAGAAAAAACATTTTTAATTAAAATTGAAATATGACATGATTGTTTATGCCATCTACGTTTTCCTTCATCATTCATTTTCTTCCAACTATTTACCCCCCCTCCTTTTGTCATACTTATGACACCATATTCTCTCTTCATTATTCTAGTAAAGCAGGAGAAATGAATTCAAATATGCATAAGAACTAGAGAAGGACCATGCCTCCACAATTCGCAACTCTTGAGGATAGGTAGGTGACATTGTTGTCACAATGCTAGAAAAATTAATTTGATCCTTGATAATTGGAATGCAAATATAGGTGTTATCTTTGGTGCACTCACAATTTTGAGTGTACTGGTACACTCATGTTAATCTATATAATTTTGTTATGTTATATATTAACTCAAAAATTAATAATCTTAAAATTATGTAACAACGTTATTACTGAGTGCACTAGTGCATTCGAAATTATGAGTATATAAAAGATTTTACTATAAAACCAATTATGATTATGTTTTTTGAATAAAACTAATTTTGGATTATCTAAATTACTTTGATTTTGAATTTGTGAAAGTATAATTATTATGTAATTTTGAATTATTCTATTTAGCATTTCTAAAGTACTCTAATTTGTAATTATAAAGTACCTTGATCCTATTAATTTTGAATTAATTTGATTCCATTTTTCTAAATAAATTTGATTACAGATTTTCTAAACTTCTTAGGTTTTGGATATTATGAAAACTCTAGATTTAAGGAAGACTTTGTCTTTGAATTAATGAAATACTCTTATTCTTGATTCATGAAATACATAGATTATATATTTATGGAATACTCTGATAATATTAGTCATGTAATTTTTTTTCTATAATATAAATTTTGGGAGCCCATATTGTCCAGAACCTTGCAGCTACCGGTAGTAGACATTAGCCATGGTACATAGTGATTCTAAACCCCAGCTAGTAAAGGAGATACTAGCCCCTTGTGTTGGCCACCACATGTGGATCTGATATGATTCTGGTCATTTGATTAGGACATATGCCCAGTATTCTGATTAAGCTAAACTTAAGTCTAGTGTCAAATATTTGTTCTATTTAGATAACACCTCAGCTATTAAGGGAGAAACTAGCCCTGTGAGTTAGCCACTGCATGTGAATTTGATCTAATTTTGATTATTTGACTTAGGCGTACGACTTATGTTCTCATGCTTGATGCTTATGTCTGATATCTATTCTATTATGAAAGCATTAGCCTTGAGCTAGTTCTAGTTATGATATTCTATCAGTTTTATTAGATGTTCTTTACTATACCACTTTGCATGGGTTTCGTTTTTTATGTATTATAGAATCTAATTCATTTTTCTATATTGTATTTCCTGTTTTTGGACTGAGTTTCAAGTGAACATTGATATGATCTCATTATAGGTATTTTGTGAATAATTACTTGTTCGTATGAAGATTTTAAAGATAAATAACTGATTTATGAGAAACTCTTCTGCTTCTATCTGTCCCTTCCTAATATAGTTAGTAATATTTGCTTACTAAGTGTTTTCACGCACTTCTTTATTTCCTTGTTTTTTAGAAAGCTATGTTGACCACATAGAGAGATGTTAGATATTCGCTGGTGAGCCATGCATTGTCTACAGTGGCAAAGTTTACTTCTTGTTGTTGTTAAACATTTTAAATTTTGTAATCTAGTAGCTTTAATTGTCACAGGCAGGAAATTAATGATTTTATAGTATATATGGGATTGTCTAGTTACATTGTTTTATAAGAGTAATGCTCTCTTATTTTTTGATTTTATAGGTATTGGTTATGGGAATTTTGGGAAGTCTATAATTTAGAATAAACTTTACCAAAATTTCCCCCATAAAGTCAACTAGTGAATTACATGACTATGAATTGACATAATTTGGTAATCATTAATTAGTAGATTTGTCATCAAACTATTCAAGTTATTTGATTTTTTTTCAGTTTGCAGTTCTCCATGCTGATCACACTTCCTTAGCTAGGGGTGTGAGAAAATAAACAAAAATCTTTAGTACATAGTATAGTGGTATCTAATGTACAAAAGTATTAAATTCTTTGACCTTCAACATGTAGAATTAAAGAGGCAAAGATAGGGACCAAATTGATAGTTGTCATTATTTAACTACTCAACCAAGCATGTACTCATCGACATATTAGCCATAACAATCTTAGTAGTGCCTTGCACTTACACCAAGTTTCCGTAATTCTTAATGAAGTTTTTTCACATTCCCTAGTTGTATTTCAGCAAAATCTCTTTGTATGACAATCTTAGATTGTGTACTCCAACACAATAACATTTTAACTTTAACACGCGATTGAACAAACTTAAACTAAGCTTGTTGCTGAACTTAGCTCTGACACTTGTAAAATGGAAATGACATAAATAAGGACCAAACTGATTGATACGTTCATATTTTTAAAGAATAATTCCAACAAGGTGTCTTCTCTTTTGTAAAGCTTTACAAAAGGCTAGTGGCAAAATCCCCCAATTCTTCAATATATTATAGAAACAATCTAATAATAGTATATAAGAAAAAAACATCAAGGTATACTTGTATAATATGACAAAAAAAAAAAACTGCTCTATCCCAGACATAATGCTCCATGAAATTGTGAAATTTGAACATATAAGTACCCATGAAAAGTATTCTTAAGCTAAGTATAAGATACCGGTTTGAAATATATAAAGTACAAATGACTATATTTATAAATTAAGAGAACACATAGCTAAATGTAGAGCTTAAATGACTTCACCTTGGCTATTGGTGCCATTTTCTGTAAATGTGAAGTGCATGCAATCCTAAACTAGCTTTGTTGCTAACTGTTCCTTGGCTACAGTCAAAATTGGGACCAAATTAAAGAGAAAAGAGATGGAGAAAAAACCCATTTTAGTCCCTCAAGTTGGACACAGAGAACAAATTGGTCCTCCAGGTTTGTAACTGTAATATAATATCATCCCACCGTCAATAAAACGTTAAAAATGGGTGATGTGGAACTTTTTCTCCATACTAATCTCATTATCTGATGATCTAGACGTTTATGTGTCATGTGAAAAATTTGTTTTGGTCCCTCAAGTTTCACTTAGAGATCAATTTGGTCCTTCAAGTTTTACCTAAATATCAATTCAGTCCCTCAAGTTTCATGCAAATATCAATATAGTCTCTCAATTTTCACGCGGATATTAATACGGTACCTTAAGTTTAACAGATAAGATCAATTTGGTCCTTCAAGTTTTACCTAGAGATAAATCTAATCCCTCAAGTTTCACTTGGAGATCAATTTGATTCCACAAGTATGGAAAATTCCTAAATTAGTCCTCTAAGTTTGCAATTAAGAACTAATATTTTCCTTTCATCAGGACAATGTTATAAAAGGACCAAAACTTTCAGGAAATTCTTGTCTATAAACAAAAATGGAGGAAGTTTGATTTGAAAGAAATGATTTTTTTAATTTTTCTTTATTTTACAAGAAACATAATTTTTTTAAATTTTTTTAGTTTAAGTGAAATATGTTTTTTTAGTTTGGGAAAAGTATGATTTGGATGAAATCTAACTTTCCTCTAAAGCTTTAAATGAAATGAGGACTATGTTACTTGTGTAGATAAAATTGTTCATATTCATATGAACTTGTGAGGGAAAAACAAAAAAGTAAAACTAATGTTTTACGCTTTAAATATTAATGCCAATTAAATTTACTCTCTAAAAATTTCTCTTTGAATGAACCCACTGACCCACATTGCATAAGACATATATTTTGAGCAATATGATTTAATATAGAGTGACCTTCATTAATAAAAAATAGTAAACAACATTGTTTAAACCAAAAAAAAAAAAACTAAACAAGCTGACTTAATATAATTTGTGTTGGTAACTAAGACATAATAATAGTGGACTACATAGTTTTACAATATGAGCAACAAGGTTTAATACAAACTGAACAACCTTGTACTAATTACATGGTTATATCGAAAGAGTACATGGTTGGTAAAACAAAAAAACACATAAATCACTATCACTTAATCACTTTGTTCATGGTTGGTTGCGAATTCTTGTGTCCCCATTATATAAGTCAATGACATTCATTTGCTTTCTTGCTCCAAGATGAATTACTTAACTCCTGCAAGAAGGTAACAATAGTTTAAAACAATAACTGAAGTTACATTCAAGAAAAATGTTTCATCGATGTAGCTAACCACATCTTTTCACTCTTGGTTGGCATTAGCTCTAAAAAATTGGAGCAATGTTACAACAAGCCACTTAGAGCTTGCTTGCTTGGTATTCAATGTCTTGCTACATGTATGCTCGTTGTTATAAGTCTTCACTTGGAAGGAGTTAGTGACCCATGACCATGAATAGAGGATTGTCCATAGACAAGGATCCTCACACTATGCTCGACACCTCTGAGTCATTTATGACAAACTTTACTTTCGCCCTATTGTTTATTGTATACTCCCTCCCAACCTGCTTGAACACTGTCAAATAAGTAAACAATATTCGTATATAATTAGAAATTAAATGCGTGATGATGATTTGTATGGATTAAGATAAACATTGTAAGACATGTTTTATTGCTCGAATCTAGATGCCTTATAAAAGGAAAAGAAAAAAAATAGTGGATCCCTAAATATCTATTAAGATGAAAGGACTACCGTGGACTAACCTATAGATATCCAGCTCACAAGGGTAACTCACAATAAGTGAGGACACATAATCCATAAGGGTAAATAACTAATAAGCGTGAGGTCATAACTCACGAAAATTAATCATCCATCAGTTCACGTGTGATGGTCGTCACACGGGCTAGCACCATCATTGACCCTACTAGCTCAGTATTTTCCAAGGTGTACCAAGGGCTAACAGAACTACTGTTAACTTCCAATGTCCTAACTAGTTCTTCCAAACCTAAAGAAATATAAAATAAGGGTGTACAAAATTAATTTACTTGGCAGTTACACTTAACTGTACTCATAATTCCTCAGTGATCTATACCAATCCATTCATAAACCCTCTTATAGAATTTAACAATTTTTAAATAATAATACTAGCAATAATACTGATAACAATACTCATCAAAATATTCCAATAAGGAAAATAAGATAGAAATTAAGTAAAGGAGTTTGAAGTGTTATCTGTGCACCTGAATGTCGTTAACTAATAGCTAACCTAATTTCCTTCAACTTGGGTGGAAGTCTCACTACTAAGAAATTCCTTTGCCAACAGAAAACAATGAATTACTTCCCTTTCTCTTCCACCAAACATTTTTGGCATCAAGCTTATATTGTAAGTGCTATTAGAAGTACTATAATCACCTCATCATTCAGCATTCTTCAATCAAGCCTTAATACCCATATAACATTTTAATTTAGCATTTAAGAGTTTCTCTTCTCCTAAGAACTCTTACAACCACAAGGAAATTAGACCTTATAAATATATCCCAATAAGAATTTTCATTCTAGCATATCATTAAGCAATAAATAAATTTATCGATTCCCATTCATTCTCTTAATATAATTCCCATTATTAAATTTCTAACAACACGATTAGACTATAAGTCATTTACAATAGGCTTTTTCACATACTTACCCTTTCTATTAACCCTTCCATAAATGTAAAATTCAAGGTAACTTATGAAAAATTATCAATTCATCTTCCCTATCAAAACAATAATTTCTAATTGTTCCAATACTTCCTTTATGCTACTAATTGAAGCCTCTAATCTCAAAAGGTTCGATTTGTTCCCTCAGGAACCATAAATTCAAGTCAAATTTGGGGTTTTTCACAATGAGCTTTAATTTCTTGGAATTAAGATAAGGAAATGAACAAAATTAATGAGAGAACAACAAGGCACATCAAAATTTTGAGTTTAACTCACCAATTCAAGCTCAATTTGATGAAATTCACAACTTTCCCTCTTTTTGGAACCCTAACGCAGACCCAAGCATAATCCACCGAATATGAAGAAATTTGTAGTGTAATGAACGCGAAAGTAGAAGGGAATGGTTGAAAATTATGTAGGGAACAGAAAACATAATAGAAACACTGAAGAATATTGCATCTTTACATTGAGTTTCCTCTAGGATTACAGAGAGCTGCAAACCACAAAAAAGAGATGTTTTTCGCCTAAAAATGGCAACCTCTAGCCAACAACTCATCGACGATGATAGTGCAAATGATAGAGGACAGCTTTGGTGATCAGAAACAGAAAATTGGTGGGCATACGATGCTGAAAAATTTCTCTCCACTTGCTGACAGCTCAAAGCTATCGGGAAGAAAGAGATATAAGGCTAGGGGCTTTTTCATCATTTCACCCCCTAAGGATAGGTGTCAGTTTCTAAAAAAATAATAGAAGTGGAGAAGTTAAGATTTGAATCCCCATCCTCTTAGATAATGTAAGTGAGGCCTAATTATTGAGCTAACCTTATTTTCAGGATATCTTTCCACCTCAAAGAATGTTATACCTTACTAAACTTTCTTGAAAATTTCCCTTTTTTTTTATTTAATTAATTCACTAACCAAGTGATCATATATATATATATATATATATATATGTATATTCCACTAAATAACAATTATTGAGTCATTACATTCTTCCCTCCTTATAGAAATTGGGTCCTTAAACTTACGATCTCTATGTACCTGAATCATTAAATAAGTGAGGATATCTTATTCACATTTCATGTTTTGATTCCCACATGGCTTCTTCAATGGAATGGTTCATCCATAACACCTTTACTGACGAGATTTCTTTTAAATGAAGTCTCTTTACTTGCCTATCCAGGATTGTCACAAGCACCTCTTCATAACTCAACCCAGTGTCAACTTGCACCATTTGCAACTAAATAACATGCAATGGATCATGCAAGTATTTCCTGAGCATAAATACATGGAAGACTGGGTGAATATTCGATAACTCCGGTGGTAATGCAAACCGATAAGCTACTACACCAATTCTTTTAAGAACTTCAAATGGGCCTATATACCAAGGGCTCAATTTACCTTTCTTTCTAAACTTCATTACCCCTTTCATAGGAGATACCCATAGAAACAAATGGTTGCCTATCATAAACTCCAAATCTCTTCTCCAATGGTCTACATAGGCCTTTTGTCTACTATGTGCTGTAAGCAATCTTTCTTTAATCAACTTTACTTTTTATATTGCATCTTGAACTAAATCTGAGCCTATTATTTGAGCTTTGCCTATTTCAAACCACCCAATGGGGGAATGACATCTCCTACCATAGAGGGCTTCAAATGGTGCCATTTGAATATTGGTTTGATAATTGTTGTTATAAGCAAATTTTGCTAAGGGCAAGTATTTCTCCTAATCTCCTCAAAAGTCTAAGATGCATGATCTCAACATATCTTCTAATATTTGGATTGTCCTTTTAGACTGGCCATCTATCTGAGGGTCAAAAGCAGTGTTCAAATCCAACCAAGTTCCTAATGCAACTTGAAATGCTTCCCAAAATCTGGAGTTGAATTGAGGTCCTCGATCAAATATAATGGACAATGGCACCCCATGTAGTTTTACAATCTCATTTACATATAATTAGGCATATTAGCTATAGCGTAGGTTGTCATGACTAGAAGGACGTGTGCGGACTTCGTTAACCTATCTACAATCACCTATATAGAATCGTACCCTTTTAGAGTATAGGGCAAACCAGTAATAAAGTCCATAGTAATTCATTCCCATTTCCATTATGGTATCTTTAGTCGTTGATGTAAACCAGCAAGCCTTTGATGTTCAGCCTTGACTTGTTGACACCAAACAGCGAGAGACAAAGTTTGCTACATCTTTTTTCATACCATTCCACCAATAAATTTGCTTCAAATCTTGATACATTTTGGTGGATCCTAGATGCACAGTATAAGTCAAATGGTGGCCCTCCTCAAAGATCATTTTCTTTAAATCTTCCACTTGTGGTACACATAACCTCCCTTCAAACTTTAACATCCCTTCTGCATCAATAGTAAATTCTTTATTATTCCCTGCTTTAACATCTTCTATTAACTTATGTAATCTTAAATCTAATCTCTGAGTAACTTTCACTTCATTGGTAATAGCAAAACTAGATTGTATGTGGGCCATTAAAACTCCTAATTCACCAATTTTAAAATTCACCCTACTCTTTACTAACTATTGTAGTTTAATAATTAATGGTCTCCTTACCACTTGAATATTGGCTAAACTTCCCATTAATTTTCTGCTTAAAGCATTTGCTACTACATTTGCTTTACATGGGTGATAAAGTATGATGCAATCATAATCCTTTAGTAACTCCATCCATTTTCTTTGCCTTAGATTCAAATCTTTCTGCTGAAAGATATACTTAAGACCTTTATGATCCGTATATATCTCATAGGTTTAACCATACAAATAATGTCGTCATATCTTTAATGCAAAAACTACTGCCAACATTTCAAGGTTATGGGTAGGGTAATTTTGCTCATGCTTTTTCAATTGCCTAGATGCATAAGCTATGACCTAATCATTCTGCATTAATACACACCCTAACCCCACTCCAAAAGCTTCACAATACACCATATACCTACCAGTGCCTAAAAGTAGACTCAAGATGGGGGCTGAAGTTAGACATTCCTTTAGTTTTTGGAAATTAACTTTACAAGAGTCGTTCCTAATGAATTTTTCATTATTTTGGGTCAATTGTGTCAACGAAGCAGTTATCTTTGAGAAATTCTTCACAAAATGATGATAATACCCAGCCAAGCCTAAGAAACTTCTTATTTCAATAACAGTGGTAGGGTGGGGCCACTTTTGGACAGCTTCAACTTTAATTTGGTCAACTTGGATCCCTTCCTTAGAGATGATGTGGCCTAATAATGCCACTTGTTTCAACCAAAATTCACATTAGCATAAAGTTGTTCTTCCCTCAATTTTTGTAACATTGTTCTCAAATGTTGTTCATGTTCATTGGGGCTTTTAGAATAAAGTAGAATATCATTAATAAAGACAATCATAAACTTGTCAAGAAATGGTTTGAATACCATGTTCATTAGATCTATAAAGGTTACAGGTGCATTGGTCAACCCGAAGGACATTACTCGAAATTCATAATAACCATAACGGGTATGGAATGCTGTCTTTGGAATATTTTCACCTCTAATCCTTAACTGATGATATCCAGATCGAAGATCAATCTTTGAGAAACATTGAGCTCCTAGAAGTCAGTCAAAAAGATCATAATACGAGGTAAGGGATACTTATTACATATTGTCACCTTGTTTAATTGTCTATTATCTACACATAACCTCAAGGAACCATTCTTCTTCTTAACAAATAGGACAGGAGCACCCCCAAGGTGATGTACTTGACTTGATAAACCCCTTTTCTAAAAGAACTTGTAATTACTCCTTCAACTCCCTTAATTCTACAGGAGCCATCTGGTAAGGAGGAATTGAAATAAGCTGAGTGTTTGGGATTAAATCAATGGAGAATTCAATTTTTCTATCTGGAGGCAAACCCAATAATTCTTCAGGGAAGACATCAAGAAATTCCTTAACCACTGGAATCTCATTTAACCCCGCTACTTGTTTCTCTATGTCTTTCACCACAGCCAAGAATCCCTGACACCTACTATTTAGAAGCTTTTGTGCTCTCAGAGCATAAATTAATCTAGTTGAAGTCACCTCATCATCCCCTTGTATTTCATAAGGGGTCTCCTCAGGAGTTTTAAATTTTTATTACCTTTTGATGGCAATTTAACATTGCATGGCAAGAGGCTAACTAATCCATTCCAAGGAACACATCCAGATCTACCATTTGTAATACCATTAAGTTTGCTAGAGTCTCATTGTCTCTGATTGTAATTTTACATGATCGATATACTATATCAACCACCATAAATTCCCCTAAAGGGGTACCTACTAATATGGGATTTTCTTATTGAATGGAATTACCACAAAGTAGTTTAGCAAATTGAGGAGAAACATAAGAGTGAGTGGAACCTGAATCAAATAAAGCACATGCTTGATGCAAATCAATTGAAATCATACCTGTCACCATAACATTAGCGGCCTAACTATCTTGTTGAGTTAATGCAAATACACATGCCTGGCCTCTACCTGCTAATGCATGACCCTGACTTCCTGGGCCTCTCTTAAGCATACCCCTACTTGTAGAAGTGGAGGGGCCTGCACTTGATGTAACCACACATGGGGTAGGATAGGCTACTAGCTACACTGAATCTTGACTAGACGCTTGTTATGCTAGAGAACAATTCCTTTTAAAATGACCTATCTGTTCACAATGGAAACATGCCCCGTAGCATGATAGCATACCCCTAAATGAAAGTTTCTACAAGTAAGGCATGCAGTTCATGAGCAGACTTGGTGAGATACCTTATGGGGCTCTGTAAATCTGTTACCTCCCAGAGTAAGTCTACAAAGGGGAGCATATGTGTGGGCCTACGACTGGGTAGACCTGAAAGGCCTCTAAAGCCTAGGTCCCCAAGAAGATGTACTAATGCCAATATGCTTCCTCCCTTGTTCTCTTTTTCTCTTCCTGTTGAAAGTGTCCTCTTCCATCTCCCGTAGCTCAATTCTATGGGCACAGTTAACAGTGACAAAATAGGAAGGAAAATTACCCATCTGTGAAGATAAAGCATAAAACATATACTTAGGCAACCCCATCATGAATATTTTGATACGATGTTTCTCTATAGGAACCAAGTGCGGCGCATAGCATGAGAGTTGAGTGAATTTAATATCATAATCTAACACAGTTTCGCCAAGGGTATATATGAGCAACTTAAATTCATGAGCCCTAGCATCTCACACGCTCTGAGGCATATAATGATTCATGAATAACTCCTTTAATTCATCTCACTACATTGGTGGTAAGTCAATAGATCTCTCACTTAAGACTGTTTGGAACCACAAATAGGTCATATTTTGTAGTTAATATTCAGCAAATTCAACCAGCCTAGTAAATGAACAACACAATGCCTTAAATAGTTTCTCCATTCCTTCAATAAAGTGATAAGGTTCTTCTTAGCTATCAGATCCAATGAAAGTAGGAAGCTTAAACATCATAAATTGGGCTAGGGTCATTTCCTTAGTTTTTCCAGCTTGAAAATCTCTTGAATCTGTCTAAGTTGGAGGTGTATGAGTTTCTTGAACCTATGACCCCTTATCGAGTTCTATTGGGGAGACAGTTCTTAGATGCCTGGCAATTCTAAGGCCCCTGCCTCGGCCTCTAATACAACCTAGACCAGGGGAACTTCAGGTTAGGCAGATGCATTATTAGACATATCCATTGCATTTGCCACTCAGCGAACAACATGCCTACGCGGAGGCATATACAAACACCCTAATCCAGGCCTTCCATGGTATCCCAATTATGGTTATGCCCGGGTTTCATAACAACAATAGAGACCCCACAGAAGAACATTGTCATCCCATATGACCACAGGAGAATCCACAACCAAGCTCTAATACCAATTTGTCACACCCCATAACCTTGAAGTGAGACCGGAACAGGAAACAAGGAAAAATTCCCAAACCTATAAGCCAACACTAGATGAAAATTAAAACCGTATCAAAATTTTTCCAACCTTGCATCATACTCAAAGTAAAATTTGCCCCTTCCATAAGGATATCCAATTTATATACAAAATAAAGATTTTGTAGAAATTTTGGTAGAGCCTTCCTCATAAGTGGAACATCCCGATAATTCTATAAAATATTGCCATTCAACCAAGCTTACATAAAGAGAGCTTCGTTCTCACCATAGTGAAATAAAACAAAATACACAAAAATATAAAAGGTAGGGAATACTTAATCTATGGTCAAGATACATCGCTAAAGCGAACAAAACAATAGCTACCTAAAATTATATATACAACCCAAAAGAAAATGTACAAACAAGATGAAATAGAGCTAGTTCTCACAAAACCAAGCGGGCTCACCTAAGGAGAACCTCAGTCACTCCTTAGCTCCCTCAGGTAAATCACTAGCTCCACTATCTGAGACAACAAATTTTTCCAGTAGATAGCATCCCAAAATCAGTAAACAATATTCGTATATAATCAGAAATTAAATGCGTGATGATGATTTGTATGGATTAAGATAAACATTTAACTTAAAAACAAATAGCAACCAAATGTCTATTGAACATTGTAAGACATGTTTTATTGCTCGAATCAAGATGCCTTATAAAAGGAAAAGAAAAGAAATAATGGATCCCTAAATATCTATTAAGGTGAAAGGACTTCCGTGGACTAACCTATAGATATCTAGTGTGGCACACAGCCCACAAGGGTAACTCACAATAAGCGAGGACACATAATCCATAAGGGTAAATAACCAATAAGCGTGAGGTTATAACACACAAAAATTAATCATCCATTAGTCCGTGTATGATGGTCGTCACACAAGGCTAGCACCTTCATTGACCCTACTAGCTCGGTATTTTCCAAGGTATACCAAGGGCTAACAGAACTGTTGTTAACTTCCAATGTCCTAATTAGTTCTTCCAAACCTAAAGAAATATAAAATAAGGGTGTACAAAATTAATTTACTTGGCGGTTACACTTAACTGTACTCATAATTCCTCAATGATCTTTACCAATCCATTCAAAAACCCTCTTATAGAATTTAATAGTTTTTGAATAATAATACTAGCAATAATACTGATAACAATACTCATTAAAATATTCCAATAAGGAAAAGAAGATAGGAATTACATAAAGGAGTTAAAAGTGCTATCTGCACACTTGAATGTCGTTAAGTAACAAGCAACCTAATTCCTTCAACTTTGGTGGAAGTCTCACTACTAAGAAATTCCTATGCCAACAGAAAACAATGAATTACTTCCCTTTCTCTTCCACCAAACATTTTTGGCATTAAGCTTATATTGTAAGTGCTATTAGAAGTAGTATAATCACCTCATCATTCAGCATTCTTAAATCAAGCCTTAATACCCATATAACATTTTAATTTAGCATTTAAGAGTTTCTCTTCTCCTAAGAACTCTTACAACCACAAGGAAATTAGACCTTATAAATATATCCCAATAAATTTATCAATTCCCATTCATTCTCTTAATATAATTCCCATTATTAAATTTCTAACAGCATGATTAGACTTTAGGTCATTTGCAATAGGCTTTTCCATATACTTATGCTTCCTATTAACCCTTCCATAAGTGTAAAATTCAAAGTAAAATATGAAAAATTATCAGTTCATCTTCCCTATCAAAACAATAATTTCTAATTGTTCCAATACTTCCTTTATGCTGCCAATTGAAGTCTCTAATCTCAAAAAGTTTAGTTTGGTCCTTCAAGAACCCTAAATTCACGTCAAAATTGAGGTTTTTCACAATGGGCTTGAATTTCTTGGAATTGAGAGAAGGAAATGGACAAAATTAATGAGAGAACAAGAAAGCACATTAAAATTTTGAGTTTAACTCACCAATTCAAGCTCAATTTGACGAAATTCATAACTTTCCCTCTTTTTGGAAACCTAATACAGACCCAAGCATAATCCATCAAATCTGAAGAAATTTGCAATGTAATGAACACAAAATCAGAGGGGAACAGATACATTGAAGAAAATCACATCATTACATTGAATTTCCTCTAAGATTGTGGTGAGTTGCGAACTGTGAAGAAGAGACATTTTATGCCTGAAAATAGGGACCTCTGGCCAATAACTCACCAGCTACAATAGCGCAGATGATACAAGACAACTTCAGTGATGGGAAATAGAAAATCGGTGGACATGTAATGCCAAAAATTTCTCTTCACTTGTTAACTACTCAAAGCTATCGAGAAGAAGGAGATATTAGGTTAAGGGCATTTTCATCATTTCACCTCTAGGGATAGGTGTCAGTTTCTAAAAAAATAATAGAAGTGGAGAAGTTAAGATTTGAACCCCCATCCTCTCAAATAATGCAAGTGAGGCTTAACCATTGAGCTAACCTCATTTTCAGGATATCTTTCCACCTCAGAGAATGTTATGCCTTACTAAACTTCTTTGAAATTTCCCTCTTTTTTTTATTTAATTAATTCACTAACCAAGTGATCATATATATATATATATATATATATATATGTAACACTTACTAAAGTTAATGCAAAATTTTTCTTTTAGCAAGAATGAACGTATAAATATTTGTAATGTGTAATACTAATCTGATGTGAGCTTTGGCTCAATGGTAAGGCAAGTCATTTGGAATAAGGGGGTGTGTGGGTTTAAGATGCAATCCTTCTTCCCTCAGAATTTTTCCAGTGTTGACACGTGTCACCATTAGGCAAAATTATATAATTGCCCTTCATTTTCTCTTCTTCCTTCCCGCGGTGCTTCTTCTCTGTAGAATGAAAAATTTTGTCCCTCTCAGTTTTCGGTCTCTGCTTCGTCCACCGCCATGTTCAACCTTTGGCCAACTTCCTCTATCACTGGTGAAGCTTTTTGGACAACCACCGCCTGTCGTTGGCCGACGACAGAAGCTTTTCCGGTTGGTTCACGTCATACCACGGGCAGCGAGTTTTTCAGCGATTTTGGTGAGTTTTAATCGATTGTTTCATGAGAATGATGTTAGAAGTAGCATTTTCAGCCCTTTCCCATTGAATTTCAGCTTTGGAAACATGATTTTAAGTAAGTTTTTGAGAGTTGTTTTGACAGGGACTAAATTGACAAGTTTTGAAATTTTGGGGTTTTCCAGAAAATGATGAAATTCTGCAGTTTAATGGGTTTAAATTGGTCTTATAAGAACACTTTTAAGTTGTATGACATGAAACCCTATTTTTCTTCATAGTTTTACTTGAATTGAAGGAAAAAGTATGAAATGGTGGACTAAAGTGAAAATTCAGAAGGTTTTTAAGGTAGTGAATGTAAAATGACGAAAATTTGGGAAAAGTTAGGGGCTGGAATCAGGAAATTTGATCTATGGCTTGTTTTGAGTAATGAGAAGGAAATGGAATATGAAATTGGTAATGGCAATATGAAGAATTAAAGAGAATATGTGATGAAGAAATGGTACGGGATTATGGTTATTTTATAACTTTGTTAAGGCATTATAATGAACCTAAATTGATGTGTTTAGTGATGGGAATTGAGGAAAGTATATTTTGATGATATAAGGATTGTGGGTGAACTTTATTGTTAAGCAAGAGATGAAGATAAGGTTATTTGGCGTACGTCATCCACCAGGTAAGTGGTAGTTCTTCCAACCGTATAATTACCATTGTATTTATGGTAGCATAATTGTTAGACTTGTTAGTCTTTCACATGAACTATGATTTATGATTGGTATGTGATATCCATGTAAAATTGTAAAAGAGAGGTTTGAATAAAAAGAGAATGTTTACTAGAGAATTGATATTAAAAAAGGGAAAACTCATGAATGGCAATTCCTTAGATTTAGGGAGAACATGATAAGATAGATGTTTTAGCATGAGCTTACAATCTAACGACCATATGGGTGATTTACCCTGAGATGTTGTGTGCCCTTTGACCGTATGAGTGATTTACCCCGAGATGTTGTGTGCTCTTGACAGAAGATTAACTACATGGGCCACGAGTCCATGACCAATGCTTGATGTCTCGATAGTCCTCCCTAGAATCTAGGTTCTGAGCCAAATGTATTTTGAATAAAAATGAAAGTTTTTACATGTCTTTAACAAGAACCCAAGAGTTGAGTTCCCTTGACCGTTTGATGTTGACCGATGGAAAAGATTCTCTGAGGGTTGTGAATCTTCGACTATGAAAATGTGATTTCCAAGGGCTATGTACCCTTGACCGATTTAAATTTTCCATGGAATGAATGTTATTGCATGTTAAAGTGCTAAAGGTTTAAATCATGACTTAAGAAAAATTGATCGGTTTAAAAGGTATTATTGATTTATTACTGGAACGCTATCCATTTATGTTTTAATGAATTTCAGGCAGCCATCCTGAGCAGTTTGCTAATCAAGAGGGCTAAAGGAGCCCTGTTGGCACTGTTGACATTTTGGTTTCCCTATTTTGTTGAGATTTTTGTTGTAATTGGTAGGTAAATGGTAAAGATGTAAATGATATGTATGACCACAGGTAGATTCCCCATTTCCCCTGTGTTTTAGTTATTTCTAGATTGAATTGAGAGCTAAGCTCTCTTTTATGTACATTATTATTTTGGTAGATATTTGTAGAAACTTTGGAAGGTCTCAATTACAGAGGATACTCTGCCGAAATTTCTACAAATTTGATATGAATGCGAATCTACTTGGTAATGAATGTTTATTATGTATGATTGCAACTTAGTTAAGAACCAACTTGTTAGACTTACAGAGGCAGGCTAGTCTCGTTATCTGTGCCAGTCACACTCCAAGGATTAGGGTGTGACAATATATTCCACTAAATAACAATTATTAGGTCATTACATCATCATTGTACCACTTATGTTCTTCACTTCCCTCATACCCACGCGAACCATATTTAAACTTGCATATATTTCAATTGAGCTTCTTAGATGCTACTTGGCTCAGTTTTATTATTACTGGCAGACTAATGAAGTACATTAAAACAATATTATTACTGTATTGATAAAGTGTGCTTTGTAATACTCAGGATTAATCAAGATTAGAATAGCATCAGACAAAAAAGGGGAAGATTATCACTATGAAAAATGAAAGAAACCTGAGATGAAGATAGCAAAAAGCAAGTAACTAAAAAATGCTGCAAAATCTACTTACCCCATGAGTTTGTCTATATATATATATATATATATATATATATATTTATTTATTTATTTATTTATTTATGATGAGACCCACTTGCCTCATGAGTTAGTATAAAGGAAAAAAGTGCTGCAAAATCTGGAAAAGAAAAAAAGAAGAAGAAACTTAACCATATAAGGAATAGAGAAAAAATCTCCAAAATCTTAAAAAAAAAAAAAAAAAGATAATACTCTTGCTCACTTGCCCCATGATTTCTTAGATGTTTCTATTTAATGCTTCTCCTTTCAACATAAAAACTGAACCATATAAGAAATAGAGAAAAAAGATACTTTAGTAAAAATATGATTAACAACAATTGCATTGCTTGTTTTGATTCCCATCAAATCATTTTAATGCGAACACCAAACTTTTTGATACCTTAAACTTTCCAAAATGCCATCTACATTGAAAGTGGGTCATACTATATTTTATTGTACCAAGGCCTGACATTTTTAGCGGTGGAGATTTGCCAACATGGTCATTAATATCTCAAATGGTGTTGATGATTTGTAGGAAAAAAAAAAAAATATATATATATATATATATATATATATATATTTATCTCATGTATCTACTAGTGACAGTGGTGTCTCAGAATGTGCAGATTACAATTTCATTTTACAAAAGAATGTAAAAACAAAATTAGGAAGACTGCAATAAGATAACTCATTAAATGATTGTAAGCATCTAAATGATGCTAATGTTTGGGTACAGCAAAACAACTGAAAGTAGCTCTCAGTTCTCATATTCTCCAGCAAACAAGCAGAGTTAGCACATGTGTTGATATCTTATAGACCAATAAATACAATATATTGACCAGCAAAGAAACTAATAAAAATATTGATATCTCATAGATCATATTCATCCTATAAAGGACCAGCAATAAAGCATCACCTGCATATGACCAATCAATGATAGCATGAGTGAGAGATATATTGATATCAGATAAAGACAATGTACCATCTAAATTACTATTAAAAAAACTTTCATCCCTCCACTTTAGACAAAGTACCACTCTAAGGGACCACGTGAACTCCACAATGTTGACTCTGGCCCCACCATTTCACAAAGGCATTAAACATGGATCAATAGGAAACCAATTAACTTAAAAAACAACCACGCAAAAAGAATCTTGTCTCTGCCATATTTGTTCACAGAACATCCATCAGAAGCTCAAAAGCACCAACCCCAGTTATTAAGAATCCCATAATAGTGCCAAATTTTAAATCGCACAGTACCTCTTTTTGCTTTCTTAAATCGACGATACAGCTGAATCTTCTTCCCTTTGAACTTCGAATCATCCCTATGCCAGTGTGCTTCTCCTTCTTGGGATATCGTGCGAAAACCCTACCGCAAGCCTCTCGTTCTCAAAGTTATTGAGCGAAACCCTAAAGCAACTCTCGCCTCCCTGTGCTCTCCATCGTGGCTTAAGTTTGTTGTTGTGTTGCTGATATGTGAAGCAAATTTGTGTAACAGGGTACAAGTCATCAAATAACGGCAGTATTTTGAAGTAAATGTTCCACGTCAGCTGGTTTTAAACGATATGTAGACGGAGGGACAAAATCAGATAACAGTTGCAAACATAGAGGATCAATTTAGCAATTTTCAAACTTAAGGTCAAAGTTTTAAATTACGATTGTGGTTGCAGTTACAGCTGCATTGTGGTTGCTGTGATTGCGAGTATTGTGAATGCAACAATATGGGCAATCCATTGTAACCGTGATTTTTTTTCTTAACTTGCACAAAACATTTGAAATTCATATATAATTTATATATTTTTCAAATAGATATAATATATCAAATTTAACATCTACATTAATGATTTTCATGTTGAAAAGATATGCATTTTATCCAAGCATATTAATAGAACTTGCAATTCTTTTAAATATTAATAAATCAAACTTTGTTTGTTGAAATTTATAAATCAAACTTAATATACCAATAAGGTTACATAATTTTCATATGAAAAAACAATACTTATTATTTGTTCTGTTTTATTGAGATATGACCAAAATTTAATTATTCCTATTATATAAGTATATGGGTATGTATTGGTTAATAATGTTACTGTAGTTAAATTAATGTAGTTATTGAAATTAATTAATGAATATGTATTAAACTTATTACTATTTTTATTCATCTAGTAATTATCTAATGCAAAAAAATTATACTTAACTATTTTAAATTATATATTTTTAATCTAATCTACCTAAACGGTTATGGACCTCCTTCGTTGAATTGCTCTCCTATGAGATATGTTATATGGCTGCAAAATTGGCAAAGCAGGTTCTTTTCAACACAAGTAATCAATTCTTTGTTTTAAGTTTAGGGAGCAGAGTAAAACAGAGACAGGTGTTTCGCCTTCACCAAATCAATTCCTACGTTAGCAATAACTTTTCCACCTTCTCCCAATCTGCCATTCCATGTCCTGTGCAATCTCCCATCTCTTTCTTAGCTGCATATGACTGAATCATAGAGCTTAATGATGATGGAATGCTTCACTGACGCTTTGTGCTTGAGCTTCACCATATCCCCACTCATACGGGTTTCTTCACTCATAGCCATGGACCATTAAAAGAGAATAAAGATCAAAGATTGATGCGTTTGCGATGTCCTAGAAGTCTGAAGGTTAAAAATAGTAATTACTGCATCCCATTGTGTGAATGCTCCAGCACTCTCAAATATTAGCATAAAAACAACTGAAATGTAGAATTAATCAGTGGGCGAAAGCTCAAAACTGCTTCCATTTCTTCTCTAAAATTAATACCCACTCAACTTTTGCCTCTCAGAACAATGTCAGGAAGCGTCACATATATATGTGAAGGTTGACAACCGTATTATTGCGGCCGCATCCAATAATGCGGACTGCATTTTGAAACCTGAGGGATCAACTTAATCTTTGTGTTAAACTTGAGGGACCAAAATGGTTTTTTTCTTGAAAAAGTTGTATATAGACAATAAATTAATGTTCAAAAAATAAAACCTTGTTGACGATACAGGAAATCTAAAAATAACCTTGTTTATGAGTAAGTGTAGTGTATCAAAGTTACAGTACTGTACCATACGTATGTTGCTTATTTAAGAAAATCAGTATCTGAATGAATAAAATGATATAATATTATCAATCCGGTCTTGTTTTATGATGTGAGGCAAATTGCACAGCTTGCCCAGAGACAGGAGAAAAAGGCTATTAAAAGTTTCTAAAACTATTACTCAATGTAATTTATATGCTTGCTTCTGATCAACTGTTAGCCACGTATGCTTAGTCTCCTTCCTTGATGGCTCTCCGAGAATAATCACCCTTATAAAAACATACATCGGAAACAATTCTTATACTTTGCAATTTATTCTATATATCTTAAGGTGTATTCTCTAGCAAGAAACTTTTATGCATAAAAAAATCTAACATAGTCGTGTTTACTTTTAAAATATTTAATTTTGATTTTAAAATATATTTTATAAACATATTTTAAATTATTAAATCTAGATTCAATTCTCCCCCATGCTATTATAGAAAACGAACCCCCTCCAATTACTCAAGAGGATCTGTTTCATGAGCATTTATATATTTTCTATTTGTGAAGATAGTTGATCTTTTAAAGTACTCTGAATTGTTAAGGACACATGCGCCTCCAATGCTAAAATTTACATGAAATTAATTTTTAACTTCTAATTCCCATCACATATACTTTATGTCTATAGCTTTATTCTTTGATGAAAAAAATCTAAAATTTTATTTATCATTTAGTATTAAGTAAATTTAATAAAAATTAAAGTACTTTTTAAGGAGACTTTTTATAAAATAATAAAACTTTGAATTCATATAATCAAATACTAACGTCTTCTAGTAAATAATTTTAAATTGACACAGATTTTTTTCTTGACCAAATACAGTGAATTAGTTACACGTATCTAAAAGTAATTGAATAAGTTTAGTTTGCTGACAATTTATATAGTGACCCATTGATCCCCATTAATTTTTCCGTTAATTTTTTCAAAGATTTCTGTAGAATAACTTTTGTTGTTGTTATTACATACACAATTCTTAAAGTAATCTAACAATCTCACAAAGAATCGAATTTCCTATTTCAAATAGGAAAAGAAAATAATAAAGTAAATTAATTATTTAATCCCCAAATATATTTCATTCTTAATATAGTCATTTAAAATATAAAATCTCTCAATTTAATCCTTGAAAAATAAAATAAAGAGAAAAGTTAGCGACAAACATGAGGCAAATGATTATTTGGGCTAAATTAATTGCGAAAAGCTCAAACATAAATTCAAATTAAAGACAATGATTTTTAACAAGTATAACTTTTAGTACAACTGGAGTTTTAACACATGCAATATCATTGCAATATGCTTATTTTCAAGCCTAAATATAATCACTCTCATGGACTTTTAAACAATTTTCAAGTCTTCTAAATACATTTTTTTAAATTTACTTAATAAAATATACATTTTGCCATTAGATTATCATTAACAAAAACTTTATACTACATTATTTTGCTTGATCATTTGTTGTCGTTGACTCAAAATCATATTCTATTAAGTAAATTAAAAAAATTTATTTTAAGGACTTAATTAAAAAATAATTATTCTTAAAATCTAGATCAATAATTTTATCAAATTGGTAAATTATTTAGAGCAAATAATAGAGTGAGGCTCGCATGTTTAAACGGAGGAAAAGAGATATATTTAAATTTCAATATTAAGTTGAGTTGAATATTAAAATTAAAAATTCGAAATAGTTTCTTCCGATTTTGTATATAACACAAATATCTTATATTCATACCAGTTGAGTTAAATATTAAAATTAAATATCCGAAATGGTTTTGGCCATATAACACAAATATTTTATATTCATGTAGTACCAGTGAAAATAGGATACTCAATATCCAATAAAACTTAAAATTCAATATGAAGTTTCAATGATTATCTATTCTAAAAAAATATTTTAAATACTAAATAGCAATATAATCATTAAGAAAAGCCATCTTTACACGTCCAAATTAAATAACAAAGAAATATTTTTTAAAAATAAATCTTATATTATTTTTAATATATATATATATATATATATTAATCTTAACTATTTTCAATATATATTTATTATTTATGTAGATAATAAAATTGGAATTGAATTTAGAATTACAATAATTTTATGTTCTGATCTTTTTTATATGATTCAAAAATAAATTTTAAAATTTTGAATCAATTTTAATTTTAATGGAATTAAAATGGAAATTATAATTATAATTCTGCATTGTGATTTCACTTTTTTGAAGCATTGACTAGTATTGTTGAATCATTCTATGTTTATATCATGTATATAAATGTTTATGTTTAAGAAAATATATTTAATGTGCCAAAAGTAGATGGATGGATCCATTGGATATTCGTAACTATTTATAAAAAATGAATTTAATTTGACCTTATTCGTTTGATCTACAATTTTTCTTTGTTAGATTGGGCCAATAATGTTGTGCATGAATTTAAACTTGCTTCTTTTGGCAATATCATCATGGTTTAATAGTTTAAGTCGGGTGTGAAAATACTTTAAAATCATGATTCATTAGAAGTAAAAACAATACTGTTCAAAGAGTTCAAAATAATTCGAAATTTAAATCATATTGTAATAGGCTTAAACAGTATTGTTAAGATACTATCCCTATTATGGTTTTATTATATGATAATATGTTTATATTGTTCAGTTTATAACAAATTAAAATTTTAACTAATATATTCAACTTTGAACATATGCTCTTACTCTTTTATCTAAAACTTTAATTGTATGATTTATCTATAGTTTTTAGTAAATTATCTATGTGTATGGAATCCTCAACAGTATTGTTTTTAGTAAATTATCTATAGTTTTTAATTAGATCTCCCAGCACTAAATGATTTATCATGTAAGAAACTTCTATAAATCATATGTCAGCCTCCTATTATCTTGATTGTCAACCTAACACATAAATTGATTGATGTGTCTTAGAATGTCAATTCATTCTCAAATGATGAATGCTCACCTCTATGAAGTGAGGTCAATATATAAAGGGGAATCATGATCCTTTACATTTTTTATTATAGTAAATTTTATAAAATTTGGTGAGAGATTAGAGAGAAAAGATGGAATAAACGAAATGAGAGCACGTCAGCTTCATACACATTCCTAATTAATCTATTACTTCTTCTTTTTTTTTTTCAAAATTTACAGAAAAAATGTAGAATATTCATTGACCCACTAGAAGGAATTAATCTTTGACATGTATGCATAGTAATGAAATAAATATTGAATAATGGAGTTGTATTGTATAATGAAGTCAAGTGTTTATCTGATATTTAATTTTAAGTGATCAATGTAATCCTGGTTTTTGTATCCAATATCAATGCTATAAAATTATCCATAACCATAAGTATGATTAGACACTATTCTTTTACCAAATAAAAGAGAACATCAATGATGCTGTAAATTTGAATTTATCATAAAGTGTAATAACAATGTAATCATTACCAAATATAAAATAATTTATTAAGTATTTTTAAAATATTAACTTATTTAACATTTAATAATTCTTAAACAAAGTTAATTTTGATTATAAATATAAAATTAAATTATATAAATTTTCCTTGAATAGTTTTGTTGAAATTACACAGACCTCTTATTTATATTTAAAAAATACGCAAATTTTTTGTGAAACAAATATTTACGTGACACTTTAATGCAATTTAATATTTTTTACTAAAATACCCTCTTTTACCTAAATATATATTTTTTAACAACAAGAATTAAACGGAGGATAATTTGGTCCCCAAAAATAAAAAAAACTTGGACTATCAAGTGTAGTTTTTGTTTCAACGGAAGTTCATGGACATTTTATAAGGGAAGTTTGTATAATTTCTGCAAAGCTTAAAGGAATTGTATGTAATTTAATCTAAAGATAATTGCAGTAATAAATGTAATAAAATGAATTAAATAATTTGTCATTAGAATTCGGAGATAAGTTCATAATATAGTCACTAGAAAAAGAATTGAAGTCCAAGTGGTTTAAATTAGAGAACGTATTTGTCCAAAAAAATCGACAAAAAATTATAGAGGCCGCGTCAAAAATAATTTTAACGAAAATAAAGTTGAGGTCAACAGTGTTTAACAGTTAAGACTAAATTTGCGAGTTTATCAAATTTTCTTAAAGGCAAAACATAAATATTTTTAAAGAATATATTTTAAATTTTAAAAATAATAAATATTTTATCTATGATTCTTAAGTTTTAAATTATTGTCATTTTTAAATTCAATAATAGAGATGTCACCTTAGACTCTATTATTTATTGACAAAAATGTGTCATGTATAATAGACAACTTTTAAAATAACATTTTTTTATGAATAATTTTATTTTTAAAATTAGAGAAATCATTATACAAAAAATTAATAGGATATTGTTTTGTTTTGTTTTAATTAAGTCAATCTGATTAATTTAAAAGTGTCTACTATTAGGGGTGAACACGACCAAATTTTTGTAAGACTTAGGATTGACCTAGTTTGGATTGAGTCTCTTTTTAGAGGTCATGAATTCAACACAGTGCGATTTTATCTTGGTATGTGACCACGCTGAGTTTTGGGGTCATCGAGTCAGGATCAAATTCATATATTATTTTTTTAAGTATTTTATAAAAACAATTTTTTAAAGAAAAATGAAAGAATTTAATATTTGAAATGAATAAAAGTTGAATAAAAAATTAAAATTTGCAATGAAAAGTTGAATAAATAATAGAGATGTCACCTTAGACTCTATTATTTATTGACAAAAATGTGTCATGTATAATAGACAACTTTTAAAATAACATTTTTTTTATTAATAATTTTATTTTTAAAATTAGAGAAATCATTATACAAAAAATTAATAGGATATTGTTTTGTTTTGTTTTAATTAAGTCAATCTGATTAATTTAAAAGTGTCTACTATTAGGAGTGAACACGACCAAATTTTTGTAAGACTTAGGATTGACCTAGTTTGGATTGAGTCTTTTTTTAGAGGTCTTGAATTCAACACAGTGCGATTTTATCTTGGTATGTGACCACGCTGAGTTTTGGGGTCGTCGAGTCAGGATCAAATTCATATATTAATTTTTAAAGTATTTTATAAAAACAATTTTTTAAAGAAAAATGAAAGAATTTAATATTTGAAATGAATAAAAGTTGAATAAAAAATTAAAATTTGCAATGAAAAGTTTTTAAATTTTGAAAAGAATTAAATTTTTAAAATTTTGTATCAATAAATATTATTATAAAAAAAAAGGGCTTAGAAAGATTATGTGAACTAGCCTAGTCCAATAAAATTTGTAATTTATTTTTTTATTTTGATCTAGCCCTACCCTACCTGATATGATGGGGCCAAGTTAAGTTGACTAGAAAAAATAGATCCCTGGCTATAGAATTCCTACTACAAGGAATGTTTTATTCTATAGGAGAATACAATTTTCTTAAAATAAAATTAAAATAAAAAAATAGCATAGCCTCCTGGATAGGGGGCTAAATAAACCTGCAGCATCCCTTGCTATAGGGATATTACAACAGGAGATATCCTTATTTTTCTACTAGATCAATAAAGTCCATATACACCTGTACTCACTAGTAACTTCTATAATGAGGAGCCATAATGCAAAGGAGAAGCATAAGGAGAGATATTAGAAAAAGGCAGCTGTAACTTATTATTTTTAATCTATAAAATAAAATCCAAAATGCTGTAATTCATTGAGCAAGTAAATAAATTTGAGAGTTTGACCCAAAAGAATTTGGAGAGGAAAAAAATTAGAATATTGAATAGTTGAGTTGTACGGCATGTGAGGTGTATATACATTCTATTTTTAATAGGGAAAATTTTACATTTGGTCCCCATACTTTTACTCAATTTTGGTTCTTGAACTTCTTCTTCTTCTTTTTTTTTCCAAAAAACTGTTCACAGTTTGTTATCATTTAACAATCCATGCCAGCCTTCTTGCTCTGTCATGACGCCACGAGAAAATCGCTAAGTGAAAAGATAGATGCTTGGATAAAAGATGATCTATCAAGCTAGATGTCAAATAATGATGTGATGCAGATTAGGTTCTTTTGAAACACAAAATTGAAGTCCTACCATCTTTAACTCTCAAATTGTGGTTCATGACTGTAATGCATCAAGGGCCTTCTTTTGTTGGGAGCCACTTGTTCGCTAAGATTTGAACAGTGTCAAAACGAAATTTAGCCATGAGGACCAATTTTCAAAGTTTTAAAAGAATAGGGAGTAATTTAAAACAAAATAAATTATAGGGACTAAATTAAAAATTAGAAACTATAGAAACCAAATTATTAATTTTCCCTTATGTATATAATATCTATTTTTAATTGATCCTTGTAATCATGGTTTTGTTATACAATTAAAATATGAATGCCATATCCCTAACAATAAGTATGAATTACAATCTTATATTGGCCAAAAAAAGAGTATGAACTAGAATGATCTATATCACAACGAGAAATAAAAAATGAATTAGAATCCAAGCTATGAGGATCAAAACAACGGTAGTGACAAAAAATTATAGCGAACCAAAAAATAATTAAAAAAAAAGAGTTAAGGTCATCAATGTCTGACAGTTGAACTAAAAGGATTTTGACAGTTAATGGACTGCAAAGAGGCATAATAAGAAAAGAATCACATCAGATTTGTAATTTGACTCTAAGAGGTTTTTTCATATAAAATTTGAATTAAGGGAATAAAATTTTATAAACGAAGATGTCGAGTATTTTATTAATTAAAGCATGAAATTAGAAATATAAAATAAAATTATATATAAAAAATATAAATTTTAAAAAAAATGTGAGAAAATTATATTCAAACGAAGATGTTGAGTATTTTATTAATTAAAGTATGAAATTAATAATATAAATAAAATTATATATAAAAATTCAAAATTTTAAAACTTAAAAGAAAAAAAAAAAGGCATCCTCACGCTCTATTAAATCCATCCTTAAATATTATGTTTGTGTTATTATTTAATTATATACATTAGTGACACTTGATTGATTTTATTTTAGCTATTTAAAAATTTAATAAGCATATTTAATATCTAAACATTATAATGAATTTGATAAAAATTTATATTTTAAATATTTTCTTTTAAAGTATTTAATATCTGAAATTTATTGGGCATGTAAAATAATTGAATATTAAAACAATTTGAAACACTCAATACTCACATTTATCTTTCAATATATATAATTCAAAATATATTTGTTTCAAAATTTTGTAATTATAGACTACTTTAAACATTGTATTAGATTAATGTAACAAATAATTATATAATAAATAAATTTGTGATATATAATATAATTTTTTAAGTATAATTACATATAATTATTCTAAATATATATATAGAGTAAAACACTATTATATTCCTTCCCTAATATTTATTCTCAATTTAGATTTTCACTTGTTATTTTATTCTTAATTTAATCATTCACCAATATGAAAGTCAACACATTTAATATCAAATTAAAATAAAAAATCAATAAAAATTCGAAATGAGAATTAAATATAAGTAAAAGACACAAATAACATCGTATGTTTATAATAGTTTATTTTCCTATTAGTTGTTTGAAGACTAAATTCCAATCCATACCATATTCCGTATGCAATATTTATCGAACGTTATATTTTTTCAGATGAATACCATTGAATATCCGAATGATCTCAACCAAGTGACATCTTTAACTATATATATGCTCTTCTGAAATATCACTTATTGAAGAAGTAAACTCAGTGACATATGAAACCATATTATCCACGATGCAGTCCATGCTATTTTAATTTGCATAAAGACCAATCTGAAAATGACTTCATATATACAAATGTGTGTGTGTATATATATATATATATATATATATATATCTCTATATAGTCTGTGTGTGTTTGAAGTGGAGCAGTCGATTACGTCACAAATTGTTTAAAAACATGAAGATGAAGGCAAGTAGCAATATTGTTGGCATATTCCTTATGCGGCAAATGTCAATAGGAGTTATTGTTTATGGATCATGTTGCAGGCAGGCACAATATGATAATATAATGCTTCTGTCATAAATATCATTCAATTAAGGAGTAAACTTATATAGTTAAAAATATTAATTCATAATTCTTCATTTAGTTAACTATATATGGGAGGCAAGCAAAGTCTATTTAATATTGTGTCGCATGGAGATAAAAGTTTGAACTAATTGTTGATGTAAAAGAGAAGATAAAGATTTTAATTAACTTTAAAAACTCAAATTTTAATATTCTAAACTTAGAATCATTAATTTTAAACCATAAATCTTTTTATAAATTAAAAATGGAAATTTAAAAAATTAAAATGAAAAATAATTTTAAAATGGTAATTCTTTTCTAAAATTATAATTAAGTCAATTATTTTTATTATTAATATTTATTAATACAACTATCTTAAATAAAAAGTATTTTTTTCACAAAATAAAATTAATTTGTTACTCTGTTACCAGTGTCACTGTACACTGATTTAGAGTTTAAGGTTTAACTTACTACATCTTCAATCCTACTTAAAATTTGAGTACAATTATTTTTTCAGAAGAAATTATTGAGAGATAATGTAAAAATTAATGAAATTCACTTAATCATATACATATGGCAAATACTTATGTGATAATTTATATTGTAAAATTTCACTTATTAAGTTTTCATTGTACCTATTACATAGTTTGGTGCTATTACAATAATATTACCAATTTGATGATATACAAAACGTTTATTTACAACAGCTCCAAAAAAATTGGAGGCAATGAAAAGGATATTTACAAGAAGAAGTGTTGAACCACTATCAATTTCATAATTGTTGTTTCATTATATATATAAAATTCGAAGGTTGAGGTTAATAAATTTGGAGTTGGCCATCGTTAATGGAGAAGAAATAAATAAATAAATGACATAACAAGAAAAAGAAAAGGGTAAGCTCATATGGTATAAGTAGAGAGGATGGATAAAATATGAATATATGGGGTCTAACCACAATACAATGGGTCTAGTGAGGCCTAGTGTAAATATGGTGGCCTAGCAACAGTATGAATAAAACCATAGCCAGGCCATAATTTTGTAAAACTATGGCTAGATCACTCATAAAACATGACATAGTCATGTGAAACTTGTGACAGCCAAAATTTATTCAAAAAATATGGTTATGCCACTTATGGCTTAACTATGGTTATATGCATAGTTGTCAAAATCGCAAGTTAACTTGTTAAACTCACCGTTTTTATGTTTTTAGGTGACAAAATCGATTTAACTCGGTTGTAGAATCAGAATTGGAGTAAACTTGATCAAACTTGGATAGAATTGGTCAAACTCATATAGAATCAGTTAAACTCGTGTAGACTCACCAAATTTGATCAAAGTCAACCAAATTAATTTTTTTTTTAAGTTTTTGGCCCATATATGAATAGTTTAACATTCCAATCAATTTTTTTAAGAAAAATTAACTAACTTTAAGCTAAACTCAATTATTTCAACCATTAAACATAAAAAAATTATATTACAAATATAATTACATTATTATGACTCTAATACATTCTACTTGCAATTCATAGCAAATAATGTATTACATTTGGTTAAATAGTTAACTCTACTTTCAAATTTTTTAAATTTTTTTTAATTGCATAGCTTAAAATACATTATAGATATGTATTTAATATTTACTCTAACTTGTTTACGTTATTATTACTATTAAAATTACTATTATTTTAAATTTTAATTATTTTGAATGTCTATATTAGTAAGTACTATAATGACAAAGCTTGCATTTAATTTTCTTTTTATAAATTTAATCTCAACGCTTTTCAAAAAACTTCTAAACTCAATCTCTACCTAATCAATTATAATTAAAAGTTTTATGATTCAAGTATATTTCTTAATAATTTTTTTTTATCATTTCCTAGTTTTATAATTTGGGTTATTACAATAGTATTTTGTATATATGTATGCATTTTTATTTGTATTTTTGAAATTTGATTATCACAAGGTTGTTAAACTTATGAGTTTAGGCAAACTCATAAGAGGAAGGTGAACTCATAACGTAGACTTGTAACGTAAATTTATAAGAGTTTACCTCGATTAATAAGTAGTTATCAAAATATGTAATTTTATAGTTTAAATACTGTATACATTAAAAAAATTATTCAAATTAATTCAAATTATATTTAATCAAATAAAAGCTATTCATATTTCATAATTTGTAATACTTAACATAAATATTTTAATATGGTCATATATTAATAATTATTCAATATAACTAATTAAATAATATTTATTTATTTTTTTAATAAGTACATCTTAAATGTCATTTTATTATTTTTTATACATATTCAAACTTGTGATAAAATAAATTGTAATGGCATCATGGAAAAGAAGCTTGTCTATATCTCGTTTACTCTTGAGTTTAAATTATTATGTTGCTGATTTTATAAGCTAGTTAACACATTAAAATCATAAACTCAGTAGATTTGGTAAATTAACTCTTCAATTTATATGAGTTTGTAATAAGTCTAGGTTTATATCGAATTGACTTGTTTTCTTTATATACAATCGTAAACTTGTAAATTCGAATGATAAACTCGCGAGTTTGACAACTTTGCATTTAATTATACCAATTTGAGCATCAATATATAGTGCATCACAAACATAAAAATCAAAAGATGAAAGTATCTGATACATTAGCCAGGAATAAAGGTATATACAATTAAGGTATTACATTTCATTATATGGATAATGCCAAAATATGAATAGGAAATAGAGCATAGAATTACCAATGGCGTCCATGCATTGTGAAATCAAACAACTCTGACCTATAAGTGCACACAATTATTTTCAAAGATATGGAAAAATCGAACAGTAATATTTGAACAACGAGCAAGAATAACTATTAACTAACTTCCTACCAAATATACACTAATAGACAATAATTATGAACATTGGTTTTTGACATGAACAGAATACACAACAACAAACTAAATCAATGCCCAAAAATCAGATTGAGTAATAGCTCCAGTGCACTCACAATTTTGAGTTTGTCAATCCACCCATGTTAATTTATATAGTTTTTTTATTTTAAATATTAATGCAAAAAAATAACAATACTACTATTTTGTATCCACATTATAATTGAGTGCACTGTTATACTTAAAATTATGAGTGCACCAAAGATTTTTTTCTCAATTATTTTGCCATTATCAAATGACTAACACTACATAAATTAAAACTTAAAGTACTAAAAACTAAAAATTTGTTTAGTTTCATACCCAAACTTAAAAAAGCAATCATTGTCCTTAACATTTGAGAGTGAATAATGAAAAAATAAAATAAAATTAGGAGACTATCTAATATGTCTATATATTCTTCTTTCACTTTCAAATTCTCTAGTTTGAATGGCATCTCTCACCAAGAATAAAAAGAAAAAATGCTAAACATTGGCATGTTTTTTCGGTGTAGTGCTAGACAGCCAAAGGGATATTCACCGACATCATATTGGCAAAGTTTAAAAATCTAAGTTGGCAAATCTAGAACCGATTGTCATAAAAGGGGAAGAAGCAGATAGAAAAAAAAAAACATAAGAAAATAAGAAAAAGAGACACATGATATGAATAGAGAAAGAGGATAGGGTTTGAATAAGTGAGACCTAACCATAATACGGTTACTAGACCCACTTAGGATCTAGTGTAAATTTGATGGCGTTGCAATAGTTTGAATAAAACCATGGCTATGCCACATTTTTGTAAAACTTTGGATAGATCACTCAAAAAAGCAAGGCATAATCATTTAAAACATGAGAAAAAAGCCCACATTTTAATCAAAAAGTGTGGTTATGCCCCTTGTGGCTTAACTACGGTTACATGTAAATCATGGCCTTGGCTATGTTTTACCATATGATTTTTTGTTAAGTTTTATAAAGTTTTAAAATTTAATCACAATTAAGTCAAGCATTGTCATTATGTGTATCCTAACCATTACCATACCACCATTGGCTATCACTAAAATATAATTATTTTTGTAACCTCTACCACCTATTCACCGTTTGGGATTTATGTATAGCTACAAAATATTACTTTTCACAAATTTTACGACAAACAACTGATAGAATGCTCAACTCTTCGTTGAAGAGTTTTATGAAAAATTACAAACTATTAATTAAATATTGTATTGAATGCACTATTTCAAAAATTATTTATTTATTTTCGGTAAAACAATGCTTTTGTACTACTAAAGGGAAAAGTACTTGAGATTGACATGCAAGAGAGTATAAAAGCAAAAACAGGTCTTTAACCAAAAAAAAAAAAAAAACAGCATAAAGATAAACATAAATAGTAATAGGGGACCGTGAGTGTTTATCAGGGGCCTTTCAAGGCCACCAATTGTTGTGATTCTTGCTGGTATGTTTTAAGCTTTTGCTCTTTTGCCATTTTTACTTTCTTAGCTTATTGGTTTTAAAATTTTGCTTTTGTGTTGTTGAAATTTATCACCGTTGAATAGATATTTTATATTTTAAAACAGTCTATGTCTTTGAGAGATGAGAAACCCACCATTCTTTGATGATTGGTTTTAGATATTATAATTTATGAACAATTTTTTATTTGGTTTTAATCCAAAAGGTTAGTTAAAATATGAGTTATGTGCTTTTCTTATGTTAAGCCGGTGATATCTATTAGATTTTATTATCCTTTTTATCGTTTTTTTTTTCTTGTTATTACGTGTCTCTTGTTTATAGTAAACTTCATTATTATATCAATTCAATTTTGAAGATATAAAAAACATTTTTTTTTTTCGTTGGTAACCTAACGAAAACATTTACCTACTCTCTGATAGCAAACACAGAATTGTAGTTCCACAGTCTGTAATTTATAAACTAGTCCAACAAAAGTATTGATATCCATAATAAATTTTTATTCTTCAAGTTTCATGAATAAATATGTAAACATTATTTATGTTAGGTCACATGGTTTGGAAATGAATGGCATGATTAACATATTAGATACAGCATAAATATTATGGGAGAGTGATTCTTCATACTTCAATATCAACCAAATAAGATTATTATCTTGAAAACAATAAGCAATGTCCTTAAACTGTGACAGGAAAAGAGAAAAACATTAATCAATTGATAGAAAATATAATAATAATTGGTACATAAAAAAAAAAATCAGATTTCAAATTCTCAAATTTGTAAATGAGAATACTTTAAAATGGCAACAATTAAGGATGATACATTTGATTATACTAAATTAAGCAACAATATGTAGTATATCACGAACATAAATATTAAAGGATAAAAAGAAAATGAATATTCTGTCTGATACATTTCAGAACTCTGGATAATGCATTTCAATAATTTTGATAAGATTCTATGTCATATGTATAAGAGGAAGATATATACAACTTGATCTGCATATTAAGTAAATAATTTATGAATAGTTATACAAAAGTAAGTCAAGACAAGTATATGATTTTAATCAATGATTTTTTTTATAAGGTTATTGTTCAAATTGACTTTTTTTTTTAATTAATTTTCTGTTCTTACGTTGTATTGCTTGAACTTCTCCTTATTTAATAAATTAAAATAGACCACTTATAAATATTTGGACCATAAATATGACCTGAATATTGGACTTGAGCAAAGAAGAACAAATTGTCTTCCCAGCTCCAATGTTTCATACATTGCATGCCTAATAAGGAAATCACCTTTATACAACGCCAATTTTGACAAGCAGCCAACCTATAAAAGATCATAAAAGTATCCAAATATAAGTCATTCTACGCAAATTCCAAAAAATTATAAAAAAAGGAAAATTAAAACATTTCATTATTTCAATAAAATCAAGATAAGAATAAGAAATAGAGCATGAAATAACCAATGGTACATATGTCGATGAAAGACCCAATTTCCTTCTTAAGTATTTCTTGTTTTTTTAATTTCCCTTAAAGATAATTTGCATGGTGTTGAACTTTGAGATAAGCAACAATGTCAATACCATTTAGAATACCATTGAACTTGTTGGGATACGTACAATCGTTGGATGGAGACTCTGTCCTTCTGGCATTGCATATAACAATATTAAAAAATCATTTTTAATTAAAATTGAAAAATATGACAAGATTGTTTATGCCATCAATCTTTTCCTTTATCTTTCATTTTCTTCCAATTATTTACCCCACCTCCTTTTGTCATACTTATGCCACCACATTCTCTCCTTGTTATTTTGGTAAAGTAAAAAAAAATAAAAATTGATATGCATAAGAAGCAAAAAAAGACCATGGCTCCACAATTGGTAGCTCTTGAGCATAGGTAGGTGACATTGGTGTGACAATGCTAGGGATAATAATTCCTCCCTGCTAATTGGAATGTAAAAATATTAGCAATTTCCATTGATAAAATAAAGTATAAAACATAAACTTTTTAATTATCATGCTTTGACAAGATTGAATCTATCATGTGCTTTGATGTCTAGCTGTCTTTTTGGTTTGTTTAGATCAAGACCACACATTGCCAATTCTGAAGCTGAGGCAATTTCTTGATACTCAAAGTTGTGGCATGTAAAACATATTCCTGCAAAATTTAATTTATTTTGGACATATGCTTCCCTATATAGAGAAGTCTAACAAAAGGAACACAAAAATTTGATAGCTACAAATTTAGTGATTATGCAAGTAACACAAAGAAAGTATCATGCAACTGCTAAGAAGTTATAATGTAGACAACAATTGTTGTCCGCCAATCATGGCAATGAATGATATCAGGCTTCTTGGTAGATTGATGAACAAACTCAAGAGTTGTATGACAAAAAAATAGAAAGGACTTAAGATCATCAGGTTCTCTGTAAAAAAATTTTTTTCAAAGAAACTTAACATGATGGTGTGGTTCAATAAAAAATATAGGAAGGCCTGCAAAGTCATAGCTAAGTTACCATACAAGATAAATAAAAATCTTTAGTATATAGTATAGTGGTATCTAATGTATATTAATATTAAATTCTTTGACCTTAAAAGTGTAGAATTGAAGATCCAAAGATAGGGACCAAATTGAGAGGTGTCATTATTTAACTTCTTAACTAAGCATGAACTCATCGACAAACAAGCTAGGTTGTGCCTTGCACTTAGACCAAGTTTCGTTGTTTCCTTATGAAGTTTTTTCATAGTCCTTGATTGTATTTCAACAGAATCTCCTTGTAAGAAAATCCCAAATTGTGTACTTGAACAACAAAGCTTTTGGCTTTGATACTTGGCTCAACAAACTTGAACAAAGCCTAAACAAGACCTGAACTAGATTCAAACCTGGCTCTGACACCATTTGTTAAATTGAAAAGGCAAAAATAGGGAACAAAACTGACAGATATGATCATATTTGTGAACAATAATTTCAATAAGGTTTCCTCTCTTATGTAAAGCTTTACTAAGGCCAATGGTAAAATACCCCAATTCACCATTATATTATAAAAATAACTTAAAAGTAGTATATAAGAAAAAACATCAAAGTACGGTTGTATAATAAGACATAAAAACTACCCTATCCTAGATAAAATGCTCCAAGAAACTGAAAAATTTGAACTTATAAGTATACATATAAACATTCATTGAAGACCTTTGAGTGCTTGAGCTCTAGCTTGATTTGAGAAATATATGTTAGAAACTATGAATGAGGAGAAAAAAAAAAAAGGTCACAAGCCATTAAACTAAAAAAGACAAAAAAGATAAGGGAAGAAATACACACATATAGTGATATTTCTAAAAGATTTCTTACTTTTCTTAACATATACATACATACATACAAACATATATATATATATATATATATATGTGTGTATGTGTGTGTGTGTGTGTGTGTGTGTATGTGTGTGAGAGAGAGAGTATATATATATCATTATGTTCAAGAAATTTTAGATTTGGGTACCTAACAGCTCTTTACTTAGGTATTCTACATCATTGTTTATGGTCTATCACATGGTATAATAATATATTGTAGTAATAGAAAGTCTTTTCTAGACTCTTTAAATTGAAGTCCACGCAAATACAACAAAACTTATATCCAAAATGATGAAAACAATTACACATACATGTATGCACTAAATAAATGTAAGCATATATCTGTGTGAACATGTTGGCTTCTATACATAATAAGAGATTGGAAAAAACATAAATGGCTGTTTTACTGAATTAGAATGACAAAGAATAATAGAATCTTTTGACTTTAGCATGTCATGTTAGAAGAGAAACCAAATGTGTTATATTAGCTAGACACAAATTCTCTACAATGGCATGCTTTGCATCTGTATTAGTAATGCTTGAGTTTTTTTCCTTAAAGTTGTCATATTCATTTGGGTGGTGATTCCCATCTACTGAAAGTTGTTCAACTAGCCTGCAAAGTCTTTACAAAGCAAAATATGGTGAAATAAAAAAATTATAGCGTTAAGAAAGATTCAAGAACAAACAATAGTGCGTAGTATGTACAACAAGTTAAGCTTATACTTCAAATATCATTATGCTTGAGTTCATAATGATAATTATGATACTGTTAGGGAACACTTGTGCCACTAGACATAGGCAAACTAGACTTTGATACTACTTCGTCATGAATCCAAGAATAAGGATGTGATTGGCATGAGAAACAAGATAAATATCACCCTCATAAGCCTATCTAATACTTGCCAAAAATCAAACACAAGTTGATAACCTAAATTTTCAATAGATAGATCTAATATGAAACAAATACATATATACCAAAGGAAATCAATTTCACTCTTGTGTAGAAATTTCATTTAAGTCTCCCTTGGAATATATACCTCTTAAAATGTCTATAATGAGAAATATGAAATACAACATCAAAGTGAGGCTCGCTCTCAATAACATTCACAATCATATAATCATCAATACAAAAATAGCAAGACAAAACACTGCCAATGTGCATGAAAGAAATTAGACTACAAATACTAGCTTTAAAACAAAATAAAATACTTCCCCTTGTAAACAATGCAAGGCTCACTAAAAAGAGAAGCACTTACTACACTCTTATTTTGTAGGTAAGTGACTTGGATCAACGCTGCTATATGGAAATCATAAACAATGAGAGGTAAGTGAAAACTCAATGAGTAGATAATACTAATAACATAAGGAAGGAAAGACAAGGTTTAACAAAATTTTTCATAAATAGTTAGTTATATTTAAGATGCAATTGAACAAATAGTTGTTTGTAGATTTCCAAATATTGATAATTTATTAATGTGCACACATAAATCCAGTTAAAATACAACAAATGGTATGGAAAAAATAATTCAAAATTTACATTTCAACATAAATGAAATACATGTTAATTAATATAGTAGGAAATGTCTAACAAAACCTTCAAAGGCCAGAAAATTTGAGCTAGCTTAAGACTAGTGTTATCATAACATATCAAACATCACTCACAAGCATCATGTTTGGAATAATCAAAGTGTCAACCATGCACCCCAAACAATGTATCATAATATCGACATCTTGACTAGTCATATTTGAATAAGAGATTTTTTAGGATGGATTCCTAAAAAATTCTTTTATGTACATAAATCCCAAATTAACAAATCTGAAGTTCAGAATTCCAAAAATCATATTTAATTCAAGAGACAAAATAGGAGTAATTCAAAATCTTATAATTAGAGTACATCATAAATATATAATCCAAATGCTTCATAATTAAAAAATTACAATACTTTATAAATTAAGAAGTAGAGTACTGAACAAAGAAGTTTAGAAATCTAGAATCGCAATAAATCAGGAACTTATAATAATTTAAATAAAATTAATTCATAATTTAGAAGATATAGGTGTGGTTCATAAAATTGAAGAAGTTTGTTGTTCGCTTGATTCTATACATGCGAGTAAACATGATCACAATAAGTAGTATAAAGTGAGTTGGATATTGTTCCCACAAGGACCTAGTTTTAATTCTGGATTGATACTACTATTAAGCTTTTAATTCATGCAGATGGATTTGATTGTTGAATGAATAACTAGAAAACAAATGCTAATAACAATAAACTATCAAATGAATGAACCTAAGACTTTGACTTCACCATAATGTGCAGTTATTTTGTATTGATAGTTATTTCTTTATTGAGTTATGAACTAGTTTACTAACCTAAGGATTCAATTGCTTATGTAAACCTAATTGCTTCCACTGATTCTCTATATTTCTATGATAATTAACTGAGAAAACAGTTAATAAGTCTTACCCTAATCATGGTTATCTAAGACAATCAAGTACTTTCATCTTGACTGCAAATTGTTATACTTACTATTTTTTAAGCAGACAAATAAAGATTATCTTTATTCAGTTCTAAATTAGGGTTTCTATTTCGAGTTATCCTAAATCCTAGTTCAATTCCAAGGTGATCTAACTCAAAAAGCATTTGGCACATATTCAAAATAAGTAAGCAGAATTCTGAACATCAATAAAAAGATACCGTCATACAAAAATAACCCCACAAAGGGTTCCATCATAATCCTAGACTAAAGCTACTAGCCGAGCATTGACATACATTCAAAATATAAAATCAAAAGGAAAACAAAAAGAAGAAAAGAGAAAGTTATGATAGAAGGCCACTTTCAAAGAGAGTTGCCACTCTTTTGATAGACTCTTTCTTAATCCTACTAAAAACCCTATTTAAGAGTACTCTTTAACTCGTCTTTATTGCTCTCTAACTTGGTGTCTTTTGTAGCACACCCTTAAGTTCTTATTTATTGGCTTCAAGAACCTTTAGTGTCCAAGTTTGAGTGGTACTAGGCGTCTTAATTCAACTTAAACTTTGATTATTCAGTTAGGGTTTATGACAACATGCGTGAGTGATGACTTTTTGGTGCCCAAGAGCTGAACTTTTGGTGCATGGGTACTAAATCCGTGCCCAAGTGTTAGAATTCTAGTGCTTAGGTGCTAGACCTTCGTCTTTGAATTCTCATGCTTTTTCTCTTTCCCTCAACTACTGCGGTTACTACAGTTTTATTTCCTAAAAATTTATCAGAAAAGAATATTTCAAAAGAATTAAAAATATGGTGATGCAATATCATTTCTAATGGATAACATATTTCTAGTTAAAATACATCCATAATTATTGAATTTGCTTTGAAGACTAGGCTTTTTAGTTGTAAAATTAAGTCTAATTGACTCTTCTTTAGAGATTTATCACACCCTCACACTTGAGAGTTTGCTAGTCCTTGTGCAAATAAAGTTCCACAAAATATGTCTTTAGGCATTAAAAAACATTGTTTAGTTATATGGTTCTTTAACTATCACCTTTATCACTTCAAAGATTTCTTAATCTACAAAATATATATATATATATAGAAAAAAAAGCCCTGAAGTGATGTAGACTTTAAATTCATTAATCTCACTAGTTAATCAAATCCTCTCAGATTTATTAAATAAACTAAAACAACTACTTTTTCATAGTTTCTGATTTCCATCCAACTTGAGCAATTATATATGTAATTCTTTCAATTTATAGCTTTCTCCCGTAGGCTTATCCTTCTTCCCACTCTCTACAATTATAGGAAAATATATTATCAGAAATCAATAACACTTTAAGTGGCTTGTGATGTAAGGCTATAGGTGGATGAGAAGGATGAGTTTTAAGCTTAGAACATACCACAAGTACTTCACTACTTAGGATCTTGGGATAGAATTTTCCATTTTTCTTAGTATTTCTTTTAGCTAGGGGATAAGTATGTATACTCTTTTTTCTTTCTCTTCTCTTTTTTTTTTTTTCTTTTGCGGAGTTACTACACCCTTCATAATGTAATTCCATGGTTGTGGGTTGTGTTGTATACATAAATGGGAAAGCATAACTCTGCATTCTATTGTATGTCAAATAGCTCTATTATAGAAATCTCAAGAGATCCATATTTCAAGGGATACTCTACCAAAGTTTCTACACATACCAAACTAATTCTTTTGGTAATTACTTGTCGAGGTATTAGTCTTGAGTTTATCAGATAAGGATCTATGTATTTGTTTAAGTTTTGCTATCTTTGAGATATTTGATAGGCTTACAAGGGTAGGGATACTTCATTCCTCGTGCCAGTCATGTCTTATTGGAAGAGTTCAAGTAAATCAATTACTTTAGCCCTTGGCAGTTTTGAGAGGAAATCAGTTACTTTGGCGGCTTTCTAGATGACGAAAGTAGCTAGATCATGGTATGAGTCACTTTTACAGTGAAACCAGCTGAATTACCTCCCCTTGAATGGGGAGAGCTTAAGGAATTGTTTATGAAGTGGTTTTTACCTATAAGTGTTAGGGATGCTCGTGCTAGTGAAATTGAGAATTTAAGGTAAGTCCCTGGGGTATCTGTTGATGAATTTGTCATTCAATTTATTGAGCTGTCCAAGTATGCTTTTCATTTTGTTCCAACTGAGTGGGATATAATCAAATGTTTCATGATGAGCTTGGTAAAGCCATTGTTCAGGGTTATGGAACCATACATTAGTTAGTTCACTTCCATCACTATAGCAATAGATTGTGCTAAGATGATTGAAATGAGGGATAAAGAAGACAACATGGTACAAAAGAAAAGGAAGCTTTCAAAGGAGGGGAAATCTTTAAGAAGTTTTACTATGGGTGGATCATCTAAAGGACCTAGGCATTTGGTCTAACTCAATCTTTTCAGCCTAAACCAAAATCTTCAACTCAATTAATGGCGAGTATAGGTAGGCATAGAGGGAACTCTAGAGACTTTGAACCTGATCACCAATCTGATTTATAGAGAGTCTGCAACATGTTTTAAATGTGGGTAAGTAAGGCATATGATACGAGATTGCCCTCAGACTCCCCATGGTTCTAGTCTAGGTTCAATACGACTATTGGGTTTTACTTATATGAAACCTAGGCCCAAGGATGTAGTTTCAATTCAGGGTGGCAAAGGAAATAATGGCAGGACTTTTTCAAGTAGAGGTTAAACATCTTCTGGAAAGGGTTAAGCATGAGTATTTGCTCTTAATAAATAAGATGCTCAAGCATTAAATGCAATGATTACAAGTACAATCATAGTATGTTCATATGCAGCTCATGTGTTGTTTGATCCTAATGCTACTCACTCTTTTATGTCCCCATATTTTGCAAAGTTGATTGGCACGGGTCCTGTTAATTTAGAGAGCCTTTTGATAGTAACAACTCCATTAGGGGAATCCACTTTAGTGGATCAAATATGTAGATTGTGCACAATAATGATTGGCGGCCACAAAACAATGGTTGATTTAATAATTTTAGCTATGATTAACTTTGATGTAATTCTTGGAATGGATTGGTGGGCTTCCTATTATGCCACTTTGGATTGTCATCTTAAAGTTGTAAGGTGTGAGTTTCCAAATGAGTCGTCTGTTGTTATCCATGTCGATCGTACTATGGCTCCTAATAATTTAATATCTGCCATTAGGGCTGAGAGATTATTGAGAAGTGGATGCCAAGGCTACTTAGCCTTAGTTTGAGATAAGGAAGTAATAGTTCTAACATTACATCAAGTGCTAGTAGTTAATAAGTTTTCGGATACATTCCTATAAGAATTACGTGAGCTGCCTCCAAGTAGGGAGATTGAATTTAACATCAATTTACTACTAGGCTCATAGCCCATCTCTATGCCTCCCTTTAGAATAGCACTACTGGAACTTAGGGAATTGAAGAATCAATTACAAAATTTGTTAGATAAAGGCTTAATCCACCCGAGCTTGTCACCATGAGGAGCTCCTGTTCTTTTTGTGGAGAAAAAGGATGGGTTTCTCAAGTTGTGTATGGATTATAGGTTGCTAAATAGGGCTACAGTGAGGAATAAGTACCCTTTACCTCACATTAATGATCTATTTGATCAGTTACATAGTGAACAATGTTTTTCTAAGATTGATCTGCAGTCAAGATACCATCTGTTAAAGATAAGACAATAAGATATTCCTAAAACTGCTTTCTGAACACAATATGGCCTTATGAATTTTAAGTCATGTCTTTTGGACTATCTAATGCTCCTACAACTTTTATAGACCTGATGAATAGAGTCTTTAAGGTTTTCATTGATTGATTTGTTATAGTTTTTATTGATGACATCTTAGTTTACTCAAAAAGTCGAGGTGAGCATGAATAGCATTTAAGAATGGTGCTGCAAATACTAAGGGAAAATCAATTGTATGTAATGTTTTCTAAATGTTAGTTTTGGGTCGATAAAGTGGCTTTCCTAGGTCATATGGTTTCAAAGGAAGGTGTTCAAGTGGATCATGGTAAGGTAAAAGTTGTTCAGAAATGGCCTCAGCCTACTACGGTCATTGAAATATGTAGTTTCTTCAGTTTGGCTAGCTATTATCACCTATTTGTGAAAGATTTCTCTAAAATGGCTACTCCTTTGACTAACTAACCAAAAAAAATCTAAACTTTTAGTGGACCGAAGCATGTGAGGAAAGTTTCCAAAAATTAAATGACTGTTTAACATCAGCACTTGTTTTTACATTACCATCAGGGATTAGTGGTTATGTAATTTATTATAATGCCTCCTGAGTGGCATTAGAGTGTGTCTTGAAGTAGCATGGTCGCGTGATTGGCTATGCCTTAAGACAACTGAAGAAGCATGAGCAAAATTATCCTACCCATGACTCATAAATGGCTACAGTGGTATTTGCCTTAAAAATCTGCCGTCATTATTTATATGGCGAGACTTGTGGAATTTATATAGACTTTAAGAGTCTCAAGTACATCTTTGAACAAAGAGTTCTTAATCTAAGACAAAAGAGGTGGATGAAATTACTAAAAGATTATGATTGTACTATCTTGTACCACCCAGACAAAACCAATGTTGTGGTAGATGCTTTAAATTGAAAGTCAATGGGAAGTTTGACTTTTATAGTTGAGGTAAGAAGACCTTTGGTTAGGAATTTCCACTGGCTAGAAGAAAATGGTGTTAGGTTTGGAACTAAAGAATCAGGTGTGTTATTGGCGGATGTTCAAAGTTGCTCAAGGAGCAGATGCTCAACTTCAAAGATTAGTTTATGATGTCGAGAATGGAAAATGGAAGGAGTTTACCTAGGACTCAAAAGGGGTGTTATGGTATACCAAAGGTTATGTGTACCTAACAATGATGAACTCAGAAAGGAGATCATGGAAGAAGCTTATCAGACCCTTTATACAATCCACCTAGGAGCAACAAAGATGTATCAAGATTTGAAATAGTTGTATTGGTGGGAAGGAGTGAAAAAGGATGCAGCAAAATTTGTTTCTTGTTGTTTAGCTTGTCAACATGTGAAGGTAGAACATCAAAGACCAGCTGGGTTGCTTCAAAGAATTGAGATACCAAAGTGGAAATAAGAAAGAATAACTATGGATTTCATAACAGGCCTACCCCAAACTTTGAAAGGTTTTAGTTCCATATGGGTGATTGTTGATGACTAACCAAATCTGCACATTTTCTGCCAGTGAAAACAATTTATGGTGTTGCCAAATATGCACAGATATATTTGAATAAGATTGTAAGGCTTCATGATGTCCCCATTTCAATTATTTCATATTAAGGACCATAATTTACCTATAGGTTTTAAAGGGCTTTTTAGAATGCGCTTGACACTCTATTACATTTTAGTATTGTTTTTCATCCATAAACTGATGGCCAATCAAAGTGTACAATTTAAACGCTTGAGGACATGTAGAGGTCGTGTGTTCTAGACTTTGGAGGGAGCTGGGATATCTACCTACCTTTGGCTGAATTTGCTTACAATAATAGTTATCAAGCATGTATCAAAATGGCACCTTATGAAGCCTTATGGTAAACGATGTTGGTCTCCTATTGGTTGGTTCGAAGTAGGTAAAGCAAAAATATTAGGGCTTAAATTAGTTCAAGATGCCATAGACAAGGTGAAGTTAATCAGGGAGAGATTGTTAGCTGCCTAGAGTAGGTAAAAAGCTTACACAGATAAAGGTTTTATGGCATAATCAGTCTTAAGAGGAAGTCACTTGGGAGGTAGAGAACCTCATGTGAGCTAAATATCCGTATTTGTTTGAAACTTAAGCTATGTATGTACTTTAAATTTGGGGAGTGAATTTCTTTAAGGGGGAGAATGTAATATTCCAAAATTCAACATTTAAAATTTTGGTCCTTGAGGGATAACTTTTCTAAACATTTACATAGGAAAAGGAGAAAGTAATAATAATAATAATAATAATAATAATAATAAATGTAGAATGAGAGATTTAAGTGAGCTATTAAATTAATCCAAGTAACAAAGTTCATGAATTCTAAATTAGCTCAAGTGGCTATACCTGACCTAAGCATCCATGAGTGATTGAGTTTGAATCTCCTCTCTCATATCAAAGTATGATTTTTATTGGGTTGCCATGTGTCCTCAATAGTGAAAGCACCAAAATGCCCTTAATCATCTTATTCTCTTCTATTTTCCTTCTTCTTCTCGAGCTTCCTTGAGCCTCTACCCCCTCTTCAAAATTTTTGCAACTTTCTCTCCTTGATTCATACAGCACCTGAAACCCAACATCTCACTTAGGGTGGCCAGAAAATGTCCAGAAATCTAGCGATGGTAGGTCCTTTATTTAGGCTAAAAATTGGTGATTAGTGTGAAATTAATTTGATTTTGATGGGGGGTTTTGATGATAACTATCATTTTGACTTGTTCTTCATAGATTCTAGGCTTTAATTTCATGTAATTAGATTAGAAATTGGAGCATTCTCTTGGTTGGCATCATGAGTGAACAATACTGACGAATTAAAAAATTTGGCAAAATTTAGGTGAAATTTATTGTTTTGCATGAGGGCTTTGGAAATCCCTAATTCTAGGTGAAGAACATGAATAGTGTTATGAACAATGTCAGAGGCTAAAAAATTGGGGCATAATTTGAAGTTGTTTTAGGGAAATTCTTTAGGGGTTTTGATCCTAATGGAGGTTCTAACAATTCCCATGTGTCAATTTGATGTTTGGAACACTAAATTAAAGGCCCCTCTTTCTTGGAAAGGAATTAAGGTGCGTACAACATTGATAATCAAAGAAAATTTTATTCTCCTATGTTATTAGAGATCAAGAATGATTGTAGGAGTTGTTAAAAGTTTTCGTTTAGGTGGTAAGTGATTTTGAGAATTTTCCTTCAAGCTCGCATTAAATTTCATTGTTAGGGCATTTTTAAAGCCTTGGAAATATACTTTAGAGCAAAAATATTTGTGTTGAGCATCAATGAAAATGAGGCTTTAAGTTTGTGGATCTTTGGGTTCTCAAAGTGCTTTCTAAGCATGTGTATACAATTATGTATGAATTATGGAAGGTAGGATCATTAAAAGGAATAATGGAAACACACATAAAATAAGTACCACAAATTTGGTTTGAATAAGTTATTGTAGGAATTTCTTTCAGAAATTATTTTTATTAAGATTTTGATTAACATGGAAAATTAAGGTCTATTAATTTTTATATTTTAAGGTTAAGCTATCCTTTTTAATCCCAACGAGTAAGTGGGAGATTTCTCCTAATTATGCAAGATTTTTATTTTAAATCATCTATTATCAAATATAAATTGTCTTTAGTACCTTGGGGTAAACTTATGAATTTATAAATCTTATTGCATATTCTATTACCTGGGAATTTTTTTGGCTTTATGGACTTCATGATTCTACATTTTTGAATTATCTGAATTACTTAAATATGAAATTCAAAAGTGGTTTGATTTTGAAATTCTGATTTCTGAATATGAATTTTTTTTATATTTAAGAAACTTTTGGGAATGTGTCCAAAACTGAACCCTGTAGCTAATGACAATAGATGTTTCTTGTAGTGGACTGCAATTGGTATTTTGATATGGTTAGGTATGATGCCCTTACCTTTATATTCTATTTGAGACTTAAGGCCATTATTGTGATTATTTAGAGCTTGAAGCAAATAATGGATAATTGCTCTGATCTGATTACACTAGCTTTGGCTAATTCTGTATTCTAAACATATAATGGTTCTGTAGGAGATTCCTAATGTATTCTTTTGATTTGGATATTCTAAATTCTTATTCTATGTTGTTTCATATGAGTTAAGAACATGAATTAAAAATTTAAGGCACAACTTATTTGATAGTAAATAGTTTTTCCTCTACTTCTAGAACTGTTGATTTTCTCAGTAAGTTATCTGGATTTACACAATGAAAGTTTGGGTGACAAACTTTACCATTGTCAGTCTATCCCTCCCCTTATATTATTAGTATTAATTGCTCACTGAGTTTTCACTTATCCCATTATTTAACATTTTTCATATTCCAACGCTGATCTATAATGCCCACTTACAAAGTAGGAGCGACGATGTTTTAATTTTTTTTTTTTTTTTTGGTTATGAGCCTAGCCTGTTGCTAGAGCAACAATTTATTGCAGTACATTTTGTAATAAGACTTAGTTGCTCCCTTGTATACATGTTGATTGTCCTGATGTAATTCCATGGTTATGGGTTGTGTTATATACATATGTGGGAGAGAGGAACTCTTCATTCTGTTGTATGTCAGATAGCTCTATTGTAAAATTTTTGGGAGGTCCATATTTCAGGGGAGACTTTGTCAAAATTTTTACATAGACTAAATTGATTCTTTTGGTAATTATTGAGGTATTAGTCTTGAGTTTATCAGATGAGGATCCATGTATTTGTTTAAATTATGTTGTCTTTGAGATATATGATAGGCATATGAGGGTGAGGGATACTAGTCACGTCCTATCAGTTAAAGTCATAATAGTTTAGATCAAGACCACGCATTGCCAAATTTGAGGCTAATGGAATACCTTGATGCACAAATTTATGACATGTAAAACATATTCTTGCATAATTGAATTCATTTTGGGCATATGCTTCCCTATATAGAGTAGCCTAGTAAAAGGAACATAGAAATTTGATATCTGAAAGTTTAGTGATTATATAACTAACCTAAAGAAAGTATACACTACATGAAAAATGTCTATTAGCTACGGTTGGTGTAACCGCAGGTAATACAAGCGTAGCAAAATGCATTATCTGCAATTTCACCAACCGTGGGTAATGCACTTTGTAGCTGCAGTTTAAACTGTTGCTAATTACATGTGCTTTTTACCATGTAATAGCTTTGGTTTGCTTCAACCGCAGCCAAAGTTGTCATGGTTTACCTATGATTTATTTGAACCGTTGGTAAACCATTGTTTTTAAATTTTTCAATACCGAAACAATTTTAACCATGACCATTGTTTGATTTTTTTTTATTAAATTTATTTTATTTCAATTTTTTTCTTTTACACCTGCTTAGTACAATGTTTTTTTAACCAGTAAATAAAACCAACAACAATCCAATGTAACACTCATACTACCATTAACATTATCTTTAAATAAAAGTCTCTCATAAAGCTTTAATGTAGCACAATCACAATATATGGTCTTTAAACAATAATACTCATAGCATAGCATTATCTTACACTAAGTACAACAATTATAATATCATCTATAACTAGGTCTTGGATACATGTTAACATCATAAAGCTTATGAGCATCATGCTCAGAAATGTTTGAAAAATGATATACTATGCTCAATTGATGCTCACTTGCTCGATCAGGTACCTAAAGTATAATTTAAAAATTAGTAGTAAACTTATGAAAAATATATGATAAGACATAATTTGTGGAACATATAAGAAGCAACTATAATGCAAGGATTAAGAACATTACCGATGATGTTTGAAGAGCAACAATATCAAGAGGCAATTGACCTTAAAAGTTTTGTATAAAGAAACCCATCATTTTCTCAAATCTTTTGTTTTGATCTTCAAATTTTCTATCTTGGTCCTCTATCTTTCTACGTTGGCCTTCTAACCTTCTATTTTGATATTCTATGATCATCTCATTTTGAGGACTTGATTGTCTAAATTCATATTAAAAAGACCAAATGAGTTCATTCCACTATAAGAACGGGAGAGACATCCAAACACTTAAGATGGTGATAGACCTAATCCCATTCCTTGAACCCGAGCCCTATGTTCTTGTCTTCTTAATACAAGGGCTAGGGAGTCTTCCATTGATATTTCTTGGGATATAAACATTGAACTATATTGATGTGCAACAATCTTTTCTTGCATTAACCAGATCAATTGACACTTAAACAAGCAAAATAGAATATAACCATTTCCATGTCAAAGGCAAATTGGAGAAACCTTACACTAACTATACTTACCTCATTACTCACAAATGACCCATTAGAGTGCTTATGGGTGGCTATCCATTCATCTCCTTGACTAATTGAATGACCTAACTCCAACTCCTACAGTTGACAAGAAAGTAATGGCATATACATGCAACAGAGAAAAGTCCAATGAAATAACTAATAATTGATATTACCATGTGTGCCTTCTTGCGTGCAATAATCTTCATTCCACCTGTGTGGTGGATGGCATGTTCTTAACTACAAAATTAGCCTTCAAAATCAAGAACACTATTATTATAGACACATACGAAAATTGTAAACATATTTAAAGGTTTACAACAACTACCTAAATAGTATTCATATAGGCATGTTCTTTATAATCAGATGAAATTCTTTTCCAGTGGGATAGCTGAGAGGAATCTCTAGCAAAACACCTTAAGAATCTATTCAGCAAACCACTCCCATCTCCTGTTGGTTAACTGTTAGGGTTCCAGTGTAATACAACTCGTTCATAAAATGAGCCCTAGTTTATCAGTTGTTTTCTTTGCCTCATAAAATGAGGAAGGAATTTTAGCATGCTCAAAGGTTTCTGCCAGCAACTTTAATATCATTGACATTGCCTTGTTAATAATTCTGTATAGACACTTATTGTGCTACAAATTCACCAAGAAAGACAATTTTGAATATTTCTCACACTTGTCATACATACTTTATTCTCCATCTATAAATAGTTCTAAAAGCTCTAAACTATCACTGGGCATCGTATAACTTGGTAGGGGGCATATTACTTCATCTTCTTGAACACATTGGTTATTAAGTTGATGCCTAAACGCATCATTAACCATGTCCAGTAAGGGATCATTAATATTAATTGGTTCTTCCTTCACATGTGGTATCATAGGAGCATTAACAATAGTGTTTACACTACTTGTCTCTCTGTGTCTAAGGCAAATAGTGTACCCATTTGGAAATGGTTTAACAATCAAGTGGTCTAACACCTCTTCTCTAGTAAGCCACTTGTTAAACTTGCATTATGGACATGAGCATATTATTCTACCACTAACACTACGTTTAGCAAATGCAAAATCTAAAAAATTATTCAATCCTTCCATGTATTCCTGGGTGTTTTGAGGCATATTAATCCAGCTCTTATCCATTTCACAAGAGTGTATCTTACTTGAAATTCTCCAAAAAGTTTCTTTACTATATAAGAAGAATATAAACATAAAGCACCATTAATCAACAAATTAATACTAAGTACTTAGGTATGCAAACAACTATATATAACACAAAGTAGCATTAATCTAATCCTTAAAAGTGAGCAAATATTCATATATTCATCAAAAGTTCCAAATTTTGAACTTTACAACCAAACAATAATTAAAATATTCATCATTGCAATATATACAGACATAATCTATTCCCTTTTGTTATGAAAATATATATAAATTTAAACCCTAAAGCTAAAACATGACTAAAATGCCTTCAAGAATGACATAATATTATTCAATTTTATTTGCTTTGTGTATAAAGCTATAAAATTAATTTATCCTAAATTTAGAAAACTGGTTATCTTTATATATTAATCATCAAATATAGAATAATATATACTTGTTTTATTATATAAACAACATATATATTTATAATATAATATAAAGGTATTTTGATCAAAATAGCTATTAACATAGATTACTATATGACTAAACCCTCATCATTAAGGTGTCAAAAAGCTAATACCAGACACAAAAATGCACTATAATGGTGCAATCTGGCTTGTGTTCACTTAAAAGAGCCTAGTTTGTTCCTAAGTAATTTGAATGCAAAAATGTAGGAAGAAATGAGAAAATCAGGGTTTTGTCTTTGTTTTTATCAAATGGATGGAATTTGAATGAAATGCAACAAAGTGAAATTGTTTTTGGGATTTTTGTTATGAAGTGAAGATTGATAAAATAATTGGATTTAATGTAAAAGATAAATGGGAGTTTCTTTAGAAAACTATTTCCTTAAGTGGTTTGAAATACCATTCAAACACTAGGTAAATTAATTTGTTTATGAAACCCTTAACCTAAAGGCTCACAACAACATTAACTACCCACTTTAATGTAACAATGGGATATCAATGCAAAGATGTGAAGACAACTTGAGCAACTTAACCAAGTGCTACCAAGCTACTACAATCAATCATGAGATAAATTAGATTATAATAAACCTAATACTTTCACAATCAAATGTCGCAATAATTCTTACAAAACATACATCAAAGCATGAATCTCATAATCTAATCCACAATATAGAATTTATAGCAATATAGTTTAGCCTCTCAATGTAATCAAAATGTCTAATTAAGATACAATGACTACGAGAAGGAAATGATGGAAAAGATTAACAAAAATTCCATAGTTGATGCCCTAAGCTCAGGCCTCATTAAATATCCTTTGGGCAAATGGTGTTTAATTGCTCATGGTGATAAGGAAAGCTTTACCAAGCTCCAAATCACTAAAAACATCCATGGAAGAGCAGAAAAATGATAGAAAAGATGAGAAAATGGGAGGAGAAGATGAAAAAGGAGAGTATCTAGGTCTCCCCATTTGGTCTTTGATAGCTTACATTTTCAAAATGAACCCTAATAGCTAAAAAGAGGTGAGTTGGGTTGGGTTCTTATAGCTGGGCTCGAGTTTGAATAAAAAAAATAAATCCAGGCTGAGATGAGTTTGCTGTGGCGAAAAACACAACAAGTAAATTTTGGGCCTTTTTGCAATTTTCTAATTCTTCTGGTCCTTGATTACAATTTCTTCTAGCTTGCCTTCGACTTTGACTTACAGTGCAAAAATTTGAGTATTGTAATATCCCGTATTCTCCAATTTAATTAAATTGAGTAAAATCAATGGAAAAATTACAATTTTATCCTTACAAAGTACATTTTGCACAAAATCACCTCTAATCCCATATTACCACAAAATATTATCAAATCATGTATTTAAGCTCAACAAATCTCATAAAATTCCATGAATTTACATTGAATGACATGGTAAAAATAGGTAAGATCAATTCCTCCACACATAAACCTTTGCACTCATGGGCATAGCAATCAAGTAAAAAGAAATAAAGAATACAATATAACCAGAGGGAACCCAACAAGCTCTCGTCATGAAAACAACAACTCAAATGGTCATACTTTTCAACATGCAACAATGTTAAACTAAGCATGCGAGGTAATTAACCAAAATGTATAGTTGACCATAGGAAGGCAGTGTTTCACTTCACTCACCTTGTGAACACCCTATCTCAAAATAAAATAAGAATAAAAATTAATGGTTAAGTAATTAATCAATTAGTAAATTCATTAATTAAGCAAATGTACAATGGGTAAGTCACAAAATAAAAAATAAAAAATATGAAAAAAAAATAAAAACAAAAAAAAAGTAAAAAATATAATAAATTAGTTAGTCAGCATAGGTTTTGGAAGACTAACTTGAATAACACTTTGACCTGGGATGATTCATCCAAGGGTAGACCCCACCTGTCAAGGTACATGAGAATGGATATAACTTGTGATTTCTTGGAGAGGCCGAGACATGGAAGCAGATGTGAGTGCAGTGGGGAGACTACCAATGTCTATGATTTGTCTGCGAGGAAGCTCACACCTCAGACTTAGGATGGACTACCTAGATAGTATCTTGTGTGAAGTGTCACTACTAACATGAGCTAGTTTTTGGACATAATCAGTATTCAATAAGAAGAGAGGAGGCTCTACTCCTGCCAAATGCAGCATGGATATGACGCCATATGAAAAAGGGTTCGTTTGGACATAAAAATTAGAGGTTTAAGGGAGAGCACTAGGGGAGCAAGGGATGAAAAAAGGTGAAATGGAGAAGGCATGGAAAACCAGAAAGGGAAAGAGGAAAATGTGAGAGCTCTTCATTGCCAGAAGTAACCAAAATACAAGGAAGAATGAAAACCGTAAGACCCTTATTTTCGCTTGTACTGAATAGAGCAAGACGTCGTAAAAAATGGAGAGTCTTTTTTAAAAGAAAATGAGAGAGAGTGAGTCATAAAACTAGTTGCATGGAGAAAGAGACATGAGTGCATTGAGAAGAGGATGGAGAAGGAGAAAAAGAATAAAAGAAGGAAGGTGGCTAGAGACTAAGAGCAGCGACAAACCTAGAGCAGTAACAGATTGAGATAAGAGTAGGAGAATGATTGGAAACCAAAGGAAGAAGAAGAAGAAGAGGAGAAGAAGCAGTCTCCCTTGCTCTGAGCACCACAGGCAAAGGTGAACAGAGGAGGAGGAAAGAAGGAAGGCGAAGAAGAAGGAGAGAGAAACACTGCGAGCTCATTCCATTACGAACCAAAGAGAGAGAATGAGAGAAAAAGAAGAAGAGAAAGAAGGTGGCTAGAGAGCTAGAGAGAGACATGAGTGCATTGAGAAGAGGAGAGGGGGGAGAAGCAGAAGAAGAGAAGAAGGAAGAGAGAGAAACACTACAAACTCGTGCCATTATGGACCGAGGAAAGAGAAGGAGAGGAAGAAGAGAAGAGGGCAAGGAGGAAGGCTCTACTTCGAATTCCCTAAGCAGAGGAGATTCGAGAAGGTTGAAAGGAAGAAGAAGGAAGAAGAAGAAAAACGAGAGGGTTGCCGGGGAAAACCGTGGAGATAGAGAGGTGCTGCCGTGAGAAGCCAGGAAGAAAGGACTGTCGGAGAGGGAGCCCGTTAACGGTGAGAAGCTGCTTCAAGTAATGAATGGCGTCATGCATGCATGCTATTACTGCTTCTTGCGTTTGGCACCCAAATCACGTTGTACGATGCATATCATTTCTTTTTGTTTCTTTTTGCTATTATTATTATAATTATCATTTTTTTATAACTTTGGTATTACAAGTAAAGTTTTAAGGAAGGCATTGTATGGGAACATTATTTTCCTCAAGTGCTTGAAGTCGTGTGAGATTTTAATCTCCTTAAACCCCAAAAATTAGTACATACTTGTTTTAAAAAATAATAATGCAAAAATAAAGATTTTAATTAAATACTTTCTATCATTTACAAAATGATTTAAGTTTGTGCTTTATAAAATTTCATTAATTAGGAAATGCCAAGTAGGACTTAGGTCTTCGTAGGCTTTAAGGAATCAATCTTATTAAAAATAATATTAAAAGAATTCTAATTTCAAAACCCTTAAAGATATATAAAAATAAAATCCTGAGAATTTCCAAATATTTTATTCCATATTTAAGGTTCCCGCGTGAGATCGCTCGTCACCACAGGTACCCAAAGGTTAATTAGTATAGACCACATGAGATCCTGAGTCTCCTCAAGTTTCAAAAATTAACATTTAAAATATTGGAATAAATTAATTCAAAAATAGGGAGGTTTGCCCTACCTATTATGTATAACTAAAAATCCTACGAATATTTTTCCGTTTTAGTTTTACTTTAAGTATTAAAATAAATTCAAATTTCAAAAAATAAAAATAAATACAAAAATCATAAATTCCAAAATTCCAAAATGTTTTTCATAATAGTTTTACTTTAAGTTTAAAATAGATTCTAATTTCAAAATATATATATATATAAATCTTAAATAAAGAAAAATCCTAAAAATCCTGTTAATTACAATCTCACTTTCAAAATTAAAACAAAAATAAAAAATCCAAAAAATATAAAAAGTAGAAAAAAAAATCCCAAGATTCTTTTCCGTTATCATTTCATTTAAATTTCAATATAAAAGTTAAAAATTCAAAATATTTTAAAAATTAATCAAAAGGAAAGAAAACGAAAGAAGCATGAAAGTGATATTGGATCGGTTTTGCGAACTAAAACACACCAGTTAAATTCCAATCCCATTTGGTTTGAAAATATTTATCCAATTTCAACTATCATGGTTTTTTGACAGAAATATAAAAACACCTAATCGGTGTGTCATTTTAGTCGAACTAAGTGGACTTTGATCCTTATCACGGGATATGTAGGACCTAAGCTTTCATCCTAGGTCAAGTCTGCCCTTTGTAAATATCCATCTGTTTGCTCTCATTATTGTCATTTTTGTGTTCTCTGTTTAATGGGCACGCATGTCAATAAAGGGTAATTGAGATAAAATTTAAGGCCATATTCTATTTTAGCTTACTAGTTTAAGGTAATCGTCCTTATGGATAGGTGTTGTGGGGTGCCTAACACCTTCCCCACACTCAAATAAACTCCTAAACCCATCTTTGTTTTCACAGACCATTTTGCCTTTTTCTTTTTATTTTAAATTGGTTTCCCAAAGTTTTCTGTTAAAAATTTTGGTGGTGACTCCAATAAATTGATTTTCAATATTCCTTTTGGGAATCAATTTAAACACATTTTATTCCTTCTCGCTGAAAGGTCAGTTACAACATACCTAAATGGGTTGTTTCTCTCAAATCCACTTGATAAACATCCACCCATAAGCTTGTAGTGATTCTAAAATCTCCACTATGAATGCAATGATGTAAAAGATTAAAAGGACTTTAAGGGTTGTAATGTTAGGTTAGGTTAAATAGGGTAAGGATGGAATGAAATAAACATGTACCAAGCTCTTGAATATGACTTCCAAGCAAACATTTACATCAGACCTCTTAAATTGCGAACTTCATCTCCAAAACCAATAAGGAAATGCCTTATTTTGTACCTTTATTCTTTGGTGTTATTTTATTTCTGAAATTTGTCTCTCTTAATTTTTTTGTTTTTGTTTCTTATAACAATTAGAGCCCATGAAGATGAAAATATAAAATAATGATATAACAGTGAAATAATGTTTGCAAATTTGAAAGTATTATGCATGCATTGGTACTTGTGAAGAATGACGACTCAAATGGGTTAGCAATGGAAATAAGGGTTTAGGTTTGTGTTTATGGGATATGGTGTGAGAAAAGAATGCCTCTATCATATTAATTACATTAATGCATATGAACTTTTGACCAAGAATCATGGCAAGTACTAGAGAATGTAAAATCAAGTGGGTATCACTCAAGAAGGAAAATTCAGGCTCAAATAATCTTCCAATAAGGTTAACTCTCATATTCACTCACAATGGCAAATTGCACACAAAATTAATTACCATGCATAAGTAGCTTACAAAGATTGCAAGTCAAAGAGTAAAGATCATTTAAAAAGTTTCAATCACTATGAATGAGTTAGGAACCAAAAGCTTTAAGGCAATCATTAAAACCTTTTATATCACAAAAATAAATAAATAAATAGCAAAAATTTAAATGTAGGTCGATGTCTCAAAAAAATTAGTGGATATCTGATGGGATAAAATTTTAGCACATACAATCATAAAGATGTATCCAATACCAAAGCAAATTCTAAAAAAAGTTTAGGCTTAGTAGGTATCAGTTTTCCAATATAACATGCCAATTCAATAATCAATCTCTCACTCACAATTAAACATGGCATTGTCCTCAATGCACAAAGAAGACAAACTTTAGGAAGAGTAGATGAGGCAAGCACAACAATAAAAGAGAACTACATTATGTGTAAGATATAGCAGGAAATCCATAAATTCAAGCATAGGCCATTAGTAGCCTAATTACAAAGATGATCATAATATCCAGTTATGTAGTGCAACTAACAAGTTTGAGTACAAATGTGAAAAATAGAAACAAAAAATGGAAATAAAAGAAAAGAAACAAGGTAGAATAAATGGCTCCCCACTCCACTACTCTTGTAAGGTCCTTACTAGGTCCAGCTGGGGTGGCATGGTGCACTATAAGCATATTAACTTCCCTCTGATGAGTATCTATCCTTTTTCCTATGAGGGGCCACTTTTTCAAACCTCTATTTCAAATTGAGGATGTCCTATGATATGGATGCCAATGTGACTATAGAACTATCTGCCTTAACCATCTCCTCTGCCTTAGTGTGTTTAACAGCTCTCTCCTCTGCCATACTACTCTCATTTACCTTTATAGAGTCCTTTCAGATACTAGGCTCTTCTTGTCCTTAACCTTTGGTGTCAAACACTCTATCATAGTTTAAGACCAGCAAGGGCTAAAATTTGACGTCATTATCAAATTCTAGGACTCTAGCTGCCTTGTATATATATGATATCATGTAGGGAATGATCAAGCTCTAACCTTTTCTTTTGCTATAAATAGCCATGTACAAGATATCTATAATCAAGTTCTCCAATCTGATAAACTAGTTCGTCATCAAAAGATAGATCAATAGTGCAGTATTTTGGGGAACCTGGCTGAGGTGTAATGTAGGGCAGACATTATAGGTAATGAAATGAAGCCAAATTCTAGCATCTCGATTAAGGGTGCTATGCTTAAGATAACTCTGGCCTTTATGGGGCTGAGTCCATTCAGTATGGGCAACTCCTAGGGTGACAACTATGTCATCATAAGGAAAATTAGCCCTATCTATTAGAATGGCTTCATATTGGTAGTTTTGGATATTTGGTAGCCTATAAAACTTCTTAATCTTGGCAGCGGTAAAAGAGTCTATAAGCACATCCATAAAGGAAATATTTTTAGAGGAGTAAAATCTAGCATAGGCATAAAATTGTTTGACAAAAGTTTCATTCCCTTAACCTTTAGGGATGATCATCTGAGTATGCCTAATACATCAGAGTTGTATATAAAAAGGGATATCCTTATCAGCTATAAATCTCCTCTCTTGGATTAGCCATCTATTGTTGATCTCTACCTAAATTTCTTGATATGTCTGTTGATATGGAATGCAGGAGCTTTTGGGGGCCATAGGACTATAATGCAAGCACAACAACATAAACACAAAAATTGAACACACAAACAATCAAGAAAAGATTAACCACCCTACCCCAACTCTAGGTAATGCCAAATTACTATGCAATAAAAAATGGAAGAACAATCAACCAAGTGCACATCCCCCTAAACCAGATACACCCCTAGGTTTTAAAAATCATAGGTAGCAGCATAACTAAAGCCATGAATCATCTAGTTTGTAAGATGATTGGGTGAAATAGTTACTAATAAGCCAAGCTGCTACCTTGAAAAATTTGAAGACATACATGGAGCAGTTAGCAAATGCCTTAGCCAGTAGACCACTAGGATCATTACCTAGTAACACAGAACCCAACCCTGGGTCACATGGAAAAGAGCAGTGCAAAGTAGTTAATCTTAAGAGTGGAAGACAGTTGATAAAACCTAAACCCAAACATTGCCTATAAAAAAAAATTGAAAAAAAGAAAATGCCATCCGCAGAGATTAAAAAAGAAAAATCTAGACTCATAGTTTAACCAGTTTCTGGAAGTGTTTTGCAGATGAACATACCATTCGTAGAAGCCCTGGGGCAAATGCCAACATATATCATGTTCATGAAGGACATTCTGATGAAAAAGAGGAGACTAGAAGAGCATGAAAGAGTGGCTTTAACAAAGGAGTACAGTGTAATTTTGCAGAAAAAGTTACCTCCTAAACTCAAGGATCTAGGAAGTTTCACCATCCCCTACTTTATCAGTAATGTTTTCTTTAGCAAAGCACTATGTGATTTAGGAGCCAGTATAAATTTAATGCTACTCTTTATCTTTCAAAAATTAGGTCTAGAGGAGATCAATCCTACATTGATTAGACATGGAAGAGGATAAGGACATCTCGATCATCCTAGGTAGGCTATACCTAGCAACAAAAGAAGCCTTAATTGATATGCAAAAGGGTGAGTTGACCATAAGGGTGCAAGACCAAGAGGTAAACTGGCTAGAGTCTAGTCCTAAATTCAAGAAAGTTAATCCTCAAAGGAAGCCTTTAGACTTATCTGAGTCTACTATGAAGAGAATGAAACCAACAGTACTGGAGACCCTAAAAGTATAGTTAAAACAACTTCCCCTGTATCATAGTTATGCATTCTTAGAGGACTCATCTACTTTACCTATAATTGTTTCTGCATCACTAACATCTGTTCAGGAGGAAATACTACTGAGAGTGCTAAGAATGCACAAAACTGCTATTAAATGGACCACAACTAATAACAAAGGAATAAGTCTATCTTTCTACACACACAAGATCCTGATGGAAGAGGGAAGTAAGCCTAACATTGAACAACAACAAAGACTTAACCCCATCATGAAAGAGGTAGTAAAAGAATAGGTAATCAAGTGGTTTGATGCTGGAATTGTTTATCCCATTTCTAATAGTTCATAGGTAAGCCCAGTATAGTGTGTGCCTAAAAAGGGAGAAATCAATGTTGTGACTATTGAACAAAATGAGTTAATCCCTACACGTATTGTCAATGGTTAGTGTGTATGCAAGGACTATTGCTTTTTTAATGGATATTTTGGATACAATCAAATAGCCATTGCCCTAGACGACCAAGAGAAAACCACTTTCAAATGTCTTTATGGCACCTTTGCATTTCAACGGATGCCATTTGGACTATCCAATGCTCTAGCCACTTTTCAAAGGTGCATGATGGTTCTTTTTTTTTTATATGATTGAAAATAGGTTGGAGGTGTTCATGGATGACTTCTCTGTCTTTAAGGAATCCTATGATGAAAGTTTGGAAGTTCTATCTAGAGTCCTAAAGTGCTACAAAGAAATGAATCTAGTTCAAAACTAGGAAAAATGCCACTTCATGGTGAAAGAAGGTATAGTATTAGGTCATAAGGTTTCCACTAAGGGACTTGAGGTTGATAAAGCCAAGCTTGAGACCATTGAAAAATTACCACCTCCTATCTTAGTAAAAGGGGTGTGCAGTTTCTAAGGACATGTAGCCATTTACAAGCGGTTTATAAAAGATTTTCAAAAATTTCAAAACTTCTAAGTGCCTTGTTAGAAAAAGATAAGCCTTTTTTATTTGATGACCAGTGTTTGAATGCCTTCAATGAACTGAAGCATAGGCTAGTCACTACATTAATTATCACTATGCCTAATTGATCCTTACCATTTGAATAAATGTGTGATGCCAGTGATTTTGCAATTGGAGCAGTAGTTGCTCCGAAAAAAGACAATATTTTCATAATCATCTACTATGCTAGCAAAACTTTAAATGATGCTTAACTGCATTACACAACCACTGAAAAGGAGTAGCAAGTAGTAATGTTAGCATTTGATAAGTTTTGATCCTGTTTGATCAAAACCAAGGTGATTGTATATACAGACCATGCTGCAATCAATTTTCTTATCAATAAAAGGGATGCTAAACCTAGACTGATTATGTGGGTTCTGTTACTGCAAGAATTAGATTTAGAAATACATGACAGAAAGGGTTGTGAAAATCAAATAGCCAACCATTTGTCAAGGCTTAGAAATAGTAGTAACAAACCCATTAAGGTCCTTATTAATGAGAGTTTCCCTAATGAACAACTACTGCTTCTTAACACTGCCAAAACACCATGGTATGCTGACATTGTCAATTTCTAAGCAGCTAACATCCTACTGTAGATATGAATTCGTAGCCAAAGAAAAGGTTCTTGCATGAAGTGAAGAACTACATCTGGGATGAACCATACCTATTTAGACAATGTGGAGACTAGAAAATGAGAAGATGCATTCCGGAAGAGAGATTAAAAGCATTATACATCACTACCAAGCAACCGATAATGCAAGCCACTACAAAAGACAGAAAATGATCTTCAAGGTCCTGGAAGCATGATTTTTTTGGCCCACACTCTTCAAAGATGCTCACAAGTTTGCCAAGAACTGTGATAGATGTCAATGAACAAGAAACCTTTCAAGGAAGTAAGAAATGTCTTTGAACTCCATTTTGGAAGTATAACTTTTTTATATATGGGGAATTAACTTCATGGGCCCCTTTATAAATGCATTCGGTAACATCTATGTATTGCTTGTTATAGATTATTTTTCTGAATGGATTGAGGCTATTGCTTGCATACTAATGATGCCAAGGTTATGCTATGATTCTTGCAAAGTAAATCTTTACACAATTCAACACACCTAAGGCAATCATAAGTGATTGAGGGAAACATTTTTACAACAAACAATTTGAAACCCTCCTTAAAAAATATGGAATACATCACAAGGTAGCTCTAGTTTACCACCCCCAAATGAATAGACAAGTTGAAGTATTGAACAAAGAAATTGAAACCATTTTAAAGAAAATAGTTTTTCCATCTCGTAAGGATTGGGTAGTAAAGTTAAATTATGCTCTATAGGCCTATCACATAGCATTTTAGACCTTTCAGGCATATGCCCCTATCAATTGGTATTCAAAAAGGCATGACATCTACCATTTGAATTGGAACATAAGGCCTACTTGGCCATCAAGAAATTGAACTTTGACCTAAATGCATTCGGGGAAAAGAGACTCATGCAACTTAATGAGCTCACTGAATTTAGACTAAGTGCATATAAGAACAACAAAATTTATAAGGAAAAAGTAAAATGTTAGAACAATAGTAAGATTTAGTGAAGGAATTTTGAGCTTGGGTAAAAAGTATTATTATTTAATTCCTACCTAAAGCTCTTTTTTGGAAAATCAAAGTCTAGATGGTTAGGACCTTTCACTATTGTGGCAATGAATCCTTGTGGTTTTGTGGAACTCCTTAACAAAAATACTCATCAAACATTCAAGGTAAATGGGGAAAGCCTAAAGCCATACTAGGGTGGAACAGTTCCAAGGAACTAGGGCACACTCCCACTTAGTCAGTCGTAAAAGATATTGGTAGTCTAGTTGATGACTATAATTGAAATGCTTCTTTAAAGGCAACCTAAACATTTTCTTTTTCCCTATATCAGCTAGAAAAAGGAGCACCTAGGGACTTGGATGTGGCACCCAAGCAGAGGACAAAATTTCCAGAAAAATGGCTCAAAAAAAGGTAAGGATGCAGCACCCAGGCATATTTAAAATGACACCAGGGCACCAATTCCAGGAGTTAGTACCCTGACAAAGAAAAGGTAGTGCCTGAGTACCAATCAATTAAAAAAAATTTCTAATAAAATAGCACCTTAGCGAGGGAAAATTGAGCTTTGGCAGCAATTCCAATGAGTTTTCACTCGGGCATGGAAGAGTTGGCACCCTGGCACTAACTGTTCATACATATACAGAAATGTAGTGCCTCGATGCCATATTTATAGCACCCAAGCGCCACGTAAAAAAGGGGTCATGTGCCCTGGCGCTGAAACATAGAGCCTGGGCACTACATTAAGAGCCATCATTTTAGTCTTTAAAACACGACCCTCTCTCTCAAATTACACACATATACCGTCCCCTACTCCCTCAGAAACCCTTCGTCTGTCATAATCCCTCTCCCTTACTCACGCATTATGTGTATATTCAATTAATTTTAAGTGTTTTCTGGAGGTATAAACCCTAATGCCCTTTCTCTCAGATAAGATGGCTTCTCTTTGATTGAATAGGTTGATTTCTTGCACTTATTTGGTTTGATTATAAGCAATTTTGCATGTTTAAGTAAAGAAAATCAGTGATTTAACTGATCATTTAGGCATATTTGCTGGGATAGAAAACCCTAGGTACTGAAGAAAAATATTCTAAACTGATTTAGGCATTTATGTTAGATTTTTTCACTTAGAATTAAGAATATAAAAATCATTACATGATTTAGTTGATTTATTCTGATCATTGTGGTTAAATATGCTTTACATGGGAACCCTATGTTTGAATATCTTCAAAACACATTGCTCCAAGGGTTAAAACATCACTAACATTAACAACATTTGTTTGCAAGGATCATGGCACCAAAAAGAAGCAATGAGGAAAATCCAGTCAACATATGGATGATGTCTGTTTTGCCTCACGCAACACTATGCACCAGTTCCTGACCATGATTGGGAACAAAAAGCATGTTAAAAAGGGTGGAATCAAGGTAGATGGTGACATTGACACTTCCATTAAGGATGAGATACAGCGACAAGGTTGGGAACAATTTCACAGACAACCCAAAGGGGCAATCCTTCCAGTGATGCGATAATTTTATGTAAACCTCCCTTATCGCACTCACTTTAACATGCTCGTTAGGGGAAAGAAGGTGCCAGTTAGGGGTGATGAAATCAACGAACTCTTTACCCTCCCCAACATTGATAATGATAGGTACGCTCAACTTTTGTAAGAGCACATGGAATTGGAAGAGCTAGAGAGACATCTATGTAATGGGGACCCCCAATAGGTGATAAAAAAGGAGTAACACATGCGATTCAACACCAGACAACTGACCTTGAAGAACCAGCTTTGATTCAAGTTCATCACTTCATGGATCTCCCCCATCTAGAACATCAGTGCGATCACCACTAATTTAACCATTCTTCTGTATGCCATAGTTACCGGCTGATCATTCAATGTGGGGGCCCATATCTTTTGAGGTATACTGCAAGTGTCCACCAACATTAAGGACAGTTTATAGTATCCTTCCATAATCATAGTGATGTGCAAGCTGGCAGGGGTCAAATGGAAGTAAGGCAAAGAGGTACTGATGCCTTGCACTGAGCTGAATATGTTTAGCCTTCAGAATAGGATATGGCAACATGAAGGGAGACCTACCACTTTGAGACCCTACTTCATTGTGACTCCCAACTTATCATGGCTCACCATGGGCGAAAGAATGGCCAGACAAGAGTGCTTCAACGAGTATCAAATTCAATGCAATCTAGCCACAGGTGAGTTTCTTTGAGCTATTGTTGCCTTTCAGGGTATGCCACCTGATATGATGCTTACATGGTCTATGCCCCTACATGAGTTCCAGCATCTAATGGGGCAGTCTTTTAGCACCTACACCAGCACAAATGTGGAAGAGGAGAACTCTGGCGAGGAGGACTCAGAGGAGATAAAAGACAATGATAAGCTAAACCTCTAGACAGATAGGGGAGTATAAGTAGTTTTTATGTTTCCTAGTTTTATTTTATGAAATACTTTTAAGAATTATGATAACTTTGGCAGTGAGGGCACTGCGTTGACTAGGCCTAGAGGAGCTATAAATGAAAATCATATAAATGTGAAGCAGTTGTATTGATAGTTGGTAAAACCAGTAGTTTTATCTGTTTCTACGAGAATAGCATGCAATATCTAATAATTTCAAACTCACTATTAAAGTATAACAAATAAAAAGGAGAGTGAATGCATATGGGCCAATTATCTGTCATTATTCTTGTCATAAGGAACATAACTGCTAGGAATAACTTAGAATTAGTTGCATGATATAGATTCTGCTTACTTCAAAGATAATTTTGAATAATTGAATGCATGCATTTTTATTTGTCACCTTGAACTACATTCTAGAACTTAATTGGTTATCATTTGAGGCACAATATTAACACATTATCTGGAAAAGAATTTAGGCATTCTTTAGACCAATTGAGCCATTTATTTAGCCAACTGAAAATTCTCGTTTCCTAGACTCCCTTTTTAAGCCTTAACTGAATAAGATTTATTTTCATAACAAACATATACCCATCCACACCATTTGCCCTCCAACTACACCTTCCATATCTTAGTGACATAATAGGGACAAATAGTGATTAGTGAATGATATAGCAACCCTTACAAGAATTAAAGAAAAATAAGGGGCAGCTAAAGAATGCTATACATGAGTATTACAAAGCAAGTTTATTCAAAATTGCAATATTTGTTCAATTAATCTTTCCTTAAAAGCTTCACTTTGGAAAGTTATCACACACCCCCAGACCTGAGGGTTTGCTAGTCCTCAAGGAAATAATCTTAAACAATGTTTCTACGTCACCATTTTTGTACAACACATGAAAGTTGATTTGATTGTCTAGAGGCTTTAAACTATACTATTCTTGATCACTAGGTCAAAGGACTCATTGTATTCTTAGATAGAATGTTGTCTATAGATTCTTCTTACTTATAGATTTATCATTCCTTTCAAAAACACCCATTAATATTTTATCCTCTTTAAAACTTTACTCCATAGGCCTAATTTTCACTCCACTCTCCACAGTACCTTAAAGCAACACATAGTTAGAAATCATTAGGTCTTTATGAGCTTGTAATGTCAAGCTTAGGTGAGGGTAGGTTGGGAGGATTTTTGTAAGCTTAATCTATATCCTAATTGATGGTAAAATATTTATTTATTTATTTCTTCTTCTTTTTTTATTTCAATGCCTTTCCTTTATTTACTAGGGTTCTAACATCTTTCTTTCCTAAATTTAAATATATACTTGCTTTGCAATACTCATGTATAGCATTCTTTGGCTGCCTCTTATATTGCATCAATTCATATGAGCCTTGCTATAATATTAGCCAATCACCATCTAACCTTATTATGTCTCTATGATATGGAAGGTGTAATTGAAGGGTAAATGGTGTGGCTAGATGGATGGTTGTGAAAAAGAAATATCAATTAGTTAAGGCTCAACAAGGGTATCTAAAGAAAGAGAATTTTTAGGTTAGCTAAATGAATGGCTCAATCGGTTCAAAGAATGCCTAAATCCTTTTCCTGACAATGTATCAAAATTATGCCTCAAGTAATGATCAATTAAGTTCTAGAATGCAGTTCAAGGTGACAAAAAAAATGCATGCATTCAATTGTTCAAAATTGTCTTCGATGTAAGTAAACTCTATGTCTTGCATATTGTTCAAAGTTATTCCTAGCACTTATTCCTATGCACCCAATCCCCTTTTTTCTGTTATACTCTAATAGTGTGTTCAAAATTATTAAATATTGAATGCTATTTTTGTGGAAATAGATTATGAAATTACTAAATTTATCTACTATCAATGCAATTGTTTCAATTTAGAAAAGAATTCCTATTTATAACTCCACTAAGCCTAGTCAAAGCAGTGCCCTCACTGCCAAATGCATCACAAATCTAAAAAAGGGTTTCATGAAATAAAAATAAAAATAAAAACTACAAATACTTCCCTATCTGTCTAGAAGTCCAGTTCATTATTGTCTTTTGTCACCTCCAAGTTCTCCTTGCTAAAGTTCACCTCTTCCTCGTTTGTGCTGGTGTAAGTGCTAGAGGACTACCCTATCAAATGCTAGAACTCAAGTGGGGGCATAGGCCATGCAGGTATCATATCAGGTGGCATAACCTGAAAGGCAGCCATTGCTTAGAGGAACTCACATGTGGCCAAATTGCACTAAATTTGATACTCGTTGAAGTGCTCCTATCTAGCCATTCTTTCACCCATGGTGAGCCGTGATAAGTTAGAGGCTACAATGGAGTGGGGTCTCAGGGTAGCAAGTCTCCCCTTATGCTAGTGTCTCCTATTCTAAAGGCTAAACACGTTCAGCTTAGTGCGAGGCATCAATACAACTTATCCTTGCTCCCATTTGACACTTGCCTGCTTGTACATTCGGTTATTATAGAGGGATTCCCTAAACTATCCTTGACATTGGTGGACACTTGCAGCATGCCTTAGAAGATATAGAGCCCCACATCGAATGATTGGCTTATCACTATGGCATATAGAAGGATGGCTCAAACGGTAGTGATCTCACTAATGTGCTAGGTGTGGGAGATCCTTAAAGTGATTAATTTGAACAAAGTTAGTTCTTTGGGGTTAGTTTACTGGCACTGAATTGCATGTGCTTCTCCTTTTTAATCACCCATTGGGGGTCCCCATTGCATAGATGTCTCCCTAGCTCTTCCAAGTCTAGGAGCTCATGCAAGAGTTGGGAGTACTTATCATGATCAATGTTAGGGAGGCCAAAGAGTTTGTTGATTTCATCACCCTAACTAGCACGTTCTTTCCCCTAATGAGCACATCAAAGTGAGTGCGATCAAGGAGGTTTGCATAAAACTCTCTCATCAATGGGAGGATTGTTCCTACTGGTTGTTTACAAAATTGTTCCCAGCCTCATCACTGTATCTCATCCCTAATGGGTGTGTCAATGTCACCGTCTACCCTAATTCCACCCTCTTTAACTATCTTTCTATTCACTATTAAGGTTTAGAATCGGTGTATAGCATCACAAGAGGTAAAGCGAACATCATCCATTAGTTGGTTTGATTCTACTCGATGCTTTTTCTTCGGTGCCATAATGCCTGCAATAAAGCATGGTTACTATTACTATTGTCAAACCCATCAAGCAATGTCCCTAGAAGATATTCAATCATAAAGACACCATGTAAAGCATATTTAATCACAATGATCAAATTAAACTAATTAACTCATGTAATGATGTTAAAAATCTTGATTCTAAGCGAGAAAATTTAAACATAAATGCCCAAATCAATCTAGAATGTTTCCTTCAGCACCTAGGATTTTCTAATCTAGCAAATATGCCTAAATGTTAGGTGAAATCAGTGATTTTCTTTAATTAAACATGCAAAATTTTTTTACAATTAATAATAAATGGTACAATCGCATCAAAACGACTAATTAGTGAAGAGGATAATGATTATGATAGATAAAGGGTTCTAAGGGAGTAGGGGAGTGTGTGAGTATGAAACTAGCGCCATGGCACTACTTTTCTACCCATGATATGAATAGTTAGCGCTAGGGTGAAAACTCTTCCATGCCTAAGCACCAACTTATTGGAATTGTCACTTAGGTGCCATTATCTTATTCCTGGGCACTTTTCATCAAAATTTTATTTTAAAGTTTTGCACCCAAGCACTACCTTTTCTTTGCCAAGGTGCCAACTCTCTAGAATTAGCATCCTGGCATCATTTGTCTATGCCTGGACACTGAAACCTTACCATTTGTTGTTGATTTCTAGAGATTTGGGTGCCCAGGTGCCAGCTTATCTTTGTCGGGCTGACAACTCTCTGGAATTGGTGCCCTAGTGCCATTTGCATTACAAAAAAGCACCACATACATGTCCCCTAAGTTGTTCCCTTTTCTTACTGACCTATAATTGAGAGGAAAAAAAAAAAGATGCTTAGGTTACCACCCAAGAAGTGCTTCAGTTATAGTCATAAGCTGGACTACCAATTTCTTTAGAACTATTCTACCCCAGTATGGCTTTAGTCTTTACCCATTTACCTTGAATGTTTAGTGAGTGCTTTTGCCAAAAAGTTCCACTAAACCATAAGGATTCATTGCCATAACAGTGAAAGATCCTAGCCATCTTGACTTTAATTTTCTCAAAAAAAGCTTCAAGTGAGAATTAAATAATAATACTTTTCACCCAACCTTAAAATTCCTCCACTGAATCTTATTGTTGTGCCAGCATTTTACTTTTTCCTTATGAATTTTGTTATTCTAATATGCACTTAGCCAAATTTCAGTGAGTTCATTAAGCAGCATGAGCCTCTTTTCCCCACTTGCATTTAAGTCAAAGTTTAGTTTCTTAATGGCCCAGTATGCCTTATGTTCTAATTCAAATGGCAGATGGCATGCCTTACCGAATACCAATTGATAGGGGGACATTCCTAAAGGGGTCTTAAATGTTGTGTGATAGGCCTATAGAGCATCATCTAGCTTTACTACCCAAACCTTATGAGATGGACAAACTATTTTCTCCAAAATGGTTTTAATTTCTTTATTTGATAGTTCGGTTTGTCCAATCATTTGGGGGTGGTACACCAAAGCTACCTTGTGATGTACTTCATATATCTTAAGGAGGGTTTCAAATTGTTTGTTGTAAAAATGTTTCCCTCCATCACTTATGATTGCCCTAAGTGTGTCAAATCATGTAAAGATTTACTTTTTCAAGAATCTTAGCACAACCTTAGTATCATTAGTGATGCAAGCAATAACCTCAACCTATTTAGGAATATAATCTACAATAAGCAATATATAGATGTTGCCAAATAAGTTTATAAAGGGGCCCATAAAGTTAATTCCCTAGACATCAAAGAATTATACTTCCAAGATGGAGTTCAACAGCATGTCTTACTTTATTGAAAGGTTTCCTGTTCTTTGACATTTGTCATAATTCTTGGAAAACTCATGAACATCCTTGAAGAGTGTGGCTAGAAAAATCCTGCCTACGAGACCATGAAGGTAGTTTTCTATCCTTTGTATTGACTTGCATAATCGATTACATGGCAATGATGTAGATTGCTCTGAACCTCTTCTTTTGGAACATATATTCTCATTTTCTGGTCCCCTTTAAAGGTATGGTTCATCCCAGATGTAGTTCTTCACTTCACATAAAAAGCTCTTCTTCTGCTGCAAATTCATATCTGCAAATGGGATGTTAGCTACTAGGAAATTCACAATGCCAGCATACCTTAGTATTTTGGTAGTGTTAACAAGCAATAGTTGTACATCAAGGAAACTCTCATTAATAGAGACTTCAGTGGGCTTGTTACTGCTATTTCCAAGCCTTGACAGGTGATTGGTTATTTGATTTTCACAACCTTATCTATCAAGTATTTCTAAATCAAATTCTTGTAGTAACAAAACCCACTTAATCAGTCTAGATTTAGCATCCCTTTAATTCATCATAAATTTGACTGCAGCATGGTCCATATATACAATCACCTTAGTTCTGATAAAAAAGGATTGGAACTTATCAAATGCAAACACTACTGGCAGCAACCCCTTTTCAGGGGTTGTGTAATGCAATTGTGCATTATTTAAAGTTCTATTAGCATAGTAAATGATTATGAAAATGTTGTCTTCTCTCTGACCAAGTATTGCTCAAACTATAAAATCAATGGCATCATACATTAATTCAAATGGTAAGGACCAATTAAGCATAGTGATAATTGGTGCAATGACTAGCTATGCTTTAGTTCATTAAAGGCATTCAGACACTGGTCATCAAATAAAAAAGGTTTATCTTTTTCCAACAAGGTACTCAGAGGTTTTGAACTTTTTGAAAAATCTTTTATAAACCTTATGTGAAAGCCTGTATGTCCAAGGAAATTACACACCTCTTTTACTGAGATGGGAGGTGGAAATTTTTCAATGGTCTCAAGCTTGGCTTTATCAACCATAAGTCCCTTATTGGAAACCTTATGACCCAATACTATACCTTCTTCCACCATGAATGACATTTTTCTAAATTTAGAACTCGATTCATTTCTTTATAGCGTTTCTAGACTCTAGATAGAACTTCTAGGCATTCATCATAGGATTCCCCAAAGACAGAGCAATCATCCATGAACACCTTTAGCCCATTTTCAATCATATCAAAAAAAATGGCAATCATTCAACTTTGAAAAGTGGCTGAAGCATTGCACATTTTGAATAGTATCCATCAAAATGCAAAGATGCCATAGGAACATGTGAAAAGTAGATGAGTCTTTTCTGGTGGCCTTGTTTAGTTTTCGGTAGTCCATACATACACATCAACTAGTGATGCAGAATCAATTACAAGCAAAGTAGATGAGTCTCATAAGAATGCATATCTAAGATGCAGAGGAAGTTGTTTCAACTCCATATTTGGTAGTTCCTCTACTGATGGTTTCATTCTCTTCACATTAGACTCAAATAAGTCAAAAGGCTCCCTCTTAGGACTGACCTTCCTAAATTTAGGACTAGACTTTAGCTAATTTAGGAACTCCAAGAACTCTTCAACCTCTCTCTCATCTATCAAGACTAAAGAAGCTTCTAGTGCATCCAAGGTTAGCAAATTCTACACTAAGGGTTCTATAATGGACTTTATGGTCTCTATGACATACGTTCGAGTTCATCACTAGGGTGTTTTATAGCCTTCAATATGTTAAACGTTACCTTTTAATCTTGCACCCTCATGGTCAACTCACCCTTTTGCACATCAATTAAGGCTCCGCCTATTGTTAGGAATGGCCTACCCAGGATGATCGAGATGTCCTTGTCCTCTTCCATGTCTAAGATGATAAAGGCATTTGCTAACTGCTCCATGTGTGTTTCCAAATTTTTCAAGGTGGCAACTTGGCTTATTAGTAACTATTTCACCTAATCATCTTGCAAACAAGATGATTCATGACTCTGGTTATGCTGCTGCCTAAGATTTTGGAAACCTAGGGATGCATCTTATTTAGAGGGAGGTGCACTTGGTTGACTGTTCTTCCAAGAGAAGTTAGGGTGATTTCTCTAACTAGGATGGTAAGTGTTAGAGATTGGTTAGTTTCCCCTATAATTGTTACCCATATAATTTACTGTTTCTTCTGGATAAGTCAATGCGCATTGTGTACTTAGATGTCCTTCCCTGTAATATTTACAAGTTTCAGAGGTATACTTAATGCATTAGTTGCTATTGCCTTCCTAAAGCTAGATTATCTAACCTCTTATTCATTGTTTCAAACTAGGCTGCCACTTTTACTATGAATGTTCTCAGTTGGTCTACTTCAATGACTACAGTTGTCCTTCTTTTAGAAGCTCTTTCGTAATCTTTATAATTGTTTTAGGTGGGATCTTCTAATATCTCAAATGCATCTTCTAGATATTGATTCAGTAGTGACCTTTTTATAGCTCCATCCACCTGATTTCTTAACGATGAGGTTAGTCCGTTATAGAAAATTCAAATCAGTTGCTACTCAGAGAAACCATGGTGGGGACATTTTCTCAGCAAATCTTTAACTGTTCATAAGCTTCATATAAGGATTTTAATTCAAATTGTTGAAAATTAAATATGTCCTTAAAAAATATTTCAATCTTTACAAGGGAGAAATTTTTATTCAAAAATTTATGTATTAGTTATGCCTAAGTGGTTATGGATCTACTAGGTTGTAAATCTAACCAGTCCTTGGCTCTTCCCTCTAAAGAAAATCTGAACAACCTAAGGCGAATGGCTTCCAAAGAAATGCCTGCCACCTTAAAGTTGTCATATATTTCTAAAAAATATCTTAAATGAGCATTTGGATCTTTAGAAGTTAGGCCATTGAGTCAGTTTTCCTTGAGTATCATCGTAGTAGCTAAATCTTTTTTAAAGTTTGTGTTACCAATTTCTAGCCTAGCAATACTAGACTGAATACCCTTAAATGTTAGCATAATGTAATCCTTGACCTTCCTTTAAGCAGGTCGGTTTGTATTCCTATTAACAACCTAGGCTTCAGTGTTAACTCTTGTATCTGAAGCTCTGCTATTATCACTAGCCATGGTGGATGATTCCTCCTGTTGACTCCTTGGTTAGTTTCTTATGTTTCTACACGTACATTCAATTTCAGGATCTAAGGGTATAATCACTGCTTAACCTTTTGTATGCTTGCAAAAACACCTGTTACATAAAACAATTCTGCAGAATAGAGTGCTTAAAAATAATGTCAATAAAATTTATTACCAAGTCCCTGGCAACGGCGCCAAAAACTTGTTGATTCAAATTGCAACCGAAGTGCAATATCACACGCAAGTATACATGGTCAATAAGTAATATAATGATGAAATGAGTATTGATCCCTCAGAGACTTGGGTTCAATATTTACTAACAGAATTTGAAAGTTGTGTGATCAAGGATTGGTAGAGCAAATGTTTAACAACCTAGGATTTTGATCTTTCACCACATGCAGGGATGCTTTCTGTTATGATTATGACTTTGTTCTAATTGGAGAATAAATTGTTAACCTAGTATTCTAACCTTCTTATATGCTTCTTTCAAATATATACAAGCTAAATTATTTCCCCCTAATTCCCTATATGTCTATGGAAACCAGTTGGTATAAGAACCTTATAAATCTAATACCTAAATGTGGTTATCACAGACAATTAAGTACTTCCATCTTAATTGTGAATTGCGTTTATGCAAACAGTGATTATATGCATCCAGTTTAGATATTTAGTTAACCTTGTCAAGTTGACATAAATTTTATCTTCTTTCCTAAGAAGATCTGACTTAGAAAATAATAACTATAGGAATAATATTCAACAGAAAAGCATCCCTAACAAGGGCTCAATCAAAATCCTAGGAATAAGTTACTTAGCCTCTCATGGGCTATAGTACATAATTAAATAACAAATAAGAGTACAAAGAATACATGAAGTTGAAAAAGAGGGAGATGTACAAAAGGGGAAAAACTCTATATAGAGTCTTCACCCTGAAACCAACCCTCTCTTTGGCAATCTATCAATTAGAGACCTCTCTTCAAGTGTTCAATACACTTCCTTCTGCTTTGTGTGAGCTGCTTGCCTTCAGGGCCCTTTATATAGGCCTCAAAAACCCTAAAAGTGCAGCATGTGCCAAGTATAGAGCTCCTTATCATCAAAGAAAATTAGGGTTTTGGCAGTGCACCCGAGCGAGGCCCATCTAGCCCCTAGGCACCAAGTCACTAGTTTTAGCACCCAGGTGCTGAGATACTAATGCTTGAGCAACATCTTCTGGGAGTGATTGGCACTCGGGCACTATCTTTGTGATGCTTGGTTGCTATTTTTCTAGTCTTGATTGTTCTTTTTGCAGTAATTAGGGCCTAGGCACTGATTCTCTAGTGCCTGGGTGCCATCTTTCTTGATTTGGTGCCTGGACACTGAAATTGTGGTGCTTGGGCCCCATCTTTCTAGATTTGGTGCTCTAACACTAGTCTTTGGTCTTTAATAATTTTTCTTGTCGTCTAGTCCTTTTTTCCTGAAATAATCTTCAATTCTTTTCATAATCAATATTAGTGGAAAACTTTAAACTATGGTATATGAAATCCATATTATTTTTATTCAAAATTGTGATATTTGTTTGATTAATCTTTCCTTAAAAGCTTCACTTTGGAAAGCTATCAATAAGAGTAATGTCATGAGACAACTCAAGTCATGTCAAGCACATAGAAATATGCAGGAATCAGCAATCCCTTGACTTGCACTAGATATCCTCTATGATGCCATCAAGTTTCCTAATTGATCTATCAGCTAGTTGCAAGACAACTATAGTAGGTTGTTGGGTTTTAATACCCAACAATTTGTAAACTAATCATGGTATAACATTAATGGTTGTCCCTAGATCTTGTAAGGCTCCCTCTATGGTAACTCTACCTATAGTGCATGGGATGGTGAAAGATCCGAGGTCGTGGCACTTCACAAAGATTTATGGTTTAAATAAGGCAAAAACATTGGAACTAACTTGCACTCTTTCATTAAGTTTAAACTTCCTTTTATGTATGCATAATTCCTTAAGATATTTAGCATAGGGAGGGGCATTCCTAATTAAATCCAAGAAGGGAAGGTTAACTTCTAATTTCCTAAAGAATTCAATGATATCTTGCACAATTTTAGAAGTAACTACCCTTTTGTTAACATAAGGTATGAATTAAGAAAAGAAAGGTCTTGAATATTCACCTCCTTACCTTTGGCAGTTCAGTTTCCCTTTTTCCCTATTTCTCCTTTATCCTTGTCAGTTGTTGATCTGCTTGCTAGCTTTGGGATTTCTTTTTCCTTTTCTTGTTCTTTTGTATAAGGAATTTTCTCTTGATTATCTTCCAACCATGCACTTTGCTCTTCTCCAATAACTCTACTTCTTTGGAGCTTTCAGAATGCCTTATGGAAGTGAGAGTAGGGCTTTGGTTATCATCCACATCTACATCATCTACACTACCCTCATTAGTAAATCTCACTTGCTTTTCACCCTGAAGATTTATGGCATTCAATGACTTCAGATTGATCACAGTGTCTTTGAGGTATAACTTCACTTGTTTTGGCTTATTGCTCACACATATTGTTAGAGAGTTAGGTGACATAGGTGCTCAAATTATCATGCTTGGTCTCTATTTGTTCAATATAAGCAACGACATTCAAGAAGCATGATTCAAATTGTTTACTCATGGTAGTGATATTCTCGTTAGTATTTGATTTATCCTTCTCCATTTTGGATAACAAGTTTAAGAGTTTTTTCAAAATTAGTTGTAGGTCATCATTTTTGGATGAAAAGGCTTGTTGAGCGAGAACCATCATATTAGAAAAGTTAGGCTCCTGGAATTGGCTCAATGACCCCCTTGAAAATTAGACTTGATAGGCTGAAGAACCTCTTTGGTAGTTGAGGTTGCTTTGATTATTGCCTCCCCCCACTTGAAATTTGGGTGGTCCCTACATTCAAGGTTATATGTATTGGAGTAAGGATATCTCTTCTAAAATTGTCCCAGTTGTTGTTGATACATGGCCAAGACCTCTTCGTATTGATTAGGATGGTCACTAGTCATATGCATTGATGAGTTGTAATAGGTACAACTAGCTACTACCATAGCTAGAGATTAAGGTGGTTTAGCTTTAAGGCTTTTAACAGTAGTAGTAAGCTTAGCCATATTTAACCAGAAGTGCGTCTCTCTGAGACTAATCGATTTCTCTCACTACTCTAACGTCTCTTAATTCAAGGTGCTGTCTATTCAAAACAAACTTTCTTATTAAGGCCTATGCCTCATCGACTTCCATATCTTCTACTGACCCATTAACAGTAGCATTCAATATGTTAGCATTGTGAGGTAAAAGCCCGTTGTAAAAATATTGCACCAAATGCTCCTCTTGTACTTAGTGGTTAAGGCACTTAGATAGCATGCCTTAAAATCAACTTTAAGAATCATAGAAGAATCAAGTTCATCTTGTTTAGTTGCCAAAATCTCCTTTCTTGCAGCAGAAGCCTTGATAAAAGGGAAGTATTCCTCCAAAAAACCCCTTCTCAAGTTAGTCCAAGATTGGTAGGCATTTTCCATATAGATATACAGGCTCATATACCACTCTTTTGCCCTTCCTTCAAGAGTTAAGTGGAAGACTTTACACATGACATATTCAACCTTTGCCACTACAAGCTTCATGGTCATGCAATGCATGTGCAGTATCCCTAGTAATATGTTCTTCGGCTATGATTACTACACTAAAGTCCTCTACCCTCTTTTATTTCCTTGTCTTCCTCAAACTTCTTTAAATTTCAAGGTTCAAAGAAGTTATAGGAGTTTTGGATTTTTAAGGCATGCACAAGCAATTCCAAATAAGAATGGAAGCACAAAGTCACCAAAAGTGTATGAGAGTGTATGTATACAAGAGTATGAGTTTGAATGGACAAGGAATTGCACAAGGGAAGGTAAACAAGATTTCTTGAAAAATGCAACTCGCTATGGTAAAAATTAATGTTTGTAATAACGAAGTATACAGAGGCAGGAATTCTCAGTTTATGAAGCAATTAGCCAGGGTGAAAGTTGTTTTTTACTGTGGTAAAGAGCATAGAGGCAGGAATGCAAAAGATTTTTAGGATTTCACCACGGTGAAGATGTAAAAATTTTGAAAAATTCAATGAGAAAACAAAATTTGCCAGATCCTAATGGTCTGTGCACTTCCAAAAATGTTTAGCACTTCAAAATCTGGTTTCCTAATGCTATTTTGAAACAAAAACAAGGTTTATAACTTTGAAAAGAGCTCTTTACAACCAATGAGAATGAATCAAGAATCACTTTTTCTACACAATAACTGCTTCAAAAACTCAAAATTGATGTGGCAATCTCACAAATGACAGCAATCAATTTGAAAACACCACAATCCAAAATGAAATTAGTGTAATAACAAAGAATGAAAAGTATGGAATGAGATGCTATGCAAAAGAAAATCTATTGAGGCTTCCTTGATCACACGATTTACCCCAAGTTGACACAAAATTGACACACAAATTATTGAAGGAACCAAATAAATGGCTCTCCAACAACAACATGAGGTTTGACTGAACCCTCATTGTTAGGGTGTTAAAAGCTAATACCGAATACAAAAATGCACTATAGATTCATATACTAAATTGATTGTATATACTACAAATGTATTAAAAAAAAGCCAAAAAAGGAAATTTAAAAACAAAAACTAACCTCAAAAGTCACAGAACATTATAAGCAAGCAACAGCGATAGCAGCGGCACAGGGAGTAGGATCATCCTTAGATCAGTGACAACATACATCTTCCTCTAGTAACCATAAGATTCCTTAACTAAAAAGGAAAAAAAAAAGTTCACAAACAAGAAAAAAATGCTTACACCTTACCAATGACCACCCGCCGGCTAGCAAGACCTACAACTCATGGTGAGGAGTGGTGGAGAGCTCCAAGGACGAAGGGTGGCAATGGTTATGGAAGGTTTAAATTGGGAGAGCTTAAAATGAAATATGGTGGAGGAGGAAAGAAAAAAATGGAGGAAGAGGTCAAAGATGTTGTGACACAAAAGGAAGATGACTATTTTGTTAGGACTATAGACCTTATTACTTGCGGTTTGTAGCCAACCGCAAGTATTACCTATGGTTTATTGTAAACTACAGCTTATACCTACAGTTCACACCTAAACCACGGGTAGTACCCATGGTTTACCTAAACCACAAGTAATACTTGTGGTTAGTTGTGAATCACAAGTAAATACCTGTAGTTTGTCATCAACCACAAGTATTTACCTATGGTTTATATATAAACTGTAGGTATTTCCTTTGGTTTATTGAACCGTAGGAAATACCTGCAGTTTAGTTTTCATGTCGCAACTATATTTGGAATTAGCTGTGGCTTCTTCCATTGCCAGAAAGAAACCACAACTAATTGCATTTTTTTTCTTGTAGTGATAATTTAGCTACTAAGTAGTTAATGACACATATAACAATTATTGTCTACCAATCATGGCAATGAATAACATCAGGTCTCTAGCTAGACTGATGACCAAACTCAAGAGTTGCATAGCACAAAAATAGAAAGTGATTTAGATCATTATATTCTTCTTAACACTCTTACTCCATATGTAGGTTATCTACACTATTTGAAGCCTCTGCAGATGCTGTAAGTGTATAAAATGACCGAAGATGATAACAAATGTATTAAAAGTAACTGTGCATGGTCATATTGTATATATACAAAACCTATTGTAACAACATGTGATCTTTTTTAATGACCTCGACACTACTATATAAAAATGATAAACAATGAGAGGTGAGTGAAAACTCAATAAGCCAGTAATACTAATTACGCAAAGCCAACAACTAACAAAATTCAATAAAGTTTTTCATAAGTGGTTAGTTATCTTTAAGATTGCACTTGAACAAATAGTTATTTGTAGAATTCCAAATAATGAAGGTTTATAAATGTGCACACATAATCCAGTCAAAATACAAAACATGTACAAAAAGAATAATTCAAAATTTATATTTCAACATAAATGAAATACATTTTATTAACATAGTAGGGAACATCCAACAAAACTTTTAGAAGCCAGAAAATTAGAGCTAGTTCAAGGCTAATGTTATGAGAACAAATCATACATCAATCATGAGAATTATGCTTAGAATAATCAAAGTATTGGCCATGCACCCCATACAAAGTATCATAATATTGACATCATGGCTAGTCATATATGAATAACAGATCATAGTGCACTGTGGCTAAATTCTACTGTCATTAGCTACATAATCTAGTTTAGGATAGTTTCCTAAAAATTCTTTTACATACATAGATCCATAATCAACAAAATAGAAGTTCGAAAATCCAAAAATCAAATTTATTTTATGAGACAAAATAAGAGTAATTCAAATCTTAGAATCAAAGTACATCATAAATAAGGCTCCAAATACTTCATACTTACAAAATTGCATTACTTCATAAATATAGAATCAAAGTACATTTCATGTACAGAACAAAAAAGTTTAGAAATCTAGAATCATTGTAAAACAGAAAGTTATAACAAATTCAATTGATAAATTTAAAATCAAAGTAATTCATATATCCTTAAGTTTTAAAATATTCAGAAGATATATGTGAATTTTATATATCTCAAGAAGTTTGTCACATGCACAAGGAAGTTCAAATAACGAAACTTTTGCAAAGTGATAACATAGAACATAAATTTGCATAATTGGCACTATCTATTCACGTAACTCACTTGACCACAGAACATAAAGAATAAAGTGCAAGAACCAAATTAAGAACTCTTGTAATATAGAGGGACCAAATAATTAATTTTCCTTTTATATATTATTCTTTAAATAAAAATTTTTGAGAATGAGATGAACCAGTGCCAGTACACAAAACTTGGACCAAGTGAGCTCGAGTCCAGTATTGGACACTTTGAAAATGTTCAAATTTAAACCTGATTTTGGATCAAGAAAATTTAATACGAGTCCAATGTGGATCAAATTAAGAAATTTGAAACGACTGTTGCTTAGTCTTGGAACCCAACTACTGTATAAGCTTGAGCCCAAAAACAAACTCTGAAAGCAAGTTACGCAAGTTATTAATTTTTATTGTTCAAATTAAATACGCTTCTGCTTTCTCGTAAAATACTAACCATTGCAATTTCCACAAGCATCTAATTCGCCATCATTGCTTATGTTAAATTACTGACCATTGCTTTGGCACATTATCTTTGATTTTCCATTTTTTTTTTTATGAAATCTAAACAAACAGAATTTGCGAGGAATAATTTTCAAAAAACATAAACTATGAACAACCCCTATGAAAAAAAGTTTTGTTCGTTCACTATCGAAACACAATTAGCAATCGGAGCCACCTATGGTTATCCACCATGTATAAGAATAAACGAGATACATGAATCCATTTTGTTATACAAAACGTTACATTGAATCGGTCACAAATAAACAAAGAAAATATTACTGTATGATTCCTACTACTTCAATCTTCGGAAATTTCTAAATATTTATTCTTTAATACATGTGGACTCCTGAATATTGGAACTCTTTAATACATTAATCAAATCCAATTAAATATTAATCGACTTTAACTATTAATGATGAATTGGCGCTTGATAATTAATCCAATGCTGTTAATTTAATGTTATAACCATATAACAGTCCATATTAAAATAACAACTAGATCTAATTTGATTACTTCAACAGGATCCAATGCAGTTAATTTAATATTGTTTATCCATATTTGGAATAAACCAGGTACATATAATTCATTTATTTGTATAGAACGTTACGTTGATTAGGTCTCAAACAAGGAGACTACAAAGCCTGTTCAAAACAAAAGAGAATGCTGTTCAAAACAAGTTTAAAAAGCCAATTTCAAATCCATTAGAGCCTACTAACCTCAGTAATCAATTAGATATATATAGGATTTAATTTGAAAACCAAACAACCAGTGCAATAGAAAATTGTGAGAAAAATTAATATTATATTTGATCCACCATTTAGAATAAACGACATGCAGGAATTCATTTTTACATTAAATGATACATTGATTCAGTCACAATCAAGCAGACTATTTGGCCTGTGGGCCTCTCTAGATATGTCCATTAAAATGTCTCATCCAGGCTCTGACTATCTAAGAAAATATTTTTATACGATCCGTATTACTTCAGTACTTTTCAGAATATTTTGAGAATTTAATCTTCAATACAAGTGGAATCATGAATATTGGAACTCTAATATTTAATACATTAATCAAACTCCCCACTGTATATATATTGGTCAATCATTGACATTAAAATGTATACCCCAAGAATCCACAGATTAGAACCAAAGTAGCACTATAAATTCACGCTCATCGGCATCCATTATTTCCATAATGAAATAACTACAAAAACAGAAAAAGTACGCGAAAGTTGAAATTGCAAAGCCTTCAGAACAATGAAACCCACATTGCTTGCGTTTTTGCTTCTCTATGCCTGGAGCTTGAGCACTCAACCACTGTTCGGAGCTGCTGATGCTTCACCTAAGCAAGTGGTTGACACATCAGGCAAGAATCTCCGAGCTGGTGCTGATTACTACATTCTTCCCGCCCTTCCCATTACCAAATGTGGAACTTACGGCCGATGCTGGAGTCGTGAAGCCGGCTTCGGACTTGCCGGCATCGGCGAATCTTGCCCGCTTGATGTTGTGGTGGTGGGTAGATATCATGCCCTGCCTGTCAAGTTTAGTCCCTATAACCCTAAGAAAGGTGTGGTTCGCGTCTCCACTGATCTCAACATTCAGTTCTCTGCTGATACGGACTGTCCTCAGTCAACAGTGTGGAAGATCGATCGGTTTGATGCTTCGTCAAAACAATGGTTTGTGACGACTGGTGGCATTGTGGGGAACCCAGGTTGGCAAAGTATTCAGAATTGGTTCAAGATTGAAGAGTTCGAAGGGTACTATAAGCTGGTCCATTGTCCAACCATGTGCAAATCTTGCAGTCATCTATGCAAGAACGTAGGGGTGTTTGTGGATCATAATGGGAACAAACGTCTCGCGCTTACTGATGTTCCCTACATGGTTAAGTTCCAGAAGGCTTGAAGCAAGCATCCTCAATTCCAGTAATTAAAATATAATGAGTAAGTGTCGTGTAACAAAGTTATAGTACTGCACTACACATGTGTTGCTTGATTAAGAAAATCGGTATACAAATGAATAAAATGATATAATATTATCAATCCGATCGTGTTTTATGATCTGAGGCAAATTGACAGCATGCCAAGAGACATGAGAAAAAGGCTATCTATGAAAAGTTGCCCAGAGACATACTGTGGAAACATATATATATATATAAAATAAAGAGGGAAGGGGCCCAATGTGGGCTTTTGAGCTGGATGCACTAAAAATAATAATAAATTTATCCGTTCCTTTTCTCCCAGCTACTTTTTGGGCAAAACTAAACGTGTCCCCCAGTGTATATGTTATTCAGGTAAAAAGCATGAAATATTCAGTAATAATTGTTCGATGTGAGTTTGGATCATTTTTAATATTTATTATATATTTGAAATTGAATTATAAATCGAAATATTAATACAATTCATTTTAGTCCTCACAATTTATATTTCAACTAATTGGTTTAAGGAAGAAAGTTAATTTTCCTCACACGAGAATAAAATATACAACAAATCGGTAGACATATGTAATTTTTTCCAAAAAATAGCTGAGGGAAAATGAAGCGATCAGGTGCGACAGTTTCTCTCACCTTGGACTCTTACGAGACAATCAAATGCTTTACTTCTTTTTAAAAAGAAAAAAAAAAAAAAAGGAAAACGGAACGAAATTGTCTGAGTTTCCCTTGCAATTTTTGGGGATTTGGATTAAGTCAATTTGAGTTCTATAAAGTATGATATTAGGATCATAAAATAATTTTTTCGGAGTAGGATTTGATAAATTTCATATTTTGTTAATGCATCACCGCCAAATGTGTCATAGAAGATATTTTATTTTTAAACAAAAAATAAAGTAATTTTAGAAATAAATACTTTTAATATTTGAAATTTTATTTTATTTCGAATGGTATTTGGTTGAAGAAAAAATATGAAACTACTTCTACTACTTCACAATTGAAAGCTTCTATAATCTCATCCTGAGCTTTGACATTTGGTTTGAGTCCATTCATATAATTACCAAACTCAGGCTCACTCATCTCCATTTGGATTTGGAGTCCAGTACTATGATAAGTGTTCGTACAATTTCAGCGAAGAAGCCGGTAAATTATTCACTACAAATAATAGAGTGAGGTGTGCAAGTTTGAACGAAGGGGAAGATAAATAATTTTAAATTTCAATATTAAGTTGAGTTGAATATTAAAATTAAATATCCGAAATAGTTTCGATCGATTTTGAATATAAGACAAATATTTTATATTCATCTAGTACTTTTGAAAATAGGATACTCGATATCCAATAAAGCCTATGGAATTCAATAGGATGTTTCAAATATTATCTATTCTAAAAATAGTATTTTAAATACTAAACATGATTTTGAGTTATAATCATTAAAAAAAAAAATTTTCTCAAATTAGATAAAGAAAAATTATTTTCGAAAATTAAATTATATAATATTTTTAATATATATTCATGATAATTATTTTTAACAACACTTATTATTTATGTAGATAATAAAATTGGAATTGAATTTAAAATTATAATTCTATGTTCTGGTTTTTTTCATGTGATCCAAACTTAAATTTTGAAATTTTAAACCAATTTTAATTTTGATAAAATTGAAATTAAAATTAAAATTAAAATTTTGAATTGTGATTTCATTTTTTTTAAGCATTGACTAGTATTATTGACTCATTCTATGTATATATCATGTATATAAATATTCAGGTTTAAGAAAATAGGTTTAATGTGCCAAAAATAGATGAATGGATTCATTGAAAATCAGCAATTATTCATGAAAATTTGAATTTAATTTAATCTTATTCGTTTGATCTATAATTTTTCTTGGGTAGATTGGGCCAACAATGTTGTGCCAATTATTGGGTAGATTGGAAATCAGCAATTATTCATGAAAAATTTAATTTAATTTAATCTCATTCGTTTGATCTATAATTTTTCTTGGGTAGATTGGGCCAACAATGTTGTGCAAGAGTTGAAACTTGCTTCTTCAAGCAATATTATGGTTTAATAGGTTAAGTCGTGTGTGAGCACTTTTTTATCATGATTCATTAGAATGAAAAAAAAAATGTCTCTGGGGTGTTCGAAATAATTTGAAATTTAATATTCATTACAATAAATATTTTAAACTTTTGGTACTTATCTATAATTTTTCCTAGAATTTAAGATAAAAATTAACTTGATTTAGTAATAGGCTTAAACAATATTATTTAAATATTAACCGTGTTATGGTTTGTAATATAATAATATATTTATATAGTTGAGTTCGTAATAAACTGAAATTTTAACTAATATATTGAATTTGGAGCAAATGTTATTACGCTCTCATCTATAAACTTTAATGGCATAATTTATCTATATTCTTTTTCGATAAATTATATGTATGTATGGAATTCTAATTGGACTAGAAAAATGTATTAATCAGATAATTATAATTTAAATTATAAAGTACATTTGAATATTTATATCTTTTATATTATATTCTCTAATTAAAAGTGATCAATATATCATATTATCTAATAAAAACATGATAAGTGGATAATAAATATTTACAAAATTAAAGTCAACATTAGTTGATAATGGCCTAGCAATAGTTTGAATAAAACCATGGCCAGGCCACATTTTTGTAAAACTATGGCTAGACTACTCCAAAAAACATGTCATAGTCATGTGAAACATGAGAAAAAGCCCACATTTTAATCAATAAGTATGGTTATGCCACTTGAAGCTTAACTACGGTAACATGTAAATTGTGGCCTTGGCTATGTTTTACCATGATTTTTTGTTAAGTTTTATAAAGTTTTAAAATTTAACCACAGTTAAGTTAAGCATTGTAGTTATGTGGGATCTTAACCATTGCCATACCACTATTGGCTATCACTAAAGTATAATAATTTTGGTAACCTCTGCCACCTATTCGCTGTTTGGGATTTATGTATAGCTACAAAATATTACTTGTCTCTAATTTTGTGACGAACGAATGGTAGAATGTTCAACTTTTCATTGGAGAGCTTTATGAAAAATTTATATTATAAACAATTATATAAATATTGTATTCAATGCACTATTTCAAGATTATTTATTTATTTGTTTATTTTTGGTAAAAGAGAGCATTTATATTACTAAAGAGAAAAGTACTTGAGGTTGACATTCTTATGTAAGAGAGTATAAAAACAAAAACAGGCCTTAACCAAAAAAAAAAAAAAGCAATTTTGCTTTTGAGTTGTTGAAATTCATCATCGTTGAACAGATGTTTTATATCTTAAAACAGTTAACCTTTGTCTATGCCTTTGAGAAATGAGAAATCCACCATTCTTTGATGATTGGTTTTAGATATTATAATTTATAATTTCTCATACATGGAAAATCTACATTGCTGAAAATTAATACTATATTTATGAACAATTTTGTGTTTGGTTTAATCCAAAAGGTTGGTTAAAATATGAGTTATGTGCTTTTCTTATGTTAAGCCAGTAATATCTACTAGATTCTTATTATCCATTTCATTGTTTTCTTGTTTTGTTATTACGTGTGTCTGGTATATAATTATTAGTAAACTTTATTATTATATCAATTAAATTATGAAGATATATTAAAAAGATTTCTTTTTTTGCTGGTAACCAGACAAAAACATTTACCTACCCTCTAATAACAAACACAGAATTGTAGTGTCACGACTTGATTTAATAGGATGTGATTGGTACGAGGATGAAGTGTCATTCATCCTCGCAAACCTATCAAAACTATCATAATGGCAGAACTTATATAAATACATATTAAACAAATATAAATCATATAATTCTTCATACAGATAGTTTCTGACACACCATAGTAATACATTAAACATTTAGCTTGTATATCAGGGAGCGATTGAACTGAATCATAAAAATACTGAAAGATATAGCTCTAGTAGTAGGTTAGGCTAACCAAGGAATTAATCACCAAGATTAAAATTCTGAAAGTGGATGTTCTAGATCAGCGCTGAGATCTGAAAAATGTTAAATAATGGAGTGAGTAGAAACTCAATGAGTAGGTAAATCTAAGATATCATATAAACATAATTCAGTGATATTAAACAGAGAAAAATCATCAACAGAATGTAATTGGAAATATCTTATAGAATTAGTCATAATTACAGAGTACAAAGCTAGTCCAAGGCTAGTGATAATATATCAAAACAGATACTCATACAGTCATAGGCTCTGAGTAAATATCATAATAGCCCTTGGCCTTAAACAGAATATGAAGATAAGGATATTATACCCAACCTTATCAAAATATCAATCGTAGTTCACTACGACTAACATCAACTTCCGTTAGCTACAGGGTTCTGTTTTGGATATATTCCCAATATTTCATATATAAATAATTATCCATGTACAGATATCAAAAATTTCAAAATCGTACCACTTCATAATTCAGATTTTGGTATTTCCAATAATTCAATATTTCAAATCATCATGAATAATTTAAAATAATATTCTATGCAATTAGGATTATCTACTCACCTGAGAGGAGTATACCAAACTCCTATTCTTAATTATAATTCCTTTTGTTGAAAATATTCTAGTCGCCTAAAAATATTAAATAAAATACTCTTGTCATCCAATCCTTACAAATAAATTTATTTATTTTAATTCTATCACATACCTAATTAATTATCTCTCATTAATTTTTATCCAATTCACCTCTTTCTTTTCTAAATGGTGGAAATTAAATTTATGGGCCACTTAAAGAATACTTTAAAATACTTATAACCTATATATCATTTTACTATCCTTATTATCATTATTATTACCATTATCATTATTATTATTATTATTATCATTAATATTATTACTATTATTATTATTATCATTACTATTATTATTATCATTATTATTATTACTATTACTATTATTATTACTATTATTATTATCTTTACTATTATTACTATCATTATTATTATTATTATTTTATTCAATTATGCACTTATTAAATTTTTAACACCTACCATAACACAAATTTCACTTAAGGATCATCTAATAATTTCCATAATTTCTATTTATCCTCAAATAATATTTTTGTTATACAAACAAGCCATTTATATTTTTCCTTCTAATTTCCTTCTTTTTTCTTCATGAAAAATCTTGAAAAATTACTAAAAATTCGAATTTTGTTCTAAAATTCAAAATAAAATTTCAAAAAATTCTAAATCACTCCCTAGATGCATATTAAAATTTAAGAAATCCTAAGAACACAATTTTCACTAAATTTCCAAATTACCCCTAAACCCTTAAATTGAGATTTTTCAATTCAGAAGCCAAAATTTATAATTGATCAGTGAATTCAAGGGAGAAAGGTGCATAATTTACCTGAAAAGTGTAATCTTAACTCAATTTGAAGCAAACAACCCGAATTGAGCTCAATTTCATCACTTTCTTGCCTAAACAATGATTTTCACATATGAATGGTACCCGAATTGATTTTCTTCAATTCTAAGCAAATTGGGCCAAATTGATCAATGTAAATGAGGGAGAAATGTACAAAATTAGTGTAGAAAGTGATGCTATATGTTTAATTAGATTAAAAATGCACCAAATTGCAAATTGAAGCTTTAAATTTCAGGTTATTTTTGGGTTATCGAATTGCCAGAAAATTGATGAAATTCCAGCGGTGTTGCAACTGGTGGAGGTGACTAGGAGGTCGAAGAGCTATTGTGGCTAAAAGGAGTCACCAACGAGGTTGAACGAGGTTGGAGGAAGCTCCGGTTGCCCAGAAAAATTTTTGCACCGTGAGGGGTATTTTTTATGTGATTTTCGCTGTTGGGGAGGCTACCGGTGGTCGGGGATGGGCTAGTGATGCCGCTGGAGGGTTACGAATGCTCGCCAAAGTGGTGATGGTGGTTGCCACAGGGAGAAACCAAAATTTGTATAATGTAGCATGGAAAATGGAAGAGTGGTACCTAATGAATGATTTTCCAAATTATTTGAGGATATTAGGTATATGTTAGTTGGATAATGAGGCAATGATATGGGATAGGTGGAATTATTAGAAATAATTGAGAATTTTTCATATATTTTAAATGAAAAAATATTATTATATATATATATACATATTATATCAAAATTTCCCTAACAAATATTTAGTTACCATACTTAGTTGAATTACAAGTGCTAAAAATGCACAGAGTAAGGTTTAAGTACTAACTTTGGTTACATTCTTAGATAAAATTTTATCAGTTTCTATATTTGTCTCTGACTGAGTTATTTCATTTTTTTCCCATTTTGTGTGGGTATTACATGTAGTTCCATAACCTCAGATTTATAAACTCAGTTTACTTCTTGATTATGATAAACTAGTCCACCCAGAAAAACATATAATTAATGAATGTATTTAAATAGTGCATGAAACATATATTATTGTCCCATTATCTTATTATGCATATCCATAATGAATATTTTTAAATGTCTGTGTCCATTTGCTTTTATCCTTATTAAACAAAATTGTTTTCCCTAACAACTCCATTAATATTCATTTGAGGTCAATAGCTTGAAATGGGACATTTGCACGTAGTATATGAGATGATAAAATGGTCCCACTTAAATCACTTTATTTACTTCTTCATTTAGTGCATGGTATATATATATATATATATATTAGATTATATTCTTCTTGTGCCTGTTTCTGACATTGTCTCTCATGTCCAAAGAGGCAAAGTGTCACACACTGTTGACCTAAAATTTCAATTGCCTACAAAATTATTTTATTTGTACAGCGTTTTAACTCGGTAATAGAAAGCTTGATTAGGTGGATCAATTAAAAATAGATTTATATTGATATGAACAAAGCATGGGATGAGATAAAATAAGAAGGGGTGACATTGACATTATATGAGAATGCATTATGAGATTACTTGCCAATCAAAGAGGTAAAAAAATTATTTCTAAGAGGGTGAATAAGATGTTTTAAAAAAATTAGAACCAGAACCAAAAATTTATGTGAGATAACGAATAAATTTTGGGATTAAAAGAATCGCAACGTTATGGATGAAAATTTGGGATAGATTGTTGTGTAAGGCAAAACTTATGGCCTAACTTCAAATAAGTATAACTTTTAGTATATGTGAAATTTTTGGATACAATTTAAAAAAAAAACATTTTTAAAGCTGAAGCCATGCAATTGAAGTAGCACACTTCTGAATATTTGGAGTACAAATATGACATGAATATCAGGTATTGGATTTGAGAAAAGAGGAATAAATTGTCCTCGCAACTCCAATGTTCTATACATTGCATGTCTACTAAGGAAATCACCTTTTTGTGGCACTAATCTTGTCACACAGCCAACTTATAGAAGAGCATAAAAATAGTCAAATATAAGTCATTCTGCACAATCCTGAAAAATTTATAGAAAAGGAAAATTGAAACATTTCATTATATTAATAAAATCAAGATAAAAATAAGAAAAAGAGCATTCAATAATCAATGGTATTCTAGCATCTAATGTACAGAAGTATTAAATTCTTTGACCTTCAACATGTAGCATTGAAGAGGCAAAGATAAGGACCAAATTGATAGTTATCATTATTATCATTATTTAACTTTTCAACCAAGCATGTACTTATCGAGATATTAGTCATAACAATCTTAGTAGTGCATTGAACTTACACCAAGTTTCCATAATTCTCGATGAAGATTTTTTACAATCCCTAGTTGTATTTCAGCAAAACCTCTTCGAACACAAGAACCTTCTAACTTTAACACGCAATTGAACAAACTCAAATTATGCTTGTTGCTGAACCTAACTCTGACACTTGTAAAATGGAAATGACAAAAATAAGGACCAAACTGACTGACGCATTCATATTTGCAAAGATTAATTTCGACAAGGTGTCTTCTCTTTTGCAAATCTTTACAAAAGGCTAGTGGCAAAATCCCCCAATTCTCCAATCTATTATAGAAACAACCTAATAGTAATATATAAGAAAAAACATCAAAATATACTTGTATAATATGACCCAAAAAAAAATTGCTCTATCCCAGACATAATGCTCCATGAAATTGTGAAATTTGAACATATAAGTATCTGTGAAAAGCATTCTTAAGCTATGGACAAGATATCGGTTTAAAGTATATAAAGTACATATGACTATATTGAAAAACTAAGAGAACACATAGCTAAATGTAAAGCTTAAATGACTTCACCTTGGCTATTGGTGCCATTTCTGCTGTAAATGTGAAGTGCATGCAATCCTGAACTAGCTTTGTTGCTAACTGCACCTTGGCTACTAGTCAAAATTGGGACCAAATTAAAGAGAAAAAGATGGAGAAAAAACCCATTTTGGTCCCTCAAGTTGGACATGGAGATCAAATTGGTCCCTTAGGTTTGGAAATTGCTAAATTGGTCCTCAAAGTTTGTAACTGTGATATAATCTCATCCCACCATCAGTAAAACGTTAAAAATGGGTGGCGTGGAACTTTTTCTCCATATTAATCTCTTTATCTAATGATCTAGACGTTTATATGTCATGAGAAAAATCTGTTTTGGTCCCTCAAGTTTCACACAGATATCAATATGGTCTCTCAATTTTCATGCAAATATTAATATGGTACCTCAGGTTTAATAGATAAGATCAATTTGGTCCTTCAAGTTTTACCTAGAGATAAATCTGATCCCTTAAGTTTCACTTGGAGATTAATTTGATTCTTCAAGTATGAAAAATTGCTAAATTAGTCCTCCAAGTTTGCAATTGAGAACTAATATTGTCATTTCATTAGGAAAATGTTATAAAAGAGCCAAAATTTTTAGGAAATTCTAGTCTATAAACAAAAATGGAGGAAGTTCGATGCGAAAGAAATGATTTTTTTATTTTTCTTTATTTTACAAGAAATCTAATTTTTTTAAAATTTTTTTAGTTTAAGTGAAATATGCTTTTTTAGTTTGGAGAGAGTATGATTTGGATGAAATCTAACTTTCCTCTAAAGCTCTAAATGAAATGAGGATTGTGTTACCTGTATAGATAAAATTATTCATATTCATATGAGCTTGTGAGGGAAAAACAAAAAAGTAAAACTAATGCTTTACGCTCTAAATATTAATGCCAATTAAATTTACTCTCTAAAAATTTCTCTTTGAATGAACCTACTGACCCACGTTGCATCATACATATATTGAGCAATATGATTTAATATAGAGTGACTTTCTTCAATAAAAAATAGTAAACAACATTGTTTAAACAAAAAAACTAAACAACCTGACTTAATATAAATTGTATTGGTAACTAAGACATAATAATATTGGACTACATAGTTTTACAAAATGAGCAACGAGGTTTATTACAAAATGAACAACCTTGTACTAATTACGAACACGAATCCACCGCTGTATAGCAGACTTGTTGTACAATGGTGGATCAATAAAAAAAATTTAATAAGTAAAAATTAAAAGAAAAAAAAATTGTGTGTGTAGCGCTGTACGACTGCGGATCTGGATTCACTAATTACATAGTTATATTAAAAGAGTGCATGGTTGGTAAAATGAAAAAACACATAAATCACCATCACTCAATCACTTTGTTCATGGTTGGTTGCGAATTCTTGTGTCCCCATTACATAAGTCAATGACATTCATTCACCTTCTTGCTCGTCGATGAAGTACTTGACTCCTGCAGGAAGGAAACAATAGTTAAAAACAATAGCTAAAGTTACATTCAGGCAAAATGTTTCCTTCATGTAGCTAACCACATCTCTTCGCTCTCGGTTAGCATTAGCTCTAAAAAATGGGAGCAATTTTACAGCAAGCCACTTAGAGCTTACTTGCTTGGTATTCAATGTCCTGCTACATGTATGCTAGCTGTTATAGGTCTTTACTTGGAAGGAGTTAGTGACCCTTGGCCATGAACAGAGGATTGTCCATGGACAAGGATCCTCACATTGTGCTTAGCACCTCTGAGTCATTTTTGACAAACTTTACTTTCACCCCGTTGTTTACTGTATAGTCCCTCACAGCCTGCATGAACACTGTTAGATTCCTAAACTCCATCCCATGCTCAAATGACACCTCCCCTAAACTTGCCCCTTCATTAAACTGAGGCCATCTCATCATCCTTTTCCCCTCATTTTCCTCTTCAGACTCTATCTCACTAAGTAGATCTTTTGAGTAGTACTGGTCTTCTTCTTCATTAACATAAATGTGTTGTGACTGATTAACTTGGTTCTCCCCCTGCACTGGTATAGGTTCTGTATAACTGGAAAGTGCACCCAAAAGAAGCTAGCATTAGAAAATAATCTACAAACTATTAGTGCATTAACGCTCGTTTAGCGATAATATAGTTTAATGAAAGATAATTAAAACGGAAGTTAAATAGATACTTGAGGATAAGTTTTGTTAATAAAACAAATTTTATTTTTTTAATTATAAAAAATATTATAGTGATATAAATAGGTAACACGTACTTGTCAAACAGATTGTCATCCTCCTTGTCGGATGAATCATCATTGTACCACTCATGTTCTTCACTTCCCTCATACCCACCTGCATCCTCCTCAATCTCAGTTTTTTTACCATGATGGGGAACCTCAACTTCCAATGGCTTGTTCATTATCTGAAGAAACAATCGAACCATATTTAAACTTGCATATATTTCAATTGAGCTTCTTAGATGCTACTTGGCTCTGTTTTATTATAACTGGCAGACCAATGAAGTACATTAAAACAATATTATTACTGTACTGATAATGGGTACTTTGTGATACTCAGGATTAATCAGGATTAAAATAGCATCAGACAAAAACGGGGAAGATTATCACTATGAAAAATGAAAGAAACCTGAGATGAAGATAGCAAAAAGCGAGAAACTGAAAAATGCTGCAAAATCTACTTGCCCCATGAAGTAGTCTATATATATATATATATTTATTATGAGACCCACTTGCCCCATGAGTTAGTATAAAGGCATAAATGCTGCAAAATCTGGAAAAAAAAAAACTTAACCATATAAGGAATAGAGAAAAAATCTCCAAAATCTTTTTTTTAAAAAAAAAAGAGATACTCTTGCTCACTTGCCCCATGATTTCTTAGATGTTTCTATTTAATGCTTCTCCTTTCAGCATAAAAACTGAACCATATAAGAAATAGAGAAAAAAGATACTTATGTAAAAATATAATTAACAACAATTGCATTGCTTGTTTTGATTCCCATCAAGTCATTTTAATGCTCGGAACACCAAACTTTTTGATAGCTTAAACCTTCCAAAAAGCCATGTACATTGAAAGTGGGTCATACTATATTTTATTGTACCACGGCCTGACATGTTTATCGGTGGTGATTTGCCAGCATGGTCATTAATCTCTCAAATGGTGTTGATGATTCGTGGGAAAAAAAAAATATTTATCTCATGTATCTACTAGTGACAATGGTGTCTCAGAATGTGCAGATTACAATTTCATTTTACAAAAGAATGTAAAAACAAAATTAGGAAGACTGCAATAAGATAACTCATAAAATGATTGTAAGCATCTAAATGATGCTAATGTTTGGGTACAGCAAAACAACTGAAAGTAGCTCTTAGTTCTCATATTCACCAGCAAACAAGCAGAGTTAGCACATGTGTTGATATCTTACAGACCAATAAATACAATATATTGACCAACAAAAGAACTAATAAATATTAATAAATCAAACTTTTTTGGTTGAAATTTATAAATTAAACTTAATATACCAATAAGCTTACATAATTTTCATATGAAAAAATAATACTTGTTATTTGTTCTATGTAATTAAGATATCACCAAAATTCAATTATTCCTTTTATATAAGTATATGGGTATGTATTGGTTAATAATGTTACTTAGTTAAATTAATGTGGTTTTTGAAATTAATTAATAAATATTTATTAAACTTATTATTATTTTTATTCATGTAGTAATTATCTAATGCAAAAAAATTATACTTAACTATTTTAAATTATATATTTTTAATCTAATCTACCTAAAAGGTTAAGAACCTCCTTCGTTGAATTGCTCTCCTATGAGATATGTTATATGGCTGCAAAATTGTCAAAACAGAGTTCTTTTCAACACTAAAGTAATCAATTCTGTTTTAAGTTTAGGGAGCAGAGTAAAACAGAGATAGGTGTTTCTCCTTCACCAAATCAATTCCTACGTTAGCAATAACTTTTCCACCTTCTCCCACTCTGCCATTCCTTCTCCTGTGCAATCTCCCATCTCTTTCTTAGCTGCATATGAATGAATCATAGAGCTTAATGATGATGGAATGCTTCACTAACGCTTTGTGCTTGAGCTTCACCATATCCCCACTCATAGGGATTTCTTCACTCATAGCCATGGACCATTAAAGAGAATAAAGATCAAAGATTGATGCGTTTGCGATGTCCTAGAAGTCTGAAGGTTAAAAAGAGTAATTACTGCATCCCATTGTGTAAATGCTCCAGCACTCTCAAATATTAGCATAAAAACAACTGAAATGTAGAATTAATCAGTGGGCGAAAGCTCAAAACTGCTTCCATTTCTTCTCTAAAATTAATACCCACTCAACTTTTGCCTCTCAGAACAATGTCAGGAAGCGTCACATATATATGTGAAGGTTGACAACCGTATTATTGCGGCCGCATCCAATAATGCGGACTGCATTTTGAAACCTGAGGGATCAACTTAATCTTTGTGTTAAACTTGAGGGACCAAAATGGATTTTTTCTTGAAAAAGTTGTATATAGACAATAAATTAATGTTCAAAAGATAAAACCTTGTTGACGATACAGGAAATCTAAAAATAACCTTGTTTATGAGTAAGTGTAGTGTATCAAAGTTACAGTACTGTACCATACGTATGTTGCTTATTTAAGAAAATCAGTATCTGAATGAATAAAATGATATAATATTATCAATCCGGTCTTGTTTTATGATGAGGCAAATTGCACAGCTTGCTCAGAGACATGAGAAAAAGGCTATTAAAAGTTTGTAAAACTATTACTCAATGTAATTTATATGCTTGCTTCTGATCAACTGTTAGCCACGTATGTTTAGTCTCCTTCTTTGATGGCTCTCCGAGAATAATCACCATTATAAAAACATACATCGGAAACAATTCTTATACTTTGTAATTTATTCTATATATCTTAAGGTGTATTCTCTAGCAAGAAACTTGTATGCATAAAAAAATCTAATACATTCATGTGTTTATTTTAAAAATATTTAATTTTGATTTAAAAATATATTTTATAAACATATTTTAAATTATTAAATCTAGATTCAATGCTCCTCCCATGCTATTATAGAAAAACAAACCCCTCCAATTACTTGAGAGGATCTGTTTCATGAGCATGTATATAGGTTCTATTTGTGAAGGTAGTTGATCTAATAAAGTACTATGAATTGTCAAGGACAAACGCGCTTCCAAAGCTAAAATTTACATGAAATTAATTTTTAACTTCTAATTCCTATCAGATATCCTTTATATCTATAGCTTTATTCTTTGATGAAAAAAATCTATAATTTTATTTATCAATTAGTATTAATTAAATTTAAAGAAAAATTAAAGTACTTTTTAATGAGACTTTTTATAAAATAATAAAACTTTGAATTCATATAATCAAATACTAACGTCTTCTAGTAAATAATTTTAAATTGACACAGATTTTTTTCATGACCAAATACAGTGAATTAGTTATACGTATCTAAAAGTAGTTGAATAAGTTTAGTTTGCGGACAATTTATATAGTGACCCATTGATCCCCATTAATTTTTCCGTTAATTTTTTCAAAGATTTCTGTAAAATAACTTTTGTTGTTGTTATTATATACACAATTCTTAAAGTAATCTAACAATCTCTCAAAGAATCGAATTTCCTATTTAAATAGGAAAAGAAAATAATAAAGTAAATTAATTATTTAATCCCCAAATATAATTTTCATTCTTAATATAGTCATTTAAAATATAAAATCTCTCAATTTAATCCTTAAAAAATAAAATAAAGAGAAAAGTTAGCGACAAACATGAAGCAAATGATTATTTGGGCTAAATTAATTGTGAAAAGCTCAAACATAAATTCAAATCAAAGACAATGATTTTTAACAAGTATAACTTTTAGTACAACTGGAGTTTTAACACATGCAATATCATTTCAATATGCTTATTTTCAAGCCTATATATAATCACTCTCGTGGACTTTTAAACAATTTTCAAGTCTTCTAAATACAATTTTTTTAATTTACATAATAAAATATACATTTTGCCATTAGATTATCATTAACAAAAACTTTATACCACATTATTTTGCTCTATCATTTGTTGTCGTTGACTCAAAAGCATATTCAATTAAGTAAATTAAAAAAATTTATTTAGAAGACTTAATTAAAAAATAATTATTCTTAAAATCTAGATCAATAATTTTATCAAATTGGTAAATTATTTAGAGCAAATAATAGAGTGAGGCTCGCATGTTTAAACGGAGGGAAAGAGAAACATATTTAAATTTCAATATTAAGTTGAGTTGAATATTAAAATTAAAAATTCGAAATAGTTTCGACCGATTTTGTATATAACATAAATACCTTATATTCATCTAGTACCAGTTGAATTAAATATTAAAATCAAATATCCGAAATGGTTTTGGCCCATTTTGAATATAACACAAATATTTTATATTCATGTAGTACCAGTGAAAATAGGATACTCAATATCCAATAAAACTTAAAATTCAATATGAAGTTTCAATGATTATCTATTCTAAAAAATATATTTTAAATACTAAATAGCAGTATAAACATTTAGGAAAAACCATCTTTACATGCCCAAATTAAATAACAAAGAAATATTTTTAAAAAAATAAATCATATATTATTTTCAATATATATATATATATTAATCTTAATTATTTTCAATATATATTTATTATTTATGAAGATAATAAAATTGGAATTGAATTTAGAATTACAATAATTTTATGTTCTGATCTTTTTTATATGATTCAAAAATAAATTTTAAAATTTTGAATCAATTTTAATTTTAATAAAATTAAAATGGAAATTATAATTATAATTATGCATTGTGATTTCACTTTCATGAAGCATTGACTAGTATTGTTGAATCATTCTATGTTTATATCATGTATATAAATGTTTAGGTTTAAGAAAATATATTTAATGTGCCAAAAGTAGATGGATGGATCCATTGGATATCCGTAACTATTTATAAAAAAATGAATTAAATTTGACCTTATTCGTTTGATCGACAATTTTTCTTGGTTAGATTGGGCCAATAATGTTGTGCATGAATTTAAACTTGCTTCTTTTGGCAATATCATCATGGTTTAATAGTTTAAGTCGGGTGTGAAAATACTTTTAAATCATGATTCATTAGAAGTAAAAACAATAGTGTTCAAAGAGTTCAAAATAATTCGAAATATAAACCATATTGTAATAGGCTTAAACAGTATTGTTTAGATACTATCCCTATCATGGTTTTATTATATGATAATATGTTTATATTGTTAAGTTTATAACAAATTAAAATTTTAACTAATATATTCAATTTTGAACATATGCTCTTACTCTTTTATCTAAAACTTTAATTGTTGATTTATCTATAGTTTTCAGTAAATTATCTATATGTATGGAATTCTAACAAATAATTGTAATCTAATCAAATAACGTATAATTTAATTCTAAATAACTTTATTATTTTTGAATCTGAGCCATCAAAATTTCATCCGACGACTTATATATAATCACTAGAGAATTTTCAGTAAAATATATTACTTGAGCTGATCCATTTTGTTTGGCCCATGTATACAATTTATGGTGTATTATTTTAACTTGGATTAAAATCACATTTTAGTCAATTATAATTGAAATATTATTTAATTTAGTCTTTATAATATAATTTTATTAATTTGGTTATTCAAGGTTAAAATTTTATTTTAATTTAATTCTTTTCAAATGAATATTTTTTAATTTAGTCCATAGTAAAAATATATTGAATTATAAAATATAAAATACATTATTAATAAAAATTTTAGTTGTGATGGATTAAACTAAAAATATTTTTTTTGTGGAATTAAATTAGAAAGATAATCTTTAAGATTAAATTAAAAATACTTCTTAAATATAAATAATTAAGATAAAATTTTACTCTTAAATTAGATAGATTCACTTGTCCCTGTAAGTTCTGTTATTTTTTAATAAATAATTATTCAATGACTTGTTTTGTCTGTTGTTGTGATTTTGCATGAGTTTAGTATTGTAGGAGGCCAACACTCTTTATACGTATCATGAAAGCTTTTTTAGTAAATTTTAAAAATGAAATTTGAATATATGAGAGCTTAACCTCTTGCGGGTGTATGTACACACACAAACTTATTGAAATTTGTGTGCCATAATAAAAATATTTTACACAAATCTATAAAAATTAAAAAATAAGAGAACTTAACCTAGTTCTATATTTTTTCTAATAAAAAGATAGAGTGACCTATTCTCTCACATGCTTTATTTTCTTTTGGGAGGTTTAGACTCTGCATCTTCAAATATTTTACACAAATTTCAAAACATAAAAATTCAAAAGAGAGTTTACAACTCATAAAAACAAAAAACTATGTTAACACATGCTTGTAGTTGGGATTTAGCATTTGATTTTTTAAAAGGTCAAAACATTTTTTATTTTAAAATTTATATTTATGACAATAAAAAAGTATTTTACACAAGAAATTTAAAAGTTAGAGAGTTGTTTTTTTTTTTTTTTTTTTATGGCCAATCATATTAGAGTACTTATTCTATCTAGAAAGGATCTGTATATGGATTTTTTTTTTGTTTCTCGACTTTATTGACTTTATTCATTAAAAATTAGTCAGTTAATTTTTAAAATTTTACTCAATTTTTAATTCAATCTTTTTCATTAAACTTGGGTCACATTTTTTTTTCTTAAATTCTTAAAACACATAATTGTACGAAAAACCATGGCAATTCAAACTTGGACAGAACATTGAAACACTACTTTGTTTAATCCAACAATGAAACATAATACCGTGGGTTTATTTGAAAGAGTAAATATAAACTCAATCTTATATCATAAAGTATATATGATATTTGCCTTCTCTTTGTTTTTTATACATTCTTCAATTTTATTTGTTTTTAAAAGAAGCATTTTGTTATTTTCTAACATTTACTTAATTTTTTTAATCGATTAGACTTGGTATAATTCTCAATATCTTTGATAAGTGTATAACTACTAATAATAACATAAAAATGTAATATTTAATTAAAAAATTACACAGTTATCTTTAAAAATCTTACAAATGTTGTGATATCATGTTTTAATTAATGAATAACATAATAAAAAATATGAAATAATTGTATATAAATTGTTTCTTTTTAATTTAGTCCTTTCCACTAAAGTTAGTCACTTTTTCGATTAATTTCAAACATGTACATAATTAAATAATAAACCATGCCACTTGCAAACTAGGAAGAGAACATAGACATGTGATAATTACATAAAACCTAAATTAATTAACAAGTATAATCAAGGATCCAGATTTCCGGCATTTCTTTAAAAATGTACATATTGGACAGTCATTATTAAATAACTGCACAGATCTAATGGTTCACATTCAAAGTGGAGATACCGATATCAGTAAGTTTTAGTTACCAAAGTCAGTTAAACAAACAAATTAATCTGATGGTCCGCATAAAATGAATTGCACAATTTGACGGTGTGTAGTTCACTTTAGGAAATGCAGGAAATCATAAAATCAGGCCCATTTTGCCATCACGGACATGCCACCAGCCCCTAAGAACACAGCAATGTAAGATTTGATTTGAAGTTTAATGTTGTTCTGCAATCTTGCACCCATGAAATCTGTAGCAAGAAGGTCAACCAAAGCCATGTAGGCCAAGAGACCAGCAGAAGATGCATTGAGCAGTCCCACAGTGATTAGTGCAGTTGGGCTGTTCTCTTTGTAGATGCTGGACATGGCAATCCCTAATGCAATTCCCAATGGGGTTGTGATGGAGAAGAAGAATACAAACAATGCCTTCTTCAACAAATTGTACTCTGTTATTAGTTCTATCTTATAAAAAAGGACAAAATATATAAATATAGGATAAACTTAATTCTTCGATTTTATCTAACAAAGTTTATTAAATATATCTTTTTACTGCTTAAAGCACATGATGACATGATTGGTTTCTTATTTTTAAAAAAATCTCTGCACATCATATGTTTATTGGAGAAATTTATATTAAACACTTACAGAATTTTGCTTAATTTATTCTGTATTTGATTATTTGCAACTATCTCTTTCAACTTTAAAAATTGAAAATTATTCCTCTAAACTTTTATCTTTTAGCAATTGGGAAATTTCAGATTTAGGGTTGAGGAATTCCATTATTGGTCCAGGTTCTTGTTTAAATATTTCATATTGTTTACTTTCAAACCAATGAGGGTGTGTCATGGAGAAAGGGAAAAGATTTGAAGAGGCATTTTCATTAGCGAAAAATAGACATAAGACTTTGTGTATAGCAAAGAATATATAGAGGAAGAAGATGAATAATATGCCAACAAAAATATGTTTGTTCTAGAGTATTAGTTAATTTACTCTAAATTTGATCTCAAGAATTTTGAAATTTACAGAAAATTGACTTTAAAATATTATAATTTATTTAAGTGAGATTTGAAAACATATGTTCACCCATGTTTATAGTTAAAATTTTCAAAGTAAATGATCTTAACAATTTTTAGCGTGGGCAACTGAAAGTTTAAGAGATTTATTTTTAAAATTAATTAAAGAGAATAATTAAAATAATATATTTCATTGAGGATATATAAAATTTATAGTTACTAAATATATTCTCTTTATATATTTAGGAACTCTAAATTTTATATAAAATTATATAAATTATCTTATAACATTATAAATTATTAAAATAAAGTGTGTGTCATCATCACTTCAAGAATGCATCCTCCAAGACCCATGCCTTCAAACATTTGATGGAAGCACATGGCTGCCACAAGGCCCTTGATAGAGCATGTATTATTTGAGGCTCCCATTGAAAGTCCTATCACTACTGAGTGTACAACTATTCCCAATTCTAGCACCTGCACCATAAATTAATTTAATTTTATTATTTGTGCTAGCTAGTAAGAAAAATAAATAAATTTAAACAATTATTCATTATTTTTAACGAATAAATTAGTGTTTTGATTTTGTCCTGGTCATATCAAACTATTTCTTTTTAGCCAAATATATTGACTAAATGAACAAAATGTACACTTGTCAACTAGCTGATGATGTTAGCAAATGATTATGAGATAATATTAGTAATCATAATTTAACCGAGGAAATATATTAAACTTAAGATAAGTTAAAAAATTAAATTAAAAAATATATTTTAAAATACTAAATATATTGATTTAGTCTTAATTTTGGCTTAATTAAACTTTCATCTAGAAAAGGATATTTCTGTGACTACTCAGCCAAAGTACTCTTGAGGCCATTTAATAATAGTGGTAATACGAAAAATTTGTACTCTCCAATTATTGAATGTTTCAAAATTTGTATATAAATAATAAAACATCACTTATCATATTCATTCTTCTAAAATCAGAGTCAGCAAAAGAAAAATTAATTAATAAAAGTCAAACCAACTTATCAGCTGATCATATCACATAGCCTATTGAAGTCTCTTCGAGTTTTGTGAAGGAAAAAGGAAAAAAATACTACAGCCGTAGTGGAATAAATGTGGTCACACATGTTATTGTCGGTTATAATCTCTTGCTTATTTTTAATTATTATAAGACATCTTAGATTTAAATCTGCATAAGAATATGAGAGAAAATAATTGTAAGTGATTTAAATTATTGTCTCCAATTATAATACTTCATCAATGTATAAAAAATGGCAGTTGAAATTACACAGACCTCTTATTTATATTTAAAAAATACGCAATTTTTTTTGTGAAACAAATATTTACGTGACACTTTAATGCAATTTAATATTTTTGACTAAAATACCTTCTTTTACCAAAATATATATTTTTTAACAACAAAAACTAAACGGAGGATAATTTGGTCCCAGGAAAAAAAACTTAAAACTTGGACTATCAAGTGTATTTTTCGTTTCAACGGAAGTTCATGGACATTTTATAAGGGAAGTTTGTATAATTTCTGCAAAGCTTAAAGGAATTGTATGTAATTTATTCTAAAGATAATTGCAGTAATAAATGTAATAAAATGAATTAAATAATTTCTCATTAGAATTAGGAGATAAGTTCATATTATAGTCACTAGAAAAAGAATTGAAGTCCAAGGGGTTTAAATTAGAGAACGTATTTGTCCAAAAAAGTTGACAAAAAATTATAGAGGCCGCGTAAAAAAATAAGTTTAACCAAAAATAAAGTTGAGGTCAATAGTATCTAACAGTTAAGCCTAAATTTGAGAGTTTATTAAATTTTCTTCAAGGCAAAACATAAATATTTTTAAAGAATATATTTTAAATTTTAAAAATAATAAATATTTTATGTATGATCCTTAAGTTTTAAATTGTTGTCATTTTTAAATTCAATAATAGAGATGTCGCCTTAGACTCTATTATTTATTGACAAAAATGTGTCATGTAAAATAGACAACTTTTAAAATAAAATTTTTGTTTATTAATAATTTTATTTTTAAAATTAGAGAAATCATTTTACAAAAATTAATGGGATATTGTTTTGTTTTGTTTTAATTAAGTCGATTTGATTAATTTAAGAGTGTCCACTAATAGGGGTGAACACAGCTAAGGTTTTGTAAGACTCAGGACCAGCCTAGTTTGGACCAATTCTCTTTCTAGAGGTCTCAAACCTAACATAGTGCGATTTTAGTTTGGTATGTGAACACGATGAGTTTCAGGTTGTAGAGTCTGAATTAGATTCATATATATTTTTTTAAGTATTTTATAAAAGCAATTTTTTAAAGAAAAATGAAAGAATTTAACATTTGAATTGAATAAAAAATTAAAATTTGGAATGAACAATTATTAAAATTTGAAAAGAATTAAAATTTTAAAATTTTATTATCAATAAATATTATCATAACTAAAATAAAAAATAAAAAAATAAAAAAGGGTTGGGCAAGATTATGTGGCCTAGCCTAGTCCAATAAAATTTATAATTTTCTTTTTATTTTGATTCAGCCTTACTCTACTTGATATGACAAAGCCAAATTGTGTTGACTAGAAAAAATAGATCCTCGGCCGTAGAATACCTACTATAGGAGATGTTATGTTCTATAGGAGAATACAACTTTCTTAAAAGAAAATTAAAATAAAAAATAACACAGCCTCCTTGGATGGGGGGCTAAATAAACCTGTAGCATCCCTTCCTGTAGGGATCCTACAACAGGGGATATCCTTATGCTTAACTAGATCAACCAAGTCTACATACACCCATACTCATTAGTCACTTCTATAATGAAGAGCCACAATGCAAAGGAGAAGCACAAGGAGAGATATTAGAAAAAGGCAGTTGTAACTTATTATTTTTAATCTATAAAATAAAATCCAAAATCTAGTAAGGCCTAGTGTAAATATAGTGGCCTAGGAACAGTGTGAATAAAACCCAAGCCAGGCCATAATTTTGTAAAACTATGGCTAGATCACTCATAAAACATGACATAGTTTTCTGAAACTTGTAACACAGCCAAAATTCATTCAAAAAATATGGTTATGCCACTTGTGGCTTAACTATGGTTACATGTAAATCATGATCCATAACAAGAAACTATATTAATTAGAATGTAGTTGTATTCTACTACCATGAAACAATTTATTATAATTTTAAAAGAAAAATTATAGCAAAAAAAAAAAACTAAGAAAAGAGAACTTTTTCAGGGGAGGAATGATAATAGTAATGCATAGTATGCCTCTTTTCTTAATTATGCCAACTTTTGCAAAGAAGAAATCTCTTTCGACCCTTGTCATTTTGCAGCATTATTACCATATTAACTATTGCTATTTTTATTCTATAAAATAATCATTTTTTAATAATTTGAAGTTGTAAATTTTTGCTACTCCATTCTCTAAATTCTTCTAGATTTCATTTTTACCCTTCAAGGTCCAATTTATATAACTATCTTTCACTTTTTTTCAGACTTCATAGTCTCTCTATCGCTATCTTACTTTCTTATATCAGATCCTTTTGGTCTTGCCTCTTAGCATGGAGTCCCTCTATTTATATCTTCCTTTAATTTATCTGTAATTTTTCAATATATTGTTTAATACGAAGTTAATATTTGTGTTCTCTATAAATATTATGCTCCAATTCTTTGCTCATCAAGTTTCTTCAAGTTTCATGAACAAATATGTAAACTTTAACTTTGTTAGGTCACTAGGTTTGGAGATGAATGACATAATGAACATATTGCATGTAAAATAAATGGTACGGATAAGATTTATCATACATTAATATTAACCACAAATGATCATTAATTACCCTGACAATGATAAGTAATGTTTTCAAATTCTGTTTTGAAAAGAGAAAAATACTAATTAATTAAAATAAAATAAAATAATGAATCAACACATCAAAAGAAAATCAAATCTTCAAATTTTTAAATACATGAATGAGAATATTTAGAAAAGGCATAATACATTTAATTATACTAATTTGACCATCAATATATAGTGCATTACAAACAAAAAAATCAAAAGATGAAAAACAAATAAATACTTTATCTGATATATTAGCTAGGAATCATTCAAATAAGAGGGAGATATAGTATTAGATTTCATTATACTGATGAAATCAAGATATGAATAAAAAAATAGAGCATAAAATTACCAATGGGATGCATCATGAGTCAAACAATGTCTGACTTACAAGTGCACACAATTTTTTAGGTAAATATAGAAAAATCAAACAATAATATTTGAACAATGAACAAGAATAACTATCAACTAATTTTTTACCAAATAGACAACAATTATCATCATTAGTTTTTGACATGAAACAGAAAACACAAGGATAACAAGATAAATCAATGCCCAAAAATCAGACTGAGTTAGAGTTTCAGCAAACAAGTTTAATTTTTTTGCTACTATCAAATGACTAATACTACTCAAATTAAAATTTAAACTACTAAAAAATAAGCAAATTTATAAAAGGATTTTCTAGTTCACTACCCCAAACTTAAAAAGCAAACATCGTGCTCAATATTTGAGAGTGAAAAATGAGAAAGAAAAAAAAAGAATTAGAAAACTCTCTAATATGTCTATATATTCTTCCTCCACTTTCAAACTTTCTAGTCTAAATGACATCTTTCACCAAGAATTAATCAACAACACTTCAAAAAAGACTATGGTATGTCGCTATGTTATAGCGTACTAAGCAATGAATAGTGGCATATTAGGAGAATAATAATGAAAGATTAAAAGAAAAAAAAAGCAAAATATTAACATGTAAACTAGTGGGATAGTGCTAGACGGCCAAAGGAACATTCAGTGACATCATATTGGCAAAGTTTAAAAGTCCAAATAGACAAATCTAGAACTGACTATTAATTATTATTGGCAAAGTTTAAAAGTCCAAATTCACAAATGCAGAACTGGCTATTAATTAAATATCGTATTGAATGCACTATTTCAAGATTATTTATTTATATGTTTTTTGTTAAAACAGAGTATTTATATTACGAATGAGAAAAGTACTTGAGATTGACACTAAGATCATGAAAAGAAACACACACCCTTAACAAAAGAAATAAAGAAATAAAGATAAACATAAATAATAATCGGGGACCATGAGCGTTTGTCGAGGGCCTTGCCAGGCCACCAATTGTTGTGATTTTTGGTAGTAGGTTTTAAGCTTGTGCTCTTTTGCGATTTTTACTTTCTTAGCTTATTGTTGTTTTAAATTTTGCTTATAAGTTATTGAAATTCATCACCCTTGAACACATATTTTATATTTTAAAACAGTTAACCTTTGTATATGACTTTGAGAAATGAAAAATATACCATTCTTTGATTATTGGTTTAGATATTATAATTTATAATATCTCAAATGAAAAGTTTAGATTGCTGATAATTAATACTATATTTATGAACAATTTTTTATTCAGTTTAATTCAAAAGGTTGGTTATAAAATGAGTTATGTGCTTTTCTTATGTTCAGCCAGTGATATCTAATTGTTATTATCCATTTCATTTTTTTTTTTTTTGTTATTATGTCTCTGGTTTATGATTTTTAATCAACTTTGTTATTATATCAATCCAATTATAAAGATATAAATAATTAATTTTTGGGTTGGTAACCTAACGTAAACATTTACCTAGCCTCTCATAGCAAACACAGAATTGTAGTTCCACAACCTGAAATTTATAGACTCAGTTTATTTCTTGATTGTGATAAACTAGTCCGACAAAAAAAAAAGATATTCATAATGAATATATTTAATTAGTGAATGAAGCATATATTATTGTCCCATTATCTTATTGTGTCTACTTGCAGCATGATTTATAGAAGGAAATCCTCTTGACTTTTGATATTCATTTGAGGTCATTTTCAAATTGTTCTACGCATTCAAAACTTGAAACCCATATGCAATAGCTTTAAATGGTACACTTGCACGTACTATATGAGTTGAAAAAATAGTCCCACTAACATCACTTGGTTTATTTCTTCATTTAGAGCATGGCATAATATATGACATTGGCATTATATGAGATTGCATTATGAGATTATTTGCCGAGGTAAAAAGATTATTTTTAAGAAGGTTAATTAAGATGTTTTAAATAATCAGAATCAGAACCTAAATTTTATACTCTAACTAATCTCTAATTTTTTAATGAAGTTTTTAGTATGAAGTTGACATTTGTGTTCTCTATAAACATTCTGCATATGAATGATATACTCTAATTCTTTGTTTTTCAAGTTTCATGAACAAATATGTGAACTTTACTTGAGTTAGATTACAAGGTTCGGAGATAAATAGCATGATGAACATGTCTGATGTCGTATAAATGGTATGTAAAAGAAATTTATAATACTTTAATATTAACTATGTATGATCATTAATTATCTTGAAGGTGGTAAGCAATGTCTTCAAATTCTTTTTGGAAATTAAAAAAAAAACACTAATCATTTAAAACAAAATATAATATGAATCGGCACACCAAAAGAAATATTAAATCTTCAAATTTTTAAATTTATGAATGAGAACTTTTAGAATATGCAACAAGGTAATACGTTTGATTATATTAATTTGAGCAGTGCATCACAAACATAAAGTATGAAATTAATAATATAAATAATAGAGTGAGGTGTGCATGTTTAAATGGGGGAAAGAGAAATATATTTAAATTTCAGTATTTAGTTGAGTTGAATATTAAAATTTAAAATCTGAAATAGTTTCAACCGATTTTGTATATAACAAAACAATCTTATATTTAATGTGCCAAAAGTAGATGGATGAATTCATTGGATATCCGTAACTATTCATAAAATATGAATTTAATTTGACCTTATTCGTTTGATCTACAGTTTTTCTTGGGTGGATTGGACCAATAATGTCGTTGTGCATGAATTTAAACGTGCTTCTTCTGGCAATATCATCATGGATTAATGGTTTTAGTCGTGTGTGAAAATACTTTTAAACCATGATTCATTAGAAGGAAAAAAAAAATACTGTTTAAAGAATTCAAATTAATTCAAAATTTAATATTCATTATAATAAATAATTTAAACTTTTGATACTTATCTATAATTTTTTCAAGAATTTAAGATAAAGATTGACTTGATTTTGTAATAGGCTTAGACAATATTGTTTAGATACTAACTCTATTATGATTTTATTATATAATAATATATTTATAGTATTCAGTTAAAAAAATTAAAATTTTAACTAATATATCCAATTTTGAACATATGCTGTTACCCTTTTATCTAAAACTTTAATTGTTTGATTTATCTATATTTTTTTGGGTAAATTATCAATATGTATGAAATTCTAATTGGATTAGAATACCGTATAAATCAGATAATTATGATTTAAATTATAAAATACACTTGAATATTTATATCTTTTATATTATATTATATAACTAAACATGATAAATGATCAATACATCATATTATATAATAAAAATATAATAAGTAGATAATAAATATTTAAAATATGAGAACTAGTTGAAAAACAAACGTACGCATCTCTTTAAATTTTTAACTCGTCTCTCTTTATATAATCTCCTCCTTGCGTCTCCCGTTATTTCACTTTCTTCTTTCTTGTTTGTTCTATACATATTTCTCACAGTTATGAATAGTCCCATTGATGATCGTTTTGATAATTTACTGGGTCATCATGGTTTTAAGGGGAATCTGAGTTTCCCTCCTAATGAGAATTTGAGTTTCCCTTTTCCTTTACCTACTGGATATAGGTTTGACCCATTTGACGACCAACTTATTATTCATTATTTATCGCCAAAACTTGACAACAAACCTATACCAGCTAGCATGATTACCGATGTCAATGTTTATCAATTTGATCCTATGAAACTTTCGGGTATGTATATATATATATATATTTTCGCTATCTTTCTCTCATTAATGAATAAATGGATATGAATTCTTAGTATATGGGTTTGGATTAAATAATGTTCTCAAAATTTATATCTACTGACATGAGTGGCGGAGTTTTTCTTTCCTTATTTGCATGTTTTCGGCAATTAATATATTTAACTTACTCTATTTTATATCTTGATTTTTGGAAAATTTTCAATATCATTATATTTCTATAACAAAAGCATATGTATTTAATAGTCTAGTTTAATATTGCAGAAACTCATTTGCCCCAAGGAGAAGGTAAATGGTATTTCTTTTCCTCAAGAGAAAGAAAGTATAAAAATGGAAGTAGACCAAATCGGGCTGCAGGAGATGGATATTGGAAGGCCTCAGGAGTTGAGAAAGAAGTGAAACATGAAGGCTTAACTATCGGACATAAGATGTCATTGGCCTACTACAAAGGAAAGCCTCCTAATGGTGAGAAGACAAGTTGGCTCATGCATGAATATACGCTGCATAATGCTCCACAGAGACAAAGATGTGGCCCTGATGATATGAAGGTATATATGAATTTCAGACCACTTGATAACCATTATTTGTTCTACATGTTGAGATGTGTCTTGAACTTTATTAATAATTATTTATGAAAGTTTAATTATTGGAATGATCTTTTGCAGCTTGATGATTTTGTTCTTTGCAAAATATATGAGACAAAATATAAATCTTCCTCGAGAAAGAGAAAGAGTTGCGATGGAGAAGGAGATGATTAGACTTGTAGCTTATTGGAAGTTCAAAGCTTTACGGTTGACATTGCCCGAAACTGAATGTTATATTAATATATGTATGTAGTTTGAATTGAATCATTTAATTTTTCTTTTTAATATTAGAACACATGAGACGATTGATGTGTCTTAGAAAGCAAAATTCTTTCTCAAATGATAAATGCTCATCTTAACGAAGTGACGTCTATATATAGAGGGGAATTATAATCCTTTATATTTCTTTATGGCAAACTTTCTCTAAATTTTGGAGAAAGATTAGAGAGAAAAGATAGTGTAAGTTTACTTCATCCACACTCCTAATTCATATATATATATATATATATATGTGTGTGTGTGTGTGTGTGTGTGTATATAAGTATGTATTACTTTATTTTTATTTTCGGCATTTACAAAAAAAATGAGAATATTCATTCACCCCGTGAAGGAATTAATCTTTGATCTGTATGGATAGTAATGAAATTAAACATTGAATAATTGAGTTGTATTGAATTTGAGTATAGTGAAGTCTTCTGTGAATCTTTAGAATCCGAGCGATGTGGATTAGAACAACGGTAATGACAAAATATTATAGAGAACAAAAAATATTTTTTTTAAAAAAATTTGTGGTCATCAATGTCTGACAGTTGAATCAAAAAGTTTTTTACTGTTAATGGACTGCAAAGAGGCATTCTATGATTTATTTTCAATTTGGTCCCCACTGATATTTATTCTCAATTTGATTTCTCACTTGTTAGTCCATTCTTAATTTTATTCTTGACTAATATGAATTTTAAAATATATAATTAAAATTGAGTGACTAAATAACATGGTCACTTTCATAGTAATAGACTAAATTAAAAATAAAAATTTGTGAAAAAAAAATTGGGAATTAAATAATAAATTAGAAGCCAAAATGTTTTAAAACATGAAGATGAAGATAAAGGCAAGTTGCAATATTGTTGCCATATTTTCTTATGCGGTAGATGTCAACAGGCACTATTGTACATGGATCAAGTTGAAGGCAGGCACAATATGGTAATATAGGCGTGCAAAAGAGAAAATTTTTCAACTGCTCATTATTTTGCTGTACTATTATCATATTAATTATTGCTATTTTTATCTCATAAAATAATCACCTTTTAATAATTTCCCAGAAGTTACAAATTTTTGCTACACCGTTCTCTAAATTCATCTGGATTTCTCTTTTATTCTTTAAGATCTAATCTATATAACTATCTTCATTGTCTCTCTATCTTACTTTCTTATATCAGATACTTTTGGTCGTGTCTCTTAGCATGGAGCCCCACCCTCTATGTCTTCCCTTAATTTATCTCTAATTTTTGAATGAAGTATTTAATACAGAGTTAACATTTGCGTTCTCCCTGAATATTTGTATTCTTCGCTCTTCAAGTTTCGTGAGCAAATATATGAACATGTCAGATGTAGCATAAATGGTCTGGAAAAGAGATTTATCATACTTTAATATCAACCACATATTATCATTAATTATCTTGAAAGTGGTAAGCAATGTCTTCAAATTTTTTTTGGAAAAAGAAAAACACTAATGAGTTGACTTCAAATTCTTTTTGGAAAAAAGAAGAACACTAATTAGTTAAAAGAAAATATAATAATGAATAGGCACATGACAAGAAAATCAAAGCTTCAAATTTTTAAATCTATGAATGAGAACATTTAGAATAGGCAACAAGAATAATGCATTTAATTATACTAATTTGAGCATCAATATATAGTGCATCACAAACATAAAAATCAAAAGATGAAAAGTATCTGATACATTAGCCAGGAATGAAGGTATATACAATTAAGGTATTACATTTCATTATACTGATAATGCCAAAATATGAATAAGAAATAGAGCATAGAATTACCAATGGCGTCTTGCATTGTGAAATCAAACAATACTGACTTATAAGTGTACATAATTATTTTCAAAAATATGGAAAAATCAAACATTAATATTTGAACAACGAGCAAGAATAACTATTAACTAACTTCCTACCAAATATACACTAAAAGACAATAATTATGATCATTCGTTTTTTACATGAACAGAGAACAAACAACAAGCTAAATCAATGCCCAAAAATCAGATTGAGTAAGAGTTCCAGTGAACTCACAATTTTGAGTTTGTCAATGCACCCATGTTAATTTATATAATTTTTTTAATTTTAAGTATTAATGCAAGAAATGATAATATTACTATTGTACATCTACATTATAATTGAGTGTACCGTTATACTCAAAATTATGAGTGCACCAAAAATTTTGCCTTAATTATTTTGCCATTATCAATTGACTAATACTACACAAATTAAAACTTAAAATACTACAAACTAAAATTTTGTTTAGTTTCGTACCCAAACTTATAAAAGCAAACGTTGGCCTCAACATTTGAGAATGGATAATTAAAAAAAAAAATTAGGAGACTATCTAATATGTCTATATATTCTTCTTTCACTTTCAAATTCTCTAGTTTGAATGGCATCTCTCACCAAGAATAAAAAGAAAAAATGCTAAACATTGGCATGTTTTTTGTAAACTAGGTTGGCAAATCTAGAACTGATTGTCATTAAAGGCGAAGAAGCTGATAGAAAAAAAATAATAATCAGAAAAAGAGACACATGAGATGAATAGAGAAAGAGGATAGGGTTTGAATAAGTGAGACCTAACCATAATATAGTTGCTAGACCCATTTAGGATCTAGTGTAAATTTGATGGCGTTGCAATAATTTGAATAAAACCATGGCTAGGCGACATTTTTGTAAAACTATGGTTAGATCCCTCGTAAAAGCAAGGTATAATCATGTAAAACATGAGATAAAGCCCACATTTTAATCAAAAAGTGCGGTTATGCCCCTTGTGGCTTAACTACGGTTACATGTAAATCGTGGCCTTGGCTATGTTTTACCATGATTTTTGTTAAGTTTTATAAAGTTTTAAAATTTAACCACAATTAAGTTAAGCATTGCAATTATGTGTATCTTAACCATTACCATACCACCACTGGCTATCACTGAAATATAATTATTTTTGTAACTTCTACCACCTATTCACCGTTTGGGATTTAGGTATAGCTACAAAATATTACTTGTCACAAATTTTATGACAAACGACTTATAGAATGCTCAACTCTTCGTTGAAGAGTTTTATGAAAAATTTAAAATACAAACTATTAATTAAATATTGTATTGAATGTACTATTTCAAAATTATTTATTTACTTTCGGTAAAACAATGCTTTTGTACTACTAAAGAGAAAAGTACTTGAGATTGACGTGCAAGAGCGTATACAAGCAAAAACAGGTTTTTGACAAATAAAAAAAAAAAAACAGCATAAAGATAAACATAAATAGTAATAGGGAACCATGAGTTTTTATCAGAGGCCTTTCATGGCCACCAATTGTTGTGATTCTTGTTGGTATGTTTCAAGCTTTTGCTCTTTTGCCATTTTTACTTTCTTAGTTTATTGGTTTTAAAATTTTGCTTTTGAGTTGTTGGAATTTATCACCCTTGAATAGATATTTTATGATAAAACAGTCTATGCCTTTAAGAAATGAGAAATCATCATTCTTTGATGATTGGTTTTAGATATTATAATTTATGAACAATTTTTTATTTGGTTTAATCCAAAAGGTTAGTTAAAATATAAATTATGTGCTTTTCTTATGTTAAGCCAGTGATATCTATTAGATTTTATTATCCTTTTCATTGGTTTTTTTTTCTGGTTATTACGTGTCTCTTGTTTATAATTTTCAGTAAACTTCATTATTATATCAATTCAATTTTGAAGATATAAAAAACATTTTTTTTCCGTTGGTAACCTAACGAAAACATTTACCTACCCTCTGACAGCAAACACAGAATTGTAGTTCCACCACAGTCTGTAATTTATAAACTCAGTTTACTTCTTGATTATGATAATGAATGTATTTAATTAGCGGATGAGACATATATTATTGTCCCATTATCTTATTGTGCCTATTTGCAACATTATTTATAAATGTAAATCCTGTTGACTTTTGCCACACAGATCATATATATGTGTGTGTCTGTCATATTGCCATTATCTTTTATCCTTATTAAACAAAATTGACTTCTTCAACAACTCCACTATATTATTCTTCTGAGATCATTTTCAAATTGTTCTACACATATGCAATTACTTGAAATGGTCCATTTGGATGTACTATATGAGTCGGTAAAATGGTCCCACTTACATGGCTTAGTTTATTTCTTCATTTAGTGCATGGTATATAAATATATATATAAAATTTATATTATTGTCATCTTGTGCCTGTTTGTGACATTGTCGCTCATGTCCAATTAGGTAAAGTGTCACACACTATTGACCTAAAATTTAAATTTCCTACAAAATTATTTTATTTGTACGGCATTTTAACTCAGTATTAGAAAGCTTGATTAGGTGGATCAATTAAAAATAGATTTATATTGATATGAACAAAGCATGGGATGAGATAAAATAGGAAGGGATGAAATTGACATTATATGAGAATGCATTATGTGATTACTTGCCAATCAAAGAGGTAAAAAAAATTATTTCTAAGAGGGTGAATAAGATGTTTTAAAAAAATCAGAACCAGAACCAAAAATTGAAGTGAGATAACGAATAATTTTTGGGATTAAAAGAATTGTGATGTTATGGGTGAAAATTTGGGATAGATTGCTGTTTAGGCCAAAACTAGTGGCCTAACTTCAAATAAGTATAACTTTTAGTATATGTGAAATTTTTGGATACAATTTAAAAAAAAAAAAAACCTTTTTAAAGCTGAAGCCATGCAATTGAAGTAGCACACTTCTGAATATTTGGAGTACATATATGACATGAATATCAGGTATTGGATTTGAGAAAAGAGGAATAAATTGTCCTCCCAACTCCAATGTTCGATACATTGCATGTCTACTAAGGAAATCACCTTTTTGTGGCACTAATCTTGTCACTCAGCCAACTTATAGATTAGCATAAAAATATTCAAATATAAGTCATTCTGCACAATCCCGAAAGATTTATAGAAAAGGAAAATTGAAACATTTCATTATATTAATAAAGTCAAGATAAAAATAAGAAAATTAATAATATTAAAATTATGTAACTACATTATTACTGAGTGTACTAGTGTATTCGAAATTATAAGTGCACCAAAGATTTTACTATAAAACCAATTATAATTATGTTTTTTGAATAAAACTAATTTTAGATTATCTATATTACTCTAATTTTGAATTTGTGAAAGTACAATTATTATGGATTCCTGAATTATTCTATTTAGCATTTCTAAAGTAATCTAATTTGTAATTATAAAGTACCTTGATCCTATAGATTTTGAATTAATTTGATTTCGTTTTTATGAATAAATCTAATTCTAGATTTAAGGAAGACTTTGTCTATGAATTAATGAGATAAATTCTGGAATTACGAAATACTCTAATTCTATATTTATAGAATACTTTGATTTTGGATTGATGAAATACTTGACTATAGATTTATGAATTTATTTTGGTTCATAATTTTTCTGAAAATTTTAGTTATGTAATTATTTCTATAAATTAAATTTTGGGAACCAATCTTGTCTAAAACCTTGCAGCTAACGATAGTAAACCTTAGCCATGGTGCACAGTGATTATGAACCTCAACTAGTAAGGGAGATACTAGCCCTGTGTGTCGGCCACCATACATGGATTTGATATGGTTATGATTATTTGATTAAGGCATATGCCCAGTATTCTAATTAATCTAAACTTAAGTCTCATGTCAGATATTTGTTTTATTCAAATGACACCCTAGCTAGTAGGGGAGAAACTAGCCCGTGAGTTAGCCACTACACATGAATTTGATCTAATTCTAATTATTTAACTAAGGCATACGAACTGTACTATGATTATTTCAAGTTTGAGGCTCGTGTCTGGTATCAATTCTATTATGATAGCATTAGCCTTGAGCTAGCTCTAGTTTTGATATTCTATTAGTTCTATTAGATGTTCTCTATTATACCACTTTGTATAGGTTTCATTTTTTATGTATTATAGAATCTGATTCATTTTTCTATATTGTATTTTGTGTTTTTAGACCAAGTTTCAAGCGAACATTGATATGATATCATTATTCATATTTTCTGAATAATTACTTGTTCATATGAAGATTTTAAAGATAAATAACTGATTTATGAAAAACTTTTCCACTTCTGTCGGTCCTTTCTTAGTATAGTTAGTATATTTGCTCACTAAGTGTTTTCATTCACTCTTTCATTTCCTTATTTTTCATAAAGCTATGTTGACCACATCAAAAGAAGTTAGATATCCCCTGATGAGCCATGTATTTTCTGTAGTGGCAAAGGTTGCTTCTTGTTATTTTTAAACCTTTTAAATTTTGTAATCTAGTGGCTTCAATTGTCACAGACAGGAAATTAGTGATTATATAGTATATTTGGGACTATCTGGTAACATTGTTTTATGAGAATGATGCTTTCTTATTTTTTTATTTTATAGGTCTTTGTTATAGGAATTTTGGGAAGTCTATAATTTAGAAAACACTTTACCAGAATTTTCCCCACAAAGCCAATTAGTGAATTACATGCCCATGCATTAACATAATCTTGTAATCATCAATAGGTACGTTTGTCATCAAACTATTTAGGTTATTGGATTTTTTTGGTTCGTAGTTCTCTATGCCAATCATACTTCCATAGCTAGGGGTGTGAGAAAATAAATAGAAATCTTTAGTACATAGTAAAGTGGTATCTAATGTACAGAAGTATTAAATTCTTTGACCTTCAACATGTAGAACTGAAGAGGGAAAGATATGGATCAAATTGATAGTTGTCATTATTTAACTTCTCAACCAAGCATTTACTCATCGACATATTAGTCATAACAATCTTGGTAGTGCCTTGCACTTACACCAAGTTTCCATAATTCTCGATCAAGTGTTTTCATAGTTCCTAGTTGTATTTTGACAAAATCTCCTTGTATGACAATCTTAGATTTTGTACTCAAACACAAGAAACTTTTGACTTTAACATGCAGTTGAACAAACTCAAACTAAGCCTGTTGCTAAACCTAGCTCTGATACACTTGTAAATTTGAAATGACAAAATTAAGGACTATACTGACTGATGTGATCATATTTATGAAGAATAATTTCAACAATGCGTCTTCTCTTCTACAAAGCTTTATGAAAGGCTAGTGGCAAAATCCCCCAATTCTCTAATCTATTATAGAAACAACCTAATAGTAGTATATAAGACAAAACATCAAAGTTTACTTGTATGATATGACAAAAAAGCTGCTCTATCCTAGATATAATGCTCCATAAAACTGTGAAATTTGAACCTGTAAGTATCCATGAAAAGCATTCTTAAGCTAAGGATAAGATACATGTTTGAAGTATATAAAGTACAAATGACTAGATTGAAGAAGTAAGAGAACACATAGCTAAATGTAGAGCTAAAATGACTTCACCTTGACTATAAGTGCCATTTCTGCTGTAATGTGAAGTGCATGCAATCCTGAACTAGCTTTATTGCTAACTACACCTTGGTTACTAGTCAAAATTGGGGCCAAATTAGAGAGGAAAAGATGGAGAAAAAGCCCATTTTGGTCGCTCAAGTTGGACATGGAGATCAAATTGGTCCCTCAGGTTTTAAAAATTGCTAAATTGGTCCTCCAAGTTTGCAATTGAGAACTAATATTGTCCTTGCATTAGGAAAATGTTATAAAAGGGCTAGAATTTTCAAGAAATTCTAGTCTATAAACAAAATGAAGGAAGTTTGATTTGAAAGAAATGATTTTTTTATTTTTCTTTATTTTACAAGAAATCTAATTTAAAATTTTTTTTTTGTATAAGTGAGATATGTTTTTTCAATTTGGAGAAAGTATGATTTAGATGAAATCTAACTTTCCTCTATATCTCTAAATGAAATGAGGATTGTGTTACTTGTGTAGATAAAATTGTTCATATTCATATGAATTTGTGAGAGAAGAACGAAAAAGTAAAACTAATGTTTTACGCTCTAAACATGAGTGCCAATTAAAGTTACTCTCTAAAAGTTTCTCTTTGAATGAACCTACTAACCCACATTGCATCAAACATATATTAAGCAAAATGATTTCATATAGAGTGGACTACTTAGTTTTACAAAATGAGCAACTAGGTTTAATACAAAATGAACAACCTTGTACTAATTACATGGTTATATCAAAAGAGTACATAGTTGGTTAAACAAAAAAACACATAAATCTTTGTCACTCAATCACTTTGTTCATGGTTGGTTGCGAATTCTTGTGTCCCCATTACATAAGTCATTGACATTCACTCACTTTATTTCCCCTAGATGAAGTATTTGACTCCTGCAAGAAGGAAACAATAGTTAAAAACAATAGCTAAGGTTACATTCAAGCAAAATGTTTCCTTCATGTAGCTAACCATATCTCTTCACTTTGGGTTGGCATTAGCTCTAAAAAATGGGAGCAATTTTACAGTAAGCCACTTGGAGCTTGCTTGCTTGGTATTCATATCTTGCTACATGTTTGCTCATTATTATAGGTCTTCACTTGGAAGGAGTTAGTGACCCTTGACCATGAACAGAGGATTCTCCATGGACAAGGATCCTCACACTGCGCTTGGCACCTTGTTGAGTCATTTTTGACAAACTTTACTTTCACCCCGGTGTTTACTATATAGTCCCTCATAGCTTGCTTGAACATTGTCAAATTCCTAAACTCTATTCCAAGCTCAAATGACACCTTCCTTAAACTTGCCCCTTCATTAAACCGAGGCCATCTCATTGTCCTCTTTCCCTCATTTTCCTCTTTAGACTCCATCACACTGAATAGCTCTTTTGAGTAGTACTAGTTTTCTTTATCATTAACATAAATGTGACTTGGTTCTCCCTCGGCATTGGTATACGTTTTGTATAATTGGAAAGTGCACCCAAAAGAAGCTAGCATTAGAAAATAATCTACAACTATTAGTACATTAACGCTCGTTCATTGATAATATAGTTTAATGAAAGATAAATAAAACGAAATTTAAACAAATACTTGAGGATAAGTATTGTTAACAAAACAAATTTTATTTTCTTAATTATAAAAAATATTATAGTGATATAAATAGGTAATGTGTACTTGTCAAATAGATTGTTATCCTCCTCGTCAGATGAATCATCATTGTACCACTTATGTTCTTCACTTACCTCTGACCCAATTGTATCCTCCTTAATCTCGGTTTGTTTACCATGCTGGGGAACCTTAACTTCCAATGGCTTGTTCATTATTTGAAGAAACAATCAAACCATATTTAAACTTGCATATATTTCAATTGTGCTTCTTAGATGTTACTTGGCTCTATTTTATTATTCCTGGCAGACAAATGAAGTACATTAATAGTTAAAACTATATTATTACTCTACTGATAAAGTGCACTTTGTAATACTCAGGATTAATTAGGATTACAATAGCATCAGACAAAAAAGGGAAAGATTATCACTATGATGATAATAATAATAAGAAAAAGAAATTAACAGATATTAGAAATTTTGAGGAAAAAAATGAAAGAAACCTGAGATGAAGATTGCAAAAAGTAAGAAATTGAAAAATGCTGCAAAATCTACTTGCCCCATGAGTTAGTATAAAAATATGGAAAAGGAAAAAAAAGAAACTTAACCATATATGGAATAGAGATAAAATCTCCAAAAACTAAAAAAGAAAAGAAAAAGATACTCTTGCTCACTTGCCTCATGATTTCTTAGATGTTTCTATTTAATGCTTCTACTTTCAACATAAAAACTGAGCCATATAAGAAATAGAGAAAAAAGATACTTTTGTAAAAATATAATTAACAATTGCATTGCTTGTTTTGATTCCCATCATGTCCTTTTAATGCTTAGAACACCAAACTTTTGATAGCTTAAACTTTCTAGAAAGCCATCTACATTGAAAGTGGGTCATACTATACTTTATTGTACCATGCAATGTCGCGAAGGGGGCTGGACTTGTATTATAAACTTGTAATGTAGAATCGTAAGAGTTTACCTACACTTATTATTTAATAGCTATTGAACATATTCATATCACAAAATTACATAAAATTTCATACATAAGTATTTATTTTATAAGTACTTGAAGACATATTTTCTTTAGTGTATTACAACAAAAACAATAAATAAGTTTGGATTAGCTAAAGAAAAATCCTAATTTCCTAACCATTGTAAATAAAGAAATAAAGAAGGTACGAATTGATCTTGATTATGGATTAACAAATTAGCTAAAGAGAAATTACTCAAACTCAAAATAACTAGATTTTCCATCCTTATTAGCTACACAGTCCCTATTCAGTGAGATTACAAGATCAATTACTCAAACTAAGAAGATTTTCCATTCTTATCAGACTGTCCCTAAGAAGCTCGGATATAGGTACGTGTATTCGATACTATACGGTACGTAGGATATGGCATTTTGTAAAATTTTAGGATTAAGGGAATATATATACATATATAATTATATATATGTATATATTTATAATTATATATATATACATTCAAAATTCAAAATTCAAAATTTAGAATAAGAAAAAAAACAGAGGAAAATTAAGAAAACAATATATTTATATTTAGAAAAGTTCTATTAAAACATCAAATCAATTAGTAGAATATTTTATTAAAAAAATTTTATCAATAAACTAAACAAGGCAACTTTTTTTTGGTCCAAAATTATATCAAGCAATTATCCAAGGAAATATGGCAAAAAATAAATTACACTAAAGAAAGAAAATGTTGAGTCTTTCATATATAAAAGAACCAAAAACTTAAATGAAAAATAATAATTTTCACCAAAGCAGATAGGCATTATCGGAAACCAAAAATTACACCTTGGGAAAGTATGAATTGCCTGCTGGAATCATTATAATGCTTCAAAAGGTGCATAAATCTTGGGGGCATCAATTGGAAGAACAAAAGGATAGTAAAAGCAAGCAAATGTAGAGTTGCAGACTCTGTGCTCCAAGAAAGAAGAAGATAACTGCAGCTGGAAGAAAAAAATCACAGCCATCAGCTCCAAGGAGATGCTTGAACAGAGGAGCACCATAGAGGAGCATAGGAATTTGCACAAATTCTTGTCTCTTAAGCACAGATTCACAGACGTAAATGTCAAGTGAAAAAGGCCTTAAGAGAAAGAGGTTTTTAAGGTTAATATTTATTTTTTTAAAAGGAAATCGTTTCAGGCATCTCAGAGACATTTTGAAACTCTTTTTTGGTCAAAGGAGATGTTTTGAAACTCACTGATACGTTTTGGTACATATTCAACAAAAATTTTTTTTTGGATATGCGTGCAAGCGTTTTATACGCGTATCCATATCAGATATGTATGGGATACCGATATGGATGTGATTTTTGTGTATCTGTGCATCCTTAGACTGCCCAGATTTTGTGAGTTTAGTGGATTAATTAAGCTACATTGTCCCTTTTTCTATTCTTTCAATTTCCTAATTCAGTTATCTTGGTTTGTCTTTCCGATTTAGCTACACCGGCACATAGCTTCTGTCCAAGCCTATTGCCCACACTACACGCACTAGGCCTAACTAAATGAAAGGAACACAAGATTTATAAGCTCATAAGGAACCAATTAATAAAAGCACTTGTTTATGCTTGATTAATATGAACTATTGTTACACAAATTTCAGCAAAAATAAAAAGGAGGTTTGAAGCCCTCTATAGATCATATCACAACCAAGATGATGCCATCCTAATGAATCAATACCCACTCGGCATTGGCAAATCATAATCACAAGTCGCATAACTGAAAATTCGAAAAAAAAAAAAAAAGACTTATCGAAATAGCATTGTGATTTCATCTGTAGGTGGACTGAATGACGTTCTGTAGTGCAAATCACAATCACCTTTAAAGATTCTGTGGGTGCACTGAACAACATTCTCCGGCGCAAATAAAACGCTGAGTAAATGGTAGCAGGATGGAGGCTGCAACGCTGTGTGAATGGCAGCGGAATGGAGGCTTAGCAAGAGCACGAAGGTGACGCAGCTGCTTCATGATTGCGATGATGAGCAGTGTTGTCAAACTCGCGAGTTGACTTGGTAAACTCGTCGAGTCAACGTTTTTAGTACTAATTTTCGAGTTAACTCGCCCCTTAACTCGGAATGGCAGCGGAATGGAGGCTTAGCAAGAGCACGAAGGTGACACGGTTGCTTCATGATTGCGTTGATGAGCAGTGTTGTCAAACTCGCAAGTTGACTCGGTAAACTCGTCGAGTCAACGCTTTTAGTACTGATTTTCGAGTTAACTCGCCCCTTAACTCGGATCTAGTGCTCACTCGGATGAACTCGCATATGACTCGTGCGAGTTGGAAATTTGAACGCAGAAAACCTCAGCAAAATGGGCACACCAGAGCTTGAAGACGCGACCATTCGCAACTCATGCCAGTGCCTCCACCATTCAACCAATGGTAGTATTTAATATATATATCCCACCTTTTATATATAAAGTAATTCCTGTTAGACAATTTCAGCAAAACATGCACACCCAAAGCTCGAAGACATGACCCTTCAGCTTCTCTGCCAATGTTTTTACCATTTAGCCAATGGTAGTACTTAATATGTATATCCCACCATTTATATATAAACTAGTTCCTATTTTTTATTTCACTTGATCCATTTGACTTTGGAGTTTTAACATGAAATCAAACTTTTTGTTAATTTTTTTTCATGAACCATTTTAAATTATTTAAAAAATAAATATAAAATTTTTTTATAATAACTTGTCTAGGGAGAAAATCCATATAAATTTTTTTTTAAATTATATTAAATATATTTTTAGATACTATGAATTCTAGATAACCATGTAAAATCACAATGCTATTACTTTTATCTAAGGATGGTAAATTTATGATTTTAATGGTATATATCCCATTCATTTTTTATGATTTTAAATATAAATAGTATTTGAATAAACCTCATGTTATATATTATATTTTAACTATATAATTATATATTTAAATAATCATTTATTAATAGAAGTAAACTCTTACGATTGTACGTTACGAGTTTACGATACGAGTTTATACCCCCCTTTTCGATTCTACTTAAACTCGCGAGTTTGACAACCTTGTTGATGAGTGTTAGATGATAGGATGAGCAGAGAGACTTAGGTAAAGTGAGGCTTTTCTGGACTACTACATCTTCTTTTGGGCTGGGCTTCCATTATTTAGGTTAATCGAAAAAAAAAAAAAAAGATTGGGTTTGCAGGATTTTGGTTTGAAAATCAGAGGCTTCTAAACTTGGTTAAATTAAGCAAACTCTGACGAGTTAACATTTTTATGCAAGTTAATACTGAGTTAACATCGATTTTGATTCTAAGTACAATTCAAAATTCACACCTAAAATCGTAATATCGACAATTCTAATAAGTTAAATCACGATTTTGACATTAATACCAAGGCCTAATATGTTTATAGGCGGTGATTTGCCAACATGGTCATTAATCTCTCAAATGGTGTTGATGATTCGTAGGAAAAAAAAATTATTTATCTCATGTATCTATTCGTAACAGTGGTGTCTTAGAATGTGCCGATTACAATTTCATTTTACAAAAGAATGTAAAAACAAAATTAAAAAGACTGCATATATTGCAATAAGACAACTCATTAAATGATTGTACGTATCTAAATGATGCTAATGTTTGGGTACAGCAAAACAACTGAAAGTAGCTCTCAGTTCTCATATTCACCAGCAAACAAGTAGAGTAAGCACATGTGTTGATATCTTATAGACCAATAAATACAATATACTGACCAACAAAGAAACTAATAAAAATATAACGGCTAATCACTACTTGTTTCAAAATTCAAAATACACTCACCAGGATTTGAACCCACGTGCAAGACACACAATATCTAACCACTAAACCATGATGCATATATATATATATATATATATATATATATGACAAAAATTATATATACAAGTCTTACTTTTAATTTGGCTAAAATTTTTTTTTGATCCCTCACTTGTAGGATATTTTTTTACGTTAATCCCTTATAAAACTTATTTTTCATTTTAATCCCTCACAAGAAAGATATTATTTTAATTTAGTCCTTCATAGAATTTTTTTTCAATTTAGTTCCTCATATGAATATTTTTCATTTTCTTCCTTCACAAATAATATCATTATTAATAATGTCCTTCATATTTTTTTTTAGTTTGAATTTTTATTTTGATTAAATGAATAAAATCTCTTTTGGTCTCTCACTAATATGTTATTTATTAATTTGATTCCTTATAAAATTTATTTATCATTTTGGTCTCTCAAATAATATACTTCTCAATTGAGTCACTCAAAATTTTTTTATCAATTTAGTCCCTCACATATAAATTTTTCTCAATTTATTAACAGAGATAAACTCTTACGATTTTATATTAAGAGTCTACACTCCTCCTCACGAGTCTATCTAAAATTACGAATTTGACAACCTTGCCAGCAATAAAGCATCACCTGCGTATGACCAATCAATGACAGCATGAGTGAGAGATATATTGATATCAGATAAAGACAATGTACCATCTAAATTACTATTAAAAAAACTTTCATCCCTCCACTTTAGACAAAGTATCACTCTAAGGGACCACGTGAACTCCACAATGTTGACTCTGGCCCCACCATTTCACAAAGGCATTAAACATGGATCAATAGGAAACCAATTAACTTAAAAAACAACGACACAAAAAGAATCTTGTCTCTGCCATATTTGTTCACAGCACATCCATCAGAAGCTCAAAAGCACCAACCCCAGTTATTAAGAATCCCATAATAGTGCCAAATTTTAAATCGCACAGTACCTCTTTTTGCTTTCTTAAATCGACGATACAGCTGAATCTTCTTCCCTTTGAACTTTGAATCATCCCTATGCCAGTGTGCTTCTCCTTCTTGGGATATCGTGCGAAAACCCTACTGCAAGCCTCTCGTTCTCAAAGTTATTGAGCGAAACCCTAGAGCAACTCTCTCCTCCCTGTGCTCTCCATCGTGGCTTAAGTTTGTTGATGCGTTGCTGATATGTGAAGCAAATTTGTGTAGATAGAGGGACAAAATCAAAAAACGGTTGCAAATCTGGAGGATCAATTCAGCAATTTTCAAACTTGAAGGACCAAATTAATCTGTGTGTCGAACTTGAGGAACCAAAATGGATATTTTTTTCAAAAAAAAATGTATATAGACAATAAATTAACGTTCAAAAGATAAAACTTTGTTGAAGATACAGGAAATCTAAAAAATAACCTTGTTTATGAGTAAGTGTAGTGTATCAAAGTTACAGTATTGTACTACACTTCAAAAATAATTACATTCAGCATCGGCTAAAGTCGTTGCCAAAAACCAAAAAATCGTGACTGAATTCAATCAGTGGCGACTTTACCCTTTAGTCATTCGCAAAAGTCACATTGCTAAAGCTTTAGTGCGACTTTTAGTTGCTAGTGAAAATAGTTTTAGTGGCAATTAAAAAGTTAATGCTTAAAATCTTTAATGGTGACAAAAATTGTCGCCAAATGATGCCCACAAAATTTAAGATGCTTTGATGATTTTGATGGGTCACCAATGAAGATCAATATTTGGTGATGACTTTAGTCGCCGCTTGTACATATCTTTTGTTGCAACTATGTTAATTGTCACTAATTCTACTTTGTAGCAACAAATTTAATTGTCACTGATTCTACTTTGTAGCAATAAATTTAATGGCCACTGATTGATTGTTCAGAAAAATTTAGGCCTTTCAGTGGTGACAATGAAGTTTTTTATTATTTTTTAAAATTTAAATTATAGTAGTTATTAAATTTTGAAATAAATGACTGATGACAAATATTTGAAACCTGTAGAAATACATGAAAGATACATATCTTTAAATAAAATTGAAATAAGATGAATATTCAATACAAAACATTTGTTATAACAATTATATCTTCATAGATGAGTACAAAAAATATATTAACTATCTCCTCTCCTAATTGTCATTTTTCGTGCATGTTGCATCTGGATTTGTAGCATTTGCAACAGTAATTAGCACTTGCCCTTTAAAGTAAATAATTATATAAGATTTAATATTTAATATTGAAATAATCTATGATGTAAACAATATATGATAAATTGATTCCCACTGTCAAAAATTTAAATTTATGTAATAACAATATGAGATACAATACAAAGTAAATAATTCCAGTAAGATTTAGGGTTGAACCACAAAATCGTTTAAGATTGTGAATTCATTTGTTAATCAAATCTTCTATTTACTAAAAGCATTGATTCAATAAGAAACACGCATTCAAGTTTGACTAAATGTTATCAAGCCATATATGGTGATTATGAGTGATGTTGATATTTATACCTTTAAAAGTCCAAAAACAAAGTGAACATATAAACTCGTGCACAAATTTCTTATATGAAATATAAAATCTAATGTGGACAAAATAACAATATATGGATTAGTAACTAGCAAAAATTTATAACCTATATAGATAAAGATTGAAACCTACAACCACAAAATCATTTAAGATTTTGTGTATTTTTAAGTCAATCTCCTCTCTTCACAAAGACCATCAATTGAATAAGAAACACACCATTTAAGTTTTACCAAATATTATACCATCATTGGATTTGTAAACAAACAATATCAAGAATGATTTTATTTTCTTTTGTCATTAATTTCACGCACTCAAACCAAGTACCACCACCTCAATCTAAAATATTAACATACAATAATAAAAAATTGAAAAGTAAACAACACAAGCCTTAAGGAAGGAAAATCTATGAGTCCTCTTTCAATCAGCATAGAATTAAAAGTATAATCAAGAAATTTCATTACTATACAAAATTGAAAATTGCCAACATCAACACTAAGTGTTAATATCCTATATTAGTACCCCAATTCCAACATATATCAACAAACATCAACCAAAACTTTTGAAAAATAAAAAAATATCTATAGGATAGAGGCTATCAAGGCAGCCAATTGTTCTTGAATCCTAAGCTCTATTATTTGTTCATCCTTTCTTCCAATCTTGTTGGTTCTGCCTCAAACCTTCTCTCAAAATTTGAGTAAGTTGTTCTGGTAAGAAAGTGATGAAAAGTTAGCTACTCATCCACATTGAACAAAAGATTATTTGTGGTAGCATTATGTTTATAGCAAGCCTAACTAAATATTTTTAAACTTAAATGGGCAAACAACTAAGAATAATGTAAAAGAGATAAGTCTCCAATTAATCATGTCAGTGATAAATGTGCACATGCATACACTGACTGTCAATTGTTTGGTATCATTTGCATTTCTAAAATGCTAATACATTTTCAATATCATGGTCTAAATAATTTATCCAAGTTAAAAATTACTACTTTGTATGCAACATGTATTAAATCCCTCAATCAAAGTCAAAGTACGATGAGAAAATAATGAATTATAAAATTTTCAAAAGAAAATATTATCTAAGCTATGAGAGATATTTTGTCATTTTAGTTTTTTATTATAAATTAATTAGATTTTTCAAGTCTAAAAATTTTCTTTTGAAATGACATAATTGACTTATAAAATAAATCATTTATGTAGACTTAATATATATATATATATATATACACACACACACACACTAGTAGCACTTCTTGAGAAGTGTGTGGAAAAATATTAATAAAATAACTAAAACAATAATGATCACTCCCAATTTCTACAATCTTTTACACTATACAAGCCGAAGAAGACTTATATATATATATATATATATACACACACACACACATACATATAAATCTATTTGCAAGTTCATAAATTTTGAAAATAAAAAACACGCGTCAAGTTTAAAGGGGAAAGTGCAGTATACATTATATAATGTAATAAAATCCTCTAAACTTACACTTAGGCATTTTTATTGACATTTAGGTAATAGAACACATATCAATTTAAAAAACCCTTTTGGAGTATGTAAGAATTATAGTATTATAATAAGGGGAAATAAGCAATTAGCTTATAAATTAAAATATTTAGCATGTGAGAATTGGGTATATAGTACCTAAATCCTTTTAGAATAGTTGATCAAGTAATATCTTAGAATAAATTGTGAGAAAGATTAATCAATGTGTAAGAAGAGAATAGACAATACAAAGTAGGTAATGGATGAATGCATTTAAGACATTGTTATCAACTAAACAAAGTATTTTGGCCAAGAAAAAAAAAAAAACCAAACAAAATATTAATAGCTACCTACCGTCACTCACATTTTTCAACTCCATAATTTTGGTGATTGGGATACCCAGGAGAAGAGTGATGCTAAAATTCAATCTAAGGTATATTACATATTGACTAAATCAACTCACTTTGACTCCTACTTACCACCATCACCTTTTTCTTTAATTTCTAGAGTATTCGTTTAGCACCACTTCTCATCATCCCAAATTTCACATATATTCCTATTGCTTCTAGCTGGATGTCCACAAGCCAAATATTGGATGGTTTCCACCGCTACCAAGCACCACCCTCTCAAACAAGAAAATAGATATGTAATAAAAAATTATCTAAAATGTTAAAACACAATTAATTTCATCAAAAAGGTTTTATTAAGGCAAGAAGCACTGTACCCGAGGGCACAATAGTCGTAACTAATAGATAGAGACAGCAAAATAATGAGAACTTTATCAATTAATTATATTGGAAGTATAGTTTTAAGCTATTTTCAAACACAAGCAGTTATGAAGAAATGTTGTGTTTGACATCATTCAAACCCAAAAAAGCAAAAAAGAAAATGAAAACGTTTGTTACCTTCATATATATTGCAACAATAGGATATTCACATGCACCCAAAATAAAATTAAGAAAAATATATATCCATACAGAAAAGGTAAAACATTTGTCAGAAATGGGTTTATCCTCTTATGTTTTACCTCAATTGGAACTAATCCTTGTTAGCCATTAATGCTCGCATAATGAAATTTATCTTCACTAACAAACAAATATCAGGCAGCATAAACAAAATGATTATATATATATATATATATATATGAATGATGGATTTATGTGTTTGTCATACAAAAGAGTTGTGTAAGCATATTCTTTGGCCAGCTATAAAATAGAAGATATAGAAATAGGCAAAGGAAGAAAAGAGCAACTTCACTTGCATATCTAAATTACTTAAATAAACTATTCATCAAATGTCAAATCTAACACCTAAATTTGCAAAAAAAAAAAAAAAAAAAGAGGAAAAATAAGGCGTAAAGATAAAACTTAAATTCTTATCATCTTCTTAGTAGGATTACTATATATTTAAATACTAATATTACCTATTATAAAAGTGGACTAACATATATATATATATATATATATATATATATATATATATATAATATGCCATTAAAAGAGGGAAGCAAAAACCATTAGTATTGCCATTGAAGGCGCTTTACAATTATTCCAAGCTACCTAAGGCAATAAAAATATCTTCAAGATTGATAATAAAACCAAATTTACACCACCTCCAATACAATGGGACCCTTTTATGCTAGTGCCTCTGCCATACTGACACTACTCTAACAAATGATGCCCTCCGGAAATGACAATTCTATTGATACTATTGATCATATCATTCGCATAAGTCAAAATCAACATTTTAGAATTGGCCAAAATTTACAAAAAGAGCAATTTATTAAGCCTTCGAAGAATTGAAGTAGAAGTTCAAAATATTAGCAGCATGAACTCATAAAAACTAGTAGAGAACATGCTAATTGCTTAAGGGTTCGTGCAGAATATGTACGCTGACCTAAAGGATCTGAAATGAAGAAAAGAGATAAACCTGAGCCATAATTAAAATCCTAAAGTGGAGTTCCTGTCAAGTAAAAACATAACCACAACCACTTCAACTTTTCAAACAAAAAACAATTATGTGCATATTGAGCAAGTTAAAGTGCTCAAATATCTACTGACGATGCAATATAACTTCCAGAATTAAAGATACAGAACTGATAAGTGATAAAAATTATTCTAAAGTATGATAATATGCCCAATCTTGTGTTTGTACAAATAAATGAAATCTAGGATAAGCTGAAGATAAGTAACCATTAGAAAAAAGAAGAAATGAGGCTTGTATAGGTTTTACTTTATTTTAAAAAATTAATAAGCTCCACTTCATATTAGGTCAGAAGATTTTTTATGCATTAGTAAAAAAAATAAGTTTTGATGGAATGCTTGCAGAGTATCTCAGAAATTAAAGGAAAAAAGAAGAAAAGGAATAAAAAAAAAGTAAATTTCATGCATAAATTCTCATTACATGTACTACTCTCTAATCACAAAAATGTTTTGAAAACTTTACGCTTTGAAGGATTTATACGTACTTAGCTAAATATAGAGTTAACTTTTGATTTGGATAGTAATCTAGAATATTGTAAAAGGCCTATTAGTATAGGAAGTGAATTGAGATTTTTTATGAATTAGTAGAAAAATAAATTTAATCTTTCAAAGTAAAAGCTATTAAAATGTCTCTGAAATCAGAAGAGATAAAAAGAAAATGCATGAGATGAAGTGAATAGGAAAAAAGTTAATTGCGAACGCACTTTATAATGTTTTGTATTGGTCTCTCTTAAATCATTTTAAATGTTTAAAATTTTAGAGGATTCAAACTCCGGAAATATGTATAATTTTAAAAGAGAAACGAATCTCACCATGGCAACTACCTGATAACGCAGCAATTGTGAGTCCCCACTTTCAGTCTTGTGTTCATGATGATGATGATGATGGTGATGGTGATGATGGTGGTGGAGGTGAGGGCGTTGGAAGTGGCCGGAAGAACTCACAGCACCCATTTCCTGCTCAACGTCACCGGTGCTGCCACTTGTAGCAACGCCTTCTGGTCTGATAACTCCACCCCTACCTTTCTGCCATAGATGCTGGCGGCCAGAGGATCCACCATTCGTGTAACAAGCGCAGAAAACATAGCCACTAGCCCTGAGAACAGAAACCTAAGAAGCAACCATAGAGGTTCAAGTATTGGATAAGATACAACACAATACGTAGGATACGTTAATTTTAAAAATTTAGGATACCAGTATGAGTTTATTTGTGTATATATGTATATATATTTTAGCAAATAAAATTGATGATAAAGAAATATTATATGAAATATGGTAGGAAAAGATGCTAAAATAAAAAATAAGATGATAAAACAATATCACAACTAATAAAAGAGTGATCAAAGAACCAATTTGATATCATTTTGGTACTTTTGGAAACATATCTTACAAAAAAACATTTCTGATACCCATGCAGGTGTATTACATTGTGTATCATATCAGATATGTGTTCGATACAGGTACATCTCTTGTTTAGAAGTATCAGTGCTTTTTAGACAGAAACTCATGCCGTGGCTTCTCTTGCAAGCAATCAGACCACAGCATGGAAAATGAATTCGGCAGGATGTGGACGAAGCCAGAACCGAGAATAATGTCGGCTGTGAAGCACTTGACGATGATGAAGAGGCTGCTTTCTGGGCTTAGGGCTGGGACAAAACGAGTGAACAAGGGCAAGCACACACCGATCATGCTAGTGACTAGAATGGAGAAGATGGCTATGATTTTAAGGGAAAGGGCTTTCTCTTTGTTGTTGCAGCTATCTGTGATTTCAGTCTTGCAATCCGATAGGGTTTGTGGCGTGAGTAGAGTGATGAGGATGAACAAGGTTAGAAGAAGCTTGAGAAGAGGCAGTGAAGTTGCCATTGATGATCTTGAATTGAAAATGCTCTCTTTTCTCTCTCTGTTTGGCTCATGTTGTGGAGCTTCTTTAAATAGACATTTTGCGTGACATCAGATTCCCGTATAAATTAATTGATGTACTTGCAATGTACTATATGGTACAATGGAAATGAGCTCTAAAATTTGTTTAGATTTGAATTTTTTTAAGGAAAAATATAAATGATTCATAATTATCAATTATTTACAAATACAACGTTGGAAACTGATAAAAAAACCTCTTCAATTAATTATTTCTTTTCAAAATTTAATATTTCTGTTTATATCCCATCAATGTTCATAACCCTTTGATATTCAATATATTACTTTAGACTTACTTTAGATTTGAGTAAAATATACTTATAATCTTCCACTTATTACAAAATTATTATTTTGATCCTTGCTTATTGAAATATCCAAAATAGTCCCTCACTTATTAGAAAATTTTACATCTTGTCTCTTATTTTTTAAAAAATACCAAATTTAGTTCCTTAGATTTAAGATTTAAGATTTAGCAGAGAGACTAAATTTGGTAACTTTTAGAAAAGTGGAGGATTAAGTGTGACATTTTCCAATGAATGAGAGATTATTTTTGGCATTTCTATTAGTGAGGAACTAAATTGACAATTTTATGACAAATAAGAGACTAAAAAGTATATCTTTCTCTTTTAGACTTCGCCATTTACTGTTTTTAAAAGAATGATGGAGTATAATGTGACAAGCAACAAAAATTGACGGGGCATCTTTGTTTATGATATTTAAAAAATGAATTGAAGAGATAAATTCTCAAGGATAATAATTAAAAGGTGTTATAAATCATTTTATTATGTAAATGTCCATAAATCCCCAAAAGTAATCCTTCAGGTTCATATTCCCAATAACCTCCAAATTATTACCAATTACGTAGATTAATTTGTAATTATGTCAATATAATTTATAGGTCTACTATTATAGACTAAAGGTTTATAAATAAGACTATATACTAAAGTTGATGGACTAAGAAGTAAATAAGAATACTCTTCTCATTTCTCATCTCAATTTTTTCTTTTATTATCTCCTTTATTTTTTTATTAGTTTTATAACAAGAGTTATTTTTATATGTCAAAATTAAGGAGAGAATTTATAAATGAGACAAATTAAACATATATATATATATATATATATATGTATATATATCTCTCTCTCTATTAGTGGGGTTCCTTTGCTTCTTCTAAGTAGGCATGATATTAAATTTGAAAGAAGGTGCAACATTAGTGTTTTAAATTGCAGTTGTGGTTGCATTGCAATTATTGTGATTGCAGGCATTGTGAATGTTACAATGCCGATTGCGGGCATGATTTTTTTAAGTTGCAAAACATATTTTAAAAATATAAATAATAATTACCTCCCAAATACATATAACATATTATTTCTAACCTACATATTAAGTTAATAAATACATATTCTATATAAAATATATCAATGTCACTAAAAAAATTAGAAAAAGAGTAAGCAATCATAATGCTAATAAGTAAAATAATATAGAAGAATGCTTACATAATTATAACACACATAGTATACCTTACCATATTAATTCAATACACTCTTTAAAATTTAACCAATTAATTAAAAATTTCATATATAATACATAGTAAATCTCTGTTTATATTAATTTAATAAGTGCAAATTTTACATATAAATAAATACACGTTTCATAAAATTATTATCCATTTTCTATAATTTTTTCCCTTAATTTTCAAAATTTTCTTTCCTTCCCTCAAAATGTTTGAAATACTTCTTGCCTTTCAAATTTTCCAAACTCACTCTTAAAGACTAATTTCTCACTCATGGCCCAATTTGACTTTCCCTTCATTAAATTTTTTATTAATTAATTTAATTAAATCCAATTCAATCTCTCAATCATGTCAGTCACCTATCATCCCCATCACAAAGAGTCCACCGCCACGTATCTTCCTCCCACCCCATCAAGCTTCCCTTGATTTACGACCTACAAGCAACACGATATTGAAGTGGCAGTAAACTCATTCTTACTCGGCATCCACTTCCTCGACTCTATGCTTTTATATCTTCTCTGATTCTCCTCCCATGCATCTTCAAAGCTGCTCCCAACTCAAATTAATATGAAGGAGCTATCCATTCACAATCACACCTCAATTCCGGTGTGATGCTGGCCACATCCGCAATATTGCGGCTGCATCATATGATGCGGTCCGCAATTTAGAACCATGTGCAACATAATAAAAATAATATCAGTGGTAATTATATTGCAGGTCCTAATAAGTTTGCTTAACAACTTGAGAGCCATAAGTTATTTAAATTTGCAGGACCGTCCATGTGATTTAATTATTTTTCAAAAGGAAAAAAACCCAAATCTTAGATCTCCCAGGACTAAATGATTTATCACGTAAGAAAATTCTATAAATCATATGTCAGCCTCCTATTATTTTGATTGTCAACCTAACACATAAATTGATTGATGTGTCTTAGAATGTCAAAATTCATTCTCAAACGATAAATGCTCACCTCTAGGAAGTAAGGTCAATATATAAAGGGGAATCATGATCCATTACATTTTTTTATAGTAAATTTTACAAACTTTGGAGAGAGATTAGAGAGAAAAGATGGAATAAGCGAAATGAGAGCACGTCAGCTTTGTACACATTCCTAATTAATCTATTACTTTATTTTCAAAATTTACAGAAAAAATGTAGAATATTCATTGACCCACTAGAAGTGTAATAACCCAAGTAATTAGGATTAATAACTCATCTGACGGTATTTTATTTTGTTATGTGTATCAGTATAATGAGATTGAGGCTGGCTCAGTGGTCAGACTCAAGACTGCATTCCTCAGGACGTGGGTTCGAGACTGGGAAGCTAACCTCCCTTGTTTTTTTTTCTCTGGAGCTGCCACGTGTCCCCTCCTACAGTCAAAGGACGAAAATGCCCCTCAGAGTTTTCTTCTTCTTCCTTTCTCCTTCGTCCAGCCGAGGTGCATAAGAGAGAGAGAGAGCTTCGCGGGTTGCAGCTAGGAGCCACTGTGGTCATGCCTCAACCTCGCCTGAGCTGAGCTGCACCCCCCGAGCACCACTGGCCAGTCACCGGTCACCTCTCACCACTGTTCCAGCTAGAAAACCGCCACCTCCTTAGCGAAAAAAACCGTGGAAAACGCGAGCTTGCCTGGCCGTCGCTGAGCTGTTTTTCTAGCGTGTCTTGGACGGGTTGTGTACCTTGCTTCTTGGCCGGCCATTTCCACCTAGATTCGAGCTCGGTTGGTAGCCGGTGGAGCTGTTTTTCCAACGAGACCGAGGAGCTCGAGCATAGGAAATTTTGGACTATTTGTTACGTTTTTACTGGTTTTCTCTTGAGATTGAGCTTAGAAGTAGCATTTTCAGCCCATAAACAACAAATTTGAGCTCTAAAACCATGGATTTTAGCTGCTTGTAAGAAGAATGGCTAACAGGGACTAAAATGAAAATTTTTGAAAATTTTTTGTTCTTGAGAAAATGGGAAACTGTTGACTTGAAATTGGTTCATATTAACTCTAGATTAATACTTTTAAGTTGGTGGGCATGAGAACTAGGAATTTGTCTTGAATTGCATTAGAATGGAGGCTAGGGTTTGAAACAGGGACCAAAATGAAAAATATGGGAAATATTTGGGGAAGAAGTGTAAAGTTACCACACGTTAGGGAATGAAAGATATAGAATTAAAGAGATGGGGGGTTAGGTCCTAAATTGGGATAATGAACCGAAAGACGATTAATTCCTGCGTGAACGTTGGTGCAGGTGAATCGTAAGAGCGATTCCGGCACCCCAGGAGGGCAGTGTACCGCTCGTGTCAACCAGAGTTCTGGTGCGCAGATAACACCCCAAAACTCTTATTATATCTGAGTTGTTCTTGTTTTAATTGTTTTCTAAATTTAAACAAATTCTTTGTGATTATGCCTTACCGGATCAGGGGATTAGAAGTAAGGGACCTTTTGTATATGTTGAATGTCTGTAACTACGGTATTGGACTTGTGATATGCTTAGAGGTGATCACTAGATAGTTACGATCAGAAACACAGATAATTTCCGTATATTTCCATCTTTGTATGCATGTTTGACTTAAATCCTTGATTTCTGGGAGGATGACAAATGATAAACCTTCGCGAGACATAACTCGCACCTGTTGATTAATTACCCTCGAGGACTGAGTGTCCTCGCCTGTTGGTTAGTTACCCTCGAGGACTGAGTGTCCTCGCCCGTTGGTTAGTTACCCTCGAGGATTGTGTATCTTCGCCCGTTGGTTAGTTACCCTCAAAGATTGTGTATCCTCGTTTGTTGGTTAGTTACCCTCAAGGATTGTATATCCTCGCCTGTTGGTTGGTTACCTCGAGGATTGCGTATCCTCATTTGTTGATTAGATGCCCTCGAGGGTTGTGTACCCTCGCTTGTTGGTTCTTAGCAGTCTTTTTCCTGAATGATTTTCACAAATTGATTGTTTATCTGAGAATGACTTTTTGACTTAATGTTTCAAAAAAGTGGGTTAATTAGTTCAACTGTTAAATTGCAAGCAAATGAATTTAGACCTTGTTGCACTGTATTAAATTCTTGATTATGTTTAAGTTTCTGTTTATATATGAAATTGTTTACTGACTTGGGGTGCTATCTGCCGGAAAATTTTTGGTCCCAGATAGAGAAATAGACAACCCTCTGGAGCCGGCGGAGCACTGACAGGAGAGCCGTGTCGAGCCGCTTGGTTGGGTGCGAGGTGTGTTCTTTTGTTTAGATTATGATTTTGGCTATTCTTTTTTTTTTTAATGTACATATTTAGATTAGTAGTCATTATCATGTATGGGGATTATTGGTGACCACAGCTGAACCTGCCATATTTTTTTTGCCGTATGTTGTAAATTATTGGACTGGGCTAGTGGGAGCGGAGCTCCCCTATTTATGTATTATCTTGTAGGACCTTGTAGAAATTTCAAGACGTCCGATTTACTAGGGAGATGCTGCTGAAATTTCTACAAGTTTCCTCGTTTTGTATTGAAATTCTCATCTTATGTATTAAAGCAAATAGTATTCATAGGAATTGGATCGGTATGATAGTGATTGTTCCCCCTAGGGTTAGGCTAGCAGGTCAGGGGAATTTTCTCGTGATCTGTGCTAGTCCCACTTCGGGGATTTTGGGGTGTGACAGATGGGTATCAGAGCCTGGTTTTGGGGGTTCTCCTGTGGTCATGTAGGTTGGCAGTGTCCTTCTGTGGTGTCTCCATTATTGTTATGAAACCCGGGCATAACCATAATTGGGATACCATAGGAGGCCTGGTTTGGGGGATTGGCATATTTGTTCCTTCTGTAGGTCTTTCTTGATTATGATTGAACCTACATATTGCTTTTAAAGTAATTGGTAATTGTGGAGGCTTATTGTTTGTTATCTTGTGTTTTAGATTGAGGATGCCTCCACATACACGAGGTGGTCGCTGAGGGGTGGACGTTGTGGGTAGGTCGGAAAATGCATCCGTCCAACCTGAAGTTCCCCTAATTTGGGGCCGTGCCAGAGGTCCTAGAGCTGCGAGACCACCAAGAGCTGATTCCTATGTGGATTGGGAAGTGGAATTACAGGTTCAGGGAATGAATATACCTCCAACGCGAACTGAGTCCAAGGATTCTCGAGCTGGGCAATCGAAGGAGGTAACCTTAGCCCAGTTTGTGAGGTTTAGGCCTCCGGTTTTCACAGGGTCCGATAGCCAGGAAGACCCCTATCGCTTCATTGAGGGGATAGAGAAATTGTGTAAGGCACTGCGTTGTACTTCCACTAGAATGGTGGAGTTTGCAAAATATTAGATGTAAGATGCAGCTTATTTATGGTTTCAGACAGTATTGGATGAAAGACCTGCTGAATTACCTCCCATGCAATGGGATGAGTATAAGGAGCTGTTCATGGATCGGTATATACCTCAGAGTGTGAGGGATGCGAGGGCCCGAGAGTTTGAAGTGCTCAGATATGTTCCTGGGGAGACTGTACTGGATTATGACATTAAATTCACGCAACTTTCCCATTATGCCCCGCACCTAGTACCTACTGAGAGGCACCGTATTAAACGATTTCTAATGGGGCTACCCAAATACATGTACCGTGCTTTGTCATCACAGATGGATACCTTCCCTTCATACTCAGTGGCAGTGAATTGCGCCCGTAGGATTGAATTACGGGAAATGGAAGAGGATCCCGTTAGCAAGAAGCAGAAGAGGGATTAGGGGAGGAAATAGCTTGGGGTTGGCCCTTCATCAGGGGAATCTGGGGTACCGAGACCTCAAAGATCATTTAGGCCTACTCAGGCTCAGACTCGCTCACATGCACCGCCTCCATATAGTGATCCTCCTCGTCGGGTTACGCAGGGGGGTAGTCAGACCACTTAGTTCCATGGTGTATCTCAGTCAGCTCGCCCATGAGTCGCATGCCCTACTTGCGGGAACTTTCATTCTAGGGTATGTTATCACGCTGTTGGGGCGTGTTTCCATTGTGGGCAGACAGGCCATTTTAAGAGGAATTGCCCTTTTGCACGGCAAGTTTCTAGCCAGGACTCAGTGCAGCTAGTAGCCCATTCTACACCACATAGACTTACGTCGGGTGCAGGCCCCTCCACTTCTGCCGGTAGGGGCACGCCCAAGAGGGGCTAGGCACGCTTATTTGCCCTGACACGACAGGATGCTCGGGCATCCAATGAGGTGGTGACAGGTATGATTTCAATTGAATTACATCCAGTATGTGCTTTATTTGATCCAGGTTCTACACATTCATATGTTTCTCCTCAATTTGCTAAGTTGTTTGGTGGCACATCTGTGCGCTTAGAGAATCCCATACTTGTGGGTACCCTATTAGGGGAATAAGTGATGGTTGATACCATTTCTCGATCATGCAAAGTCTCAATTGGAGATAAGGAAACTCTTGTAGACTTAATGGTATTGCAGATGGTGGATCTGGATGTGATTCTTGGCATGGACTGGCTGGCCTCTTGTCATGCAGTCTTAGATTGCCATAAAAAAGTAATACAGTTCAAAACTCCTAGAGAAGCTCCTTATGAATTACAAGGGGATGCAGGGGTGACACCAACTAGAGTGATTTCCGCTCTTAAGGCACGGAAGCTTTTAATTAGCGGGTGCTAGGGATTTTTAGCTGTGGTGAAAGATGTGGAGAAATAGGCAGCAGGGTTAGATGGGATTCCTGTGGTGGGAGAATTTCTTGATGTTTTCCCTGAAGAATTGCCAGGTTTGCCACCGAATAGGGATATTGAATTCTCCATTGATTTGATTCCAGGCATTCAGCCCATTTCTATTCCTCCGTATCAGATGGCTCCGGCAGAGTTGAGAGAGTTAAAAGGGCAATTGCAGGATCTCTTGGATAAGGGATTCATCTGGCCTAGCACGTCACCTTTGGGTGCTCTGATCCTATTTGTTAAGAAGAAGGATGGGTCTTTATGGTTGTATGTGGATTACAGGCAACTGAACAAGGTGACAGTACGTAACAAGTATCCCTTACCTAGAATTGATGATCTTTTTGATCAACTTCAGGGAGCTCAGTGTTTCTCGAAGATTGATCTTCGGTCAGGATATCATCAGCTCAAAATCAGGGGCGAAGGTGTTCCTAAGACAGCATTTCGTACTCGCTTTGGTCATTATGAGTTTTTAGTAATGTCTTTCGGTTTGACTAATGCTCCTGCAACTTTTATGGATTTGATGAACAGGGTATTCAAACAGTTCCTTGACAAGTTGGTGATTGTCTTCATTGATGACATCTTGGTTTATTCTAAGAGCCCTAGTGACCATGAACAACATTTGAGAATAGTGTTGCAACGATTGAGGGAAGGGCAACTTTATGCTAAGTTTTCAAAGTGTGAATTTTGGCTTAAACAAGTGGCATTCTTGGGCCACATTGTCACCAAGGAAGGGATTTCAGTTGACCCAAGTAAGGTAGAAGCAGTTCAAAAAAGGCCCCGCCCTTCCATTGTTACTGAGATCAGAAGCTTCCTGGGTTTAGCGGGATATTATCGGCGTTTTGTAAAAGATTTCTCCCGAATAGCGGCTCTGTTGACAAGATTGACTCAGAAGAATGCAAAGTTCATATGGAGTGATTCTTGTAAAGTTAGCTTCCAAAAATTGAAGGAATGTCTAACTTCAGCTCCTATCCTGAGCCTACCTTCTGGCACTGGTGGGTATGTAGTGTATTGTGATGCTTCTGGGGTAGGGTTAGGGTGTGTCTTAATGTAGAATGATCGGGTTATAGCTTATGCATCCAGGCAGCTGAAAAAGCATGAGCAGAATTACCCTACCCATGACCTTGAAATGGCAGCAGTAGTTTTTGCATTAAAGATTTGACGGCATTACTTCTACGGTTAGACTTGCAAAATATATACGGATCATAAAAGCCTGAAGTATATCTTTCAACAGAGGGATTTAAATTTGAGACAGAGAATATGGATGGAGTTACTGAAAGATTATGATTGCACCATACTTTATCACCCAAGCAAAGCAAATGTAGTGGCGGATGCTCTAAGTAGGAAATCTATGGGGAGTTTAGCCCATATTCAAGAGGTAAGGAGACCTTTAATTGTTGAACTACAACAGTTAGAAAAGAATAAGGTGAACTTTGAGATTGGTGAATCAGGAGCTTTTATGGCTCACTTGCAATCTAGTGCCGCTATTATTGATGAAGTGAAGATGACTCAAAGATCAGATCCAGAATTACATAAGTTAATAGAGGAGTGCCAGAAGGGGAAGAATAAAGAGTTTACGGTGGATGCGGAAGGAGTGCTAAGGTTTGAGGGGAGGTTGTGTGTACCGCAAAGGGATGGGTTAAAGAGGAAGATCCTAGCGGAAGGTCATCACTTGGCGTATACCGTGCACCCCGGATCTACCAAGATGTATCAGGATTTGAAGTCGGTTTATTGGTGGAATGGTATGAAGAAGGATGTGGCTGACTTTGTCTCTCGCTGTTTGGTGTGTCAACAGGTTAAGGCCGAACACCAAAGGCCTGTGGGTTTACATCAGCAGATAGAGATACTAGAATGGAAATGGGAGAGAATCACTATGGATTTCGTTACTGGTTTGCCCCATACTCTTAAAGGGTATGATTCCATATGGGTGGTTGTAGATAGGTTAACGAAGTCCGCACATTTCCTTCCCGTCAAAACAACCTATTCTGCAGCTAAGTATGCTCAAGTATATGTAGATGAGATTGTAAAGTTGCATGGGGTGCCATTGTCTATCATATCAGACCGAGGACCTCAATTCACTTCCAGATTCTGGGGAGCATTTCAAGCGGCCTTAGGGACTCGGTTGGATTTGAGTACAACTTTTCACCCCCAAACGGATGGCCAATCCGAAAGGACTATTCAAATCTTGGAAGACATGTTCAAGGCGTGCGTCTTGGATTTTGGTGGCAGTTGGGACACGTACTTGCCTTTGGCAGAATTTGCATACAATAACAGCTATCAGGCCAGTATCCAAATGGCACCATTTGAAGCCCTCTATGGTAGGAGGTGCCGTTCTCCTATAGGCTGGTTTGAAACAGGTGAAGCTCAGTTACTAGGGCCAGATTTAGTACAAGATGCAATAGAGAAGGTAAAGCTTATTAAGGAGAGGTTGCACACCGCACAAAGTAGGCAAAAGGTGAACGTAGATAATCGGAGAAGGGATTTGGAATTCATGGTAGGCGACCATGTGTTTCTATGTGTATCTCCCATGAAAGGGATTATGAGATTTGGCAGGAAGGGCAAATTGAGCCCTAGGTACATTGGCCCATTTGAAGTTCTGGAAAGAATTGGTACAGTGGCTTATCGGCTGGCATTACCACCCGAATTATCGAGTATTCACCCCGTTTTTCATGTGTCAATGCTCAGGAAATACTTGCATGACCCATCCCATGTTATTGAGCCACAGACAATGCAAGTTAACGCGAGGTTGAGTTATGAAGAGGTACCTGTGAAAATCCTAGATAGGCAAATAAGGAGGCTTCGCTCAAAGAAAATTCCTTCAGTTAAGGTGTTATGGAGGAACCATTCTCAAGAGGAAGCCACGTGGGAGGATGAACATATCATGCGTGGCCAGTATCTTCAATTATTTACATTAGGTATGTGATGGTTTAAATTCGGGGGCCGAATTCTTGTAAGGGGGGAGAATGTAATAACCCAAGTAATTAGGATTAATAACTCATCTAACGGTATTTTATTTTGTTATGTGTATCAGTATAATGAGATTGAGGCTAGCTCAGTGGTCAGGCTTCAGACTGCATTCCTCAGGACGTGGGTTCGAGACTGGGAAGCTAACCTCCCTTGTTTTTTTTTCTCTGGAGCTGCCATGTGTCCCCTCCTACAGTCAAAGGACGAAAATGCCCCACAGAGTTTTCTTCTTCTTCCTTTCTCCATCGTCAAGCCGAGGTGCAGAAGAGAGAGAGAGAGCTTCACGGATTGCAGCTGGGAGCCACTGTGGTCATGCCTCAACCTCGCCTGAGCTGAGCTGCACCCCCCGAGCACCACCGGCCAGTCACCGGTCACCTCTCGCCACCGTTCCAACTGGAAAACTGTCAACTCCTTAGTGAAAAAAACCGTGGAAAACGCGAGCTTGCCTGGCCGTCGGTGAGCTGCTTTTCTGGTGTGTCTTGGACGGGTTGTGTACCTTGCTTCTTGGCCGGCCATTTCCACCTGGATTCGAGCTCGGTTGGCCGCCAGTGGAGCTGTTTTTCCGGCGAGACCGAGGAGCTCGAGCATAGGAAATTTTGGACGATTTGATACATTTTTACTGGTTTTCTCTTGAGATTGAGCTTAGAAGTAGCATTTTCGATCCATAAACAACAAATTTGAGCTCTAAAACCATGGATTTTGGTTGCTTGTAAGAAGAATGGCTGATAGGGACCAAAATGAAAATTTTTGAAAATTTTGGGTTCTTGAGAAAATGAAAAATTGTTGACTTGAAATTGGTTCATATTAACTCTAGATTAATAATTTTAAGTTGGTGGGCATGAGAACTAGGAATTTGTCTTGAATTGCATTAGAATGGAGGCTAGGGTTTGAAACAGGGACCAAAATGAAAAATATGGAAAATATTTGGGGAAGAAGTGTAAAGTTACCACACGTTAGGGAATGAAAGATATAGAATTAAAGAGATGGGGGGTTAGGTCCTAAATTGGGATAATGAACCGAAAGACGATTAATTCCTGCGTGAACGTTGGTGTAGGTGAATCGTAAGAGCGATTCTGGCACCCTAGGAGGGCAGCGTACCTCTCGTGTCAATCGGAGTTCAAGTGTGCAGATAGCACCCTGAAACTCTTATTATACCTGAGTTGTTCTTGTTTTAATTGTTTTCTAAATTTAAACAAATTCTTTGTGATTATGCCTTATCGGATTAGGGGATTAGAAGCAAGGGACCTTCTGTATATGTTGAATGTCTGTAACTATGGTATTGGACTTGTGATATGCTTAGAGGTGATCACTAGATAGTTACGATCAGAAACACAGATAATTTCCGTATATTTCCATCTTTGTATGCATGTTTGACTTAAATCCTTGATTTTTGGGAGGATGACGAATGATAAACCTTCGCGAGACATATCTCGCGCCTGTTGATTAATTACCCTTGAGGACTGAGTGTCCTCACTTGTTGGCTAGTTACCCTCGAGGACTGAGTGTCCTTGCTCGTTGGTTAGTTACCCTCGAGGATTGTGTATCCTTGCCCGTTGGTTAGTTACCCTTGAGGATTGTGTATCCTCGCCTGATGGTTAGTTACCTCGAGGATTGTGTATCCTCGCTTGTTGATTAGATGCCCTCGAGGGTTGTGTACCCTCGCCTGTTGGTTCTTAGCAGTCTTTTTCCTGAATGATTTTCACAAATTGATTGTTTATCTGGGAATGACTTTTTGACTTAATGTTTCAAAAAAGTGGGTTAATTAGTTCAACTGTTAAATTGCAAGCAAATAGATTTAGACCCTGTTGCACTGTATTAAATTCTTGATTATGTTAAAGTTTCTGTTTATATATGAAATTGTTTATTGACTTGGGGTGCTTTCTGTCAGAAAATTTTTGGTCCTAGATAGAGAAATAGGCGACCCTCTGGAGCTGGCGGAGCATTGACAGGAGAGCTGTGTCGAGCCGCTTGGTTGGGTGCGAGGCGTGTCCTTTTGTTTAGATTATGATTTTGGCTATTCTTTTTTTTGAATGTACATATTTAGATTGGTAGTCATTATCATGTATGGGGATTATTGGTGACCACAGCTGAACCTGCCACATTTTTTTGGCCGTATGTTGTAAATTATTGGACTGGGCTGGTGGGAGCGGAGCTTCCCTATTTATGTATTATCTTGCAGGACCTTGTAGAAATTTTGGAACTCCTATTTACTAGGGAGGTGCTGTCGAAATTTCTACAAGTTTCCTCGTTTTGTATTGAAATTCTCATCTTATGTATTAAAGCAAACAATATTCATGGGAATTGGATTGGTATGATAGTGATTGTTCCCCCTAGGGTTAGGCTTGCAGGTAAGGGGAATTTCCTCGTGATCTGTGCCGGTCCAACTCCGGGGATTTCGGGGTGTGACAAGAAGGAATTAATCTTTGACATGTATGGATAGTAATGAAATAAATATTGAATAATGGAGTTGCATTATATAATGAAGTCAACTGTTTATCTAATATTTAATTTTAAGTGATCCATGTAATCCTGGTTTTTGTATCCAATATCAATCCCATAAAATTGTCCATAACCATAAGTATGATTAGACAATATTCTTTTACCAAATTAAAGAGAACATCAATGATGCTATAAATTTGAATTTATCATAAAGTGTAACAACAAGGGATGTTGTGATCTGTATAAGAATACAACTTTTTTTTTAAAAAAATTAAAATAAAAAAATAGCATAGCCTCCTTGGATGAGGGGCTAAATAAACCTACAGCATCCCCTGCTATAGGGATCTTACAATAGGAAATATCATTATTTTTTACTAGATCAACCAAGTCCAAGTCCATATACACTAGTACTCACTAGTCACTTTTATAATGAGGAGCCACAATACAAAGGAGAAGCATAAGGAGAGATATTAGAAAATGGTAGTTGTAACTTATTATTTTTAATCTATAAAATAAAATCCAAAATGCTGTAATTCATTGAGCAAGTAAATAAATTTGAGAGTTTGGCCCAAAAAATTTTAGAGAGGAAAAAAAATTAGAATATTGAATGGTTGAGTTGTATTGCATGTGAGGTGTATATAAATTCTATTTTTAGGGAAAATTTAACATTTGGTCCCCATACTTTTACTTAGTTTTGGTTCTTGAACTTCTTTTTTCAATCAACTGTTCACACTTTGTCATGATTTAACAATCCATGCCAGCCTTCTTGCTCTGTCATGATGCCATGAGAAAATCGCTAAGTGAAAAGATAGATGCTTGAATATAAGATGATCTATCAAGCTAGATGCCAAATAATGATGTGGTGTGGATTAGGTTCTTTTGAAACACAAAATTGAAGTCCTACCATCTTTAATTATGTAACATTAGTGACAGTTGATTGATTTTATTTTAGCTATTTAAAAATTTCATAACCATAGTAATATCCAAGGTTGTCAAACTCGTGATTCTAGGTAGATTCGTGAGGGGGGTGTAGACTCGTAATGTAGAATCGTAATGTTGAATTGTAAGAGTTTACCTTTATTAATAAATTGAGAAAAATTTATATGTAAGGGACTAAATTGATAAAAAAATTCTATGAGTGACTCAATTGAGAAGTAATTTATTTGAGGGACCAAAATGAGAAATAATTTTATAAGGAATCAAATTAATAAATAACCTATTAGTGAGAGACCAAAAGAGATTTTATTCATTTGGCCAAAATAAATTTCAAACTATAAAAAAATATGAAAGGGTATTATTGATAATGATGTTATTTTTGAAGGAAGAAATTAAAAAATATTCATATGAGGGACTAAATTGAAAAGAAATTCTATGAAGGACTAAATTAAAATAATATCTTACTTGTGAGGGATTAAAATGAAAAATAAATTTTATAAGGGATTAACTTAAAAAAATACCTTACAAGTGAGGGACCAAAAAAAGATTTTACTTATTTTGTCAAATTAAAATAACAACTTATATATATATATATATATATATATATAATGTTTGTCATTGAACATGCATAATGGACTGGTGGTTACCTGAGGAGCGCATTTTTTAGTTTTGCAGCTTTCCTCAACTCGCCCAACTCGGTGGTGACTTGCCGAGTCAAACGAGCTAGACTGAGTCACACCCGAGTTAGACCGAGTCAATGCAGGTACCAAGTTGGATACTGAGTCAACTCGTTTTCTATATGTAAAAACGTTAACTCGCCAAGTTAACAACCATGTTAATATCTAAACATTGTATTAAATTAATGTAAAAAATAATTATATAATATATAATATATTTTTTAGGTATAATTACATATAATTATTCTAATTATATATATAGAGTAAAACACAATTACGTTCCTTCCCTAATATTTATTCTCAATTCAGTTTCTCACTTATTATTTCATTCTTAATTTAATCATTTACGGATATGAATGTCAACCTATTTAATATTAATTTAGTAAAAATTAATTAATCAAACGTGCTAACTTTCATATTAGTAAATGATCAAATTAAGAATAAAAAAATAAATAAAAAGTTTACATGAGAATTAAATAATAAGTAAAAGACACAAATAACATCGTATGTTTATAATAGTTTATTTCCCTATTAGTTGTTTGAAGACTAAATTCCAATCCATACCATATTCCGTATGCAATATTTATCGAACGTTAAAATTTCTTTGATGAATACCATTGAATGTCCAAAATATCTCAACCAAGTGACATCATTAACTATATATATGCTCTTCTAAAATATCACTTATTGAAGAAGTCAACTCAGTGACATTTGGAACCATATTATCCACGATGCAGTCCATGTAATTTAGTTGACCCTTTCAAGCTATTGCGTTTTAATGTGTATATAGACCAATTTGAAAATGACTTCATATATACAAATATGTGTTTATATATATATATAGATAATCTCTGTATGTGTTTGAAGTGGAGCTGTTGATTAAGTCTCAAATTGTTTAAAAACATGAAGATGAAGGCAAGTAGTAATATTGTTGGCATATTCCTTATGTGGCAAATGTCAGTAGGAGGTATTGTTCATCGATCATGTTGCAGACACGCACGAATGCAGATCCAACGTTGTAAGTAGATGTGCTGTACAGTGGTGGATTAGGTAAAATAAAAAAATTTGTGTGTGTAGCGGCCAAACAGTAAGTCTGCTGTATGACTGCGGATCCAAATTCGGTAGGCACAATATGATAATATATTGCTTCTGTCATAAATATCTTTAAATTAAGGAGTAAACTTATATATTTAAAAATATTAATCCATAATTTTTCATTTAGTTAACTATATATGGGAGGCAAGCAAAGTCTATTTAATATTGTGTCGCATGGAAATAGAAGTTTGAACTAATTGTTGATGCAAAAGAGATGACAAAGATTTTAATTAATTCTAAAAACTTAAATTTCAACATTCTAAACTTAGAATCATTAATTTTAAACCATAAATCATCAAAAAATTAAAAATGAAAATAAATAAAATTAAAATTTTTTAAATTAAAATGAAAAATAATTTTAAAATGGTAATTATTTTCTAAGATTATAATTAAGTCGATTATTTTATTATCTATATTAATTAACACAACTATCTTCAATATATTGTTTAATACGAAGTTAACATTTGTGTTCCCTATAAATATTATGCTCCAATTCTTTGCTCATCAAGTTTCATGAACAAATATGTAAACTTTAACTTTGTTAGGTCACTAGGTTTGGAGATGAATGACATAATGAACATATTGCATGTAAAATAAATGGTACGGATAAGATTTATCATACTTTAATATTAACCACAAATGATCATTAATTATCCTGAAAATGATAAGTAATGTTTTTAAATTCTGTTTTGAAAAGAGAAAAACACTAATTAATTAAAAGAAAAATAAAATAATGAATCAACACATCAGAAGAAAAGCAAATCTTCAAATTTTTAAATATATGAATGAGAATATTTAGAAAAGGCATAACACCTTTGATTATACTAATTTGACCATCAATATATAGTGCATTACAAACGAAAAAATCAAAAGATGAAAAACAAATAAATACTTTATCTGATATATTAGCCAAGAATCATTCGAATAAAAGGGAGATATAGTATTAGATTTCATTATACAGATGAAACCAGGATATAAATAAAAAAATAGAGCATAAAATTACCAATGGCATGTATCATGAAATCAAATAATGTCTGACTTATAAGTGCACACAATTTTTAGGAGAAATATGGAAAAATCAAACATTAATATTTGAACAATAAACAAGAATAACTGTCAACTAATTTTTTACCAAATAGACGATAATTATCATCATTAGTTTTTGACATGAAACAGAAAACACAAGGATAAAATCAATGCCCAAAAATCAGACTGAGTTAGAGTTTCAGCAAACAAGTTTAATTTTTTTGCTACTATCAAATGACCAATACTACTCAAATTAAAATTTAAACTACTAAAAACTAAGCAAATTTATAAAAGGATTTTTTAGTTCACTACCCCAAACTTAAAAAGCAAACATTGTGCTCAATATTTGAGAGAGAAAAATAGAAAAAAAAAAAGAATTAGGAGACTCTCTAATATGTCTATATATTATTCCTCCACTTTCAAACTTTTTAGTCTAAATGACATCTTTCACCAAGAATTAATCAACAACACTTCAAGAAAGACTATGATATGTCGCTATGTTATAGCGTACTAAGCAATGAATAGTGGCATATTAGGAGAATAATAAAGAAAGATTAAAGGGAAAAAAAGCCAAATATTAACATGTAAACTAGTGGGATAGTGCTAGACGGCCAAAGGAACATTCAGTGACATCATATTGGCAAAGTTTAAAAGTCCAAATAGACAAAATCTAGAACTAACTATTAATTAATATTGGAAAAGTTTAAAAGTCCTAATTGACAAATCCAGAACTGGCTATTAATTAAATATCGTATTCAAGGTTGTCAAACTCGCGAGTTTAGGTAAAATCGTTTGAGGGAGGTAAACTCGTAACGTAGAATCGTAAGAGTTTACCTATAATTAAAAAATAATTATTAAAATATACAATTATATAATTAAAATCAATATTTTTAAATTTAGACTAATAACTAAAACTACTGAATACAATGATTAATAGTTTATTAGTTTGACTATAGTTGAATAAGTGATAATTAAATATAGATATTTTTAAAAATTTTATATATTTAAATCTAAATATAATAACTACTAATAATCAAATACTAGTAATTTTAAATTTGAATTAAAATGATTTATAGAGTAATAAATATAATTATTAAATATTACCTTATCAAAATAGGTCAAAAGATAATAACAAATAACTTTTCAAGTCATGACTAATAAAAAATTCAAAATAAAATTTCTATAAAAAAAGTCAATAATAAATATATATAATATATTACAAATGATAAACATGAAGTTTTTATTGGTTATGTGGTAATAGGTGATGAACTTATTCTAAGTGTTTGGGTTTAAGTATATGGAGATGTTTTCTTTTAAACTAAGAAAATAAAGTCTAAATATATATAATACAACACACATAAATACTGAATGGTGACGTTGGCTCAGCGGAAATGTGCAATTTGGCTGCCGCAATGTCACTGGTTCGAGTCCTGAAAGCTGTTCTGTGTTTTTTTTTTTTTTTTGGAAAACAATGATACTGAGTCAACTCGTCCGAGTTTGGACGAGTTAAAAACCGAGTTTAACCGAGTTTGACCAAGTTAATCACCGAGTCAAAGCGAGTCTGAGCTAGTTCCGAGTTAGAGACCGAGTTGACTCGAAATACTTACCTAAAAACGCAAACTCGATGAGTCAACCGAGTTGACTCGCGAGTTTGATTACATTGATCGTATTGAATACACTATTTCAAGATTATTTATGTATATGTTTTTTGTTAAAACAGAGCATTTATATTACTAAAGAGAAAAGTACTTGAGATTGACACTAAGATCATGAAAAGAAACACACACCCTTAACAAAAGAAAAAAAGAAAAAAAGATAAACATAAATAATAATCGGGTACCATGAGCGTTTATCAAGGGCCTTTCCAGGCCACCAATTGTTGTGATTTTTGCTAGTAAGTTTTAAGCTTGTGCTCTTTTGCGATTTTTACTTTCTTAGCTTATTGATTTTTTAAATTTTGCTTATGAGTTATTGAAATTCATCACCCTTGAACACATATTTTATATTTTAAAACAGTTAACCTTTGTCTATGATTTTGAGAAATGAAAAATATACCATTCTTTGATTATTGGCTTAGATACTATAATTTATAATATCTCAAATGAAAAGTTTAGACTGCTGATAATTAATACTAAATTTCTGAACAATTTTTTATTCGGTTTAATTCAAAAGGTTGGTTATAAAATGAGTTATGTGCTTTTCTTATGTTCAGCCAGTGATATCTATCTGATTTTTATTATCCATTTCATTGTTTTTTTTTTTGTTATTATGTGTCTCTAGTTTATGATTTTTAATAAATTTTATTATTATATCAATCCAATTATAAAGATATAAATAATTAATTTTTTGGTTGGTAACCTAACGAAAACATTTACCTACCCTCTCATAGCAAACACAGAATTGTAGTTCCACAACCAAAAATTTATAGACTCAGCTTACTTCTTGATTGTGATAAACTAGTCCAACAAAAAAAAAAAAAAAGATATTCATAATGAATATATTTAATTAGTGGATGAAACATATATTATTCTCCCATTATCTTATTGTGTCTATTTGCAACATGATTTATAGAAGTAAATCCTCTTGACTTTTGCTACACAGAACACACGCATATATATGTGTGTGTGTGTGTGTGTGTGTGATATTGCCATTTGCTTTCATTCTTATTAAACAAAATTGTCTTCTGACTTCTCCAACAACTCCATTTTAATATTCATTTGAGGTCATTTTCAAATTGTTCTACGCATTCAAAACTTGAAACCCATATGCAATAGCTTTAAATGGTACACTTGCACGTACTATATGAGTTGAAAAAATAGTCCCACTAACATCACTTAGTTTATTTCTTCATTTAGAGCATGGCATAATATATGACATTGGCATTATATGAGATTATTTGCCGATCAAAAAGGCAAAAAGATTATTTTTAAGAAGGTGAATAAGATGTTTTAAATAATCAGAATCGGAGCCTAAATTTTATAGTCTAATTAATCTCTAATTTTTTAATGAAGTGTTGAGTATGAAGTTGACATTTGTGTTCTCTATAAACATTCTGCATATGAGTGATATGCTCTAATTCTTTGTTTTCCAAGTTTCATGAACAAATATGTGAACTTTACTTAAGTTAGATCACAAGGTTGAGAGATAAATGGCTTGATGAACATGTCTGATATAGTATAAATGGTATGTAAAAGAAATTTGTAATACTTTAATATTAAATATGTATGATCATTAATTATCCGGAAAGTGGTAAGCAATGTCTTCAAATTCTTTTTGCAAATGAAAAAAACACTAATTATTTAAAACAAAATATAATATGAACAGGCACACCAAAAGGAATATTAAATCCTCAAATTTTTAAATTTATGAATAAGAACATTTAGAATAGATAAAAAGGTAATGCATTTGATTATATTAATTTGAGCAGTACATCACAAACATAAAGTATGAAATTAATAATATAAATAATAGAATGAGGTGTGCATGTTTAAATGGGGGAAAGAGAAATATATTTAAATTTCAGTATTTAGTTGAGTTGAATATTAAAATTTAAAATCTGAAATAGTTTCAACCGATTTTGTATATAACAAAAATATCTTATATTTAATGTGCCAATAGTAGATGGATGAATTCATTGGATATCCGTAACTATTCATAAAATATGAATTTAATTTGACCTTATTCGTTTGATCTACAATTTTTCTTGGGTGGATTGGACCAATAATGTCGTTGTGCATGAATTTAAACGTGCTTCTTCGGGCAATATCATCATGGTTTAATGGTTTTAGTCGTGTGTGAAAATACTTTTAAACCATGATTCATTAGAAGAAAAAAAAATATAGTGTTTAAAGAATTCAAAATAATTCAAAATTTAATATTCATTATAATAAATAATTTAAACTTTTGATTCTTATCTATAATTTTTTCAAGAATTTAAGATAAAGATTGACTTGATTTTGTAATAGGCTTAGACAATATTGTTTAGATACTAACTCTATTATGATTTTATTATATAACAATGTATTTATAGTATTCAGTTTATAACAAATCAAAATTTTAACTAATATATTCAATTTTGAACATATGCTGTTACTCTTTTATCTTAAACTTTAATTGTATGATTTATCTATATTTTTTTGGGGTAAATTATGAATATGTGTGAAATTCTAATTGGATTAGAATACCGTATAAATCAGATAATTATAATTTAAATTATAAAATACACTTGAATATTTATATCTTTTATATTATATTATATAACTAAACATGATAAATGATCAATATATCATATTATCTAATAAAAATATAATAAGTAGATAATAAATATTTAAAAAATGAGAACTAGTTGAAAACATACGTACGCTTCTCTTTAAATTTTAAACTCGTCTCTCTTTATATAATCTCCTCCTTGCGTCTCCCGTTATTTCACTTTCTTCTTTCTTGTTTGTTTTATACATATTTCTCACAGTTATGAATAGTCCTATTGATGATCGTTTTGATAATTTACTGGGTCATCATGGTTTTAAGGGGAATCTGAGTTTCCCTTTCCCTTTACCTACTGGATATAGGTTTGACCCATTTGACGATCAACTTATTATTCATTATTTATCGCCAAAACTTGACAACAAACCTATACCAGCTAGCATGATTACCGATGTCAATGTTTATCAATTTGATCCTACGAAACTTTCGGGTATGTATATATATATATATATATTTTCGCTAAATTCTTTCTCTCATTAATGAATAAATGGATATGAATTCTTTGAGTATATGGGTTTGGATTAAATAATGTTCTCAAAATTTATATCTACTGACATGAGTGGCTGAGTTTTTCTTTTCTTATTTGCATGTTTTCGCAAATTAATATATTTAACTTACTCTATTTTATATCTTGATTTTTGGAAAATTTTCAATATCAGTATATTTTTATAACAAAAGCATATGTATTTAATAGTCTAGTTTAATATTGCAGAAACCCATGTGCCCCAAGGAGAAGGTAAATGGTATTTCTTTTCCTCAAGAGAAAGAAAGTATAAAAATGGAAGTAGACCAAATCGGGCTGCAGGAGATGGATATTGGAAGGCCTCAGGAGTTGAGAAAGAAGTGAAACATGAAGGCTTAACTATCGGACATAAGATGTCATTGGCCTACTACAAAGGAAAGCCTCCTAATGGTGAGAAGACAAATTGGCTCATGCATGAATATACGCTGCATAATGCACCACAGAGACAAAGATGTGGCCCTGATGATATGAAGGTATATATGAATTTCAGACCACTTGATAACCATTATTTGTTCTACATGTTGAGGTGTGTCTTGAACTTTATTAATAATTATTTATGGAAGTTTAATTATTGAAATGATCTTTTGCAGCTTGATGATTTTGTTCTTTGCAAAATATATGAGACAAAATATAAATCTTCCTCGAGAAAGAGAAAGGGCTGCGATGGAGAAGGAGATGATTAGACTTGTAGCTTATTGGAAGTTCAAAGCTTTACGGATGACATTGCCAGAAACTGAATGTTATATTAATATATGTATGTAGTTTGAATTGAATCATTTAATTTTTCTTTTTAATATTAGAACACATAAGACGATAGATGTGTCTTAGGAAGCAAAATTCTTTCTCAAATGATAAATGCTCATCTTAACGAAGTGACGTCTGTATATAGAGGGGAATTATAATCCTTTATATTTCTTTATGGTAAACTTTCTCTAAATTTTGGAGAAAGATTAGAGAGAAAAGATAGTGTAAGTTTACTTCATACACACTCCTAATTCATATATATATATATATATATATATATATATATATGTATGTATAAGTATGTATTACTTTATTTTTATTTTCGACATTTACAAAAAAAATTAGAATATTCATTCACCCACGTGAAGGAATTAATCTTTGATCTGTATGGATAGTAATGAAATTAAACATTGAATAATTGAGTTGTATTGTATTTGAGTATAGTGAAGTCTTCTGTTAATCTTTAGAATCCGGGCGATGTGGATTAGAACAACGGTAATGACAAAATATTATAGAGAACCAAAAAATTTCTTTTTCAAAAATTTGTGGTTATCATTGTCTGACAATTGAATTTGAAAGATTTTTACTGTTAATGGACTGCAAAGAGGCATTCTATGATTTATTTTCAATTTGGTCCCCACTGATATTTATTCTCAATTTGATTTTTCACTTGTTAGTCCATTCTTAATTTTATTCTTGACTAATTTGAATTTTAACATATTTAATTTAAATTTAATTAAAATTGAGTGACTAAATAACATGCTCACTTTCATAGTAAAGGACTAAATTAAAAATAAAAATTTGTGAAAGAACAAATTGGGAATTAAATAATAAATTAGAAGCCAAATTGTTTTACAACATGAAGATGGAGATAAAGGCAAGTTGCAATATTGTTGCCATATTTCTTATGTGATAGATGTCTACAGGCACTATTGTACATGGATCAAGTTCAAGGCGGGCACAACATGATAATATAGGCGTGCAAAAGAGAAATTTCTTTCAACTGCTTGTTATTTTGTTGTACTATTATCATATTAATTATTGCTATTTTTATCTCATAAAATAATCTTCTTTTAATAATTTCCCAGAGGTAACAAATTTTTGCTACACGATTCTCTAAATTCATCTGGATTTCTTTTTTATTCTTCAAGGTTTAATCTATATAACTATCTTCATAGTCTCTCTATCTTACTTTCTTATATCAGATACTTTTGGTCGTGTCTCTTAGCATGGAGTCCCTCCCTTTATGTCTTCCCTTAATTTATCTCTAATTTTTGAATGAAGTATTTAATACAGAGTTAACATTTGCGTTCTCTATAAATATTCTACATGAGTGATATACTTGAATTCTCCGCTTTTCAAGTTTCATGAGCAAATATATGAAGATGCAGCATAAATGGTATGGAAAAGAGATTTATCATATTTTAATATCAACCACATATTATCATTAATTACCTTGAAAGTGGTAAGCAATGTCTTCAAATTCTTTTTTGAAAAAGAAAAACACTAATAGTTGTCTTCAAATTCTTTTTGGAAAAAAGAAAAACACTAATCAGTTAAAAGAAAATAAAATAATGAATGGGTGCATCACAAGAAAATCAAAGCTTCAAATTTTAAAATCTATGAATGAGAACATTTAGAATAGGCAACAAGAATAGCATTTAATCAAAGTTGTTAAACTCGTAAGTTTAGACAAACTTGTAAGAGAGAGGTAAACTCGTAACGTAAATTCATAAGAATTTACTTCAATTAATAAATAGCTATTAAAGTATGTAATTTTATAGTTTAAATATTATATACATTAAAAAATTATTTGATTGTAATTCAAATTATATTTAATCAAACAAAAGCTATTCATATTTCATAATTTGTAATACTCAACATGAATATTTTAAGATGGTCATATATAAATAATTATTCAATATAACTAATTAAATACTATTTATTTATTTTTTTAATAAATACATGTTAAATGTAATTTTATTATTTTTTATACATATTCCAATTTGTGATAAAATAAATTGTAATGGCATCATGGAAAAGAAGCTTGTCTATATGTCGTTTAGTCTTGATTTTAAATTATTATGTTACTGATTTTACAAGCTAGTTAATACGTTAAAATCGTAAACTTAATAGATTCGGTAAGTTAACTCATCAGTTTATATGAGTTTGTACTAAGTCTAAGTCTACATTTAGTTGACTTGTTTTCTTTATATACAATCATAAACTCGTAAATTCGGATAATAAATTTGCGAGTTTGATAATCATGCATTTAATTATACTAATTTGAGCATCAATATATAGTGCATCACAAACATAAAAATCAAAAGATGAAAATATCTTATACATTAGCCAGGAATGAAGGTATATACAATTAAGGCATTACATTTCATTATACGGATAATGCCAAAATATGAATAAGAAATAGAACATAGAATTACCAATGGCGTCTTGCATTGTGAAATCAAACAATTCTGACTTATAAGTGCACAAAATTATTTTCAAGAATATGGAACAATCAAACATTAATATTTGAACAACGAGTAAGAATAACTATTAACTAACTTCCTACCAAATATACACTAATAGACAATAATTATGATCACTGGTTTTTGACATGAGCAGAGAACACAATAATAAGCTAAATCAATGCCCAAAAATCAGATTTAGTAAGAGCTCTAGTACACTCAAAATTTTGAGTTTGCCAATGCACCCATGTTAATTTATATAGTTTTGTTATTTTAAATATTAATGCAAAAAATAACAATATTACTATTATGTATCTACATTATAATTGAGTGCACCATTATATTCAAAATTATGAATGTACCAAAGATTTTTCCTCAATTATATTGCCATTGTCAAATGACTAACACTACACAAATTAAAATTTAAAATACTAAAACTAAAAATTTGTTTAGTTTCGTACCCAACCTTAAAAAAGCAATCATTGTCCTTAACATTTGAGAGTGAATAATGAAAAAAATTAAATATAATTAGGAGACTATCTAATATGTCTATATATTCTTCTTTCACTATCAAATTCTCTAGTTTGAATGGCATCTCTCACCATGAATAAAAAGAAAAAATGCTAAACATTGGCATGTTTTTTCCGTGGAGTAGTGCTAGACAGCCAAAGGGATATTCACCGACATCATATTGGCAAAGTTTAAAAATCTAAGTTGCAAATCTAGAACAGATTGTCATAAAAGGAGAAGAAGCTGATAGAAAAAAAACATAAGAAAAAAAGAAAAAGAGACACGTGATATGAATAGAGAAAGAGGATAGGGTTTGAATAAGTGAGACCTAACCATAATACGGTTACTAGACCCATTTAGGATATAGTGTAAGTTTGATGGCGTTGCAATAGTTTGAATAAAACCATGGCTATGCCACATTTTTGTAACTATGGTTAGATCACTCAAAAAAGCAAGGCATAATCATGTAAAACATGAGAAAAAGCCCACATTTTAATCAAAAAGTGTGGTTATGTGTAAATCATGGCCTTGGCTATGTTTTACCATGATTTTTTTGTTAAGTTTTATACAGTTTTAAAATTTAACCACAATTAAGTTAAGCATTGTCACTATGTGTATCTTAACCATTACCATACCACCATTGGCGATTACTAAAATATAATTATTTTTGTTAACTCTACCTCCTATTCACCGTTTGGGATTTATGTATAGGTACAAAATATTACTTGTCACAAATTTTATGACAAACGACTGATAGAATGTTCAACTCTTCGTTGAAGAGTTTTATGAAAAATTTAAATTACAAACTATGAATTAAATATTGTATTGAATGCACTATTTTAAAATTATTTATTTATTTATTTTCGGTAAAACAATGCTTTTGTACTACTAAAGAGAAAAGTACTTGAGATTGACATGTAAGAGAGTAGAAAAGCAAAAACAGGTCTTTAACCGAAAAAAAAAAAAACAGCATAAAGATAAACATAAATAGTAATAGGGGACCATGAGTGTTTATCAGGGGCCTTTCAAGACCACCAATTGTTGTGATTGTTGCTGGTATGTTTTAAGCTTTTGCACTTTTGCCATTTTTACTTTCTTAGCTTATTCGTTTTAAAATTTTGCTTTTGAGTTGTTGAAATTTATCACCCTTGAATAGATATTTTACATTTTAAAACAGTCTACTCTATGCCTTTGAGAAATGAGAAATCCACCATTCTTTAATGATTGGTTTTAGATATTATAATATATGAACAATTTTTTATTTGGTTTAATCCAAAAGGTTAGTTAAAATATGAGTTATGTGCTTCTCTTATGTTAAGTTAGTGATATCTATTAGATTTTATTATCCTTTTCATTGTTTTTTTTTTTCTTGTTATTACGTGTCTCTTGTTTATAATTTTCAGTAAACTTCAGTATTATATCAATTCAATTGTGAAGATATAAAAAACATTCTTCTTTTCGTTGGTAACCTAATGAAAACATTTACCTACCCTCTGATAGCAAACACAGAATTGTAGTTCCACAGTCTATAATTTACAAACTCAGTTTACTTCTTGATTATGATAAACTAGTCCAACAAAAGTATTGATATCCATAATGAATGTATTTAATTAGTGGATGAGACATATATTATTGTCCCATTATCTTATTGTGCCTATTTGCAACATTATTGATAAAGGTAAAACCTGTTGACTTTTGCCACACAGATCATATATATATATATGTGTGTGTGTGTGTCTGTCTGTCTGTCATATTGCCATTTGCTTTTATCCTTATTAAACAAAATTGGCTTCTTCAACAACTCCACTATAATATTCTTTTGAGATCATGTTCAAATTGTTCTACATATATGCAATAGCTTGAAATGGTCCATTTGCACGTACTATATGAGTTGATAAAATGGTCCCACTTACATCGCTTAGTTTACTTCTTCATTTAGTGCATGGTATTTATATATATAATTACATTGTCGCTCATGTCCAATTAGGTAAAGTGTCACACACTATTGACCTAAAATTTAAATTTCCTACAAAATTTCAAGTAACATAAACAATGAACAACTGCGCTATGAAAAAAGTTTTCTTTATTCTCAGTAGAAACAGAATTAGCAATTAATGGGAGCCACATATAGTTATTCGCCATTTAGTATAAAAATTTTCTTGATTTTCCTTTAATTTTCAATGAAGTGTTTAGTATGGAGTAAATATTTGTGTTCCTCAAATATTTTACCACATGAGTGATAAGCTCTTAATTTTTATTCTTCAAGTTTCATGAATAAACATGTAGACATTATCTATGTTAGGTCACAAGGTTTGGAAATGAATGGCACGACTAACATATTAAATGCAGCATAAATATTATGGGAGAGTGATTCATCATACTTTAATATCAACCAAATGCGATTATTATCTTGAAAACAATAAGCAATGTCCTTAAATTGTGATAGGAAAAGAGAAAAACATTAATCAATTGATAGAAAATATAATAATAATTGGTACAAAAAAAAAAATCAGATTTCAAATTCTCAAATCTGTAAATGAGAATACTTTAAAATGGCAACAATTAAGGATGATACATTTGATTATACTAAATTAAGCAACAATATGTAGTATATCACGAACATAAATATTAAAGGATGAAAAGCAAATGAATATTCTGTCTGATACATTTCAGAACTCTGGATAACGCAGTTGAATAATTTTGTTAAGATTCTATCTCATATGTATAAGAGGAAGATATATACAACTTGATCTGCACATTAAGTAAACAATTTTTGAATAGTAATACAAAAGTAACTCAAGAGAAGTATATGATTTTAATCAATGATTTTTTTTGATAAGATTATTGTTCAAATTGACTTTTTTTTTATTAATTTTCTGTTCTTACGTTGTAGTGCTTGACCTTCTCCTTATTTAATATATTAAAATAGACCACTTCTAAATATTTGGACCATAAATATGACCTGAATATTGGACTTGAGCAAAGAACAAATTGTCTTCCCAGCTCCAATGTTTCATACATTGCATGCCTAATAAGGAAATCACCTTTATACAAGATCATAAAAATATCCAAATATAAGTCATTCTCCACAAACTCCAAAAAATTATAATAAAAATGGAAAATTGAAACATTTCTATATTTCGATAAAATCAAGATAAGATTAAGAAATAGAGCATGAAATAACCAATGGTACATATGTAGATGAAAGACACAATTTCCTTCTTAAGTATTTATTTATTTTTAATTTCCCTCAAAGATAATTTGCACGGTATTGAACTTTGAGATATGCAACAATGTCAATACCATTTAGAATACCATTGAACTTGTTGGAATATGTACAATCGTTGGATGGAGTCTCTGTCCTTCCTGCATTGCATAGAACAATATTAAAAAAAAATAATTTTTAATTAAAATTGAAAAATATGACAAGATTGTTTATGCCATCATTGTTTTCCTTTATCTTTCATTTTCTTCCAACTATTTACCCCACCTTCTTTTGTCATACTTATGCCACCATATTCTCTCCTTGTTATTTTGGTAAAGTAAAAAAAAAAAAATTGATATGCATAAGAACCAAAAAAAGACCATGGCTCCACAATTGGTAGCTCTTGAGCATAGGTAGGTGACATTGGCGTGACAATGCTCGGGAAAATAATTCCTAAATGATAATTGGAATGTAAAAATATTAGCAATTTCCATTGATAAAATAAAAATATAAAACATGAACTTTTTAATTATCATGCTTTGACAAGATTGAATCTATCATGTGCCTTGATGTCTAGTCGTCTATTTGGTTTGTTCAGATCAAGACCACATTGCCAATTCTGAAGCTGAGGCAATTCCTTGATACTCAAAGTTGTGGCATGTAAAACATATTCCTGCAAAATTTAATTTAGTTTGGACATATGGTTCCCTATATAGAGGAGCCTAGCAAAAGGAACACAAAAATTTGATAGCTACAAATTAAGTGATTATATAAGTAACACAAAGAAAGTATCATGCAGTTGCTAAGAAGTTATAACATAGACAACAATCGTTGTCCACCAATAATGGAAGTGAATGACATCAGGCTTCTTGGTAGATTGATGAACAAACTCAAGAGTAGCATGACTGAAAAATAGAAAGTGCTTATGATCATCAGGTTTTTTGTAAAACTTTTTTTACAAAGGAACTTAGCATGGTGGTGTGGTTCAATAAAAAATATAGGAAGGCCTGCAAAGTCATAGCTAAGTTACCACACAAGATAAACAAAAATCTTTAGTATATAGTATAGTGGTATCTAATGTATATTAATATTAAATTCTTTGACCTTCAATGTGTAGAATTGAAGACACAAAGATAGGGACCAAATTGAGAGGTGTCATTATTTAACTTCTCAACCAACATGAACTCATCGACATATCATTGATAACAACCTAGGTAATGCCTTGCACTTAGACCAAGTTTCCTTATTTCCTTATGAAGTTTTTTCATAGTCCTTGATTGTATTTTAGCAGAATCTCCATGTAAGAAAATCCCAAATTGTGTACTTGAACAACAAAGCTTCTACTTTTGATACTTGGCTCAACAAACTTGAACTAAGCCTGAACAAGATTCAAACCTGGCTCTAACACCATTTGTTAAATTGAAAAGGCAAAAAATTGGGACCAAACTGACAAATGCGATCATATTTGTGAACAATAATTTCAACAAGGTTTCCTCTCTTATGTAGAGCTTTACTAAGGCCAGTGGTAGAATTCCCCAATTCACCATTATATTATAAAAACAACTTAAAATTAGTATATAAGAAAAACATCAAAGTATGATTGCATAATAAGACATAAAAACTACACTATCCTAGATAAAATGCTCTAAGAAACTAAAAAATTTGAGCTTATACGTATACATATAAACATTCATTGAAGACCTTTGAGTGCTTGAGCTCTAGCTTGATTTGAGAAATATATGTCAGAAACTATGAATGAAAAAGAAGAAGAAGAAAGCTTCTTAATAATAGGTCACAAGCCATTAAACCAAAAAAAAAAAAAAAGATATGGGAAGATATACACATATAGTGATATTTCTGAAGGATTTCTTACTTTTCTCAACATATACATACATAAATACATCCATACATATATATGTGTATGTGTGCGTGTGAGAGAGAGAGTATATATACATATATATATATTGCTATGTTAAAGAAATTTTAGATTTGGGTACCTAACAGCTCTTCACTCAAGTCTTCTACATCATTGTTTATGGTCTATCACATAGTATAATAATATCTTGTAGTAACAAAAAGTCTTTTCCTAACTCTTTAAATTGAAGTCCATGCAAATACAACAAAACTTATATCCAAAATGATGAAAACAATTACATATACCCGAACACACTAAATAAATGTAAGCATCTATCTGTGTGAACATGTTGGCTTCTATATATAACAAGATATTGGAAAAAACATAAATGGCTTTTTTTATTGAATTAGGAATGACAAAGAATAATATAATCTTTTAACACTGGCATGTCATGTTGAAGGAGAAACCAAATGTGTTATATTAGCTAGACTACACAAATTCTCTACTATGGCATGCTTTGCATTGGTATTAGTATTGCTTGAGTTTTTTTTCCCTTAGAGTTGTCATATTCATTTGGGTGGTGATTCCTATCTATTGAAAGTTGTTCAGCTAGCCTGCAAAGTCTTTAAAAAGCAAAATATGGTGAAACGAAAAAATTATATTGTTAACAAAAGATTCATGAACAACAACAGTTTGTAGTATATACAACAAGTTAAGCTTATACTTTAGATATCATTATGCTTGAGTACATAATGATAATTATGATATTGTTAGGGAACACTTGTTCCACTAGACATAGGCAAACTAGACTTTAATACTACTTTGTCATGAATCCAAGAATGAGAATGTGACTAGCACGAGAAACAAGATAAATATCGCCTTTATAAGCCTATTTGATACCTGCCAGAAATCTAACATAAGTTAACAACCTAAATTTTCAACAGATGGATCTAATATGAAACAAATACATATATACCAAAAGAAATCAATTTCACTCTTGTGTAGAAATTTCATTATAGTCTCTCTTGGAATATATATGTTGATACAATTTGCAATCGAGGTGCAATATCACATGCAAGTATACATGGTCAGCAAGTAATATAATGATGAATGAGTATCGATCTCTTAGAGACTTGGGTTTAATGTTTACTGACAGAAGTTTCAAGTTGTGTAATCAATATTTAGTTAAGTAAATGTAAGGCAAATTTAAATGTTGGTTAATACAAATTTTTAACAACCTAGGATTTTGAACTTTCACCACATGCAGGGATGCTTTCAGTTATGATTATTACTTAGTTCTAACTGAAGAATGAATTGTGTACCTAGGCTTCATCCCTTCTTATATGCTTTTTCAAATACATACAAGTTGAGTTTCTTTCCCTTAGTTTCCTATATGTCTATGGAAACAAGTTGGGATATGAACCTTATCAATCCAAGACACAAATGTGATTATCACAGACAATTAGGTACGTTTGTCTTAATTGTGAATTGCATTTATATAAACAATGATCATATGCACCCAGTTTAGATATTTAGGTAACCTTGTTAGGTTAACATAAATTCTATCTTCTTTCCTAAGATGATTAGACTTAGAAAATAATACCTACAGGATGAATATAAACAATCATTCATTCAATGAAAGACTGTAATAACGATTAGCAGAAAAGCATCCCTAGCAAGGGCTTCAGTTAAAATCCTAGAACAACTACTTAGCCTCGTATAGGCATGAATACATAATTAAATAACAAGGAAGAATATAAAGATAACATGGAGCTGAAGAAGAGGGAGATCTTTAGAAGGGGGTAAAACTATAATAAAGAGCCCTCACTCTGAAATCAACCCTTCCTTCAGCTACTCTCAACTTCCAATTCTCTCCTCAAGTGTTTCAAGGCTCTCCTCCTTGCTTCCCCTTTGCTTGTCTTCCCTTTCTACTTGTGTTCATGACCCTTTATATAGGCTTTAGAGACCCTATAGTGTAGCATGGGCTAAGTATGGAGCTTTCAATCATCTGATAGTACAACATGGGCCAATTATGGAGCAACCAATCGTTAGAGGAAATTAGGGTTTTTAGCGGCATGCCCGAGTGAGGCAAATTTGGCATTTGGGCACTATGTTTCTAGTTTTGGCACCTGAGCACTAAGTTTCTGGCTCATGAGCAATAGCTTTCTAGCATGTGTGGTGATTGGGCACTGTCTTTGTGGCGCCTGGGCACCAACTCTTTGGTTTTAGCACCAATGTGTTATTTTCCAGAAAACTAGCGCCCTAGCGCTAGAATTCTGACACCTAGGCATGGTACTATTCACTACAAAATTTTGAAGTGCAAATTTGGCGGCTAGGCATTGCATTTTTGGCACTTGGGCATTAGGTCTCTAGAATTAATGCCTGGGCACTAGAATCTTCTTATTTTTCACTTTTTCCTCCCTTCTTTGTTTATACTTTTCAAGCTTTATTTCCTATAAATTCATCATAAGAGATGCTTAAATTGATGCTTACCAATTGTTAAGGGTGAGTTTCCAAGATATAAATGAAATTTTCCTTGCAATAACTAAGATTTTATTTATAAATTAAGTGTTTCTACTATTAATATTGTTTAAGATAACTTTTTTTTTAGAAAGTTATCAATATACCTCTTGAAATGTCTACAATTAGAAATATGAAATACAACATCAAAGTGAGGCTAGCTCTCAATAACATTTGCAATCATATAATAATCAATACAAAAATAACAAGACAAAATAATGCCAATGTGTATGAAAGAAATTAGACTACAAATACAAGCTTTAAAACAAAACAAAATACTTATCCTTGTAAACAATGTAAGGCTTACTAAAAGGGAAAGCACTTACTACACTCTTATTCTGTAGCTAGGTGACTTGGATCAATGAAAATGATAAACAATGAAAGGTGAGTAAAAACACTGTGAGTAGATAATACTAATAACGTAAGGAAGGGATATACATGGTTCAATAAAATTTTTCATAAATAGTTAATTATATTTAAGATGCAATTGAACAAATAGTTATTTGTAGATTTCCAAATATTGATAATTTATTAATGTGCATACATAAATCTAATTAAAATACAAAAAATGGTATGGAAAAAATAATTCAAAATTTACTTTTCAACATAAATGAAATACATGTTAATTAATATAGTAGGAAACATCTAACAAAACCTTCAGAGGTCAGAAAATTTTGGCTAGCTTAAGGCTAGTGTTATCATAACATATCAAACATCACTCATAAGCATTGTGTTTGGAATAATCAAAGTATCAACCATGCGCATCAAACAATGTATCATAATATCAACATCTTGACCAGTCATATTTGAATTATAGATTGTTTCAGATGGATTCCCTAAAAATTCTTTTATGTACATAAATCCATAATTAACAAATCAGAAGTTTAGAATTCCAAAAATCATATTTAATTCAAGAGACAAAGTAAGAGTAATTTAAAATCTTATAATCAAAGGACATAAAAAATATATAATCTTAATGCTTCATAATTACAAAATTGCAATACTTCATAAATTAAAAATTAGAGTACTGAACAAGGAAGCTTAAAAATCTTAAATTGCAATAAATAAGGAACTTATAATCATTTAAATTCAAAAATTTAAATAAAATTAATTCATATATTCTAAACTTTTAAAATATATTGAAGATATAGGTGTGGTTCATAAATTTCAATAAGTTTGTTGTTTGCTTGATTTTATACACACAAGTGAATGTGATCGCGATAAGTAGTATAAAGTAAGTTGGATATTGTTCCCTTGAGGACCTACCTCTAATTGTGGATTGATACTACTATTAAGCTTTTAATTAAGGCAACTAGATTGGATTGTTGAATGTTAGAAAATAAATGCTAATATCAAATGAATGAACGTATGACTCAGACTTCACCACAATTTGTAGTTATTTTGAATTGATAGTTATTTCTTTATTAAGTTATGAACTAGTTAACTAACCTAAGGATTTAATTGCTTATGTAAACCTAACTGCTTCTGATGATTCTCTATATTTCTATGATAATTGATTGAGAACACAATTGATAAGTCCTACCTTAATCATGGTTATCTAAGACAATCAAGTACTATAATCTTGATTGCAACTTGCTATACTTACTATTTTTTAAGCAAGCAAATAGAGATGATCTTCATTTAGTTCTTAATTAGGGTTTCTCTTCCGAGTTCTCCTAAGTCCTAGTTGAATTCCAAGGTGATCTAACTCAAAAAAGCATTAGGCATAAAATGAAAATAAGTAAACAAAATTTCAAACATCAATAAAAAGATACCATTATACAAAAATAAGCCCACAAAGGGTTCCTTCATAATCCTAGATTAAACCTACTAGTTGAGCATCAACATATGTTCAAAACATAAAATCAAAAGGAAAACAGAAAGAAGGAAAGAGAAAGTTATGATAGAAGGCCACTTTCAAAGAGAGCAACCTCTCTCTTAATAGACTTTTTCCTAATCCTACTAAAAACCCTTTTTAGGAGTGCTCTTCAACTTGCCTTTATTGCTTTCTAGCATGGTGTCTTCTGTAGCATGCCCCTAAGTTCTTATTTATTGGCTTCAAGAACCTCTAGTGTCCAAGTTTAAGTGGTACTAGTTTTCTCAATTCAACTTAAACTTTGATTATTTAGTTAGGATTTTTGACAACATGCCTGAGTGATGACTCTTTGGCACCTGGGCGCTTTTCTTCTAAAAATTTCAGTGCCTTAGCGATAACTTTTTAGCACCAAGGCACTGGTACTAGTGCCTAGGTGCTGGAATTCTGGCGCTTGGGCATTGGTCCTTAGACTGTGAAATTCCAACATGCAGGTTTGGTGCCCAAGCGTTGGATTTTTGGCGCTTAGGCATTAAGTCAATTGAATCGGTGCCTAGGTGCTGGAATACAAGTGCTTGGGTACTAGATCTTCATCTTTGAATTATCATGCTTTTCTCTTTCTTTCAGTTACTGTGGTTGTTATAGTTTTATTTCTTGAAAATTTATCAAAAAAGAATCCTTCAAAAGAGTTAAAAATATGGTGATGCAATATCATTTCTAATGGATAACATATTTCTTGCTAAAATGCATCCATAATTATTGAATTTGCTTTGAATACTAAGCTTTTTAGTTGTAAAATTAGGTCCAGTTAACTCTTCTTTGGAGATTTAACACACCTTCACACTTGAGAGTTTTCTAGTCCTTGAGCAAATAAAGTTCCACAAAATATGTCCTTAGGCATTAAAAAACATTGTTTAATTATATGGTTCTTTAATTGTTAGCTTTATCACTTTAAAGACTGCTTGATCTAAAAGTTGTAAAAAAAATCCCTTAAGTGATGTAGACTTTAAATTCATTAGTCTCACTAGTTAATCAAGTCCTCCCTGATTTCTCAGGTAAACTAAAACAACTAATTTTTCATAGTTTTGGATTTCCATCCAACTTGAGCAATTTTATAAATGATTCTTTCAATTCATAGCTTTCTCCCACAGGCTTATCCTTTATCCCACTCTTTACAATTATAGGAAAATATATAGTCAGAAATCAATAGGACTTTAAGTGGCTTGTAATGTAAGGCTTAGGTATGGGTGGATGAGAAGGATGAGTTTTAGGCTTAGAATATACCATAAGTACTTCACTACTTAGGATCTTAGGATAGAATTTTCCATTTTTCTCAGCATTTCTTTTGATAAGGGGATAAGTACGTATACTCTTTTTTCTTTCTTGTCTTTTCTTATTTATTATTTATTTTTTTTCTTTTTTCTTTTGTGGAGTTACTGTACCCTTCATAATTTTTTTTAATTGTTGTATTTCATTGCTTTGCAATGATTATGTGCAGTACTCTTATTCATCATCAACTTTTTTCACTCTTTTTTAAATCATTTTTTTGAATTGTTATCCCCAAGTCACTTACTTTTCTTTTTCAAAATGATTTCATATATCCCTATTATGCTTTGTGGTATGTATGGTGGAATGAAGGATTTCTTTAATTTGGCTAAGTGAATGAGTGGTTAAGAAGGAAAAAAAATTAGGTAGTTATGCTTAAATGGGGTGTTCTAGGTTTATACATATTTAGGTTGGCAGAATTTTAGGCTTAAATTGTCCAAACAATGCTAAAATCAATTTCCTGACTACGTGCTACCTAGGATTTTGCCTTAAGTGGTGATCAAATAAGTTCTAGAATGCAACATGATATGAATGAAGCACAATATATATGCATAAGATTTTAGTGAAATCTTGAACTAAAAAGGTTTAGTTGCATATGGTTTATTCATAGTATCATTAGTGATTTAAGATCATGGCAGGGATTAAAACCAATAAAACTGATAAATATTTACATGTATTTAGGTTTCCTTATTTAATAAGCTATAAACAATTAGGTAATATCACTAGTTTCATATGACAAATGCACAACTAATAATAATCAAAGTCTGCCTAATGTTAATATTGTTTGATATGATGGAAAAAATTCCATTTACATGCTAGCACTACCCTAGACTTAATCTTTATAGTGTCCTTACTACTTAGTCTATACCTACCCCTGCCAAAAGAAAAGGTTAAAAGAGGGTAACAGTCAAATTAAAATAAGAAAGAATAAGGTATTCCCCTATTTGTCTAAAATTGCAGCTCCTTGTCATCCTCAATGGTTTTAAATTCATCCTCCACTAAACTTCTGGAACATTGTTTTTCTTTTTTTGCAAATTTCTAGGTAATTGGTTCCTGGGCATTAAATTTTAACACCCAAGCACCAATACCTATGCACTAGTTCTAGGTTTTTAGCGCTCGGGTACTAACTCACTAGAATTAGTTCCCAGTCACTGGTTTTCTTATGCCTGGGCACTAAATCGATAAGTAGCTTATCTAACTTTTCTGTAATTCAAGGTACTAAAATCTTTTCCTGCATATATATCCAAATGTTTAAATGGGTATTCAGAGTGTGTTTTTCATTGAAATCCTAATGAAACTAACAAAAAGAAGAATGGGAATAGAAAAATATAAGAAACTTGGGTTACCTCCTAAGAGCATTATTAGAGTCATGTGCTGGTCTTGCCATAATGTAGGCTATCATAAGTTATGTCATCATTCCCGATCTAAATTGCCATGCATTCATCTACCTCTATTGGATGCTTTATCTCTTTAAACACTTTGAAGGTCGCCTCTTCATCTTGCACGTTCATAGTTAGTTCTCTTTTATACTCATCAATGAGGGCTCTTCTTGTTGCCAAGAATGGTCTCCCTAAAATGATGGGGATATGCTTGTCTTCTTCCTAGTCCAGCATAATAAAGTCAGTGGGAAAAATAAATTTCTCCACTTTAATCAACACATTTTCAAGGATTCCTTTTGGATAAGCTAAAGCACAATTAGCTAGCGATAGAGTTACTGAAGTAAGGCTAGTTTAACCTAAACTAAGCTTTTGATAAATTGCTAAAGGTATTAGATTCACACTAGCTTCCAAATCACAAAGAGCCCTTCCAAAAATATATTTCCAATTGAATAAGGTATACTATAAGTACTAAGATCTTTTAATTTTGGAGGTAGCTTTTTCTATAGGATTGCACTGCACTCTTCTTCAGAGCAATAGTTTCATACTTACCCTATTTCTTTTTCTTCGTTAAGATGTCCTTCATGAATTTTGCATAAGTTACTAAATGGTATATTAATATACAACATTTTAAACACTTCAGGAAAATTGTTAAATTATTGATTCGTGTTTCTCTATTTTAGCCTTTGAAGGAATAAGATGTTCTATATGCTTTTAGACTGCTTACTATTAGATAGCTTTTCACATGTAATTTCTACTGGTTCCTTCATCAGGTTTCTAGTTAGTTGCCAATTACCTTTCTGTGACTATTTACTAATTTTTGGCCCTAGTTTTTTCAACTGTTCACTACTCCTACAGGTAATTACCTTACAGTGTTCAATTCCCTATGATCTTGGGTTAAGTTCTATATTACTTGGCAATGTTCCATAAGGTCTATTTGCTAAAGCAGTGGCTAATTGCCCTATGTGAACTTCCAGGTTTTTAAGGGCAGTAGCTTGGCCTGGGAGCAACTATTTCTTCAAGTCATCTTGAAGACTCGATGATTCATGTTGCTGGCCTTGCTGTTATATACTGTTATTTTGAAAGCCAGGTGGTATTTTTGGCCTAGTTTGGTTATTTTTCCAGGAGAAATTTAGGTGATTTCTCCATCCAGGGTTATAGGTGTTTAATCAAGGTTAGTTATCCTTCTTGTGATTATTACCTACATAGTTTATTGTTTTGTCTAGGTAAGTAAGTGGACAATGTGTACCTAAATGACCCTAAAATATCCATAAGTTAGGGCATAATTTTGTACTTGAAGGCTTTAATTACCCGGTTGTGGCTTCCCTATCACCAAACTGACCAGTTTCTTATTTATTACTTTAAATTCAGCTACCAACTTAGTTGAGAATGCCATTAGTTGATTGACCCTACACAATCTATCAGGCCTTTTTTTTTTTTTTCAAAACTTTATTCATATTAGGCTTAAACAATATTATTTAAATATTAACTTTGTCAAAGTTTTATTATATAAAAATATAATTATATTATTCAGTTTGTAACAAATTGAAGTTTTAACTAATATATTCAATTTTGAACATACACTATTACTTTTTTATCTAAAAATTATAATTATATGATTTGTTTATATTTTTTTAAATTATCTATATGTATGGAATTCTAAATGGACTAGAAAAATGTATTCATCAAATAATTATAATCTAAAGTACTCTTAAAATAATTATATCTTACATATTTAATTATTCAATTATGATATGATAAATGATTAATATATCATATTATTTAAAATAAGTGTATAATAAATATTCAAAAATAAAAGTCAAGATTAAACGATAGATGTACATACCTCAGTCCTCTCTTTAAATAGTCCCCTCCCTTCCCTCTCTTACTATCACTTTCTGGTTTTTCTTGTTTGTTCTATGCATATTTCTCTTAATCCTTTTTCTTCCTTCTCTCATTCTCTATTATGCTATGGAGTATAATGATAATCTTTTTGAAGATCCATTAGGTCACTTGAGTTTCTCTTCTAATGGAAATTTAGGTTTCGCTTTTCCCTTACTAATTGGCTTTAGGTTTGACCCTTCAGATGATGAACTTATTATTTATTATTTGTCACCAAAACTTGACAACAAACCTATACTAGCTAATATGATTGTTGATGTTGATGTTTATCAATCTATCCTATTAAACTTTTATGTATGTATATTTTTGGTTTTAATTTGTTAGGTAGAAAATGTTTTTGGCAATATATTTAAAGTACTCTTTCCTACTAGACTTACAATTTCTTTCTTATATTTAGTTTTAAATCTTGGTGCACCTAAAATATTTGAATATGATCTAAGGGAGAATTACTCTTGAAAATTGGCTTGCAAGTAGAAGAACAATACGTCTTAACTATCCCAACAAGTATTTTATACTACTCGATATGAAACTCACACATGCATCTCATACTACTTGTATTATTATCATATAAGCATATGAATTTGGATTCCCAACATTTAAACTTTTTGCACTTGAGGTATGGATCATCAATATTTAATCTAGTGGTTTAGATATTAATTAAAATTAAATGGTCTCTACTAACTTTTTTAAATCTAAACTATTAAATTTTTATCCAACGATTCAGATCTTATCAACTTTACCACTTGGTGTGCCAAGAATGACTTTTCAATGACATTTAATTATCCATTCTTTTATAGATAATTCTTAATTCTCACCACTCCCACCCTCCCTTTGCTTATCACTCTACAATCATTGCTTAAGGGAAACACGTGTGTGTATATTCTATAATTTGAACTTTTATGAAAACGAAGTAAAAGAAGGATCATAATTACAATGACAAATATTTAGAGGAAGTAAATTATATTGACATAGTTTTTCATGTTCCATTAATAGATTTATATTTTAAGTTTGCTATTGCATCTTTACTATCTTTTCTATAAACCAATTGAAGTGATTAATATTTTACTCAAATATTTTTCTTAAGCCTTGTCTTAGATAACGTATTATATATACTTGATATTACCATCTTAAACAAATCAAGAAAGAAACATGAAAAATGTAGTTTTTTTATCTCTATATATACTTCTTAATTTTTCCATGAACATTGTCGGACATACTTAACTAGTGTTTGACTATTTTAATCATTCGAAGATGAGCTTTGTTTGTTTACCTAGAGTTTTGTATCTTTTTCTTGATTTTCTTACAGTTATAATAAACTTTTAAATAATATTCACAAAATTTATATCTAGTGATTTTGACTTGAGTGATTGAGTCCTTTTTTTTCCTTATCTGTATGTTGTTGGCAATTAATGTATTTAACTTACTCTTTTTTATATCTTGTTTTTAGTCATATATTTAGTTTTGAAAGACTGTTAGACATCAACACATATTCTTGCTTTTGTTTCATTTCATACTCTGATGTAATTCAAGTAGAGGGTGGCAAAGGAAATAGTAGTAAGACATTTTCAAGTAGAGGTCTGACATCTTTGAGAAGGGGTCAAGCATGAGAATTTGCTCTTAATAAATAAGATGCTTAGGCACCAAATGCAGTGATTACAAGTACAATTGTAGTATGTTTTTATGCAGCTCATGTGTTGATTGATCCTAGTGCTACTCACTTTTTTATGTCCTCACATTTTGCAAAGTTGATTGGCAAGGGTCTTATAAATTTTGAGAATCATTTGATAGTAACAACTCCATTAGGGGAATCCACTTTAGTGGATCAAGTATGCAAATTGTGCACAATTATGATTGGCGGCCATGAAACAATGGTTGATTTAATAATTTTAGCTATGATTGACTTTGACGTAATTCTTGGAATGGATTGGTGGGCTTCCTGTTATGCCACTTTTGATTGTTGTCTTAAAGTTATAAGGTGTGAGTTTCCAAATGAACCGTCCATTGTTATCCACGGTGATCGTATTATGGCTCTTAATAATTTAATATCTGCCATTAGGGCTAGGAGATTATTAAAAAGTGGATGCTAAGGCTACTTAGCCTTAGTTCAAGATATGGAAGTAACAGGTTATACATTGCATCAAGTGTCAGTAGTTAAGAGTTTCCAGATGTATTCCTGGAAGAATTACCTGGGCTGCCTGCTAATAAGGAGATTGAATTGAACATTAATATGCTACCAGTCTCCTATACTATCTTTATACCTCTCTATAAAATGGCACCACTAGAACTTAGGGAATTGAAAAATCAATTACAAGAAAAAAAATGGGTTTCTTAAGTTGTGCGTGGATTATAAGCAACTAAATAAGGTTACAGTGCGGAATAAATACCTTTTACCTCACATTGATGATCTATTTGATTAGTTACACGGTGCACAATGTTTTTCAAAGATTGATCTATAGTCAAATAACATTTGTTAAAGATAAGACAATAGGATATTCCTAAGATTGCTTTCAGAACATAATATGGCCATTATGAATTTTAAGTCATGTCTTTTGGACTGACTAATGCTCCTGTAGCTTTTATGGACCTGATGAATAGAGTCTTTAAGCCTTTCCATGATCGATTTGATATAGTTTTTAAGATCCATGTATTTGTTTAAGTTTTGTTGTCTTTGAGATATATGATAGCCTTACGAGGTCGAGGGATACTTCGTTCCTTGTGCCAGTCACGTCCTATTAGTTAAAGTCATGACAATTTAGATCAAGACTACACATTTCTAATTTTGAAGCTAATGCAATACCTTGATACACATGGTTATGGCATGTAAAACATATTCTTGCATGGTTGAATTCATTTTGGGCATATGCTTCCCTATATAGAATAGCCTAGTAGAAGGAATATAGAAATTTGATCATTGAAAGTTCAGTGATTATATAACTAACCTAAAGAAAGTATACACTACAAGAAAAATGTCTATTAGTTGCAGTTATTTTTGGCATTAGCTGTGGTCAGTGCAACCATTAGTAATACAAGCATAGCAAAATGCATTACCTGCAATTTCACCAACCATGAGTGATGCATTTTGTAGCATTGGTTTAAACCGTTGCTAATTACATGTGCTTTTTACCATGTAACAGCTACAGTTTGCTTCAATCGTAGCTAAAGTTGTTGTGGTTTACCTGTAGTTTTTTTTAACCATTTCTAAACCATTGTTTTTAAAATTTTCAAAACTGCAACGATTTTAATAGTAGCCATTGTTTGATTTTTTTTCATTAAATTTATTTTATTTAAATTTTTTTCTTTTACACCTGCTTAGTACAATGTTTTTTCAACCAGTAAATAAACCAAACAACAATCCAATGCAACACTCATACTACCATGAACATTATATTTAAATAAGAGTCTCATAAAGCTTTAATGTACTGCAAATCACAACATATGGTCTTTAAACAATAAGAGTCATGGCAAAGTAATATCTTACACTAAGTACAACAATCATAATATCATCTATAACTAGGTCATGGATGCATGCTAACATAATAAAGCTAATGAGCATCTTGCTAAAAAATGTTTGGGAAATGATTTGCTACACTCAATTGATGCCTGCTTGCTTGATCATGTACCTAAAGTATAATTTAAAAATTAGTAGTAAACATATGGAAAATATATGATGAAACATAATTTGTGTAACATATAAAAAGCAACTATAATGCAAGGATATGAACAATACCAATGTCATTTGAGGTGTAACAATATTAGGAGGCTATTGACCTTGAAAGTTTTGCCTAAAGAAACTCATCATTGTCTCAAATATTTTATTTTGGTCTTCTAACCTTCTATTTTGATATTCTATGATCGATCTCATTTTGAGGACTTGACTGTCCAAATCTGTATTAGAAGCACCATATAAGTTCTTTCCACTATAAGAGCAGGAGGGACATCTAAACACTTGGGAAGGTAATGGACCTAATCCCATTCCTTGAACCCAAGCCCTGTGCTCCTATCTTCCTAATACAAAGGCTAGGGAGTCTTCCATTGATATTTCTTGGGATACAGACATTAAACTATATTCATGTGCTGCTATCTTTTCTAGCATTAACCAGATCAATTGACACTTAGACAAGCAAAATAGAATATAACTATGTCCATGACCAAGACAAATTGGAGAAACCTTACACTAATTGTTCTTGCCTCATTACTCACAAACAACCCATTAAAGTGCTTATAGGTGCTATCCATACATCTCCTTAACTGATTGGATGACACAAGAAAATAATGGCATATACACGTAATAGAGAAAAGTCCAATTAAATAACTAACAATTGATATTACCATCTGTGCCTTCTTGCATGCAATAATCTTCATTCCACCAGTGTAGTGGATAGTCAGCTTCTTTTTATTTTCCCTATTTTTTTGGGCATTTTGCTATTTAATGACACAAATATAGTCATAAGCTAGTTTCATAAGAACTAAATCTAGAAATACATATTATTACCTTAGTTTGTGAGCTAAGACAATAATCAACAAATAATGTCCAATGATCTTTATCAAAGCTATTGGGATCTTTAGTAATCAATTGCTCATGTGTACAACTGCCAACATCCCTACTTTGTTGCAATTTTTATCTTCTTTCTTTCCATTTCAATCCAATAGATTTAAAAATATAGCTCTTATGCAGATCATTATTAACAACAAATTTAGCCTTCAAAATTTAAGAACACTGTAATAATAGATACATATGGAAATTGTAAACATATATAAAGGTTTACAACAATTACCTGAATAGTATTCTTATAGGCAAGTTCTTTATAATCAAATGGAACTCTTTTCTAGCTAGGATAGCTGAGAGAATCCCTAGCAAGATAGCTTAAGAATTTATTTAGCAATCCACTGCCATTTCCTGTTAGTTAACTATTGGGTTCTAGTGTAATACAGCCCGTTCATAAAATGAGCCCTAGTTTATTAATTGTTTTCTTCACCTCATAAAATGAGGAAGGAATTTTAGCATGCTCAAAGATTTTTGCCAATAACTTTAATATCATTGACATTTCCTTGTCAGTAATTCTGCACAAACACTTATTGCCAATAACTTTAATATTAGGGTTTTGTCTTTGTTTTTATCAAATGGATGGAATTTGAATGAAATGCAACAAAGTGAAATTGTTTTTTAGATTTTTGTTATAAAGTAAAGATTGATAAAATAATTGGATTTAATGTAAAAATGATGATGAAATGCTTATCAAAGCTTTAATTTGGCCTTCCTAGCTTTTTAAAAGATAAATAGGAGTTTCTTTAGAAAACTATTTCCACAAGTGGTTTGAAATACCATTCAAACTCTAGGTAAATTAATTTGTTTAATAAACCCTTAACCTAAAGGCTCACAAAAACATTAACTGCCCTTTTTAATGCAACAATGGGAGATCAATGCAAAGATGTGAAGACAACTTGAGCAACTTAACCAGGTACTACCAAGCTACTTCAATCAATCATTAGATAAATTAGATTATAATAAACTCAATACTTCCATAATTAAATATAGCAATAATTCTTACAAAACATACATCAAAGCATAAATCTCTAAATCTAATCCACAATATAGAATTTACAGCAATATAGTTCATCCTCTTAATTAATCAAAATGTACCAAGATACAATGACTGCAAGAAGGAAATGATGGAAAAGATTTAGAAAAACTTCATAGTTGATGCTCCAATCCTAGGCCTCATTAAATCTCCTTTGGGCAAATGGTGTTTACCTACTCAAGGTGATAAGGAAAGCTTCACCAAGCTCCAAATCACCATGAACAGCCGTGGAAGAGTAGGAAAATGATGGAAATAAATGAGAAGACAGGAGAAGATGAAGAAGGAGAGTATTTGGGTCTCCCCCTTTGTTCCCTAACAGCTTGCCTCTTCCAAATGAACCCTAATAGCTAAAAAGAGGTGAGTTAGGTCAGGTTCTCACAACTGGGCTCAAATCTAAATAAAAATAAATTCCAAGCAGAGATGAGTTTGCCATGGCAAAAAACACAATAAGCAATTTTTAGGCCATTTTGCAATTTTATGATTCTTCTGGTCCTTGATTGCAATTTCTTCTAGCTTGCCTTTGACTTTGGCCTACAATGCAAAAATTTGAGTATTGTAATATCCTATATTCTCTAATTTACTTAAATTGAGTGAAATCAATGGAAAAATTACAATTTTATCCTTACAAAGTTCATTTTGCACAAAATCACCTTTAATCCCATATTTCCACAAAATATTATCAAATCAAATCTCATAAAATCCCATCAATTGACATTGAATGACATGGTAAAATAAGTAACATCACTCTACTTGTTGCAAATTAAGAATACCAGTGAAGCACATCTTATGACTTCAAAGGGAATATAATACATATATACTTTCACAATAGAAAGATAGACATAACTTACACCTACAAGAAACATGAGAATGTAATTAATCTACCCTTTATGTTTTATAAACTAGGAATGTCAAAAAAAAAAAATTCTTTATACTATATTAATACTACAATTAATATTATCAAAACAACATGTGTAACCACAAAAAGCCTAAGTTTTCATCATAGATACTGAACTTTAACACAAAAGTATATAAATTCATATACTAAATTAATTGTACATACTACACATGTATTAAAAAAAGCAAAAAAAGGAAATTTAAAGATAAAGACTAACCTGAAAAGTCACTAAACGTCGGCAACAGGCAATGGTGACAACGGCGGCACAAGGAGCAAGGTTGTCCTTAGATCGGCGGTAGGTATTTACTTATGGTTTATTATAAGTTAAAAGTATTTCCTTTAGTTTATTGAGCTACAAGAAATACCTGTAGTTTAGTTTTCATGTCGCAACTATATTTGGAATTAGCCACGGTTTCTTCCACTGTCTAAAAGAAACCATAGCTAATTGCATTTTTTTGGTAGTGATAATTTAGCTGCTAAGAAGTTGATGACACATACAACAATTATTGTCTGCCAATCATGACAATGAATGGCATCAAGTCTCTGGCTAGACTTATGACCAAACTCAAGAGTTGCATAGCACAAAGAAAGAAAGAGATTTAGATAATTGTATTCTTCATAACACTCTTGCTCCGTAGGTAGGTTATCTATACTATTTGAAGCCCCTTAGGTGCTGTATGTGTATAAAATGACCGAAGAAGATAACAAATAGATTAAAAGTAACTGTGCGTGGTCATATTTTATACGTACAAAACCTATTGTAACAACTTGTGATTTGTTTTAGTGACCTTGACACTACTATATAAAAATGATAAACAATGAGAGGTGAGTGAAAACTCAATGAGCCAATAATACTAATTACACAAAGCCAACGGTTGAGAAAATTCAATGAAGTTTTTCATAAGTAGTTAGTTACCTTTAAGATTGCACTTGAACAAATAGTTAATTGTAGATTTCCAAATAATGAAGGTTTATAAATGTGCAAACATAACCCAGTCAAAATACAAAACATTGTACAAAAAGAATAATTCAAAATTTATATTTCAACATAAATGAAATACATTTTATTAACATAGTAGGGAACATCCAACAAAACTTTTAGAAGCTAGAAAATTAGAGCTAGCTCAAGGCTAATGTTGTGAGAACAAATCATACATCAATCATGAGAATCATGCTTAGAATAATCAGATTATCGGCCATGTATCCCAAACAAAGTATCATAATATCAACATCATGGCTAGTTATATATTAATAACAGATCATAGTGTATTGTGACTAAATTTTACTTTCATTAGCTACATAATCTAGTTTAGGATAGGTTCCTAAAAATTCTTTTACGTACATAAATCCATAATCAACAAAACAGGAGTATAAAAATCCAAAAATCAAATTTATTTTAAGAGACAAAATAATAGTAATTCAAGTCTTAGAATGAAGGTACATCATAAATAAGGCTCCAAATGCTTCACACTTACAAAATCACATTACTTCATTAATCTAGAATCAGAGTACATTTGATGCACATAACAAAAAGGTTCAGAAATCTGGAATCATTGTAATACATAAACTTATAACAAATTCAATTGATAAGTTTACATCAAAGTAATTCATATATCCTTAAGTTTTAAAATATTCAGAAGATACATGTGGGGTTTATATATCTCAAGAAGTTTATCGCAACCACAAGGAAATTCAAATAATGAAACTGTTGCAAAGAGATAACATAAAACATAAATTTGCATAATTAGCACTATCTATCCACGTAACTTAGTTGACCACAAAACATAAAGAATACAGTGAAAGAACCAAATTAAGAACCCATGTAATACAGAGGGACCAAATAATTAATTTTCCTTTTTATATATTATTCTTTAAATAAAAATTTTTGAGAATGAGATGAACCAGTGCTAGTATACAAAACTTGGACCAAGTGAGCTCGAGTCCAGTATTTGAAACTTTGAAAATGTTCAAATTTAAACCTGATTTTGGATCAAGAAAATTTAATACGAGTCCAATGTGGATCAAATTAAGAAATTTGAAACGACTCTTGCTTAGTCTTGGAACCCAACTACTGTATAAGCTTGAGCCCAAAAACAAACTCTGAAAGCAAGTTATGCAAGTTATTAATTTTTATTGTTGAAATTAAATACGCTTCTGCTTTCTCGTAATATACTAACCATTGCAATTTCCCCAAGCATCTAATTCGCCATCATTGCTTATGTTAAATTACTAACCATTGCTTTGGCACATTATCTTTGATTTTCCATTTTTTTTATGTAATCTAAACAAACAAAATTTGCTAGGAATAATTTTCAAAAAACATAAACAATGAACAACCCCTATGAAAAAAAATTTTGTTCGTTCTCTATCGTAACACAATTAGCAATCGGAGCCACCTATGGTTATCCACCATGTATAGAATAAACGAGATACATGAATCCATTTTGTTATACAAAACGTTACATTGAATCGGTCACAATTAAACAAAAGAAAATATTACTATATGATTCCTACTACTTCAATCTTCGGAACTCTCTAAATATTTATTCTTTAATACATGTGAACTCCTGAATATTGGAACTCTTTAATACATTAATCAAATCCAATTAAATATTAATCGACTCTAACTATTAATGATGAATTGGTGCTTGATAAATTAATCCAAAGCTGTTAATTTAATGTTATAACCATATAACAGTCCATATTAAAATAACAACTAGATCTAATTTGATTACTTCAACAAGATCCATAGAAAACCCCAATAATACTATATCCAAATAAGAAAGTTTTGCCCTCCTCACATGTATATTCTGGATCTTCCGCTGGCTTCCTTAATATTGTTTATCCTTAATATTGTTTATTTGTATAGAACGTTACCTTGATTAGGTCTCAAACAAGGAGACTACACAGCCTATTCAAAACATGCTTAAAAAGCCAATTTCAAATCCATTAGAGCCTGCTAACCTCAGTAATCAATTATATATACATAGGATTTGATTTGAAACCAAACTCTAACAACCAGTGCAATAGAAAATTGTGAGAAAAATTAATATTATATTTGATCCACCATTTAGAATAAGCGAGATGCAGGAATTCATTTTTATATTAAATGATACATTGATTCAGTCACAATCATGCAGACTATTTGGCCTGTGGGCCTCTCTAGATATGTCCATTAAACTGACTTATCCAGACTCTGACTATCTAAGAAAATATTATTATACGATCCGTATTACTTCAGTACTTTTCAAAATATTTTGAGAATTTATTCTTCAATACAAGTGGAATCATGAATATTGGAACTCTAATATTTAATACATTAATCAAACTCCCCACTGTATATATATTGGTCAATCATTGACATTAAAGTGTATACCCCAAGAATCCACAGATTAGAACCAAAGTGGCACTATAAATTCACGCTCATCGCCATCCATTATTTCCATAATCAAATAACTACAAAAACAGAAAAAGTACTTGAAAGTTGAAATTGCAAAGCCTTCAGAAGTCAGAACAATGAAAACCACATTGCTTGCATTTGTGCTTCTCTATACCTTGAGCTTGAGCACTCAATCACTGTTCAGAGCTGCTGATGCTTCACCTAAGCAAGTGGTTGACACATCAGGCAAGAATCTCCCATTACCAAATGTGGAACTTACGGCCGTGCTGGAGTCGTGAAGCTGGCTTCGGACTTGCCGGCATCGGCAAATCTTGCCCGCTTGATGTTGTGGTGGTGGATAGATATCATGCCCTGCCTGTCAAGTTTAGTCCCTATAATCCTAAGAAAGGTGTGGTTCGCGTCTCCACTGATCTCAACATTCACTTCTCTGCTGATACGGACTGTCCTCAGTCGACAGTGTGGAAGATCGATCGGTTTGATGCTTCGTCAAAACAATGGTTTGTGACGACTGGTGGCATTGTGGGGAACCCAGGTTGGCAAACTATTCAGAATTGGTTCAAGATTGAAGAGTTCGAAGGGTACTATAAGCTGGTCCATTGTCCAACCATGTGCAAATCTTGCAGTCATCTATGCAAGAACGTAGGGGTGTTTGTGGATCATAATGGGAACAAACGTCTCGCGCTTACTGATGTTCCCTGCAAGGTTAAGTTCCAGTAGGCTTGAAGCAAGCATCCTCAATTCGAGTAATTAAAACATAATAAGTGTCGTGTATCAAGGTTATAGTACTGCACTACACATATGTTGCTTGATTAAGAAAATCGGTATACAAATGAATAAAATGATATAATATTATCAATCCGATCGTGTTGTATGATCTGAGGCAAATTGACAGCATGCCAAGAGACATGAGAAAAAGGCTGTCTATGAAAAGTTGGCCAGAGACATACTATTGAAACATTTATCTATATATATATATATATATATAGTAAAGAGGGAAGGGCCCCACTAAAAATAATAATAAATTTATCCGTTCCTTTTCTCCCAGCTATTTTGTGGGCAAAATTAAACGCGTCCCCCAGTGTACATGTTATTCAGGTAAAAAGCATGAAATATTCAGTAATAATTGTTTGATGTGAGTTTGGATCATTTTTAATATTTATTATATAGTTGAAATTGAATTATAAATCGAATTATTAATACAATTCATTTTAGTCCTCACAATTTATATTTCAACTAATTGGTTTATGGAGGAAAGCTAATTTGCCTCACGTGAATAAAATATACACCAAATTGGTAGACATATGTAATTTTTTCCAAAAAATAGCTGAGGGAAAATGAAGCGATCAGGTGCCGCAGTTTCTCTCATCTTGGACTCTTCCGAGACAATCAAATACTTTACTTCTTAAAAAAGAGAAAACGGAACGAAATTGTCTGAGTCTCCCTTGCAATTTTTGGGGATTTGGATTAAGTCAATTTGAGTTCCATAATGTATGATATTAAGATCATAAAATAATTTTTTCAGGGTAGGATTTGATACATTTCTTATTTTGTTAATGCATCACCGCCAAATATGTCATAGAAGATATTGTATTTTTAAACAAAAAATAAAGTATTTTTAGAAATAAATACTTTCAATATTTGAAATTTTATTTTATTTCGAATGGTATTTGATTGAAGAAAATATGAAACTACTTCTTATCGTTTACAATTTATTTTATGTATCTTAAGGTGTATTATGTATTAAAAAATAATCTATTATAATAATATGAGTTTCTTTTCTTAAAAATACATAATACTTATTTAAAAATATCTTTTATAGACATATTTGGGACCGTTAGATTTATATTTAATAGTCCTCCCTTGCTATTGCAGAAAACGAACCCCTCTAATTACTCGATAGGATCTATTTCTTGGGCGAGTTTGTGTTGTGAAGGTAGTGGATACATTAAAGTACACCGTGTCGTCGAGGACACCATTGACATATGTGTTCTTGTGAAAACAATACGTTAAGTGCACTCTATTAGCTGGAGGGCAATCCTTTTGGTAGATAACTGAGGTGAAAGACCATGAGAATAGGAAGGTGATGGTTAGACCTATTGTTTGTGATTGCATTTGCGTTGCGATTATTATAATTATAGGTATTGTGAATATTATAATATGAGTTATGGTTATTGCAGCTGTGATTTTTTTAAGTTACTCAAAATATATAAAACTATATTTAATTGCTATAACTTTTAAATACGTATGACATATCATGTCAAATATTTATTTTAATTCAAAAAATATATACTTTATACAAGCATATTAATACTATTTTAACATTAAAGAAAAATAAAATATTAATAAATAAAAAATAATATACAAATAAGCTTATGTAATTGTATATGTAAAGAATAATACTTGTTATTTGTTTTATATAATGAACATATTATCAAAATTTTATTAATAATTTCAAATTACTATATAATTAATAATAATGTTTATTTATTTAAATCACTGTAACTATTAATATTAATCAATTACTATATCAGTTCTTATTCTATAACTTTGTATTTTATATTCAAGAAGCAACTAGTTCTTGACTTTTAAACCTATTCTCGCTGGAGTTCCATTTTCACCAAGTGCTGGGTATCTTGAAAGCTTTTATAATCCCACCCTGGGCTTTGATATTTGGTTTGACACCATTCATATAATTACCAAACTTGGGCTATTTATGTAATGCCTATTAAATTGCTGATACAAAATCAATAGAGAGAGAGATTATTTTTGTATAATGATAGTTTCATAACCGATCTCTCAATGAGAAGAAATAAAAAGGTGTTTAAATTGATTCCTAAAATGAATCTTGAAAATCAATTTATTAGGGTCGCTATTAAAATTTTCAATGGAAAACTTTGAAAAACTAATTTAAAATAAAAAGAAATAGGCAAAATAGTCTGTGAAAATAAAAATGGGTTTGGGAGTCAGTTTGAGTGTGGGGAAAGTGTTAGGCATCCCACAACACCCGTCCATAAGGACGGTTACCTTAAACTAGTCTACTGAAATAGAATATGACCTTAAATTTATCTCAATTACCCTTTTATTGACATGCATGCTCGTTAAATAGAGAAAACAAAAAACAACAATAATGAGAGCAAACAAGTAGATATTTACAAAAGGCAGACTTGACTTAGTACGAAAGCCTAGGGCCTACGTACCCTGTAATAGGGATCAAAGTCTACATAGTTCGACAAAAATGGTGTACCTATTGGTTGGTGATTTTTAATTTTTGTAATGAGAACTGGAGGGTTTAAATTAAATAGATTTTTCTAAACAAAACAAGATTAGAATTTGGTTTGTGTTTTTTAATTTGCAACAACCTGGTCAATCTAACTCTTCTGATCTCTTCATTTTCTCTCTTTTTAATTTTTTGTTTAGTTTTGTATTTCAAATCTCTATTTTGAAATTTAAATGAAATGATTATGGGATGAGATTTTTAGGATTTTTGGGAGTTTATATTTTTTTGAATTGAAATGTAATGATAATGAAAGGAATATTTTAAATTTTTGAATTTATTTATTTTTTCAGATTTTCAAAATTGGAATTTATCATTGACATTAGGATGAAAATAAAGTCATTTTTCAAATTTTTGAATTTATATATTTTTTGGGTTTTTGGATTTTTCTAATTGTGAAAGTGAGATTATGATTAACAGGACTTTTAATTAATTAATTAATTAATATATATATATATATATATATCTTTTATTAGAATTTATTCTGAACTTTAAACTATAATGAAAAATATTTTGGCATTTTTTAATTTATGATTTTTGTATTTATTTTTATTTTTGTGAAATTTGAATTTATTTTAATACTTAAAGTAAAACTAGAGTTAAGAAAAATATTCCTTGAATTTATAGTTCCATGATAGGTAGGGCAAACCTCCCTATTTTTTTAACTAATTCATCTCAATATCTCAAAGGTTAATTTTTTAAGCTTGAGAAAACTAAAGGTTTTACATGGTCTTTACTAACTAACCTTTGGGTGCCTAAGGAGATGAGTGATCTCATGTGGGAACCCAAAATATGGAATAAAATATTTGGGAATTTTCAGGATTTTTTTTTCACATTTTTTTTTAAAGATTTTGAAATTAAAATTCTTTTAGTCTTGTTTTAATAGGATCGATTCCCCGAAGCCCATAGAGACCCAAGTTCTACATGACACATCTAATTAATTAAATTTTATCAAACCCTGACTAATCATTTTGTAAATAATAAAAAATATTTATTTTTTCATTATTATTTATCTATGTATTTATTTATATGATTATTATTATTATTTAACAAGCATGCACTAATTTTCGGGGTCTAAGGAGATTAAAGCCTCACACGACCCCAAGCACTCGAGGAGAATAATATTCTCACACGATAATGACAAGGTTTTATTTTATGTATTTTTAAGGGTTTTGAAGTTAGAATCCTTTTAGTCTTATTTTTAACAAGATCGATCCCCCTAAGCCTACAGAGACCCTAGTCTCACATGACACTTTTAATTAATTATATTTTATAAAACATCAACTTAATTATTTTGTAAATAAAGGAAAATATTTGATTAAAATATCTATTTTTTGCATTATTATTATTTATTTATTTTTTATTATTATTATTTAAAAATAGGCATGTACTAATTTTTAGAGTCTATGGAGATTAAAATCTCACACGACCCCCAAGCACTAAAGGAGAATAATATTCCCACATGATGATTTTTTTAAAACCTTACTTATAGAGCCAATATTAGTCTCATATTGACATAAAAAAACAAATGAAGTTATAATAATGATAATTAAAAACCAAACAACAAAAACAAAACAAAAAAAGAAAAATTAAAACGCCATGTGAACATGATTCTGGATGTGGGAAGAAAGAAAACATATGGTGTAGGCAATGTATAGCAACTCACCTAGCTTCCTCTTAGCTTCTCACCCCTCACCGTCGACGAACTCCCTCTTCGATAGTCCTCCTCTTCTCCTTTCTCTCTCTCTCTCTTCAATGGTACCGCGTGCACTCTTTCTCTCTCTCTCCTCGATTCGTAATGGCATGAGAGCTCCAGCATGCCTCTCTCTTTTCCTTCTTCTTCGGCTTTGCTTCTCTATCTCATTTCAGTTAAGATTTTGAACGTCTTCATAGCAGCATAATAGTTTTAGTATGAGTTTGTAGCAGTCGTTCACTTGTTCCTCACGGGTTCATCCTCTATGTAAGAGTTGATAACACTAGAAGCTTCATCCTTTGTATCATCTTTGCTCCAAACACATATTTCGATTCCTCTACTTACAGGTCCAAAAGAAGTGGGACTCGAGTCTCTTCCACTTTGGCAGCCAAAGATAAATAGGCAACTGTAATGAGTTGTGTCATCCACGGCTTATCCTTTTGAAACCTTAGGCTCTTGACGAATCTGGGAGCTGCAAGGATGGCGGTGTGAGGTTCATTTTGTTCTGCCACAAGCTTCCACTCTTGGGAGATGAAGCTGCCAAGGGCGACAAGGGGGTGTTGAAATAGATGACATAAGTAAAGATAAGGAGCTAAGAGCTAACGGACTCATAGTTGTTGCATCAAGTGCACTAGCTGAAAAGGATTTTGGTGAAGGCATTGCTGAGCTAGTGGAAGCATACACAGGGTGTAACTCTTCTCGTTTGTGAGTGAAGAAGCAAAGTTTCATCGAGCAACCAGTCGGTATTAGGTAGGATGGAGCCATGACTTGAAAACACCATGAGCATACTCACAGGCATCCCCCTTCTGGCAGGTTCCTTTACAAAATTTAGGGTAGGGAACACAGCTGTAATGGTATTTCCGTAGGTCTCTCCTCCTCTATCCCCAGACCTCTAGCCTCCTTTCTTTGGTCTCTCAAAATTTCACTGCTCTGCCCTTCTGCCCGATAACAATGTAGCCTTCCCTCCAGTTTTTTCTGCAGTTTTTTTCATGAAAATAGGTTCCAATGCCCTTTTCCCATTTTGTGTTAAGTTGCTCTCATTATATATATATATATTTAAATTTCATTACTATTACCATTATTATTAATTAATATTCAATACGACCGCCTAGTTTTACGTATACGAGACCCAAGCCTTAAGGTGCATTTTCACCTCAGGGTGGCATAACTTTTTCTGGTAGAAGTCAGACATCTTTTGGAAGGGGTCAAGTGCGAGTATTTGCTTTAAATAAATAGGATGCTCAAGTATCGAATGCAGTGATTATAGGTACAATTATAGTATGTTCTCATGCTGCTTATGTATTGTTTGATCCTAGCGCTGCTCATTCTTGTATGTCCCCACACTTTGCAAAATCAATTGGCAATGGTCATGTCAAATTATAGGGCTCTTTGATGGTAACAACTTCGTTAAGAGAATCCACTTTAGTGGATCAAGTGTGTAGGTCATGTACGATTACGATTAACAGCCATGAAACAATGGTTGATTTAATTATTTTAGCTATGACTGATTTTGATGTGATCCTTGGAATGGATTGATTGGCTTCCTATTATGCCACCATGGATTGTCATCTTAAAGTTGTAAGATGTGAATTCCCAAATGAACCGCCTGTTGTTATCCAAGGCGATCGTACATTGACTCCTAGCAACTTGATATTGGCCATTGAGGCTAGGAAGTTGTTAAAAAGTGGATGTCGGGGCTACTTAGCCTTAGTCCAGGACATAGAAGTAGTAGTTTCGACATAGCATAAAGTGCTAGTAGTTAATAAATTTCTAGATGTATTCCCAGAAGAGTTACTTGGACTACCATCAGCTAGAAAGATTGAATTTAGCATTGATCTACTACTAGGCACCTAACCAATCACCATACCTCCTTATAGAATGGCACCACTGGAACTTAGAGAATTGAAGGATCAGTTGTAAGACTTGTTAGATAAAGGCTTTATTCACCCAAGCTTGTCACCATGGGGAGCTCCGGTCTTATTTATGAAGAAAAAAGATGGGTCCTTCATGTATGGATTATAGACAGTTAAATAAGGCAACAATACGAAATAAGCTATACCTCGCGTTGATGATTTATTTGATCAATTACAAGGTGCACAATGCTTTTCTAAAATTGACTTGTGGTTAGAATATCATCAATTAAAGATTAAACAAGAGGATATTCCTAAGACGACTTTTAGGACCTAGTACGACCATTATGAATTTTTAGTGATGTCTTTTGTGCTAACTAATGCTCCAGCCACCTTTATGGATTTGATTAATAGGGTTTTTAAGCCTTTCATTGATCAATTTGTTATAGTCTTCATTGATGATATCTTGGTTTACTCAAAAAGTCGAGGGGAGCATGAACAACATTTAAGAATGGTGCTGTAGATATTGAGAGAAAATCAACTATATGCAAAATTCTCTAAGTGTCAATTTTAGCTTCATAAAGTGGCATTCCTAGGCCATGTGGTTTCAAAAAAGGGTGTTCAAATGGATCCTAGTAAAGTGGAAGCAGTTCTAAAGTGGCCCCAACCCACTACGGTCACTGAAATCCATAGTTTCTTAGGTTTGGCTTGCTATTAACATTGATTAGTAAAAGATTTCTCTAAAATAGCTGCTCCTATGACCAAACTAACTCAAATGAATGTAAAGTTTCAATGGACCAAAGTGTATGAGGAAAGTTTCCAGAAATTGAAGGATTGTTTGACATCAGCACCAATTTTGTGTTGCCATCAGGATCTAACAACTACACAATTTATTGTGATGCTGTGAGAGTGGGGTTGGGATGCTTTTTGATACTGCATGGTCGTATGATTGCCTATGCCTTAAGTCAATTAAAGAAACATGAGTAGAATTATCCTACCCATGACTTAAAAATGATTGCTATGGTGTTTGCATTAAAAATATGGCATCATTATTTGTATAGCGAGACTTGTAAAATTTATACAGATCATAAGAGTCTTAAGTACGTCTTTGAACAAAGAGATCTTAACTTGAAACAAAGGAGGTGGATGGAATTGCTAAAAGATTACGATTGCACTATTTTGTACCACCTAAGCAAAGCCAATGTTATGGCAAATGTCTTGAGTAGAAAGTCAACAGGAAGTCTAGCACATATAACAATAATGAGATGACCATTGATTGAGGATTTTCACTGGTTAGTAGAAAATGGTGTTAAGCTTGAAACTAAGGAGCCAGGTGTGTTATTAGCAAGTGTTCAAAGTTCATCTTCCTTGAATGAAAGGATGAAGGCTGCTCAAGAAGTGGATCTACAAATTCAAAAGTTAATTGAAGAAGTCAAGAATGGCAAACGAAGCGAGTTTACTTAGGACTCAGAAGGGGTATTATGGTATGGTCAAAGGTTATGTCTACCCAAGGATAGTGAACTCAAAAGAGAGATTCTAGAAGAAACCCATCAAACCCCTTATACCATTCACCTTGGAGCAACAAAGATATATCAATATTTGAAACAACTATATTGGTGGGAAGGAATGAAGAAAGATATGGCAGATTTTGTTTCCCATTGCTTGGTTTGTCAACAAATGAAAGCTAAACATCAGAAGTTAGCTGGATTACTCTAGAAAATAGAAATACCGGAATGGAAATGGGAAAGAATTACTATGGATTTCATGACAGGCCTACCTTAAACTTTCAAAGGTATTGATTCTATATGGGTGATTGTGGATAGATTGGCCAAATCCACACACTTTCTGCCAGTGAAAACAACTTATGGTGTTGTTAAATATGCTCAAATATATCTGAATGACATTGTTGAGCTTCATAGTGTCCCTATCTCAATTATTTCTAATCGAGGGCCCCAATTTACCTCTAGGTTCTTGAAAGTGTTTCAAAATGCACTTGGCTCTTGATTAGATCTCTGCACAGCATTTCACCCACAAACTGATGGTCAATCAAGACGAACAATTCAAACACTAGAGGATATGTTAGGGTCCTATGTTCTAAACTTTAAAAGGAGTTGGGATACTCACTTACACTTGGTTGAATTTGCTTACAATAATAGTTATCAAGCGAGTATTCAGATAGCGCCTTATGAAGCTCTGTACAGTAGACGATGTCGGTCTCCTATCGGTTCGTTTGAAGTAGGTGAAGCAAGAATACTTGGGCTATAACTAGTTCAAGACGTTGTAGATAAGGTGATTATGATAAAGGAGAGATTGTTAAATGCCCAAAATAGACAGAAAGCTTATGCAGACAATCGAAGGCAAGATTTGGAATTTATGGTGGGCGATCAAGTGTTCACCTGGATATCTCTAATGAAAGGCATGATGAGATTTGGGAGGAAAGGAAAATTAAGCCCCTATTATATTGGGCCTTTTGAAATGCTAGAAAGAGTTGGAGTAGTGGCATATCGCTTAGTTCTACCGCTAGAACTAGCGGATGTACATCTTGTGTTTCATGTATCTATGCTCAGGAAGTAGTTACCTTATGCATCTCATGTGCTCAAAACCCAAGATGTTCAGTTAGATGGTAGGTTAACCTATGATGAAGTTCCTATGGTAATTCTAGATAGGCAAATTAAAAAGCTTCGATCGAAGGAGATTGCATCAGTGAAGGTGTTAAGGTGAAATCATTCACAACAGGAAGCAACATGGGAAGCAAAGAATGTAGATGATTGAATTCAGGGACCAAATTTCTTAAGGGGGGAGGAATGTAATACTCCTTGAATTGTTGATACAAAATCAATAGAGAGAGAGAGAGAGAGATTATTTTTGTATAATGATGGAAACATTATTATTCCACTAATAATATTAAGCCTATTACTCCATGATTATCCTTTTCATCATTATCATATATTCTCCATTATCTCTACCATTATTATCAACCATTTTTCAATTTTTTCCACTATCAACCACTCTCCATTATCAACAAAATAATTCCTTCTCTATTGGCATCTACAAAATGAGTGCTTTATTCTTCATGCAATCTCCCTCCATATCAAAATTTCTAAGTTGTGTATTTTCCATTACTCTCTTTCTCTCTCTCAAAATATTGGGTAATAGTGGGTTGTAATTCTCTACTTACATCAATTGATTGGTATTTCTTCATCCTCAAGTCAGTATATTATTTTTATTATCTCCCAATTTTGAGCATATAATAATATGTTATTTTGTAAAATTTTATTTCTTATATGTTATTATAGCAAATAGTATCGAAGCAATTATGATATGTTATTTTAGCATATTAACCTTTATAGTTCAATAAGATGAATTTTAACTTCCAAAATGAAAATTGTGTTTTTAGGACTTCTTTGAAAAAAAAAAATTATGCATTTAATGAGTGATTTAGAATTTTTAGAAATTTTAGTTTGAATTTTTGAACAAATTTAAATTTTTAATAATTTTTCTAGATTTTTTATAAAGAAAAAGGAAGGAAATTAGAAGGAAAAATATGAACAGCTTGATTATATAACAATAAATATTATTTGTGGTTAAATGGAAAATTTGAAATTTATTAAATGATCTTTAAGTAAAATTTGTGTTATGGTAGGTGTTAGAAGTTTAATAAGATGCATAATGGATTAATTGAGTAAAATAATAATAATAGTAATGTTAATAATAATAGTAATAATAACAATAATAATAATGATAATAATAATAGCAATAATAATAATAATAATGATAGTAATGATAATAATAATAATAATGATAATAAGGATAATAAAATGAAATATAAGTTATAAGTATTTTAAAGTAGTCTTTAAGTGGCCCATAAATTTAATTTCTAACATTTAGAAAAGAAAGAAGTGAATTGGAGAAAAATGAATGAGAGATAATTAATTAAGTATGTGATAGAAATAAAATAAATAAATTTATTTGTATGGATTGGATAATAAGAGTATTTTATTTAATATTTTTAGGTTACTAGAATATTTTCAACAAAAGAATTATAATAAAGGATAGAAGAAAGTTGGTATACTCCTCTTAGATGGGTAGATAATCCTAATTATGCATAATAATATTATAAATTATTCATGATGATTTTGAATATTGAATTATTAGAAATACGAAAATCTGAATTCTAAAGTGGTACAATTTGAAATTTTTTATATCTGTACAACGATAATTATTTTCTCTAAAATATTGGAAATATGTCCAAAACATAACCCTATAACTAACCATAGTTAACGTTAGCCGTAGTGTACTGTGATTGGTATTCTAATAAGGTTAGGGATGATACCTTTACTTTTATATTTTGTATAAGGCCAAGGACCATTATGATATTTACTTAGCGCCTATGGCCCTAAGAGTATCTGTTCCGATCTATTATCACTAGCCTTAGGCTAGCTTTGTACTTTGTAATTATGACTGGTTCTGTAGAAGATTCCCAATTACATTCTGTTGATGATTTTTCTCTGTTTAATATTACTGAATTATGACTATATGATATCTGGTTTTATTTTGAATGACGTACCAACGTAAGTTTGTCTTAATTTTTGCAATATTAGAATTACCTACTCACTGAATTTCCACTCACCCCATTATTTAACATTTTTCATATCTTAGTGCCAATCCAAAATGTCTACCTTCGGAATTTTAATCTTGGTGATTAATTCCTTGGTGAGCCTAGCCTACTGCTAGAGCTATGTCTTTCATTTTTTTCTTGATTCAGTTCAGTCACTCCTTAGTATATAGGCTAAATGTTTAATGTAATATTATGGTGTGTCAAAAACTATTTGTATGAAGAGTTATGAGATCTATGTTTGTTTAATATGAATTTATATCAATTATGCTATTATGGGGGTTCCGACAAGTTTGTGAAGATGAATGACACTTCATCCCCATGTCGGTCATGCTTTACTAGCTTAGGTCATGACAACTCACCTCCATTTGGATTAGGAGTCCAATACTATGATAAGTGTTTGTACAAGTTTAGTGAAGAAGTCGGTAAATTATTCACAACAAATAATAGAGTGAGGAGAGCAAGTTTGAACGAGGGGGAAGATAAATAATTTTAATTTTCAATATTCAATTGAGTTGAGTATTAAAATTAAATATCTGAAATAGTTTTGATCGATTTTGAATATAATAAAAATATTTTATATTCATCTAGTACTTTTGAAAATAGGATACTCGATATCCAATAAAGCCTCGGGAATTCAATAGGATGTTTCAAATATTATCTATTCTACAAATATATTTTTAAAACACTAAACATGATTTTGCGTTATAATCATTAAAAAAAACTTTTCTCAAATTAGATAAAGAAAAATTATTTTCGAAAAGTAAATTATATAATATTTTTAATATATATATATACATATTCATGATAATTATTTTTAGTAACACTTAATATTTATGTAGATAATAAAATTGGAATTCAATTTAAAATTATAATTTTATGTTCTGGCTTTTTTATGTGATCCAAACTTAAATTTTAAAATTTTAAACCAATTTTAATTTTGATAAAATTGAAATTAAAAATAAAATTAGAATTTTGCATTGTGATTTCATTTTTTTTAAGCATTGACTAGTATTATTGACTCAGTCTATGTATATATCATGTATACACATAATCAGGTTTAAGAAAATAGGTTTAATGTGCCAAAAGTAGATGAATGGACTCATTGCAAATCAGCAATTATTCATGAAAATTTGAATTTAATTTAATCTTATTCGTTTGATCTATAATTTTTCTTGGGTAGATTGGGCCAATAATGTTGTGGAAGAGTTGAAATTTGCTTCTTCAAGCAATATTATGGTTTAATAGGTTAAGGCGTGTGTGAGAGCACTTTTTGATCATGATTCATTAGAATGAAAAAAAAAAAGTCTCTGTAGAGTTCGAAATAATTTGAAATTTAATATTGATTATAATAAATATTTTAAACTTGTGTTACTTATCTATAATTTTTTCTAGAAATTAAGATAAAAATTAAGTTGATTTAGTAATAGGCTTAAACAATATTATTTAAATATGAACCGTGTTATGGTTTGTAATATAATAATATATTTATATAGTTGAGTTTGTAATAAATTGAAATTTTAACTAATATATTGAATTTTGAGCAAATGTTATTACGCTCTCATCTATGAACTTTAATGGCATGATTTATCTATATTCTTTTTCGATAAATTATATGTATGTATGGAATTCGAATTGGACTAGAAAAATGTATTAATCAGATAATTATAATTTAAATTATAAAGTACATTTGAATATTTATATCTTTTATATTATATTATCTAATTAAAAGTGGTCAATATATCATATTATCTAATAAAAACATGATAAGTGGATAATAAATACTTACAAAGCTAAAGTCAACATTAGTTGATAATGGCCTAGCAATAGTTTGAATAAAACCATGGCCAGGCCACATTATTGTAAAACTATGGCTAGACTATTCCAAAAAGCATGGCATGGTCATGTGAAACATGAGAAAAAGCCCACATTCTAATCAATAAGTATGGTTATGCCAATGGAAGCTTAACTACGGTAACATGTAAATTATGGCCTTGGCTATGTTTTACCATGATTTTTTGTTAAGTTTTATAAAGTTTTAAAATTTAACCACAGTTAAGTTAAGCATTGTAATTATGTGGGATCTTAACCATTGCCATACCACTATTGGCTATCACTAAAATATAATAATTTTTGTAACCTCTGCCACCTATTCGCTATTTGGGATTTATGTATAGCTACAAAATATTACTTGTCACAAATTTTGTGACGAACGAATGGTAAAATGTTCAACTTTTCATTGAAGAGCTTTATGAAAAATTTAAATTATAAATAATTATATAAATATTGTATTCAATGCACTATTTCAAGATTATTTATTTATTTGTTTATTTTTGGTAAAACAGAGCATTTATATTACTAAAGAGAAAAGTACTTGAGGTTGAGATTCTTATGTAAGAGAGTATAAAAACAAAAACAGGCCTTAACAAAAAAAAAAAGAACAATTTTACTTTTGAGTTGTTGAAATTCCTCGTCGTTGAACAGATGTTTTATATCTTAAAACAGTTAACCTTTGTCTATGTCTTTGAGAAATGATAAATTCACCATTCTTTGATGATTGGTTTTAGATATTATAATTTATAATTTCTTATATATGGAAAATCTACATTGCTGACAATTAATACTATATTTATGAACAATTTTGTATTTGGTTTAACCAAAAGGTTGGTTAAATTTTGAGTTATGTGCTTTTCTTATGTTAAGCCAGTAATATCTATTAGATTCTTATTATCCGTTTCATTGTTTTTTGTTTTGTTATTACGTGTCTCTGGTATATAATTATTAGTAAACTTTATTATGATATCAATTAAATTATGAAGATATAAAATATATATATATATATTTCTTTTTTTGCTGGTAACCTAACAAACACATTTACCTACCCTCTGATAACAAGCACAGAATTGTAGTTCCATAACCTCAGATTTATAAACTCAGTTTACTTCTAGATTATGATAAACTAGTCCACAATAAAAACATATCAATAATGAATATATTTAAATAGTGCATGAAACATATATTATTGTTCCATTATCTTATTATGCATATTTGCAACATGATATATAATAGTAAATCCCAAAGTTGTCAAACTCGCGAATCAACTCAGTTGACTCGGCGAGTTTGCATTTCTAGGAGAAGAAATCGAGCCAATTTAGTGCTTAACTTGGAAGCCACACAAACTCGCTCAAACTTGGTGTTAACTCGCTCCAACTCAGTTGCCTACACTCATTTAAGCATATCAGGCCACTGCTCCAACATTGTCCTTATGTATATATATATATGCAAGATTATATATATATTTGTTCTTCATCATTTTATAGTTTAAAAAATGTCATTTTCACGTCTTGAACTCAGACACCACCCATTGTGACAATATGTCATACCACTAATCAAACATCATTCTTATGAATATGCATGCAACGTTATATATATATATATATATATATTTGATCTTCATCTTTTTATAATTTCAAAAAAAATAAAACTTAGACGATTTGAACATGCACACAAAAGAAAAGTGTCTATTTGTAACTAGCATCATATAATTTGTTGCACCTACTTTTAGGATTTTATTTTAATTTATTTAAAAGGATATCTATTTTGTGTTTTAATCTAAATTATTTAAATATTATTATATTAATTTTTTAAAAATATTTATCATATGATATTTTGCCCAAAAATAGTATGAAATTAATATATTGTTAATTTAGTTGTTTTAACAAAATAGTCTTTAATAGTTATATTTATAATTGTATAAATAATTTTAATTCAAATTTCAAATTATTTGTATTTGTTTATTAATACCTATCGTATTCAAATTTTAATATATAATATTAAAAAATATTTATGTTTAGTTATCACCATTTTAACTATAATCATACTAATAGACCATTGATCATTTACCTTCATCAATTCAAAAACTAGTTTGAATTTTAAAATACTAATTTTAATGATATAATTATATATTTTAATAATTAATTACTATTATAGGTAAACTCTTACAATTCTACGTTATGAATTTATGATACGAGTTTATCCCCCAAAAACGAGTCTGCCTAGAATCACAATTTGGACAACATTGGTAAATCCTATTGTCTTTCGCCACACAGATTAATGTATATATATATATATATGTGTGTGTGTGTGTTTGTGTGTCCATTTGCTTTTATCCTTATTAAACAAAATTGTCTTGCCCAACAACTCCACTAATATTCATTTCTAGTCAATAGCTTAAAATGGGACATTTGCACGTAGTATATGAGAAGATAAAATGGTCCCACTTTAATCAATTTGTTTACTTCTTCATTTAGTGCATGGCATATATATATATATATATATATATATTAGATTCTATTCTTCTTGTGCCTGTTTGTGACATTGTCTATCATGAGGCAAAGTGTCACACACTGTTGACCTAAAATTTAAATTATCAACAAAATTATTTTATTTGTACAGCATTTTAACTCGGTAATAGAAAGCTTGATTAGGTGGATCAATTAAAAATAGATTTATATTAATATGAACAAAGCATGGAAAGAGATAAACGAGGAAGGGATGACATTGAAATTATATGAGAATGCATTATGAGATTACTTGCCAATCAAAGAGGTAAAAAAATTACTTTTAAAAGGGTGAATAAGATGTTTTAATAAAAATCAGAACCAAAACAAAAAATTTAAGTGAGATAACGAATTATTTTTGGGATTAAAACAATCATGACATTATGGGTGGAAATTTGGGATAGATTGTTGTGTAGGCCAAAACTAATGGCCTAACTTCAAATAAGTATAACTTCTAGTATAAGTGAAATTTTTGGATATAATTTCAAGAATAACATTTTTAAAGTTGAAGCCATGCAATTGAAGAACCATACTTCTGAATATTTGAAGTACAAATATGACATGAATATCAAGTATTGGATTTGAGAAAAGAGGAATAAATTGTCCTCCCAACTCCAATGTTTGATACATTGCAAGTCTACTAAGGAAATCACCTTTTTGTGGCACTAATCTTGTCACATAGCCAACTTATAGAAGATCCTAAAAATATTCAAATATACGTCATTCTGCACAATCCCGAAAAATTTATAGAAAAGGAAAATTGAAACATTTCATTATATTAATAAAATCAAGATAAAAATTAAGAAAAAGAGCATTGGATAAGCAATGGTATTCTAGCATCTGCAGATGAAAGACTTAATTTCTTTAAGTATTTCTTGCTTTTTTAATTTCCCTTAATGATAATTTGCATGGTATTGAACTTTGAGATAAATATAAGTGTCAGGATTCCCTGCATCAATGCCAATACTATTTAGAATACAATTAAAATCGCTGGAAAATGTACTAATCCATGTATGGAGACTTTATCCTTCCTGCAATGCATATAACAATATCAAGAAAAAACATTTTTAATTAAAATTGAAATATGACAAGATTGTTTATGCCATCAATGTTTTCCTTCATCATTCATTTTCTTCCAACTATTTACCCTTCCTCCTTTGGTCATACTTATGCCACCATATTCTCTCTTCATTATTCTAGTAAAGCAGGGGAAATGAATTCAAATATGCATAAGAACCAGAGAAGGACCATGCCTCCACAATTCGCAACTCTTGAGGATAGGTAGGTGACATTGTTGTCACAATGCTAGAGAAATTAATTTGATCCTTGATAATTGGAATGTAAATATAGGTGTTATCTTTGGTGCACTCACAATTTTGAGTATACTGGTACACTCATGTTAATCTATATAATTTTGTTATGTTATATATTAACTCAAAAATTAATAATCTTAAGATTACGTAACTACGTTATTACTGAGTGCACTAGTGTATTCAAAATTATAAGTGCATAAAAGATTTTACTATAAAACCAATTATGATTATGTTTTTTGAATAAAACTAATTTTGGATTATCTAAATTACTCTGATTTTGAATATGTGAAAGTATAATTATTATGTAATTTTGAATTATTCTATTTAGCATTTCTAAAGTACTATGATTTGTAATTATAATGTACCTTGATGCTATTAATTTTGAATTAATATGATTCCATTTTTCTAAATATATTTGATTATAGATTTTCTAAACTACTTGGGTTTCGGATATTATGGAAACTCTAGATTTAAGGAAGACTTTGTCTTTGAATTAATGAAATACTCTTATTCTTGATTCATGAAATACATAAATTCTATATTTATGGAATACTTTGATTTTGGATTGATGAAATACTTGACTATAGATTTATGAATTTATTTGGTTCAAAATTTTTCTGAAAATTTTAGTTATGTAATTATTTCTATAAAATAAATTTTGGGAACCCATCTTGTCCAGAACCTTACAGCTACCAATAGTAGATTTTAGCCAAGGTGCACAGCGATTCCAAACCCCAGCTAGTAAAGGAGATACTAACCCCTTGTGTTGGCCACCACATGTGCATCTGATATGATTCTGGTCATTTGATTAAGACATATGCCCAGTATTCTGATTAAGCTGAACTTAAGTCTAGTGTTAGATTTTTGTTCTATTCAGATAACACCCCAGCTAGTAGGGGAGAAACTAGCCCTGTGAGTTGGCCACTGCATGTGAATTTGATCTAATTTTGATTATTTGACTGAGGTGTAAGACCTATGTTCTCATGCTTGATGCTCATGTCAAATATCTATTCTATTATGAAAGCATTAACCTTGAGCTAGCTCTAGTTCTGATATTCTATTAGTTCTATTGGATGTTCTCTACTATACCACTTTGCATGGGTTTCATTTTTTATATATTATAGAATCTAATTCATTTTTCTATATTGTATTTCTAGTTTTTAGACTGAGTTTCAAGTTAACATTGATATGATCTCATTATAATATTTTGTGAATAATTACTTGTTCGTATGAAGATTTTAAAGATAAATAACTGATTTATGAGAAACTCTTTTCGCTTCTGTCTGTCCCTTCTTAATATAGATAGTAATATTTGCTTACTAAGTGTTTTCACACACTCCTTTATTTCCTTGTTTTTAAGAAAGTTATGTTGATCTCATAGAGAGACATTAGATATTCGCTGGTGAGCCATGCATTGTCTACAGTGGCAAAGTTTACTTCTTGCTGTTGTTAAACATTTTAAATTTTGTAATCTAGTAGCTTTAATTGTCACAGGAACGAAATTAATGATTTTAAAGTATATATGGGTTTGTCTAGTTACATTGTTTTATAAGAGTAATGCTATCTTATTTTCTGATTTTATAGGTATTAGTTATGGGAATTTTGGGAAGCCTATGATTTAGAATAAAATCTACCAAAATTTCCCCCACAAAGTCAATTAGTGAATTACATGACTATGCATTGACATAATTTGGTAATCATTAATTAGTAGGTTTGTCATCAAACTATTCAGGTTATCTAATTTTTTTCGGTTTGCAATTCTCCATGCTAATCACACTTCCTTAGCTAGGGGTGCGAGAAAATAAACAGAAATCTTTAGTACATAGTATAGTGGTATCTAATGTACATAAGTATTAAATTATTTAACCTTCAACATGTAGAATTGAAGAGGCAAAGATAGGGACCAAATTGATAGTTGTCATTATTTAACTACTCAACCAAGCATGTACTCATTGACATATTAGCCATAACAATCTTAGAAGTGCCTTGCACTTACACCAAGTTTCCATAATTCTCTATGACGTTTTTTCACATTCCTTTGTTGTATGTCAACAAAATCTCTTTGTATGACAATTTCAGATTGTGTACTCTAACACAAGAACCTTTTAACTTTAACATGCGGTTGAACAAACTCAAACTAAGCTTTTTGCTGAACCTAGCTCTGACACTTGTAAAATGGAAATGACATAAATAAGGACCAAACTGACTGATACGTTCATATTTTCGAAGAATAATTTCAACAAGGTGTCTTTTCTTTTGTAAAGCTTTACAAAAGGCTAGTGGCAAAATCCCCCAATCTTCCAATATATTATAGAAACAACCTAATAGTAGTATATAAGAAAAAACCATCAAGGTATACTTGTATAATATGACCAAAAAAATTGCTCTATCCTAGACATAATGCTCCATGAATTGTGAAATTTGAACTTATAAGTATCCATGAAAAGCATTCTTAAGCTAAGTATAAGATACCGGTTTGAAGTATATAAAGTACAAATGACTATATTTAAAAAAATAAGATAACACATAGCTAAATGTAGAGCTTAAATGACTTCACCTTGGCTATTGGTGCCATTTCTGTAAATGTGAAGTGCATGCAATCCTGAACTAGCTTTGTTGCTAATTGCTCCTTGGCTACTAGTCAAAATTGGGACCAAATTAAAGAGAAAAAAGATGGACAAAAAACCCATTTTAGTCCCTCAAGTTGGACACAAAGATCAAATTGGTCCCTCAGGTTTGGAAATTGCTAAATTAGTCCTCCAAGTTTGTAACAGTGATATAATTTCATCCCACCGTCAATAAAACGTTAAAAATGGATGACGTGGAACTTTTTCTCCATACTAATCTCATTATCTAATGATCTAGACGTTTATGTGTCTTGCGAAAAATTTGTTTTGGTCCCTCAACTTTTACTTAGAGATCAATTTGATCCTTCAAGTTTTACCTAAATATTAATTTGGTCCCTCAAGTTTCATGCATATATCAATATGGTCTCTCAATTTTCACGCGGATATTAATATGGTACCTTAGGTTTAATAGATAAGATCAATTTGGTCCTTCAAGTTTTTCCTAGAGATAAATTTAATCCCTCAAGTTTCACTTGGAGATCAATTTGATTCCACAAGTATGGAAAATTCCTAAATTAGTCCTCCAAGTTTGCAATTAAGAACTAATAATGTCCTTTCATCAGGAAAATGTCATAAAAGCGCCAAAATTTTCAAGAAATTCTAGTCTATAAACAAAAATGGAGGAAGTTTGATTTGAAAGAAATGATTTTTTTTAATTTTTCTTTATTTTACAAGAAACGTAATTTTTTACAATTTTTTAAATTTAAGTGAAATATGTCTTTTTAGTTTGGAGAAAGTATGATTTAGGTGAAATCTAACTTTCCTCTAAAGCTTTAAATGAAATGAGGATTATGTTACTTGTGTAGATAAAATTGTTCACATTCATATGAACTTGTGAGGGAAAAACCAAAAAGTAAAACTAATGTTTTACGCTCTAAATATTAATGCCAATTAAATTTACTCTTTAAAAATTTCTCTTTGAATGAACCTACTGACCTACATAGCATAAGACATATATTTTGAGCAATATGATTTAATATAAAGTGACCTTCATTAATAAAAAAAAGTAAACAACATTGTTTAATCAAAAAGAAAAAACTAAACAACCTGACTTAATATAAAATGTGTTGGTAACTAAGACATAATAATTGTGGACTACATAGTTTTACAAAATAAGCAACGAGGTTTAATACAAAATGAACAACCTTGTACTAATTACATCGTTATATCAAAAGAGTACATGGTTGGTAAAACAAAAAAACACATAAATCACTATCACTCAATCACTTTGTTCATGGTTGGTTGCAAATTCTTGTGTCCCCATTACATAAGTCAATGACATTCATTCACTTTCTTGCTCCAAGATGAATTACTTAACTCCTACAAGAAGGTAACAATAGTTAAAAACAACAGCTGAAGTTACATTCAAGCACAATGTTTCATTGATGTAGCTAACCATATCTCTTCACTCTCGGTTGGCATTAGCTCTAAAAAATCGAAGCAATATTACAGCAAGCTACTTAGAGCTTGCTTGCTTGGTATTCAATGTCTTGCTACATGTATGCTCATTGTTATAAGTCTTCACTTGGAAGGAGTTAGTGACCCTTGACCATGAATAAAGGATTGTCCATGGACAAGGATCCTCACACTATGCTCGACACCTCTGAGTCATTTACGACAAACTTTACTTTCACCTTATTGTTTATTGTATAGTCCCTCCCAACCTGCTTGAACACTGTCAAATTCCTAAACTTTACTCCAAGCTTAAATGACACCTTCCTTAAACTGGCTCCTTCATTTTCCTCTTTAGACTTTATCTCACTAAGGAGATCTTTTGAGTAGTACTAATCTTCCATTTCATTAACATAAATGTGTTGTGACTTATTAACTTAGTTCTCCCCTTGCACTGGTATAGGTTTTGTATAACTAGAAAGTGCACCCAAAAGAAGCTAGAATTAGAAAATAATCTACAACTATTAGTGCATTCATGCTCGTTAACCGATAATATAGTTTAATGTAAGATAAATAAAGTAGAAGTTAAACAAATATTTGAGGATAAGTATTGTTAGAAAAACAAATTTTTTAATTTTAAAAAATATTATAGTGATATAAATAGGTAATGCCTACTTGTCAAACAGATTGTTATCCTCCTCGTCGGATGAACCATCTTTCACACACCATAACTCTGGAGTGAGATCGACACAAGAAACGAGGAAAAATTATCAAACTCATAAGCCAACACTAGATGCAAATTAAAACCGTATCAAAATTTTTCCAACCTTGCATTATACTCAAAGTAAAATTTGCTCATTCCATAAGGATATCTAATCTATATACAAAATAAAGATTTTGTAGAAATTTAGGCAGAGGCTTCCCACTAAGTGGAACATCTTGATATTTCAATAAAATCCTACCAGTCAACCAGGCCTACATAAAGAGAGCTCCATTCTCACCATAGTGAAACAAAACAAAATACACAAAAATACGAAAGGTAAGGAATACTCAACTGTGGTCAGGATACATCGCTAGAGCGAATAAAAGAATAGCTACCCAAAATTATATATACAACCCAAAAGAAAATGTACAAACAAGATGAAATAGAGCTAGTTCCCGTAGAACCAAGTGGGCTTATCCAAGGAGATCCTCAATCACTCTTTAGCTCCCTCAAGTAAATCACCAGCTCTACTATCTGAGATAACAAATTTTTCTAGCAGATAGCATCCCAAAATTAGTAAACAATGTATGTATATAATCAGAAATCAAATGCGTGATGATGATTTGTATGGATTAAGATAAACATTTAACTTAAAAACAAACAGCAACCAAATATCTGTTGAACATTGTAAGACATGTTTTATTGCTCGAATCAAGATGCCTTATAAAAGGAAAAGAAAAGAAACAATGGATCCCTAAATATCTATTAAGGTGAAAGGACTACCGTGGACTAACCTATAGATATCTAATGTGGCACACAGCCCACAAGGGTAACTCACAACAAGCGAGGACATATAATCCTCAAGGGTAAATAACCAACAAGCATGAGGTCATAACTCACGAAAATTAATCATCCATCCATCTACGTGTGATGGTTGTCACACGAGGCTAGCACCTTTATTAACCCTGCTAGCTCAGTATTTTCCATGGTGTACCAAGGGCTAACTGAACTACCATTAACTTCCAGTGTCCTAACTAGTTCTTCTAAACCTAAAGAAATATAAAATAAGGGTGTACGAAATTAATTTACTTGGTGGTTGCACTTAATCATACTCATAATTCCTCAGTGATATTTACCAATCCATTCAAAAACCCTCTTATAGAATTTAACAGTTTTTGAATATTAATACTAGCAGTAATACTGATAACAATACTCATCAAAATATTCCAATAAGGAAAAAATGACAAGAATTATGCAAAGAAGTTAGGAGTGCTATTTGCACACCTAAATGTCGTTAACTAACAAGTAACCTAACTCCTTCAACTTGGGCGGAAGTCTCACTACCAAAAAATTCCTACGCCAACAAAAAACAATGAATTACTTCCCTTTCTCTTCCTTTAAACATTTTTGGCATTAAGCTTATATTGTAAGTGCTATTAGAAGTACTATAATCACCTCATCATTCACCATTCTTCAATCAAGCCTTAATACCCTTATAACATTTTGATTTAGCATTTAAAAGTTTCTCTTCTCCTAAGAACTCTTACAACCACAAGGAAATTAGACCTTATAAATATATCCCAATAAGAATTTTCATTCTAGCATATCATCAAGTAATAAATAAATTTATCAATTCCCATTCATTCTCTTAATATAATTCCCATTATTAAATTTCTAACATGATTAGACTATAGGTCATTTACAATAAGCTTTTCCACATACTTATACTTCCTATTAACCCTCCATAAGTGTAAAATTTAAAGTAAAATATGAAAAATTATCAATTCATCTTCCCTATCAAAACAGTAATTTCTAATTGTTCCAATACTTCCTTTATGTTGCTAATTGAAGCCTCTAATCTCAAAAAGTTCAATTTGGTCCCTCTAAAACCCTAAATTCACGTTAAAATTGAGGTTTTTCACAACGGGCTTGAATTTCTTAGAATTGAGGGAAGGAAATGGAAAAAATTAATGAAAGAACAACAAGGCACATTAAAAGTTTGAGTTTAACTCACCAATTCAACCTCAATTTGAAGAAATTCACAACTTTCCCTCTTTTTGGAAACCTAATGTAGACCGAAGCATAATCCATCAAATCTAAAGAAATTTGCAGTGTAAGGAACACTAAATCAGAAGGGAATGGCTAAAAATTATGTAAGGAACAAAAAACCCAACAGAAACATCGAAGAAAATTGCATCATTATGTTGAATTTCCTCCAAGATTACAGTGAGTTATGAACTGTGAAGAAGAGACATTTTATGCTTGAAAATAAGGACCTTCGACCAACAACTCATTGGCTACAACAGCGCAAATGATAGAGGACAACTCTGGTGATGAGAAATAGATAATCGATGGACGTGCAATGCCAGAAATTTCTCTCCACTTGCTAACTACTCAAAGCTATCGGGAAGAAGGAGATATTAGGTTAGGGGCATTTTCGTCATTTCACCTCTAGGGATAGGTGTCAGTGTCTAAAAAATCAATAGAAGTGGAGAAGTTAAGATTCAAACCCCCATCCTCTCAGATAATGTAAGTAAGGCCTAACCATTGAGCTAACCTCATTTTCAGGATATCTTTCCACCTAAGAAAATGTTATACCTTACAAACTTTCTTTGAAAATTTCCCTCTTTTATTTTTTTTATTTAATTAATTCACTAACCAGGTGATCATATATATATATATGTAACACTTGCTAAAGTTAATGCAAAATTTTTCTTTTAGCAAGATTGAACGTATAAATATTTGTAATGTCTAATACTAATCTGATGTGAGCTTTGGCTCAGTGGTAAGGCAAGTCATCCGAAATCAAGGCGGCGTGGGTTTAAGATACAGCTCCCTCCTCTCTTAGAATTTTTTTAGTGTTGACATGTGTCACCCCTAGGCAAAATTATAGAGTTGCCCTTCATTTTCTCTTTTTCCTTCCCGCGATGCTTCTTCTCTGTAGAACAAAAAATTTCGTCCCTCTCAGTTTTCCGTCTCTACTTTGTCCACCACCACGTTCAACCTCTAGCCAGCTTCCTCCATCACCAGTGATGCTTTTTGGATAGCCACCACCTGCTGTTGGCCAGCGACAGAAGCTTTTCGGGTGGGTTCACGTCAAAGCCATGGCAGCGAGTTTTTTAGTGATTTTAGTGAGTTTTAATCAATTTTTTCATGAGAATGATGTTAGGAGAAGCATATTTGGCCCTTTCCCATTGAATTTCAACTTTGGAAGCATGATTTTAGGCAAGTTTTTGATAGTTGTTCTGACAGGGACTAAAGTGAAAAGTTTTGAAATTTTGGGGTTTTGAGAAAATGGTGAAATTATGCAGTTTAATGGGTTTAAATTGGTCTTATAAGAACACGTTTAAGCTGTATGACATGAAACCCTATTGTTCTTTGTAGTTTTACTTGAATTGAAGGAAAAAGTATGAAATGCGGGACTAAAGTGAAAATTCAAAAAGTTTTTTAAGGCAGTGAATGTAAATTGACGAAAATTCTGGGAAAGTTAGGGGATGGAATCAGGAAATTTGATCTAGGGCTTGTTTTGAGTAATGAGAAGGAAATGGAATATGAAATTGGTAATGGCAATATGAAGAATTAAAGAGAATATGTGATGAAGTAATGGTACGGGATTATGGTTATTTTATGACTTTGTTAAGGCATTATAATGAACCTAAATTGATGTGTTTAGCGATGGGAATTGAGGAAAGTATATTTTGATGATATAAGGATTGTGGGTGAACTTTATTGTTAAGCAAGAGAAGAAGATAAGGTTATTTAGCGTACGTCATCCACCAGGTAAGCGGTAGCTCTTCTAATTGTATAATTACCATTGTATTTGTGGTAGCATAATTGTTAGACTTGTTAGTCTTTCACATGAACTATGATTTATGATTGGTATATGATATCCATGTGAAATTGTAAAAGAGAGGTTTGAATAAAAAGAGAATGTTTACTAGAGAATTGATATTAAAAAAGGGAAAACTCATGAATGGCAATTCCTTAGATTTAAGGAGGACACGATAAGATAGATGTTTTAGCATGAGCTTACATACTGACGACCGTATGGGTGATTTACCCCAAGATGCTATGTGCTCTTGATTGTATGAGTAATTTACCCCAAGATGTTGTGTGCTCTCGACAGATGATTAACTGCATGGGCCACGAGTCCATGACGGATGCTTGATGTCTTGATAGTCCTCCCTAGAATCTAGGTTTTGAGCCAAATGTATTTTGAATAAAAATGAATGTTTTTACATATCTTTAACAAGAACCCAAGAGTTGAGTTCCCTTGACCATTTGATGTTGACTGATGGAAAAGATTCTCTAAGGGTTGTGGATCCTCGACCATGAAAATGTGATTTCCAAAGGTTATGTACCCTTGACCAATTTAAATTTTCCATGGAATGAATGTTATTGCATGTTTATGGCTTAAAGTGTTAAAGGTTTAAATCATGACTTATGAAAAACTGACCGGTTTAAAAGGTATCATTGATTTATTACTGGAATGCTACCTGTTTATGTTTTAATGAACTTCAGGCAGCCATCCTGAGCAATTTGCTGATCAAAAGGGCTAGAGGAGCCCTGTTGGCACTGTTGACATTTTGGTTTCCCTATTTTGTTGAGATTTTTGTTGTAATTGGTAGGTAAATGGTAAAGATGTAAATGATATGTACGACCACAGGTAGATTCCCCATTTTCCTTGTGTTGTAGTTGTCTCTGAATTGAATTGAGAGTTGAGCTCTCTTTTATGTATATTATTGTTTTGGTAGATGTTTGTAAAAACTTCGGGAGGTCTCAATTACAAAGAAGACTCTGCCGAAATTTCTACAAATTTGATATGAATGCGAATCTGCTTGGTAATGAATGTTTATTATGTACGATTGCAACTCAGTCAAAACCAACTTGTTAGGCTTACAAAGGTAGGTTCGTCTCGTTATCTGTGCCAGTCGCACTCCGAGGATTAGGGTGTGATAATATATTCCACTAAATAACAATTATTGAGTCATTACATCATCATCGTACCACTTATGTTCTTCACTTCCCTCAGACCCACACAAACCATATTTAAACTTGCATATATTTCAATTGAGCTTCTTAAATGCTACTTGGCTCTGTTTTATTATTACTGGCAGACCAATGAAGTACATTAAAACAATATTATTACTGTACTGATAAAGCATGCTTTGTAATACTCAAGATTAATCAGGATTACAATAGCATCAGAAAAAAAGGGGAAGATTATCACTATGAAAAATGAAAGAAACCTAAGATGAAGATAGCAAAAAGTGAGTAACTGAAAAATGCTGCAAAATCTACTTGCTCCATGAGTTAGCCTCTATATATATATATTATGAGACCCACTTGCCTCATAAGTTAGTATAAAGGCAAAAAATGCTACAAAATCTGGAAAAGAAAAAAAAGAAACTTAACCATATAAGGAATAGAGAAAAAATCTCCAAAATCATAAAAAAAAAAAAAAAAAAAGATACTCTTGCTCACTTGCCCCATGATTTCTTAGATGTTTCTATTTAATGCTTCTCCTTTCAGGAAAAAAACTGAACCATATAAGAAATAGAGAAAAAAGATACTTTTGTAAAAATATGATTAACAACAATTGCATTGCTTGTTTTGATTCCCATCAAGTCATTTTAATGCTCAGAACACCAAACTTTTTGATACCTTAAACTTTCCAAAAAGCCATCTACATTGAAAGTGGGTCATACTATATTCTATTGTACCAAGGCCTGACATGTTTATCGGTGGAGATTTGCCAACATGGTCATTAATATCTCAAATGGTGTTGATGATTCGTAGGAATATATATATATATATATATTTATCTCATGTATCTACTAGTGACAGTGGTGTCTCAGAATGTGCAGATTGCAATTTCATTTTACAAAAGAATGTAAAAACAAAATTAGGAAGACTGCAATAAGATAACTTATTAAATGATTGTAAGCATCTAAATGATGCTAATGTTTGGGTACAGCAAAACAACTGAAAGTAGCTCTCAGTTCTCATATTCACCAGCAAACAAGCAGAGTTAGCACATGTGTTGATATCTTATAGACCAATAAATACAATATATTGACCAGCAAAGAAACTAATAGAAATATTGATATCTCATAGATCATATTCATCCTATAAAGGACCAGCAATAAAGCATCACCTGCATATGACCAATCAATGATAGCATGAGTGAGAGATATATTGATATCAAATAAAGACAATATACCATCTAAATTACTATTAAAAAAACTTTCATCCCTCCACTTTAGACAAAGTACCACTCTAAGGGACCACGTGAATTCCACAATGTTGACTCTGGCCCCACCATTTCACAAAGGCATTAAACATGGATCAATAGGAAACCAATTAACTTAAAAAACAACCACACAAAAAGAATCTTGTCTCTGCCATATTTGTTCACAGCACATTCATCAGAAGCTCGAAAGCACCAACCCCAGTTATTAAGAATCCCATAATAGTGCCAAATTTTAAATCGCACAGTACCTCTTTTTGCTTTCTTAAATCGACGATACAGCTGAATCTTCTTCCCTTTGAACTTTGAAACATCCCTATGGCAGTGTGCTTCTCCTTCTTGGGATATCATGCGAAAACCCTACCGCAAGCCTCTTGTTCTCAAAGTTATTGAGCGAAACCCTAGAGCAACTCTCTCCTCCCTGTGCTCTCCATCGTGGCTTAAGTTTGTTGATGTGTTGCTGATATGTGAAGCAAATTTGTGTAACAGGGTCCAAGTCATCAAATAACGGCAGTATTTTGAAGTAAATGTTCCACGTCAGCTGGTTTTAAACGATATGTAGACGGAGGGACAAAATCAGATAACAGTTGCAAACCTAGAGGATCAATTTAGCAATTTTCAAACTTAAGGTCAAAGTTTTAAATTATGGTTCAGGTTGCAGTTACAGCTGCATTGCGGTTGCTGTGACTGCGGGTATTGTGAATGCAACAATATGGGCAATCCATTGTAACCGTGATTTTTTTCTTAACTTGCACAAAACATTTGAAATTCATATATAATTTATATATCTTTCAAATAGATATAATATATCAAATTTAACATCTACATTAATGATTTTCATATTGCAAAAATATGCATTTTATACAAGCATATTAATAGAACTTGCAATTCTTTTAAATATTAATAAATCAAACTTTGTTTGTTGAAATTTATAAATCAAACTTAATATACCAATAAGGTTACATAATTTTCATATGAAAATAATACTTGTTATTTGTTCTGTGTAATTGAGATATGACCAAAATTTAATTATTCCTTTTATATAAGTATATGGGTATGTATTGGTTAATAATGTTACTGTAGTTAAATTAATGTAGTTATTGAAATTAATTAATAAATATGTATTAAACTTATTATTATTTTTATTCATCTAGTAATTATCTAATGCAAAAAAATTATACTTAACTATTTTAAATTATATATTTTTAATCTAATCTACCTAGACGGTTATGAACCTCCTTCGTTGAATTGCTCTCCTATGAGATATGCTATATGGCTGCAAAATTGGCAAAGCAGGTTCTTTTCAACACAAGTAATCAATTCTTTGTTTTAATTTTGGGGAGCAGAGTAAAACAGAGATAGGTGTTTCTCCTTCACCAAATCAATTCCTATGTTAGCAATAACTTTTCCACCTTCTCCCGATCTGCCATTCCTTCTCCTGTGCAATCTCCAACCTCTTTCTTAGCTGCATATGACTGAATCATAGAGCTTAACGATGATGGAATACTTCACTGACGCTTTGTGCTTGAGCTTCACCATATCCCCACTCATACGGATTTCTTCACTCATAGCCATGGACCATTAAAAGAGAATAAAGATCAAAGATTGATGCGTTTGCGATGTCCTAGAAGTCTGAAGGTTAAAAATAGTAATTACTGCATCCCGTTGTGTGAATGCTCCAGCACTCTCAAATATTAGCATAAAAACAACTGAAATGTAGAATTAATCAGTGGGCGAAAGCTCAAAACTGCTTCCATTTCTTCTCTAAAATTAATACCCACTCAACTTTTGCCTCTCAGAACAATGTCAGGAGGCGTCACATATATATGTGAAGGTTGACAACCGCATTATTGCGGCCGCATCCAATAATGCGGACTGCATTTTGAAACCTGAAGGATCAACTTAATCTTTGTGTTAAACTTGAGGGATTTCTTTAAAAAGTTGTACATAGACAATAAATTAATGTTCAAAAGATAAAACCTTGTTGACGATACAGGAAATCCAAAAATAACCTTGTTTATGAGTAAGTGTATTGTATCAAAGTTACAGTACTGTACGATACGTATGTTGCTTATTTAAGAAAATCAGTATCTGAATGAATAAAATGATATAATATTATCAATCCGGTCTTGTTTTATGATGTGAGGCAAATTGCACAGCTTGCCCAGAGACAGGAGAAAAAGGCTATTAAAAGTTTCTAAAACTATTACTCAACGTAATTTATATGCTTGCTTCTGATCAACTGTTAGCCACGTATGTTTAGTCTCCTTCCTTGATGGCTCTGCGAGAATAATCACCCTTATAAAAACATACATCGGAAACAATTCTTATACTTTGCAATTTATTCTATATATCTTAAGGTGTATTCTCTAGCAAGAAACTTTTATGCATTAAAAAATCTAACATATTCATGTGTTTATTTTAAAAATATTTAATTTTGATTTTAAAATATATTTTATAAACATATTTTAAAATATTAAATCTATATTCAATGCTCCCACATGCTATTATAGAAAACGAACCCCCTCCAGTTACTCAAGAGGATCTGTTTCTTGAACATTTATATATTTTCTATTTGTAAAGGTAGTTGATCTCATAAAGTACTCTGAATTGTCAACGACAAACGCGCCTCCAAAGCTAAAATTTACATGAAATTAATTTTTAACTTCTAATTCCTATCACATATACTTTATGTCTATAGCTTTATGCTTTGATGAAAAAAATCTATAATTTTATTTATCAATTAGTATTAAGTAAATTTAAAGAAAAATTAAAGTACTTTTTAAGGAGACTTTTTATAAAATAATAAAACTTTGAATTCATATAATCAAATACTAACGTCTACTAGTAAATAATTTTAAATTGACACAGATTTTTCTCTTGACCAAATACAGTGAATTAGTTACATGTATCTAAAAGTAATAGAATAAGTTTAGTTTGCTGACAATTTATATAGTGAGTTAGTGACCCATTGATCCCCATTAACTTTTCCGTTAATTTTTTCAAAGATTTCTGTAGAATAAATTTTGTTGTTATTACATACACAATTCTTAAAGTAATCTAACAATCTCACAAAGAATCGAATTTCCTATTTCAAATAGGAAAAGAAAATAATAAAGTAAATTAATTTCTTAATCTCCAAATATAATTTTCATTCTTAATATAGTCATTTAAAATATAAAATCTCTCAATTTAATCCTTAAAAAATAAAATAAAGAGAAAAGTTTGCGACAAACATGAGGCAAATGATTATTTGGGCTAAATTAATTGTGAAAAGCTCAAACATAAATTCAAATTAAAGACAATGATTTTTAACAAATTATAACTTTTAGTACAACTGGAGTTTTAACACATGCAATATCATTTCAATATGCTTATTTTCAAGCCTAAATATAATCACTCTCATGGACTTTTAAACATTTTTCAAGTCTTCTAAATACATTTTTTTTAATTTACTTAATAAAATATACATTTTGGCATTAGATTATCATTAACAAAAACTTTATACTACATTATTTTGCTCGATCATTTGTTGTCGTTGACTCAAAATCATATTCTATTAAGTAAATTAAAAAATTTTATTTTAAGGACTTAATTAAAAAATAATTATTCTTAAAATCTAGATCAATAATTTTATCAAATTGGTAAATTATTTAGAGCAAATAATAGAGTGAGGCTCGCATGTTTAAACGGAGGAAAAGAGACATATTTAAATTTCAATATTAAGTTGCGAAATAGTTTCTTCCGATTTTGTATATAACACAAATATCTTATATTCATACCAGTTGAGTTAAATATTAAAATTAAATATCCGAAATGGTTTTGGCCATATAACACAAATATTTTATATTCATGTAGTACCAGTGAAAATAGGATACTCAATATCCAATAAAACTTAAAATTCAATATGAAGTTTCAATGATTATCTATTCTAAAAAAATATTTTAAATACTAAATAGCAATATAATCATTAAGAAAAGCCATCTTTACACGTCCAAATTAAATAACAAAGAAATATTTTTTAAAAATAAATCATATATTATTTTAAATATATATATATATATTAATCTTAATTATTTTCAATATATATTTATTATTTATGTAGATAATAAAATTGGAATTGAATTTAGAATTACAATAATTTTATGTTATGATCTTTTTTATATGATTCAAAAATAAATTTTAAAATTTTGAATCAATTTTAATTTTAATGAAATTAAAATGGAAATTATAATTATAATTCTGCATTGTGATTTCACTTTTTTGAAGCATTGACTAGTATTGTTGAATCATTCTATGTTTATATCATGTATATAAATGTTTATGTTTAAGAAAATATATTTAATGTGCCAAAAGTAGATGGATGGATCCATTGGATATCCATAACTATTTATGAAAAATGAATTTAATTTGACCTTATTCGTTTGATCTACAATTTTTCTTGGTTAGATTGGGCCAATAATGTTGTGCATGAATTTAAACTTGCTTCTTTTGGCAATATCATCATGGTTTAATAGTTTATGTCGGGTGTGAAAATACTTTTAAATCATGATTCATTAGAAGTAAAAACAATAGTGTTCAAAGAGTTCAAAATAATTCGAAATTTAAATCATTGGGTAATAGGCTTAAACAGTATTGTTTAGATACTCTCCCTATTATGGTTTTATTATATGATAATATGTTTATATTGTTCAGTTTATAACAAATTAAAATTTTAACTAATATATTCAATTTTGAACATATGCTCTTACTCTTTTATCTAAAACTTTAATTGTATGATTTATCTATAGTTTTTAGTAAATTATCTATGTGTATGGAATCCTCAACAGTATTACTTTTTAGTAAATTATCTATAGTTTTTAATTAGATCTCCCAGCACTAAATGATTTATCATGTAAGAAACTTCTATAAATCATATGTCAGCCTCCTATTATCTTGATTGTCAACCTAACACATAAATTGATTGATGTGTCTTAGAATGTCAATTTATTCTCAAATGATAAATGCTCACCTCTATGAAGTGAGGTCAATATATAAAGGGGAATCATGATCCTTTACATTTTTTATTATAGTAAATTTTATAAAATTTGGAGCGAGATTAGAGAGAAAAGATGGAACAAGCGAAATGAGAGCACGTCAGCTTCATACACATTCCTAATTAATCTATTACTTTTTGTTTTCCAAATTTACAGAAAAAATGTAGAATATTCATTGACCCACTAGAAGGAATTAATCTTTGACATGTATGCATAGTAATGATATAAATATTGAATAATGGAGTTGTATTGTATAATGAATTCAAGTGTTTGTCTGATATTTAATTTTAAGTGATCCATGTAATCCTGGTTTTTGTATCCAATATCAATGCTATAAAATTATCCATAACCGTAAGTATGATTAGACACTATTCTTTTACCAAATAAAAGAGAACATCAATGATGCTATAAATTTGAATTTATCATAAAGTGTAATAACTATGTAATCATTACCAAATATAAAATAATTTATTAAGTATTTTTAAAATATTAACTTATTTAACATTTAATAATTCTTAAATAAAGTTAACTTTGATTATAAATATAAAATTAAATTATATAAATTTTCCTTGAATAGTTTTGTTGAAATTGCACAGACCTCTTATTTATATTTAAAAAATACGCAGTTTTTTCGTTAAACAAATATTTACGTGACACTTTAATGCAATTTAATATTTTTGACTAAAATACCCTCTTTTACCTAAATATATATTTTTTAACAACAAAAATTAAACGGAGGATAATTTGGTCCCCAAAAAAAAAAAACTTGGACTATCAAGTGTAGTTTTTGTTTCAACGGAAGTTCATGGACATTTTATAAGGGAAGTTTGTACAATTTTTGCAAAGCTTAAAGGAATTGTATGTAATTTATTTGAAAGATAATTGTAGTAATAAATGTAATAAAATGAATTAAATGATTTGTCATTAGAATTCAGAGATAAGTTTATAATATAATCATTGGAAAAAGAATTAAAGTCCGAGCGGTTTAAATTAGATAACGTATTTGTCCAAAAAAGTCGACAAAAAATTACAGAGACCGCGTGAAAAATAATTATAACGAAAATAAAGTTGAGGTCAACAGTGTCTAACAGATAAGCCTAAATTTGAGAGTTTATCAATTTTTCTTAAAGGCAAAACATAAATATTTTTAAAGAATATATTTTAAATTTTAAAAATAATAAATATTTTATCTATGATTCTTAAGTTTTAAATTATTGTCATTTTTAAATTCAATAATAGAGATGTCACCTTAAACTCTATTATTTATTGACAAAAATGTGTCATGTATAATAGACTCTAATCTACATACAAAATAAAGATTTTGTAGAAATTTAGGCAGAGCCTTTCCACTAAGTAAAACATCCCGATATTTCAATAAAAGCCTACTAATCAACCCGGCCTACATAAAGAGAGCTCCGTTCTCACCATAGTGAAACAAAACAAAATACACAAAAATACAAAAGATAGGGAATACTCAATCTATGATCAGGATACATCGCTAGAGCAAACAAAAGAATAGCTACCAAAAATTATATATACAACCCAAAAAAAATGTACAAACAAGATGAAATAGAGCTAGTTCCCGCAAAACCAAGTGAGCCTACCCAAAGAGATCCTCAATCACTCTTTAGCTCCCTCAAGTAAATCACTAGCTTTACTATCTGAGACAACAAATTTTTCTAGCAGATAGCATCCCAAAATCAGTAAACAATATACGTATATAATCAGAAATCAAATGCATGAAGATGATTTGTATGGATTAAGATAAACATTTAACTTAAAAACAAACAGCAACCAAATATCGGTTGAACATTGTAAGACATGTTTTATTGCTCGAATCAAGATGCCTTATAAAGGGAAAAGAAAAGAAACAATAGATCTCTAAATATCTATTAAGGTGAAAGGACTACCGTGGACTAACCTATAGATATCTAATGTGGCACACATCCCACAAGGGTAACTCACAACAAGCGAGGACACATAATCCTCAAGGGTAAATAACCAACAAGCGTGAGGTCATAACTCACGAAAATTAATCATCCATCCGTCTACATGTGATGGTTGTCACACTGGGCTAGCACCTTCATTAACCTTGCTAGCTTGGTATTTTCCAAGGTGCACCAAGGGCTAACAGAACTACTGTTAGCTTCCAGTGTCCTAACTAGTCCTTCCAAACCTAAAGAAATATAAAATAAGGGTGTACAAAATTAATTTACTTGGCGGTTACACTTAACCGTACTCATAATTCTGCAGTGATCTTTACCAATCCATTCAAAAACCCTCTTATAGAATTTAATAGTTTTTGAATAATAATACTAGCAATAATATTGATAACAATACTCATCAAAATATTCCAATAATGAAAAGAAGATAGAAATTAAGTAAAGGAGTTAGAAGTGCTATCTGTGCACCTGAATGTCGTTAATTAATAGCCAACCATATTTCCTTCAACTTGGGTGGAAGTCTCACTACTAAGAATTCCTATGCCAATAGAAAACAATGAATTAGTTCCTTTTCTCTTCCACTAAACATTTTTGGCATTAAGCTTATATTGTAAATGCTATTAGAAGTACTATAATCACCTCATCATTCACCATTCTTCAATCAAGCCTTAATACCCTTATAACATTTTAATTTAGCATTTAAGAGTTTCTCTTCTCCTAAGAACTCTTACAACCACAAGGAAATTAGACCTTATAAATATATCCCAATGAGAATTTTCATTCTAGCATATCATCAAGCAATAAATAAATTTATCAATTCCCATTCATTCTCTTAATATAATTCCCATTATTAAATTTCTAACAACATGATTAGACTATAGGTCATTTACAATAGGCTTTTCCACATACTTTTCCTTCCTATTAACCCTTCCATAAGTGTAAAATTCAAGGTAAATTATGAAAAATTATCAATTTATCTTCCCTATCAAAACAATAATTTTTAATTGTTCCAATATTATGCTACTAATTGAAGCCTCTAATCTCAAAAGGTTCAATTTGTTCCCTTAGGAACCCTAAATTCAAGTCAAAATTGAGGTTTTTCACAACAGGCTTGAATTTCTTGGAATTGAGAGAAGGAAATGGACAAAATTAATGAGAGAACAACAAGGCACATTAAAATTTTGAGTTTAACTCACCAATTCAAGCTCCATTTGAAGAAATTCACAACTTTCCCTCTTTTTGGAAACCTAATGTAGACCCAAGCATAATCCATCGAATCTGAAGAAATTTGCAGTGTAATGAACATTAAATCATAAGGGAATGGGCGAAAATTAAGTAAGGAACAAAAACCCAACAGAAACATCAAAGAAAATCGCATCATTATGTTGAATTTCCTCCAAGATTGTAGTGTGTTGTGAATTGTGAAGAAAAGACATTTTATGCCACAAAATAGGGACCTTCGGCCAACAACTCATTGGCTACGATAGCACAGATGATAGAGGACAACTTTGGTGATGAGAAATAGAAAATCGGTGGACGTGCAATGCCAGAAATTTCTCTTTACTTGTTAACTACTCAAAGTTATTGGGAAGGAGATATTAGGTTAGGGGCATTTTCATCGTTTCACCTCTAGGGATACGTGTCAATGTCTAAAAAAACAATAGAAGTGGAGAATTTAAGATTCGAACCCCCATCCTCTCAGATAATGCAAGTGAGGCCTAACCATTGAGCTAACCTCATTTTCAGGATATCTTTCCACCTCAGAGAATGTTATACCATTATAAACTTCTTTGAAATTTTCCCTCTTTTATTTTTTTTCTTATTTAATTAATTCACTAACCAAGTGATCATATATATATATATGTAACACTTGCTAAAGTTAATGCAAAATTTTTCTTTTAACAGGAATGAACGTATAAATATTTGTAATGTGTAATACTAATTTGATATGAGCTTTGGCTCAATGGTAAGATAAGTCATCTGGAATCAAGGGGACATGGGTTTGAGATGCAACTCCCTCCACCCTTAGAATTTTTTTAGTGTTGACATGTGTCACCCTTAGGCAAAAATACAGAATTGCCCTTCATTTTCTCTTTTTCCTTCCTATGGTGCTTCTTCTTTGTAAAATGAAAAAATTTGTCCCTCTCAATTTTTGGTCTCTGCTTTGTCCACCACCATGTTCAACCTCTGGCTAGCTTCCTCCATCACCGATGAAACGTTTGAACAGCCACCGCCTGCCGTTGGCCGGCGACTAAAGCTTTTCCAGTGGGTTCATGTCATAGCCATGGGCAGTGAGTTTTTCAGCGATTTTGGTGAGTTCTAATCGGTTGTTTCAAGAGAATGATGTTAGGAGAAGCATTTTCATCCCTTTCGCATTTTCAGCCCTTTCGCATTGAATTTCAGCTTTGGAAGCATGATTTTAGGCAAGTTTTTTATGGTTATTCTCACAAGGACTAAACTAAAAAGTTTCAAAATTTTAGGGTTTTCAAAAGATGGTGAAATTCTGCAGTTTAATGGGTTTAAATTGGTCTTATAAGAACATTTTTAATTTCTATGACAAGAAACCCTATTGTTCTTCATAGTTTTACTTGAATTAAAGGAAAAAGTATGAAATAGGGGACTAACGTGAAATTCAAAAAGTTTTTAAGGTAGTGAATGTAAATTGACGAAAATTCTGGGAAAGTTAGGGGATGGAATCAGGAAATTTGATCTAGGGCTTGTTTTGAGTAATGAGAAGGAAATGAAATATAAAATTGGTAATGGCAATATGAAAAATTAAAGAGAATATGTGATGAAGTAATGGTACAAGATTATGGTTGTTTTATGACTTTGTTAAGGCATTTTAATGAACCTAAATTGATGTGTTTAGTGATGGGAATTGAGGAAAGTATATTTTGATGATATAGGGATTGTGGTTGAACTTTATTGTTAAGCAAGAGAAGAAGATAAGGTTATTTAGCGTACGTCATCCACCAAGTAAGCGGTAACTCTTCCAACCATATAATCACCATTGTATTTATGGTAGCATAATTGTTAGACTTGTTAGTCTTTCACATGAACTATGATTTATGATTGGTATATGATATCCATGTGAAATTGTAAAAGAGAGGTTTGAATAAAAAGAGAATGTTTACTAAAGAATTGATATTAAAAAAGGGAAAACTCATGAATGGCAATTCCTTAGATTTAAGGAAGACACGATATGATGGATGTTTTAGTGTGAGCTTACATACTAACGACCGTATGGGTGATTTACCCTGAGATGCTATGTGCTCTTGACCATATGAGTGATTTACCTTGAGATGTTGTATGCTCTCGACAGATGATTAACTGCATGGGCCATAAGTCCATGATCGATGCTTGATGTCTTAATAGTCCTCCCTAGAATCTAGGTTCTGAGCCAAATGTATTTTGAATAAAAATGAAGGTTTTTACATGTCTTTAACAAGAACCCAAGAGTTGAGTTCCCTTGACCGTATGATGTTGACCGATAGAAAATATTCTTTGAGGATTATGGATCCTCGACCATGAAAATGTGATTTCCAAGGGATATGTACCCTTGACCGATTTAAATTTTCCATGGAATGAATGTTATTGCATGTTTATGGCTTAAAGTGTTAAAGGTTTAAATCATGACTTATGAAAAACTGACTGGTTTAAAAGGCATTATTGATTTATTACTGGAATGCTACCTATTTATGTTTTAATGAATTTCAAGCAACCATCCTAAGCAATTTACTGATCAAGAGGGCTAGAGGAGCCCTGTTGGCATTGTTGACATTTTGGTTTCCTTATTTTGTTGAGATTTTTGTTGTAATTGGTAGGTAAATGGTAAAGATGTAAATGATATGTATGACCACAGGTAGATTCCTCATTTTCCCTATGTTGTAGTTGTCTCTAAATTGAATTGAGAGCTGAGCTCTTTTTTATGTATATTATTGTTGTGGCAAATGTTTGCAGAAACTTCGGGAGGTCTCAGTTATAGAGGAGACTCTGTCAAAATTTCTACAAATTTGATATGGATGCAAATATGCTTGGTAATGAATGTCAATTATGTATGATTGCAACTCAATTAAAAACCAATTTGTTAGGCTTACAGAGGCAGGCTAGTCTCATTATCTGTGCCAGTCACACTCCGAGGATTGGGGTGTGACAATATATTACACTAAATAACAATTATTAGGTCATTACATCATTATTGTACCACTCATGTTCTACATTTCTCTTAGACCCATGTGAACCATATTTAAACTTGCACATATTTCAATTGAGCTTCTTAGATGCTACTTGGCTCTGTTTCATTATTACTGGCAGACCAATGAAGTACATTAAAACAATATTATTACTGTACTAATAAATTGTGCTTTGTAATACTCAAGATTAATTAGGATTACAATAACATCAGACCAAAAAAGGGGAAGATTATCATTATGGAAAATGAAAGAAACCTGAGATGAAGATAGCAAAAAGCAAGTAACTGAAAAATGCTACAAAATCTACTTGCCCCATGAGTTAGTCTATATATATATATTTATTTATTTATTTATTATGAGACCCACTTACCTCATGAGTTAGTATAAAGGCAAAAAATGCTGCAAAATCTGGAAAAGAAAAAAAAAATAAACTTAGCCATATAAGGAATAGAGAAAAAATCTCCAAAATCTTGAAAAAGAGAAAAGAAAAGATACTCTTGCTCACTTGCCCCGTGATTTCTTAGATGTTTCTATTTAATGTTTTTCCTTTCAAGAAAAAAACTGAACCATATAAGAAATAGAGACAAAAGATACTTTTGTAAAAATATGATTAACAACAATTGCATTGCTTGTTTTGATTCCCATCAAGTCATTTTAATGCTCAGAACACCAAACTTTTTGATACCTTAAACTTTCCGAAGAGCCATCTACATTGAAAGTGGGTCATACTATATTTTATTGTACCAAGGCTTGACATGTTTATCGGTGGAGATTTGCCAACATGGTCATTAATATCTCAAATGGTGTTGATGATTCGTAGGAAAATATATATATATATATATATATATATATATTTATCTCACATACCTACTAGTGACAGTGGTGTCGCAGAATGTGCAAATTACAATTTCATTTTACAAAAGAATGTAAAAAAAAAATTAGGAAGACTGCAATAAGATAACTCATTAAATGATTGTAAGCATCTAAATGATGCTAATGTTTGGGTACAGCAAAACAACTGAAAGTAGCTCTCAATTCTCATATTCACCAGCAAACAAGCAGAGTTAGCACATGTGTTGATATCTTATAGACCAATAAATACAATATATTGGCTAGCAAAGAAACTAATAAAAATATTGATATCTCATAGATCATATTCATCCTATAAAGGACCAACAATAAAGCATCACCTGCATATGACCAATCAATGACAGCTTGAGTGAGAGATATATTGATATCAGATAAAGACAATGTACCATCTAAATTACTATTATAAAAACTTTCATCCCTCCACTTTAGACAAAGTACCACTTTAAGGGACCACGTGAACTCCACAATGTTGACTCTGGCCCCACCATTTCACAAAGGCATTAAACATGGATCAATAGGAAACCAATTAACTTAAAAAACAACCACACAAAAAGAACCTTATCTCTGCCATATTTGTTCACAGCACATCCATCAGAAGCTCAAAAGCACCAACCCCAGTTATTAAGAATCCTATAATAGTGCCAAATTTTAAATTGCACAGTACCTCTTTTTGCTTTCTTAAATCGATGATACAGCTGAATCTTCTTCCCTTTGAACTTTGAATCATCCATATGCCAGTGTGCTTCTCCTTCTTGGGATATCGTGCGAAAACCTTACCGCAAGCCTTTCGTTCTCAAAGTTATTGAGTGAAACCCTAAAGTAACTCTCTCCTCCCTGTGCTCTCCATTGTGGCTTAAGTTTGTTGATGTGTTGCTGATATGTGAAGCAAATTTGTGTAACAGGGTCCAAGTCATCAAATAACAGTAGTATTTTGAAGTAAATGTTCCACGTCAGCTGGTTTTAAATGATATGTAGACGAAGTGTCGTAACCGACCTTTTAGCAAAATAAAAGTATTTAAATTGATTCCCACAAAAGAATCTTGAAAATCAATTTATTTGGAGTCGCCACTAAAATTTTTAACGAAAAACTTTGGAAAACCAATTTAAAACAAAAAGAAAAAAGCAATATGGTCTGCAAAATGAGATATGAGTTCGAAAGTCTATTTGAGTGTGGGGAAGGTGTTAGGCACCCCACAACACCCATCCATAAGGAGGGTTACCTTAAACTAGTAAGCTAAAATAGAATATGGCCTTTAATTTTATCTCAATTACCCTTTATTGACATGCATGCCCATTAAAGAACGAAGCCAAAAATGACAATAATGGAGGCAAACAGATAGATATTTACAAAGGTCGGACTTGACCTCGGATAAGAGCCTAAGGTCTATGTACCCTATGATAGGGATCAAAGTCCACGTAGTTCGACCAAAATAGCAAATTTGTTGGTTGGTGGTTTTCAATTTTTGTGATGAGAACAAGAGGATTTAAATTAAAACAGATTATTGTAAACAAAATAGGATTGAAATTTGGTTTATGTGTTTTAATTTACAACAACATGATTAATCATGTTCTCCTAATCTCTTCATTTTCTCTTTTTTTAATTTTTTGTTTATTATTGGAATTTTAATCTTTATTTTGAAATTTAAATGAAATGATTATGGGATAAGATTTTTAAGATTTTTGAGAGTTTATATTTTTGGAATTGAAATGTTATTATAATGAAAGGAATATTGTTAAATTTTTTAATTTATTTACTATTTTTTTGGATTTTCAAAATTGGAATTTATTATTGAAATTAGGATGAAAATAAAATCATTTTTCAAATTTTTGAATTTATGTATTTTTTGGATTTTGGTTTTTATTTATTTTTGCATTTTTAAAATTATAATTTATTGTTGAAATTAGAACAAAATTATAATGGAAAGCCATTTTTCAAAATTTTTGAATTTATGTATTTTTTTTGGGTTTTTGGATTTTTCTAATTTTGAAAGTGAGATTATGATTAACATGACTTTTAATTAATTTTATATTTATATTTTTTATTAGAGTTTATTTTGAATTTTATACTATAATGGAATAATATTTCTATGATTTTTGAATTTATGATCTTTGTATATATACTTTTTTTAAAAAAATTAGAATTTATTTAAAACTTAAAGTAAAACTAAAATGAAAAATATTCTTAGAATTTTTAGTTACATAATAGGTAGGACAAACCTCCCTATTTTTTAACCAATTCATCCTAATATTTTAACTGTTAATTTTTGAAACTTAAGGAGACTCAATGTCTCACGCAGTCTCTACTAATTCCTTTGGGTCCCTGCGGAGATGAACGATCTCACGTGGGAACCCAAGAACATGGAATAAAATATTTGAAATTTTTTCAGGATTTTGTTTTTATTGATTTTTATAGATTTTGAAACTAGAATTCTTTTAGTCTTATTTTTAATAATATCAATTTCACAAATAATGGAAAATATTTAATTAAAGTACTTATTTTTGCGTTATTATTATTTTTAAAATAAATATGTACCAATTTTCGGGATCTAAAGGAGATTAAAATCACATATGATCCCAAGCACTCGAGGAGAACGATATTCTCACACAATGATTTTCTTAGAACCTTGCTTGTAAGGCCAAAATTAGTCTCACATTGACATAAAAATAATAATAATAATTTTTAAAAAAATTAGAACACCAAAAATGAAGTCAAGTTACTGAGCATGCATGCATATAACGTTGCTTACCTCTCCAAATTTGCATTGCTTTACCAAGATTAACGCAATGGACCTCTACAAATACTCCCACGACCACCTTTGTTGAGGCATTGGCCACACATGTCTAATAGCTGCACCATATTGACAAAGCACCCATGTTTTATCTCATGCACGACATGTGTACTGCTGCTTAGTACCTATCTTCCCTCCATCCTTGTTTAGTTGCTAAACCCATCTTCATGCACAAACCCTACACATGGCAAACTAAGCCTTGCGTGTAATCATCCATAAGCCCCATGAATGTTACTTGCTCCACTCTTTGTCTCTGGCTAGTGGTCCATACAAAAATGCTTTTTTTTTTTTCAGCCTTCAAGATCAAAAATCTCAACATCTCACACTCTCCAGTTTCGCATTCCATCATCAGCAAAGTACCATGTTGATCCTCGAGAGTTCACCATAACCCATGCACAAACTTTCAACCTGATATACAAGGGCATCGTCATTTTCTGCAGAAACAGCTCTAGCCGCTGATCGAACCTCTACAATCTACCCTCTATTCCTATCATTAGCTTCCATGCCTTCTCTATTTCAGGCTTCAAAAACAGGGGTATGCAGAGTGGCTCTTCTTCCTCCTGCCTAGTTCTCGGCCTGAGGTCTTCTTCCTCTTGCTTCAGGTTCTCAGCTTCCTTCTTCTTTCTCCTTCGTAAACCAATCCTTGGGGCATTGTTGGAAATGAAGACATGGAAAGAAGGAACTCTTGCTTGCATCAAGGCAGTAATTAGTATTACCAAAGTAAACAAAACATCCTTTTGGGTTTTTCTGTTGCATTTGTTTTTCAAAGACAGAGTGTGTGAAGATTTTTAAGGAGAGGTGCCAACGATTCCGACAATGACCAGATTGAACGACGACAAGGTCATTTGTTGTTGCTGTTGCTGTTGTTCTTGGGTTCTGGCCTTCTTAAACAGAGGCACTGGGGATGAACATAATGATGACCCCACTGCCTACGAGTCGTTGGAACCATCAGACCCAAAAACTGCATTAATTATGCCACTTGGGCTGCCAGGACTGATTTCCTCACACTTTCACTTTTTAGACTTGGTATACCCATTATTATAATAATTATTGGCCATTGAGACCTCCAGCATTGCATCATAACACTCATCTACTTTCTCCTTGTTCATTTTTAGAACCTACAGAAGTTTACTTTTATATTACACTCCTTCACTTTGCTTAATCTGCCCTACCACATGCGACATTGTCGTAGTAGCCAATACCGAAGGAAGATGACCCATAAATCTAGAATCTGAAAGAGCTAAGAGTAGGAGATACTCGCAGCGCTTGAGGAATTCTCAGTGAAGATAGGTTTTCAATCCAAGCCTCCTTATGATGTGATCTAGAAAAGAGAGTGAGGTTACTGGGCGCATCTTCCATTTAAGGGCCAATAGAACAAGTAGCTCCATTCTCTATATATTTATCTTCCACTTGGAGGTTTAGAAGAAATGGGACTTTAGTCTCTTCAACTTTTGTAGCCAAGGAGAGGCAAGCGACAACCACCAGCTGGATCATCTGAGGCTTCTCTCTTTGAAAATGGAAGCTCAAAAGGAATCTGTCTAGATAGTTAATGACCAGTGTTGTCGTGAGAGCAGAGAATCCATAATGGGCATTCACTTTAAGCATCCATTCCACAACCCCGCAACAAGCCAAAGAAAGATCAACACTCAGATAAAAACAAACTTCCTTTTCCCTGGATAGTGGAGAGTTCAGTTCTCCATCTTCCCAGAACAAATCTTGCTCCAACAAGATCCAAGGAGGAAGACGACAAGTGTCATTACTCCCTTTTACATCTAAAACTTCTACCTCCTCCCATTTTCTTCATCACAGTACAAAGCATCAAGGAAAGATGGATCTTCTCATAGTGTTCTAGGTGGTCATTGTAATGGTGGAGGATTGCCATCTTTCTCTGGGAAGGAGAGAGAGCTCCACCTGACAGAAAGAAGAAAGAGATGAGCTCCAACCCCTACTACCCCGACAACCTAAGAACAAAGCCCGAAGAAAATGCTGTCGAGGGAGTCTGAGCCAAGGAATCCGAGGAGACGTGCATGCAAAAACCGAGCCAAAGGACCTCTCCCCTTCAACCAACTCCTTTTTTGCAGTCTACCCTACTTTTTTTTTTTTTTTTTAACTTTTTCCTACAACTGTTTAACGTGAAAATATGTTGTCGGCAACTTTATTACTTTACTTTTTCTTTTAATTTTTATTTTTTAATTTTTTTAATTTTCTATTTTTGTTAGGTCATATACATTTTTTTATTTTTTATTATTTCGCTTTTATTTATTATAATTATTTTAATTAGTTTATTCTTTTTTTTTTGAGTTTATTTAATTGTCCTCCATTATTTATTTTTAATTCTAAATTGTCCCCTAATTGGAAATGTCATTTGAAGTTTTGTCATTTTTAATTTTTCTATTTGCTTAATTATTAATTAATTGATGTATTAATTAATTAAATGATTAGACAATTAGGGATGGGGGGTTCATACGAAGGGACAAAATCATATAACAGTTGCAAACCTAGAGGATCAATTTAGCAATTTTCAAGCTTAAGGTCAAAGTTTTAAATTACAGTTGTGGTTGCAGTTACAGCTGCATTAAGGTTGTTGTGACTACCAGTATTGTGAATGCAACAATATGGGCAATCCATTGTAACCGTGATTTTTTTCTTAACTTGCACAAAACATTTCAAATTCATATATAATTTATATATTTTTCAAATAGATATAATATATCAAATTTAACATCTACATTAATGATTTTCATATTGACAAAATATGCATTTTATAAAGCATATTAATTGAACTTGCAATTCTTTTAAATATTAAGAAATCAAACTTCGTTTGTTGAAATTTATAAATCAAACTTAATATACCAATAAGGTTACATAATTTTCATATGAAAAAATAATACTTGTTATTTGTTCTGTGTAATTGAGATATGACCAAAATTTAATTATTCCTTTTATATAAGTATATGGATATGTATTGGTTAATAATGTTACTGTAGTTAAATTAATGTAGTTATTTAAATTAATTAATAAATATGTATTAAACTTATTATTTTTATTCATCTAGTAATTATCTAATGCAAAAAAATTATACTTAACTATTTTAAATTATATATTTTTAATCTAATCTACCTAAACGGTTATGAACCTCCTTCGTTGAATTGCTCTCCTATGAGATATGTTATATGGCTGCAAAATTGGCAAAGCAGGTTCTTCTCAACACAAGTAATCAATTCTTTGTTTCAAGTTTAGGGAGCAGAGTAAAACAGAGACAGGTGTTTCTCCTTCATCAAATCAATTCCTACGTTAGCAATAACTTTTCCACCTTCTCCCGATCTGCCATTCCTTCTCCTGTGCAATCTCCCACCTCTTTCTTAGCTGCATATGACTGAATCATAGAGCTTAACGATGATGGAATACTTCACTGACGCTTTGTGCTTGAGCTTCACCATATCCCCACTCATACGGATTTCTTCACTCATAGCCATGGACCATTAAAAGAGAATAAAGATCAAAGATTGATGCGTTTGCGATGTCCTAGAAGTCTGAAGGTTAAAAATAGTAATTACTGCATCCCATTGTGTGAATGCTCCAGCACTCTCAAATATTAGCATAAAAACAACTGAAATGTAGAATTAATCAGTGGGCGAAAGCTCAAAACTGCTTCCATTTCTTCTCTAAAATTAATACCCACTCAACTTTTGCCTCTCAGAACAATGTCAGGAAGCGTCACATATATATGAAGGTTGACAACCGCATTATTGCGGCCGCATCCAATAATGCGGACTGCATTTTGAAACCTGAGGGATCAACTTAATCTTTGTGTTAAACTTGAGGGACCAAAATGGTTTTTTTCTTGAAAAAGTTGTATATAGACAATAAATTAATGTTCAAAAGATAAAACCTTGTTGACGATACAGGAAATCTAAAAATAACCTTGTTTATGAGTAAGTGTAGTGTATCAAAGTTACAGCACTGTTCTATACGTATGTTGCTTATTTAGGAAAATCAGTATCTGAATGAATAAAATGATATAATATTATCAATCCGGTCTTGTTTTATGATGTGAGGCAAATTGCACAGGTTGCCCAGAGACAGGAGAAAAAGGCTATTAAAAGTTTCTAAAACTATTACTCAATGTAATTTATATGCTTGCTTCTGATCAACTGTTAGCCACGTATGTTTAGTCTCCTTCCTTGATGGCTCTCCGAGAATAATCACCCTTATAAAAACATACATCGGAAACAATTCTTATACTTTGCAATTTATTCTATATATCTTAAGGTGTATTCTCTAGCAAGAAACTTGTATGCATAAAAAAATCTAACATATTCATGTGTTTATTTTAAAAATATTTAATTTTGATTTTAAAATATATTTTATAAACATATTTTAAATTATTAAATCTAGATTCAATGCTCCCCCATGCTATTATAGAAAACGAACACCCTTCAGTTACTCAAGAGGATCTGTTTCTTGAGCATTTATATATTTTCCATTTGTGAAGATAGTTGATCTCTTAAAGTACCCTGAATCGTCAAGGACAAACGAGCCTCCAAAGCTAAAATTTACATGAAATTAATTTTTAACTTCTAATTCCTATCACATATACTTCATGTCTATAGCTTTATTCTTTGATGAAAAAAATCAATAATTTTATTTATCATTTAGTATTAAGTAAATTTAAAGAAAAATTAAAGTACTTTTTAAGGAGACTTTTTATAAAATAATAAAACTTTGAATTCATATAATCAAATACTAACGTCTTCTAGTAAATAATTTTAAATTGACACAGATTTTTTTCGTGACCAAATACAGTGAATTAGTTACACGTATCTAAAAGTAATTGAATAAGTTTAGTTTGCTGACAATTTATATACTGACCCATTGATCCCCATTAATTTTTCCGTTAATTTTTTCAAAGATTTCTGTAGAATAACTTTTGTTGTTGTTATTACATACACAATTCTTAAAGTAATCTAACAATCTCACAAAGAATCGAATTTCCTATTTCAAATAGGAAAAGAAAATAATAAAGTAAATTAATTATTTAATCCCCAAATATAATTTTCATTCTTAATATAGTCATTTAAAATATAAAATCTCTCAATTTAATCCTTAAAAAATAAAATAAAGAGAAAAGTTTGCGACAAACATGAGGCAAATGATTATTTGGGCTAAATTAATTGCGAAAAGCTCAAACATAAATTCAAATAAAAGACAATGATTTTTAACAAGTATAACTTTTAGTACAACTGGAGTTTTAACACATGCAATATCATTTCAATATGCTTATTTTCAAGCCTAAATATAATCACTCTCATGGACTTTTAAACATTTTTCAAGTCTTCTAAATACATTTATTTAATTCACTTAATAAAATATACATTTTGCCATTAGATTATCATTAACAAAAACTTTATACTACATTATTTGCTCGATCATTTGTTGTCGTTGACTCAAAAGCATATTCTATTACGTAAATTAAAAAATTTTATTTTAAGGACTTAATTAAAAAATAATTATTCTTAAAATCTAGATCAATAATTTTATCAAATTGGTAAATTATTTAGAGCAAATAATAGAGTGAGGCTCGCATGTTCAAACGGAGGAAAAGAGATATATGTAAATTTCAATATTAAGTTGAGTTGAATATTAAAATTAAAAATTCGAAACAGTTTCTTCCGATTTTGTTTATAACACAAATATCTTATATTCATACCAGTTGAGTTAAATATTAAAATTAAATATCCGAAATGGTTTTGGCCGATTTTGAATATAACACAAATATTTTAAATTCATGTAGTACCAGTGAAAATAGGATACTCAATATCCAATAAAACTTAAAATTCAATATGAAGTTTCAATGATTATCTATTCTAAAAAAATATTTTAAATACTAAATAGCAATATAATCATTAAGAAAAACCATCTTTACACGTCCAAATTAAATAACAAAGAAATATTTTTTTAAAATAAATCATATATTATTTTAAATATATATATATTGATCTTAATTATTTTCAATATATATTTATTATTTATGTAGATAATAAAATTGGAATTGAATTTAGAATTACAATAATTTTATGTTATGATCTTTTTTATATGTTTCAAAAATAAATTTTAGATTTTTGAATCAATTTTAATTTTAATAAAATTAAAATGGAAATTATAATTATAATTCTCCATTGTGATTTCACTTTTATGAAGCATTGACTAGTATTGTTGAATCATTCTATGTTTATATCATGTATATACATGTTTAGGTTTAAGAAAATATATTTAATGTGCCAAAAGTAGATGGATGGATCCATTGGATATCCGTAACTATTTATAAAAAATGAATTTAATTTGACCTTATTCGTTTGATCTACAATTTTTCTTGGTTAGATTGGGCCAATAATGTTGTGCATGAATTTAAACTTGCTTCTTTTGGCAATATCATCATGGTTTAATAGTTTAAGTCGGGTGTGAAAATACTTTTAAATCACGATTCATTAGAAGTAAAAACAATAGTGTTCAAAGAGTTCAAAATAATTTGAAATTTAAATCATATTGTAATAGGCTTAAACGGTATTGTTTAGATACTATCCCTATTATGGTTTTATTATATGATAATATGTTTATATTGTTCAGTTTATAACAAATTAAAATTTTAACTAATATATTCAATTTTGAACATGTGCTCTTACTCTTTTATCTAAAATTTTAATTGTATGATTTATCCATAGTTCTTAGTAAATTATCTATGTGTATGGAATCCTCAACAGTATTGTTTTTAGTAAATTATCTATAGTTTTTAATTAGATCTCCCAGCACTAAATGATTTATCATGTAAGAAACTTCTATAAATCATATGTCAGCCTCCTATTATCTTGATTGTCAACCTAACACATAAATTGATTGATGTGTCTTAGAATGTCAATTCATTCTCAAATGATAAATGCTCACCTATATGAAGTGAGGTCAATATATAAAGGGGAATCATGATCCTTTACATTTTTTATTATAGTAAATTTTATAAAATTTGGAGAGAGAATAGAGAGAAAAGATGGAATAAGCGAAATGAGAGCACGTCAGCTTCTTCGTACGCACTTCTAATTAATCTATTACTTTATTTTCAAAATTTACAGAAAAAATGTAGAATATTCATTGACCCACTAGAAGGAATTAATCTTCGACATGTATGCATAGTAATGAAATAAATATTGAATAATGGATTTGTATTGTATAATGAAGTCAACTGTTTATCTGATATTTAATTTTAAGTGATCCATGTAATCCTGGTTTTTGTATCCAATATCAATGCCATAAAATTGTCCATAACCATAAGTATGAATAGACACTTTTCTTTTACCAAATAAAAGAGAACATCAATGATGTTATAAATTTGAATTTATCATAAAGTGTAATAACAATGTAATCATTACCAAATATAAAATAATTTATTAAGTATTTTTAAAATATTAACTTATTTAACATTTAATAATTCTTAAATAAAGTTAATTTTGATTATAAATATAAAATTAAATTATATAAATTTTCCTTGAATAGTTTTGTTGAAATTACACAGACCTCTTATTTATATTTAAAAAATACGCAATTTTTTTGTGAAACAAATATTTACGTGACACTTTAATGCAATTTAATATTTTTGACTAAAATACCCTCTTTTACCTAAATATATATTTTTTAACAACAAAAATTAAACGGAGGATAATTTGGTCCCCAAAAAGAAAAAAAACTTGGACTATCAAGTGTAGTTTTTGTTTCAACGGAAGTTCATGGACATTTTATAAGGGAAGTTTGTATAATTTCTGCAAAGCTTAAAGGAATTGTATGTAATTTATTCGAAAGATAATTGTAGTAATAAATGTAATAAAATGAATTAAATAATTTGTCGTTAGAATTCAGAGATAAGTTCATAATATAGTCACTGGAAAAAGAATTAAAGTCTGAGCGGTTTAAATTAGGGAACATATTTGTCCAAAAAAGTCGACAAAAAATTACAGAGACCGCGTAAAAAATAATTATAACGAAAATAAAGTTGAGGTCAACAGTGTCTAACAGTTAAGCCTAAATTTGCGAGTTTATCAATTTTTCTTAAAGGCAAAACATAAATATTTTTAAAGAATATATTTTAAATTTTAAAAATAATAAATATTTTATTTATGATTCTTAAGTTTTAAATTATTGTCATTTTTAAATTCAATAATAGAGATGTCACCTTAGACTCTATTATTTATTGACAAAAATGTGTCATGTATAATAGACAACTTTTAAAATAACATTTTTGTTTATTAATAATTTTATTTTTAAAATTGGAGAAATCATTATACAAAAATTTAATAGGATATTGTTTTGTTTTGTTTTAATTAAGTCGATCTAATTAATTTAAAAGTGTCTACTATTAGAGGTGAATACGACCAAGTTTTTGTAAGACACAAAACTGACCTAGTTTGAATTGAGTCTCTTTTTAGAGATCTCAAACTCAACATAGTACAATTTTATCTTGGTATGTGACTACGCTGAGTTTTGGGGCCACCGAGTCAAGATCAAATTCATATATTATTTTTTAAAGTATTTTATAAAAACAATTTTTTAAAGAAAATGAAAGAATTTAATATTTGAAATAAATAAAAGTTAAATAAAAAATTAAAATTTGGAATGAAAAGTTATTAAAATTTGAAAATAATTAAATTTTTAAAATAATTTATCGATAAATATTATTATAAAAAATAAAAAACATAAAATAAAAAAAAGGGATTAAAAAGATTATGTGACCTAGCCTAGTCCAAGAAAATTTGTAATTTGTTTTTTTATTTCGATCCAGCCCTACCCTACTTGATATAATGGGGCCAAGTTAAGTAAGTTGACTAGAAAAATTAAATCCCCGGCTATGGAATTCCTACTACAAGGAATGTTGTATTTTATAGGAGAATACAATTTTCTTAAAATAAAATTAAAATAAAAAAATAGCATAGCCTCCTTGATGGGGGACTAAATAAACCTACAGCATCCCTTATTTTTTACTAGATCAATCAAGTTCATATTCACCCGTACTCACTAGTCACTTCTATAATGAGGAGCCATAATGCAAAGGAGAAGCATAAGGGGAGATATTAGAAAAAGGCAGTTGTAACTCATTATTTTTAATCTATAAAATAAAATCCAAAATGCTGTAATTCATTGAGCAAGTAAATAAATTTGAGAGTTTGACCCAAAAGAATTTGGAGAGAAAAAAAATAGAATATTGAATAGTTGAGTTGTACGGCATGTGAGGTGTATATACATTTTATTTTTTATAGGGAAAATTTAACATTTGGTCCCCATACTTTTACTCAATTTTGGTTCTTGAACTTCTTTTTTTATTTTTTTTTCCAATAAACTGTTCACACTTTGATATCATTTAACAATCCATGCCAGCCTTTTTGCTCTGTCATGAAGCCACGAGAAAATCGCTAAGTGAAAAGACAGATGCTTGGATAAAAGATGATCTATCAAGCTAGATGCCAAATAACGATGTGATGCGGATTAGGTTCTTTTGAAACACAAAATTGAAGTCCTACCATCTTTAACTCTCAAATTGTGGTTCATGGCTGTAATGCATCAAGGGCCTTCTTTTGTTGGGAGCCACTTGTTCGTTAAGATTTGAACAGTGTCAAAACGAAATTTAGCCATGAGGAACAATTTTCAAAGTTTTAAAAGAATAGGGAGTAATTTAAAACAAAATAAATTATAGGGACTAAATTAAAAATTAGAAACTATAGAAACCAAATGATTAATTTTCCCTTATGTATATAATATCTATTTTTAATTGATCCTTGTAATCATGGTTTTGTTATTCAATTAAAATATGAATGCCATATCCCTAACAATAAGTATGAATTACAATCTATATTGGCCAAAAAAAAAGTATGAACTAGAATGATCTATATCACAACGGGAAATAAAAAATGAATTAGAATCCAAGCTATGAGGATCAGAACAACGGTAGTGACAAAAAATTATAGCGAACCAAAAAATAATTAAAAAAAAAAAAGTTAAGGTCATCAATGTCTGACAGTTGAACTAAAAGGATTTTGACAGTTAATGGACTGCAAAGAGCCATAATAAGAAAAGAATCACATCAGATTTTTAATTTGACTCTAAGAGGATTTTTTATATAAAATTTGAATTAAGGGAATAAAATTTTATAAACGAAGATGTCGAGTATTTTATTAATTAAAGCATGAAATTAGAAATATAAAATAAAATTATATATAAAAATAAAAATTTAAAAAAAAATGTAAGAGAAAATTATATTCAAACGAAGATGTTGATTATTTTATTAATTAAAGTATGAAAATACTTTTAAACCATTATAACCGTTAACCATGATTCATTAGAATAAAAAAAAAAGAGTTTAAAGAATTCAAAATAATTCAAAATGTAATATTCATTATAATAAATAATTTAAACTTTTGATACTTATCTATAATAATATATTTATAGTATTCAGTTTATAACAAATTAAAATTTTAACTAATATATCCAATTTTGAACATATGCTGTTACTCTTTTGTCTAAAACTTTAATTGTATGATTTATCTATATTTTTTTGGGTAAATTATTAATATGTATGAAATTCTAATTGGATTAGAATACCGTATAAATCAGATGATTATAATTTAAATTATAAAATACACTTGAATATTTATGTCTTTTATACTATATTATATAACTAAACATGATAAATGATCAATATATCATACTATCTAATAAACATATAATAAGTAGATAATAAATATTTAAAAAATGAAAACTAGTTGAAAAACAAACGTACGCATCTCTTTAAATTTTAAACTCGTCTCTTTTTATATAATCTCCTCTTTGCGTCTCCCGTTATTTCACTTTCTTCTTTCTTGTTTGTTCTATATATATTTCTCACAATTCGTTTCTTCCTTCTCTCGTTCTCAATTTTGCTATGGAGTATAACTTTGTTATGAATAGTCCCATTGATGATCGTTTTGATAATTCACTGGGTCATCATGGTTTTAATGGGAACTTGAGTTTCCCTTCTTATGGGAATTTGAGTTTCCCTTTTCCTTTACCTACAGGATATAGGTTTGACCCATTTGATGACGAACTTATTATTCATTATTTATCACCAAAACTTGACAACAAACCTATACCAGCTAGCATGATCACCGATGTCAATGTTTATCAATTTGATCCTATGAAACTTTCGGGTGTGTATGTATGTATATATATATATATATATTTGTTTTCTCTAATTTCTTTCTCTCAATGGATATGAATTCTTTGAGTATATGGGTTTGGATTATAGTTTTAATATGTTGTGGAGAATGTTAGTGGCAATATATTTAAAGTACTTTTCCTACTACAACTATAATTTCGTTTATAGACCACCTAGGGGGTTGAGGGGTAAGTTTCTCATATTATTTCGATGTAGAACTCAGACATGCATCACATACTTCTTATGTTTTGATCATATAGTCATCTGTTTTTTGGAACATTTTTAATACTTATCATATAATCATATTTTTTTTGGGAACATTTTTAATATCTATTTATATTGGTATCTATGTTACGTATAATCTCTATTGTGCCAAGATGAGCTTTCCTTGTTTTCCAAGAGTCTTGTTTCTTTTCTTGAATTTCTTGAAGTTAGGATAAATTTTTAAATAATGTTCTCAAAATTTCTTATTTGCATGTTTTGGGCAATTAATATATTTAACTTATTCTATTTTATATCTTGATTTTTGGAAAATTTTCAATATCATTATATTTCTATAACAAAAGCATATGTATTTAATAGTCTAGTTTAATATTGCAGAAACCCATGTGCCCCAAGGAGAAGGTAAATGGTATTTCTTTTCCTCAAGAGAAAGAAAGTATAAAAATGGAAGTAGACCAAATCGGGCTGCAGGAGATGGATATTGGAAGGCCTCAGGAGTTGAGAAAGAAGTGAAACATGAAGGCTTAACTATCGGACATAAGATGTCATTGGCCTACTACAAAAGAAAGCCTCCTAATGGTGAGAAGACAAATTGGCTCATGCATGAATATACGCTGCATAATGCTCCACAGAGACAAAGATGTGGCCCTGATGATATGAAGGTATATATGAATTTCAGACCACTTGATAACCATTATTTGTTCTACATGTTGAGATGTGTCTTGAACTTTATTAATAATTATTTATGAAAGTTTAATTATTGGAATGATCTTTTGCAGCTTGACGATTTTGTTCTTTGCAAAATATATGAGACAAAATATAAATCTTCCTTGAGAAAGAGAATGAGCTGCGATGGAGAAGGAGATGATTAGACTTGTAGCTTATTGGAAAAACAGTGTTGCAAAGCTTGGCCCAAGTCTTTAGGGATGACATTTCTAGAAACTGAATGTTATATTAATATATGTATGAAGTTTGCATTGAATATTTATTTTGTCTTTTTTATATTATAATATATATTTGTACTGCATATTGTCTGTGTGATTATATATCATTTTGAGTTCAGTGAACGGAAAGTCCTAAGTCATATATATTAGAACACATAAGGCGATTGATGTGTCTTATAAGAAAGCAAAATTCTTTCTCAAATGATAAATGCTCATCTTAATGAAGTGACGTCTATATATAGAGGGGAATTATAATCCTTTATATTACTTTATGGTAAACTCTCTCTAAATTTTGGAGAACGATTAGAGAGAAAAGATAAAGTAAGTTTACTTCATACACACACTATATATATATATATATATATATATATATATATATATATATATATATATTATGTATGTATTACTTTATTTTCAAAATTTACAAAAAAATTTAGAATATTCATTAACCCAAGAAACGGAATTAATCTTTGATCTGTATGGATAGTGTGAACACCCCACCTGAATTAACAATAATAATAGTCATGGTAATAATAATAAATAGAATTAAAAATTCAAAAAAAATTAATTAATTAAAACAAAATTGCAAAAGGCAAAAAAATAGAAGTAATATGAAAAAAATCAAATATAAAAACCAAAAATATTAAAAAAAAACTCAAAATATATGTTTGAAGAAAAGACATGGTAATCATCTTGTAAAGAAATAAAATGAATAAGGCCACCTAATTAAAATAAAATTGCAAAACACTCTCACTTGCTCATGCTCACTTGCTTCCACATGCTCACTTGCTCCCACATGCACACTTGCACTCACACACATGTCACACATCAAGATAAATCAATGCCCAAAAATCAGACTGAGTTAGAGTTTCAGCAAACAAGTTTAATTTTTTTTGCTACTATCAAATGACCAATACTACTCAAATTAAAATTTAAACTACTAAAAACTAAGCAAATTTATAAAAGGATTTTTTAGTTCACTACCCCAAACTTAAAAAGCAAACATTGTGCTCAATATTTGAGAGAGAAAAATAGAAAAAAAAAAAAGAAAAAAGAATTAGGAGACTCTCTAATATGTCTATATATTCTTCTTCCACTTTCAAACTTTTTAGTCTAAATGACATCTTTCACCAAGAATTAATCAACAACACTTCAAGAAAGACTATGATATGTCGCTATGTTATAGCGTACTAAGCAATGAATAGTGGCATATTAGGAGAATAATAAAGAAAGATTAAAGCGAAAAAAAGCCAAATATTAACATGTGAACTAGTGGGATAGTGCTAGACGGCCAAAGGAACATTCAGTGACATCATATTGGCAAAGTTTAAAAGTCCAAATAGACAAATCTAGAACTGACTATTAATTAATATTGGAAAAGTTTAAAAGTCCTAATTGACAAATCCAGAACTGGCTATTAATTAAATATCGTATTGAATACACTATTTCAAGATTATTTATGTATATGTTTTTTGTTAAAACAGAGCATTTATATTACTAAAGAGAAAAGTACTTGAGATTGACACTAAGATCATGAAAAGAAACACACACCCTTAACAAAAGAAAAAAAGAAATAAAGATAAACATAAATAATAATCGGGTACCATGAACGTTTATCAAGGGCCTTTCCAGGCCACCAATTGTTGTGATTTTTGCTAGTAAGTTTTAAGCTTGTGCTCTTTCGCGATTTTTACTTTCTTAGCTTATTGATTTTTTAAATTTTGCTTATGAGTTATTGAAATTCATCACCCTTGAACACATATTTTATATTTTAAAACAGTTAACCTTTGTCTATGATTTTGAGAAATGAAAAATATACCATTCTTTGATTATTGGCTTAGATATTATAATTTATAATATCTCAAATGAAAAGTTTAGATTGCCGATAATTAATACTACATTTATGAACAATTTTTTATTCGGTTTAATTCAAAAGGTTGGTTATAAAATGAGTTATGTGCTTTTCTTATGTTCAGCCAGTGATATCTATCTGATTTTTATTATCCATTTCATTGTTTTTTTTTTTTGGTTATTATGTGTCTCTAGTTTATGATTTTTAATAAATTTTATTATTATATCAATCCAATTATAAAGATATAAATACTTAATTTTTTGGTTGGTAACCTAACGAAAACATTTACCTACCCTCTCATAGCAAACACAGAATTGTAGTTCCACAACCAAAAATTTATAGACTCAGCTTACTTCTTGATTGTGATAAACTAGTCCAACAAGAAAAAAAAAAGATATTCATAATGAATATATTTAATTAGTGGATGAAACATATATTATTGTCCCATTATCTTATTGTGTCTATTTGCAACATGATTTATAGAAGTAAATCCTCTTGACTTTTGCCACACAGAACACACGCATATATATATGTGTGTGTGTGTGTGTGTGTGTGTGTGTGTGTGTGTGTGTGTGTGTGATATTCTGACTTCTCCAACAACTCCATTATAATATTCATTTGAGGTCATTTTCAAATTGTTCTACGCATTCAAAACTTGAAACCCATATGCAATAGCTTTAAATGGTACACGTGCACGTACTATATGAGTTGAAAAAATAGTCCCACTAACATCACTTAGTTTATTTCTTCATTTAGAGCATGGCATAATATATGACATTGGCATTATATGAGATTATTTGCCGATCAAAAAGGTAAAAAGATTATTTTTAAGAAGGTGAATAAGATGTTTTAAATAATCAGAATCAGAGCCTAAATTTTATACTCTAATTAATCTTTAATTTTTTAATGAAGTGTTGAGTATGAAGTTGACATTTGTGTTCTCTATAAACATTCTGCATATGAGTGATATGCTCTAATTCTTTGTTTTCCAAGTTTCATGAACAAATATGTGAACTTTACTTGAGTGAGATCACAAGGTTCAGAGATAAATGGCTTGATGAACATGTCTGATATAGTATAAATGGTACGTAAAAGAAATTTGTAATACTTTAATATTAACTATGTATGATCATTAATTATCCGGAAAGTGGTAAGCAATGTCTTCAAATTCTTTTTGGAAATGAAAAAAACACTAATTATTTAAAACAAAATATAATATGAACAGGCACACCAAAAGGAATATTAAATCCTCAAATTTTTAAATTTATGAATAAGAACATTTAGAATAGATAACAAGGTAATGCATTTGATTATATTAATTTGAGCAGTGCATCACAAACATAAAGTATGAAATTAATAATATAAATAACAGAATGAGGTGTGCATGTTTAAATGGGGGAAAGAGAAATATATTTAAATTTCAGTATTTAGTTGAGTTGAATATTAAAATTTAAAATCTGAAATAGTTTCAACCGATTTTGTATATAACAAAAATATCTTATATTTAATGTGCCAATAGTAGATGGATGAATTCATTGGATATCCGTAACTATTCATAAAATATGAATTTAATTTGACCTTATTCGTTTGATCTACAATTTTTCTTGGGTGGATTGGACCAATAATGTCGTTGTGCATGAATTTAAACGTGCTTCTTCTGGCAATATCATAATGGTTTAATGGTTTTAGTCGTGTGTGAAAATACTTTTAAACCATGATTCATTAGAAGAAAAAAAAATATAGTGTTTAAAGAATTCAAAATAATTCAAAATTTAATATTCATTATAATAAATAATTTAAACTTTTGATACTTATCTATAATTTTTTCAAGAATTTAAGATAAAGATTGACTTGATTTTGTAATAGGCTTAGACAATATTTTTTAGATACTAACTCTATTATGATTTTATTATATAACAATGTATTTATAGTATTCAGTTTATAACAAATCAAAATTTTAACTAATTTATCCAATTTTGAACATATGCTGTTACTCTTTTATCTTAAACTTTAATTGTATGATTTATCTATATTTTTTTTGGGTAAATTATGAATATGTGTGAAATTCTAATTGGATTAGAATACCGTATAAATCAGATAATTATAATTTAAATTATAAAATACACTTGAATATTTATATCTTTTATATTATATTAAATAACTAAACATGATAAATGATCAATATATCATATTATCTAATAAAAATATAATAAGTAGATAATAAATATTTAAAAAATGAGAACTAGTTGAAAAACATACGTACGCTTCTCTTTAAATTTTAAACTCGTCTCTCTTTATATAATCTCCTCCTTGCGTCTCCCGTTATTTCACTTTCTTCTTTCTTGTTTGTTTTATACATATTTCTCACAGTTATGAATAGTCCCATTGATGATCGTTTTGATAATTTACTGGGTCATCATGGTTTTAAGGGGAATCTGAGTTTCCCTCCTAATGAGAATTTTAGTTTCCCTTTCCCTTTACCTACTGGATATAGGTTTGACCCATTTGACGACCAACTTATTATTCATTATTTATCGCCAAAACTTGACAACAAACCTATACCAGCTAGCATGATTACCGATGTCAATGTTTATCAATTTGATCCTATGAAACTTTCGGGTATGTATATATATATATATATATATAATTTCGCTAAATTCTTTCTCTCATTAATGAATAAATGGATATGAATTCTTTGAGTATATGGGTTTGGATTAAATAATGTTCTCAAAATTTATATCTACTGACATGAGTGGCTGAGTTTTTCTTTTCTTATTTGCATGTTTTCGCAAATTAATATATTTAACTTACTCTATTTTATATCTTGATTTTTGGAAAATTTTCAATATCAGTATATTTTTATAACAAAAGCATATGTATTTAATGGTCTAGTTTAATATTGCAGAAACCCATGTGCCCCAAGGAGAAGGTAAATGGTATTCCTTTTCCTCAAGAGAAAGGAAGTATAAAAATGGAAGTAGACCAAATCGGGTTGCAGGAGATGGATATTGGAAGGCCTCAGGAGTTGAGAAAGAAGTGAAACATGAAGGCTTAACTATCGGACATAAGATGTCATTGGCCTACTACAAAGGAAAGCCTCCTAATGGTGAGAAGACAAATTGGCTCATGCATGAATATACGCTGCATAATGCTCCACAGAGACAAAGATGTGGCCCTGATGATATGAAGGTATATATGAATTTCAGACCACTTGATAACCATTATTTGTTCTACATGTTGAGATGTGTCTTGAACTTTATTAATAATTATTTATGAAAGTTTAATTATTGAAATGATCTTTTGCAGCTTGATGATTTTGTTCTTTGCAAAATATATGAGACAAAATATAAATCTTCCTCGAGAAAGAGAAAGGGCTGCGATGGAGAAGGAAATGATTAGACTTGTAGCTTATTGGAAGTTCAAAGCTTTACGGATGACATTGACAGAAACTGAATGTTATATTAATATATATATGTAGTTTGAATTGAATCATTTAATTTTTCTTTTTAATATTAGAACACATAAGACGATTGATGTGTCTTAGGAAGCAAAATTCTTTCTCAAATGATAAATGCTCATCTTGACGAAGTGACGTCTGTATATAGAGGGGAATTATAATCCTTTATATTTCTTTATGGTAAACTTTCTCTAAATTTTGGAGAAAGATTAGTGAGAAAAGATAGTGTAAGTTTACTTCATAGACACTCCTAATTCATATATATATATATATATATATATATATATATATATATATATGTATAAGTATGTATTACTTTATTTTTATTTTCGACATTTACAAAAAAAATTAGAATATTCATTCACCCACGTGAAGGAATTAATCTTTGATCTGTATGGATAGTAATGAAATTAAACATTGAATAATTGAGTTGTATTGTATTTGAGTATAGTGAAGTCTTCTGTTAATCTTTAGAGTCCGAGCGATGTGGATTAGAACAACGGTAATGACAAAATATTATAGAGAACAAAAAAAATTTGTGGTTATCATTGTCTGACAATTGAATTAGAAAGATTTTTACTGTTAATGGACTGCAAAGAGGCATTCTAGGATTTATTTTCAATTTGGTCCCCACTGATATTTATTCTCAATTTGATTTTTCACTTGTTAGTCCATTCTTAATTTTATTCTTGACTAATTTGAATTTTAACATATTTAATTTAAATTTAATTAAAATTGAGTGACTAAATAACATGCTCACATTCATAGTAAAGGACTAAATTAAAAATAAAAATTTGTGAAAGAACAAATTGGGAACTAAATAATAAATGAGAAGCCAAATTGTTTTACAACATGATGATGAAGATAAAGGCAAGTTGCAATATTGTTGCCATATTTCTTATGTGATAGATGTCTACAGGCACTATTGTACATGGATCAAGTTCAAGGCGGGCACAACATGATAATATAGGCGTGCAAAAGAGAAATTTCTTTCAACTGCTTGTTATTTTGCTGTACTATTATCATATTAATTATTGCTATTTTATAATCTTCTTTTAATAATTTCCCAGAGGTAACAAATTTTTGCTACACGATTCTCTAAATTCATCTGGATTTCTTTTTTATTCTTCAAGGTTTAATCTATATAACTATCTTCATAGTCTCTCTATCTTACTTTCTTATATCAGATACTTTTTGATGAGCCTCAAGTTGAACAAGAGGCTAATTTAGGGCAAGGAGTTCCATTTGGGCCGATTACACGTTCTATGGCTAAGAAAATTCAGGCCATGGTTGTCCAACAATTCAAAATGGAATCAGCCCATTTAGGATCCAAGCCCAATTTCTATATGGAGCCCAAGTTCAAGTGGGCCAATTTAATCATGTGTTATAATGAATAAATTATGAAAGGTCAATTATGCATGTGATGAATGCATGTGATAAGTATTGGTTAAAGTCTAAGTTAGGTGAGCTATATTTCTTTGAAAGTCTAAGTTAGATAAGTTAGGTGATCTACATTAGATGAAAAGTCTATGTTAGGTGAATTTCTATGCATGTTTTTCCAAATTAGGTGAGAATTAGATAAATCTTGGACTTATGCCATGAGGGTTGTTCTTGGCTATAAATATGGAAGTTATCAATGAGAAATGGAACCTTGAATGCTCTGAAAATTGGCTTAGCCTCTTATATGTGAATTTCTTATCTAAGTTTCATAAACTTAGTGGCGAAATTATCCCCGATTCTTATCACTCTCCTTCTTCTATTCTAGAGTGTGGCGAATCAAAGCTAGTATTCTTGAGTGTGGCGTGCAAACTTATCATTCGAGATTGTTAGTTGTTCTATCTTTTCTTCTTTTTATTTACTTGTGTTCAGGGATTGTTCAATCTGAACTTCCTTGAAGCATATCACTTTTGGTCATGTCTCATAGCATGGAGTCCCTCCCTTTATGTCTTCCCTTAATTTATCTCTAATTTTTTAATGAAGTATTTAATACAGAGTTAACATTTGCGTTCTCTATAAATATTCTACATGAGTGATATACTTGAATTCTCCGCTTTTCAAGTTTCATGAGCAAATATATGAAGATGCAGCATAAATGGTATGGAAAAGAGATTTATCATATTTTAATATCAACCACATATTATCATTAATTATCTTGAAAGTGGTAAGCAATGTCTTCAAATTCTTTTTTGAAAAGAAAACCACTAATAGTTGTCTTCAAATTCTTTTTGGAAAAAAGAAAAGCACTAATCAGTTAAAAGAAAATAAAATAATGAATGGGTGCATCACAAGAAAATCAAAGCTTCAAATTTTTAAATCTATGAATGAGAACATTTAGAATAGGCAACAAGAATAATGCATTTAATCAAAGTTGTTAAACTCGTAAGTTTAGACAAACTTGTAAAAGGGAGGTAAACTCAAAACGTAAATTCATAAGAATTTACTTTAATTAATAAATAGCTATCAAAGTATGTAATTTGATAGTTTAAATGCTATATATATTAAAAAATTATTCGATTGTAATTCAAATTATATTTAATCAAACAAAAGCTATTCATATTTCATAATTTATAATACTCAACATGAACATTTTAAGATGGTCATATATAAATAATTATTCAATATAACTAATTAAATACTATTTATTTATTTATTTAATAAATACATGTTAAATGTAATTTATTATTTTTTATATATATTCAAATTTGTGATAAAATAAATTGTAATGGTATCATGGAAAAGAAGATTGTCTATATGTCGTTTAGTCTTGATTTTAAATTATTATATTACTGATTTTACAAGCTAGTTAACACGTTAAAATCGTAAACTTAGTAAATTTGGTAAGTTAACTCATCAGTTTATATGAGTTTGTACTAAGTCTAAATCTACATTTATTTACTAGTTTTCTTTATATACAATCATAAACTCGTAAATTTGGATAATAAATTTGCGTGTTTGACAATCATGCATTTAATTATACTAATTTGAGCATCAATATATAGTGCATCACAAACATAAAAATCAAAAGATCAAAATATCTTATACATTAGCCAGGAATGAAGGAATATACAATTAAGGCATTACATTTCATTATACGGATAATGCCAAAATATGAATAAGAAATAGAACATAGAATTACCAATGGCGTCTTGCATTGTGAAATCAAACAATTCTGAATTATAAGTGCACAAAATTATTTTCAAGAATATGGAACAAACATTAATATTTGAACAACGAGTAAGAATAACTATTAACTAACTTCCTACCAAATATACACTATTAGACAATAATTATGATCACCGGTTTTTGACATGAGCAGAGAACACAATAATAAGCTAAATCAATGCCTAAAAATCAGATTTAGTAAGAGCTCTAGTACACTCAAAATTTTGAGTTTGCCAATGCACCCATGTTAATTTATATAGTTTTGTTATTTTAAATATTAATGCAAAAAATAACAATATTACTATAATGTATCTACATTATAATTGAGTGCACCATTATATTCAAAATTATGAATGTACCAAAGATTTTTCCTCAATTATATTGCCATTATCAAATGACTAACACTACACAAATTAAAATTTAAAATACTAAAACTAAAAATTTGTTTAGTTTCGTACCCAAACTTAAAAAAGCAATCACTGTCCTTAACATTTGAGAGTGAATAATGAAAAAAATTAAATATAATTAGGAGACTATCTAATATGTCTATATATTCTTCTTTCACTTTCAAATTCTCTAGTTTGAATGGCATCTCTCACCAAGAATAAAAAGAAAAAATGCTAAACATTGGCATGTTTTTTCCGTGGAGTAGTGCTAGACAGCCAAAGGGATATTCACCGACATCATATTGGCAAAGTTTAAAAATATAAGTTGCAAATCTAGAACTGATAGTCATAAAAGGAGAAGAAGCTGATAGAAAAAAAACATAAGAAAATAAGAAAAAGAGACACGTGATATGAATAGAGAAAGAGGATAGGGTTTGAATAAGTGAGACCTAACCATAATACGGTTACTAGACCCATTTAGGATATAGTGTAAATTTGATGGCGTTGCAATAGTTTGAATAAAACCATGGCTATGCCACATTTTTGTAAAACTATGGTTAGATCACTCAAAAAAGCAAGGCATAATAATGTAAAACATGAGAAAAAGCCCACATTTTAATCAAAAAGTGTGGTTATGTGTATATCATGGCCTTGGCTATGTTTTACCATGATTTTTTTGTTAAGTTTTATGAAGTTTTAAAATTTAACCACAATTAAGTTAAGCATTGTCACTATGTGTATCTTAACCATTACCATACCATCAAAATAAAAAACGAATTGAAGAGATAAATTCTTAAGGATAATAATTAAAAGGTGTTATAAATCATTTTATTATGTGAATGTCCATAAATTCCCAAGAATGACCCTTTGGGTTCATATTCCCAATAACGTCCAAATTATTGTCAATTATGTAGATTAATTTGTAATTATGTCAATATAATCTATAGGTTTACTATTATGGACTAAAGGTTTATAAATAAGACTATGTACTAAAGTTGATGTACTAAGAAGTGAATAAGAATACTCATTTCATTTCTCATCTCAATTTTTTCTCTTATTATCTCCCTTTTTTTTTTTTTTAGTTTTATAACAAAAGGGTTATTTTTATATGTCAACATTGAGGAGAGAATTTATAAATGAGACAAATTAAACATATATATATATATATATATATATATATCTCCCTCTCTCTCTCTCTCTCCCTCTCTCTCTCTCTATTAGAGGGGTTCCTTTGCTTCTTCCAAGTAGGCATGATATTAAATTTAAAAGAAGGTGCAACATTAGTGTTTTAAATTGCGGTTGCGGTTGTGGTTGCATTGCGATTATTGTGATTGTAGGCATTGTGAATGTTACAATGCGGATTGCGGTCGTGATTTTTTTAAGTTGCAAAACATATTTTAAAAATATAAATAATAATTACCTTCCAAATACATATTAAGTTAATAAATACATATTCTATATAAAATATATCAATGTCACTAAAAAAATTAAAAAAAGAGTAAGCAATCATAATGCTAATAAGTAAAATAATATAGAAGAATGCTTACATAATTATAACACACATATTATACTCTACCATATTAATTCAATACACACTTTAAATTTTAACCAATTAATTAAAAATTTCATATATAATACATAGTAAATCTCTATTTATATTAATTTAATAAGTGCAAATTTTACATATAAATAAATACACGTTTCATAAAATTAATATCCATTTTCTATAATTTTTTTCCCTTAATTTTCAAAATTTTCTTTCCTTCCCTCGAAATGTTTGAAATACTTCTTGCCTTTCAAATTTTCCAAACTCACTCTTAAAGACTAATTTCCCACTCTTGGCCCAATTTGACTTTCCCTTCATTAAATTTTTTATTAATTAATTTAATTAAATCCAATTCAATCTCTCAATCATGTCAGTCACCTATCATCCCCATCACAAAGAGTCCACCGCCACGTATCTCCCTCCCACCCCATCAAGCTTCCCTTGATTTACTACCTACAAGCAACACGATATTGAAGTGGCAGTAAACTCATTCTTACTTGGCATCCACTTCCTCGACTCTATGCCTTTATATCTTCTCTGATTCTCCTCCCATGCATCTTCAAAGCTGCTCCCAACTCAAATTAATACGAAGGAGCTATCCATTCACAATCACACCTCAATTCCGGTGTGATGCTGGCCACATCCGCAATATTGCGGCTGCATCATATGATGCGGTCCGCAATTTAGAACCATGTGCAACATAATAAAAATAATATCAGTGGTAATTATATTGCAGGTCCTAATAAGTTTGCTTAACAACTTGAGAGCCATAAGTTATTTAAATTTGCAGGACCGCCCATGTGATTTAATTATTTTTCAAAAGGAAAAAAACCCAAATCTTAGATCTCCCAGGACTAAATGATTTATCACGTAAGAAACTTCTATAAATCATATGTCAGCCTCCTATTATTTTGATTGTCAACCTAACACATAAATTGATTGATGTGTCTTAGAATGTCAAAATTCATTCTCAAACGATAAATGCTCACCTCTAGGAGGTAAGGTCAATATATAAAGAGGAATCATGATCCATTACATTTTTTTATAGTAAATTGTACAAACTTTGGAGAGAGATTAGAGAGAAAAGTTGGAATAAGCGAAATGAGAGCACGTCAGCTTCGTACACATTCCTAATTAATCTATTACTTTATTTTTAAAATTTACAGAAAAAATGTAGAATATTCATTGACACACTAGAAGTGTAATAACCCAAGTAATTAGGATTAATAACTTATCTGACGGTATATTATTTTGTTATGTGTATCAGTATAATGAGATTGAGGCTGGCTCAGTGGTCAGGCTCCAGACTGCATTCCTCAAGACGTGGGTTCGAGATTGGAAAGCTAACCACCCTTGTTTTTTTTTCTCTGGAGCTGCCACGTGTCCCCTTCTATAGTGAAAGGACGAAAATGCCCCCCAGAGTTTTCTTCTTCTTCCTTTCACCTTCGTCCAGTTGAGGTGCAGAAGAGAGAGAGAGAGCTTCGCGGGTTGTAGCTGGGAGCCACCGTGGTCGTGTCTCAACCTTGCCTGAGCTGAGCTGCACCCCCCGAGCACCACCAGCCAGTCACCGGTCACCTCTCGCCACCGTTCCAACTGGAAAACCGCCACCTCCTTAGCAAAAAAAACCGTGGAAAACGCGAGCTTGCCTGGCCATCGGTGAGCTGCTTTTCCAGCATGTCTTGGACGGGTTGTGTACCTTGCTTCTTGGCCGGCCATTTCCACATGGATTCGAGCTCGGTTGGCCGCCGGTGGAGCTGTTTTTCCGGCGAGACCAAGGAGCTCGAGCATAGGAAATTTTGGACGATTTGGTACGTTTTTATTGGTTTTCTCTTGAGATTGAGCTTAGAAGTAGCATTTTCGGCCCATAAACAATGAATATGTGCTCTAAAACCATGGATTTTGGCTGTTTGTAAGAAGAATGGCTGATAGGGACCAAAATGAAAATTTTTGAAAATTTTGGGTTCTTGAGAAAATGGAAAACTGTTGACTTGAAATTGGTTCATATTAACTCTAGATTAATACTTTTAAGTTGGTGGGCATGAGAACTAGGAATTTGTCTTGAATTGCATTAGAATGGAGGCTAGGGTTTGAAACAGGGACCAAATGAAAAATCTAGAAAATATGTGGGGCAGAAGTGTAAAGTTACCACACGTTAGGGAATGAAAGATATAGAATTAAAGAGATGGGGGGTTAGGTCCTAAATTCGGATAATGAACCAAAAGACAATTAATTCCTGCGTGAACGTTGGTGCAGGTGAATCGTAAGAGCAATTCCGGCACCCCAGGAGGGCAGCGTACTGCTCGTGTCAACCGGAGTTCAGGTGCACAGATAGCACCCTGAAACTCTTATTATACTTGAGTTTTTCTTGTTTTAATTGTTTTCTAAATTTAAACAAATTCTTTGTGATTATGCTTTATCGGATTAGGGGATTAGAAGCAAAGGACCTTCTGTATATGTTGAATGTCTGTAACTACGGTATTGGACTTGTGATTTGCTTAGAGGTGATCACTAGATAGTTATGATCAGAAACACAGATAATTTCCGTATATTTCCATCTTTGTATGCATGTTTGACTTAAATCCTTGATTTCTGGGAGGATGACGAATGATAAACCTTCGCGAGACATAACTCGCGCTTGTTGATTAATTACCCTCGAGGACTGAGTGTCCTCGCCTGTTGGTTAGTTACCCTCGAGGACTGAGTGTCCTCACCCGTTGGTTAGTTACCCTCGAGGATTGTGTATCCTCGCCCATTGGTTAGTTACCCTCGAGGATTGTGTATCCTCCCTTGTTGGTTGGTTACCCTCAAGGATTGTATATCCTCGCCTGTTGGTTAGTTACCTCGAGGATTGCATATCCTCGCTTGTTGATTAGATGCCCTCGAGGGTTGTGTACCCTCGCCTGTTGGTTCTTAGTAGTCTTTTTCCTGAATTATTTTCACAAATTGATTGTTTATCTGAGAATGGCTTTTTGACTTAATGTTTTAGAAAAGTGGGTTAATTAGTTCAACTGTTAAATTGCAAGCAAATTGATTTAGACCCTGTTGCACTGTATTAAATTCTTGATTATGTTAAAGTTTCTGTTTATATATGAAATTGTTTACTGACTTGGGGTGCTATCTGCCGAAAAATTTTTGGTCCCAAATGGAGAAATAGACGACCCTCTGGAGCTGGCGGAGCACTGACAGGAGAACCGTGTCGAGCCGCTTGGTTGGGTGCAAGGCATGTCCTTTTGTTTAGATTATGATTTTGGCTATTCTTTTTTTTGAATGTACATATTTAGATTGGTAGCCATTATCATGTATGGGGATTATTGGTGACCACAGCTGAACCTGCCACATTTTTTTTGTCGTATGTTGTAAATTATTGGATTGGGCTGGTGGGAGCGGAGCTCCCCTATTTATGTATTATCTTGTAGGACCTTGTAGAAATTTTGGGACATCCTATTTACTGGGGAGGTGCTGCCGAAATTTTTACAAGTTTCCTCGTTTTGTATTGAAATTCTCATCTTATGTATTAAAGCAAGCAGTATTCATGGGAATTGGATCGGTATGATAGTGATTGTTCCCCCTAGGGTTAGGCTTGCAGGTCAGGGGAATTTCCTCGTGATCTGTGCCGGTCCCACTTTGGGGATTTCGGGGTGTGACAGATTGGTATCAGAGCTTGGTTTTGGTGGTTCTCCTGTGGTCATGTAGGATGGCAGTGTCCTTCTGTGGTGTCTCCATTATTGTTATGAAACCCGGGCATAACCATAATTGGGATACCATAGGAGGCCTGGTTTGGGGGATTGGCATATCTGTTCCTTCTGTAGGTCTTTCTTGATTATGATTGAACCTAAATATTACTTTTAAAGTAATTGGTAATTGTGGAGGCTTATTGTTTGTTATCTTGTGTTTTAGATTGAGGATGCTTCCACGTACACGAGGTGGTCACTGAGGGGTGGACGTTGTGGGTAGGTCAGAAAATGCATCCGTCCAACCTGAAGTTCCCCTAAGTTGGGGCCGTGCCAGAGGTCCTAGAGCTGCGAGATCATCGAGAGCTGATTCCTATGTGGATTGGGAAGTGGAATCACAGGTTTAGGGAATGAATATACCTCCAACGCAAACTGAGTCTACGGATTCTCGAGCTGGGCAATCGAAAGAGGTGACCTTAGCCCAGTTTGTGAGGTTTAGGCCTTTGGTTTTCACAGGGTCCGATGGCCAGGAAGACCCTTATCGCTTCATTGAGGGGATGGAGAAATTGTGTAAGGCACTGCATTGTACTTCCACTAGAATGGTGGAGTTTGCAAAATATCAGATGTAAGATGCAACTTATTTATGGTTTCAGACAATACTGGATGAGAGACCCGCTGAATTACCTCCCATGCAATGGGATGAGTATAAGGGGCTGTTCATGGATCGGTATATACCTCAGAGTGTGAGGGATGTGAGGGCCCGAGAGTTTGAAGTGCTCAAATATGTTCTTGGGGAGACTGTATTGGATTATGACATTAAATTCACGCAACTTTCCCGTTATGCCCCGCACCTAGTACCTACTGAGAGGCACCGTATTAAACGATTTCTAATGGGGCTACCCAAATACATGTACCGTGCTTTGTCATCACAGATGGATACCTTCCCTTCATACTCAGTGGCAGTGAATTGCGCCCGTAGGATTGAATTACGGGAAATGGAAGAGGATCCCGTTAGCAAGAAGTGGAAGAGGGATTAGGGTAGGAAACAACTTGGGGTTGGCCCTTCATCAGGGGAATCTGGGGTACTGAGACCTCAGAGATCATTTAGGCCTACTCAGGTGCACCACCTCCATATAGTGATCCTCCTCGTCAGGTTATGCAGGGGGGTAGTCGGACTACTCAGTTCCATGGTGTATCTCAGTCAGCTCGCCCACGAGCCGCATGCCCTACTTGTGGGAACTTTCATTCTGGGGTATGTTATCACGCTGTTGGGGCGTGTTTCCATTATGGGCAGACAAGCCATTTTAAGAGGAATTACCCTTTTGCATTGCAAGTTTCTAGCCGGGACTCGGTGCAGCTAGTAGCCCATTCTACACCACATAGACTTATGTCGGGCACAGGCCCTTCCACTTCTGCCGATAGGGGCACGCCCAGGAGGGGCTTAGGCAACCAGGGGTAGACATCAGCAAGTAGGGGCCAGGCACGCGTATTTGCCCTGACACAACAGGATGCTCGGGCATCCAATGAGGTGGTGACATGTATGATTTCAGTTGAATTACATCTAGCATGTGCTTTATTTGATCCAGGTTCTACACATTCATATGTTTCTCCTCAATTTGCTAAGTTGTTTAGTGGCACATCTGTGCGCTTAGAGAATCCTATACTTGTGGGTATCCCATTAGGGGAATCAGTGATGGTTGATACCATTTCTTGATCATGCAAAGTCTTAATTGGAGATAGGAAAACTCTTGCAGACTTAATGGTATTACAGATGGTGGATCTGGATGTGATTCTTGGCATGGACTGGCTGGCCTCTTGTCATGCAGTCTTAGATTGCCCTAAAAAGGTAATACAGTTCAAAACTCCTGGAGAAGCTCCTTATAAATTACAAGGGGATGCAGGGGTGACTCTAACTAGAGTGATTTCCACTCTTAAGGCATGGAAGCTTTTAATTAGCGGGTGCCAGGGATTTTTGGCTATGGTGAAAGAAGTAGAGAAACAGGCAGCAGGGTTAGATGGGATTCCTGTGGTGGGAGAATTTCTTGATGTTTTCCCTGAAGAATTGCCGGGTTTGCCACCGGATAAGGATATTGAATTCTCCATTGATTTGATTCCAGGCATTCAGCCCATTTCTATTCCTCCGTATCAGATGGCTCCGGCAGAGTTGAGAGAGTTAAAAGGGCAATTGCAGGATCTCTTGGAGAAGGGATTCATCCGGCCTAGCACATCACCTTGGGGTGCTCCGGTCCTATTTGTTAAGAAGAAGGATGGGTCTTTACGGTTGTGTGTGGATTACAGGCAATTGAACAAGGTGACAGTATGTAACAAGTATCCCTTACCTAGAATTAATGATCTTTTTGATCAACTTCAGGGAGCTCAGTATTTCTCGAAGATTGATCTTCGGTTGGGATATCATCAGCTCAAAATTAGGGGCGAAGATGTTCCTAAGACAGCATTTCATACTCGCTATGGTCATTATGAGTTTTTAGTAATGTCTTTCGGTTTGACTAATGCTCCTACAACTTTTATGGATTTGATGAATAGGGTATTCAAATAGTTCCTTAACAAGTTGGTGATTGTCTTCATTGATGACATCTTGGTTTATTCTAAGAGCCCCAGTGACCATGAACAACATTTGAGAACAATGTTGCAACGATTGAGGGAAGAGCAACTTTATGCTAAGTTTTCAAAGTGTGAATTTTGGCTAAAACAAGTGGCGTTCTTGGGCCACATTATCACCAAGGAAGGGATTTCAGTTGACCCAAGTAAGGTAGAAGCAGTTCAAAAATGGCCTCGCCCTTCCATTGTTACTGAGATCAGAAGCTTCCTGGGTTTGGCGGGATATTATCGGTGTTTTGTAAAAGATTTCTCCCGAATAGTGGCTCCGTTGACAAGATTGACTCAAAAGAATGCAAAGTTCATCTGGAGTGATTCTTGTGAAGTTAGCTTCTAAAAACTGAAGGAATGTCTAACTTCAGCTCCTATCCTGAGCCTACCTTCTGGCACTGGTGGGTATGCAGTGTATTGTGATGCTTTTGGGGTAGGGTTAGGGTGTGTCTTAATGCAGAATGATCGGGTTATAGCTTATGCATCCAGGCAGCTGAAAAAGCATGAGCAGAATTACCCTACCCATGACCTTGAAATGGCAACAGTAGTTTTTGCATTAAAGATTTGGCGGTATTACTTGTATGGTGAGACTTGCAAAATATATACGGATCATAAAAGCCTGAAGTATATCTTTCAACAGAGGGATTTAAATTTGAGATAGAGAAGATGGATGGAGTTACTGAAAGATTATGACTGCACCATACTTTATCACCCAGGCAAAGCAAATGTAGTGGCGGATGCTCTAAGTAGGAAATCTATGGGGAGTTTAACCCATATTCAAGAGGTAAGGAGACCTTTAATTGTTGAACTACAACAGTTAGAAAAGAATCAGGTGAACTTTGAGATTGGTGAATTAGGAGCTTTTATGGCTCACTTGCAATCTAGTGCCGCTATTATTGATGAAGTGAAGATGACTTAAAGATCAGATCTAGAATTACATAAGTTAATAGAGGAGTGCCAGAAGGGGAAGAATAAAGAGTTTACGGTGGATGCAGAAGGAGTGCTAAGGTTTGAAGGGAGGTTGTGTGTACTGCAAGGGGATGGGTTAAAGAGGAAGAACCTAGAGGAAGGCCATCGCTCGGCGTATACTGTGCACCTCAGATCTACCAAGATGTATCAGGATTTGAAGTCGGTTTATTGGTGGAATGGTATGAAGAAGGATGTGGCTGACTTTGTCTCTCGCTGTTTGGTGTGTCAACAGGTTAAGGCCGAACACCAAAGGCCTGCGGGTTTACATCAGCGGATAGAGATACCAGAATGGAAATGGGAGAGAATCACTATGGATTTCGTTACTGGTTTGCCCCATACTCTTAAAGGGTATGATTCCATATGGGTGGTTGTAGATAGGTTAACGTAGTCTGCACATTTCCTTCCCATCAAAACAACCTATTCTGCAGCTAAGTATGCTCAAGTATATGTAGATGAGATTGTGTTGCATAGGGTGCCATTGTCTATCATATCGGACCGAGGACCTCAATTCACTTCCAGATTCTGGGGAGCATTTCAAGCGGCCTTAAGGACTTGGTTAGATTTGAATACAGCTTTTCACCCCTAAACGGATGGCCAATCTGAAAGGACTATTCAAATCTTGGAAGACATGTTGAGGGCGTGCGTCTTGGATTTTGGTGGCAGTTGGGACACGTACTTGCCTTTGGCGGAATTTGCATACAATAACAGCTATCAGGCCAGTATCCAAATGGCACCATTTGAAGCCCTCTATGGTAGGAGGTGCTGTTCTCCTATAGGTTGGTTTGAAACAGATGAAGCTCAGTTACTAGGGCCAGATTTAGTACAAGATGCAATAGAGAAGGGTAAAGCTTATTAAGGAGAGGTTGCACACCGCACAAAGTAGACAAAAGGCGTACGTAGATAATCGGAGAAGGGATTTGGCTCATAGTAGGCGACCACGTGTTTCTACATGTATCTCCCATGAAAGGGATTATGAGATTTGACAGGAAGGGCAAATTGAGCCCTAGGTACATTGGCCCATTGTGAACACCCCATCCCTAATCACTTAATTATTTAATTATTGAAAACACCAATTAATTAATAATTAAGAACATGGGAAATTTAAAAATGTCAAAATTTCAAATGATATTTTCAATTGGGGGACAATTTAGGATTAAAAATAAAGAATGGGGGATAAACTCAAAATTAAAAAAAAATTAATTAATTAGCTAATTAGAATAATTATAATAAATCAAAAAAGATAATAAAGAAATATAAAGATATAAAATATATTACAAGGCAAAAATAAAAAAAATAAAATAAAAATTAATTATTAATAATAGTAATAATAAAAAAAATTAAATTAAAAAAAAAAAGAAGGGAAGGGAACAGTGGATCAGAAAAAGACAGACAGCTACAGAAAACAGGGGGAGGTGGCTGCAGGGGAGCTCTGAAAAGGGGGACTCTGGTCACCGCAACAGTGGCAGCAGCAGCAGCAGCCGGGGAACAGTAGAATGCAGCAAAAGGGGGGGACTCCTTCAGCTCTCTCGGCTGCCTCAGCACCAACAGTAGCAGCAATAGCAGCAGCAACAGCAATATCAATGGAGTTCAGCCTTCGAAACCCATTACCACATCCGAATCCGGAAACCCGTATCCCACCACCTTCGTCCAAGCTGATACTTCTTCCTTCAAGAAGACAGGTTACAGCTCTGGAGGCATGCTCGGGGTTTTAACTGCAAGCAGAGGGCCATTCACTCCGTCCCAGTGGATGGGGCTGGAACACCAGGCTTTGATCTATAAGTGCATAACTGCAAACATGGCCGTACCATCTCATCTGCTCATCCCTATCAGAAAAGCCCTCCATTCTGCTGGGTTCAGTAATTTTCCCAACGCACTTCTGAGACCCAAACCCAAAAACCATAGGACATCCAAACGGAACCTTCAGAGCGCGACTAACTGGGAACACAATTTTCTATCTCTCACTCTGCTTTCTCCATCTTTAAATGACGCGCTTCCATGGCGGCTCTACCTTCCTACATTTTCCATCTCCTTCGTTGTAACCCATTCTCTCTCCACTTTGAGCCTCAAATGCACGATCCAGAAATTTTTTCAATTGTTTTCCTCATCTTCTGCGTTGCCCTCTCTCTTCTATCTTTCATCTTCGTCTCATTCTCTGTTTTCAGAAAGCTCTCAAAAACAGAGCAGCAACAACAAGAGAAAACCCAGAATCTGAAAAACTGCGGCCCGAAAATCGTGAAGCATTGTCTGTCAGAGGGTGTTGATGGAGCTAAGGGTGTCGATGAAGCTGAAGTTCATGACTCCAATGATAATAGCCCGACCCACTTGACCCGTTCTCTCTTGCTCGAGGTATTACCGTCTGATTCTGCTAAATGGGCCAGCTTGTTTGATGAAAAAGTTGCTATTGCGATGAACCAAATTCGACCTCTTCGGGTTTCAACAGAGGGAGAGAGGATTCGGGTGAGGAGCAAAATGTGAAAGTTTGTAGCCGATGGAGTGGAGCGCGTGAACCATGTTACTAAGCAGGTAGAATTCAAATGGCCCGGTCCCAATCAATCGAACGTCGAACAGGGAACGACCGTCGAGGCAGTCCTCATTGAGCAGCCTGATGTCGCGTTCCACCTCGCGAACCGAACTACGTTGAGCCTGTCAGGAAGCTCACCTGGATACAGAGCAGAAGAGCTAATCAGCTTTGTCGATCGTTCGCCCAATCTTCGCACCATCCTTCAAAAAGATATGCATGTTCTTTTCTTTCTTCTTCAATAAAGAGAATCACCTTACGATCGTATTGCCATGGTCGCCCAAGCAAGAGGTAACCGAGTAAAGGGAGGGATCGCTCAGGCTGGGCCACGTAGCACGAACCGTGTCCTGTTCCAAGAATAGAATTTTGCGGTCACCGAGGACATACGCTGAACCAGATTAAATCGGTGCCTTAACGTCAGAGAAGGCAGCTCTCCTAAGGTTTCCCCGGGTGAATTCGGTGTCTGGGCAGCCCCTTTGGATTCAAGGCAGATGTCATTTTGCCATTTGTTATATTACGCCAGGTGGAGTCAGGAGACTTGAGTATAGGAGAGCTGGTTAGGAGAATTGGGCAGCAATTGGAGGAGGCTTCTGTAAGCGATATTTTGATACGAGTGCCAGATGGGGAGAATAGTGCTATGTATGATGTTAGTATAGTGCAGAAGATTGTAAATGAGTGTTTGATGCAGGATCAAAATACTGAGATTGAATTGGTTGGAGGTGGTGGTGATGTTGGGGAGACAAGGAAGCCTGCTGGGATTTTATCAGATGCTTCGAAGCTGATGGTTGCAAAACTCATAGATGGATACCTTGCTGAAATTGCAAAGGATCCCAATTTACCTTTGTCAGAGTTTGTTGATCTTGCTAAGTTGGTACCCGGCATCTCTCGTCCTGCTCATGATGGGCTTTACAGGGCCATTGACATGTATTTAAGGCACACCCAGGGATGAGCAAAGGCGAGAGGAAGAGGATATGCAATCTGATGGTACTGTGGCAATGCATTATGGAGAAATTGACGATGCTGATTTCTTAGCTGTAGAAGATCATCTCCCCACATTACCTGCTACTCATTATGCAGATTTACTAGCAAAACAGTTCAGTTCACTGATGGATCATGAAGGATATATGAAGGAAGATGATCACATCCAACCAATACCAAATCGGGTGAACCATCCTTCAGGCAATCAACCTAATGTAGTTGCTGTAACTCATAATAATCCGGTGGTTGAAATGCAGCAATATGGAGAACCAATTCCTGGTCAGTCGCCCAATGACATTGCAAAAATATCTACTAGTGGCAATGCGTCTCTAAACTCATCTCAGAGCCTTTTAGCAAATGCAAGGATGTTGCCACCTGGAAACCCTCAGGCCTTACAGATGCCCCAAGGACTTCTTTCTGGTGTTTCAATGGCTCCAAGGCCACAGCAACTGGACCCACAACAATCAGTGCAACAGCAACAATAGCAGAGACAGGGAAGACGCCCTCACCACGGTTCTGCCACGGAAAGATGGTCTCAGTTTGCTTCGCATGGTGAATAGTGAGTGGTTCACGTACTGTACGTCTAGCTTCCATTTTTGGTATTTATTTATTTTATTTTTATTTTTATTTTTATTTTTATTTTGGTTTTGCTTTTGCCTTTTTGTTGCATTGATATTGTAATTATTATTATTATTATTTTGGTATTGCAAATAAGGTTTTCAGGGAGTCAACGTGTGAGAATTCAATTCTCCTCGATTGCAAAAGATCACGTGAGATTTTAATCTCCTTAGATCTTTTAAAATTAGCGCATTCGTTTTTTTTTTTTTTTAAAATAATAATAAAATAATAATAATGATTATATATTGACTTAATTAAATATTTTCTATTATTTATGAAATTATCGTGTGAGAATTCGGTTCTCCTCGATTGCAGGAGATCACGTGAGATTTTAATCTCCTTAGATCTTTTAAAATTAGCACATTTGTTTTAAAAAAATAAAAAAGATGTAATGATTATATATTGACTTAATTAAATACTTTCCATTATTTATGAAATTATTGTGTGAGAATTCGGTTCTCCTCGATTGCAGGAGATCACGTGAGATTTTAATCTCCTTAGATCTTTTAAAATTAGCACATTTGTTTTAAAAATAATAATGATTATATATTGACTTAATTAAATACCTTCCATTATTTATGAAATTATCGTGTGAGAATTCGATTCTCCTCGATTGCATGAGATCACGTGAGATTTTAATCTCCTTAGATCTTTCAAAAAAATTAGCACATTTGTTTTAAAAATAATAATTAAATATTGATTTTAGTTAAGCATTTTCCATCACTTATGAAGTTAGCATGTGAGGATTTTATTTTCTTTGATCGCATGGGAATATGTGAGATTTTTAATTTTCTTAGTTCCCTAAAATTAATACACCTCTATCTAATAATAATAATAATAATATAACAATAATAATAAAAAACAATCATAATTAAATATTTGTTCTAATTAAGTATTTCCCATTATTTACGAAATTATCGTGTGAGAATATAGTTCTCCTCAGATATTTGGGGTCGTATGAGATTTTAATCTCTTCAGACCTCGAAATTTAATACATACTTGTTTACAAGATAAATAATAATAATGAGGATAAATAGATAAAATAATGATAATAATGTAAAAAGAAAAAAATGAATATTTTAATTGAATTATTTACAAAATAAATAAAGTCAGGGTTTTATAAAATTTAATTAATTAAAATGCCACGTACAAAAATTTCAAAAATGGCTTTCCTTTATAATTTTGTTCTAATTTCACAATAAATCTTTATTTATTTTTTTAAAAAAAATCTCTAAAGATAAATAAAGAAACAAAATCCAAAAAAATACATAAAAATACAAAAAATCAGAGAAATGATTTGATTTTCGTCTTAATTTCAAAGGTGAATTCCAATTTTGAAAATCCAAAAACAAAACAAATAAATCTAAAAATTCAAAAATATTCTTTTTATAACTTCACTTCAATTCCAAGCAATATAACCTCCCAAAATTCCTAAAAATCTTATCCCATAATAATTTCATTTAAATTTCAAAATTAAAATTAAAATTCCAAAAATAAACAAAAGAATTAAAAGAGAAAATGTGAAGAGATCAGGAGAATGAGGTTAATCAGATCGTAGTAAATTAAAACACACAAACCAAATTCCAATCTCGTTTTGTTTACAATGATCTGTTTTAATTAAAATCCTCCTATTCTCATCACAAATCAAAACCCACCAACCTATAAAACATGTCTTTTGGTCGAACTACGTGGACTTTGATCCCTCTCACGGGGTACGTAGGCCCTAGGCTTTCATCCTAGGTCAAGTATGTCCTTTGTAAATATCCATCAGTTTGCATGCATTTTCGCTTTTTGTCTTCTATGTCTAACGTGCATCCATGTCAATAAAAGGGTAATTGAGATTAATTAAAGGCCATATTCTATTTCCACTAACTAGTTTAAGGTAACCGTCCTTATGGGCGGGTGTTGTGGGGTGCCTAATACCTTCCCCGCACTCAAATAGACTCCCGAACCCATCTCTGACCTCGCAGACCATTTCGCCTTTCTTTTTTTTTTGTTGTTTAAATTGGTTTTCCAAAGTTTTCTGTTAAAAATTTTGGTGGCGACTCCAAATAAAATCGATTTTCAAAATTCCATTTTTGGGAATCAGTTTTAAACCTTTTTATTCGATCCCGCCGAAAGGTCGGTTACGACACCCATTTGAAGTTCTGGAAAGAATTGGTACAGTGGCTTATCGGCTAGCATTACCACCTGAATTATTGAGTATTCACCCCGTTTTTCATGTGTCAATGCTCAGGAAATACTTGTATGACCTATCCCAAATTATTGAGTCACAGACGATGCAAGTTAACACGGGGTTGAGTTATGAAGAGGTACCTATGAAAATCCTAGATAGGCAAATAAGGAGGCTTCGCTCAAAGGAAATTCCTTCAGTTAAGGTGTTGTGGAGGAACCATTCTCAAGAGGAAGCCACGTGGGAGGATGAACATATCATGCGTGGCCAGTATCCTCAATTATTTACGTTAGGTATGTGATGGTTTAAATTCGGGGGCCGAATTCTTGTAAGGGGGGGAGAATGTAATAACCCAAGTAATTAGGATTAATAACTCATCTGACGGTATATTATTTTGTTATGTGTATCAGTATAATGAGATTGAGGCTGGCTCAGTGGTCAGGCCCCAGACTGCATTCCTCAGGACGTGGGTTTGAGACTGGGAAGCTAACCTCCCTTGTTTTTTTTTCTCTGGAGCTGCTACGTGTCCCCTCCTACAGTGAAAGGACGAAAATGCCCCTCAGAGTTTTCTTCTTCTTCCTTTCTCCTTCGTCCAGCTGAGGTGCAGAAGAGAGAGAGAGAGCTTCGCGGAGCTGCTACGTGTCCCCTCCTACAGTGAAAGGACGAAAATGCCCCTCAGAGTTTTCTTCTTCTTCCTTTCTCCTTCGTCCAGCTGAGGTGCAGAAGAGAGAGAGAGAGCTTCGCGGATTGCAGCTGGGAGCCACCGTGGTCGTGCCTCAACCTTGCCTGAGCTGAGCCACACCCCTCGAGCACCACCGGCCAGTCACTAGTCACCTCTCGCCACCGTTCCAGCTGGAAAACCACCACCTCCTTAGCGAAAAAAACCGTGGAAAACACGAGCTTGCCTGGCCGTCGGTGAGCTACTTTTTCGGCGTGTCTTGGACGGGTTGTCATCTCTTTTGCATCAACAATTAGTTCAAACTTCTATTTCCATGCGACACAATATTAAATAGACTTTGCTTGCCTCCCATATATAGTTAACTAAATGAAAAATTATGGATTAATATTTTTAAATATATAAGTTTACTCCTTAATTTAATGATATTTATGACAGAAGCAATATATTATCATATTGTGCCTACCGAATTTGGATCCGCAGTCATACAACAGATCTACTGTACGCCTACTACACACACAGATTTTTTTTTTTAACATGTTCTACCACTGTACAGCACATCTACTTACAACGTTGGATCTGCATTCGTGCCTGTCTGCAACATGATCCATGAACAATAACTCCTACTGACATTTGCCACATAAGGAATATGCCAACAATATTACTACTTGCCTTCATCTTCATGTTTTTAAACAATTTGAGACTTAATCAACAGCTCCACTTCAAACACATACAGAGATTATCTATATATATATATATAAACACATATTTGTATATATGAAGTCATTTTCAAATTGGTCTATATATACATTAAAACGCAATAGCTTGAAAGGGTCAACTAAATTACATGGACTGCATCGTGGATAATATGGTTCCATATGTCACTGAGTTGACTTCTTCAATAAGTGATATTTCAGAAGAGCATATATATAGTTAATGATGTCACTCGGTTGAGATATTTTGGACATTCAATGGTATTCATCTAAAAAATTTTAACGTTCGATAAATATTGCATACGGAATATGGTATGGATTGGAATTTAGTCTTCAAACAACTAATAGGGAAATAAACTATTATAAACATACGATGTTATTTGTGTCTTTTACTTATTATTTAATTCTCATGTAAACTTTTTATTTATTTTTTTAATCTTAATTTGATCATTTACTAATATGAAAGTTAGCACATTTGATTAATTAATTTTTACTAAATTAATATTAAATATGTTGACATTCATATCCATAAATGATTAAATTAAGAATGAAATAACAAGTGAGAAACTGAATTGAGAATAAATATTAGGGAAGGAATGTAATTGTGTTTTACTCTATATATATAATTAGAATAATTATATGTAATTATACCTAAAAAATATATTATATATTATATAATTATTTTTTACATTAATTTAATACAATGTTTAGATATTAACATGGTTGTTAACTTGGCGAGTTAACTCGGTTAACTCGCCGAGTTAACGTTTTTACATACAAAAAACGAGTTGACTCGGTGTCCAACTCGGTACCTGCACTGACTCGGTCTAACTCGGGTGTGAGTCGGTCTAGCTCGTTCGACTCGGCAAGTCACCACCGAGTTGGGCGAGTTGAGGAAAGCTGCAAAACTAAAAAATGCGCTCCTCAAGTAACCACCAGTCCATTATGCATGTTCAATATATATATGATAAACATTATATATATATATATATATATATATAAGTCGTTATTTTAATTTGACAAAATAAGTAAAATCTTTTTTTAGTCCCTCACTTGTAGGGTATTTTTTTAAGTTAATTCCTTATAAAATTTATTTTTCATTTTAATCCCTCACAAATAAGATATTATTTTAATTTAGTCCTTCATAGAATTTCTTTTCAATTTAGTCCCTCATATGAATATTTTTTAATTTCTTCCTTCAAAAATAACATCATTATTAATAATACCCTTTCATATTTTTTTATAGTTTGAAATTTATTTTGGCCAAATGAATAAAATCTCTTTTGGTCTCTCACTAATAGGTTATTTATTAATTTGATTCCTTATAAAATTATTTCTCATTTTGGTCCCTCAAATAAAATACTTCTCATTTGAGTCACTCATAGAATTTTTTTATCAATTTAGTCCCTTACATATAAATTTTTCTCAATTTATTAATAAAGGTAAACTCTTACAATTCAACGTTACGATTCTACATTATGAGTCTACACCCCCCTCACGAGTCTACCTAGAATCGCGAGTTTGACAACCTTGGATATTAATATGGTTATGAAATTTTTAAATAGCTAAATTAAAATCAATCAAGTGTCACTAATTTTACATAATTAAAGATGGTAATTTCCGTATATTTCCATCTTTGTATGCATGTTTGACTTAAATCCTTGATTTCTGGGAGGATGACGAATGATAAATCTTCGCGAGACATAACTCGCGCCTATTGGTTAATTACCCTCGAGGACTGAGTGTCCTCGCCTGTTGGTTAGTTACCCTCGAGGACTGAGTGTCCTCACCCGTTGGTTAGTTACCCTCGAGGATTGTGTATCCTCGCCTGTTGGTTAGTTATCCTCGAGGATTGTGTATCCTCGTTTGTTGGTTAGTTGCCCTCGAGGATTGTGTATCCTCGCCTGTTGGTTAGTTACCTCGAGGATTGCATATCCTCGCTTGTTGATTAGATGCCCTCGAGGGTTGTGTACCCTCGCCTGTTGGTTCTTAGTAGTCTTTTTCCTGAATTATTTTCACAAATTGATTGTTTATCTAAGAATGGCTTTTTGACTTAATGTTTTAGAAAAGTGGGTTAATTAGTTCAACTGTTAAATTGCAAGCAAATGGATTTAGACCCTGTTGCACTGTATTAAATTCTTGATTATGTTAAAGTTTCTATTTATATATGAAATTGTTTACTGACTTGGGGTGCTATCTGCCGGAAAACTTTTAGTCCCAGATAGAGAAATAGACAACCCTCTGGAGCCGGCAGAGCACTGATAGGAGAGCCATGTCGAGCCGCTTGGTTGGGTGCGAGGCATGTCCTTTTGTTTAGATTATGATTTTGGCTATTCTTTTTTTTGAATGTACATATTTAGATTGGTAGCCATTATCATGTATGGGGATTATTGGTGACCACAGCTGAACCTGCCACATTTTTTTGGCCATATGTTGTAAATTATTGGATTGGACTGGTGGGAGCGGAGCTCCCCTATTTATGTATTATCTTGCTGAACCTTGTAGAAATTTCGGGACGTCCTATTTACTGGGGAGGTGTAACCGAAATTTCTACAAGTTTCCTCGTTTTGTATTGAAATTCTCATCTTATGTATTAAAGCAAACAGTATTCATGAGAATTGGATCAGTATAATAGTGATTGTTCCCCCTAGGGTTAGGCTTGTAGGTCAGGGAAATTTTCTCGTGATCTGTGCCGGTCCCACTCTGGGGATTTCGGGGTGTGACAAGAAGGAATTAATCTTTGACATGTATGGATAGTAATGAAATAAATATTGAATAATGGAGTTGCATTATATAATGAAGTCAACTGTTTATCTAATATTTAATTTTAAGTGATCCATGTAATCCTGGTTTTTGTATCCAATATCAATCCCATAAAATTGTCCATAACCATAAGTATGATTAGACACTATTCTTTTACCAAATTAAAGAGAACATCAATGATGCTATAAATTTGAATTTATCATAAAGTGTAATAACAATGTAATCATTACCAAATATAAAATAATTTATTAAGTATTTTTAAAATATTAACTTATTTAACATTTAATAATTCTTAAATAAAGTTATTTTTTTATTATAAATATAAAATTAAATTATATAAATTTTCCTTAAATAGGTTTGTTGAAATTACACAGACCTCTTATTTATACTTAAAAAATACAAATTTTTTTCTGAAACAAATATTTACCTAACACTTTAATGCAATTTAATATTTTTGACTAAAATACCCTCTTTTACCTAAATATACATTTTTTAACAACAAAAATTAAACGGAGGATAATTTGGTCCCAAAAAAAAAAAATTAAAACTTGGACTATCAAGTGTAGTTTTTGTTTCAACGGAAGTTCATGGACATTTTATAAGTGAAGTTTGTATAATTTCTGTAAAGCTTAAAGGAATTGTATGTAATTTATTCTAGAGATAATTGAAGTACTAAATGTAATAAAATGAATTAAATAATTTGTCGTTAGAATTCAGAGATAAGTTCATAATATAGTCACTAGAAAAAGAATTAATGTCCAAGCGGTTTAAATTAGAGAATGTATTTGTCCAAAAAAGTCGACAAAAAATTATAGAGTCCGTGTAAAAAATAATTATAAGGAAAAATAAAGTTGACGTCAACAGTGTCCAAAAGTTAAGCCTAAATTTGAGAGTTTATCAAATTTTCTTAAAGGCAAAATATAAATATTTTGGAAGAATATATTTTAAATTTTAAAAATAATAAATATTTTATTATGATTCTTAAGTTTTAAATTATTGTCATTTTTAAATTCAATAATAGAAATGTCACCTTAGAATCTATTATTTATTGACAAAAATGTGTCATGTAAAATAGACAACTTTTAAAATAAAACTTTTTTTATTAATAATTTTATTTTTAAAATTAGAGAAATCATTACACAAAAAAATTAATAGGATATTGTGTTGTTTTGTTTTAATTAAGTTGATCTGATTAATTTAAGCATGTCCACTAGTAGGGGTGAACACAGACAAGGTTTTGTAAGACTCAAGATCGACCTAGTTTGGACTGAGTCTCTTTTTAGAGGTCTCGAACCCAACACGGTGTGATTTTAACTTGGTATGTGACCACATTGAGTTTTGGATCACAGAGTTAGGATCATATTTATATATTATCTTTAAAAGTATTTTATAAAACTAATTTTTTAATGAAAAATGAAAGAGCTCAATATTTGAAATGAATAGAAAATTAAAATTTGGAATGAAAAGTTATTAAAATTTGAAAGGAATTAAATTTTTAAAATTTTATTATAGATAAATATTATTATAAAAAATATAAAATATAAAAAATAGAAAAAGGGCTGGACAAGATTATGTGACCTAGCCTAGTCCAATAAAATTTGTAATTTTTTTTTATTTTGATCTAACCCTACCCTACCTGATATGATGGGGCCAAGTTGAGTTGACTAGAAAAAATAGATCCCTGATTGTGGAATCTCTACTATAAGGGATGTTGTGGAAATGGCAGAAAAAGTAGGGGACCGTGAGCAGTAAGTGGAGTGGCTGGAAGTTGTAGGAAAAGTAAGAAGAAAAGGGAGCAACATGGCAGAAAAAGAAAGGTGGGCTGGTATATAAAGAAGAGAAGACCTCAGCTGGAAAAAAGGAGCTAAAGAGAATAGGGAGAGAACCACGTAACCGAGAGGAAAAAGGAGCTGAAGAGAAGAGGGAGAGAATAAGAGAGAAACCGAGAGAAAAATGAGAGTTGAAGGGGAGAAGCAGAAACTGAGAGGATAAGAGAGAAACCGAGAGGAAGAGTGAGCTAAACGAAACCAGAAAACGAGACAGCAACATGAGGTAGAAAACAGAAGAGAAAACGAAACTAGAAACCGAGAGGGAGAGAAGCTGAATGAGAGGCAGAAACTGAGAGGAAGAGAGAGGGAGTCGTGGTGCAGAAAATAGAAGAGAAAACGAAACCAGAAACCGAGAGGGAGAGAAGTTGAAGCAACGTCCAAACCGTGGAGAGAAAAGGAGCTGAAGTTCAGACAATCCGAGGAGCAGAAAATGGAGAGTTAGATGCCAAAATGATGAGCAGAAACAAGGAGGCTTGAATGCAAAACAAAGTGGTAGCAAAAGGATTGATAGAGGCTGAACTATGGAGGAGGAAAAACTCTGTTTTGAGCCCAGAAAACAGAGGTAAACAGAGGAGAATTTAAGGAGCACAAGGAAGAAGAGAAAGTGTAGAGAGGAAGGGAAGCTTCCAGCCTTTGCCTTCCAGCCGAGGAGCAGAGACACGTGACCACTTCCAGCCAGAATTTCCAGCACTGAAACCAACCAGAATTTTCAACGCTGTCCAACGATGTGCTGTCCGCCATTTCTGCTTGCTTCCCAGCTGAGACCAGCCACTTCGGGACTATTGGAGGACCATCTACCATAGGTGAGTGAGGAGGAGAAGGTTATTCTTCATTGGAGCACAAGGGAGAGGCTGAAATTGCACAGGTATGGCTGCACGGGCTGCATGGCCGATTTTTTCTGCATGCATGTTACTGTTCATACGAGTTGGTTCAAGATAATCTTATGCATTCTGCACTGTTCATGCGTTTTGTTCTAAGGTGCTACTGTTCATTTGCCTAAACTTGTTTTAATTTTGTTTATTACCATTGTTTAAACCTTAACTTTGATTAAATATTGCTATTATGCATAAACTTATCGTGTGAGAATTTTGTTCTCCTTGATTACTGGGGATTATGTGAGATGTTAATCTCCTTAAATCCTTAAAATTAATTAAATAATTGAAAAGTGACAATAATATTAATGAAATATTAATGAATGAATGGTCAAAAAATAAGTGAACGATAATTAATAAATATTGTCATGATGCATAAAATTATCGTGTGAGAATTTTTATTCTCCTCGATTATCGGGGGTTATGTGAGATGTTAATCTCCTTAAATCTTTACAACTAATTGAATAATTGAAAAGTGATAATAATATTAATGAAATATTAATGAATGAATGGTGAAAAATAAATGAATGATAATTAAATATTAATTTTGATTAAATCATAACAATAATCATAATTAAAATGTTTGCTTTAATTAAATATTTCCCATTAGTTGCAAAATTATCGTGTGAGAATATTGTTCTCCCCGATTACTTGGGATCGTGTGAGATTTTAATCTCCTTAGATCCCTGAAGTTAGCATACCTTTGTTTTTTTAAAAAAAAAGAATAATAAATAATTAACAGATTTGCTTTAATTAAACATTTCCCATTATTTACGAAATTATCGTGTGAGAATATCGTTCTCCTCGATTGCGTGGGATTATGTGAGGTTCTAATCTCCTTAAATCCCTATAATTAATTCAGAAATAATAATAATATTAATGATAATAATAACAATACAAAAAAAATAAATAAATGGACAATAATTAAATATTAACTTTGATTAAATATTTATACAAAATGAATCGTGTGAGAATACTTTTCTCTCCTCAACTTCCTGGGCTCGTGTGAGATTTTAATCTCCATAGAACCTGAAAATTAGCATATATTCGTTCAAAGATAAACAGATAAACAAATAAATAATAGCACTTGAATTAAATTATTTACCAATAATCAATAATAATAATAATCAATATTTACCAACAATAAATTCAAGAATTCATAAAAAAAAAATAATATATTCCTTTCATTATAAATTATGCATTAGTTCCCGAAATATAAACTCCCAAAACTCAAAATAATAATAATAATAATAAAATCGACAAAAAAATTTAAGAGAGAAAATATGAAGAGGTCAGGAGAATGAGGTTAATCAGATTGTAGTAAATTAAAACGTACAAACCAAATTCCCATCCCATTTTGTTTACAATGATCTGTTTTAATTAAAATCCTCCTATTCTCATCACAAATCAAAAAACCACCAACTCCCAAACATGCCCCTTGGTCGAACTACGTGGACTTTGATCCCTATCGCAGGGTACGTAGGCCCTAGGCTCTCATCCTAGGTCAAGTTCGCCCTTTGTAAATATCTATCTGTTTGCATGCATTCTCGCTTTTTTGCCTCCTATGTCTAACATGCATTCATGTCAATAAAAGGGTAATTGAGATTAATTAAAGGCCATATTCTATTTCAACTGACTAGTTTAAGGTAACCGTCCTTATGGGCGGGTGTTGTGGGGTGCCTAACACCTTCCCCACACTCAAATAGACTCCCGAACCCATCTCTGATTTCGCAGACCATTTCGCCTTTTTCGTTTTGTTTTAAATTGGTTTTCCAAAGTTTTTCACTAAAAATTTTAGTGGCGACTCCAAATAAATTGATTTTCAAAATTTCGTTTTTGGGAATCAATTAAAACACTTTTTATTCTATTCCGCCGAAAGGTCGGTTACGACTAATAGTAATAAAATTAAACATTGAATAATTGAGTTGAATTGTATTTGAGTATAATAAAGACTTCTGTTAATCTTTAGAATCCAAGCGATGAGGATTAGAACAGCGGTAATGGCAAAATATTATAGAGAACAAAAAATGTTTTTTTTCTGAAGAATTTGTAGTCATCAATGTCTGACAGTTGAATTAAAAAGATTTTGACTGATAATGGACAGTAAAGAGACATTATATGATTTATTTTCAATTTGGTCCTCACTTATATTTATTCTCAATTTTATTTCTCAATTGTTAGTCCGTTCTTAATTTTGTCCTTGACTAATTTGAACTTTAACATATTTAATTTAAATTTAGTTAATGTTGAATGACTAAATAATATGCTCACTTTCATAGAAAAAGACTAAATTAAAAATAAAAATGTGTGAAAGAATGAATTGAGAATTAACTAATAAATTAGAAGCCAAAATATTTTCATACTCTTATGATAGTTTATTTCCCTATTATTATTTTAATAGGGGATTCCAATCCATACCACATTAGGCGTGTAGTAATATTGTTGGCATATTCCTTATGTGGTATATGTTAACAGGCGCTATTGTTCATGGATCAAGTTGAAGGCGGCCACAATAGGATGATATAGGCGTGCAAAAGAGAAATTTCTTTCGACTGCTTATTATTTTGCAGTATTATTTTTATATTAACTATTGCTATTTTTATCTCATAAAATAATCATCTGTTAATAATTTCCCAGAGGTTGCAAATTTTTGCTACACCATTCTTTAAATTCATCAGGATTTCTTTTTTATTTTTCAAGGTTCAATCTATATAACTATCTTCCACCTTTTTTCGGACTTAATAGTCTCTCTATCTCTATCTTACTTTCTTATATAAGATACTTTTGGTCGTGTCTCTTAGCATGGAGTCCCTCTCTTTATGTCTTTCCTTAAGTTATTTCTAATTTTTTAATGAACTATTTAATAGAGTTAACATTTGTGTTCTCTCTGAATATTCTACATGAGTGATATGCTCCAATTCTTTGCTCTTCAAGTTTCATGAACAAATATGTAAACTAACCTGTCTGAAGATTCGAAGATGAATGACACAATGAACATGTCAGATGTAGTATAAATGGTATGGAAAAGAGATTTATCATACTTTAATATCAACCACATATGATGATTAATTATCCTGAAAGTGGTAAGCAATGTTTTCAAATTCTTTTTTTTTTTTAAAAAAAAGAAAAACACTAATTAGTTAAAAGAAAATATAATAATAAATTGGCACATCACAAGAAAATTAGAGCTTCAAATTTTCAAATCTATGAATGAGAATATTTAAAATAGGCAACAAAAAAAATGCATTTAATTATACTAATTTGAGCATCAATATAAAGTGTATCGCAAACATAAAAATCAAAAGATGAAAAGTATCTGATACATTATCAAAGAATAAAGGAATATACAATTAAGGTATTACATTTCATTATACTGATAAAGCCAAAATATGAATAAGAAATAGAGCATAGAATTACCAATGGCATCTTGCATTGTGAAATCAAACAATTCTGACTTGTAAGTGCACACAGTTATTTTCAAAAATATGGAGAATTTAAACATCAATATTTGAACAACAAACAGGAGTAACTATTAACTAACTTTCTACCAAATATACTCATAGACAATAATTATGATCATTGGTTTTTGACATGAGCAGAAAACACAACAACGAACTAAATCAATGCCCAAAAATTAGACTGAGTAAGAGTTTTGGTACACTCACCATTTTAAGTTCGCTAATACCCATGTTAATTTATATAGTTTCATTATTTAAAATAATATTACAATTATGTATTTATATTATAATTAATTGTACCGTTATATTCAAAATTTTGAGTTCATAAAAAATTTTTCCTTAATTATTTTGCCATTATCAAATGACTAACACTACACAAATTAAAACTTAAACTACTAAAATCTAGACAAATTTTTTAAAAAAATTTTTAGTTTCCTACCCCAAACTTAAAAAAGCAAACATTGTCCTTAATATTTGAGAGCGAATAATGAAAAAAAAAAATATTAGCAGACTATCTAATTTGTCTATGTATTCTTCTTTCACTTTCAAATTCTCTAGTTTGAATGACATCTCTCACCAAGAATAGAAAGAAAAAACGCTAAACATTGGCATGTTTTTATATATATATAAACATTGATAAAATGGTCCCACTTGCATCAATTAGTTTAATTCTTCATTTAGTGCATGGTATTCATATATATAATTATATTTTTGTCTTCTTGTGCCTGTTTGTAACATTGTCTCTCATGTCCAATCAGGTAAGTGTCACACACTGTTGACCTAAAATTTAAATTTCCTACAAAATTTCAAGTAACATAAACAGTGAACAACTGCGTTATGAAAAAAGTTTTCTTTATTCTCTGTCGAAAAACAATTAGCAATTAATGGGGGTTGCATATGGTTATTCAGCATTTAGCATACAAATTTTCTTTATTTTCCTCTAATTTTCAATGAAGTGTTTAGTATGGAGTAAATATTTGTGTTCCTCATAAATATTCTACCACATGAGTGATAAGCTCTAAATTTTTATTCTTCAAGTTTCATGGATAAATATGTAGACATTATCTATGTTAGGTCACAAGGTTTGGAAATGAATGGCATGACACTTCAATATCAACCAAATGCGATTATTATCTCAAAAGCAATAAGCAGTGTCCTCAAATTGTGACAGGAAAAGAGAAAAACATTATTGGTACAAAAAAAAAAATCAGATTTCAAATTCTCAAATCTATAAATGAAAATACTTTAAAATGGCCACAATTAAGGATGATACATTTGATTATACTAAATTATGCAACAATATGTAGTATATCACGAACATCAAGATTAAAGGATGAAAAGTAAATGAACATTCTGTCTGATACATTTTAGAACTCAGGATAATGCATTTGAAGCTACATTAGCCAAGGATCATATGTCTAAGAGGAACATATATACAACTTGATCTGCACATTAAGTAAATAATTTTAGAATAGTAATACAAAAGTAAGTTAAGACAAGTATATGATTTTAATCAATGATTTTTTTGATAGGATTATTGTTCAAATTGACCTTTTTTTTTATTAATTTTCTGTTCTTATGTTGTATAGCTTGACCTTCTCCTTATTTAATATATTGAAATAGACCACTTCTAAATATATGGACCATAAATATGACCTGAATAATGGTCTTGAGCTAAGAACAAAAAATTGTCTTCCCAGCCCCAATGTTCGATACATTCCCTGTCTAATAAGGAAATCACCTTTATACAACGCCAATTTTGTCAAGCAGCCAACCTATAAAAGATCATAAAAATATCCAAATATAAGTCATTCTACACAAACTCCAAAAAATTAATTAAAAAAAAAGGATAATTGAAACATTTCATTATTTCGATAAAATCAAGATAAGAATAAGAAATAGAGTATGAAATAACCAGTGGTACATATGTAGATGAAAGATCCAATTTCCTAAAGTATTTCTTGTTTTTTTAATTTCGCTTAAAGATAATTTGCACAGTATTGAACTTTGAGATAAGCAACAATGTGAATACCATTTAGAATAACATTGAATTTGTTGGGATACGTACAATCGTTGGATGGAGACTCTGTCCTTCTGGCATTGCATAGAACAATATTAAAAAAATCTTTTTTAATTAAAATTGAAAAATACGACACGATTGTTTATGTCATCAATGTTTTCCTTTATCTTTCATTTTCTTCCAACTATCTACCCCACCTCCTTTTGTCATACTTATGCCACCAAATTCTCTCCTTGTTATTTTGGTAAAGTATTTTTTAAAAAAATTGATATGCATAAGAACAGAAAAAGACCATGCCTCCTCAAGTCGTAGCTCTTGAGCATAGGTAGGTGACATTGGTGTGACAATGCTAGGGATAATAATTCCTCCCTGATAATTGGAATGTAAAAATATTAGCAATTTCCATTGATAAAATAAAATATAATACATAAACTTTTTAATTATCATGCTTTGACAAGATTGAATCTATCATGTGCTTTGATGTCTAGCCATCTTTTTGGCTTGTTTAGATCAAGACCACACATTGCTAATTCTGAAGCTGAGGCAATCTATTGATACTCAAAGTTGTGGCATGTAAAACATATTCCTACATAATTGAATTTATTTTGGGCATAGGCTTCCCTATATAGAGGAACCTAGCAAAAGGAACACAGAAATTTGATAGCTAAAAATTCAGTGACTATATAAGTAACCCAAAGAAAGCATTATGCAGCTACTAAGAAGTTATGACATAGACAACAATCATTGTCCACCAATCATGGCAATGAATGACATCATACTTCTTTCCAGATTGATGGACAAACTTAAGAGTTACATGACAGAAAAATAAAAAGCACTTAAGATCATTGGGTTCTCCGTAAAACTTTCTTTTCCGAAGGAACTTAGCATGATGGTGTGGTTCAATAAAATATATAGGAAGGCCTGCAACGTCATAGCTAAGTTACCACACAAGATAAACAAAAATCTTTAGTATATAGTATAGTGGTATCTAATGTATAAAAATATTAAATTCTTTGACCTTCAACGTGTAGAATTAAAGAGGCAAAGATAGGACCAAATTGAGAGGTGTCATTATTTAACTTCTCAATCAAGCATGTACTCATCGACATATCATTCATAACAATCTTGGTAGTGCCTTACACTTAGATCAAGTTTCCTCGTTCCCTTATGAAGTTTTTTCATAGTCCTTAATTGTATTTCAGCAGAATCACCTTGTAAGAAAATCTCATATTGTTTACTTGAACAATGAAGCCTGCAGAATCTCCTTGTAAGAAAATCCCATATCGTTTACTTGAACAATGAAGCTTCAGGCTTTGATAGTTGGCTCAACAAAGTTGAACTAAGCCTGAACAAGACCTGAACTAGATTCAAACTTGGCTCTGACACCATTTGTTAAATTGAAAAGGCAAAAATAGGGGCTAAACTTACAGATGCGATCATATTTGTAAACAATAATTTCAACGTTTCCTCTCCTATGCAAAGCTTTACTAAGGCCAGTGGCAAAATCCCCCAATTCACCATCATATTACAAAGACAACTTAAAAGTAATATATAAGAAAAAACATCAAAGTATGATTGTGTTGGTTTTATTTAAAGAGGCTAAGTATTGAGCAATGTTTATATGAATTGACTATCAGTGCTATGATTTTATTGAATCATGAGTACAGAATTTTATTCATAAATTTATAATAGAAATAGCATAAACATAGTAGCATATCAACTACTTATCAGATAGCTCTCTCCTACAAAATAGAAACAAAATTTTAAATTTAAAAAACTGGGACAGAAAAATATTTAAATGCCCCATAAATCTTGCTAGCTTCAACTGAAAATATTTGATTTGAAAGATACTCTTTCTGCAGATGCTAAGGCATATTCTTAACACTCCTCCTTGACTTAGGAGCTGCAAACTCCAATTTTTTGTCATAGGAACTCAAATCTTGTTCTAGGAAGAGCTTTAATTAGAATATCTACACTTTGATTTTCTATTTTGCAATAGACTAGTTGTATATCTCCTTCTCTTTGTTTTTCCATGAAAAACTGGATCATTTGCAATAGATATAGCAGCTTGATTGTCTACAAACATTTGAGTACTTGCTTCTTGTTTCATATCCAAATCTGTAAGCAACTTTCTAAACCATAAGGCTTGATTTACAGCAGCTGCAGTAGCAATGTATTCTGCCTCAACTGTGGATTGAGCCATGACTTCTTGCTTCTTTGAACTCTATGAGAACATACCAGAACCAAAACTAAAGCAGTAGCCTGAAGTACTTCTCATATCATCAGTACATCCGGCCCAATCGCTATCAAAAAATCCATGAAAGAAGAAATTTTGTACTTGACTAAACTTAATGCCATAATTCACGGTGCCTTTAACATATCTGATTATGCGCTTAACTGCCTGGAAGTGTATTTCACTAGCACAATGCATGTATCTTGAAAGTAGACTTACAACATGAATTATATCTGGCCTTATTGCTATCAAATACATTAAGCATCCAATTGTACTTCGATAAAGCCCTTCATTTACCTTTTCAGCACCATCCTTTTTACAAAACTTCTCTTTCTAGGTCATAGGGGTGGATGTAGGTTTGCATTGGTCCATTTTGAATTTCTTCAAACTTTCTTTGGACTATTTCTATTGACAAATGAAAATCTCATGTTGTTTCTGGTGTGCTTCCATTCCTTGGAAGTAAGTCATCTCTCCATGGTCTGTCATCTCAAAAACCTTCGTCATTTCAGCTTTGAATTGCTTCACCAGTTCTTCATTGCTTCCTGTTACAAGTAAATCATCAACATATAAAGAAATACTTAGTGTATCTTGTTTAGTTTTCTTAATGAAGAGTGTGAATTCACTCAGGCTCTTTTAGAAGCCTATGGCTAGCAAGTGAGCATCAATCCTACTATACCAAGCTGTAGGAGCTTGTCTTAACCCATACAAAGCCTTTTTTAGGAGATATACTTTATCTTCTTTTCCTTTGATAGCAAATCCTTTAGGTTGATCAACAAAAATTTCTTCCTCCAAGTTGTCATTTAGAAATGCTGACTTTACATCTAGTTGAAAGATCCTTCATCCTTTTTGAGCTGCAAGAGCCAGCAGCATTCTGATTGTATCTAAATGAGCTACTAGTGCAAATGTTTCTAAAAAGTCCACACCAAATTTTTGTGTATAACCCTTAGCAACTAGCCATGCTTTATGCTTGTTTATAGAACCAGACCATGCTTTAAAGGGTGTTTGATTTTGTAATGGTTTTGTGGGCAATCTATTAAGCAAAAATACCGTAGTATTTGCAGGGTCTGCCCAAAAACTTTTTGGCAACCCTTTCTCATGTAGAAGGCATCTTGTCATCTCCATTATTATTCTATTTTTTCTTTCCACCACTCCGTTTTGTTCTAGAGTGTATGGTGCAGTGAGCTGGTGTTGTATGCCTACATCTTCACAAAAATTGTTAAATTTTTCTTATGTGTATTCTGTGCCATTATTTGACCTTATAACCTTGATCTTGCATTCACTTTAGATTTCAACCATAGCCTTAAATTTCCAGAACACATAAGCAAACTCAAATTTATAAGAAAGGAAGTAAAGCTAACAAAATCTTGTGAAGTCATCAATAAATGCAATGTAGTACTTATTCCCTTTCAAGGATGGCGTCTTCATTGGTCCACCAACATTAGTATGAACCAATTGTAATTTTTGCGTTGCTCTCCAAGCTGATTTCTTTGGAAAGGGAAGTTTTGTCTACTTCCCTTATTGGTAAGCAGCATATACAGGAAATTTTTCTTCTAAATCAAGGAGTCCTTATACTATTTGATTCTTTTTCATATAGAGCACAACATTTTGATTAAAGTGCCCTAGTCGTTTGTGCCAAAGCATTATATCATTTTCTTCTTGTGAAACAGCAGCACGTTCACCTTTCAACATATTCAAGACAAAACTTTTACCTTTCATTTTTATGTTGAAAATTTCTCTGCCTTTAGCATCCTTGATCATGCAATTTCTATCTTTAAAACTGACTTTAAATCCTTATTCAGCAAGCTATCCAACACTCAACAAATTGTGATCAATGTCAGGCACAAACAAAACATCATAAATGAACTTCAAACCTGTTGGGCTCTCAATAGCTACTGTTCCTTTTTCTTTTACTGGAATATACTCATCATTTCCAATTCTAACTTTGGAAATAACTGTCTTGTCAATTTCCCTAAAGAGCTCTTGATCATTTGTCATGTGGTTTATGCAACCACTATCCACAAACCAGTTTTCAGAGGTATTGCTACCTGCAAAACATGTTGCTATAAATAACTGCTCCTCCTTATATTGTTCAACTGCTGCATTGATTTCCCCATGTTGCTGCTATTGAGCCTTAAAAATCTTTTCCACATGTCCTTGTTGACCACATTTGTTGTATTTCACATATGATCTCCACCAACATTTTTATTGAGGATGATTTGCTTTTTTTGCAATAAGGACAAGGCGGATAAGTCCCCTTTTTTATATTATTGCTGTTGCTGCTTGGCTTGTTGTTGCCTTTTTTTCTTCTTGGAATTTTTATTGCTTTGATTAGTCAGTGACTTGGCTTGAAAAGCTCTTTCCATAGCACCTTCTTGCCTCATGAGTCTTCTTTGTTCTAAAGCCTGTAAAGCATTCATTAACTCTGCTAAGGTGATGCTTGACAGATCTCTTGTGTTCTCTAAGGAAGAAATTATTGCTTCATATTTTTCAGGGAGTGTAACTAAAATCTTTTGAACAGTTCTTTCATATGAAAATTCTTTACCTAGGAGCCTTACCTTGTTTCTATTGTAAGAAGTCGTTCAACATAGTCTTTTATAGCTTCAGATTCCTTCATCCTCTTCATTTCAAATTCTCGGATCAAATTCATCACCTGCATGTTCTTGACCCTTTAATTCCCTTGATATTCTTCCCTGAGATATTCCAAAATCTCTGTAGCAGATTCAATATGCATGATTTTAATGAGAATTGATGGAAAGACTGTTGAAAATAAGCAAGCCTTTGCTTTAGCTTTCCTTGTCTTTTTCTCTCTATGAATCTTCATTTGTGCAACAGTTGGCTTGGCTTCAAGTGGAGGAATTTCATAATCTTCCTCCACTGCCTCCCAGACATCGATGGCCTGTAGATGAATAGTCATCCTAACAGCCTAGATTTGATAATTTTCTCCATTGAAGATTGGTAGAGAAATTGTAAAGCTTGCTTCCTCCATTTTTTGTATGATTTTTTAGATTCATATGTCAGGTTTGGTGGTAGGTGTTTAGTCTCACTCTCCTCACAAGTGCCACAAGATAAGTTGCTCTGATACCACTGTGTTGGTTTTATTTAAAGAGGCTAAGTATTAAGCAATGTTTATATGAATTGACTGTCAATGCTCTGATTTTATTGAATCATAAGTGCAGAATTTTATACATAAATTTATAACAGAAATAGCATAAATATAGCAGCATATCAACTACTTATCAAATAATTATCTCTTACAAAATAGTAACAGTATTTTAAATTTAAAAACTAGAACAGAAAAATATTTAAATCCTCCAGAAACCTTACTAGCTTTAACTGAAAATATTTGATTTGAAAGATACTCTTTCAGCAGATGCTAAGGCATATTCTTAACAATTGTATAGTAAGATATAAAATCTACCCTATCTTAGAAAAAATGCTCCAAGAAACTGAAAATTTTGAACTTATAAGTATACATATAAACATTCATTGAAGACCCTTGAGTGCTTGAGATTTAGCTTGATTTGAGAAATATATGTCAAAAACTATGAATTTAAAAAAAAAAAAAAAAGCTTCTTAATAATAGGCCAAAAGCCATTAAACCAAAAAAAAAAAAAAGATGAAGGAAGAAATACACACATATAGTGATATTTCTGAAAGATATCTTACTTTTCTCAACATATACATACATACATACATATATATGTGTATGTGCCTATGTGTGTGAAAGAGAGAGAGTGTATATATATATATATATATATATATATTGTAATACCCACCAAAAAAAAAATGAAAGAACTCAGTCAGAGACAAATATAGATGTAGATAAAATTTTATCAGAGAATGTAACTAAAGTTAGTACCCAAACCTCACTTTGTGCATTTTTAGCACTTATAACTCTACTAAGTACAATAACCAAGTATCTATTAGGGAAATTTTGATTTGATAAAATATATATAATAATATTTTTCCATTTAAAATATTTTAAAAATTCTCAATTTTTTTTGATAATTCCACCTAACCCATATCATTGCCTAATTATCCAACTAACCTACACCTAATATCCTTAAATAATTTGCAAAATCATTCATTAGATACCACTCTTCCATTTTCCATGCTACATTATACAAATTTTGGTTTCTCCCTCCTACAACCACCATCACCACTACAACGAGCACTGGCCCATCCCTAACCACTGGCGAAAATCGTCGAAAAATTGCATAAAAAATACCCTTCATGGTGCAAAATTTTTTTTTTGGCCAACTGGAGCTTCCTCCAACCTCATTCAACCTCACTGGTGACTCCTCTTAGCCACAACATCTCCATCGACCTCCCAATCACCTCCACCGTCCGCCACATTGCTGGAATTTCATCAATTTTCTAATGACCTGATAACCTGAAAATAACCCAAAATTTGAAGCTTCAATTCGCGATTTCAGTGCATTTTTAATCCAATTAAACATATAGCTTCACTTTCTGCACTAATTTCTCACATTTCTCCCTCATTTACACTGATCAATTCGGTCTAATTTGCTCAGAATTGAAGAAAAACCAATTTGGATATTGTTCATCTGCGAAAATCACTGTTCGTGCAAGAAAGTGATGAAATTGAGTTCAATTCGGGTTGTTTGCTTCAAATTGAGTTAAGATTACACTTCTAAGGTGAATTTTACACCTTTCTCCCTTGAAACCACTGATCAGTTGTGAATTTTAGCTTCCGGATTGAAAAATCCCAATTTATGAGTCTAAGGGCAATTTAGGAATTTAGTGAAAATTGTGTTCTTAAGACTTCTTAAAATTTTTTATGCATTTAGGGAGTGATTTAGAATTTTTATAAATTTTTACTTTGAATTTTTAAACAAAATTCAAATTTTTAATAATTTTTCTAGATTTTTCATGAAGAAAATTTGAAAGAAAAATATGAATGGCTTGTTTGTATAACAATAAATATTATTTGAGGTTAAAAGGAAATTTTGGAATTTATTACATGACCCTTAAGTAAAATTTGTGTTATGGTAGGTGTTAAAAAATTTAACATATGCATAATGGAATAATTGAATAAAATAATAATAATAGTAATAATAATAATAATAATGGTAATAATAATAGTAATAATGATGATAATAAAAATAATAATAACAATAATAGTAATGATAATGATAATAAAAATAATAATATGAAAAATAGGTTATAAAAATTTTAAAGTATTCTTTAAGTGGCCCATAAATTCAATTTCCAAATAATTAGTAAAGAAATAGGTAAAATGGATAAAGATGAATAAAGAATAATTAATTAGCTCTGTGAAAAAATCAAATAATTAAATTAATTATGAGGACTGAATGTTAAGAGGATTTTATTTAATATTTTTTTTAGGTGACTAGAATATTTTTAACAAAGGAATTATAATTAAGAATAGAAGGAGGTTGGTATACTCCTCTCAGATGACTGGATAATCCTAATTATGCAAAATATTATTTAAAATTATTCATGATGAAATTGAATATTAAATTATTAGAAATTCTAAAATCTAAATTTTGAAGTGGTACGATATTGAAATTTCTTATATATATACATGGATAATTTTTTGTTTATGAAATATTGAGAATATGTCTAAAACAGAACCCTGTAGCTAACGGTAGTTAACATTAGCCGTAGTACACTGCGATTGGTATTTTGATAAGGTTGGGTATGATTACCTTACCACTATATTCGGTTTGAGGCTGAGGGCCATTATGATATTTACTCAGAGGCTATAACCGTATGAGTATCTGTTTCGCTATGTTATCATTATTAGCCTTGGGCTAATTCTGTACTCTATAATTATGACTAATTCTGTAAGAGATTCCCCATTACATTCTGTTCATAATTTTTTTCTCTGTTTAATATCACTGAATTATGTCTATATGATATCTAGTTTTAAATTTCGAAAGACGTATCACCGTAAGTTTGTCTCAATTTTTGCAATATTAGAATTACCTACTCATTGAGTTTCTACTCACCCCATTATTTAACATTTTTCAAATCTCAGCACTGATCCAGGATGTCCACCTTTAGAATTTTAATCTTGGTGATTAATTTCTTGGTGAGCCTAGCCTACTGCTAGAGCTATGCCTTTCAATATTTTTATGATTTAGTTCAGTCGCTCCCTAGTATACAGGCTAAATGTTTAATGTATTATTATGGTGTGCCAGGAACTATCTATATGAAAAGTTACGAGATCTATGTTTGTTTACTATGAATTTATATAAATTATGTCATTTTGGGGGGTTTTGATAGGTTCACAAGAATGAATGACACTTCATCCCTGTGTTGGTTATGCCCTATCAGCTCAGGTCGTGACATATATCATTATGTTCAAAAAATTTTAAATTTGGGTACCTAACAGCTCTTCACTCAGGTCTTCTACATCATTGTTTATGCTCTATCACATAGTATAATAATATATTGTAGTAACTGAAAGTCTTTTCTAAACTCTTTAAACTAAAGTCCATGCAAATACAACAAAACTTATATCTAAAATGATGGAAACAATTACATATACACAAACACATTGAATAAATGTAAGCATCTGTCAATTTGAACATGTTGGCATCTATACATAACAAAAGATTGGAAAAAACATAAATGGTTTTTTTTACTGAATTAGGAATGACAAAGAATAATAGAATCTTTTGACATTGGCATGCCATGTTGAAGGAGAAACCAAATGTGTTATATTAGCTAAACTACACAAATTCTCTACAATGGCATGCTTTGGATCTATATTAGTATTGCTTGATTTTTTCCCTTAAAGTTGTCATATTCATTTAGGTGGTGATTCCTATCCACTGAAAGTTGTTTAGCCAGCTACAAAGTCTTTACAAAGCAAAATATGGTGAAATAGAAAAATTGTAGCATCAAGAAAGATTCAAGAAAAAATAAAAGGGCATAGCATATACAACAAGATAAGCTTATACTTCATATATCATTATGCTTAAGTTCATAATGATAATTAAGATACTATTAGGGAACACTTGTTCCAATAGACATAGGCAAACCAAACTTTCATACCACTTTGTCATGACTCCAAGAATGAGGATGTGATTGGCATGAGAAACAAGATAAATATTGCCCCTCATAAGCCTATATGATACCTACTAGAAATCAAACACAAGTTGACTAACTAAATTTACGATAGATGGATCTAATATGAAACAAATACATATATACCAAAATAAATCAATTTCACTCTTGTGTAGAAATTTCATCTAAGTCTCCCTTGAAATTTATACCTCTCGAAATATCTACAATGAGAAATATGAAATACAACATAAAAGTGAGGCTCACTCTCAATAACATTTACAATCATATAATCATCAATACAAAAATAACAAGATGAAACATTACCTATGTGCATGAAAGAAACTAGATTATAGATATAGGCTTTAAAATAAAACAAAATACTTCCCCTTGCAAACAATGTAAGGCTTACCAAAAAGGAAAGCACTTGCTACACTCTTATTCCATAGGTAGGTGACTTGGATAAATGCTACTATATGAAAATGATAAACAACGAGAGGTGAGTGAAAACATAGTGAGTAGATAATACCAATAATGTAAGAAGGGATACACCAGGTTCAGTAAAAATTTTCATAAGTACTTAGTTATATTTAAGATTGCAATTGAACAAATAGTTATTTGTAGATTTCCAAATAATGATAATTTGTTAATGTGCGCAGATAAATCCAATTAAAATACAAGATATGGTATGGACAAAATTATTCAAAATTTATAGTTCAACATAAATGAAATTCATGTTAATTAATATAGCTGGAAATGTCCAACAAAACCTTCAGAGGCCAAAAAATTTAAGTATTAGCCATGCACCCTAAACAATTATCATAATATTGACATCTTGGCCAATCATATTAGAATAATTGATTGTAGTGCAGTATGACAAACTTCTACTGCCATTAGCTACATGGTCTTGTTTAGGATGGATTCCCTTAAAATTGTTTTTACGTACGTAAATCCACAGTTAACAAATCAGAAGTTCAAAATTCCACAAATCATATTTAATTCGAGACAAAATAAGAGTAATTCAAAATCTTATAATCATAGTACATCATAAATACATAATCTTAATGCTTCATAATTACAAAATTGAAATACTTCATAAATTAAGAATTAGAGTATTGAACAAAGAAGTTTAGAAATCTAGAATCACAATAAATCTGGAACTCATAATTAATTAAATTCAAAAATTTAAATATAGGTGAGGTTCATAAATTTCAAGAAGTTTGTTGTTCACTTGATTTTATACATGCAAGTGCATGTGATCGTGATAAGTAGTGTAAAGTGAGTTAGATATTGTTCCCATGAGGACCTTGCTTTAATTCTGGATTGATACTATTAAGCTTTTAATTCAGGCAAATAGATTGGATTGTTGAATGAAGAACTAGAAAATAAATGCTAATAACAATAAACTATCAAATGAATGAACCTAAGACTTTGACTTCACCACAATGTACAGTTATTTTGTATTGATAGTTATTTTTTTTATTGAGTTATGAACTAGTTTACTAACTTAAGGATTCAATTGCTTATGTAAACCTAACTACTTCCCCTGATTCTCTATATTTCTATGACAACTAACTAAGAAGACAGTTGATAAGTCTTGCCCTGATCACGGTTATCTAAGACAATCAAATATTGTCATCTTGATTGCAAATTGCTATACATACTACTTCTTAATTCAACGTTTCTCTTTCAAGTTATCCAAAATCCTAGTTCAATTCCAAGGTGATCTAGCTTGGAAAAGCATTAAGCACAATTCCAAGAGAAAGTTCAAATAGATGGTCACTTTTAAAGAGAAAGTTATCCTAAATCCTAGTTTAATTCTAAGAGAAAGTTCAAATAGATAGCCACTTCCAAAGCAAGTTGCCATTTTTTTATAGACTTTTTCCTAATCCTACTGAAAACCCTCATCAGGAGTGATCTTCAACTCACCTTTATTGCTCTCTAACATGGTGTCTTTTGTAGCATGTGCCTAAGTTCTTATTTATTGGCTTCAAGAACCTCCAGTATCCAAGTTTGAGTGATACTAGGTGTCTCAATTTGTAACACACCTCGGGAGTTAGGGTGTGACACAATTCCACTTTAAGCTCTGATTGTTCAGTTAGGGTTTCTAATAGCATGCCTGAGCAATGACTTTTTGAAACCTGGGTGCTTTTCTTATGAAAATTTCAATGTCTGGGCGGTGAATTTTTAGTGCTTGGGCACTGGTACTAGTACTTAAGTGTTGAAATTCTAGCACCTGGGCATTGGCCCTTAGACTATGAAATTCCAACAAACTAGTTTGGCACCCAAGCACTAGACTTTTGGCTCTTGGGTACTAAGTCTAGGAATCGGTGCCCAAGCACTGGAATTCTTTTGCTTAGGTATTGGACCTTCATATTTGAATTCTCATGCTTTTCTCTTTCCCTTAGCTACTATAGTTGCTACAGTTTCATTTCTTGAAAATTTATTAGAAAAAAAAATCATTCAATAGAGTTTAAAATATGGTGATGCAATATCATTTCTAATGGATAACATATATCTAGCTAAAATTCATCCACAATTATTAAATTTGCTTTAAAGACTAGGCTTTTTAGTTGTAAAATTAGGTCTAGTTGACTCTTCTTTGGAGATTTAACACACCTCCAAACTTGAGAGTTTGCTAGTCCTCAAGCAAATAGAATTCTACAAAATATGTCTTTAGGCATTAAAAAACATTGTTCAGTTATATGGTTCTTTAACTGTCACCTTTGTCACTTCAAAGACTACTTAACCTACAAGATCTGAAAAAAATCCCTAAAGTGATGTAGACTTTAAATTCATTAATCTCACTAGTCAATCAAATCCCTTCTGATTTCTCAGATAAACTAAAACAACTACTTTTTCATAGTTTCTGATTTCCATATTATAGGAAAACATACAGTTAGAAATCAATAGGACTTTAAGTGGCTTGTAATGAAAGGCTTAGGTACGGGAGGATAAGAACGATTATTTTTAGGCTTAGAATATACTATAAGCACTCCACTACATAGGATCTTGGGACAAAATTTTCCTTTTTTCTCAACCTTTCTTTTGACTAAGGGATAAGTATGTATACTCTTTTTCCTTTCTTTTTTCTTTTTTCCTTTTGGGGAGTTACTGCACCCTTCATAATTCTTTTTCTAATTGTTGCATTTCATTGCTTTGCAATGATTATGTGCAGTACTTCTATTCATCATCAACTTTTTTTTACTCTTTTTTTCATCATTTTTTTGAATTGATATCCCTAAGCCACTCACTCTTATTTTTCAACATGATTTCATATATCCTTATTATGCTTTCATATTTTCCTTAAACCAAGACATGTTGATCTGCAACATTCTAGACACTTCAAGAAAGTTGTTAAATTGTTGATTTGTGTTTCTCTATTTTAGCCTTTGAAGGAATGAGATGTTTTTCATGCTCTTAGACTGCTTACTATTGGATGGCTTTTCCTCTATAATTTCTACTGCTTCTTTAATTAGGTTTTTAGTTAATTGCCAATTACCTTTATGTGACTGTTTACTATTTTTTTGCTATAATTTTTTCAACTATTCACTACTCCTATGGGTAACTACTTTACAATGTTCAAATCCCTGTGATCTTGGGTTAGCTTCTATATTACTAAGCAATGTTCCCTAAGGTCTATTTGCTAAAGCAGTGGCTAATTGCCCTATGTGAACATCTTGGTTTTTAAAGGTAGTAGCTTAGCCAATGAGCAACTGTTTCATTAGTCATCTTGAAGACTCAATGCTTCATGTTGCTGGCCTTGTTGTTATTCACTGTTAGTTTGAAAGTCTGGTGGTATTTCTGGCCTAAGGGAAGGTGCATTCATTTGGTTATTTTTCAAGGAGAAATTTAGGTGATTTCTCCACCTAGTGTTATAAGTGTTTGACCAAGGTTGGTTGCCTTTCTTGTGATTATACACACAAGTGCACGTGATCAAGATAAGTAATATAAAGTGAGTAGGATATCATTCCCATGAGGACCTTCAGTACTCTTCAGAATATTTTGAGAATTTATTCTTTAATACAAGTGGAATAATGAATATTGGAGCTTTAATATTTTATACATTAATCAAATGGTTGTGGTATGCATATTGATCAATGATTGACATTAAAATGTACTAAAAATTAATCCATAAATAAGAACCAAAGAAGCATTACAAATTCATGCTTTTCAAACTCCATAATTTTCATAACTAAATAACTACAAAAACATAAAAAGTACTAGAACTGAAACTTAAAAGCATTCAAACTTTTGAACAATGAAAACCACATTAGTTGCATTTGTGCTTCTCTATGTGTAGAGCTTAAGCACTCAATCACCGCTTGGAGTAGTTGATGCTTCACCTAAGCAAGTGGTTGTCACATCGGCAAGAATCTTCAAACTAGTGCCGATTATTACATTCTTCACAGTGTTCCTATTACCAAATGTAGAACTTATGGTTGATGCTGGAGTCAGGAAGGTAGCTTTGGACTTGCCAACATCAGCGAATCTTGCCCTCTTGATGTTATGGTGGTGGATAGAAATCATGCCCTACCTTTCAAGTTTAGTCCCTTTAACCCTAAGAATGGTGTGGTTCATATCTCCACTGATCTTGGCATTAAGTTCTTTGTTGATATGGAGTGCACTTAGTCCACAGTGTGGAAGATCGATCAGTTTGATGCTTCGTCAAAATAATGGTTTGTGATGACTGGTGGCATTGTGGGGAACTCAAGTTGACAAACTATTCGTAATTGGTTAAAGATTGAAGAGTTTGAAGACAAATTACAAGCTGGTTTATTATCCAACCATGTGCAAATCTTGTAGTCATCTATGCAAGAATGTATAGGTGTTTATGGATAAGAATGGGAACAAACATCTTGCGCTTATTGATATCCAATACAGGATTAAGTTATAGAAGGCTTAAAGCAAGCTTCTTCAATTATTGTAATTAAAATATTATCAATAAGTGTAGTGTATCAAACTTATAGTACTGTACTACACATATGTTGCTTGACTAAGAAAATCAGTATACGAATGAATAAAATGAAATAATATTATCAATCCAATTGTGTTTTATATTTGGAGGCAAATTGACAGTATGCCTAGAGACAAGAGAAAAAGGCTATTATAAAAAGTTTGTCAGCCTCTAACCCTCATGATGGATATAAGTTTCTATGACTATTATTCAGTGCAGTTTATATGCATGCTTCTGATGTTATCCTTCCTTGATTGCATGAACCATTTTTGGTGTTCAATTCAATCATTTTTTAAAAACATACAATGGAAACAATTATATACAACGTTTTAAATTGTGTTTGCAATTGCAGTTGTGGCCGCGTTGTGATTTTTGCAGATTGCGGGTGTTGTGGACATTACATTGCAGATTGCGGTCACTGCAGCCATGATTCTTTTTTTCAAGTTGCATAATATACATATATAATAATTAGAACTCTCAAATATAAAAATCCATATCATACATAATACTTTATGCAAAATATATCAATATGAGTCCAAATTTTTTTTTGAAATTTTTTTTTTGAAAAAAAAAATTAAAATACTAATAGATTAGAAAATATAAAAGCATACTTACATATTATCATGCACTTATCTCTTAAGCCTGAACCCATCAAACTCCAACTTGAGCTCGTAATAAGATTTATGTAGTATGTAATTACCGATAATCTGCTCACGCTGGACTGATTTCTTTTGGAAGATATGATACTTGAATGGCACTAAAGCATTCCCTATCAGTAAACTACCATTTCTTCTTCTTTCTAGCTTGTACTCCGTCTCCCTTTGGACCCTCGTGAAAATCTGAATAGAGATGCCAATTCAATAAATATACAACAACTAATAAATATTCACTTTGTTTATAATACTCAATAAAATACATACTAAAATTAATTTAATATATAAATATTTTGTGAAATCAAATCCACATTTTATAAATTTGTTTCTATCCTAAATCTTTTTTCCCTTTCCTCCACTTTTTCAAAATTTTTTTATTTACCTAATTTTCTTATCTTAATTTTTTGTTAAATTTCATTCATCCTCCATCTTAATTCTTTATTTCTAAGTTAAATTAAAGCGAATTGCTCAATCTCTACCGTCCATCTTACCTACTCCCTAATCTCCTTACCCTTCATTTTCATTTTCCTTCCACAAAATGCACGCCTCCCCTGTTTATGCCTATTAAACTTTCCAAGGCAGTTTCTGAGGATAAGGTATATAACAAAGATAGGTTATCTTTAAAGTTATTGCACTCTCCACTGCTATATTTCTTTGAAGTCCGAACCTATCAAGCCTCAACTCTAGTTCATAATATGGTTTATATACTTCCCAATAATCTCCCTTTACTAAACTAACTTCTTTTTGGAAATGCAATTCTTGAATAGCACTGAAGCTTTCACTATAAAAAAAATTGCTACTTTCTGTTCTTTCTGACGTGTGCTCCGTCTCCATCTTAACCCTAGTAAAAAATTGAAAAAGAGATGCCAATCCTCCCACAATTGTGGCGTTATGCAATGGTAGGGTGATGCGGATGCGGCTTTGGCCACATCTGCAATATTGCTGCCGCATCATATGATGTGGTCCGCAACCACAATATGCATCACAAAGTTGAAAATACACAGTTGTATTTGCAACGCTTGTAATTGCATGTATCCCCCTATTTGGCATATGTTATTTAACTAAAATACATGAATATTCAGTAATAAATGTTTGATGTGAATTTGGATCACTTTTAATATTTATTATATAGTTTAAATTAAATTATAAGCAGATTTGTTATCAAAATTTATTTTAGTCCTCACAATTTATATTTCAACTAATTGGTTCAAGGAAGAAAGTTAATTTTCCTCCCACGTGAATAACATATACACCAAATCGAGGGATACATGTACTTTTTCCCAAAAAAGAGCTGAGAGAAAATGAAGGGATCAGGTGACTTTACCCAGTCCCAGAAACTTTGGTTTCGAGACAATCAGATGTTTTATTTTTTTATTAAAAAAATAAGGGAACCCGGAAAGAAATTGTCTGATTTTTCCTTGCAATTTTTGGAGATTTGGATTAAATGAATGAGTCCCACAAAGTACGGTAATGGGATCATGAAATACTTCTTTTAGAGGAGGATTTGATAAATTTATTATTTTTTAAATGCATCCAGCGAAAAAAGTCGCTAAATGTGTCATGAAGATTTTTTATTTCAAAACAAAATAAAGCATTTTTTAAAATAAATATTTTTCATATTAATTATTATTTTATTCCAAATGATATCTAATATAAGGAAACATATTAAACTACTTTTAATACTTTACAATTTCTTCTATATATCTTAAAATGTATTATTATAGTTGTAGGTGTTATAAATGTTATAATACAAGTCACCGCCACAGCGATCATGATTTTTTAAATTACTGAAAATATATAAAAATATATCTAATTACTGTAACTTTTAAATACACATAATATATCATGTCTGATATTTGTTATAATTCAAAAAATATAATAAAATTTGAAAATTAAAGAAAAATATAATATTAATAAATCAAAGATAATATACCAATAAGCTTGTGTAATTATCAAATGTAAAGAATAATACTTGTTATTTGTTTTATATAATAAACATATTATCAAATTTTAATTAATAGTTTAAAATTACTATATAATTAATAGTAATGTTTATTTAGTTAAATCAGTGTAATTATTAATATTAATCAATAACTATATATTATTCTTATTATTTATTTTATTTATATTTTAATTATCTAACTCAATAAATTTTCATATTATTACAAAAATTTTAAGAGGTTTTTAATCAAATCTCGCAATAGTCAATCCGTTTTATCACTGGGAGCACTCCCGGAGCAAAGCAAGGAACGGAGGGGAAGATTTAGGTGTTCGTACAATTTCAGTGACAAAGCTGGTAAATTATTCACAACAAATAATAGAGTGAGGTGTGCAAGTTTGAACGGAGGGGAAGATAAATAATTTTAAATTCTAAGTTTTAAAACTTCGAAAATGTTCAAGTTTAAAGCTGCCAATTTTTGGATCAAGAAATTTTTATTCTAGACCAATGTGGATCAAATTAAGAAATTTGAAAAGACTCTTGCTCAATCTTAGACCCCAATTATTCTATTATAGTTTGAGCCCATAAACAAAATCTGAAGAAAAGTTATTTATTTTTGGTAAAATCTTTTATGTAACGACAATATTAAATGCTCACTTATAACATAACATATTAAAAATATGCCATGTGTTATAGACATGAATAATGATAGATACATAATTTTAAGATTATCATTATTTCGGTTAAAAATTAAAAATCACAAAATTATACACCTTTATTCATAAATTTAAAAAATAATACACAATCAGTGTCCAGTTATTAAAAGATTTACATGTTAGTATTATGCAGTGATTTTTTACTTTGCCACAACATTAAGTATATCAGTGCACTTAAATTATCGATGTATCAAATATGATACTTTTATTTTTTTATTTGGAAATATACCCATTTGCTTCTACTAACTATTGCAATTGCCACAAGCATATAATTCGCCATCATTGCTTATGTCAAAGTTATAATATTGTACCACTTATATCTTACTTGATTATGAAAATCAGTAAATGAATGAAGAAAATGATATAATATATATCAATCCGGTCTTGTTTTATGATCAGGCAAATTGACAGCATGCCCAGAGATATGAGAAAAAGGCTATAAAAAGTTTCTTAGACTATTACTCAATGCAGTTTATGTGCTTGCTTCTGATCAACCACTAGTATCGTACTTGCTAGTCTCCATGGCTTGAAACATTTTTAAAAAAATTTAACAATTCAAATTTGATACTGCCAAAAAGTAATATTTTTTTAACAAATTTATAGACCATTGAATGAAAATTTCACTGTCTATATGCTTATTGTATAGATCTCTATTTTTGAGGATGTATATTCTATTTGCGAAGGTATTAAAGTGCTCCCTATTTTCAAGGACACCATTGACAAATGTGTTTTTGAGAAAATACAAATAATAGAGTGAGGTGTGCATGTTTGAACGGTGGGGAAGAAAAACATTTTAAATTTCAATATTAAGTTGAGTTGAAAATCAAAATCAAGTATTCGAAATAGTTTCAACAGATTTTGAATATAACACCAATATATCATATTTATCTAGTACCTGTGAAAATAGGATACTCGATATCCAATAAAGCCTATAGAATTCAATAGGAAGTTTAAAATGTTATCTATTCTAAAAATATTATACTAAACATGATTTAGCGTTATAATCATTTAAAAAAATCTTTTCATGTCCAAATTAAATAAAGAAAAATTATTTTAAAAATAAATTGTATCATTTTTAACATATATTCATGATAATTACCATTTAGATATTTATTATTTATGTAGATAATAAAATTGGAATTGATCTTGGAATTATAATTTTATGTTCTGATTTTTTTTTTCTGTTTCTAACATGAATTTTAAAATTTTCATTCAATTTTATTTTTGATAAAATTGAAAGTAAAATTAAAATTATAATTCTGTATTGTGATTTCAAATTTTTGAAGCAAGGATTAGTATTATTGACTCATTCTATGTATATGTCATGTATATACATGTTTTTGTTCCAAAAAAATAGGTTTAAGATGGATGGATTCATAGGACATCCGTAACTGTTCATGAAAATTGGATTTAATTTGAACTTATTCGTTTGATCTACAAATTTAAAATGAAAATAATGTTGCACATGAATTGAAACTTGCTTCTTCGGCCAATATAGCGGTTTAATAGGTTAAATTGTGTGTCAGAATACTTTAAGATCATGATTCATTAGAACGTAAGAAAAAAAAATGGTCTTTAGGGAGTTCAGAGTAATTTGAAATTTAATATTCATTATAATGAATTTTAAAACTTTGGTACTTATCTATAATTTTTTTTATAGAATTTAAAATAAAGATTGACTTGATTTGTATTAGGCTTAAACAACATTATTTAAATATTAACTCTGTCAGAGTGTTATTATATAAAAATATAATTATATTGTTCAGTTTGTAACAAATTGGAATTTTAACTAATATATTCAATTTTGAGCATATACTCTTACTCTCATATCTAAAAACTTTAATTATATGATTTATTTGTATTTTTTTAAATTATCTATATGTATGGAATTCTAATTGGACTAGTAAAACCTATTCATCAAATAATTATAATCTATTTAGTACACTTAAAATAATTATATCTTTTATATTAAATTATTCAATTACAACATGATAAATGATTAATATATCAAATTATTTAACATAAGTGAATAATAAATATTGAAAAAATCAAAATCAAGATCAAGTGATAGACGTACACTCCTCACAGTCCTCTCTCTTTAAATAGTCCCCTCCCCTCCCTTGCTTCTCTTACAGTCACTTTCTGGCTTTTCTTGTTTGTTCTATATATATTTCTCTCAATCCCTTTTCTTCCTTCTCTCACTCTCAATTTTGCTATGGAGTATAACGATAATCTTTTTGATGATCCATTGGGTCACTTGAGTTTCTCTTATGATGGAAATTTGAATTTTGCTTTTTCTTTAACAGTTGGTTATAGGTTTGACCCTCATGATGACGAACTTATTATTTATTATTTGTCGCCAAAACTTGACAACAAACCTATATCTGCTAACATGATTGGCGATGTTGATGTTTATCAATATGATCCTATGAAACTTTTGGGCATGTATATTTTTGGTTTTAATTATAGTTTTAATTTGTTACATAGAGAATGTTATTGGCAATATATTTAAATTACTCTTTCCTACTAGACTTATAATTTCTTTCTTATATTTAGTTTTAAATTTGAGAGCATCTAAAATATTTGAATATAACACAATAGGGAATTACCCTTGAAAAATAACTTGCAAGTTGAAGAATAATACCCCTTAACTATCCCAACAAGATTTTATACTACTCGATGTGAAGTTGACACATGCATACCATCTTACTTGTGTTCTTATCATATATGAATTTGGATTCCCAATATTTAAACTTTCTGCACTTGAGATAAGTATCATTCACTTTTAATCTATTGGTTTAGAAATTAATCAATATTAAACAGCCTCTACTAACTTTTTAAAATATGAACTATTAAATTTTTATCCAACAATTCAGATTTTTTCAACTTTACCACTTGGTGTGCCCAAAATGACTTTTCAATGACATTTAATTATCCATTCTTTTATAGATAATTCTTATTTTTTGCCATTCCCACCCTCGCTCTACTTATCACTCTACAATCATTGCTTAAGGGAAACACGTGTGCGTATATTCTAAAATTTGAACTTTTATGAAAACGAAGTAAAAGAAGGATCATACTTACAATGACGAATATTTAAAAAGAAGTTAATTATATTGACATAGTTTTCATGTTCCATTCATAACATGATATTTTAAGCTTGATATTGGATCTTTACTATCTTTTCTTTAAACCAATTGAAGTGAATAATATTTTGCTTGAATATTTTCCATAAGCCTTGTCTCAGATAGCGTATTATATGTACTCTATATTGCCTTCTTAAAAAAATCAAGAAAGAAACATGAAAAATGCAGTTTTTTTATCTCCATATATACTTCTTAATTTTTCCAAGAACATTGTCGGACATACTTAGCTAGTGTTTGCCTATTTGAATCATTTGAAGATGAGCTTTCTTGTTTACCTAAGGTTTTGTATCTTTTCTCATTTTTCTTGAAGTTATGATAAATTTTTAATAATTTTCTCAAAATTTATATCTTGTGATTCTGACTTTGAGTGATTGAGTGTTTTTCTTCCTTATCTGCATGTTATTGGCAATTAATATATTTAACTTACTCTTTTTTATATCTTGTTTTTAGTCATATCTTTAGTTTTGGAAAATTTTTAATATTTACTTATATTGATATCTTTCTATAATAAAAGCATATGTGTTTAATAGTCTAGTTTAATATTGCAGAAACCCATGTGCCCCAAGGTGATGGTAAATGGTATTTCTTTTCCTCAAGAGAGAGAGTTTAAAAATGGAGGTAGACCGAACCGGCAGCAGGAGATGGATATTGGAAGGCCTTAGTTGCAAAAGAAGTGAAACATGAAGGCTTAACTATCGGACATAAGATGTCATTGGCCTATTACAAAGGAGAGCCTCCTAATGGTGAAAAGAAAAATTGGCTTACGCATGAATATACGCTACATAACGCTCCACAAGACAAAGATGTGCCCTGATGATATGAAAGTCTATGTCATTACCCATTACCTGTTCTACATGTTGTGTGTCATGAACTTTGTCAATAATTAATTATGAAAGTTTATTTATTTGGATGATCTTTTGCAGTTTGATGATTTTGTTCTTTGCAAAATATATGGGACAAAATATAAATCTTCTTCAAAGAAGAGAAAGAGCAGCATTGCTGAAGGAGATGACTAGGCCTGTAATCTTTACATGAGAGAAAGCCATGGTGTAACGTAGTAGCTTGTTGGAAAAACAGTGTTGCTAGATACTTGATGTTATATTAATATATGTATGTAGTTTTAGTTAATTCATTTAATTTTTCTGTATGGGTAGTAATAAAATTAAATATTGAATAATTGAATTGTACATTATTTGAGTATAATGAAGTCTTCTGTTAATCTTTAGAATCCAAGGGATATGGATTAGAACAACGGTAATGACAAAATATTATATAGAACAAAAAATAATATGTTTTTTTGAAAAAAAATTGAGGTCATTAATGTCTGACAGTTGAATTGATTTTGACTCTAAATGGACTGCAAAGAGGCACTATAAGACAAGAATTATATCATATTTCTAATTTGATTTTAAGAGGCTTATAGATTTATGATTTGAATTAACAAGCTAAGATGTTGAGTTATTAAATTAATTAAAAGATTAGATGAGGGTAAAATCTTTAGTACATTCACAATTTTGAATGCATCAATACATCCAATTATAATATAGCGATATAATTGTAATATAACTATCTTTTGGGTTGATTATATTACAATTATGTGTTTATATTATAACTAAGTATACTGGTGTATTTAAAATTATAAGTACAACTAAGATGACACCTTAGATTAATAATATTGATAAAATTATGTATAAAAGTTAAAATTAAAAAAAAATTAAGAGAATGAAAACATCCTAAGCACCCTTAAATCCATTTTTAAATAATATGTTTGTCATTATCTAATTATATACATTATTGCCACTTGTTTGATTATATTTTAGATACTTAAAATTTCATTTGCATATTTAATATCTAAACATTAGAATGAATTTGATAAAATTTTATATTTTTTATGTTTGCATTAAAAAAATTGATATCTGAAACTTATTGGGCATGTCAAATAATTGAATATTAAACAAAAATATTTGAAACACTCAATACTCATATTTATTTTTCAATATACAATCTAAAATATATTTTTTCAGAGTTTTAGAATTATAGATTACGTTCAACATTAATAAATATATTATAAATTTCTTATGTATAATTACAAATAATTATTCTAATTGAAAGTAAAATATTATTTTAATTCCTCACTTATTATTTAATATTCAATTTGGTCCCTCACTAATATTTATTCCCAATTTGGGTTATCACGTATTAGTCTATTCTTAATTTTATCATTAACTAATCCGAATGTTAGCACATTTGATATAAATTTAGTTGAAAGTGAGAGACTAAAATAATATATGCTAACTTTCAATGTAAAAGACTAAATTAAAAATAAAAATTTAGTGAAAGAATGAATTAAGAATTAAATAATAAATTAAAAGTCAAAATAACGTCATACTCTTATGCTAGTTTATTTTCCTACTGATTATTTTAATAGGGAGTTTCAATCCATATCACATTCGTGTGTATATATATGTGTGTGTGTTTAAAGTAAAGCTGTTGATTAAGTCTCAAATTGTTTTAGAACATGAAGGTGATGGCAAGTTGCAATATTGTTAGCATATTCCTTACGTCGTAAATGTCAACAGGAGCTATTGTTCATGGATCATGTTGAAGGCGGGCACAATATGATAATATAATTAATGCTTTTTTTGTCAATTTATTAAGATATGTTTGTCATTATAATCATTAAATTAAGGAGTAAAAATATATATCTAAAAATGTTAATCTATTATTCTTCGTTTAATTATCAATACATGGGAGGTACGCAGTCATTTTAACACTTTGCCGCATACAAATATAAGTTTGAAGTAATTATTGATGCAAAAGGAAGATAAAGATTTTAATTCATCCTAAAAACTTAAAATTTAATATTCTGAACCAATAATTATAAATTTTAATCCATAAATCTAAAAAAAATAAAAAATAAAGTAAAAGTTAAAATAATAGTCAAAAATATTTTTTTAAAATAAATAAAAATTAACAATTTTAAAAATTATAGTGAAAATTAATTTTTAAATGGTACTTTGTTTTAAATTTAAAATTAATTCAATTAATTTATTATCTTTATTAATTAATACAATTATTTTAAGCAAAAAATTATTTTTTACACAAAATAAAATTAATTTATTACTCTGTCACCTATGTTACTGTACACTGGTTTAATAATGTTCATGGCACTACTTACTACATCTTCAATCCTACTTAAAATTTGAGTACAATAATTTTTTATAGATGAAATGCTTGGAGACAATGCAAAAAATAATTAAATGTACTTAATTATATATGTATAGCAAATACTTATGTGATAACTCATATTATAAAATTCCATTTATTAAGTTTTCATTGTACATGAGGCACAGTGTGTTGTATTTACAATAACGTATTTTAATTTGATGTCATAAAAAACATTTTTTTAAAGAAGCTCTGCAAAATCTAAGGCAATGAGAATGGATATTTACATTAAGAAGTATTTGACCATCATCAATTTCAAAATTGCTGTTTCATTATAAGTATATAATTTGAAGGTTCAGATTTATAAATTTGGAGCAGGGCAATGTAAATGGGGATAAAATTGTTTAAAAAAAAAGACAACCAAAGAAAAAAAGAAAAAGATAAACTCATACGGTGTGAATAGAAAAGAGGGATAATATTTAAATAAATAGGAACCACAATACATTGGCTAGATTCACTAAGAGCCTAGTGTAAATATAGTGGCCTAGAACATAAATAAAACAATGGCCAGACTACATTTTTGTAAAACTGTGGCTAGACCACTCATAAAACATGACACAGTCATGTGAAACTCGTGACAAATTTATTCAACAAATATAGTCATGCCAATTGTTGCTTAACCATGGTTACATGTAAATCATGACCCATAACAAAAAAGTATGTTAATGAGAATGTAGTTGTGTTCAATTGCCATGAAACACAAAATTATTATTTTAAAATAAAAAAGTAGGAAAATGAGTATATAAAAAAAAAATTGAGAAAAGATAGTTTTTTTTAAAAGGGGAATGATAACAGTAATACATAGTATGGCTTTTTTGTAATTATGCAAATTTTTCCTAAAGACAATTTTTTTTTTCTATCCCTCACTATCTTTCAGCACTATTACTATTTTAACTATTGCTAAATTTATCCCATAAAAAAATCATCTTTATATAATTTCTCAGAGGTTGCAAATTTTTGCTACACCATTCTCTAAATTCATCTAAATTTCTTTTTTACTCTTCAAGGCTAAATCTATATAACTATCTTCCACTTTTTTTCAGACTTTATAGTCTCTCTATCCCTATCTTACTTTCTTATATCAGATTTTTTTGGTCTTGCCTCTTAGCTTGGAGTCCTTCCCTTTTATGTCTTCCCTTAATTTATCTCTAATTTTTTAATAAGAAGTTTAATACAAAGTTAACATTTATGTTTTCTATGAATATTATACACATGAGTGATATGCTCAAATTCTTTGCTCTTCAAGTTTCATGAAAAAATATATAAACTTTACCTATGTTAGGTCACAAGGATCAGAGATGAATGACATGATGAACTTGTTAGATATAGCATAAATGGTATGGAAAGGAGATCTATCATACTTTAATATCAACCACATATGATCATTAATTATCCAGAAAGCGTAGCCAATGTCTTCAAATTCTTTTTAGGAAAAGAGAACAACTCTAATAAATTAAAAGAAAATATAATAATGAATTGGCACATCAAAAGAAAATCAATTTTTCAAAATTTTAAATTTAAGAATGAGAACATTCATCACCCTTGAACAGATATTTTATATTATAAAACTAGTAAACCCTTATCTATGCCTTTGAGAAATGAGAAATCCACCATTCTGATAATTGGTTTTAGATATTATAATTTATAATATCTCATATATGGAAAGTCTACATTGTTGATAATTACTACTATATTTATGCACAATTTTTATTTAGTTTAATCCAAAATGATGGTTAAAATATGAGTTATGTGCTTTTCTTATGTTAAGCCAGTGATATCTATTTGATTGTTATTATCCTTTTCATTGTTTCTTTTATTGTTATTATGTGTCTCTAGTTTATAATTTTTAGTAAACTTTATTATTATAACAATCAAATAATAAAGATATAAATTTTTTTTTTTTGGTTGGTAACCTAATGAAAACATTTGGCTACCCTCTGATAGCAAACACAGAAATGTAGTTCTAGAACCTCAATTTTATAAATTCAGTTTACTTCTTGATTATGATAAATTACTCCAACCGAAAAAACTGATATCCATAACAAATATATTTAATTAGTGGATGAAACATATATTATTGTCCCATTATCTTATTGTGCCTATTTGCATCATGATTTAAAAAAGTAATTCCTGTTGACTTTTGCCACACAGAACATATAGTACATGATTTATAAATGTAAATCCTGTTGACATTTGCACGTACTATGTGAGTTGCTGAAATGGTCCCACTTACGTCACTTAGTTAACTTCTTCATGGTATGTGTGTGTGTGTGTGTGTGTGTGTGTGTGTATATATATATATATATTATTCTTGTCTTCTTGTGCTTGTTTGTGACATTGTCTCTGATGTCCAATTAGCTAAAGTGTGTTGACCTAAAATTTAAATTTCCTACAAAATTATTTTATTTGTACGGCAGTTTAACTTGGTAACCAAAAAGCTTAATTAGGTGGATCAATTAAAAATAGATTTATATTGATATGAATAAAGCATGGAATGAGATAAATTAGGAAGGGATGACATGGGCATTATATGAGATTATTTGCCAATTAAAGAGGTAAAAAAATTATTTATAAAAGGTTGAATAAGATGTTTTAAAAAGAAAATCAGAAGCAGAAACAAAAATTTTAGTGAGATAAATAATTATTAGGATCAAAACAATCATGGTGTTATGGATGAATATTTGGGATAGATTGTTGTGTAGGTCAAAGCTAGATTAGCTGGTGGCTTAACTTCAAATAGATATTACTTTTAGCATATGTGAAATTTTGAATATTATTGGAAAAATCTTTTTTAAGGTCGAAGGCCATGACGAATTGCCAAAGATGGTTTTGTAGAGTAGATCATTGCTCATTAGTGCCAATGATCCAATTTCCTTTTCCCCCATTGTTGTTTATGATTAACATCTGGATTGGTTTAGTCAATTTGGATTCCCAAGTTTTGATGCCACTACAAAAAAATTGATTTTTGGTGACGACATTCACACTTTAATAGTTGTCACGAAAAGTTTGATTTTTAGTGATGGCATTCAATAGACACCATTGAAAATCTAACTTTCAACAACTACTATAAAAGTCACCATTTAATGTCATACTTTCAACGGCGACTATTGAAAGTCACCACCAAAACTTCCACACTTTTAGTGGTGACATCTAATTGTTGCCACTAAAAGTTTTGACTTTAGTGGCAACTATCAAAGTTGCCACAAAAATGACTTTTTATAGTGATTGTATTAATTTCCCACTAAGTGTTTGACTTTCGACAACAATTATGACAATTGCCACTCAAAAACACTTTCCATGGACATGAGAGGTCTTGTGAAACTATTGGTGGCAACTACAAAAGTGTCTTTGGGAGCAATTTTTGAAACTCGTTGCCAAAAGTTCTTGACTTATAGCGACGACTAATTGTAGTTGCCACCTAAAATCAAACTTTCAGCGATGACTATTGAAAGTTGACAACCAAAGTTATTTAGAGAGGACATTCTGAAACTTTTGGTAGCAGCATTTTGGTGGCGATTTAGTAGTTGTCACTGAAAGTGATCTTTGGTGGCATTTTTTAAAGTTGTCAATAAAAGTTCCTGACTTTCAATGGTGACCATTTCTACTTTCCACCTATAGTTAGAATTTCAGCGGTGAGTACAAAAAGTTGCCACGAAAAAGTTTTTACATTCAGCTATAACTTTGAAAGTTGCCCCTGAAAGTTTGAATTTAAAATATGATATTGTTAAATTATTTCAAATATTTGGAAATTTTATCCATGTTGTATTTAATTTAGGTTTTATATTTATACAATATATAATCATAAAATTTTATATTGTGTAATTATATATTTAGTTCTAATATTTTGGCATAAACCAATAATTATAAGAATAATGTGCATAATATACCTTGTAGTTTGAATTAAGAACTGCACTATTCATTAAGATATATAATTGTGACACTTTAAGCTTTATTGAGTTTGAGTTATTAAGTCAAAATCCATGATTTAAATATTAAGTTATTAGTAAATTCAATAAATACACACAAAAATTAAATACACATATACCTACATACACTATGAAAAAGGGTTGTCTTTAATTTTATTTAATTGTTTTCATATACATCAATTAAGTCTTGATTAAATTTAGGGATAGGCTAATAATGTACATGGATCCATTAGTTCAATTCAATTCAAATCTTCCAAGCCCTAACCACTAGATGACATGAGCATCAGTAAAAGTCCATTTTATTGGGTTAAAGGACCAATGACCTATTAACCATCTCTCTTTCCTTCTCCCCTCCTATATTTGATTAGAAGTCCAATTTAGAGCTCCATTGGTGACCAAATACAAGGTAGTCAGTTTCCTTATTCTAAATTTTGTACATGCACTGTGGAATTGATTATTGGAACAAATCTCCAAGCATTTCTTTGATACTCCTAATTATAAAGTATTTTATTTTCTACTCTTTGTCAAAATCTGGTATTGTTATGATCAATTTCCTCAATTTTGCTTAATTTTTCATTTAGTCAAATACTATCTTGAAAAATAATTGTGGAAGGTTAAAAAATATTTTTAAAAAAATCAGTATCTTCTAAATTTTTTAACCAAAAGTTGTTAAGGAGTTGATTAATACCCCTTTGACTTCCATTAGCAAAAAAGAAAAAAAAATGAAAAGCATTCTATCTCTTTTAAAGTTGTAAAAAAATTGAAGGCCTTTCTAGTCTAATATTTGTAACAAAATTTAATAAAATAATCATTACACTATTATCAATGAAAAATTTATATAAAAACATATAATAATTTATAAACCATCTAAAATATTTATATCAAATTCACTTTCTTACTCTTTATTTTCATTTTCCTCTTTTCATTTTTATAGATATTCATTTGTAAAATACATACTTCACACATTTAAATAATAGAATAGATCACCTCACAATTTTCTTTTGCTTTATTTTTTTTAATGATATTAATGCTTAAATAACTCATTTAAACTTTCAAAATGTGAGAAATTATATATTTATTTAAAATGTCGCTAGTTTATAAATATTAATTGTAATTATGACATAAATAAATAGAAATTTACTACTCTAGAGTGTGATTTGGTAGATGTGACACTAAGAGGAATAGATTAGAGGATTGAATAAACAGTGGGTGGTAGAGAGATTTAGATTTCTTGCATTTGATATCTGGACTAATAAAATTTCATATTTAAATAAATATTAAACAATTTTTACCAACTTTTTAAAATCTAACCCATTAATTTTCATCTAATAATTCTAACCTTATCAACTTTACATGTAGGTAAAGTTGATAAGATCCGAACTGTTAGATGAAAATTTAAAAGTTCAAATTTTTATAATTAAATAGTTTATACCAACTTATTAAATTTTCATCTAACAATTTAGTTCTTATCAACTTTACCTGCATTTTTGTTCCCCAATATTTATTAAAATATGAACCATCTAATGAAATTTTAATAATTCATATTTCAAATGCAGGGAATCCAAATCTAAATCCACTTCAGTAGTAGGGTTTTTGATTATCTGCATTTAAGGTATCATATAATTTCTGATGAATTAAATAAAAATATGCATTTCAATTATTCATATGCTAATAACATCAAATAATTGCATCAAATATAAAATTGGATATTATGTATCGCCTTGTGTTAAAAAAACCATTATTAAAATTTGCAACTGTTCAACTTATTATAGAGTTCTTGTCCCATTCTTTGGACCAAATGATTTAGTAAAAAAAAAAAAAAGAAAAAGAAGTGACAAATTAAGCCTATTATTTCTTAACTATTATAATGAGATCAATTTTTATTAGACTAATTAAAGAGTTATTCATCTTATTTGTTTAACTTCGGTTGGATTTGTTAATATGTGACACAAAAGGATTTTAATAGCAAAATTAAATAAGGAATATTGAGCATCCTATTTATCAACAGGCATCACTGTCAAATATTCAAATGATAAGTGTGATTTCACTTAAAATCAGTCGCTACTGAATGAAATGATTTTTGTAGTGTGGGAATATGACATTGAAAATTCAAGAATTTATATTTATATTAAATTAATATAATACATGCAGTTATATTTATTATCTGTAAATTTAGATCATTGAATTTCAATCCAATGGTCTTACACAAAATCAAATATAACCTTATGTCCTACTGAAGATGAGGGGATCCGGATGTTGTTCAATATGGTAACTACTATTCTCAACATTCAGCTTGTTCTGTAAACTAGATTTGATCAGCTTTGCTATTTTTTTTCCTTTGTTACTTTACCTTTCCTTTTTAACATCATATTGCATTGTTCCAAGTTACACACATTATTTAAGCCTTTAAAAGTTGAAGCTATGAAAAGCTTCAAAATTAAAGCAGGATAGTGATTCTGAGATGCTTATGGTCACGAAACTATATTAATTAAAATGTATTTGTGTTCTATTGCGATGAAACTATTTATTATAATTTTGTTAGGTTGAAATAAAATTATAGTGATATATGTTTTAGTTAATTATAGCTTCAATTAATCTTGTGATGGGCTTAATCTATACATTATCATCAAAGTCTATCATGAGATGCCCTTTACCTTTCATTTGACTTTTTCCTTTTAAAGTAATCCAAACAAAAAATTTTCAACAAAGAATTTTTAAGTAACATAAACAGTTAACAACTGCGTTTTGAAAAAAAGTTTCCTCATTCTCAGTCGAAACACAATTAGCAATTAATGGGAGCCACATATGATTATTCATTTAGTATTAAAATTTTCTTTATTTTTCTTTAATTTTCAACGAAGTATTTAGTATGGAGTTAATATTTGTGTTCCTCATAAATATTCTACCACATGAGTGATAAGCTCTAATTTTTTGTTCTTCAAGTTTCATGAATAAATATGTAGACATAACCTGTGTTAGGTCACAAGGTTTAGAGATGAATGACATGATTAACATATCAGATGTCGCATAAATACTACGAGAAAGCGATTCATCATACTTCAATATCAACCAATTGCGATTATTATCTTGAAAGCAATAAGCAATATCCTCAAATTGTGTTAACAAAAGAGAAAAAACATTAATCAATTGATAGAAAATATAATAATAATTGGTACATAAAAAATAAATTTCAAATACTCGATTCTATAAATGAGAATACTTTAAAAAGGCAATAAGGATGCTACATTTGATTATACTAAATTAAGCAACAATATGTAGTATATCACGAACATAAATATTAAAGAATGAAAAGTCAATAAATACTCTGTCTGATACATTTCAGAACTCAGGATAATGCATTTGAAGCTACATTAGCCAAGGATCATATGTATAAGAGGAAGATATATACAACTAAGGTATTACGTTTTCTTAATTTCACATGCTTTTTTGTTAATTACAACTTGAACTACACATAAATGTTTGCTTTAAATTAAGTAAATAATTTTAGAATAGTAATATATAAGTAATTTCAGACAAGTATATGATTTCAATTAATGATTTTTTTATAAGATTACTGTTTAAATCGATTTTTTAATTAATTTTTTGTTCATATGTTGTATTGCTTGACTTCTCCTTATTTAATGATTTGAAATAGACCACTTCTAAATTTTTGGACCACAAATATGACTTGAATATTGGACTTGAGCTAAGAAGAACAAATTGTCTTCCCAGCTCCAATGTTCGATACATTGCATGTCTAATAAGGAAATCACCTTTATACGATGCTAATCGTGTTAAGCAGCCAGCCTACGAAAGATCATAAAAGTATCCAAATATAAGTCATTCTATACAAACTCCAAAAATTTATAAAAAAAGGAAAATTGAAACTTTTCATTATTTCGATAAAATCAAGATAAGAATAAGAAATAGTGCATGAAATAACCAATGGTAGATATGTAGATGAAAGACCCAATTTCCTTCTTAAGTATTTCTTTTTTTCATTTTTAATTTCGCATAAAGATAATTTGCATGGTAATGAACTTTAAGATGAGCGACAGTGTCAATAACATTTAGAATACCATTGAACTTGTTGGGATATGTACAAATCGTTGGATGGAGACTCTGTCCTTCTGGCATTGCATAGAACAATATAAAAAAAAATCATTATTGAAAACATGACAAGGTTGTTTATGCCATCAATGTTTTCCTTTATCTTTCACTTTCTTCCAACTATTTACCCCACCTCCTTTTGTCATACTCATGCCACCGCATTCTCACCTTGTTATTTTGGTAAAGTAAAGAAAAAATATTGGGATGCATAATAACCAGAAAAAGACCATGCCTCCACAATTTATAGCTCTTGAGCATAGGTAGGTGACATTGGTGTGACAATGCTAGGGATAATAATTCCTTCCTGATAATTGGAATGAAAAAATATTAGCAGTTTCTTTTGATAAAATAAAGTATAATACATTAACCTTTTTAGTTATTATGCTTTGACAAGATTGAATCTATCATGTGTCAAAGTCTAGCCGTCTTTTTGGTTTGTTTAGATTAAGACCACACATTACCAATTCTAAAGCTGAAGCAATCCCTTGATAGTCAAAGTTGTGGCATGTAAAACATACTCCTGCATAATTGAATTTGATAGCCAAAATTCAGTGATTATATAAGTAACCTAAAGAAAGTATCATGCAACTGCTAAGAAGTTATAACACAAATGACAATCGTTATCTGCCAATCATGGCAATGAATGACATCAAGGTTCTTGCCAAATTGATGAACTCAAGAGGTGCATGACTGAAAAATAGAAAGCGCTTAAGATCATTAGGGTCTCTATAAAAATTTCTTTTTCAAAGAAACTTAGCATGATGGTGTGGTTCAATAAAATATATAGGAAGGCCTACAAAGTCATTACCACACATGATAAACAAAAACCTTTAGTATATAGTATAGTGGTATCCAATGTATATAAATATTAAATTCTTTGACCTTCAACGTGTAGAATTGAAGAGGCAAAGATAAGGACCAAATTTATAAGTGCCATTTTTCAACCATGCATGTATTCGTTGACATATTATTCATAACAATTTTGGTAGTACCTTGCACTTAAACCAAGTTTCCTTGTTTCCTGATGAAGTTTTTTCATAGTTCTTGATTATATTTTGGCAGAATCTCCTTGTAAGAAAATCCCAGCTCGTGTACTTGAACACACAAAGCTTTTTGGCTTTGATACTTGGTTCAACAAACTTGAACTAAGCTTGAACAAGACCCGAACTAGATTCAAACCTGGCACTAACACCATTTGTAAGATTGAAAAGGTAAAAATAGGGACCAAACTGATAGATGCGATTATATTGTGAATAGTAATTTCAACAAGCTATCCTCTCCTATGCAAATCTCTACTAAGGTCAGTGGTAAAATCCCCCAATTCACCAATATATTACCCCCAATTCACCAATATATTACAAAAACAACTTAATAGTAGTATATAAGAAAAAACATCAAAGTATGATTGTATAATAAAACATGAAAACTACCCTATCCTAGATAAAATGCTCCATGAAATTGAAAATTTGAACATATAAGTACACGTATAAATATTCTTTGAAGACCATTGAGTGCATAAGCTCTAGCTGGACTTGTGAAATATATGTAAAAAACTATGAATGGAAACAACAAAAATAAAATAAAAAATAAAAAAGGAAAAAAAGCTTCATATTAATAGGTCACAAACCATTAAACCAAAAAAAAAAATGAGGGAAAAAATACACACATGTAGTGATATTTATGAAAAACATTTTACTTTTCTCAACATATACATACATACATATGTGTGTGTGTGTGTGTGTGTATATATATATATATCATTATGTTCAAATAATTTTAGATTTAGGTACCTAACAGTTCTTCATCCAGATCTTTTACATCTTTGTTCATGGTCTATCACATATTATAATAATATATTGTAGTGATAAAAGGTCTTTTCCATAATTTTTTTTACTGAAGTCCATGTAAATACAACAAAACTTATATCCAAAATGATGAAAACAATTACATATACACAAATGCACTGAATAAATGTAAGCATCTGTCTATGTGAACATGTTAGCATCTATGCATAACAGGAGATTGGAAAAAAACATATATGGCTTTTCAACTAAATTAGAAATGACAAAGAATAATAGAATCTTTTGACATTGGGATGTCATGTTGAAGGAGAAACCAAATGTGTTATATTTAGCTAGACTACACAAATTCTCTACAATGACATGCTCTACATCTATATTAGTACTACTTGAGTCTTTTTCTTAGAGTTGTCGTATTCATTTGAGTAGTGATTCCCTTATGCTAAAAAACATTCAGCCCAACTTGTAAACTCTTTACAAAGCAACATATGGTGAAACAGAAAAATTTTAGTGTTAAGAAAGATTCGTGAAAAACAAAAGGGTGTAGCATATAAAACAAGTCAAGCATATACTTCAGATATCAATATGCTTGAGTACATAATGATAATTAAGATATTGTAAGGCAACACTTGTTCCTCTAAACATAGAAAAACTAGTCTTTGATACCTCTTTACCATGACTCCAAGAATGAAGACGTGACTAGCATGAGAAATGAGATAAATTTTGCCCTTATAAGAATTTTTAATGCCTACAAGAAATCAAACTACAAGTTAACAAACAAAATTTTCACATGATGGATCTAATATGAAATAAATACATATATACAAAAAGAAATCAATTTCACTCATATGTAGAAATTTCCTCTAAGTCTCCCTTGAAATATATACCTCTCAAAATGTCTATACTGAGAAATATGAAATACAATATAAAAGATAGGCTCGCTCTTAATAACATTTATAATCATACAATCATCCATATAAAAATAACTAGACAAAACACTGCCAGTATGTGTGAAAGCAACTAGATTACAAATATAAGCTTTAAAGCAAACCAAAATACTTCCCCTTGCAAAAAATGCCTGTATGGAAAAAATAATTTGAAATTTATATTTCAACATAAATGAAACACATGTTAATTAATTTAGTAGGGAATGTCTAACAAAACCTTCATAGTCCAGAATATTTAAGCTAGCTTATGGCTAGTGTTATCAAAACAAATCAAACATCATTCACATGCATATGTTTTGAATAATCAGAGTATCAACCATGCACTTAAACAATGTATTATATATTGACTTCATGACCAGTCATATCATAATAACATATTGTAATGCGCTATGACTAACTTCTATTGCCGTTAGCAACATGGTCTTGTTTAGGATGGATTCTCCAAAAATTCTTTTACATACATAAATCCACAATCAATAAATCAGAAGTTTAGAATTTCAAAATAGTTATTTCAAGAGACAAAATCAGAGTAATTTAAAATCTTATAATTAGATTACATCATAAACACATAATCCCAATGCTTAATAATTACAAAATCACAGTACTTCATAAATTAAGAATTAGAGTACTGAACAAAAAAGTCTAGGAATCCAAAATTGTAATAAATTAGGAACTTATAATTAGTTAAATTCTTAAATGTAAACAAAAATAGTTCATATATCCTAAACTTTTAAAATATTCAAAAGATATAGGTGAAGTTTATAAATGTCAAGAAGTTTATTGTTCCCTTGATTCTTTAGACGCAAGTGCACGTGATGGTGATAACTAGTCTAAAGTAGGTAGGATATTGTTCCCACAAGGACCTAACTTTAATTCTGGATTGATATTAAGCTTTTAATTCAAGCAAATGGATTGAGTTGTTGAATGAAAAACTAGAAAATAAATGTTAATAACAATAAACTATCAAATAAATAAACCTAAGACTCTAACTTCAGTATAATGTGTAGTTAATTTGAATTGACTGTTAATTCTTTATTGAGTTATGAACTAGTTACTAACCTAGGGATTCAATTACTAATGTAATTCTTTCAAATCTATATAAACCTAACTGCTTCTCCTGATTCTGAATATTTCAATGACAACTGATTGAGAAGATAAATGATCCTTAATTATAGTTATCTAAGATAGTCAAGTATTGTCATCTTGAATGCAAATTACGATACTTACTATCTTTAAGCATGCAAACTGAGACTATCTTCATTCATTTCTTAGGGTTTCTCTTTCAAGTTATCCTAAATCTTAGTTTGATTCTAAGGTGACCTTGCTCATAAAAGCATTATGCACATAATGAAAATAATTAAATAGAATTCAAAACATCAATGAAAAGATATCGTCATACAAAAATAACCCCACAAAGGGTTCTGACAAAATCTTTGACTAAACCTATTAACCGAGCATCGACATATGTTTGAAACATAAAATCAAATGGAAAACAAAAAGAAGAAAAGAGAAAGTTTATATAGAAGGCCACTTTGAAAGTGAGCAACCACTTCTATGACATTCTCTTCTAATCTTACTGAATGACCTCCTCAGGAATGCTTTTCAACTCGCCCCTATTGCTCTCCAGAATGGTGTCTTCTACAGAATGCCCTCAAGGTCTTATTTATTGTTTTAAAAAACTTGTCTAATTTTGAGTGGTACTAGGTGTCTCAATTCCACTAAAACTCTAATTGTTCAATTAGGGTTTCTGACAGCATGTCTAGGTGATGACCATTTGGTGAATGTGCACTTTCTTTTTAAAAAATTTTAGTGTCTGGATGGTACTTTTCTAGCGCCTGGGCACTAGCTCTAATGCTTGGGTGCTGGAATTCTCACACCTAGGCACTGACCCTTATATAGTAAAATTCTAATGTGTAGCTTAGTTGCCCAAGTGTTGGACCTTTGGCACCTAGGCGCTAAGTCTATAGAATCGGTGCCCAGGCACTAGAAGTGCCTGGGTGCTAGACCTTCATCTTTAAATTCTCATGCTTTTTCTTTCCTTCAGCTACTATGGTTACTATAACTTCACTTCTCTAAAAATTTATCACTAAAAAATCTTTTAAAAGAGTTAAAAATATGGTGATGTAATATCATTTCTAAGGGATAACTTATTTCTAGCTAAAATGCATCCATAATTATTGAATTTGCTTTAAAGACAAGGCTTTTTAGTTGAAATTAGGTCTATTTAACTCTTTTTTAGAGAGTTAACACAACTCCAGACTTGAAAGTTTGCTAGTCCATGAGAAAACAAAGTTATACAAAATATACCTTAGGGATTAAAAGACATTGTTCAGTTATAAAGTTCTATAATTGTCACCTTAATCACTTCAAAGACTACTTAATCTTCAAAATATTGAAAGAATTAATTAAGTTATGCAAACATTAAATGCATTAATCACACCAATCAATCAAATCCTTCTTGATTTCTAAGATAAATAAAAATAACAGAATTTTCAAAGTTTCAGATTTCCATCTAATTTAAGCAAATATATCAATGATTCATTCAATTCATAGCTTTATCCTATAGGCTTATGCTTCACCTCATGCTATATAATTACAGCAAAACACATAGTCAAAAATCAATTGGACTTTTAGCAGTTTGTAATGTAAGGCTTAGGTACGGATGGATGAGAAGGATGATTTTTAAGCTTAGAACATACCACAGACACTCCATTGCTTAGGATCTTGGGATAGAATTTTCCATTTTTCTCTGCCTTTCTTTTGACTATGGGTTAAGTATGTATACTCTTTTTTCTTTCTCTTTTCTTTTTTTCTTTTTTTACTTTTTTCTTCCATTTTTTTTCTTTTATGGACTTATGGTATCCTTCATAATTTTTTTTCTCTAATTGTTGCTTTTCATTTCTTTGCAATGATTATATGTAGTACTCCTATTCATCATCAACTTTTTTCTCATTCTTTTTTTATTCATCATTTTTTTTAATTGATATTCCCAAGCCACTAACTCTTCTTTTTCAAGATGATTTCATATATCCTTGTTATGCATTGTGGTATATATGGTGTAATGAGGTATGTCCTTAATTTGGCTAGGTGAATAAGTGATTAAGAAGGAAAAAAATTACGTACTTATGCCTAAAGGGGACTTTTAGGTTTATACATATCGAAGCTAACTAAATTTTAGGTTTAAACTATCCAAACAATGCTTAAATCATTTTCCTAACTGTGTGCTACCTAGGATTTTGCCTCAAGTGGTGATCAAATAAGTTATAGAATGCAATAAGATATGAACGAAGCATAGTATATATGGATAAGTTTTCACTGAAATCTTGAACTAATAAGGTTCAATTGCTTGTGGATTATTTAGAGTATCACTAGCGATTTAAGATCAGGCAAAGATTAAAATAGATAAATATTTGCACGCATTCAAGATTTCTTATCTGCTAAACTATTAGTTGTAATGACCAATAATTGGGGATTAGTGGGATAATGATATTTGATCATATAGTTAAAAATAAAAAATAAAAAGAGAGAAAATTTCAAGAAATTTAACTAAGGTATAAGATTTTATTAAGTGAAAACATACTCTAAGATTGAGGCTACCTCAATGGTTAGGCTTCAAGTGCATATTCAAAAGGCCAAGGGTTCAAATCTTGACTTCCCTAACTTCCATTGTTTTTTTAGGTGCTGACACGTGTCCCCCTTCGATGTAAAATGACCAAAATGCCCTTAGCATTATATCATCTTCCTCCCAATAAATTCAACACAGAGAGCTTGGGGATAGGAAATATGAAGCACGTCCACCAAAGCTGCCATTTTGCCTCACCGGAGCTACCCCTTACCACCACGTGGATATCGCCTGCGTGTTGTTAGCTAGAAGTCACCGTCTCTGGCGAAAAGCAACTGGCGATTTTGTAGTCCGAAACACTGAAAAATGGGAAGCCAAATCTAACACTAGTAAGTGTTTTCTCCGATGTTTAGTGTATGGGTTTTGTTCCTAACTTGCTAGCCAGCTTTTTCCCCTTATCTCTGAGCTCTATCAATGGTGGTTTCTACGGTTACATTAGGGATACTGGGATCGATTTTCTTGGCCAATTTAGCTCGGATTGGAGAGTTTTGTGCTGAATTTTGATATTTATTATTAATTTTTGATCATTTTCAGCCATTCTCTACTGCCAATTAAATGGAATTCAAACTTAAGATGAAAACCCCAATTTTTGCCGAGAATTAGGGTTCTAGAAGGACCAAATTGAAATTTTTGGGACTTGAGGGGGTAATTAGTAGCTTCAAGATAGCAATTAGGATATTTAAAAGCTGTTGATTGGTTAGGAATGATGATATGGAATTATTTCATATTTTCCTTGAATTGTTAAAATTATGGAAATGCTCTAGGGAGATTAAGGATGTGTAAAAATGGCCTATAGTCTAAGCAAATTGGAGAAATCTAATTATAGGAGTTGTGGGAAGACAATTAATGAGAATTGAATAGATGAGAATTGGTAATTTGATTATTGCTTGATAATATGCCTAAGTGGGAAATTCTAGTTGGGTTATATTGTGACTTCTGCATAGATGGATTTTCTTAACATGATTATATATTATATCATGTATGGTTTGACCAAGACTTTTAAGAAATTTCATGCATATGCTTATGAATAACCACCAGATAATATAGTATTAAAATGTTAATGGATTTCATGCTGGCATATTTTCCTATATATGCTTGTTTTATTTTCCTTACCTTTGGAAGGACTAGTTAGGACACTAGCTATAAACAACAGTACTATTAGCTCTTGGTGTACCTTGGTAATTACCCATCTAGCAGGGTTAATGAAGGTGGTAGCCCTGTGTGATGGCCATCACACATGGACTGATGAATGATTAATTTTTGTGAGTTATCACCTCATGCCTGTTGGTTACTTACCCTCAAGGATTATATGTCCTTACTTGTTATGATTTACCCTTGTGGTTGTGTGCCATACTGGATTAGTCCATAATAGTCCTTCCCCTTAAAAGATATTTAGAAAGTTATTAATTCTGTTTGTAAGGAATTTTAATTTAATGTGTTACTATGTGCATTATTACCTAGTTGCTATTATTTAGAACCTAAGTGTTATCTCATTTCATACAAGTCATGATCACGTTTTGATTGTGAATTACATATATATATATATATATATTGTTTACTAATTTTGGGGTGCTATTTGCCAGAAAATTATTGTCTAAGATAGGGAGGCAAGTGAATTCCCAGAGAGAGCAGAAGATTGACGGGAATTCCTTAGGTGAGCCTACTGGGATCCGTGGGATTTAGTTTAGGCCATTTTTTATGCACATGGCTATTATTTTTTAGATGCATATGGATAGTGTGGATAGCCATTATTTTGTTCATTTTGAGATTTTATATTGACCACAGCTGAACTTTCCCTATTATTGTTTATTGGTGTATACTGTTGGTTCATTCTAGTGAGAGCAGAGCTCTCTTTGTATGTATTAATTTGCCAAATAGGGTTTTGTAAAATTTTTGGGATGTCCTATTTACTGGGGAGGTTCTGTTGAAATTTTTACAAAACCCCTTGCATTGTGTAAATTGTGTATCCTAATATAAAAGCAAAGTATACATTAAATATGGTGCACATCGTATAGATATTGGTATGATTATGAATTTACATCTAGTGTAGGCTTACAGGATTGAGGATTTTCCTCGTGTCTTATGCTAGTTTCACTCTAGGGATTTGAGGTGAGACATTAGTAGTCAGGTAATATCACTAATATTCATATGACAAATGAATAACTATTGATAATTAAAGTCTGCCTAATGTTAATATTGTTCAATATAAAGGAAAGTATTCTATTGACATGCCATGACCACCCCAGACTTAATCTTTATAGTGTCCTTAATGCTTACCCTATATCAACCCTTGCCAAAAGAAAAAGATAAAAAAAAGAACTGTCAAATTAAAACAAGAATGCTTACTATTGCATAAGTTAGTAAAAGATATGTTGACTGCTACATTTTAAACTCTTTAAGAAAATTGTTAAATTTTAGCCTTTGAAGGAATGGGATGTTCTGCATGCTCTTATAATGCTTACTGTTAGATGGCTTTTACTCTACAATTTCTGTTGGTTCCATGGACCTAAAATCCATCCAAGATCTAACCCATGACCTAAGATGCATCTTAAACCCAATTGCTTCCCAATTTCACACTAATCTCTTTTCTTCATCATCTCATCATCTCCACCCAATCTTCATCATTTCTCTCAATAATTCCTAATCCTACTCTCTTTCACTTTTTCTCTATCTTCTCCCAATCATTCATTTTTCTCAATTATTCATCCCACTCTCTTCCACTTTTTCTCTACCTTATCTCAACCTTATCTCACTTTAATCATCATTATTCTTTACCAATTTTATCTTCCATTTTTTTTATGTTATCTTCACCAATCGTTCTAATAATCCCACACCCCACTATATCTCACTTTTTCCCCCACCATCTCTCAATTTAATCGTCAATATTCTTTCTCCATTTTATCTTCCATATTTTTATGCTACTTTATCAATCATTCTAATAATTCCACACCTCACTCTTTCTCACTTTTTCCCCCACCTTCTCCTATAAAAAAGTATACATCACTCCTTCTCCCACACACCTCTTATCTTTTCTTCATTCTTTCTTCTTAATTTTCCACCTATCCATCCTATCATCCATGTCCCATATTCTCTCCATGTTTTTCCAATCCCATTCAATTTCCCTTCATAATTTCTCTCTTACACCATAGTTGAAGTGAAGCTAAGGGTGGAGTCTTCTCATATGTATGGCTAGAGCTTGGTTTTTTAGAGATGGAGATGAAGACTTAAGTTCTTATGCTACAAAAGGGAGTTTAATTTCACAATTTTATTTTTAGATTGTGTAATTGATTTCCTAGTTCTAGGACTTTCTTTATGCAATTGTGAAACATAGACTTTTAGCACATTATCTTTGTGAATTAAGAATTGTAATTTTTTTATTGGTTGGAAGTAACTTGATGATTGTATGGATATCATGTTTATGATTAGATTATATAATCTTGTATGCTTGTATTTGATTGTCTCACTTGAGCATTGATTGAACAAAAGGAACAAATTGTTTTTGCTTAATTTTAATCACACATTAAGTGGTTTTCAAATAGTGTCTTAATTAGTGGTTGCTACCTATGTTAATAGGAGTAATTTTTTAAGTAAGAACACTACACACAAGTGGTATATTGAGGTTTTTCCTTAAGACTTAACATTAAATTAACTCCCATATCAAATTTGAACAAGGAAAGCTATCACTCTATTTATAAGAGCATTTATTATATAATTTCCAATTCATTTTTTATTCACTTATTTTAATTTAAAGAAAATATAAAAAATAGTAGCTTAAATTTTATTTTATTGCATTTAAATTTACCTTGATTGCATATACATTTATTCATTTAATTCAAAATTCTAACACAAAACCTTTGTCAATAGCTTGTTTTTTATGGTTAGTTTAGCTTAGGATTCCAAATAAAGGCTCCTTGAGTGAATATGACTTAGATTGCATTCCTATCTTGCATTTAATTTGGTTTAATTTTGACCCCACAGGACATGGTTTGGTCAAGATTTTGGTATTGTTGCTAGGGAGCCAATTTATTTAGTTCTTTGGTTAGCTAAGTGTCAAGATTTCTTGCCAATTTTTCCTTGGTCTCTCTTGTGTTGGCTATTAAGTGTAGTTTTTCTTGTTTTTCATTTGTGTTTATATAAATAATTTTTTTTTAAATACCAATAAAAATATTTATTATATCTATTATGTTTTTCTAATTTCACATATTGTTCACTGTTCTGCGTATTATTTGCTATTCTATTTTTCTACTGAATCTGTTTTGCTATTTTGTTTCTTTTTTTTATTACACTATTTACTGTTTTTTGTTTTGTTTGTTGTAATTTTACTATTTTTTTAATCTAATTTTCTAGTTGCTATCATCTTTCTGTCATTGAATTTGTTTTGTATTTGGTTACTGGTTTTTGCAGAATATGAATTGTGTTTTTATGTTGTTTTACTATTATTTTTGCTTATATAATTTGCAATTTTTGCTTTTTTAAAAATAAAATCTACATAAAAAATTAGAATATCTATGTTTATTGAATTTTGATTGATACAAATGAATACAACTTTGTTGGTGTATGAATCAAAGTTATGAAATTTTACTGTTAGATTTAGAGATTGAAAAAACTTTGGGGAGTTTAAAGAGACGAAAAAAGTTAGAAGGCACTAGTAAGAATCAAATTGAAGAATCTAGTGTGTTTAGTATGTCTAGTGCATTTACTGATTTTGAATTTGTTTTAGGATTTTATATTGATCTACGCTGTTTTATAACAGAAGATCAAAATATACCTAGACCTCACAATGGACAAAATGATGGTAATGGTAATGGAAACAAACTTGAAGGAGGCGCTGAAAATAATGTGTGTAATGGTAGAATAAGCATTAGGGAAATGACTACTTCTTATGCTAATTTTGAACATTTTAATGTTACTTGTCCTATATATTCAACAAGACAAATGAATCAAGAGACATTTTATGAGTATTGGAACAAGTTTCAAGACTTAATATCCATGTGTCCTTATCATCAAATTCCAGAACTGCATTTGGTCCAATATTTTTATGATGGACTTTTAAATCATGATAAGAGTGTACTTGATGCTGCAACATGATGTTCATTAATTGATAACATAGCTCAAGAAGCATGGGTGTTGATTGAAAAGATGGCTACAAAATAGTCAACAATATAATAGCTAGGACACAAGATCAATGAGTGCAATGAGTAGTTCTTCAGGACACTCACAAGAAATTAGCTCTCATGCATCACAAGTTGAAACATTAATGACTCAAATGTCCAAGAAAAAAGAAAATAATAATATATAAAATAATATAAATAAATTCATTATATATATTTAATATTATTATATATATATATATTTAATATATATATTTTTTCTGCTTAGCTAAACAAATTAGGTGTGCAACACTCTTCTTCTTAAGCAATTGTGGCACCAAGTTATGATTTTTGTGTTTCACTAATGTATGTTTGAAGTGTGTGTCTACATCGATATGAAACGGTTTCATTTATGTATCAAGGGAAGCCCAACGCATCTATGAGATGAGACTCCTACTCACATACATATAATGAAAGGTGGAAACATAATCCCAAGTTCAACTGGAGGGATGGAGACAATAGAGACCATAATAGATTCTAAAAGAATGGTGGAGCTAGAAGTTTTCAAGATAACTCTCTAGTTGTTCCCAATAGTGCTGAAACTACCAAGTTGTTGCAAAGATTGATGAATCAAGTTAGTCAGATGAGCAATATGATGAAAGAGGATAAAAATGCTACCAATTCTCATCTATCCACAATCTATAAAAAGTAGAGGTTCAATACCCTCTAACAATGAGTGAGCAACAAGCAAAAAGTAGAGGTTCAATACCCTCTAACACGGTCATTAACCCTATGTAAATGAATGTCATCACTCTTAGAAGTGGCAGAAAGGTGAAGTTTCTTAGTGAGAATGATGACCAAGCAGAAGCTAAAATTAAGGATGTGTTTGATACTTTTAACGCATTGAAGGAATCTAAAAGTTCAAGAGAAAAAGAATTTCTAGGCAAAAAGAATATGACACTTACACAACAAGAAAAAGGTGATGTAGCATAATCCAAAAAAAGAAGCAGTAGATTCTCAAGAATCTCATGCAAGTCCTACAAAGTCCAATAGTAGCCAACCACCTAAGCAAGAGGAAACAAATGAACAAGGAAATTCTAAGCATAAATGTAAGAAGGTATGTATTGAAGACATCCCTTTTCCTTATTCTTACCATTTGAGCAAGAAAATGCATGATGATAATCATGACAAAGATATTTTAAACTTGTTTAACAAGCTTGACATTAACATTCCTTTGTTAATAGCTCAAAATATAAATAAAGGGGGAACAGAAGATAAGAGAAATCTTATGCATGATTAGTAAATGATCAAGTGTAGATTGATATGTATGACATCCTTTACTTAACTTGATTGGATTACATTATAAATCTTTCACTCAAGGACTTTGATACTTTCAAGAAGGGAAAGTGAGCTATAAGACAAGGTGGCTAGTCTTATATTTAAAACTTACATTTTTTTACAATGTTAACTTATGTAATTCATTAATGCATTGATTATAATTCACATATGCTAGATGAATTTATAAGGATATGTTTATGCATTGTTGGAAAGGATGAATGAATAAAGGCTTTGTTTTATCTTTCCATAATGTGATAATCATCCATTTGTAAATGCTAGCAACTACCCCACCAAGAAGTTGAAAGAGATAAAACATTCCCCACTATAAGTGGGAAGAGATCAAGCATTCCCCACTAAGAAGTGGAAAAAGATTGAGAGTCTACTCACCTAGAAGTAGAGCCATCCATTTAACCCACCAAAGAGGTGGGTTGGGTTAAAAGGAGGCTTTAGAAACTTATTTAGTATAATGCTATATACCTAAGCTGTTTAACCCAAAGGTTAAGTAAGCCAACTTGCGGGTTAAACGGGCCACCCTTTTTTTTTCTTAAATTTAAGTCCTCAACCTAATTACTTTCACTTAACCCACTTACACTTTATTGTAGAAAAAAGAACACTAGAGTACAAATATAGTCCATAACTTATTTTGCCTACAACTTACTTCTGAAGTGAACCTAATTCCATAGCTCTCATGCTAGAAGATCACATTTTGACTTGTCATTCACTCATTCTAGGCCTCACATACCTAACCATCACCACTTGACTCTGTGACTGACACTATCATTATTTGTTGTTCTTTTCCATTCTTCTTTATTCTTCGATTTAGCTTTTTCTATTCTTTGATTTGTCTTTCTCTGTTCTTCAATTTGGCCTTCCCTGTTTCGCTTGAATCTATCACACCATTGTTTCATTGTTCTTCTCCATTCTTTTCCTTTCGGTCTGATCTCCTTTTGTTTTGTTTAGTCATTGGTTTTTTTGCTTATTTATACATATACTGAAATTTAGCAAGATATATGCTCAAATAAAAATAATTACTTTGTATAGGTGCATAATGGAATCAGTTAATAATCAAAGTGTTAATATGGGGTGCAATGATAATGTTGAGGTTTTGAATCAATTAATTCCTTCAAACTCTAACCATGATGACTATTTGGATTAAGGAAAAGAACCATTAAGTACGAAGCCTAGAACTTATACCTCAGATATGTGGAATCATTCACTAAGATAGGTTTAGTTGATGGTAAAGAGAAAGCAAAATGTAATGGATATGGACAGACATATGTGTGTGAGGCTCAAAGATTGGTACTTTAAGTCTTCTTCGTCATATTCCAAAGTGTCCACAACTTTCTAAATATCATAATGTTGGCACTATGATGTTAGATCAATTAGGAAAATTAAGGGCTCAACAAATTAATCATAAACGTGCAAGGGATGCTATGGTCATGGCTATTATTGAGTATGATCTTCATATACTTTCGTTGAATATAGGTGGATTAGGGAATTTCATAAGATTTTAAATCTAAATGTGAGGCACATTAGTAGGAATACTATAGTGTTTAATATATGGAAATATTATATTCCATAAAATGATAAATTCAAAGAATCAATGTTAAGAAGTCTTAGTAGAATACGTTTAACTTCTGATTATTAGACTGCTTGCATGTATGAAGGATATATTTGTTTGAATGCACACTTTATTGATGAACATTGGAAGCTTGATAGTAAAATTCTCTCCTTTTATAAAATGGAACCTCCACACACTAGTATTGAGTTAACCAATAAAGTATTTAAATGTTTGAGAAAATAGGCAATAGAAATGAAAGTATTTTCAATAACTTTGGATAATGCTTCTACAAATGACAATATGCAAGGGATATTGATAGATCTTTTGTGTTTGCAAAATGGTTTGTTGTGTGATGGTGAATTTTTCCATAAGAGATGTTGTGCCTATATCTTGAACCTCATAATTCAAGAGGGCTTAAAAGTGGCTAGTAGAGCTTTGTACATAATTAAAGAGAGCATTAAATATGTTAAAGTATGCGAGGCAAGGATGACTGCTTTCAAGGAGTGTGTGAAAGCAATCAGTATCATTGACACTACAGTGGGTTTGCAATTAGTTGTTCCCACTAACTAGAATTCCACCATCACAATGCTTGAAAGTGCAATTAGGTATCACCGTGCCTTTTGTACACTATCGATGACTAATAGGAATTTTAAGACATATCCTTTAAATGAAGAGTGGATAAGAAGAGAGCAAATGTGTGTGTTCCTTCATCCATTCAATGTCATAACTAATTTGTTTTTTGGTTCAAGTTACCCTACATTGAACATAAAATTCTTGCAAGTATGGAAAATTGAATTTTGTGGATGAAAATTTTGGATAATACTGACATAGTAGTCAAAGAAATGGCAATGAAGATGGAAATAAAGTTTGATAAGTATTATGGTGATTATAGTGTTATCCTTACCATGGCTGCTATTCTTGTTCCTCGCCTGAAGTTTAAGATGTCACATTTTTCTTATAATGGGTTTGATCCTATGACTTGTCAAGACAAGTTAGACAATATTGAGACTAAGCTATATCACCTTTATTCCCAATATGAAAAGACTGCAATATCATCAATGTTAATGGGTGAAACAAGTAATTCAATTGTGTCCACTAACTTTTGCCAACATGCTTTTACTATTGAAAGGGATGCGGATACTACTTGTGGCTTTGATATTCTTGATGCAAGTTTCTTTTGTTCCATTAATAGTTTGACTTTGTTTTTTCTATTATTTGATGTCTTCATAATAATTTATTATTTCTTACATGTACTTGGAATATAGGACTATATTAATTTTTTTAGTGAAACCATTTCTTTTGCTGAAAAATCTAAATTGGATCATTACCTAGATAAGGTAAAGCTATACCTAAATATGCTAAAAGTTATATGTCTTGGAATATTGGAAGGAGAATCAATATCGATTCCCTATCCTATAAAAAATGGCATGTGATATACTTAGTGTTCCAATCATTACCATTGTTAGTGAATCAGTCTTTAGCATTGGCTTATAGATCTTAAACAAGTATAGGTGTACTCTTCTTCTAGAAAATGTCTAAGCTATTATTTGTACCCACAACTAGCTATATGGTTTAAATGGTATTAATTTTGTTAAACAAGGCTGGAACCAAAGAGGGAGTGAATTGGGTTTTATAAAATTTTCACTGTAAAACTCCTTTGGAAATAAAGATGATAAGGTTAAACAATGAATACAAAATGTAAAAGGAGTAAAGGAGAAGTATGGACACAAAGATTTATCTTGGTTTGGCTTCTACCCAAGCCTACGTCTAGTTTCCAAGCAACCTCTTGGGATTTTTTACTATCTCAAAAAATCAATACAATTCCCAAGATAACTTCTCTTCAATTCTCAAGCTCTCACAACTTGACTCCTTTAAGGAACCTCCTTGAAAGCACTCTAAAGGATATACTCCCCCTGAACCTAAGTGTCGTAACCGACCTTTCGGCGGGATAGAATCAAAATAGGTTTAAAATCAATTCCCAAAAACGGAATTTTAAAAATCGATTTTATTTGGAGTCGCCACCAAAATTTTTAACGGAAAACTTTGGAAAACCAATTTAAATAAAAAGAAAAGGCAAGCTGGTCTGCGAGGTCAGAGAAGGGTTCGAGAGTCTATTTGAGTGTGGGGAAGGTGTTAGGCACCCCACAACACCCGTCCATAAGGACAGTTACCTTAAACTAGTTAGTTGAAATAGAATATGGCCTTTAATTAATCTCAATTACCCTTTTATTGACATGGAAGCACGTTAGACCTAGGAGACAAAAAAAAAACCAAAATGCATGCAAACTTATGGATATTTACAAAGGACAGACTTGACCTAAGATGATAGCCTAGGGCCTACGTACTCCGTGAGAGGGATCAAAGTCCATGTAGTTCGGCCAAAAGGCATTTTTGTGATTGGTGGTTTTTTTTATTTGTAAGGAGAATAGGAGGATTTTAATTAAAACAGATCATTGTAAACCAAAACGGGATAGGAATTTGGTTTGTATGTTTTAATTTACTACAATCTGATCAACCTCGTTCTCCTGAACTCTTCACATCTTCTCTTTTAAAATTTTTTTTGTCGATTTTATTATTATTATTTTTTTGAGTTTTGAGAGTTTATATTTCAGAAATTAATGCATAATTTATAATGCAAGGAATATATTCTTTTATTTTATGAATTTTTGAATTTATCGTTGGTAAATATTGATTATTATCATTATTGATTATTGGTAGACAATTTAATTTACGAGCTATTATTTATTTGTTTATCTGTTTGTCTTTGAACAAATATATGCTAATTTTTGGGTTCTATGGAGATTAAAATCTCACACGAGCAATGGAAGTCGAGGAGAGACAAGTATTCTCACACGATCCATTTTGTATAAATATTTAATCAAGGTTAATATTTAATTATTGTACATTTCTTAATTTTTTGTATTATTATTAATATTGTTATTATTTCAAAATTAATTATAGGGATTTAAGGAGATTAAAATCTCACATAATCCTTGGTAATCGAAGAGAACAAAATTCTCACACGATAATTTCATAAATAATAGGGAATGTTTATTAAAGCAAGCATTTTGATTATGATTATTATTATGATTTAATCAAAATTAACATTTAATTATCATTAACTTATTTTCCACCATTCACCCATTAATATTTCATTAGTATCATTGTTACTTCTTAATTATTCAATTCATTGTAGGGATTTAAGGAGATTAATATCTCACACGATAATTTTATCCACCATGACAATATTAATTATCATTCAATTATTTTCACCATTCCTTCATTAATATTTTATTAATATATATTGTCATTCCTTTATTTTTTTTTACCATTTATTCATTAATATTTCATTAATATTAATTGCCACTTTTCCATTATTCAACTAATTGCAAGGATTTAAGGAGATTAACATCTCACATAACCCCCGGTAATCGAGGAGAATAAAATTCTCACACGATAATTTTATCCATCATGACAATATTTATTAATTATCATTCAATTATTTTTCAACATTCTTTCATTAATATTTCATTAATATTCATTGTCTTCCAATTATTTGATTAATTGCAAGGATTTAAGGAGATAAAAAAACTCACATAATCCCCGGCAATCAAGAACAACAAAGTTCTCACATGCTAATTTTGTACGTAATAGCCATAATTAATCAAAGCTAATGTCTAAACAATTATAATGAACAAAAATAAACAAATTTAAGCACGTGAACAGTAGTATTGCATATTAGAGTGCGTGAACAGTGCACATGCATGAGATTGTATTGAAGGAAATCGAGTGAACAGTAACGACGTGCAGAATTCTCGGCCAAGTCAAGAACGTGCAGCCATACCTGGCGTTTTCAGCTCCTCCCTTGTGCTCCAATGAAGAAGGACCTTCTCCCCCTCACCCAACAATGGAAGATGAACCTCTAACAGCCCCCCAAAGTGGCTGGTCTCGACTGGAAGTGCAAAAACGGACAGCTTCGTTGGAGTTTCGTTGGATAGCTTCGTTGGAGTTTTCTGGTTGGCTCCAGCGCTGGAAACTCTGCAGAAAGTGTCACTACTTCTCGGCTGGAAGATAGAGGCTGAAAGCTTCTCTTCTTCTCCACACTTCCTCTTCTTCCTTGTGCTCTCTAAGCTCTCCTCTGTTCACCTCTATTTTTTGAGCTCAAAACAGAGTTTTTTCTCCTCCATGGTTCAGCTTCTATCCCTCCCTTTGTTGCCACTTTGTTTTGGATTCAGACCTCCTTGTTTCTACACATCATCTTGGCATCCAACTCTCCATTTTTCTGCTCCTTGGATGGTTTGAACTTCAGCACCTTTTCACTCAAGAATTTGGGACGTTGCTCCACGGTTTTTCTGCATGTTGGACAGCTTCGTTCAGCTCTCGGTTTCTGCAGTTCAGCTCTCGATTTCTGCCTCGTTTCTGGTTCGTTTTCCCTGCTGTTCTTTCCTCATGTGGCTGCCTTACTTCCTTGCTTCGTTCAACTTGGTTTCTCCCTCACGTTGCTGACTCCATTCTCTTCTTTCATTCAGCGTTGTTCCTCTCGGTTTGTTGCTGGTTTCGTTGCTCTTCCTTTCTTTTTCAGCTCCTCTTCCCTTCTTGGTCACGTGGCTCTCCCTTTTCAGCGTGGTTCCTCTTTCTTTTTCCTTCCTCTCTTCTCTTTTCCAGCTCTCTTTTCTTCTCAGCTGAGGCCTCCTTTCTCTCCAGCATTTTTTCTCCTTCTTCCTCTCGGTTTGCTGCCCTTCTTTATGCTCCAATGCCACCTCCCTTTTTCTGCCATGTTGCTCCCTTTTTCCCTTGCTTTTTCTGCAACTTCCAGCCACCACTTTGCTGCACACGGTCCCCTCTTTTTACTGCCATCTCCAGCCATGCCACACTCTTCTTTCACTGCTCCAGCCACCCCACTTTCTGCCATGTTGCAGAACCACTCCCACTTGCTTTTTTGTCCCCCTTGTCCTCTTGTGCATGTGTGTGCATGGGTGCATGCATGTGGTGAGTGTGTGTGTCCGTGGGTGAGAGTGTATGAGAGTGTGAGTGTGAGTGTGTGAGGAGGTGTGTCCGTGAGTGAGAGTGTGAGTGTGTGAGAGTGATGTGTGTCATGTGTGTGAGAGCAAATAAGCATATGGGAGCAAATGAGCATGTGGGAGTGTGAGTGTGAGTGTGTGAGAGTGATGTGTCCATGAATGGGAGTGTGAGTGTGTGAGAGTGATGTGTGTCATGTGTGTGAGGGTAAGTGAGCATGTGGGGAGCAAGTGAGCATGTGAGAGTGATGTGTGTCATGTGTGTGAGGGCAAGTGAGCAAGTGAGAGTGTGTGAGTGTGAGCAAGTGAGAGTGTTTTGCAATTCCATTTCAAGTATGTGGCCTTGTTCATTTTATTTCTTTGCAAGTTGATTGCCATGTCTCTTCTTCAAACATATATCTTGAATTTTCCTTTTTATTATTTTTGGTTCTTATATTTGGTTTTTTTTTTTTATTACTTCTATTTTGTTTGCCTTTTGCAATTTTGTTTTGATTAATTGTTATTATTATTTTATTATTTTTTATTTTTTATTTTATAATTCTAGTTATTATTATTATTGTGAATATTATTATTGTTAATTTGGGTGGGGTGTTCACACTAAGCTCTCTCTTAGTTTAACTCTCTCAAGGAACTTCCTTGAGCTTCTCTCTTAGAAGAAAGAAATAATTATAGAAGAATAACTCTCTTAATAAAGTAGATAATTCAATGAAGCACTAAGATGATAAAGAGCTTATAAGTAAATGAAACAAATGATATAAACTCTCTTGACTATTTTTCTTGATATTTTAGAGGTCACAAGACATGTTTATATATATTGAGGTCCAATAGATGCATTGGGAGTGAGTGGAATATCAAAGAATTCAAAATATAGCCGTTATAGCTTATCTATCACTGACCAATCGACTGTTCCTTCATTCCTTCTCACAATTTTCAAATTCTAGATCTCGAAAGTTAACTAGTCACTTACAGAAGCTCCTAGTTGATGGTTTCATGGTTGGTAATTGACTGATGCTTGATTTGGGAATAACCAATAGACTATTCACATATGGCTAGTTAACGGCTCCCTCATAGAGGGCTTCCAATTGATTAGGTTTGAGCTGGCAACTGTATAGTCTCATCCAAGAAAGTGATTAGTCGACTCCTGGCTTATGACCAATCGACTGTTCACTCATAGCAAGTGCCCAATTGATCTAATTTTAAGCTAGTAGCAGACTGGGGGTTCATTGACAAAAAGCTCCCAAATTAGTTTTTTCTCAACCTTTAAAACCTTATATTAATTTTTCTTTCATTTTAATTGATTCCTATAAGCTCAATACCATTCATAAAGGTTCCTAAGACATGATTAATCATTGAAAACACCTAGAATCTAAGTATTACATATCAAAAATTTTCTTCTTGTGTTGTTATCATCAAAACATTGATCTTTTAGCCAATGATCTCAACAATTTCCCTATTTTTTATGATGTCAACCTTGGAAATGTTAATTCTTCATAAAGAAAAGTTTTCAAGGTAAAATCCTTTGTTCTTGTTAAAGTTTTAATAAGTTCACTTTGTTTAGCTTTCACCTCTTTTAGTTTCCTTGTTTTTTACAAATATTAAGCAGCCATATAACTAAAATAACCACTTTTATTAAATTGATAATCATAGCGAAAATAACAACCATATGGTTCAATAAAAACATAATGAAAGCATTACAAATCAACAAGGAAACATAACTTAAGTTCAAATAAAATTCCTAAACTCCTATTTCTCCCCCTCTTTGTCATATTAAAAAGAGAGGAAGAGAACTCAGCTATGTCTTAAATGCCTATAAATCAAAATGCTACTCATGGTAAGACTAAATGCACTTGAGTCTAGCATATATGTCTTTTATTTTCTCCTTTAGATTATGCATCTAAAGGCTGAAGGTGTCCAATTTCTAGTGTAATGTTCAAATCTTAGCAGGAGAATAGGCTCTGAAATTACCATAATCTCAGGCTAAGCTGGGGTGTAACCCATGGATGTAGGAGGGTATAGTGTTGGAGGCATAGAAACAGTAGGAGAAGGGAAATGAAAAGATGGCCATTCCTCAGGAGGGGCTATGTATATAAGTGGAGAAGCTAGAAGAGGCACATTAGCAGTAAGTGGAGAAGAAAGCTTGGGCACTGTTTAGGCTTTCCTGACTTGTTGCCTTTATGGGAGTCTTAATGAACCCCATCTGCTTTAGGTTAATCTACCCAATTTGAAAAAGGGATTCTACATCATCTTCTAAGGGCGAAATATCATAATGGTGAAGGATAGTGGCTATGATGGTTGCATATAGCATTAGAGAAGACCTCTTCTTTTTGCACGTCGCCATCCTTTGAGTAATCAGACAAGAAAGCTTAAAGCTTTCCCCATGCAAGATGCACTTCATCATAAATATTTCGAGCTCACTAAGGTATGTAAAATTTCCTGACTTGTTAATCAAGTAATGCATGATGATGTAGTGCGGTAGTCAATTCTCTAATGACAGGTTGTTGACATTGATAGGAGTGTTTGGATTGTCAATGATTGCCTCACTTGTCTTATTCATGATCTCTAACTTAATATAACCAACCACAATCTTCAGGGAGTTAGGTTGATCAGTGAAATAGTGCCTAGTCAATGTAGGAAGGTTCAGAATATCAGCTAAGGCCTAATCTCTAAACATGATCCTAGAACCACTAACCTCAGTAGTGATGAGATAGGTAGTAAGGTTATATGTGAGGTTAGGGTAAAATGCCATGATAACCTTAGGGCTATAATCTAACTTTAGAGTCAACAAAAAATTTAACCCAATATTTGCTAATAAATCAGAAAGTCTAAACCCTTCTTCTTGTAGGAAAGGTAGATGGACATACCTACTAGGAAGAACTCCCCTATGTTGGAAGCTCTTAACAAAAGAAATTTCTTGTGTTCTTGAAGAGAAGAGTGGTGGAGGACTAGAAGAATACCTTGCAATAATGTTTTTTGTCCTTGCACGCTTGGGAGTTGGTCTTTAGGCCATGGTTGAGGTTGGGAAGGCAAAAAGGAATGTTTACAGGTAAGAAATCAAACATAGGGGGCAAGATTTTAGATTTAGAAGAGGAAGAGCAGAAAAACCCTTTTTAAAACTAATAAAATCGTAGGTTTCAATGTTTAATAAGTGATTTTTATGGATTTAGAAACAAAATCACTAAGATTTGGTGAAGATTTAGCCAGAAAATTGAAGAGCAAGAAAGGGAATAAGCAATCTGCTAGAGAGAATAGTCAAAATAGCAATTTTTTAGGGTTTGACTACCCTAAATAGCAAGTTTTGTCATCAACCAGTCGAATGGTCACTAGTGAGTAGTCGACTGTCACCCCTAATTTTTGCTTAGTATTGCTCCATGGCATCTACCAATCGATTGGTCACTGTGAGCAATTGACTGTCGCCATCTATTTTTCACAGGGCAATTCTTTGGAATCTCACAGTTGACTTGTTCCTTACCACCAGTCAACTGTTGAGCCTCTCAATGTGCCCAGTCAACTGTTCACTTGTTGGCAGTCGGCTATTCCCTTATAGAGAGTCATCAATCAGTTGTTCCTCTCATCCTTAGTAGCCGGTCACTTCTCTGACCTCTATCAGTCAATTGGCCATTCCTTGGCAGTCGATTCGCCACACAAAAATATGACCAATTCGAATTTTACAAGCCAAAATTCGTAATTTCTAAAGATTACTTTAAAACACAAGCACAAGTATTCAATCAAACATTATATCAAACAAGTGGAAATCACATAAATTAATCACCAACATTCTACAAAATAGATTAAAACCACTATGATGTTTAAGTTAGTGAATGTTCTCATTAAGCAAATGGAAAAACAATTTAATTACTTATTTTATAGCTCATTAGGATTAACCATTCCAAGTTCACCTCTTATAAAACAAAATCTTTCAGTGAAAAATGGTTTAGTAAAGATATCTGCAAGTTAAAATTCAGTTTTGATAAATTCAAGGCTAATATCTTTCTTTTGAATATGGTCCTTAATGAAAGGATGCCTAATTTCTATATGTTTAGACCATGAACGCATGATGGGATTCTTGGTAAGATTAATTGGACTGATATTGTCATATTTAATTAGAATCTCTTTAAGATATATCCCAAGATCCTCTAGTTGTTGTTTCATACAAAGGATTTGTGCACAAGAATTACCAGCTGCAACATATTCAGCTTCAGCAGTGGACAATGTTACGCTATTTTGTTTCTTAATAAATCAAGAAACAAGAGAATTTCTAAACAATTGACATATTCCACTAGTTTTTTTTCTATTAGTTTTACAACTGACAAAATCAACATTTAAATATCCTACCAAGGTATTAGTAGATCCTTTTAAGTACCACAAACCCATTTTTGTTGTACTAGCAATATATCTAAATATTCTCTTTACTGCTAAGTAATGAGACTCTTTAGGATAAGTTTGAAATTTGGTACAGATGCATACATTAAACATAATGTCAGGTCTACTTGCAGTTAAATCTAAAAGAGATGCAATCATACTTATATATTTTGAGATGTCGTATGGCTATCCCTTTTCATCAACATCCATCTTTACAGTTAATCTTAAAGGAGTATCTTTTGTTTTAATATTTTCAAATCCAAATTTCTTGAGTGATTTTTTGACATATTTGGATTGATTTATAAATGTTCCATTTTCTTGTTGTTTAATTTGAAGACCTAAAAAGAATGTGAGCTCCCCCATCATAGACATTTTAAACTCTCCTTTCATCATTTTAGCAAATTCTTTGCATAGCTTTTCATTAATGGCACCAAATATGATATCATCCATATAAATTTGAACAACTAATATATCATGCTTTTTCTTTTTAAAAAATAATATTGTATCAACCTTGCCTCTAGAGAAATCATTTTTAATGAGAAATATACCTAGTCTTTCATACCATGCTCTAGGGGCTTGTTTAAGACCATATAGTGCTTTTCATAATTTGAATACATGATTTGGAAAGTTTTGATCTTCAAAACTAGGAAGTTATTCAACATATATCTCTTTCATTATGTATCCATTAAGATAAGCACTCTTGACATCCATTTTATACAACCTAAAATTATTTATGCATGTAAAGACTAGTAGCATACAAATAGCTTCCAATCTAGCTACTAGTGCAATGGTTTCATCATAATCAATACCTTATTCTTGATTGTAATATCTTGCAACCAATCGAGCCTTATTTCTAGTAACAACTCCAGATTCATCAAGCTTATTCCTAAATACCCATTTAGTACCAGTTACAGGATGATTATTGGGTATAGGAATAAGTTTCCATATTTGACTACTTTCAAATTAATTCAATTTTCTTACATAGCTAGAACCCAATATTCATCTTTCAATGCTTCATCAATTTCTTTTGGTTCTATTTGGGACAAGAAAGCTTGATGATTACAAATATTTCTAAGAGAATTTCAAGTTATTACTTCTTTGGATACCTCTCCAATTATTTGCTAAGGTGGATTATCCTTTTTGAAATTCCATGTCTTTGGTAGCTCATTACTGACTTCTTCTTCTTCTTGATCAGATTCATCTTACAAGGAGGATTGTTTTTAGGTCTTGAAGGATTCACATTCATTCTTCTTTTCTTAAGCTATTTGCTTGTCTTTTATTTTATATAATTGAATTTTACTGCAATTTCTTTAGAAGAAAACTTTCTCAATTCAAGAGGGTCAGACTCATCAAAATTCACATGAATAGATTATTCTACGATCATAGTTCTTTTGCTATATACCTTATAGGCTTTGGTTATATTAGAATATCCTAGGAAGATTGCCTCATCAGAGTTAGCATCCAATTTACCAAAATTTTGTTTTCCAATATTCAATACAAATCATTTGCATCGGAATACATGCAAATGAGAAATATTTAGTCTTCTTCCCTTATATAGCTCATATGGAGTCTTTTTCAATAAGGGCATTATCATAGCTCTATTCATGACATAGCAAGCAGTGTTTACTGCATCAGTCCATAAATATTTAGGAAGATTTATTTCATTTAACATGGTTCCAGCCATTTCTTCTAAGGTTCTATTCTTCCTTTCAACTACTCCATTTTGTTAAGGAGATCTTGATGTAGAGAAATTATGTTAAATTCCATTATCATCACAGAACTCCATAAATAGATTATTTTTTAATTTTCCACCATGATCATTTCTTATTCTCACAATGGTCATGCCTTGTTCATTTTGAATGAATTTAGCTAATTTCAGAAAAGATTTGAAGGCCTAATCTTTATGAGATATGAAGAGTGTCCATGTGTATCTGCTAAAATAATCTACAATTACTCAAACATAATAATTTCCTTTAAGAGTGATAGTCCTATAAGGTCCAAACAAATCCATGTGAAGTAATTGCAACGGTCTAGTTTAGAGATAATTCCTTTTGCCTTAAATGAGCTTTTAACGTTTTTTCCTTTCTGACATGCATCACATAGTTTGTTTTTATCAAATCTTAATTTAGGCAATATTACTACTAGGTCTCTCTGGACAAGCTTCTCTAATAGACTAATACTAGCATGAGCAAGCCTTTTATGCCATAACCAACTATCAACATTTACACTTATGAAACATTTTGAATTTCTAGCAGGGACATTATCCAAGTCAATAACATATACATTGTTAATTCTATCTCCTATGAGTATAGTTTTCTTTTCATCTAAATTTTCAACTAGGCAGTGTTTTAAATCAAATATAACTCTATTATTCTTATCACATAATTGACTAGTGCTCATAAGATTATGATTCAACCCTTCAACAAGAAGCACATTATCAAAGGAGGTGGAAGAGTTCTTACTAACTTTTTCAATACCAGTGATTCTTCCATGGCCACTACCTCTAAATGTAACTTTCCCACCATTCTTTGGTTGAAAAGAAATAAACTTGGATTTTTCTGTAGTCATATGTTTGGAGCATCCACTATCCAAGTGCCACTTTGTTCCAATAGCCTTTATGAATACCTGCAGGAGCATTAGGTATTCTTCAGTACCCAAGTCTTATTGGATCCTTGAGTGTTAGTTGTTCCTTTGGGAACCCATACTTTCTTTCCTTCCAAAATTTAATTATTTCTGTAGAGACAAGAGTATGATTCATGCCCCTTCTTGCCATAATAGTAATAAGTGATAAATGGAATGTTAGTCATGACAGCAGGAACAAATAAGTTCTTATATATTTTATCAAACATGCATCTTTGTTTGCCCAGTAAGATATTCAAGTTATCTTTTCCTTTGGTAAATTTGGTATAAGTATTTATCAAATCATTTTTCTCTTTTTGTAAGAGCGCAATCACAAGAAATATGTTTATTTTTTAGATTAGTATAGTCATATTCCGATTTCACAATTTGTTTTTCAAAAGAATCTTTTGTTTAAAGTAAGAATTGTTTTCTTTCTTTTTCTTGTTTAACTCCTCTAAAAATAGAATTTTATTCCTTGAAACTTTTAAAGCTTTTGCTAACTTAAGAAATTTAGCATGTAAATCATCAAAAACATCTTGTAATTCTTCATTGAAGGGAGAAAGCTTACCTTATCTTCATTTGTCATAAGACAGAGGTTGGCTTCTTCATCATCATGTTATGAATCCTTATCACTTTCTCCCCCTAGCAATTGACAAGTAGGCCTTTTTCTTTTCTTTTCCTTTCTTCTTCTCAGAGTTGTCTTGTTTCTTTAGAAATTGGGAATACTCCTATTTGATATGCCTTGGTTTTTTGCATTCATAGCAGATAGGAGGTTCTTTAGTTTCTTGATTTCTTCCAGTTGGTCTCCTTCCATTCATTCTTCTATTGTTGAAGAATCTCCCAAACGTCTTGATGAAGAGACCAAGGTATCTTCATCAATTTCATGTAGAAAATCATCATTATATTCTTCCTCATCTAGATGCATTGATGGTGAAGCTCTAAGAGCAATACCTTTTTTTTTCTTATCCTGTTCCTTAAGGAGCTACTTAAACCTTGGCTCATACTCTTAAAGGTTTCCAAAAAGAGCAGCAACTGATTTTACTTATGGACCTTTTGTTTCTTCAATTTCTATCACCTTTGGTTGCCATTCCATAGGGAGAACCTTCATGATCTTGTAAGCCTGATCAATTTGTGACTATGCCTTCTGTAGAGCCACCAAATGATTCACAGTGTGAGTAAAACAAATTTGCATTTCTTTAATAATTTCTCAAGGATTCATCTCAAACAATTCATATTGTTATGTAAGATTATAAATCCAATACCCCTGAGGTTCCCTCATAAGCTATCTCTAAAGCCTCCCACATTTTCTTTGCACTTTTACAATTTGATACTCTAAAATACTCTTCTTGGCTAAGTGCATTGGTAAGAATAAGTTTGGCTTATTGTTCAATAAAAATTTTCTTTTATCTATTTCATTCCATTTACTTATGGGTTTGACTAAGGTCTTGCCTTTTTCCTCTTTCATAGGCACATAAAGACCTTCCTCAATAGCATCCTAAATGTTAATGTCAATAGCTTCAAAAAAATTTTTTATCCTCAATTACAAATAAGTAAAATTTTCACCATTGTAACCATGAGGTTTTGTAATAGATAACCCTTCAGGCAAAACATTTTCACCAAATCCATCCATTTATACTCTTAAGATGGTTAAGTCTTGAAATCTAGAGCCCAAGCTCTTATACCACTTGTTGAGCAAGGCTGGAACAAAAGAGGAAGGTGAATTAGGTTTTATAAAATTTTTACTGCAAAACTCCTTTAGAAACATAGATGATAAAATCAAAAAATGAATGCAGGATGTAAAAGGAGTAAGGGAGAAGTATGGACACAAAGATTTATCCTAGTTCAGCTTCTACCCCAACCTACGTCTAGTCCCCAAGCAACCTTTTAGGATTTTTCACTATCTCAGAAAATCAATACAATTCCCAAAAGAACTTCTTCTCAATTCCCAAACTTTCACAACTTGACTCCTTCAAGGAACCTCCTTGAAAAATCTCTCAGGGGTATACTCCCCCTGAATCCAAGCTCTCTTTTAGCTTAACTCTCTTAAGGAACTTCCTTGAGCTTTTCTCTTAGAAGAAAGAAATAATTATAGAAGAATAACTCTTTGAATAAAGTAGATAATACAATGAAGCACTAAGATGATAAAGAGCTGATAAGTAAATGAAACAAATGATATAAACTCTCTTGAATGTTTTTTTTAATGTTTCATTTGGGAGTGAGTGAGATATCAGAGAATTCAAAATATAGCAGTTATAGATCCATTATAGCTTCTCTATCACTGACCAGTAACTATTCCTTCATTCCCTCTCATAATTTCAAATTCTGGACCCTGACAGCCGATTGCTTACTTTAGACCGGTCAACCGGTCACTCACAAAGAGCTCCTAGTCGATGGTCTCAAGGTTGGCAGTTGATTGATGCTTGATCTGGGGGTGGCAATCGATTGTTCACATGTGGCCAGTCAACTACTCGCTTACAGAGAGCTCCAAGTCAATCAAGTTTGAGCTAGCTATTGTTTGGTCTCATCCAAGAAAGTGACCAATCGACTACTAGCTTGTGACCAGTCAACTATTCACTCATAAAGAGTGGCCAGTTGATCATATTTGAAGCTGGCAGTAGACTGAAGGGTTTCCCAAAAGGTGACCAATCAACTACTAGCTAGTGGCTAGTCAATAGTTTACTGTTAAAAAACTACCAAATCAGCTTTTCTTAATCTTCGAGACCTGAGATTAACTTTCCATTCATTTTAATTGATTCCTATTAGCTTAATACCATTTACAAAGGTTCTTAAGACATTATTAAACTTTGAAAACACCTAAAACCTAAGTAATGCATATCAAAACTTTTCTTCTTGTGTTGTTATCACCAAAACATCGATCTCTCAACAAATGGTCTCAACAAATTTACCATTCATGACTTTCTTATGTTCTAATTTGTATAGTAATATATGTGTTTGATGGAAATATAATTTTTTCTTGCTTAAGTTGTTGTAGATGTTCATTGTGAAGGTGGAAAGATTGGTGGCGGCTATACAATGAAGTTTCAATTTTGGCTACAAGTCAAGATTCCAATATTATTAATGCTTAGTGGAACTTTGGAATAATTATGTATTTGTAATTTGCCATATTTGAATTTATATAATTTTTTTATATTTATTTGAATTTTTTATGTATGTTTAAGCAATGAGACAACGGCAAAAAAATTTTTGAAAATTTTTAATTTTTTAGTGGGTTAAACAAGCTAGCCTACTTAACCCACTAGGAGGATTGAGTTGAGATTTTCAATCCACCATCTTATGGTGGGTTAAAAAGGCTAGTTTAGGGTTTAGGGTTTAGCCCACCAACTTGGGTGGTCAGATGGGGTGGGCCGGGTTGGCCCACTTTGACAGCTCTACCTAGAAGTGAGATGAGATGTGGTATGTGTAGCATTGTATGTATGCAATCAATGGCATATTTATTTATAACAATGGATTGAATTGTATGGCATGTTTTAAGGTTGGGATTAATTCTTTTAAAATGTGGCTATCTATTGAGATTTATATCTCATCCATTTTTGTTACTAATATAAATTCCAAGTGCCCAAGATACTACCCAATCAACCATCCAATAAAATTAGAAATCCCTATGAGAATATATTCTTGAATTTGTGTTGTTTGGGAATGTAATTAAGTGCGAATTGATATTCTAAGACTTAGTATGTTGAGCTTTTTTTGTAACTATGGGATTATGTGTAGTTGAGGTATGTTGAATGTAAAAATTATGGCCAAAGTTGCTATTGAAGGGTGTAACTATAAATATGTTAATCTAACCAGATTATGAGTATTAATAAGAAATCCAACAAAATAACTTTAGAATAACATGAAAATTGGTATGGTGCTTCTTCACATGTTAAAGCTTCATTATGGAAATTGATACCATTGAAATTGTATGATGGGGTTAATAAACCTAGACAGTTCGGATTATGGGCATAGAGTCAAAACTGGATATGTTTTCTAATTTCTTGAATTAAAGATGCAAATGAATGAGTTTTAACCAGAAATTTTTGTGACATGTCAAGTACGCACTAGGGAATGTTTATGCCAAAGATCATAAAATTCTAGGCTATTTTTTCTTAGATTCAAGGGCAAATAGATCCGTCTTAGATTCAAGGGACTCAATAGAATAGTTTTTGAAAATAGTTTGGTTTAGGATGACTTTGATATCATTTTAGCCCTAGATTTTTGTGACAGAAAATAGACACAAATAAGTTTACTTATGGAAATTTTTAGAAATTTTGAAGCATGCTAACTATATTTTTAAATCTCTCAAAATAGGGCTAATTTTGTATAGAAAAGGAAAACTATGACAAAAAAATGTTTAATTAGTTGCAAAAATTTGAATAAGAAAAAGATATAGTAGAATTCATGTTTTAACCAAAATTAACCTAAGAAATTATAAAATATTTAGAGTTAGGTGTTACAAGTTTCCATAACAAGTATAACTTTATTACCAATAATCCACTCCTACTCACTACTTGGTTTTCCATACAATTTCTATCACTTAGCTAATCAAGGAACTTGCTTTTCTAACTTTATGGTCTTCCTAAATTACTTACAGCAATAACAAGTAACCCACATACACATTTACCCGTCGTGTACGTGTACCAAATACAATATTTTCACTTTTCTCATGATCCTTGTAACAATAATTAAGTAATTGAATAAATACAGATGAGCATTAACTCAATACTTCATTTCCTTCCACTCTCCCATTATTTATCCACATCATAATCTATGCCATATCACTTTCCACGTTCAACTCTTACTCTCCACATACATGTATACCTACAAATATACATATAAATATACAAGAATTTATTTTCATGTGCAACTTGCTTTTCCCTACTCAATTTCTTATTAAATCTCACTCCAACCATCCCCAAGGACTACATTTCCATTCTTAAATGTGTAATGATATAATGGGGTTGTAAGAAATGAAAATTTCAGCTGAACGCAAATTTAAATCAATTATCTAACTCCCAATTGCATAAAGGATTTGCTCTTCATCAACCTTGACATTTCAAATAACAGTAAGAGCTTCCCTTCTATTTCAACCAAAGCACAAGCCACAATATACAACGAGTTCAAGTTCTATATATTCATGTATAAGCATAATTTTTATTTCAAAAACAGAACTCATTCCCAAATAGATACACATTCCTATTCAACCCTTAAATAATTTCAACACAATCAAATTCCTAACAACACTTACATTTTAAATATTCTAAGCTTACCTCACTGGATAAAATACCTACAGCCATTCCGTTTTCCCTCAAAATATTGATTGATGAAGAACCACAACAAAAATTCCAAATGTGGCTCCAAAAGATTCCCTAAATGCAGTCGTGGAAATTTCAACAATTGCGGACCAAATTCTTTGATGTTAAACACAGAAATTGTGGGGAAACAACTGAAAATTACCTAAGCCATCAAATTCCCAACTCAAAGTCGGCCTCTGCTAATGAAATTGCGTCTAATTCCTCATCACCTTGTGCCCTAGCACCGATGGAGAAAGACAGACCTTCATGCTATGATTTCAGCCAAAGCAAATTGGCATCATGCCGAGGAGGTCAGGTAAAAATGATGGGAAGAGGCAGCTGCTCTAGCAACAAATGCAAACAGAGAGAAAAAAGAAGACGCGAAGAAAAAAGGATGCTCGGGGGTATTCTCATAATTTCTAATGAGGACACATAACCTAATAATAAAAAATAACTCTATTGATTGCTCAGGAGGTACGACCCCAGGGCATCTTGAAGACATGAAGAGTCTAACACCAGCTGTGCCAGCCACATTTTCATATTTTATAGATACTTCACTTTTATTTAAATTGCTATAAATTCATGTTTTTAAATCTAAACTAAAAAATTTCTTTCATAAGCCTGTTAATTTATTTATTTACAGACAAATACCTTTGGCGTTGAAGTGTCACCCATTTTAAAACTTATTTATGAATTTCAAATCCTTTATTTGTCAACCATACATAGGTGTTGAAATTCCATTCCCATGCCTTTCCCAACATGTTACTAACCAAACAAACTCTTAGTATCAAACATAATAGGCGAAAGAAAGAGTGTATCTACCATTTTGGAAAAGTTTGATTTCTTTGTTTCTTACTGCACTCTTCCTTTTCAAAAAGTCTCCTTTCTCAGCCGTTCCTTTTGCTCGCCTGTATCTTCTGCCTTTACTCTTCAATTTTACCTACTCAAGTCCTCCCTTGCTTACTCTCACCAGAATTAGATCTTGAAGAAACTTAAAAAAAAAAAAAATCCTCTCTCTCTACCTCTCGCCTACTTTCTCTTCTATCTTTTTAGAGAGTTCTTTAGGATAGATTTCCAGAAGTTGCTACTTGTAAACTTTAAGTGCTTGGAGTAACTTTTAGAGTAGATTTGCCAAACATAGTGGGGACAAATATCACCTTAAGGACAATGTGGTAAACACAAGCTTTTGGACATAATTTTCATCTTTCCAACTTTCTACAAATATTTTATCTAATAGGGCCTTACATCGGTCAGCTAATTACGACAGTCCTTCATGGAGTCTGTCGTTATCCACGGACCTTATGTAAGGTCTAATAAAAAAGAAGATCTGGAGAAGCTCCAAATCTACAACCATTCCAAAACTACCCTCCTAATATTAAAGAAGAAGACCTTGATGTTGCTTCCTAAAACTTCAGTTACAATGTTGATTTTCACTTAATTATTATTCGTGATTATGCATTTAATGGAGGATGATAGTCGAAAAGTGGAAGTAAAGGAACAGAAGCGACACTTTCTTCTGGCTATTTTGCGCATTTTCCTTTCAATGTTTATTTGTTTGATCTAACAAACCTATACGAAATTTGCTCTGCATTCTTCACTTTTCTATTCTTTTTTCTCTTTGTGTATGGCAAAAAATTGAGTTACACTACCTTGGAGTTAGAATGGAATGGTTTTTAAATTGATTTCTTATGAGAATGACATGGTTAATTAGTTTGATTCAGTTACTAAATAAATAAACTTTCAACTTGAAATGTCATTGTTTGTTGCTTTGCTGCAAATATGACTTACATTAGTGAAGAATTTGATATTTACTCATATTGACCAGATAATCTTCTTTATAAAAGCTCCTTTACATCATTACATAGTTCTTAATTTCTTTTTCATTGATGATAATCAAAAGATCGTTTGGGTTGCTCGCAATCTTCCATGGGTTCAGATGGAATTTATCCGGACATATTTTCTTGGGAGCCGTTTTGTATTCCATAACCTTGGGGTCTCATTTATTTTCAGTTACATTCATTTACGGACAGTTCTATTTACCAGTCTAGAAACTTTTATGTTCCTGGAAATTTAGCTCTTTAAAATTCAAATGGCATTTAAACGCATATCAAGACTTGTTGGTGCAGTGGGTCCAGCTCAATAGTAGGCCAGGATATAGCAAGTTCTGTACATGGTTCTCAATTTCTAAGTTCCATGGCCCCTATGAAGATGAAGCCTATATCTTCTGCTCTGCAATGAGGCTTTGGGCAAGATTTCTAGTTCTGCAATGAGGCTGCTTTGGAGAGAAGTGAAAAAGCTTCAATCGTATCCTGTGCTGTCTCTAGCAGCAACGTTGGTACCATCAATTCAAAACTTGTAAGTCGTACTAAAACGTGTTTATAATCAATTTGAATCATTTTGAGAGTGTAGTAAAATTTCCTCTTTCATTACAGCAATTTTTTCCCAGATCATTGAAGCTACTGACTAGTCCACTTGAGAACACTGAAGTGCCAATGCATTTGATATATTCTTTGCTTGAAAAAAAGAAACAGCTCGACACAAGCTATCAAATACTTGACTGAAAATTAAGATGGCACTTAAGTAAAAGTGACCTACGGTATAGGTGATTGTTTGTGTTTGAATCTTTAAATTGTTTCTCAATTGCTTCCATAATGTCTAGCAATCCATGCAACATCAATTTTGTGATTGGTTAGAACATAATTATCACTTTCTTTAACTTTGTTGCGGAGATCCATTTGATTGTCATTTGATTGGTTAGATCAATTCTTTTTTACCGTCGAAAAAAAATATTTTTCAATAGTTTTTACAAAACGCCGTAGTTTCTTTTGTGACAATCATTTCTGGAATATTTTCGTCAATTGTTGCAAAATCTCTTTGCAAAAGTCAAAACACTCATAAAAAGGAAAAAAAAAAGACACAGCTACAAAGACTTTTATTTTTGTAGTAAGCAAATTTAGATCGCCATCAACATGTGGTAATATGCATACGAGATTAGTTCGCCGTGGTTAAAGTGTTTCAAGATTTTTTATACTTTAGTTATTTTCCCTTGAAAGACATTTATATATATTAAAACTTTTGTAAGGAATTCAACCAATATCTATACCCCTCATCAAATGGTATACAGATCCAACTGAAACAAAAAGAGTTAAAGGCCGAGTTACATGTTCCTTAAAAAGGCTTTACTTGTCCACTGGCCTTCTTTTTAAACTAGTCAAGCATTGCTTGTAAAAAAGAATTGGTGATTTTTTGGATCCAGATTCTTTACAGTAATATATATCATATGGTCCACATTAAACGTAAATCCAATGGCTTATAATTACCATAATTTTTGAGAAATCAAAATCAGTAATTTATTAAAAATTTGATTTGACGGTTATAAATATTTTAAAATCTTGATCCAGATAAAAATCATTTAACCACTGCTGCCGTTCGTCAAGAATCCATTTCTTGATAATGGTTCAAGACATCAAGTGGACGAACACATCACTAAAGCTTGACCAGGGGCCTGCATTTTTGTTTCTTTGTATGTTTGCTTATTTGGGGCTTTTCTTGACATTGTTTATTTGTATTTCATTTTTTTTTCCTTCCTTCAAATCATGAAATATTACGATATTAACTTTATCAAATAGTAGTCTTAGAAAGTTTTATACACAATGAGAGTAAGAGACTAACTTTCTGCACAAGTTGATATAAATGGAACAGGTCTATACCCCATAACCATCACCTTCCGAGTTCAAATCTATGGTGGGATAGGAATGAAAAATATTTGTGTAGGAGACCTCCCCAATTTGGGTTAAACCATAGGTTGAGAGATTGATGCCCTAAGTAATAATTAAAAAAAAAGGGTAAGAGACTGGCCAACCTTTCATAATACGCTTTTTTCTCATCTTTGGGCATGCAAAATTAATTCACCACTAGATCACTTGTGAATGGTGATGACGAAAAAACCAACGAATGCGTTAAATTGCATTTACAAGTTTAGTTGAACCTGTGAATGTTGATGAGGAAAAAAGAAACGACCATTTATAAGTCGAAATGAAAACACGTACAAGATTAAATAATATAAGTTCATTTTATTCATTACAGATTTTTTTAATAAGGAACATATGTGTAGTTCAGTTCTATAACTTAATACACTACACTTATTTTAATTATTAGAGGTAGCTTGTACACTTTTACTTGATTAGGCCTTATGGAACTTAACCTTATAAGGAGCATCAGTAAGTGCGAGACGCTTGAATCCATTCTGATCCAAGAACACCCCTACGTTCTTGCATAGATAACTGCAAGATTTGCACACGCTAGGACAGTAAAGCAGCTTATAATCCTCTTCGAACTCTTCTATCTTGAACCAATTGCGAATGGTTTGCCAACCTGGGCTTCCCACAATGCCACCAGTCGTCACAAACCATTGTTTTGACGAAGCATCAAACCGATGGAGCTTCCACACTGTGGACTGAGGACACTTCGTATCAGCAGAGAACTGAATGTTGAGATCTGTGGAGACGCGAACCACACCTTTCTTAGGGTTAAAAGGAGTAAATTTGACGGGCAGGGCATGATATTTATCTACCACCACAACATCAAGCGGGCAAGATTCGCCGATGCTGGCGAGTCCAAAACCACCTTCACGAATCCAGCATCGGCCATAAGTTTCACATCTGTTAATGGGAACAGCGGGAAGAATGTAGTAATTGGCACCAGCTCGGAGATTCTTGCCTGATGTGTCAACCACTTGCTTAGGTGAAGCATCAGCTGCTCCAAGCAGTGGCTGAGTGCTCAAGCTCAGGGCACAGAAAAGGACAAATGCAAGCAATGTGGTTTTCATGGTTCTGTACGCTTTCGAGTTTCAAGGGCGTGAATTTATAGTGCTACTTTGGTTCTAGTCTGTGGATTGTGTAGATATATTAATGTCTATGACTGACCAATATACATACCACGGGCATTTGATTAGTGTCTTATACTATATTAAATATTAGAGTTCCAATATTCATGATTCCACTCGTATCAAAGAATAAAAACTCAAAATATTCTGAAGAATAAAGTAGTATATATATATATATCTATATATATATATATATATATATATATATATCTCATCGATTACTATGGTTGCTTAGCTCTAATGGGTTGAAATTAGCTTTTTAATCTTGTTATGTACAACCATCTTCGTTCTGAACAGGCTATATGTATAGTCCCCTTGTTTGTGACCTAATTAAAATATATATAACGTTCCATGCAATGTTGACCCCAAAAAAAAAAGTTCAATACAGTGGATTCGTGTATCCCATTGATCCCAAAGGGAAGATAAAATATATTAGGAAAGCCAGTTTTGGATCCAGACAATGTACAGTTGTACACGAGAGGGAAAAAGTATTCTTGTATAGACATGCGTTTACAAAAGATTTGTCAAGCACAAGTTCTTCAATTAATTAAAAGTAAATAATTTTACGTTGACCAATATACATTGGGCGTTTAATGCAATGAATTTGAAAAGTCCAGTCAAGAATTCATGGAAGCACTAATTATACAGATATCTTGATGATATATAAATAGTTTCTCGCGGTTGCATTGATTGTGGATCACTTTGTTTTTCAAACCATTCACATATATAATTTATTACTATGGGTGTGGACCCACTACTGTCCTATTAGCATATATAAGATAAATAGTAAGAGGTGGTGTGCACCAAAATGCCAATCTTACTGCAATTGGGTTTATATTTTTAAAGTATAAATATAAATATTTTTACTTTTATTTAATAAGATATCATTACTTTGATAGACTTAATAGTCTATAATGTAAAAAATTTATACAAGTATAAATTTTCTTTTAAGAAAAAGAAAATACAACAATAAAAAATTATTTTGGATATAGGATATCATTTTGTTAAATAGAGAAAGATTAAATATCTTTTAACCTTAGACGCTCTACATCAACTAAGTATTCTAGAAATGCAAGTGAATTTGATTTTCTTAACATACATATTATTATTGTCTTCGTATATAATCAAGTAGATTGATAACATACAAATATGACACCATTTTATTGGAAAAAAATAAAGTAAAATATGTTTGGTAGGAAGGAGAAGGGGCAAGGAAGGAGGGACAGATAGAAAGGTACTTTTTGAATGCATGTAGAAGTAAAATACGGATTCCTATCACCATTGAAATGTTGATTCGATAGTTGATTCCATCAAGTGAGCAAAGGAAACATCGAACATGCGAAGGAATGGTATGCGGGATTATCAAATTGCCCTCAAATGGTATGTTCGTTGCAACTGGTTGGGTTATTTTTGGAGTTCAAATTTGATTTCATCTTATTATTCCTAATTTAAAAAATAAATAATTTACTTAAAATGATATCAATATTTTAATATTTTTGTAATAATATGAAATAGTACACACTTAGAAATCATTTAATAATATTTATTATATATAATTTAATATTTTTTATTAACACTACCCTAAAAATAATTTCTAAAAATATTAATTAAATATTTTTGGGATAAGGCATAATAGCTGTAATACATTAAATGCTGGTATTATAAATAAATGTTTGAGACTATAAGAAAGGAAAATTCATGAGAAAATTTAGTAAGAGTAGGAGAAGGTAGTTTAAATTTAAGCATGGTGATTTGATAACATAACTTTGATGTTGACCTGATGATTAACCTTCACCCCACTGCTCTACTTGGATGCGAGTTCAAAATATCACTTCCTCTCCTCCCCTATTTACTTTTCCATAACGACGACACGTGGCCTGAAGTGAGAAATGATAAAAATACCCCTCTAAGTTTTCTACCATCCCCTTCTCTCCCTCGCGTCGTCTTCTCTGCTCTTCATTTTATGGTGCAACGTTGACCATTATTCTGCACCGCCGACGTTTTCTCTTTAACCTCTGACCAACTCCTATGTGATTTCTGGCCGGAAATCGTGAGAACATGGCGTGAAATTTCTCTTTCAGTTTCGTAGGCCTTGGGGCTTATGAATAGTAAGGATATTTGCGATTCATGTGTGCCATTCATTTATACCATGACATTCATCCTTTTCCCCATGTTTTCGAAGGCTAACTCTGAATTATTTAATTTCGGGAATTTCGTTGACAACGTTCTTCACACGACTTAGGGTTTAGGATGAGCCATTCAGATTGACCAGTGAGGATTTTTCCGAAATTGATTGGTGTCTTTATTTTGTTATACAATATTTGGCCATTTTCCTCCAATTTTTTTCAAGGTAATGTCATGAAATTGGTTCTAATTACATATATGATCTCTGGGATGCATTTTTAGGGTTCTTATTCTAAATTTCTGCTTGTTCAACGTTAATCTGGATTCAAGAAGGAAGGACGAGTGATTTTGGGGATCTAAATAAGGGAGGTAAGCTTGTAAATGTGAATGTATATTTTTCTAGATTTTTTGGTAGAGATGAGAATAATTGGAGTATGATTATAAGGAAGTATGTTAGTTCTAGAATATATTTCCAGTGAAAGAAGAAATTATGCTTATACATGAATGTTAAGTGTTCAAACTTAAATGACGAGAGTTCTTTTTGGAAGAGCTTGATGTAAATTGTGATTGGGGGAAGATGGAGAACTATCAAATTTTAAGCTAAAATATTAAGGCTGATGTATAGTAAATCCTTTATGCTATTGTAAATTTATGACTGTAAATTGCTACCAGAGTTATGGGACGTTGATATTAAATTGTTTTAAATTAGAAGTTTTCAAATTTGTGCACGTAATAAATGTTATATAGATGTGTCTACATATTTGTGAAGAGTACATGATAGGGTAGTGGGGTATGTCATAGCAAATGGTAATGTGGTAGAACAATGGAAGGATACAAGGAAGATAAGTAGTAGGCTGTTATTCAAATGTCATTGTTATAAGAATGAAAAAATAAGAAATAAATTATTAAATAGGAAAATGAGAACACTTCCTTGGTATGTGTAGGATGGTGTGTATTGGACTTTTGTTATTATCATAAATAATCTGGGAAATTATAAAGTATGTGATTAATAGATAGATTTTCTTGATCATCTTATAGTGATAGTCTTTATATACGGAACCGAGAAATGAGTTGAAGTAAGTTATTTGCAATAAGATTAATCTCATTGTTTATCTTTGTGATTTTAGAACCATAGATACAATTCCTAAGTTATCATTAGGAGTAGTTGGTTTAAAGGCAGAGTGGGGCTTACAGGGAGCAATTTGAATTAAATTGCATTGCTTTGGCACATTATTATGTGTATTGAGGGCAATTTTGTATTTCTTTCCTATAGGGGTCTACCTTAAGAGTTCTGCAACAAGGGTAAGAAGGATGGCTAGGAATGGCTAAAATTACTCTATTAACCAAGTAAGCAATAACATTCCTAATTGTATCAAATAAGGCATCTGCATGCCCTTTTACTTTCATACTAGTGCCACTTAAGATATAATTTTCATTTTACTAGTGAATTTTGTTCAAAGTAACTGAAATAAATTTAAAAGGAATATAGTGTTTTTTTTTTTAAACCAAATTAAAGGTGATGTAATACGAGTAATAGCATTCCTGTGTTCTTTACATGAAATATCTCATCTACATGTTTCTTATTGTAAATGCTATATTATGTGCATTCTTACATCAATGTAAGAAGCGTTTCTTATCCTTTTCAAAGTTCAATTTTAAAAAGATTACTATCTAATCCTGTTGACGGATTAAAGTTGTACACGGGATTGAATATTTGTGATTATATAAACTAAGTATTGTCTTAAATGAAGTATCAATATTTTTATACTGAAAGTGATGATATTGAAAGAAGAAAACCCATGCACAACTGTCCAATTGATGTTTAGTAATCCTCTAACTTTGAGGGTCCATTTGATTGTCATTTGATTCCATGACCTTTCCAACATGCAGTGCTTGAGAGTTCATATTTGACAAATTGACATCCTCTTTCAAATCAACTGACATAAGAAATTAAATGTGCTTCAAGTCCTAGTAGGAACAGGGTCCAAAACCATGACGTCTTTGGAATCAAGTCATTAAAGAGCTATGCATTTGGTTTTTATAAGTTTTCTTGAATACGTGATGCTTGTTGATGTTATATAGTATTATCCAATAATGTCAAGTTAAATCATTGATTTTATGACTTTAGATAATGACTTAGTGAGTAAATACTACTACCTATACAAGAGAGGAACAGACAAACGGTAGAGTTTTTTGCAAACAATTATTATTCCAGCATAATTTAAGAAGATGCATGATCCCAAATTACTAATGACACAGTAAAATACCATTTGCCATATGTAAAACTTAGGCTTTGTTTCATATTAAAAACACTTTGAAAAATGTAATTTACTAATAGCATTTAAACCATGATTTGAAGATATAAGGGTGGAAAATGTCCCACAAAACCAACACTAAATCAATAATTCAATGCTAGCATTAACTAGCAATTACAATAGAGTACAATGCAGTGATTAGTAGTAAGGATGATCAAGAGCCGAGTTTGAGTAAGACTTGGACTTGGCCCTACCTAACACTGAGGCAAATTTTTTTACCCTGAGACTCGGCCTAACCCGGCATGTGATCGGGTTGACCAGGGTGGGCCAGGTCGATCTTTAATTTTTATTATTATTTTTATTTACAAAAATTATTTTTTAGTTAATAAAAAAATTTTAAAAGAAAAAATAAAAAAAATGTAAATTTAAATGTGAAAAAATTACAATAAATAAAAATTAAGATTTTGAATAAAAAATTAAGATTTGAAAATAATTTATATATTCAAAGCTTATTATAATTAAAAATAAATCAAATTAAATTATAAAAATGATATTTTAAAAATAAAAAATATAACTAGGCCAGGCTAGATTGATAGCAATCACAAGACTCAGCTCAACTCGGTCATGAACTCGACACAGTTCAATTAATTTGCAAATTTTTTTTACTTAGACCCGGGCTAGGCCGAGTTAGTTGGGTCCCCAGGTCTTATGCTCACCCCTAATTAGTAGTGAATGAGAAGACTCACAATCAGTCAGTATTATGGCACAATGCCTTAATATAGTAATACAATACATGGTATATCATGGCTAATGCCTACTACTGTAAGCTATCCGTGAAATATTTTCTTTAATAATAAATAACAATACAAATTTGGTTTCAAATATATAAATAGTAATACTTCAATTCTAGAAATTTGCAATAACCAATTTTCTTCAGAAATTCTACAAGAATCATATAAAAATCTAGTATTTAAATTTTGCTTGAGAATCATACTGCAAATAAATTATTTCTCAACAGTTGATACAATTATAATTAGCTAACTATATAATAGTTTTTCATTAAATCTATCAAATTTTTTAGAAAAATTTCAAAAAGAAAACAATACCTTATTAGGAAGCATGTTCCCAAGATGGTAGAGCATAAAAATATAAATTAAATAACAGAAAATATTTAAATTTTAGAAAATAGGTACATTTAGTAATATCTACTCACCTAAAGAGCATTATATCAACCTCTTCTTAACCTTGTTTATAATCCCCTTGTTTATATTGTCCTAACCACCTATAATATTAAATAAAATATTATCCAGGAATTATTTTACCCATTTAATCCTCTTACTTACCTATTTATCTGGTCATTCATTCACCTCTAACCTATAAGGTATTGTTTTCTTTTTGAAATTTTTTTGAAAACTTTGATAGATTTAATTTTTGGCTCACATTCATTGATAACACTCCAAAAATGCTTAAGGCCTTCAATTTATTTAATACATCTCATTATGTACTTATGAAAATTCCCATAACCCACCATCAATACCAATATCTTCTTAGAGATTATTTAACTAAATTTCAGAATCCTTCATTTAGCTTACATTATCATGTGAGGCTATTTAATCAAGCCATATAAGGTCTCCCATTCAAATTTCCTCCCTTTTTCTACATGAAAAATCAAGGAAATATAAGAAAAACTAGCAATTCAACTTATAATTCAAAATGAAACTTCCAATAGTCTTAAATCACTCCTTAGATGCTTAATGATATTAGAGAAGCCCAAAAAATTCAAATTTCATCTCCTTGCAAGTTTACACATACACTTAAAATTTGGGGTTTTTCAATCATAAAGCTAAAACTCACAATTGATCAATGATTCTAAGGGAGAGAAGTGTGAAAATTACCTAGGAGATGAAGTCCTAACTCAATTTGTAGCAATCACCCTGGATTGGCTCAATTTTCCCTCTTTTTTGCATGAACAGTACTAGGAATTTGGAGTTCTTTGATTTGGAGCTATTTTGAACAAATTAATCAATGGTTATGGCAGAGAGCTGGTTGAAATTCACTAAAAAACCAAATTCCTAAGCTAAATCAAAGTGAAACGCACCTAAATTAGTGAATCAAGCTAGAAGTCAGGCCAACGTTGACTCATCAGAGAAGCTGCGTTTTCTAGTTAATTGAAGGCTAGTGGAAGACGCCCTTAGGCCAACAAGGGTGTTGTGATGTTGGACGTTCACCGGCAAGCTTCAACAGTTGCCAGAAGTGGATCAATAGTGGAGAGATAGGAAGGGTTGCAAGGATGAATTCCGAAAAATTAAAAGATGAAGGAAAAAAAAGATATATTGATAAAGATGTTTTAATCATTCATTTGGTAATACTTATCATATCAAAAAAAAAGTTTTTAGTACTACTTGGTTTGCTATGGGGTTCAGATGTAGATGCTAAGAATACACATGATAAGGCTAAAGTACTTATATTGGCTACTAACTCAAATTCAATCTCATATGCAATTATATTTAATACTTGTTGAATTTTCTCTTTGAATATTCTATTATTATGTAAATCTTATCCTTCTCTTAACTACACTTTCTTCCTTCATCAACTCTTAAAATAAAATAAAATAAAAAATTATTATTATTATTATTATAATTATTATATTATTTATGGGTATTACAATTAGTTTTGGAGTTTAATTTTAATTTCATTTTATTAATCCCAATTAAAAAATAAATATTTTTTGAAAAAAAATATTTTACTTAAAATAATATAAATATTTAATATTTTTTAAATATATATTAAATAATAAAAATTAGAAAATATTTTATTAATATTTATTATAAATAATTTAACATTTTTTATTAACACTACCCTAAAAATAATTTTAAAAAATATTAATTAAATGTTTTTGGCATAAGGCATAATAGCGGTATATATTTTGGTTTTAATTTATATCGTGTTATCATTATCATTTCATCATTATCTCTATCATACCAAATAATTTTGCAACTCTATTCGCTTTTTAATTCCTGACATATGAAATAGGTTTTAGTATCAAAACTTTCTTATTCACATTCTCATTCTCACTTATTTTTTATCAAAATTTATTACTACGTACCAAACAAAGTTTTAGTCGTTCTCCGTTTAATAAAATGAAATATTATATCAAAATACATTTTGTGTTGTTTTATCCCAAATTTTCCAAAAACAATTATACTTGTAAATATTTTAACATTATAAACTATTAATTACTTTTTAACAAAATAATTTCTTATATAAAAGAAAATAATAATATTTATCTTTTTATTTTTATTTTTATTTTCATAATTTTAAATATAATAACATTTATTAATATATAATACAATTTTAAAAAATACTGTGTAACAGCACCCCTGCTATTCTAATAAAATGTATAATTTGGGACACAGTCTGCATTTAAAAGACAACTGTGCACTGTGCAATTGGCTTCAAATGCAGCACAATGCATGTTTTACTTTAAAATTTTTAATACCTTGAAAGTTGAAAGAAATAAATGAATGGCTGTGATAAGTAACTGCACCAACTGCCACGGGAGAGAATCTGTGCACAAGTATAATTTGATAAGCATAGGGATCCACATTCCAGTAACATATATTCCTGTCAGAACTCATTGAAGGAATATATTGAGTAATCTTAACTTTCTGGTGTAAATCAATGACTCTACTTAATTACCTCTCAATTCATTAAAATATGTCAAATGATTTTTGTATGCACTACTTATTTCAAAGTGAAGTTATTGAAAACAAAATAGTCAAGCAAAAATAATGTGGTTGCCATACATCTAATTATTTTATTTTTTTCAAAATTTTATTTTATTTTTTAAAATTATATTCTATCTAATCTTTATAAAATTCTATAAATATAAAATTTCTCGTATTTCCCTTACCTTTAGGATGGAGGAAAATCTTTCCCAAGGAAATCCATCTAATCTTAAAATTCTTGTGAGATATGTATATAGTGCATGAGATTGTTTGATCAGTCTCACCTCCAATTTTTTCCCACTTTCAATTTTTTTTTTTTTTTTAAAAAATCTGGTTCCGTGGGGATTAATGATTACTTTATAATTATCAAGATGATTTTAAATAATTTATATATCACATCCGAGTCGTATTTTGACCAAAACCACATCAGTTAGCTAATTGCTTTACGTCAATGTTCTGTTCTGACTTGAAAACTCTGAAGTCGAAGCCGACTCACGACACATAATATCCTTATCCTCTTGAAAAATACTAATAAATAATAGAAGGAAAAAGCTGGCGAAAAAATAATTCCATTGAGGCGGTGTTCAATTATGTAAACCCTGCTTCGATATTTAGGCCTTCATATACATGAAGGATAAAAGGATTAATTAAACTTGAGATATTTTAGTGTGTTTTCTTGTTATTTATTATTGCTTGACCACATGTACTTCTGTTCTAGGAATTCGTCATATCAAATGTGGATAGTGTAGAACAAAAAAAGATGTTGACAGCGTGAATTTTAAAGTGGTTTTAAATAATAATGTATATATGTACCAAAATTTTTTTTTAAAAAAAATACAGGTACTTCCAGATATATTTAAACATATTCTGAAAGAAATCTGTTGTAAACATTATTACACTCTGGCTTTTTATTTTTTACTTCTTTTAAAGCCGTTAAAGCAATATTTTTATCTTGTCAGAGCAGATGATCCGCTATGAATGTTTGAGTAGACTGGAAAGTTTTCTTTTTCTTAGTTATAAAACCAGATAAAGAGACATCTAATCTCTGAATCCCAAAAAAGAGTAATATTTAATCAATTTTGCCATTTAATTGCATACCCTTTTATTTTCCCTAAAAGAATAACTTTTTTGTTGAATTTGTGGCGCTGAGGGCTTAGTACTGAAGGGGCATATATATATATATATTTGCTGTATCCAGAGAACCATGCATTTGTTTAATCCTAATTTCAACAAATATTAATAATAATACATATTTTCATTACATAGCACATTGAAACATTTTTTTTCTCTTTCTTTTTTTCTTGTAATTTCGTTTATCAAATATATGGGAAACTGAACTCCGTGGAGATAACTAAAATACTAATAGTAAATCAAAACTTATTTACCCAGCAAACTCATTTTAATTTTGGTTATTAACGTAAGAAACATGAATAATATCAATATATGTCGTAATCTTTGAAATAGTACAATTACGTAATTTCTTTAATTAATATATAGACAAAACAATTAATCATTCGTAAAACATAGTTAGGCACTGTGAGCACACAAGTTAACAAGTTTTCAAAATCGGAGGCTCTTTCGAACGAAGATTAGAAAAAGAATAATAATTATATATATATATATATATATGTATGTATGTATGTGTGTGTGTGTTTCTTGTTTAAGTCGAACAGACGTGGGGAATTGACATTTTGCATTAATATTATATACATAACTTAGTCTGCAAACTTCATTGATCAAAATCTTTGACTTTTTATCCTTATTGAAATGCACATTTCACATTATATGTACTGCATTATTAGCACTATAAATTCACGTCCAGAAACCCCATAATCAACATATAACAAAGAAAGATGAAATCCACATCGCTAGCCTTTGCCATTCTCATAGCCCTGAGCACCCAGACACTGCTAGCAGCTGCTGATGCTTCGCCGGAGCAAGTGGTTGACACCACCGGCAAGAAGGTCCGTGCCGGAGTGAGTTATTACATCCGGCCAGTGCCGGAGACCCCGTGTGATGGTCAAGGGCCGTGTGTGGCTGGTGAAGGGTTAGTTCTTGTATCAAGATCGGCAAACGTGACCTGCCCTCTGAATGTTGTGGCCGTGGAGGGATTCCGTGGCCAGCCATTGACGTTCTCGCCGGTTAACCCTAAGAAAGGTGCGTTGAATTTTCCATAAACTTATTAATGTGGATAAAAGTCAAATAATTTGGTAAAACACTGAAATATGACCAAAAGAAAAAAGAAAAAAAAAATATATATATATATATATATATATATATTATTTTGGTCTCTTACTTTTTATTAAAATATCAATTTAGTTCTGTACAAATTTAAAGTATCAAAATAATTTTTTAAAATTTGATATTAATCCAAAATAGTTCTTAATCAAAAGTAATCACTCATTAAACTAATCATAACACTTTTTAAGAAACTACCTCTTATTAATATTGAATTGATAAAGACTAATTTTTCTTAATATTCAATTTTTTTATTGACTATTTTGACACTCTAGATGACCAAATTAGGAGAGGACTAAAATAACCATTTTCTCCTAAAATATGAATTATTGTGAAGCTGTAAATGTCAAATTCATTGAAGTAATAGATGGGCCCATTTAATAAGATGTGATAATCTAATTTGGAACCCATTCGTGATCATTTATATATGATGTAAATTATCTTTTTTGTATAAAAGATGAATAAAACATTGGTTTACACACAACAAGAATTTCTGACTCTGCATGGTCTGTGTTTAGATTAAAGAGAATACTAAAAAATAAAATAAATTAATAAGATATGTTCGTGGACCGGCCCAATTGGGATACCAGTCGTTATTTTGGGGTACTACCCAATCCAACCCAATCAAGAATGTAAAGATTTTTACTTGGGCCACCTTGATATAATCAAGCGGACTGGCCCACCTGATCCATTAAAACCCTTACACCATGTTGGTTAACACTAGAGTTTTTGACCTTTCTGAGGTGTAGTTGAATTGAGGAGATATAGAAATAACAGAAGGGAAATATATATTTCGAAGTCATGATGAGTAATTGAAATATATAGATATATATATATATATATATGGGAAGAAAGTAAGAGGTTCCTCAAACACACCCTTATGATCAGTTTTATAACATGTGTCCTCGTACAGCAAATTTAACGATTGGATTGTAATCTGCAATTCCAATTGTATTTATAATATAACAAATATATTTCCTTGAAGGTGTGGTTCGTGTCTCAACGGATCAAAACATCAAGTTCGATCTTGAAACGGCGTGCGAGGAGGGCACAGTATGGAAGCTGGACGACTTCGACGCCGCAACGGGACGGTGGTTCATAACCACAGGCGGAGTGGTGGGCAACCCTGGCTCAGAAACCATAAGAAACTGGTTCAAGATCGAGAAGTATGAAGACGATTATAAGCTGATGTATTGTCCTAGTGTGTGTGAGACTTGCAGAGTTATGTGCATGAATATTGGAGTGTTTGTGGATGAGAATAGGAATCGTCGTTTGGCTCTCACTGATAAGCCTATGAAAGTTCAGTTCCAGCTTGCTGCATAAGCCTCCTTGAAGTTCCAACTATTGGATTCTGAACTAACAGTTCAGATCAAATAAACATGATTCTAATACATTCCGTACAACATGAGGAACTCTGTTCGCAAGTTCCTAATGTACACTGTTTAATTATAAGTTTATTTGTGCTTTGTGAGGTTCATTGTTTATTTGAAATAAAATGGAAAAATAAACTGATTCTTATGTATGAATTTCTGACTTAATTTTTCATCGTAAATGCATGGCTGAGCTGGTTTGGTTTATGTTTTCCTAACAAGGAAAACATGAAATATATATATATATATATATATATATATATATATATATTAGAATTAATTAGTATGAATTCCTTGCAAATGGAGAATTTAGATTCGTCTTTAGTTTCCTGCAATTATATTATGAAACGCGAAATATTTTAGTGGCAAGTTATATATGCATAGTTAAAGCCACAATATTTTTCTCCCATTTTAAAAATATTTTTATAAATAAATCATATGCAGCGAAAAACACTTGTAGATAGCACTTTGATATATTTTTTCCATAATTGATGTCAAGAAGACATTCGGAGCTTATCTAACTCGTTAGTGAAAGAGCCGAAAAAATAAATATATTATGAAGAAATTATCAGTACTTATTGAATGAATTAAAAACATCTGTATATATATATATATATAACCCTTTCTATAAAAGGTCTCAAAAGGATTGTGTAATATAAAAACAATACCCATTTTGGAATTCAAAATGTTCACGCGGCAGGAATATAATCACCTGCTTATAATGCACATAATTCAGTTTAATTTTATAAATTTGTCAGTAAATATATATCAACCTATTTTCTAAAGGTGACAAGAGTGAGGAACTAGGTGCAAGATCAACGGATGTGGATTCTCTAATAACTTGAATTTATTGCATTTAAGAATATTTGAGTTATTAAATTTTTCTCTAATAGTTCATTGCGACAAAAACTTTGTGACAGTGAAAGTTGACCATCACAAGTCTTGTTATCAATGACAGATAAGTTAAGCATCATAAAGACACTACCATTAAGATGGTCAAAGTTTGACTGTCATAAAAACATGTCTTGATGACAAGCAAAAGTTACCAATAGTAAAGAGCATGAGTCCTAACGACAATCAAACATGGACCATCATCCATCCCTGCCATAATGACGGTCCAAGAAGGATTGTCATAAGGACCACAGGGAATGGACCTCATGTGAGGCCTACTCCTTTAGGCCTAACAATGGTCCATCTTAGATTGTCGTTGTAACAATGGTCCAAGACGGACCGTTGTTAGGCTACTTATGTGTGGACCTCATGTGAGGCATCTAATTACGCCTAACGATGGTCCACATGGATCGTTGTTATGGCAGGACACAATGACGATCCTTATGGACTGTTGTTCAGCCCAACGGAGTGAACTTGGTTTGATATAGTTTCTTTTTAAAAAATTTAAAATAGATTAAACAATGGTTAAAGATGACTGTCGTTAGGTTTGACCTAAGCTGAGTCCTAACAACGATCATCATTAGGATGATGTCAACTTAAGGTCCACGCATCTACGAGAGGTGTGGACTTTGAATTTATATCTAACGATGGTCATTAGAATGACCTTTGTTAGAACTAAACCTAACTATGGTCGCTTAGACAATTGTCATTAGGATCGAACCTAACGACATCGTTAGGTTTAATAAATGTAGATCTGATGAAATCAGATCGACTTCATCCATTCATGACATGCACGCATGCCTCTTATCTCCATCTCTTCTCTTGCATCCTGTAGTTTTTTGCCCTAGCCAGCTGCCGTCAACTGTCTAACTACTGCAACTCGTCTGTCGTCATCCTTTAAAACTAGCCATCCCTGTATGAGTCACCTATAATTGTTTCTTTTTCTTTTAGTTTTTTCACCTCCATTTAGTTTTTTTCTCAAAAGATTGTTGCCACCGTTGGTCCAAGTCTAACAGCCACTTGATGTTGCCTTGCCATTTGCTAGATGTGGGTCAGTTGCTAGTTATTGTTCAGTCATCAATAAGTAGGTTCTTTTTTCAGTTTCATTTACTATTTCTTTTACCATTTTTGGTTCTTACTTTTAGCTGTGGAAGTTCTATAATTTTTGGCATTCTACTTATGCTATAGAATCATATGTTGTTTAAAACTATCAATCTTAGCATACCTGACTGCCTCCATATCATATTGAAAAAATTTAGATGAAAGTTATCGCTGTTCAAGAATTATTCATAGAGAAAATTTCATGTTCATAATCATGTCATGGATTTTATACTCTTATACTAGTAGTTGATCAGTTAATAATATTTTGAAGCAAATATCACCTAGAATATTTTGCTTAGATATTGTAATTATAATGAGTATGTTTGGTTAGAGCTTTAAATAATTTTGCCTATTTATATTGTAATGATAATGAGTATGTTTGCAATCATACTAAATTCAAATATATATGAAATTGGTATTTTTCTTATTATCTTTAAATGTTTATTATTGTAAAACATGATCTAATTGTTTCCTTTGTAGTAAAATATGATGTAGCTAGGCCAAGTCCTTAGAATGTTTATAGTTGATGTTCTAAACTTTACTATTATTTAATGATAGCTTTATTTATTTTATTTTTTCAGAAATGGATAAGTCATAGATTATCAAACCCTGAAATACCCTAAAATAATTAGAGGAACTTGATGGTTTCTTAGATTTTGCATTTGTTAATGGGGGTGTTGAGGGTAGAATCATATGTCTTTGTCCAATATGTACCACTTAATTGTTAAGCAATTCTCGCAAGGGTATACTATAGGATTAAGTGCTTACCACTAGGTTAAAAGCTAAAAGCTATAGCTTTTGGCCAAGTGGTAAGCACTTGATCTTACATATATTTTTGGATATGACATGGGGAGAGAGGTAGAAATTTACCTTATATACAACCTGTGTTAGTGTCATAAGTAGGTGAAGAAAAATTTTTTAGGGTTGATCCTGTGCAGGATATGATCCATGATGCATTTGGGATTGATAATAACAATGAGATGATAGACAAAGTTGAAGGACTAGCTCCGTCATCTTTTAACCCAATTATGGTTAAGGTAGCAAGAGAGTTTTATGAGTTAATTAAAGATGGACAACAAAATTTATATGAAGGATGTGAGAAATATTCGAAGTTATCATTTTTGGTAAAGTTGTATCACATTAAATGTCTTTGTGGAATTAGTGATAAAGCTATGTCTATGATATTAGAGGTTTTTAGCATATGCCTTTGTGAATGCAAAGATTCCTCCTTCTTTTTATAAGGCGAAGAAAATTATTAATAAATTGGGACTCAATTATAATAAAAATTTAGGCATGTCCTAATGATTGCATGTTATATTAGGGAAAGGAGGAAGTTAAGATGTGTGTAAATATTGCATCATATCTAGGTGGAAAACCAAATAAAAAAGGATAATAAGCGTAAGAACATGCCTACCAAAATACACTACAAAAAAAAGAGAGGATATTGCAGCAAAACTTTTGCGACAGTTATATATGACCATCACAAAGGCAAAATCTTATGCCAATCAAAAGAGCCATCGTAAAAACACTAACATTACGACAGTCATTAATCGACCGTCGTAATGATGTGACCTAATGACAGACTTATGAAGACCATCGTAAAGTCATTTTTTAAATGGACTCCCATTAAATGATCTTACGATATTTAAGAAATTACTGTCATAAGGTTGTGGCCTTGCAACGGTTAAAGAATAACTATCATAAGGTTATGCCATTGCGATAGTCAAAGAAAGATTGTCGTAAGGTTCTAACTTTGCGACAGTCAAAGAATGGCAGTCTTAAGGTCTTGACCTTGCGTCGGTCAAAGAAAGTCCGTTGTAAGGTCATGACCTTGCAACAATCAAATAACAACCGTCATAAGGTTATAGCCTTATGATGAAAAAGAATGATTAGCATAAAGTTGTGACCTTGCAATGCTTAGAAAATGACAGTCTTGAGGTTGTGGCCTTGCAACGGTCATTGTTACAATAGCCATTTAAATTTTAAATATAGGGCTCCTTTTCTCCATCTTCTTCGTTGTGTGCCACTGCTATTCAAAGAACATCTTTAAAAGTTATTCAGGGTTAAAGAAGGAATTGTAAACTTATCTCCCAAGAAGAAATATTGTAAATGTCAAAGTAATTCCAAGTACTTGAACCATACACCCACTTGCGTCAGTTGTGTGTCCGTTTTCACTTGATCTCCCATCACTCAAATGTTGGTTCTTCACTCTTCTTCTTCTTATGCGAGTGAGACCGCACGTGGAATCAAAACTAAGGAAGAGTGACTAACTCTCTGATCTGTAGATTAACTTAATTCCATTTCTGAATTGTAGTTACTTCGATGTTGCAGCTATTCTCACCACCCTTTGTTGTCGTCCAACCTATTCTCTCCCTGCCTCTCTCTTCCTCCCCAATAAGTCAAGGGTGTCCCTTCTGAACATCCCCAACTCTGGCTTTCACTCAACAGAACCTGCCCTCACCTTCGTGTTCAATCCTGGCTTCCTACTAAGGTTAGATTTTTTTATATTTGTGTTTGTCTACACATTAATTAAATTTAAATATCTGCTATTTAGTTTCTCAAAAAATTTGTAAATATTGGAATCCATGTTTTTACTTATTTTGTTATGTTAGATCTCCCTTACATGTGCTCTTGAGAATGCTTCCAACTTATTACAACCATTTTTTATCCTTTGAAAATACTCTAGTCACCAAATTTTATGGCCTGCATTGTGTAAAGTTTGTTGGACCAGCCCAAAGAAAGGTATATTTTCATCACTAGTATTCTTGTCATACAAATATTATAATTTTCTAATTTGATTCAAAGTATGACATATGAATCATTTGTACAAAGGTTATCAGCTTCACAATATGTTTCGTCTTCTAGATTTGATATATCATAATGTGGAACCTCTTATGTTATGAGTATGCCATCCATAGACACATTGATTTGAAGGGTTCTTCACTTGGCCACATAACAGATAAGCCTAAGACATATATAGATTCAAACACCATTTTTAAAGATCTCAATCTTAATTTTATATTTAAATACAAACGTTTTGGTTTCAAGAGTTTGCCAGGTGATGAATGACTTCAGTTGCTTAATCATTTATAATGTTGCTCATTCTTTTATTAGAATCCTGCTAAGTTGAACAAGTACAACGCCAAATATGTGTTGTTATTTTATTTATTTTTCCTTTTCTGTCATCTTCTACTAAGTTGAACTGAAAATGTCAAGAATGTTTTTGTTCTCTCAGGCAAATTGATAAAGGCTATGAGCTCTTAGAGTAAGGGGGAATTATAGACTACAGTCTGCTGGTGGGCATTCATTTCAAAGATGTATAAGAAGATGGGAATATTCTCCCTATGACAGTAGTATCTCGGACTACTACTGGTAATCTTTGTGTCCTTTTACCAAGTACTGGTCTTTAAAATTAATTTCATAATCATAATCTGCTAAACTGATTAAAATCTTTCTAGGTTTCTTTTCTTTTTTCTTTGGTACTCAGGTGATTCTGATTGTGAAGGAACTCCCAATATATCAAAAGTAGATGTGGATTAACTTTTCTCAAATCCCTCCAGGTGAAATATCTACTTGAAGTGAATCTTAACTCAATTTAGTATAACTATAGTTTGTTGTTTTATCATGTAGAGATTACCTAAGCAGTGAGTCCTATGTCCCCATAAAGATTTTTTTTTCCCCTTATTTCCTTCTTTTTTGGGGCTGGGTCCTAGTGGCATTGTTAAATGAAATACTATTTGGCTAATACAAACTGGACATTTGAAGGTGGGAGGGTGCCAAATTGGGTGTCAATATGCCGTCAAGGGTTGAAAGGACAGTGCGAATTGGTGAATGTGCATTACAACTTGTAGGAGAACCAATTGGAGAGTTCTATGAGGTTCCTAGCTCCGAGCTCATTGAAGATAAATTGTCAGAAGATTTGGTGAAGTGCAACAAATTTTAAAGACTCAAATAAAGATTGGCTTTCCAATATTCATAACGTATTGATTTTATTTATCATGAATCTAGTATAGGAAGTAAATGAATTGTTTGCTATGTCTTACTTTCTATCTCTTTACTTCTTATGGACGATTAGAAACTGTAATTCGTAGTAAGTATTGATTTCTTACATTTTGTTGCTCTTTCTTTAACATGCAATCTATTGCTTGTGCTTTTGGTTCATTGACCAGACTTATTTTTTAGTGCATATATATACATATATATATATATATATATATACATACATATATATATATTGCATTGATATTTCTTATGAACTTTTTTTGATGTAGCTAAGCTAAGTTTTGTTTAACTTGTTAAGTTTGGGTAAAATGTCTATGTCTAATATGAACTTTACCCCTGCTTTACCATCTATGCCATTCTACCATACTTACTCAGTCCTAAGAGGCATTTGGTATAAGGTTGACAAAGAAAAGCATATGTTACTCTCGAGATCTAATTAACGGTAAAAGAGGGATAGCTTAATTAAGAATTATATGGAAAGGATGGTGAGCCTAATCAGACACGATATGTGTGAAAGGATGTGTGGACAGTCTTAAAGTTATAGTAATTAAACAATCAGTAATTTTCAATATCATTACATATCAAATTAAGATGACTGATTGTTACAGAAATTATGACTGCAATGAATAAATATTACATTTAGAGGGGAAAGAGAGAGAGAGATGTGTGTGTGCGTCTCTATCTTCTTTATCAACTTTGCAGATTCATGTCTTGCTCTCATTTAACGTTTTCAGGAACATTGGAATATGCTCTCATTAAGCTATCCCACCAGTTTGGGGTCTTCAACCTCATTCTCCTGTATTGCTGTGTTCTATGCATTCAAATTTTTTTTTTTTTTAATTTTAACTTAAATTAATAGAATATCATTTTTATGAGTGACTGTCATTTACAGTCAATAATATTTTGACTAATCCATGCTCTCTCTCTTATATTAGATGACACGGTATTTCTGGTCCTGTCCTCATAATTTTAACCCAGTTCCAATATATTGTTTGAAAACTAAGACTGTTGATAGTTTTCTTTGAGGGGCGTATTTTAAGTTTTACACTATTCCCATTCTTTTTTTATTCATTTACAATCAAATTAGATGGATAAAAGACAAAATGAAACTAAAGGGAAAAAACTGCGTTTTATCCATTAAACTAGAATTTAATTATAAAAGTAGTGCATAATTAATTAAAATTTCTTGAGGTTTAAATAATTAGTAAAAAGTTCTAGGTTCATGAAATCAAAAGAGTTATGTATTAATTTCATAATTAAGCTTCATTGAAGAGTCAAAATAATTTTATATCTGGATCACCTATTGTCTAAAAAGGAATTGTACATACTGGTAGACAAGTTAGAATTCTGATGTAGTAGTTATTACTGTTGCCTCTCTTTCTAATATTCTAGTGAATAGGAGATTTGATGCCTCTGCTTATTTTGGCATCGAAGACTTGATATTTATGGTAGTAGGAGCATTGCCATATGTGTATTATGGGGCAAACGGGGCACACGAAACATACAGAAACTGATATAAACTATCTTGCATCACTTTGTATGTCACAGGCCAACTACATGTTTGTGCTACGCCACTATTTTATCTATGTTGTGATGCTTTATTTGCTGGGGATGCATGAGGTTGATTTGTCTAGCAGTAGGACAGCCCCTCTAAAAAATAAACAAAATGTGTTCTTACATCCACCAATATTGTCAATTGTAGCCACCATGAGTGCAATGGCCATTGATAGTGGCTTTATAATGTCTGCTAGCGGGTTTGTGAGTGTCTTCTTCTAATATATTAGAAAGTAAACACGAAAACATCCAGCTAGTAGTATTTAGGCTTTGAATTATTTCAGTTTTATTCTGATTTTATATGAATAGATTTTATGTAAATAAGTATCAATTTGAGGAGAAAAAACAAACAACTGTTCATTTTAAAATTTTGAGTACATAAGTCCAAATTTGAGGATTTAAAGGTGTAATGGTACATGAACCTTTTCACTTGCTCAATATGAATAAAAAAAAATGAAGACTGTAGTATCTTATTTATGATCATTCCCAAAATGAAACTCAAGATAATAAAATACTACCTCTTTGTACTAATTAAACTATTTCCTTTGAAATATTTTATTGGTATATTCTTTTCAAAATAATTAGGTATTATTTTTCAAAATAAATAACAAACAAAATTGCTGGCCTCATCAAGAAGTGTAGTAGATTATGAACACTTTAGATCCTGCAATTGTTTTCCCCATCCTTTGATGACCTTATCAATATTCAATTGTTAACCATGGCTTATTTGAACAAACCAACTGTAAAAGGGAAAAGAGCATGCTAAAGTTAAGTTTATTGTAAGTCTTTCTTCTTCTCATGTCATTATTAATTTTCTCCTAGTTTTTCAAATGAAGATACTTACGTTTATTGTTTATCATAGTTTATCTTTAATTTTTAGGTACTTAGTAAGGTAGTGCAAACCTATCTACAAATAAATCACCAATCCCTTCAAGTAAGAACAATTAGCTAGTTAGAAAAGCTTTTAGATTATGTTAAAACTTGACTATTATTTGTTCTACATTATGGCTTCTAATTATGTTTATAGTCGATTATGGTTTCACGTTAAACTTTGTATCCAATTATGTTTGGAGTTGATTATCTAGTAGGCTTTGTTGTCTTTGAGTATCAGATTGTGTTGTTGTGATTAGTAAAAAATTTATCATATTTACACAAAAGAATAAAGTAATATATATATATATATTTTTTTTTTTTTTTTGAAAAAAAAACCTATCAGCAATGATTTAAACTGCTGCAATAAACAATATAGAACCATTAGTAACGATTTAGATAAACTGTTGCAAAAATGAGACATTACGACAGTTTTTATTGATTATCACAGTGGCATATGTTTATGAGAGTCGAGAAAAATTGTTGCAAAACCATGACATTGAGACTCTTTTTTACCATCACACTAACGTGTTTTTGCAACGACTTTAATGAGGGTTTTTGGACCACCGTTGCAAAAATATGCCATCATGATGACTTCAACAAAGGTTAATGAAAAACATTGTTGTTTCATTTGTGATGGTGGTTTCTGCAACATTTTCATTGACCATCGTAGAACCACTCTGCAATGGTCAAAACCTTCATAAAAGCCATTAAAAAGCCATCACAAAAACCTTCTTTCTTTTTTTTTTTTCTTCAGTAGTGATACTTAGATATTTTCTATTGAAACCATGATTGCAAAGGCTCTTTATGTCCCCTAAAACTACTAGACACATGATGCAGCATGCTGTAAACAAAAATAATGATAACATGATTAGACATCAAAGGGATTTTGAGGCATGGAAGAAATTTGATATAATGAATGCCTAATTTGCTTTAGATCCTTGAAATGTACATATGAGGTTGGCCATTGATGTTTCAAACCATTTAGCAACATGAGTACAACTTACAACATTTGGCTAGTGGTATTCATACCTTACAACCTATCTCTCTAGATGTGTATTAAACAAAGTTCATTAATTCTCTCAATGATTATTATTGGAAAAAAAGCACCAAGAAATGATATAGATGTGTATTTGCAACCGCTAATAAAAGAGCTAAAAATTAGAATATGCCCATACACAAAGCCACGAGATATGTACAACATGGGTGATGATAATGATGATGTTATTTAAGTCAGTGAGACATTCCATGTATAACACTTGGAACAATTTTCCTAGATGATAATAATTTACGCTTGTTCAAGTTTACATGTTCCATTTATTATTATTTTTTTTATAGATTTTTCATGTTGTTGTAGTTCTATTATATATGTTATTAATTTGAACTAATGTTGCTTTTGTTAATTAATAAGAATTCTAAAAATTAAAAGGTTCTTCAAGAATTTTAAATCAACCATTACTAGTGGACGCGGTTCACCAAGCATTGACACTTCATTGCTAAGCCCTATCAGTGCTAGTGATTAGTCAATGCCTTTGGCTCCAAGTACCTAACCAGATGTTTCAAAGGAACAACCTACCTAACCAAGTATCACTAACAATGTTGGGGAACAGCACGAAGAGCATGCACAGCCAGCACCATGACAACATAGGAGAGGATGAACTATTGATGTCAATGGTAAGTAAGCTAATTAACGAAATTCAATGAGATGTTGGTTCTTTTATGTTCATATACTAACTTAAAAATTGTAAATAAGAATGATCAAGCTAAGAGTAGACACCTAACAGTGCATGACGTTTGGACTCTTCCAAAGGGTGAAAGAGTGATTGTATCATTCAACTGCAACAACTAGTCCATTGGAGAAAGAGGTGGATTGTTGGCTATCTTTCTTGGGAGTATTGTAAATGACTTTAATAAGTTAACCCATTAGTTACCAAAAATGGAAGAAGTTCCTCTTGAATACAAAAATGACATATTCAAAGATCAAATACAGGTAATAGTGCATTTGATGTCTAATTTTTATATGAATTCAAGATTTTCTCTAATGATTTGTATATCATATATGTATCTTGCATGACAAAAAGCTAAGATGACGAGTTTATATTAGTAAAAGTACTACACTCAAATGTTGTATGATTGTTTAAGATGTTACATTACGAAAAATAAATATATGACGAAAAGCATATGGGTCCAATTTCCCGAGGAGAGGTTTGGACTGCAATATATGAGAGAGTTGACGGATTATTTATAAATGAGGATGGTCAAGTTAATGGTGTACGTTCCTAAACTTTGTGATATTATATTATTGATTTTTGATTTACTCCAAATGGTTTAATGTTAAAATGATAGATTATTCTTTTATTTTGAATCAATCTGTCTTGTACGCAAGAAATTTAAATGCACGACTCATTAGCACTAGCTTTAGGGACTCAAGAGCATTATAGGCAAGTTCAAGGAATAGGAATGGGTGTTTGTTGTTCCCTAGTGTTTAGACATCGTGCTGGTGGGATTCTACCACTCAAGCCTTTCTACCGTGTGTTACATAATAAAGTTGCATCACTTAGGGCAGAGATAGAATAAAAAGACATGTGAGATGCACAATAAAGAACTCAACTTGTTGAGGTATTAACAGAATAACAACGAACAAGTGCAATCATGTCTTTTCTCCTCGTAAATGTCCAAGTATATTTGCCACCACATCTTGCATGCATACTATCCGATGGGGTATTTCTCTAAACTTTTTATTTTGTATAAGTCATATGTTGTAATGTTTTTGTTCTTTTATATCTATTCAATTTATTGCTCATGATACTTTATGTCCACTTTTTAGGTAACCAAGATCGTGGTAGTGTAAACTAGCCCTCAAATCAATCCCCAAGTCCTTTAAGTAGGAACAATTAGCTAGTTAGAATGACATCTACATTATGTTATAACTTGAGTATTGTTTGTTGTAAGACTTTGTAATTATTTAGTGTCTAATTATGTTTGGAGTAGATTATTGTTTTATGTTAGACTTGTATCTAATTATGTTGAGAGTTGGTTATCTAGTAGGTAGGTCTTGTTGGCTTTACTTAAGTAGCACATTGTATTGTTTTGATTGGCAAAAAATTCATCATATTTATAGAATATAAGTTCAAGGGAAAAAATTAACACAACATGTAAAAGCAAAATACTTTTAAAAAAACCTATCAGCAACAGTTTGAACTACTACCATAAAGAATATATGACTGTTAATGATAGTTTAACTAGACCGTCACAAAGACACGACATTACAACATTTTTTATTGACCATTGTAGTGACATGTGATTGCGATGATTAAAAAAATATTGTCACAAAACCATGACACTAAAGCACTTTTTTAACCGTTGTAGTGGTGTGCGATTATGATGGTGAAAAAAAACTATCGCAAAACCATAACACCACAAAACTTTCGTTTACCCTCGCAATAACTTGTTTTTGCAATGACTTTAACAAGGGTTTTTTTTTACCATAGCAAGAACATGTCATCGCAATGATTTCTGTTAATGAAAAACATCATTGTTTTATTTGTGACGGTGGTTTTTGTGATGTTTTCATCGACTCTTAGAAAACCACAATGTGATAGTTAGAACCCTCACAAAAGCTTTAAAAAAACTACTGCAAAAGCCATTTTTTATAGTGTTCCTACCAAACATGTTGTGACAATGGTAATTTCCTTTTCCACCTCCTTGTCCCCCACTTCTTCCTACCAAACGAGTCTTTAACATGAGATTCAAATAATGGTTAAGGGAATTTCCCTTTATCTCTCATAAAGACTTCGATATAAAATTCTCAAATTGTGAGTTTAGACAAACTTATAAAGAAGAGGTAAACTTCTAATATGGACTCATAACATAAATTTGTAAAAATTCACATCAATTAATAAATACCTATTGAAATATATTTATATATTTAAAATACTATATATAATTAAAAATTATTCACATACAATTTAAATTAAGTTAATTAAAACAAAATTTATTCATATTTCATAACATGTAGTACTCAATATAAACATTTCAACAAAGTCATACATAATTGATCATTCAATATAATCAACTAAATAGGATTTATTTTATCTTTATTTGAACAACACACATCAAATGTAACTTTATTACTTTTATGTATATGTAAACTAGTAATAAACTATATTATAATAGCTTTTTAAAAAAGAAACTTATCTATATCTCCTATGATCTCATATTTGAATCCTTATGCAGCTAATTATAAATGAGTTAACACATTTTTCAATAGATAAAATCATAAACTCGACTAGTATACCTAAATTAGCACTAAGTTTGAATCTACACACGAATTGACTCATTTTCTTAAGGTTTAATTTAAACTTGGATAAAAACTTGTGAATTTAACAACTATACTAATAATTCCATAATTTTCCATTCTACTATAGTCAAATCCATTATTAATATTTTAATATTAATAAAATATCAAATTAAAATTATATAAAATAAGTGACAAGTCAAAATAGTATTTTAATTTATATTACACTATTATATGAGATAGAAATGTGCTGGACCTAATCAACGTGTAGATCCATGAATAAAGCAAAGGTTTATGAGACTGAAAGTACTGCATTACTTTATGACTTTTTGCTGGAAGTAGCGACACACACAGGATAAGTCTGGTAGCATGAAAAGGAATGAATCTGCGGTCTTTGATATCATGACGAGGATGTATTCACGTTTGAATTATGCTAATATTAATGTAGTACATTCTTGTCTCAAAGTGACTTTCTTGCTTGTGTACTTTTGTTTTTTGATTATGGCAGGCGGCACATTATTGGCCATTTTTTATTACAAATGCAAGAATTTTTCTCAATAATTCATGTGGTAAGATTAAGTTTCCACGACTTCTCTAGTAGATTAGGCTGATTAAATGGAGTTTGTGTCTCTTAGATGTTAATATGTTGTAGTATAGTCATTCAACAATACATGTTAAATTAAAAATTATTAATTTCGGTAATTTTTGAATTTTGATCTATTGATTACAAATGATTTAAAAATTTAATTCAACGATTGTCAGTCGAAGATGCTGAGTATTGGTACCAACTGACAAGTAATAAAGAAAATTACCACTAGGTCCTCTATATGAATCCAGGGTAAAAGAAAAATGACTAAAATCCAAACACTTAAAATTCGGAGGCTCTATTACTGTGATCTTTCAATTTTTGTCATAAAACTCATAATACCCTATTAACCATGTCTGTAACACAGATCTCCTCACAATTTTCTTTTACCAATCAGATCTAACAGTCAATATTAATTATTGTAGAAAATTTATTGACTTGCATTTAAAATTGAGTTATCGATGGCTCATGATAACTGAACTCAGTAAAAAGCGAAATCCGTAATCCAATAGCCAAGATTAACAATCAGTTATTTCCTACCACATGAGATTTGAGCTTCCATGTTTGACTCACGAATGCAATTACGATGGTGAAAAAATACTGTCATAAAACCATGATACTAAAATACTTTTTTTACCGTCGCAGCGGTATGCAATTATGAAGGTGAAAAAAAATATCACAAAACCATAACACCACAATACTTTCATTTACCCTCGCAATAATGTGTTTTTATAATGATTTTAATAAAGGTTGTTTTTACCATAACAAGAACATGTCATCGCAACGATTTCTGCAAGGGTTAATAAAAAGCATCATTGTTTTATTTATGATGGTGGTTTTTGTGATGTTTTCATCGACTTTCGTAAAACCACAATGCGACAGTCAGAACCCTCACAAAAGCTTTTAAAAAACTATTGCGAAAACCATTTTTTTAGTGTTCCTACCAAACATGTTGTGACAATGGTAATTTCCTTTTCCACCTCCTTGTCCCCCACTTCATCCTACCAAATGAGTCTTTAACATGAGATTCAAATAATGGTTAAAGGAATTTCCCTTATCTCTCATAAAGACTTTGATATAAAATTCTCAAATTGATGAGTTTAAACAAACTTATAAAGAAGAGATAAACTTTTAATGTGGACTCATAACATAAATTTGTAAAAATTTACATCAATTAATAAATACTTATCGAAATATATATATATATATATGTATTTAAAATACTATATATAATTAAAAATTATTCAAACGCAATTTAAATTAAGCTAATTCAAACAAAAGTTATTCGTATTTCATAACATGCATTACTCAATATAAACATTTCAACAAAGTCATACATAATTGATCATTCAATATAATCAACTAAATAACATTTATTTTATCTTTATTTGAGTAACACACATTAAATGTAATTTTATTACTTTTATGTATATGTAAACTAGTAATAAACTAGATTATAATAGCTTTTTAAAAAAGAAATTTGTCCATATCTCCTATGATCTCATATTTAAATCCTTATGTTGCTAATTATAAATGAGTTAACACATTTTTCATTAGATAATATCATAAACTCGACTAATATACCTAAATTAGCACTAAATTTGAATTTACACACGAGTTGACTTGTTTTCTTAAGGTTTAATTTTAAACTTGGATAAAAACTTGTAAATTTAACAACTATACTAATAATTCCATAATTTTCCATTCTACTATAGTCAAATCCATTATTAATATTTTAATATTAATAAAATATCAAATTAAAATTATATAAAATAAGTGACAAGTCAAAATAGTATTTTAGTTTATATTACACTATTATATGAGATAGAAATGTGCTGGACCTAATCAACGTGTAGATCCATGAATAAAGCAAAGGTTTATGAGACTGAAAGTATTGCATTACTTTATGACTTTTTGCTGGAAGTAGCGACACATACATTGGATAAGTCTGGTAGCATGAAAAGGAATGAATCTGCGGTCTTTGATATCATGACGAGGATGTATTCACGTTTGAATTATGCTAATATTAATGTAGTACATTCTTGTCTCAAAGTGACTTTTTTGATTGTGCACTCTTGTCTTTTGATTATGGCAGGCGGCACATTATTGGCCATTATTTATTACAAATGCATGAATTTTTCTCAATAATTCACGTGGTAAGATTAAGTTTCCACGACTTCTCAAGTAGATTAGACTGATTAAATGGAGTTTGTCCCTCTTAGATGTAATTAATATGTTGTAGTATAGTCATTCAACAATACATGTTAAATTAAAAATTATTAATTTCTGTAATTTTTGAATTTTGATCTAATGATTACAAATGATTTAAAAATTTAATTCAATGATTGTCAGTCGAAGATGCTGAGTATTGGTACAAACTAATAAGTAATAAAGAAAATTACCACTAGGTCCTCTATGTGAATCCAGGGTAAAAGAAAAATGACTAAAATCCAAACACTTAAAATTCGGAGGCTCTATTACTATGATCTTTCAATTTTTATCATAAAACTAATAATAATAACCTATTAACCCTGTCTGTAACACAGATCTCCATACAATTTTCTTTTTACAATAAGATCTAACAGTCAATATTAATTATTGTAGAAAATTTATTGACTTGCATTTAAAATTGAGTTATCGATGGCTCATGATAACCGAACTCAGTAAAAAGTGAAATCCGTAATCCAATAGCCAAGATTAACAATCAGTTATTTCCTACCGTATGTGATTTGAGCTTCCTTGTTCGACTCACGAATGCAATTACAATGGTGAAAACAAACTGTCTTAAAGCCATGACACTGAAATACTTTTTCACCGTCGCAGCGGTATGCGATTATGATGGTGAAAAAAAAATTGGAAAACCATAACACCACAATACTTTCATTTATCCTCGCAATAAAGTGTTTTTGCAATGATTTTAATAAAGGTTTTTTTTTTTTTACCATAGCAAGAACATGTCATCGCAATGATTTCTGCAAGGGTTAATAAAAAACATCATTGTTTTATTTGTGACGGTGGTTTTTGTGATATTTTCATCAACTCTTGTAAAACCACAATGCGATAGTCAGAACCCTCACAAAAGCTTTAAAAATACTATCGCAAAGGCCATTTTTTTTAGGGTGTTCCTACTAAACATGTTGTGACAATGGTAATTTCCTTTTCCACTTCCTTGTCCCCCACTTCTTCCTACCAAACGAGTCTTTAACATGAGATTCAAATAATGGTTACAGGAATTTCCCTTTATCTCTCATAAAGACTTCGATATAAAATTCTCAAATTGGTGAGTTTTAACAAACTTATAAAGAAGAGATAAACTTTTAATGTGGACTCATAACATAAATTTGTGAAAGTTTACATCAATTAATAAATACCTATCAAAATATATTTATACATTTAAAATACTATATATAATTAAAAATTATTCACATGCAATTTAAATTAAGCTAATTCTAACAAAAATTATTCATATTTCATAACACGGAGTATTCAATATAAACATTTCAACAAAGTCATATATAATTGATCATTCAATATAATCAACAAAATAGCATTTATTTTATCTTTAATTGAATAATACACATTAAATGCAATTTTATTACTTTTATGTATATGTAAACTATTAATAAACTAGATTATAATAGCTTTTTAAAAAGAAACTTATCTATATCTCCTATGATTTCATATTTGAATCCTTATGCAACTAATTATAAATGAGTTAACACATTTTTCAATAGATAAAATCATAAACTTGACTAGTATACCTAAATTAAGGTTTAATTTAAACTTGGATAAAAACTTGTGAATTTAACAACTATACTAATAATTCCATAATTTTTCATTCTACTATAGTCAAATCCATTATTAATATTTTAATATTAATAAAATATCAAATTAAAATTATGTAAAATAAGTGACAAGTCAAAATAGTATTTTAATTTATATTACACTATTATATGAGATAGAAATGTGCTGGACCTAATCAACGTGTAGATCCATGAATAAAGCAAAGGTTTATGAGACTGAAAGTATTGCATTACTTTATGACTTTTTGCTGGAAGTAGCGACACACACAGGATAAGTCTGGTAGCACGAAAAGGAATGAATCTGCGGCCTTTGATATCATGACGAGGATGTATTCACGTTTGAATTATGCTAATATTAATGTAGTACATTCTTGTCTCAAAGTGACTTTTTTGATTGTGCACTCTTGTCTTTTGATTATGGCAGGCGGCACATTATTGGCCATTATTTATTACAAATGCATGAATTTTTCTCAATAATTCACGTGGTAAGATTAAGTTTCCACGACTTCTCAAGTAGATTAGACTGATTAAATGGAGTTTGTCCCTCTTAGATGTAATTAATATGTTGTAGTATAGTCATTCAACAATATATGTTAAATTAAAAATTATTAATTTCGGTAATTTTTGAATTTTGATCTAATGATTACAAATGATTTAAAAATTTAATTCAACGATTGTCAGTCGAAGATGCTGAGTATTGGTACAAACTAATAAGTAATAAAGAAAATTACCACTAGGTCCTCTATATGAATCCAGGGTAAAAGAAAAATGACTAAAATCCAAACACTTAAAATTCGGAGGCTCTATTACTATGATCTTTCAATTTTTATCATAAAACTAATAATAATAACCTATTAAACCTGTCTGTAACACAGATCTCCATACAATTTTCTTTTTCCAATAAGATCTAACAGTCAATATTAATTATTGTAGAAAATTTATTGACTTGCATTTAAAATTGAGTTATCGATGGATCATGATAACCGAACTCAGTAAAAAGTGAAATCCGTAATCCAATAGCCAAGATTAACAATCAGTTATTTCCTACCGTATGAGATTTGAGCTTCCATGTTCAGTTCACGAATGCGAATCGAAAAGTACAAGAGAAGGGAGAAAGGAAGCAATAGTGCAGTACTTCTCCTCACACATCTCTAACGATGATCGCCATCTATTGCAACATTTCCATTCAATAAAATCACAAACAACATTTTGCAGCGTGTTCTTTCAAAAACGTAATTATTTTGCTTAAGTGGTGTATGTCAACATCCTAAATTTGATTTTATGTAATATCATAAGCCTTTTTTTTTTTTTTAACTGTGGAAAAGGAGTTGGAGGCTAGAGCTTCTCCTTTAAAATAGAAACACAAGCAATTTTTTGTGTGACAAGAGTAACTCTATGACCAAGTTCTTAATTTTTTTAATTGCTTGTTAAAAATGCAATATTCAGTATTATTCAATATCGCTTTTGACAATATTATTTTTTTTTATAACATTTTCAAATTTTACCAAGTTAGCTAGATAGGATTTTATATATAATTGTAGATAGAAGACTAAACTCTTTTAAACAGATTGATCGAACAGACATTACTCTCCCTCAAAGATATAGAAAATTTTATTATTGTAGAATTAGCTATCAATTATGCACAATTATTTGAAAATAAAACCCAAATACTAAAATTTAAAAAAAAATTCTAGAGTTATTGACTTTTAAGGATAAACAATTCCAATTAAGTTGGTTAAAAAAAAAAAATTTAAATTGATAGTTGTTGGAAAACTAAATATAGTGCAACCACGTGAATTAATTAATGGGAGACAAAAGTAATAATTATCACAGGGAATAATTATAACCACATTTACTTTATAAAGAATATATTCTCTGCTAATTTCATTGCCTATGCTTTCCTTGAAGAAAGATAACACGTGACCTAGCATAAGGAAAAAGTTGAAGCGATAATTAAGTTTATACTTTATACTCTCAAACCAAAGATATCACGTGGTCTAATGAGAATTCCAACTATATTGTTGCTTCAGAATGTGCATGCCCAGTTTATTTAAAACTTCGATAACCTGTTGATATAATAAGTGTTATTCGCTTTTTGAATTATTAAATTATAAAAATAGGATGCAATTAAGAAAAAATTATTGCTTACAAAAGATTTAAACAAAACCATGGGAATATATGAGTGAAAAAAAAAACGATGGGAATCAAATTCTTGAAATTGTATTCGTGATATCATGTGATCTACAAATTCATTGGTTTCAAGGAAAAAAATGTTAGATAAAATATTTACCAAAAATAAGGAAGATGAAAATTGTGCTAAAAAATATGTGTTTATTACATTGTTTTTAAGCTGATATTTGTCCCCATCATGTTTGGTGTAGGGTTAGTGACAAATCACCATCAGGAGTTATTCCAAATACTTAAAGATTTATATAATGTAACTTCTAAAAATTTCTCCTAAAGAATTCTAAGAAATTTAAGAGAAAGAAGAGAGACATTAAAGTTCAAACTCTCATTTTATTAATAATCATTTAATATTAGTCTATAATCAAGTCCTATTTATAGTAAGACTTTGTACTAACATAACATTTTTTGAAAAATTATTTTTTTAAAAGAGTTATGTTTAAAGAGTTATCTATTCAAAATTTAATTTTAAACAGATACAAATCTTTTCTATTGTATTTGTATGAAAAGTTATATATTTTCATATTTAAATTTTTAAACAAACTAGAAATTTTAATTTGAGTTATTGGATTTATTTAATCCAACATATACATAACTTTGTTTTTCAAATTAGTTATTTTAAATGGAAAATTCATTTAAAATTTTTAACTAACACATTAAAATTATTTCATAGTCATTTTTATCATCGGACTTAAAAATATAAGCTATATCATAAATATTAATATAGGAAATCTGATAAATGTTGGCAAGGAGTTGAAAGAAAATTCTGCAGGTTATTAGTGCCCATATTCATAAATAATAATTTTCAATCTAATCTAATCTAAACTAATCTAATCTTCATCTCTAGAAAAAGATAATAAAATAATTTTCATTCTAATCTAATCTGCAATGTCTAAAAAAATTTAATTAATTTCAATCTGAATCTAATCTTCTATCATTAATAAATGAGATATTTTCAAGCTAATCTAATCTTCAATCTCTCCAAAGAATAAAATAATGTTCAATATAAAATGTAATCTTATTAAAGAGTATTGAAATTCACACCCTACCATACATGGATTAGCATAGTGTTTGGTAAATTATATATAGGAATGATTTTCAAGAAAATGGGATTTGGTGGAAAAAAGAAATCATAAGGTCTATAATTAAGTTAGGAATGCAAAGAAAAAAGAATGGGCAAACCAAACTATTTTCAGGTTTAGTCAGAGAAAATGTGGAAACGGAATATTGTGTGGAAAATGTCCAACATAGCCCCTATTAAAAAGTCCACAGTTGCATCCACAAGTCACATTGGATTTGATAGAGGGTAAATTGGTACATTCTACACCCAAATACTAACTTTTTCCATTAATGTGTCAAACGAAAGGATGAGAAGGAATCTAGATTCTTTACGCATATGTTAATAGTAGATTAGTCAAGTATCTGACGGTTCAAATTTCGTTCAAATTTACTTTAACGATCATATGCCGTTATAATTTGTTGTATGACTGTAGCTGCAGAAACCATAAATAATTCAAATCAGATGAAAAGGCATTTGGAGGGCATGAGAAATAATGAAAGAAAGGCTTTCTATTCAACCAAACAAATAAATCATGCACCCCATTCTATCAACCATTCCTTTTCCATTACCCACTATTCCATCAAAACGAACGGGGGTAGTTATCTGCTACTTCTCGTTTGGGGAAAAACTAATATAAAGTAAGCAATACATTCAGTCTCAAACAAAAAAGTGGACAAGAAAATTTAATCTATAAAATGACGCGGCTAAATAATTCATTGTGCATGAATGTAGCTAGGGAAGCAGAGGAAACAAGATACTGGATTAAGCACGAGTAAGAGTGGAAAAATCTTACATTGGCAGATTGGACAATTAGGAGAGGAATATATAAGTTTTAAAATATCGATACACAAAATGCCATAAGAAAGTAAATCAAAATCCGGTGTCAAGTCAATTAGTATATTCCCTCTTTTAAGTCGAATTAAAAAAGGCCCATTGAAATAGATATAACCCTTAACGCAAAACCCAACATTTATATATATATGTCACAACTCAATTTCATTAGCCATAATTGACATATAGGTTAAATCAACTTAACTCAGCCAACTTAAATACTTTTTTTCTTCTACAATTCTTAAATAAAATATCAATGATAAGCATTAAACAAACTTTGAAATATAATTCAAGAATTTTACAATATTTATTTGGTATAATGAGGAAATAGCACATACAAGGCTTACAATACTTTACAAATTTCTAAACAAATAGAAATCCAGTAACTATTACCTTAGAGTTAGACGTACTTTGTGATTAACTAAAATAACATACCAAAAAGTTTGAACAATAAAAAAATTCCTAGAGTAACTTCACTAGCACTTGCTGATCTGAAAAACATTTAAAAAGAGATATGTAAATCTACCACTGACTCAGTGAGTGAATAAATAACAAAGCAAGCAAAAAAGAAAATAATAGAGACCTTAAAATTTTTAACAAACATTAAGTTTCGATGATATAATTTTATATGAAGCAAGTATTAAGGAAAAAACTAAGATCATCATACTCATATTCCTTTATTAGATATGTCTCAATAATTCATAATGTATCTCTTTATCAGATATATCTCAATATCTTATATCTGTATCCCTTCAATGGTCATATTTGTATCATTTTATTGGATACATCTCAATATCTCATATCCATATCACTTCACCAAATATGCCTTAATAATTCATACTTGTATCCTTTTATTGGATACGTTTTTAATAATTTATTTCAATAAGGTGCATCAAGGCTATTACTCTTGCTAACAGTTACGGGGTTCTTAAATGAATACCCATATGTTCTTTAAAATATAAAATCCATTGAATAGTGTAAATATGATATATAAATAAATAATTTTATTTAAACATATTTACTGCCATAAAATAAATTAAATAAAAATAATCATGGAGATAAAATAAAATAAAAAGTGATTAAGAATGAAGTGACAATAATACAAAGGATTAGAATTCAGATCACTTGAAAATCTGTAGATCATTAGCATCTACAACTTATTTGTCAAATATAGAAATCATAAATCCTATAGAAGCGTCTTGTCTTTTAAAAATAATAATAATAATAATAATTTTAATACTTTGGATAGTTTAGAATCCCTTTTATGTCTTAAATTTACTGAATATTTAGCTTTTGCTTTTCTAAGTCCAAATTGATCCAGGAGCCTTTAACATGGTTTGATTCTAGATTGTTCCTAGCAAGAAAATATAATAACCCCACGTACCAGTGATCATTAATGCGATATAATCTTACCATAAATCTCAAGAGTTATGGGATAAATTGCTTTACAAAGAAACTCATAAAATTTAAATTAGTCATTTAGGTGGCATAGTCTATCATAATCTTATTTGTACAAAGTCCATAAGGCTCCATAAAAGTACTTTTAAATTTTATTTTAGTGTCTTAATTCTACTCAATTTATTAAATGGGATTCCACTACTATCATGAGCATAATATGTAGTAAATTTGTTTTATAAAATAGATCAATACTCTTAAAAGACTAGTTTAGAAAAAATATATATATTTACATATAATCCATATAGAAATAAAGAAATTGAAAGTTGGAGAAGAAAATAAAGATGTTCGGTAAAATGGAAAATACTATTTTGCTAATTATGCACTCACTGATAAAGATCAATAGTAGAGATCCCTTATTCCTACAAAATAACTCGGATAAAAAGGTCTCCACAAAGCTATCTCTCACATAAATATAAATGCTCCTTCAACCTCTCTTTCTAATTTAAATGCAAAAATTAAAAAATATTCGTGCTATTTATATAAATTTTTAAATTAGAGATTACTATTTGGTTCTGTGCAATAGTAACCATACATTTTCAGTTGAAATTTGTATAGTAACCATGTGTTTTTGTCAACATTTACTATGTAATAGTAAAAATTATATTTTTTATCTTATAAAATATTTTATTTTCATTTTAGTCCCTAAAAAATGGTTAAAATTTTAATTTTTACCTAAATACTATTTTTTCCTTTCATTTTAGTCCATAAAATTTTATTTTACTTTTCTAATTGTTTTTTTAATAAGGTTATTACAATACAAGAGCCTGATTGATAACAATAAATATAGACACGAAGCCTCAAGTCCAAAGATAAATGCCTAGTTATTTGCAGAAATTGAGAGACGCAATTTTAGGTGAAGAGAAGTAATAAATATTAAACTAATTTAAAATGAATACTCGATCAAACTATAAAGAGATACTCAGAATAGGATGAGTTTGTTTGTGTAATGGTATTGTAGACTCAAACTTGAGGGAAAATCTTTTCAACTCTAATAAAGAAAGCTCAACATTTTTGCAACTTTTAGATAATATTTAAATAGTGCTTTTAACGAGTGTTTTGGTAAAATTATTAACACTATTACAACACCCTTGGAACCTCTGCAATTTTGGGCCAAAATTGCAAGGCATGTAGTTGAAAAAAGGGTGACACCACAAATTGAAAACACATATGAGATTCACTTTTCTACTTTTTATCCACTCCATCTCTTTTTCTATATCGCTTTCTAATCTAAACCCAAACAATAAATATAGAATATGGACTTGGATGACAACCTATGTACCATTGATACTAAAAAAACGTATTTGGATAATTAACTAAAGGTAATGTCTAAATAGAGTTCACATCTTGAACCCATCATGAACAATGATTGTGCAAACTTAATAAAAGAAATTGTACTAATTAAATCACTAAATTATATATATATATATATATATATATATATCTCCAGCGAAAAAGAGTTTAGCCAGCTTTTAGATTATATCAATATTTAATTTATATCAAACAAATGCTGGGACATCCCCACGTGATCCTCAGAACCATCATTGTCGTTTATTGCCATATTCTCAATGGCCTTCCCAAATTATAATATCAGCAAAAGAAAAGCTAAAGTAATACATTATTCTTGGTTATCTTCAATCACTCATGGATTGAGATGAGACCATGTGCCTATTCTCTATAAATTAAGCTCCAAATGAAACATCTCAACACAGAGAATCAAGAGCAATGAGGCCTGCATTAGCAACACTAGTACTATTCTTCTTCCTCTTCACCTTCTCCACAAAAACCCCACTGGTACAATCAGCCACACCTGAACCAGTGGTTGATGTCTCAGGTCAAAAGCTCAAAGCTGGTGTCAGCTACTACGTCTTGTCGGCTTTTAGAGGAAGAGGCGGTGGTCTCACCATTGGCACCGTCCGAAACGACGACTGCCCACGTGTCGTTGTGCAGGAAAACTTCGACACCTTCGAAGGCTTGCCTGTACAGTTCTTACCAGCAAACTCAAAAAACCATGTCGTTTTCACCTCCAGAAACCTCAACATCAAGTTCAGTCGTGCTGCGAACTCAACAAGCTGCGAGGAGTCTAGGGTTTGGAAGCTGACCAAGTTTATAAGCGAAGCAATGCATGTGGGCACCAATGGCGTTGCAGGGAACCAAGATTTCAGCGCCATCACCAACTGGTTCATGATTGCGAAAGCTGAAGGTGATGGTATTTATAAACTCAAGTTCTGCCCAAAAGAAGGAGTTGTGACATGTGATGATCTTGGAATATTTTTTGTGGGTGATGACAAGAAAAGGTATGTGGGTCTTGCTAATCCTGGTGAGTTCCAGCCACTCAGAGTTATGTTCAAGAAAGTTGATGATGCTGTGAATGGTGATGAGCAGCCAGATGAGCAGTTTTATCAAACTTCTTAGTCAAATCTCTGTCCTCATGTCTGAGAAATCAGTGTAATAATAATAAATGATAATAATAAGAGCTATCTTGTTATAAATATCTTGATGGAATAAAATGGTTAAGTCCTTTGTTATAATCTATTAATGTTTTAAAATAATCAATACTTTATCAAAGCAGAACATCTTTAGTAGTGTACGGTTATTAGAAATTCTTCAGTAAATAGTTAGATAAAAATATAACTATATAGATTTATAAATAAAAAATATAATTGCATGCAGTCATATTAATTAACATGATCACGTATGGGTAAATCTGAATCATTTAATTTCAATCTAATGACTTTTATTTTACTAGAAATTATCTGAATTCATACTTTATTTTTGAGTTTCTGTTCTTAATATCGGTACAAGAAGCTTTAAAAGCTCACGGTGGTTAGAATAATTTAATTTATATTGTTAAGAGTCATATAATTAAAGATATGCTATGTAATTTCAAGATGAATTTAATTTATATTGTCAAGAGTCATATAATTAAAGATATGCTATGTAATTTCAAGATGAATTTAATTTATATTGTCAAGAGTCATATTATTAAAGTTATGCTATGTAATTTCAAGATGGAGATGAGAAGTATAGGATTTCTAGTCTCATGTTTGAGAAATATGTAATAATCATAATACCAAGAGCAATCCAGGAATGAGATGATCAAGTAATTTGTCGTAATCCATTAATGCCCTACCATAATCACTATTATATCACTGAATTTTTGTTCATTGGCTTATATCCCAAAAAAATTATTATATTGCTATATAATATCACCATATAGTGGCGGTGATTGCTTTCTTTCCCCTAAACTCAAGAAAATTCTATACTCAGCTCCACATACTCTAAATAATATATTATATTTCTTGTTGGGCTTAGCTTATCTCTCTTTTGTCTTATCCCAAGTGTCAGTAATTTTCCTTTTTTTTTTTTAGCTGATATGGAAATTAGACATGTTTGGCTTGCTTCGGTGAAAAGATAAAGTTGCTTTTTTTTTTTTTTCAAATATATGTTTTAATTTTATTATTTATGCTTGTTTGGCATCATTTTTTTCCCAAGCCAATAACTTGTTCGACATTGCTTATTTGTCCAAATCTGTATTCTTCACTTTTTTCCAAAAAAGTTCTTATTTTAAATTTTTGGGTGTTTGGCAATTTCGAACCTACTTTTGAGAAGTAGCAGAACTAGCTAGTTTTTCTTTCTGTCCGGAGAAGCAAAATGAAATATTGTTTTTTCTTTTTTTTTTAATTTCGCCGACTTTGTTAGGATTTTACAATCAAAATTAATTTGATGTAAACAAATTTAATTTTTCTCATCATTTCTGTGATAAATTTATAAAAAAGATTATTATTTAATAATTAACGATTTACTTCAACTCCTACAATCATTATAAAATTAAGCAAAAAACCCAAACGATAAAATCTTAGTTGAATTCCAGAAAGTCCACGATTTCTTCTGAACGCAAAAATAAAAGATAAAAATAAAAAATTTCAATCAAGTTGATTCCTGAAAATTTTTATCAAGTACATGGAAATTAAAATATATATTGTGTAACCACGTGACCCATTTACTGTCGAAACAAATATAATTTGCAAATTCCTGGAAAAAGACACCACGTGACGTGACCCAACAAAAGGAAAAGGTTGAAGTGATAATCATGTTTATATTAATTCTGAAAGACAAGATATCACGTGGTCTGAAATGTTCGATATAAATATATAAACACCACTTTGTCTTTTGGTGAGTAAATACCATTTAGTTTGTAGTAATTATACACATGTGATCCATAACCATCCTGATCGATCTCAGGTGGCTTAAATTTTAAAGTTGTCACACAAGCATCGATAATCTCTTCTTTTTTTTGGGTTAATTTTTCACTTAACTTTTTTTCTCTTACTTCCAAGAACTTAAAAAGTAATAGTAATTTAGTTTGAATACTCCTCATGTTTGAATTAAGATTGCTCTAGTGCCAGAATTGTATGATCAATCAGTAATATTTGCAGAAAAAAGCGGTACAGACTGTCCAAAGATGACATATGGTTTTAAAAATTAAGGTTAGATATTGATAAAATGAAATGAAAGGTTATGGCCTTATATAGGTCATTCTATTTTGCGAAAAAAAACAGTGTATATATATAATCAAATTTTATTGAATATATATATATACATATATATACACACACACATCCGACAGCGCCCGTTGCTTCTGGCTTAATTAGTGGAGAAGATATTAAGAAAATATTTACCTTTCTTATCATAAGCCTTTGGGTCTAGATCCCGATCTACATCACGTGACGAAAAAGGTCGCTTTAAGACAATAATGTAATAGAATGTTAGCATAATTCAAACGTGAATATATCCTGATCAAATATAGAAATCATAATATCATAGCTCACAAATTTATTGGTTTTCATTCTTATCCACATGTATGGGTCCCTACTTGTCGTTTAGGGAAAACTAATAAAGCGAAGCAATAGTTTCAGTCTCATAAACCTTTGCTGCATTCCTGGATTTAATCTAGATTGGGTCATGCAAAGTTTTATTTTAGACAATATTGTAATATGGAATTAGCTTAATTTATGAGAAATAAACCTAATGAAACACGAAATGTAATCATAATAACACGGTGATTATTTAAAGGCCAATTAGTGATTAAATTAGATAATTAATTATTTCTCTTATTGTTATAAGTTTTTTTGGTAATAGTTTGTTAACGTTTAGTTAGAATGTTAAAGAGCTTTAGTGAGAGAATCAGTACTATATATATATATAGACATATGAGGAAGAAGGGGAGACAGGGGTCTGGAGAGGATGAGAAGTAGGAAGTAGATAGATTGCTTTAATGCATGTGTATTATTAAATAAAAATATATTTTAAAAGAAAAAGAAACTCAGTGTGGTAGAAGCGGCGTAGGACTGGCTCAAAGAAAGGAGGAGTGCAAATGCTGATATGGAAATTCAAAATAAAAAGAAAGCCAGTGCAACGTAGTTTGCACATGACTGGCTTAGAGGAAGGAGGAGAGCAAAAGCAAATGATGTGTAACTAAAAGAAAAAATCTATTTAACAACAATAATAGGAAAAGGAAATTTTATGGATGAAGAGAATAGAGCTTATAGAGATATCCTCAGAAGGCACCTAAACTCTTCTATCCTAGTTTTCACAAGTTCTGCCTTCAAAGAGCATATGGCTACTCCTTATAGAGGCATTAGAATAGTAAAATTACTAGTGTAACCCTTTTCATGATTGGAACATGTACAAGAAATTGGTTAAAAAATTATTTCGTCTATTTCGGAGGGCTCAGAAGTCTAATGTAGTGTGTGTGGCAGTCTCTTTATGCCAAATCTTCCTTTATGTCAAGTGGTTGGCTCAGTCATCATCCAGGTTAATCTCATTTGAAGATTCTTATATGTGGCTTTTCTTTTGGTTAATGGCTCTACTTCTTGGCGCTCCTCTACTTGGAGAAGCATGAGCATATACCGTAGTTGCCAGACAAAAGCTTGCTTATCTCTAGCTAATGCAAGTCAAGAGGCTTTTTTGGTTCAAAAATTTGTAATTTTCAAAATTTTAGGATTGTTATCGAATCATTTTAAGACAGCATCAAGGCCCACCCTATGAGGTTCAAACTCAACCCACTTTCTTACGTATGCAACTCCTTGGAGGATTGGTAATTTGTTTGTATTGTCATGGTTCCCATATTTGTAATGTCAGGATGATATCAAGGCTATGGATAGTATGGAGAAAAAGTGGAGCTCTATTGGAAAAGGATCTCCATCAAGGTTAAACCTGTTTGAAAACGTTTCCAATCCTTTAAGAATTGGTTTTGGCAAGATATCTGCAGTTGGCCCTAAAACTTCCCACCAGTCAATAAACCATTGAAAAAATTTGTATGGGTTATTTCTTTCCAAAAAAAAATTAACCAAGAGTGTTTAAAATATTTATTTTGATACCAGAAGGTACAATACTAGACATCCATGTAATCCCAGCAGTTATAACCCACTGATCCAAAATTTTGTGAAAACATCTTGATTTTGTTGGGATCTTGTCCCCAGTTTGAAATAGTAAGGACTTTCAAAATTTGGATGGTTAAATGGGTAAACTGATTATGGTCATTCTTTTCTCAATAATATTTAATGTATATTGAATAAGAGTCCATAAGTACAAGCTCATAAAACCTTTATGTCATGGTTGGATGGGTTATTTTGAAATGGAAATACTCATGAAGTTCTTGATTCATTTGTATTGACCTAGCTTTGGTTGGGCTAAGATTTTCATAAAATTCATTTTCATAAGGGAGTTCAACTATATGTTTCTTTCTTTCCCAAAAAGCATTAGGAAGATTTAAACATATAAAGGTTTGAATGGAACTTATGACATGCTGGATTTTTTCTTGCACTGATGATGGCTGGGCAAGTTGGTTCTCTATGGTTGATTTTTATTATATTTCAGTTCTTGAAAATTCATTTTTTAACAAATTTAAAGATGATATTTTTCCCTAACATTTGGGGTTTCTATTCCTTTGTTAGAGGCATGGAATGATTAAGTTACATAATAAATGGTACTCCTACGATTACTTTGTTTGAAATATTTTTAACTACGAGAAAAGAGGTGGTGATTTTCAAGCCTTGGTATTCTGTGGTAGCATTTGGAAGCTTATGATTTAATTGCAATTTTGAGCCATCGGTTGTAGATAATTTTTTCAAGGTTTTTCAGAGTATTTGGTTGGGCTTTTTCCCTCCTAGATATAGTTCAAATCCGCTCCTGTGTCAAATAAAGCTATTGTTTATGCGATAAATTCATTATTAATAATTATCTTAATTGGAGTGTACCACTTTTACACTTTTATCCTAGAGATAAGGTTCAAAGAAGGTTCAATAATTTCTTCATCTAGTACTTTTCCTTGTTCTATGTTAGAAGCATTACATTTTCTTCCGATTGTATTTTGGCTATTAACAAAGAATGTAAATCTTTTTTCTTTTTAAATTCTCTAACTTCTATTTTTAGAGAATTTATATCGTTTTGGAGATCTTGGGTAGTTATTGTTTTTGGATTATTTTAAAATCTTTCAATTTTTTCTGTAAGATCGTATTTAATAATTTTTTGGGTTTAAAGAACTTGCTTCTATGGTCACTTTATATTTATTAAAATAAGTTACCTTGAGTTAGTTATTTTGAAGATTATTAATTACTACAAACATTAGATCTTGCTTTTTGTTTAGCGTATTAGTTTCACTTTCTTCTTCTGAAGTGGGTGCCTCATTAGTTGCAATTGGTTTAATTTTTCAGATGATGTGTCCCTTTAATCTTCAACAGAAGATTCGATTAATAGGTTGTTAATTTGTTGAAGGACTGATTTTTTATGGGATATTATCCTTTTAGTTAATTTGTAGTATCTAGAAATATGGCCTACCTTTCCATATTTGTAACAAATTACTTGCTTTTCTATGGAAGTCTTTTGGCTATTTAGGTTTAAATTCCTTTTTAGAATTCTTGGAAAAGCTTGGTTTACAGTGTTTGTAATATGTTTTGTTGCATTTTTGTAGCATTTTGTTTTGGAGATTTATGATGATTGGGTTTAGGCTTATTACATGCAGGAAAGCCAAAATATTCATTAAAAGACTCCTACATATTTTCTATTTTAGGCTTTTTCTTTATTTAATTGATGTTGGATTTTATCATCTTGGTAGGTTTTTAAAGCTTCATTTTAGACATAATCTATGACTTAGCCATTGCTTAGATGTTTATAAGGTATATCATTGCTGCTAATTTGGCTACAAATTTTATCTCCTACCTTATCTCATAAAGATTTAAAAGTTTGACAAAATTTTTCTTTCCAAAAAGGTTGATTACTATCATCCCTTGTATAGATTCTAGGTAAGAATGTATCCCTAGACCATAGAAAAATCAATAAGAGTACTACACTTAAGATTTGAAAGAAGTTTGGTTGATTTGTCTATCTGTAAAGAGGGATCTTCTATAAAATGTTAGATAATTGTGAACATTACGATGTTTATATCGTCATGGATTATTACTCCATTATAGGTAATGGGTGTTCCATCTGGTTCAGAGTTAATGGCTTTAGATTTATGGTGCTTTTGCTTAGGAGTAAGATAATAATCCCACTTGAAACTAAGATATGTATTTGGAAAGGTTTTGAAGGTGAGGCAATTAATGGATTTTGTTTCTTGTCTGTGAGAATAGGTATTTGGGAAGGTTTTGAAGGAGGCAATTCAGATTGTACTATTTCTCCTTTAGTTGTGTGCCAATTGACATTAATTGAATTTGTGAATGGATATTTAATTTCCTGATCCAAAGCATATGCTTTAAACCATTCAAAAAATGGAATATTTATTTCGACCTTTTGATAAAATTTATAAAAGGTTTTCTTAAATTATCTTTCACTTTCATATTTGAAAATCTTTAAAAACCATGTCCTTTCTAGATTATGTTTTCCTGAGTAAAATTCTTCTTGTGATGACACTTTGTCTATCAGGAATATGGTCTAAATAGTATCTATTTGGAAAGGTTCATTCATGGAGGAGTAGGTTGGAGATTGAGTAGATATTTGATCTTCATCTTTTTGGTATGTTAGTCTTGGTAAGGTTGATGAGGCATCTATACCTTGTAGGTGTATGGTGGAAGGTGCGTTTGATTCATTAGTGTGAATCATGGTTAGTATAGATAAGCATGACTTCCTATGTGATTCAAATACAGTAGATCTAAAGTCATTTATTGATCTAATGCATCTAGTTTGGGACATGCTTAGAGAATTTCTTCTCTTGAAGGCTACTCCAGGAATTCTAGTTTGAGTCTGTCTAATACAACTAAATTCTAGGTAGGCCTAAGGATAGCAAGGGTTGCATTATCTAAAGTATAGATCATGTGCTATACAGCACACGGAGATATGCTCTGTGGACTATCGGATCAGTGTTGACATCATAAATCATTTTGATCTAACAACCCACAAAACACAGTACGTGTTGTACAACACATGATCCTAGCTCCTTATCTATAATCCATTCCTTAAGAAAGTTTACATCTTCCTACTTTATTGTATGAGGGATGACTACATTAGCTTGGATGTATCCATTAGGAGTACAATGGTATGTCAGATTTCTTTATGCATAAGGACCCTAAAACTAGAGGAGTTCATAAGTTTATATTGGATCTTATAGAGTAAGGCTACAAGAATTTATCCTAGTTTCATATCGAACTCATGGAGTTTAATGCTTAATCTTAAGAACATCCATTATATTCTCTTATAGGAGGCAAACTGTTCTATTTGGATAATAGTTAAAGCAGATTGGTTGAACATGTAGACCTGCTTCAACTATTCTCAAAAAAGAATTAGTGAATTACTTATGACAAATGCCTATTAGAAACAAAAGGTAATAAGTGTTTCATTCTTCCCTAACCAAGGGTTTAACGACAACTTGTACACATCTAATATGTAAAAATTTATATTTTTCATTGTGGCTCTTGATGGATTTTTCCTAGAGAAGGAAAAATTCCTCTACTTTTAGGTTGATAGGGATGATATCTTCTATAGCTTTAATGATGTAATCAAATAGTTGGAAGAATTTTTCTCTCAAGTTTTCAAAGTTCACTTTTGGAGATAGCTAGAATTTTCCAGTCATTAACTTCATGGTTGATATCTTTAAAGTGGTTTTCTTTATTAAAGATATTAGTTGAAGAGGAGACAAACCTTTCTCTGATAGAAAGGAAGAACAGGGAATAGTAGATAGATGAGTAAAGGATTTGAACATTTTTACAAAAAAAAAAAAATCAAACTTCCAGTGCTAATATCATTATCATCAGGTTCCATAGAAACATGCAAAATGAACATGAGTTAAGATATATTTGAATAAATATATCAACATGAAAAAACAAGAAAATTTTAAAAATAAAACAGGAATAAAAATATTTATCCAAATTTTCAATTTCTTGTGAATTCCAATCAGAGTTTGGACTTATCACCCTATTTATTACTGCCATAATCTCACAATACTCATAGAAATTTTTTTTAGACTTTTTTTTCAACACTATCATATTAAACCATTCATAGCAATAGATTTCACCTATCCTTGTTCAACACGTTTGTATTTCCCCTTCAATTGCTTATTACAAGCAACATATATATATATATATATATATATATATAATACTAATCTATGGATCTCTTCAAGCCAGTAGTCTTGCAATTATGGGTTTCTAGCCCATATACAATTTATCATTAATTTAAAAAAATAGGATAAATTATGGAATAATTTTTTTACCAAAACTAAACTAGGTTATAGAAGGAACTCAACTCATTTTCATGCAGAGGTCTTTTTTAGTGCTTTAAATGCACAAACTTTCTCTCTTCAATTTAGTTTAGCACAAACTTCTTTCATTTCCTACCAAAGGTGTATTTAATCCATAACTACTACTAATATTAAAGTAATTAACAATATGTCGATAATCAATTCATAGGACCATAACTAGTTAACTAGAACTTCGGAAAATAATCCACTTAAATTCCTATAATGAACATAGAATTTCATACCTTAATCACCTACTATTCTTTGTTTAATGTTGGAAGCAAAAAATCTACTTAGCAACATTGACAATAATGATCATCAAAATATATGAACAATGGGTTTTATTTGATTGGAAATATAGGGAGTACAAAAGGAACTGGGAATTTTAGAAGGCTTAAACGCTAGAGAATTCATGGAGGATTCAAATGTTTGATGCCCTTTTTCTACAATTACATGGGATTTTATAGGTCGGCCATTCCCAAACTTTTACTATATGGAGATTCCTTCTTATCTTCTCATTGTCCTTTCTTTTATCCTAGTTACTTCATTATTGTCCTTCTTCTTGTCTTTTTGTTGTTAGTTGTCCTTTGGTCTTATCTTCATCTTGTTAGTGGAGTCATCATAGTCCTTGCTTGTCAACTTTAGTTGTCCGTGTTATTTGCCTTTTTCTTTTCCTTTTCTTTTTCTATTTTTTTATTCTACCAAAATATCTAGGGAGGTTCATGGTTCATCATAATCTTTTTCTACTTTTTCTCTCTCATTACAGTATTTACAGTTATGACTACTATATTTTGATAATTGTTGACATATTCTTCTTTTTGTAGTTTTAGCATTGTCCATATTATTTGATTTTATTTTGTCATACCATACTGCAAATTGTTTACTTTGACGGCTATTTTTCCCTATTAAGTAAATACATGTAGTTAGACCTATAAAATAAGTCTGTTAGGCTTTATCACAAGTAATTGTTTTATTCATCTCGGAAAAAATGATATTCATCTCTTTTTTACTTTGTTCGACGTTAAAGTGCTTTTTAGTGGTCCCAAATTTGATGAGGTTAATTGGGGGATAGAGCTTTTTTTAGGTTATTTTTACTACTGTGGAATAACAATGGATATAAACCCTATATTGGGTTAGTATTCCAAAGTAATGTGTACCAGCTTATTGGATGGCTTTGGGTAATTAACTTATTTCTTGCACATTGGATGAATGATATATGGATTGGTTCATTCCATAACTAAATAGTGTTTTAACTAGTTCAGGATTTGTTCTTAGATATATAATGGCCTTATTTAGAGCAACATGTGATATATATTTAATAGTGCTTGTGGGTTTTTAATGTTGGTTTAGTTTGCTAATAAGAAGTTTGAAATATTATAATCGTCCTATGAGTCTAGAACTGTTGGTTAAGGCTGTTGAAAGAGAGGATGTAGAAGATGTAGAGGCTTGGGATTTACATAGTGTAGTAGGTGAAATGGATTATTGGCTTTTTTAGGACTTGAATTTATTGGACTCAAGGTCTCTTTTTTGGACTTCTTCTAGGGCCTTCACTATTTATAAAAATGGAGTTATTGTGGTTTTGGAGTTTGAGGAATTTGAGTTGGACTTTGACATGGGCTTGCTTGAGATAAGTGGCTTAGAGGTAATATTTGCCTTTCTATTTATGAAAACCTTTTTTCCAAGTCATTTACATGGGTAAACAAACTACCCACTAATTGACATAGACTACTTATGAAAATTGAAATATTATTGATTTGGCTATTTGTCTGGGTCTATAATAGCCCCATATGCATATCCATGACATTAATCTTCATGATTATTTGTTTTATACATGTATCTGTTCTAATAGTTTCCCTTATAGGGCTTATTGTCTTTTCTCTATTTGGCTCCATTACTGCTCAAGTAATCAACAATTAAGTTATTTTTTCCCTTTATATATTCAACTTCATAATCATGATGTGCTAAATCTGATTTCCATTTTATTAACATTTTATTTGAGAGTTTGGTTGTCTTCATACCTCAATCTATCCAATATTTTACTTTGGTATTATTTGTTCTTATAATAAAGTGAAAGTTTATTGTTAATAATTCAAATTTTTCTACTGATTTTACTATTGCTAAAAATTCTTTCTAGTTTGAGTGATATCTATGTCGTAACCAACCTTTCAGTGGAATAAAATAAAAAGTGTTTAAATTGATTCCCAAAAATGAATATTGAAAACCAATTTATTTGAAGTCGCCACCAAAATTTTTAACGGAAAACTTTGGAAAACCAATTTAAAATAAAAAGAAAAAGGCAATATGGTCTGCGAAGTTAGAGATGAGTTCGGGAGTCTATTTGAGTGTGGGGAAGGTGTTAGGCACCCCACAACACCCGTTCATAAGGACGGTTACCTTAAACCAGTCAGCTGAAATAGAATATGGCTTTTAAATTTATCACGATTACCCTTTTTATCGACATATATTCCCGTTAAACAGAGGAGACAAAACAGCAAGAATGAATGCAAACAGACAGATATTTACAAAGGACAGACTTGACCTAGGATAAGAGCCTAGGGCTTACGTACCCTACGATAAGGATCAAAGTCCACGTAGTTCAACGACAAAGGTGTGTCTATAGGTCGATTAATTTTATGATGAGAACGGGAGAGTTTAGAATGAACAGATTTCCATAAACAAAACGAAATTGAGGTTTGATCTGTGTGTCTTAATTTGCGACAATCTGATTAATCTAGCTCTCTTGACCTCTTCATTTTTCTTTTTTACAATTTTTGTTCATTTTTGGAGCTTTAATCCTTATTTTGAAATTTAAATGAAACGAAATGATTATACAGAAAGAATTCGGTCGTGTAAAGAAAAGAAATTATTTGATTAAGACGTTTATTTTTGTAATATTGTTATTATTGTTATTATTTTATAACAAATAGGTCCTAGTTTTGGGAACCCACGGAGATTAAAATCTCACATGATCCCATGCAGTCGAGGAGAACAATATTCTCACACGATAATTTCGTAAATAATAGAAATTATTTAATTGAAGTAAATATTTAGTTATTTTATTTTATATATATATATATATATATATATATATTAAAAAAACGATGTGTACCAAATTTAGGGATCTAAGGAGATTGAAATCTCACATAATTCCATACAATCAAGGAGAGCAAAACTCTCACGCGATAATTTCCTAAATAATAAAAATATTTAATTTAAGATCAATATTTAATTATTATTTATATATATATTTTTTAAAACAAATGTATACTAATTTTAGGGATCTAAGGAGACAAAAATCTCACATAATCCACTACAATCGAGGAGAGCAAAACTCCAACGCGATAATTTTATAAATAATAAAAATATTAAATTTAAGATCAATATTTAATCAATATTATTATTATTATTATTATTTTCGTATTGTTATTATTTATAGCAAGTATGTATTAATTTTTAATTAATAATTTTCTGGGATCTAAGGAGATCCGAATCTCACACGATCCCAAGACACCTGAAGAGCATAATATTCTCATTCGATGACTTTCTTAGAACTTTATTTATAAAGCCAAAATTAATCTCCTATTGACACAAGGGTAACAATGATACATATATCTATATACATCTATACGTACACACACACATATGTATATATATATACATACAAATAGACGCATATAATAATATATATGAGTATGATAAAAAAAAGAACAAGCTTAAGGGGAAAACAGGAAGCATATATCATCACACATATATATATATACCGCTACATACACACACACACACACACACATATATATATATATACATATATATATATATATATAAACTCATATGTGATATATATATGAGTATTGTATGAGAGGTAAAGAGCTTCAGGAAGCATGAACTTATATACCCACTCGCATATATATATATATATACATCCATATTCATATATATATATATATATATATATGTATGTATAAACACATATATAGTATGTATGTAAGAAGAGAGTAAGCTTCAAGAAAACATGGAAAACCTATACCCTTTCTCTCTCACTCTCCTCCATGACACCAGGGAAAAATCTGCAACAATTTTCAATATATATATATATATATATATCTTCATACATATATACATACACATATATACACACACACACATATATATACATGTATACAACAATGGAAGAAGAGAACAAACATGCATAAGGTAATATCAAGGCTATCCACATCATATACGTGCACTCATAGTCGTTTTCACATATCTACATATATATATATATATATATATCTATCTATATACACACCCTATATATATATATATATATATACATCTACCTATATATATATATATATATATATGCCTTTATATATATATAGACACACATATAGTGTAGATGATCCTGATGGAAAAGAAAAGCAAGCATTAACCGAGAGTGTAGAACTTAGAAGCGCCAGCACGTAGGTAAGGAGTAAACAGATAAATGAATAAGATTACCAAAGCTTAGCAATGTTTTCTTGCCAAGGTCAGATCCCCTACCAGCTACCCTTTAACGAAAAACCACAAGAAAGCAAGAGCAACGCCACGTCCCTTTCTCTTCTCTCCTTCACGGCTACTCTTAGCTCAGGTTATTTTCCTCTGTTCGCCCCTGTTCACGTTGTTCGGAACAAGGGAGCAAGTTCCTGGTTTCCTCGACTGTCACCACAGCTCGGCCCAGCTGGTTATGTTTTTCGATTCCAAATCAGTTCAGCTCGCTTTGTTTCTGGATTCCAGCTCGGTTTGACTTGTCACTGCTGTAGCTTGGTTTCTCCTCTTTTCAGCCACTCTCCAGACTCTTTTTTTTTTTGGTTTCTCTTTCACAATAGCTCTACTCTTCTCCCTCGGTTCTCCCTCACAGCAACTCTTAGCCTCCTCTATTCTTGGTTTCTCACAGCAACCCTCCCACTCTCTCAAGTCTTCTCCATCCTTTTTTTCTTGCCTCTGTAGCAACTCTCTCGGTCTGCTCCCTCAACAGCAGCCCTCTTTCTTATTAGCTGAAGCCTCCATCATTATCACCTGCTCCTGTCATCTCCTCAGTCGAGCTACGGACTGCCACCACAGCTACGAGCAAGTTGCCCACTTGCAGCCGAAAGAGATCACCGCCAAAAACTGCACCCCTTGGAAGCTGCGTTCTTTTACCTAAGTAATTCTTGTTTTAATTTATTATTTTTATTTTTTATTTTATTTTTATTATTATTTTTATTTAATCCCTTGTTGTTGTTGTTGTTATTATTATTATTATTATTATTATTATATTTTATTTATTTATTGTTATTCATTTGTTTTTTTGTCATCATCCCCATTAACATTTATTTTTGGATTTTTCCTATTTTGTATCTTTTATGATGATTTTTTTTTTATTTTGATTTGTTATTATTATTATTAATTCTTATTTCCCAATTTTGTTGTTTTTTTTTCCTTAAATTCCCTCATTATTCGTTTTGAATTTTAATTTGTTTTTTTTTTTTTTGCTTAAAAATATCATTTGAACCTCTGTCCTTCTTATTTTCCTCATTTGCTTAATTTAAAATTGATTAACGAATCCATGATAAATTAAGATAGAGATGAGGTGTTCACAATCTACTTTGGCTTTCATTAAATTTTCCACTAGCATACCTAGTAATTATTCTTATTCCATCACTATTTTTATGATATAAGGCTGCTCCCTAATAATTTTCTAAAGCATATGTATAAATTATCCATTTTATTGGTATTGCCAATTTAGGTAAATATTTGCATACTTTCTTGATTTTTGATATTATTTTATTTGCTTCTTCATCCCATTGCCATTTAGTTTTTTCACTAGCTAATTTTGATACCTGTTATGCATATTTAGATAAATGTGGAGTAAAATTTCTAGCTTAGTATACTATACCTTGGAATGATTGTAATTCCTTTTTTTGTAGTTATTTCAGGAAATTTTTTTGCTTTCTTACTTATATATTCTTGTAATTCTACTCCATTGCAGGTAATATAATGTCCTAAAAATCCTATTATGTTTTTTTCTTAATTATGCTTTTTTTGTGATATATTTAACCCTTTGGTTTCTATTAAATCCATAAATCTTAGTAACTAATCTTCATGTTCTTCTTTATTATTTGAAAAGATTAGCATATCATCGATATATATATATGATCACAAAGTCTCTAATTGAAATTAATAATTTCAAAACATATTCTTGAAAGATACTAGGACTATTATGGAATCTCATTGGCAATACATGTCATTCATATAGACCTTCTGAGTTAGTAAATGTTATATATTTTCTACTATTTTCTTCTAATTTTATTTGAAAGAATCTTGATTTACAATCAAATTTGCTAAATATTTGTTTGCCCTTAATTAAATTAAATAATAATTCTATTTTTTGTATGGGTTATCTATTCCTAACTACTGTTTCGTTTAATTTTTTATAATTTATAATCATTCTTGATCTTCCTCTTTTTTCTTCACTATGCTTAATTACTATTATAGCTGGTGAATAATAATTTTACCTACTTTCTCTTATTAAATAATATTTTTTTATTTCATTAATATGCATAATAAATTCTTTTTAATCACTTTCTATCCATGGGCAGGGTTTACTAGTTATTTCTTTACTATAATCTAGTAGTTCTATTTTTGCTACATGTTTTGATTTTTCCCAATGTTTTAGTGGATTATCATCATAATTTTCTATTAATATCATCTTCATAGTTTTTGCTTTCATATGTGTTGTCATTCTTTTTGTTTCTTTTTTTTCTATTGGCTTATCATTAGGTACAAATAGGACTTCACTTTCGTTTCTCTTTTTTCTAAATATTGTATCAGTTTTATTATATGGGTACAATATTCTTATTGCCTAAGCTTCATGCTTACATGGCGTTATTAGTACTAAAGCTTTATGGACAAAACATAGTGGCATATATTTTTCTAAAAAGTCCATTCCTAATAGCATATTTGATGATGATTCATTATATTGATATAATATTGGTATTTTCAATTCATAGTCTCCTATTTGTACTGAAATATTTTTTTTACAGATAATTCTATCATATGAATTTCCTTTCCTGCGCTACTCATTCTAATGGGTTTGCCTTTCTTCCATAATTCTGATGGTAATATGTTGTATTTGGCTGATATCATATTTGCTCCAATATCTACCATAGCATGGTATTTTCTAGAGTGATACAGGTCATAATTGAGTTTTATCAAAATATAAAAGAAGTTCATTTTATATTAACTTCATTTTTTCTAGTATCACTACTTATTAATCTATATTTATTAATATTATGTTTTCTTAGATTCTATAAGTTTTAACTTTTTCTAAGAAATCTTTTGCTAATATTAATTTGTGTGTCTGGGTGTTAATTATTTCATTTTCTACCCATAATTTGAATTTTACTATATCTCTCTTGTTAAATCTCATAATTGTCTCAACTACTGTATCTTCTTCTTTTATTTCTATATTATTATCTGTATATTCTAATTGTACTGTGCTTTAGTCATAGTACGGTTCGAATAATGCTATAATTTCTACCCATATTCCATCTTTTTTTTTATTCTACCAATATATAATTTTCAATTTTTTCTATCAAATTTATTTTTGGGGTCCTCATACTTATTTCTACTAAATTTGAGGTTATTGGTATTTCAGCTAGTCTATTTCTATCATAACTTGTTTGGCTTCTGGATCTTAAAAGATTTTGTCCAATTTTCGATCTATATTATTGTATACTTCTTCTAGGGTTTATATTTATATTTACTTTAGTAGGTGTATTTATTTTAATACTTCTTCTTCCTAGATTATTATCATATTCTAATCTTCTAGGGTTTTCATATTAATATATTTCTCTTGTATTGTCTAATTCTAATTGTAACTGCTTGGTATTGTTATTCATGCTAGATCTAATTTCAATTCTTCTAATACTAGGATAAAGTTTTTTCCCATAATTATTTTTCCATTATTTCTTTTATAGATTTTATGTTCATTTGAAAATATTAGTCCTACCATTCCTATTGTGCTTATTATTGTACTTCTTGGGGGCATCTTTATTCTTTTGAGTTTGTGATAAATTACTAAAGTTTTATTCATATTCATCTCTACTCTAGATATAGTGAAATGTGTATTTATTGTGAATTTTAATTTTTGATATACTAAGTTTCCATTTAGTGCTCCGAAGATGCTATTTGGTATGTTATCTATCATCCTATATCACTTATTAATAATTCTATTGGTGTATCTATTCCTTCTTTGAAATAAGCTTTTATTAATAATTGTACTCCTACAATATAGATTTCAGTTATTTCATGTTTTATAGATAAATTTTCTATTTCTTGTTCTATTAGTGCCTTATTTATCAATGATATCCTTAGAATTCCTTTTATCAATGTTGCCTCAATTGGATGTTTTTTCTATAATACAAAGCATGCATATATTTCTTTTTCTTTAGATTTTATCATCTTTCCTAATCTTGTCATAATTCTTTGTTGTCCCAGGTCATGTGATGTTAAATCTAACTCTTTATTTCCTATTTTATCAAATTATTTTTGACTAAATTGCATTCTTCTTTCTACCTTACCCTCGTCTACATTTCTATATTCCTCATATTGTTCATATTCTTGCTCACTTCATTGTTCTTGTAGATGATTACTACTAGATTCTACTTGTATCATATTAATTTCATTTTCTTCTTCTATATAGTCATATTTTGTATCTTCCAAACTATTCTCTAAACTACTTCCAATTTCTATTGTCATTTTATATATTTCTAAATTTGAATTATCAATCTCATTTTCTAAAATTTTATTATATTCTATTAGTTCTAGACCATAATCTTCAACTATTTCCATTATGTTCATAGCTTTTTTCTTTTTTTGGTTTACTACATTCTGTTGATATATGTTCTATTTGTCCACAATTATAATACTGACATTTTCCTGGATTTTTCTTATAATTTATTTTCCTTCCTTTTTTAAAATACTTTCTTGGTTTGTAGTTACTTTTCAATTTATACTTTGGATATTTCCTAAATTTATATTTTTTGCATGACTTTAAATATATCTTCCTTTTCTTATATTTTCTTTTTTTGCTTTACAATCCCATCTATAAGGTCTTTCTAATTCACTACATTTTAATACTAATATACAAATCTTTATTTGGTGTAGTTCTGTTATTGCCCTACCTATTTTTGTAGTTTCACTAGCTCTTACACATCGTCCTATAAATTCGTTTACTATTCTTGTAAAACTGGCTTTTACTATTAGGTTTGCAGCATTTGTTTCTATATTTCTATTTAATAATGTTATTAATTGGGCTTTAGTCCATTCTTCTATTCCTTTTTCATTATCTAAATTGTAATCTAAATTTAACCATATCCCTGAATTTGGTATTTGTCTTGTTTCATACTGTTCTAGTGGTGTTGGTGTAAAATCATTATTTCTTCTTGGGGTGTATCTAGTTTCGTGTAAATAAGTTAAGTCTAGGGATTTTAGTGGTTCTTTGTGTCTTAATTCATCTTGTTCTTGTTCTTGTTCTCTTGTTGTTCTACTACTTCCTATGTTATTAATATTATATTTCGGGCTTCTTAAATTTGGAGGATTTTAGGGTTCTTGTTGATTTCCTAAATTCCTTGTGATTAATTCACTTTGCATATTTATTTCAGTTAGTTCATTATACCCAATTGCCATATTTTCTAATTGTTTTCTTATTTCTTCTAGATTTTCTTCTTCTTCGCCCATTCTTCTTTTTATTTCATCTTGGTTTAATTCTTCTAGTACATTCATCATGTTTATCTATTTACTACTAGACTTTTTACTTCCTTAATTTTAAGTTTTGTTAAATTTAAAAAATTTGGTAAACCAAATCCTACATGGCATGCTAATTCCATTATTTTATAATCATTCTTAATTATTTCTTATAATGGTTCTTCCATGGTTCTTTTTTCCATTGTTTTATTACGTAATTTTATAATTTCAACAAATATTGTCCATAAGTTATTATTTATTATTTCTTGTCCCGTTTTGTAGTTTTTCTGTTATTATTCTTGTTTCATATATGCTTTCATTAATTTGTTGTTCTTTTATCTGTTCTTTTATTCTTTCTTCAACACTAACATTCTTCTTCTTCCTCTTCACTTGTTCTATAAAATCCCTATTGGTACAATCAGCCACACCTGAACCAGTGGTTGAGGTCTCTAGTCAAAAGCTCAAAGTAGATGACAACTACTACGTCTTGTCGACCTTCATATGAAGAGACTGTGGTCTCTCTCAACATTCGCACCATCTAGAATGATGATTACCCATATGTTGTTGCGTAAGAAAACTTTGACACCTTTAAAGGCTTGCCTATGTAGTTCTTACCAGCAAACACAAAAAACTACATCGTTTTCACCTCTAGAAACCTCAACATCAAGTTCAGTTGTATAGCGAACTCAACAAGCTGTATGTAGTCTAGGGTTTAGAAGCTAATCAAGTTTATTGTCAATGGAGGTACCACCTAAAGACTACTATTTGTGTCAGTGACTAACCAATCTAACCAAAGAAAAAAAAGGTTTCATTGTAATTGTAGTTTAGTCCTTGGAAAATTGCGTTGAACCCTTCATCCTTTCCTATAAATAGGGAGCTTCAAAACCACATTTCTTACAACCATGAAATGAGAAATCTTATATATAGAGAGAGAGAGAGAGTTGTGAGACTAGTATTCTCCTATTAGCAAGAGATATAAAATATTATATTATCCTTGCTACATAAAGAGAAGGTGTAACTCATTTTTCTTATAGTGAAACCATTTCTTCTTTGTCCGTGAATTTTTACCCTATTGTGGTTTTTCACATTAAATTCTGTGTGTTATCTCAAATTATTTGTCATAGTTTTGCTTCTATCCTGTGTCCATTTTCACCATAATTGGTATCAGAGCCTATTTGGGTGTGTTATTATCTACTTATTATTATATGCTCTGTGGTAGCCACTGATATAGTGGATCCTACACATCAAAAAATAAGTAAGATTGTTTTCACCCATTATAAGGTATTGGGTACTATTAACATATATAATGCACTATTCATATGTATAGTTACTATCACAAAAATAGTGGGAGCTATTTTTTATCACAAATAAATAGTGATTGATGCAATGGCGGCAAAATTTGATATTGAAAAGTTCAACGATAGTAATCTCTCACTGTGGAAGTTGCAAATAAAGGCTATCTTAAGAAAAGATAATTGTTATACGGTTATCAGTGAAAGACTGGTAGAATTCATAGATGAAAATAAATGGAATGAGATAAACGGGAATGTAGTTTCAAACCTTCATCAAGCACTTACAGATGTGATATTGTCTAGCATAGAGAAGAAGAAAAAGGCAAAAGAAATTTGGGATCATTTGACCAAATTGTACAAGGCCAAGTCACTTTACAACGAAATTTTCCTTAAAAGGAAATTATACACTTTGCAGATGTCCAAAACTACTTCATTGATGGGGTATATCAACACTCTAAATACTCTATTTTCTCAACTCATATCATTAGGTCACAAAATAGAGGTGAATAAACATGTTGTAATTCTACTTCAATGCCTACCCAATTTCTATGACCAACTCGTCATCAACTTGACAAATAACATTCTTATGGACTACTCAGTTTTTATGACATTGCACCAACTATTCTAGAAGAAGAAAATTGGCATAAAAGCAAGGAAAACAGGTTAATTTGTTCATAACAAGCAAAAGCATTAGCAGTGAGGAGAAGAAGATCAACAGAACATGGCTCAAGTAGGAGCCAGAAACGAGGTAGATCAAAATCAAAGAGCAAGAAGAATATAAGGTGTTTTAAAAGTAATAAAAAGAAACTTTACAAAAATGAGTGTTAAAATTTAAAGAGTACAAAGGCCAAAGGCAAAGATACTGAGTCGTCAAGTGCTCAAGGATGCGTTACTAATACCTCAAATGACGAAGAAGTCATATACAATAAGGCCACAACAGTTACTAAAGGCAGAAAAAGGTTTAGTGATATTTATCTTATAGATTCAGCTGCAACATGGCGCATGACCTCATGGATAGAATGGTTCCATCAAAATAAACCTATCACTGGAAGATACGTGTTTATGTGAGATGATCATTTCTTAGAGATTACAAGAATGACACCATCAAATTAAATATGTATGATGGTACGACTCATACTGGTCAGGAGGTCCGACATGTGAAGGATCTCAACAAAAATTTGTTGTCTTTAGGATAATTTAATAGCAATGGGTATAAAACCCAAATATAGGATGACATTCAAAAAGTCATTAAAGGTGCGCTTGTAGTTATGAAAGCAGAAAAGATAGCAACCAACCTGTATATGCTTAAAGGAGAAACACAACAACAAGGAGAAGTCTCAGTGGCTTTAACTGATCTAGTAGTTAAGGAATTAAAGATATCATGGTACCGTAAACTTGGCCACATGCCAGAACATGGATCGAAGGCTCTTGTAAAATGAAATCTTATTCCCATACTAAAAAAGGTTTTCTACTTTTTTGTGAGCATTGTGTTACAAGTAAGCAGCATAGGTTGAAGTTCAACAGCTCTAAATAGAGTTGTGAAGCTATCTTAGACCAAGTGCACTTTGATGTTTGGTGAACACTGGTCTTATCCCTAAGAGGAGCAAAGTATTTTGTGTTATTCAATGATGACTACTCTAGGAGATGTTGGGTGTATCCAATCAAGAGAAAAGAAGATGTGTTTGAATTTTTGAAAGCCTTCAAAGAGCATGTGGAACGTGAATATAAGAAAATGATTAAATGCTTGAGATCAGACAATGGAGAAGGATATACCAATGATGAATTTAATACTTTCTGTCAGTAAGAAGGTATCAAAAGGCAATTCATAGTGTTGTATACTCCATAACAAAAAAAGAGTGGCAGAGCAAATGAACAGAATTTTGTTAGGAAGGACAAGGGCAATGTTATGAACTATTGGATTAGCCAATTCATTTTGGGCAGAAGCAGTCAAGACAGCTTGTTACATGATCAATTGGTCACCATCAACCACAATTGATCTAAAGACCCCAATGAGATATAGACTGGGAAGCCAACTAATTATACAAACCTCTATATGTTTGAAAGTCTAGTATACATGATATACAATGCACCTGAAATTACAAAGCTATATACAAAATCTAGAAAATGCTTATTCTTGGGATATACTGATAGAGTAAGGAGCTTTCGTATGTGGCATCCCAATAACCATAAGGTTATAGTTAGCAGGAATGTCATCTTTCCAGAAGAAAAAAGAAAAGAGAACTTAAGTTATAGGTTGAACAAATCTCTATATGGTCTCAAACAAGCGCCAAGATGTTAGTATAAGAGATTTGATTCCTTTATCATGAGCCTTGGATACAACAAACTTAATATAGATTCTTGTGCATAAATCAAGAGGTTTGGTGTAAATGATTTCATTATTTGCTATTGTATGTAAACGACATGCTAGTAGTAAGCCTTAGCAAAGATTGCATTAATGAATTAAAGGCATAATAGGTTAGGGAATTTGATATGAAGGACTTGGGATTGGCAAACATGATTCTAGAGATGCAAATTCACTGAGACAAAAATAATAGGAAGTTTTGGCTTTTTTAAAATAATTATTTAAAGCAAATCTTGAGACACTTTAATATGCAACATTGTAAGTCAATCTCTACCTCACTTCCTGCTAATTTCAAGTTATCCTCAAGCATGGGTCCTAGCAGTGAAGAAGAAAGGAAGGAAATGTCTTGAGTATCATATGCATCAATAGTGGGTCACCTAATGTTCGCTATGATCTACACAAGATCAGAAATTGCATAAGCAACGAGAGTGGTTAGTCGATATATGGTGAATCCTAGCCGAAAGCATTGGAATGCTGTAAAAAGGGTTATAAGATATATTAAAAGGACCAAGAATGTTGCATTGCATTATAGTGGATCAAATTTCATCATAGCAAATCTACCAGTGGTTATGTATTTACTCTTTCAAGCGAAAATGTAAGTTGGGTTTCAAAATTACAACCTATTGTGGCCACTTCAATGACTGAGGCATAATATATTGTAGCTACACAAGCTAGCAAAGAAGCAATCTAGTTGTAGATACTGTTAGAAAAGCTTGGGAACAATCCCGGTAAGATTACACTATTCTGTAATATTCAAAGTGCTCTCAACTTAGCAAAGAATCCAGCATCCCATTCTAAGACAAAACACATACAAGTTCAATATCATTTTATCTGATAAAAGATGGAAGAATGAAGTGTGGATATACAGAAAATTCATACTAAAGATAACTTAGCAGATGCACTAATAAAGCCAGTGAACACTAATAAGTTCATATGGTGTAGATTTTTTATTGGTCAAGCAAAGACATGAGCAATAGGATATGGCAAGGAAGGAAGAATGGTGTGAAGATTGATTAATTCTTAATCAAATCTACAAGTGGGAGATTGTCAATGGAGGTGCTGCTTAAAGAACCAACCTAACCAAAGATCATCGACTAACCTAACAAAGAAAAAAAAAGTTTTGTTGTAATTGAAGTTAAGTCCTTGGAAAATTGCATTGAAGCCCTTCATCCTTCCCTATAAATTAAAAGCTTCAAAATCTCATTTCTTACAACCAAGAAAGAAGCAATCTTATATATAGAGAGAGAGTTGTGAGATTACTATTCTCCTATTGGCAAGTGATATAAAAATAGTATATTATCCTTGCTACAGAGAGAGAAGGTGTAACTCCTATTTTTCTTATAGTGAAGCCCCTTTTTTCCTTGTTTGTGATTTTTACCCTATTAGGGTTTTCCACATTAAATTTTGTATGTCATCTATTTTCCATAGTTTTACTTCTATCTGGTGTCTATTTTCTCTACATTTATAAGCGAAGCAATGCATATGGGCACTAATGGCATTGCAAGGAACCATGATTCTAGTGCCATCAACAGTTGGTATGGGATTGAGAAAGTAGAAGATAATGGTGTTTACAAACTCAAGTTTTGCCCTAAATCAGGATTTCTTGTATGTGAAGATCTTGGAATATTTTTTGTGGGTGATGACAAGACAAGGTATGTAGGTCTTACTAATCCTAGTGAGTTCTAGCTAGTCAGAGTTATGTTCAAGAATGCTAATGATGCTGTGAATAGTGATGATAAGCAGCTAGATGAAAAGCTTCATAAAACTTCATAGTCAAATCTCTATTCTCATGTTTAGGGAATCAATGTAATAATAATAAGAATGACCATGTCATAAATATCTTGATGGAATGAAATACCTAAATATTTCGTTACAATTTTTTCATGTTCTAGAAAAACCACTACTTTATTACTGAGTTTCTTAATATTGGTACTGGGAACTTGAAAGGTCATGATGCTCAAAATAATTTATAGTGCCAAGGCTCATATTACTAAGATTATGCTATCTAATGTCATAAACTCGAGAATGAAATGGTTAAGTAATTTCTCTTAATCCTTTAATGCCTTGTAGTAACCACTATTATATTCTTGAGTTTTTGTTCTTAATATTGGTATCAAGAGCATTAAAGGCTCATCATACTCAAAATACTTTAATTTATATTATCAAGGTTCATATTATTGAGATTATACTATGTATTATATAATGGTACTGTTAATATTCGTAATTGACATGATTTTTTATGTTAAAAAAATGAAGCTTAATTAAAGGCTCCGTTAAAATTCATCATCCATAAAAATTTATTATTTTGCTATATAATATCACCATATAGTGGCGGATATTGGTTTCTTTATCCCCCTAAACTCAAGAAAATCTTATATTCGGCTCCACACACTCTAAATAATATATTATAATTCTTGTTGGGCTAAGCTCATCTATATTTTGTCATAGCCATACTATCACTATTTTTTTTTTTGTTTAAATGGAAATTATGCATGTTTGCTTGATTCGGCAAAAAGATAAGTTAATTGCTCATTATATTTATAGTATTTTATTTTAAATTTTGGTTTTTTTATTATATATGCTTGTTTGGCATCATTGTTTTCCCAAGTTAATAACTTGTTTGACATTACTTATTTGTCAAATATGTATTTTTCACTTTTTTTTCAAAGAAATACCTATTTTAAATTTTTGGGTGTTTGGCAATTTTTCAAACCTACTTTAAGAAGTAGCAAAGTATAATTATTAGCCTTTGTATTTAGCCTCAAAGTAGAGGTTAGCATACCTGATGCAGCCAAACTAACGATAAATGACAGCAACATAAGAGACTATAAGACTGGTGATGAAAGATCAAAGGCGTAAGGGTTATGGTCGAAAGGACGTCCGTGAGAGCTATAAAATGAAAATTAGATCTAGTTTTGGCTTTAAAACTAGATATGATCTTTAAATACTCCTGCAAAATTCGCGTTTCGACTAACATAGGTCCTCAACAATGACAGTTAGATCTAACTATTATAAACCATGACTTAATAGGGGCTATTGTTAGGCCCCTTTAATGTGAATCTCTATATTGTCCAAGTTCATATTTGGACCTTACGACAGTCTCTTTTGGACCATCGCAAGGTTTAGACATTATGACAATTGTTTTTTAGCCATCGTGATATCAATGGTTTCACAATGGTTGTATTGATCATTGTTATGTTCATCCTCTTTGACGGTTATTTTTTACCGTCATAAAGAATTTTTGGCAATGTCACTGTTTTTTTATTATTGTAACTAATTATGGAAGAAAATTTTCAAGTATAATTCAATATTTAATTTTTTATGATTTTAAAATTTCATCAATTTTGTTTGGATTTTACTATCAAGAATTAATTGATGTAAAAAAAGATTCAATTTTTTTTCATCATTTCTTTGATAAAATTAATGAAAAGATTATTATTGTATATATAATTAACAATTTACTTGAACTCTTACCATTATAAAATTAAGTAAAGAAACCCAAACAATGTACTTTTAATTAAATTCTAGAGAATCTAAGATATGTTCTAAACAAATAAATTGAAGATAAAAATGAGAAAATTTTCAATCAAGTTTATTCCTAAAAATTTTATCAAATTTCAAATAGATAGTACTTGGAAATTAAAATATAGTGTAACCATGTGACTTAATTAATGTATGACAAAAGTTATAACTAAGAGATAGATAATAATATAACCTTATCTACTATTGAAAAAATTTGCTTTGCAAGTTCCTTAAAGAAAGACACCACATGACGTGATCTAACAAAAGAAGAAGGCTGAAGTGATAATCAAGTTTATATTAATGTCTGAATGACAAGATTTCACGTGGTCTGATGTGAGATTAAGGTCAAAATGTCTGATATAAATATACCATCATGTTTTCTGGTGAGTAAATGTCATTTGGTTTGCAATAATTATAGACATGTGATGCCATATCCATCATAGTCGATCATAGATGGCATCAATTTTAATTTGTAATACAAGCATTAATAATCTTTTTGTCATGCTAGAGGCTGATAGGTATGAAGAACAAGGTAGACTTCATCTTTATAAGTTGAATAAATTTGACAAATTAATTAATTTAAATATTGATATAATGAAATGCATAAACAATATGTAAGCCTTGTATGGGTTCCTAAAGCTTATTGGCTCGAGCTCTTGTTATAGGACTGGTTCATACCAATGATCCACACCTTATACATCATCTTCATTAGATAGCTTACAACCATGTTCATCCTTATCATTCCCTCCACCCTCCAATGATTCATACTTGAATTAGAACATGCAAGATGATGAGAAAGGTCACTAACATTAGAAGTAAGACAAACTTGATAAGTATCAGGAAGATCTATCTTGTAAACATTTTTGTTGATTTTCTCTAGTACTACAAAAGAGTCATCCCTTCATGCATTGAGTTTTGACTTTCACTCTTTGGGAAAATTTTCTTCTTTTAAAGTGGACCCAGACTATATTACCAGGTTGGAAAGAAACTTGTTTCCTCTTGTTATTTGCTTATATTGTAGTCTTCTCATTTTTCTCCATGATGTGTTAAGTTACTTCTTCACTTATCGTTTAAAACAATTTTGCTTTGTGCTTTTCATCTAAACTAGAAATCTCATTAACAAGCAAACGCAATAAATCAAAAAGAGGTTGGGTCTCACGATATCGTTTGTTGAGGTTTATATCATTTTGGTATCAAAGCTTCGTCATTCTTTTATCTTAGAGTAAATAAAAAATTATACAGTCATTCTACTTTGTTTTCAATCTGGTCTAAACCTATTTGTCTCCGATTAGTCTTTTTTCCTCTGTGTCATTTTCCTTCTAATCTTGTAATTTTTATATTTTTTCCTTGTCATGTCTTAATATTTTCTATCAAAAAAATGAAAAGAAATATAGTAAAAGAGAATTTTTCTAATTGAAGAGAAAAAGAAGGTGAAGGGTTACCTTGAAGAGAACTTACATAAAAGTTAATGGGTTGTATTTGGTATATGAAAAGAAGAAAGGTAGGTATAAGATTACGTTGATGAGAAATGAAAGAGAAGATAAAAGGCTTTTAAATGCTTTTACTCTGAATGTGGTGGAGTTTGTAGCTTGTCACAATAATCCAAAAGAATTTAAATGTGTATTCAAGTTTGTAGTCAAACACAAGAATCCAGAAGACTTAGGGTTGTTGTTTACTCTTTTGAGAAAAAAGAAGTTAGAGACGAAACAAGAAAAAAAAAGAATTTGGAACAATAAAATGAAGTAAAAAAATGGTTGCAATAGTGTGAATTAATGTTGGGAAGAAATTAGCCAATCATACTTAAAAGCAAGTAATCAAACATAGTAAGTTGTCTTAATTCATCTTTCCTTTTCTTTAACTAGTTCTCTTTAACTTTATCTTTTTTTATTCTTACCACTTGCTCATTGTCTTCCATTACTTAATTCTTTCTGGTCCATCTCATTCTTGTTGTCCAGATTATTTCTTAAACCCTCACTTTGTTTCATCCGTTAGAATGATCAAGATGTTGATTTTTTACTATGTGGTTAGTTTGAGTAAGAGTACACTTTGGTGTTATACTAATTAGTCACTTTAGAACTTCGAGAGCAGATACAAAGAGTGAAAAGAGCCATAAAGAGCATTACTTTCCCTAAAAGCTAGTAAAAATATATAAACATGAGTGTTGATAGATTCATTGTTTGGGATTGTAAACATTAAATAATGGAACAAACCTAGATCCTTTTAAGATCGAAGGCCAACAAAGTTCTAACAGTGAAGCAAATAACTTTTACAATTAATTAAAGATGCAAGCTATATAACAAACCATCACTTGTATGAATTTTGTGATTGAACAACTGACTAACATGATGGAAAGAGTTTATGGCTATATAGAGGACAAACTACGTGACATCCACCTTAAAGAGGCAACAATTGAAGGTCGTCCTAAGCACCACAAAAACATCATAATGTAGAGGATGAATACAATGAGGAATGTGACTATGAGGATGAGATAGCTTCTGTTACTAGTATTGACTAGAGTAGAGGAGGTTGTTGAGAGAGAGTGATTGAGGCAACAACAATAAAAGTTCATTATGAGTGAAATGTTAAGGATGGAAACACTAGTTCTATCAAGTTGACTATATTCCACCATTTTATGGTAAAAATAATCCTGAACTTTACCAAGAATGGGAAAGAAGGTGGAATTTCTTTTGGATTGTCATCATTACTCTAAAGAGAATAAAGTGAATCTTGTTGTTATAGCATTCACTATTATGTTGTCATTTGGTGGGATAAAGTAGTGATGACTAGAATAAGAGGGAAACCCCTTATCAACACTTGGGAGGAAATGACAATCCTAATGCATAAGAGGTTTATTCCTTCTCATTATTATCATCATTCTCTTTTGAAGCTCTAATGCCTAAAGCAAGGATCTAAGATAATGGAAGAGTATTACAAGGAGATGGAAACCATTATGAACAGGGCCAATATTAATTAGAATCTGGAGATGACTATGGCCAGGTTTATTTATGGACTTAACTAGGCTCTAATGCCAAAATGATATAAACCTCAAGGAACAATGTCGTGAAACCCAACACCAATACTTTGAGATCGACAAGGATAGTCAATAGAGGTTACTTGAAAGAAAGTTGACCATACAGCTAAAAGGAACTAGAAACTGATTTCACAAAAGGTTGGAGATTGGAAAAACACTTGCAATCATTGATAATTCCTAAAAGAACCAAGAAAGAAAAAATATTCACAAGTTGTATTATAAAATTAAGTTTGACAACAAAGTAGCAATTCATGCCTTTTTATATATTTCAAATTTTTAAAATAAACCTAAATTTGAAGACTTCTTTTTAGCCTTCAATAAGTTGGTCCTTCATCTAGTTGGACTTAAATTAAATTAATAACTTAGGTTTCCTTTTCCTAGCCCATCTCATCCAACTAGGCCTCCTCTATAAGTAGACACCTCACTAAGCCTTGTATGATTGTCTAAAGCTTCTTGGCCTAAATTCTTGTTATAAGACCAGTTAGCACCTAAAGATCTACACCTAGTGTACTCTCTATTCGATAGCTCATGTCCAAGTGTATCCTCATCACATATGCCAAAATTATTTCAAAAAGAAAGACCATAACTCATATAATACACAATTTTAAATAAACTTTGCAAAATGAATCATACTAAAAAGCATTTGAAATTCATACGTAACTTTAAAAGAATAATACTAGTGTGGAAAGCATCTCACATAAACAATCACAATCCATACATGAACACTGGCTCTAGGCTAGGAATCAAAATACACATAATAGTCAAAGTTGAGCAATATAGCTCACAAATAGTCATACCCAAGTGTGGTGGCCGTCACACAGGGCTAGCCACATCCCTACTAGTTAGGATTAAATCAAAGATCCGATTATAGTGCATCAGGGCTAATGTCTACCGTCTTTAACTATAGGATTATGTGTTGGATGAATTTTCATGAAAACTATATTTCTCAATAATCATATAAATAATTTAAAATATATTCAACAGTAAAATTCCACAATTCCATAATTTCATACAGTAACAAAATCATTCAAAAAGTTATCAAAAAATCAGATAGTATGTGAATCGTTCAAAATGATAATTCAAATGTGAAGGAATGTTACAAAGAAATTTCTCAAATTCTCAAAAAGTGCAAATATATGGTAAAGGTAGCACAATGATTCAGGAAGCCTATTCCCAAGGCATTGGAGCATATAAACAAAAATATCTCACAAATGACAATTTAAAATGGAGAAAACAAGTATGATTAACAACATTTACTTACCTAGTGAAAGCACATACAATTACAATCCTTTTACTACTGTCTCTTTCCTAATGTCATTTGATCACAAAACCAATCTCCATGGTCATATAATAATAAGTAACACACATTTAACTCCTTATATAAGAAATTATGCTTAATTCAGAAAAACTTCTCAATATTTAACCCAACACTTGTCTAATCACAATGTACAAAATTTTCCTCAATCTCAGAGTGAGGTAATCCTTCCATTTCCAATATTATAAATAATTTCTCCACCTTGACTTAAGTCTTACATTTATTTATTTATTTATTTTTATTTCCTATTCTCATGCATTTAATCCTATATATATATATATATAATCCAAAATAATTTCTTCATCTTAACCATGACTTGCCATACACCATCAAGATAATTAGGACATCATTCTAACATAATTCAAAAAAAATTAGTGATTAATTTAAATTATTATCTAATGCAATTTAATCATCTTTACAAGATTTCCTCCTACTTTACACCCACAACATAGAAACAACATTTCACCAATTCAATTTACTTCTCTCATTCAAAAATTCCAATAGCCCAAATTCCTTCTTTCTTGAGCTTTATTGATGTCTAAAGGACCCAAGGCTTTGAACTATTCAACCATATAAGCTTTCTAATTCGTTACCATGGTGGGATGCAAAATTGAGAGCCAAGGTCATGAAATTAAATATTCAAATTAAAGGGGAAATAGTAAGAATTTATCAAAGAACCAAAACCGTAAAGTAATTTCAACTCACATAATTATGCATAATTTTGCTAAAATTGAAGGGGAAACACGCAACAAAAGAGATGTTTTCAAATCTAAAATGAGATCTTGAAATTGACTATAGAAATTAGGGTGTAATTGAACAAAATACAACAATAATGAAAGCCCCAACTCAGTTTAAAGAAATCTCATTGAAATCAAGCCCAATTTCAAATTTGCACCACTTTCAAAGTTGAAAAGAGAGTTTCAAAATTAAGACTCCAAGCTAAAAAATTGATCACATATTATAGAGAAGAATTCATGAATTATATATCAAGAAGCATAGGCACAAATCAATTTAAAGATATTTCTTACCAATTGTGTTCAATTTCTTCTCTTATGAAACCCTAGATAACAAAATTGGGGCCAAGATTGCGAAATTGAGGGAATCAAGCCTAATTTTGAATTTGCACCACCTTCAATGTCGAAAAGCTGTATTTCATAATTAAGACTCCAAACTCAAAAATGGATCACAAATTATAGAGAGGGATTAATGAATTATATGTTAGGAAGTAAAGGCACAAATCAATTTAAAGAAATCCCTAACCAATTGTGTTCAATTTCTCCTCTAGTAGAATCCTAGATCACAAAATTGGGGTAATTTGAAATTGGGGCCAAGATTACAAAATTAATGGCCAAGAATGGAAGAGAATGGACGAAATACTGACAATAACTTGAAGCCCTATGGAAATTTGATGAAAAAAAAACACATCAAATCGTACCAATTTCATTGAAATTGCACAATTTCCTTTGCAGACAAACCCTTAACATTTTTTGGCTAAATTGGAAGCCAGAGATGGGCCAACACAACATAGACAAAAAAATTAGGATAATTTTAAAGGTGTCAAGGGAGAATTTGAACCTAGGTCCTTAGGAAGTATCAATAGAATTTAGCCACTTCTACCAGCCTCAAGTTTAAGTATAATATTGATTTATTCAATATTTACTTTTTTCTAACTACTTTAAAAATTTATTCTTCAGAAATGTTTGAAATTTTAATTCATATTCTATCTACATTCTCTTGCTTGCTTCATCTTAAAGAACTTTTTCTTTTTTATCACTCAAACTTAACTATTAAATAAGGAAGTTCACGAGTGTTACACTTTTTTTGGTTAATTTTCACTTATTTTCTTTCTCTTGCTTTCAAGGAAGTTTTAAAAGTAAAAGTGATTTATTTTGACTTAATTTGAAGTGTTTTGAATTAAGATTACTCTCAGCGCTAGAATGGTCTATGATCAATCACTATTTGCAGAAAAAGTGGCACACACTGCCCAAAAAGGAGGACATATATACGGTTTAAAATATTAAGGTTATATTTAAAAGTGTAGTAAATGATAAAATGAAATGATTAATAATTAAATAATTAGAGTGAAATAAAAAGTTATGGCCTATTGAGTTTAAACACAAAAAATAAAATAATTACGGGTTATTCTATTGTTTAGAAATTTTAATATGAATCAAAAAAATTATCATTGTCTAAAAATAACTTCTAAATTATATGACTTAGCTCTTTTAACCATTTTAGATTTTATCATTTCATCGCAAGCTAATCATTTAGCACTCTCTCTGGATACTATCTTGTTAGGGTAAATCTAATTTTAATGAAATTCTTGTCAAATGAAGATTTATCATGACAAATTATTAAGAAGAATAATTTAATTGTGAAAGCGTACTTGAATCTATATTAACGATGATTTGTTGTTATCATTCTTTTAAATTGATATGTATTAACCTTAAAAAAATGAACTCTCTCTTCCAATGATGAGATAATAAAAAAGAAACCTCGTACATCTAATTTGAGAACCATAACTCTATTTTATATGATGGCACCAGTGCCTTAACTTTTAATTAAGCCCATTATTAAATTAGAAATTAGATTTATTATGATATATACACATATAAACCTGTACATTTTAAAATTCTTTAAGAACATCCTAATTTTAAACTAAATTGGATTACTTTTACAATTTAGATTTATCCTTTTATATAATAACATATTACATACAATTATTATTATCTTTAATATATATATATATATATATATATGTCCATAAATACCAACATCGTAAAAGAACACAGAAATCAAATCTATTAATGACAGTATAAAACGTCCAACAAAATAATTAAAGTGACGCCAATCAACAAGTTAAAAGCATATATATATATATATATATATAGCAATGGTCAAACATTGTTCAAAAATAATATACATATTCATCCGACAACGCCCGTTGCTTTTGGCTTCATTAGTGGATAAAAAATTAAAATAATATTTACCTGCTGTGTCATAAGCATTTGATCTAGAGCTGTCAAAGTAGACCAATCTAGCTCACACGGGTTGACCCATCAGAGTTGGTAGGTTAAACGAGTCAATCCGTTTAACCCACCATAAGGTGGTGGGTTGAAAATCTCAACCCACCCCACCTAATAGGTTAAGCGAATTAACCCTTTTAACCTATTAAAAAATTAAAAATAAAAATAAAAAATTATAAAAATTCAAATGTGACTTTCTTTAAATACATGTCTTGTTTAATCAATAAATTTTTATATCAGTATAAATAAACAAAAAAATTAAATACAAAGCAAAGTTAAATGAATTAAAACAAGTAGAGTAATCCAATAATTCAATAATTCATTAATAATAAGAATATAATTATGAACAAAATATTCAAATCTAGCAAATTACAAAATAATAGAAATAACACAACACATATATTAGGGTTAATTTTTTTTAAATAAGAAAGTGCAATGGGCTGGGGTGCTGGACTAAGTGAGTAGAAAATATTTTAAAAAAAAAAAACAGACAACCCGTTTAACCTGCAAGTTGGCTCTTTTAACTCGCAGATTAAACAGGCCGAGTTAATAGAAATATACTAAACGAATTCTTAAAAGAACCCCTCAACCCAACCACCTTTTAGGTGAGTTGGGTCGAGATAGTTTTGACACCTTTAATTTGATATAGAACTCAATCTATAGACAATAATGTAATAGAATATAAGCATAATTTAAACGTGAATATGTCCTAATCAAATATGGTTACCAATCTTATCCCAATGTATGTGTCCCTCCTTGTCATTTAGCCGAAAATAATAAAGCAAACAATACTTTCAGTCTCATATTTGCTATCTATTACGGGATAGATAGATTGGGTCAAGCACATTTCTATTTTAGACAATATTGTACTTTAGATTTAGCTTAATTTACGAGAAAACACAAGCTAATGAAGGATAAAATGTAACCGTATATAATGACAAGGTGTTTATTTAAATGCCAATTAGAGAATAAATTATGTAATTAATAATTTCTCTTATTCAAGAATAAATGTAAGGGGAGTGCGAGAGGCAATTGTCTTGGATTTTAAAAATTTTAACTTTTATATATAATTGTAATCTATAATATTTTTTATTTAGTTCTTTAATTTATAAAAATTCACTCCCTTATACTATAAAAATCTATTTCTCTTAGTTTTAAATCTTTGAACTCAACACTTTTGCGGCCCCTAAAATCAAATTATATATAAATCCATCCTTACTCTCATTATATTAATTTTTCCGTAATAGTTTGATAGCGTTTAGTTAGAACGCTAATAAAGTTTAATTAGTGAGATGATATTCAGTACCATATATAGTTGCTTATTTCAGGCACAAAAACAAAAATCAAATGTAACATGAAAATATCTAAGTAAAATTACTAAAAGATTAAATAATTGTTATCTTCGTAATAAAAAAATAATATGAATAAACATCGACGTAACAAATTTTACTTTAATAACACAGTCTGCGATTATTTCGATATTTAATTATCTAAGTCAAACAAAAGCAGGAGTCATCCCCACGTGGTCCTCGTATATATAGTCATCCATTGCCATGTTCAGCGACCCTACACAGACAATATTTGCCCCAAAAAAAAAATGCAAAATTTAATTAATACATTATTCTTAGTGGAAGCACTTGAAAGTGAAACCATGTGCATCTTCTCTATAAATTTGAGCTCCAGATGAACCAGCATCAACACAGAAGAGTCACATTCAAGTCAAGAGCAATAATGAGGTCTGCATTAGCAGCAGTAACACTCGTCTTCTTCCTCTTCGCCTTGTCCACGAAACCCCTACTGGTACAATCAGCCACGCCTGAACCAGTGGTTGATGTCTCCGGTCAAAAGCTCAAAGCTGGTGTCAGCTACTACGTCTTGCCGGCCGGAAAAGGAAGAGGCGGTGGTCTTACCATTGGCACCGTCCGAAATGACGACTGTCCACGTGTCGTTCTGCAGGAAAACCTTGACACCTTCAGGGGCTTGCCTGTACAGTTCTTTCTGGCAAACACAAAAAACCATGTCGTTTTCACCTCCAGAAACCTCAACATGAAGTTCAGTCGTGCAGTGAACTCGACAAGCTGTGAGGAGTCTAGGGTTTGGAAGCTAACCAAGTTTGTAAGCGAAGCAATGCACGTGGGCATTAATGGCGTTGCAGGGAACCAAGATTTCAGCGCCATTAGCAATTAGTTTATGATCGAGAAAGCAGAAAGTAATGGTGTTTATAAGCTCAAGTTCTGCCCCAAGGTTGGCGTTGTGACATGTGATGATCTTGGAATATGTTTTGCGGATGATGACAAGAAAAGGTATGTGGGTCTTGCTAATCCTGGTGAGTTCCAGCCTCTCAGAGTTGTGTTCAAGAAGGCTGATGATCATGCCATGATGAGCACCTAGCTAGATGAGAAGTTTTATCAAACTTGTTAGTCAAATCTCTGGTCTCATGTTTAAGGAATCAGAGTAATAACCATAATAGTAAGAGCTATCATGTGGTAAACATCTTGATGGAATAAAATGACTAAATACTTTGTCATAATTCATTAATGTTATAGAATGACCAATACTTTATTATTGAGTTTTTGTTCTTAATATTGGTTTCCGCGGGAGCTTTAAAGGCTCATCATGCTCATAATTTAATTTATATTGTCAAGGACTATATTATTAAGATTTTGTTATTGACAACAGTTGATACAAGATATTTAAGATTGAAAAAAAATTAAGCTTAATTTAACTTAAACTTGTAGTATTATTCATCATCACTACATTGCTATATAATATATATATAAGCAGCTGGATCCCTATTGACAAGCATAGGTGATGTAGTAGAAAATCAGTCAAGAAAAAAAAATCATGAAATGAATAAAAAAAGTTTTTGGCTGCATAGTATTGGTGCTTTCCAACACTAGATTCAAACGTGGGAAAGGAAAAATAATCTACTACGTTTGGTTGTACTTGAAAAGCAATAGAAATGCTTATGGGTGCATTGTTTGGTAGGAGAATCAAGCCATGAATGGAATGAAAGCAATGATACTAAATTTACCATAATGCCCCTTATGGAAATAAAATAACAACAGATGATTTCCCTTTTTCTGTCAAGCATCTGTCATATTTTAAGTTCACCGCCATTAGAGTGGCAGTGTCGAAATGGATGACCCGTGCAGTACAGCGGAGGGTATTTTGGGACATCAATTTCTCTTTTATGGAAGAACAGCCTCACTCTGTTAGTATTTTGGTGGAAAAAAGATTCCCACGAGTAAGGGAAATCAGTTTCCTAAAATAGTGGGAAATAATGCATTGTACTTTTGCGAAGTACATAGGAATTGGAGTCCCAATCCCATTTTCTAGGTATTTATAACGGAAATAATGGATTTTTTGTATATAAAAAATTCAAATATACATGAAGTTGATCCGATTTGAATTATTGAATAAAAATTTAATGGTTCAAATCTTAAAAAATTAGTATAAACATTTTATTATTTATTAAAATTTAAACTATTAGATGAAATTTATTGTTCTAAAGTTTAAATATAGAGAATTTAAATACAAAGAATCTAAATTTATTTTTCACTAACCAAATGCAACGTGCCCTCTTTGGTTTAATTATGGAACAGTAAGAAATGGAAAAAGAAAAGTTGATGAAAGGGCGTGGCTTGTTTTGTTTGGTGAAATAGAAAGTCCTTTCCTCTCTCCCATTCCCACAAAGGCTTTCTCATTCTTTCACTTGACTCGTTGATGGAAAGAGTTGGCGCCTTGGTGGAATGGGATGGTCATTTACCAATTTACCCTCCAAATCCAATGTGACTTATGGATGCACTTTGTATTTTTTTTAATAGGGGCTATTTTGGACATTTTCCCACAATATTCCTTTCTTCATTCTCTTGGACCAAACATGAAAATGGCTTAGCGTACTCATTGGTTTCCTTTTCATACTAAACCTAGGCCTTCCTTTCAATCTTTTCATACATGTTTGGTCGGGTGAAGCGAATATCAATATTCTTTAAGAAGCTTAGAGTGGATTAGAATGAAAATTATTTTATTCTTTAGAGAGACAGAAGATTAGATTTGATTGAAAAGTTATTTAATTTTTTCAAAGATTGGAGATTAGATTAGGTTGAAATTATTTCATTTTTATGTACATTGCAGATTAGATTAGACGGACAATTTTTTTTTTTTTTTGGGAGATTGAAGATTAAATTAGTCTAGATTAGACTGAAAATTATAAGAATAATAAATTATTTATGGATATGGGCATCAAGAACATGTGCAGAGTTTTCTTTCAACTCCTTACCTACATTTATCAAGTTTCCAATATTTATATACCATAGTGTAGCTTTATTATATTTATCCGACCATGAAAATAACTATGAAATAATTTAATTTATCATTTAAAACTTATTAATTGATTTTCTTCAGTGAAACCAATGAATATGTAGATCACATGATACCACTCACTATTTATTTAAGATCAAGATGTGTGGACGAAAACAATATCAAGAATTAGATTCCTATCTGTTTTCTTCTTTCACTCATTACTCCCATGGTTTTGGGTAGATCTATTGTAGGCAATTTTTTTCGCCTCTCACTTCTAAGATTTTATTTTCTTTAAAAACATTTAAAAAAAATTAATTGAAAAATTAACCCACAAATTCATGTTTAAAATTCAAAATCAAGCTGCTCGAGGAGGACCGGTGAAATTTTGGATAAAGAAAGAGCAACAAATTTCATCCTTACTTGAAAAAAAAAATTATATCCAAAACTGTGTGGGGAAAGAATAATTAGTTTCAGTCAAAAGCTTATCTGACTTTCATTTTCTCTCTTTGGGTATCTTCACTTTGTCTTTCATGGTATCAGAGCATGAAAAATGGAGCCAACGGAATCTACTCCTTTCTTGACTTCATCGCTGCAATCAAATCTGTCTATAACTTGTAAATCTGAGATTCGTTCCTCCAATCACCTTATCTTAGTCGAATTGGATGAAAATAACTGTCTATTATGGAAGCAACAGATTTCTTCGGCGATCAGAGGATACATGTTGGAGAAGTTTTTGGTTGTTGGTGATAATATTCCGAAGAAGTACTCAACTGAACAGGATCACTTGGGATTAACAAGATTAACTTCTGATGTCATGTCTTTTTGCTTCCAAGTCCAAGTCGATGCTAGCTCGTATGGTAGGCTGTGGAACATCATGGCAGATTTGGGAAATGATTATTCAATTCTTTGTTTCTCATACTCGGGCGAAGGTTCTCCAGTTGCGAACTAAGCTGTGAAATACTAAGAAAGGCTCAAGCACCATGATGCTTATCTATTACAGATTAAATCTACAGTTGATGTGTTAACAGCTGTTGGTAATTCAATTTCTTTCAGTGATCACATTGATGCTATTTCCGATGGTCTTCAACCTGAATATGATCCTGCTGTAACCTCTATTAATACTTGGTCAGATCCATACACAATTATGGACATTGAGCCTTTGTTACTCTCACAGGAAGCTCAATTGGAAAGATACAAAAAGATTGAAACAACAAATCCTTTAGCAAATGTTGCTCATACTCATAATAAACCTTCTTATTTTAGTAGATGAGGACATCAAAATTCCAAAAATTCATTTGATCATAGTTAAAGAAATAACTCGTTCAAAACAGTTAATCCTATGAAAAGAGGTATTGGTTTAGTGGAAATAGACCAAATGCTCACTGCCAAATGTGCGAAAAATTTAGACATCTTGCCTCCGATTGTTTCTGCATATTTGATCCAAATTTCCAGAGCCTAAATTTTCAATTATTCAAACACACAAAACATGCAATCTCAGTCATCGCAACAGCAACACACTTCACCTATAACATCATTTCATTCACAACGTGACAATCAGCATCCTATGATTACACGTGCAAAGGCTCAAATTTTTAAACCCAATGTGTACTTTGTTGAAAAAGAACCATCTTCTCCTCAAGAAGCGATCAAAGATTCTCGTTGGAAGGTTGCTACGTTAGAAGAGTTTCAAGCTCTCCAGAGAAACAAAACATGGTTTCTTATGTCTCCCCCTCTTGGGAGAAGTGTTATTGGTTGTAAATGGGTTTTTAAAGTAAAGGAAATTCCTGATTGTAGTGTTCAAAAGTATAAAGTGCATTTGGTTACTAAAGGTTTTCATCGAAAAGAAGGTGTTGATTTTAAAGAGACATTTAGTCTTGTCAATAAACCCACTACTATAAGAGTAATTCTAACACTTGCATTAAGCAAAGGATGGAATATACATCAAATTAATGTCAATAATGCATTTTTGAATGGAATGCTTCATGAGGAAATTCATATGGAACAACCTTATAGCTTTGAACACAAGGAAAAAAGTTTAGTTTGTAAGCTACATAAGGCTTTGTAAGGTCTTAAACGAGCACCACATGCTTGGTTTAAGACTCTTGCCTCAACACTGATAAAACTGGGTTTTAAATCAAGGAGATGTCACCATTCATTGTTTATGAGAATAAACTCTCAACATACAAACTATGTATTAGTCTATGTGGATGATATCTTAGTCACAAGTGGCTCATCTCGTTATGTATAAAAATGACCTCAAATATTCATAAATTTTAGTGCATTATCGTATTTAAAAAAAAAATTAATGTTCATTGAAATGAAAAATTTTTGAAACAATTTGGACCATCAAATTTCATCTAATGGTCCAAATGCTTTACATGATATTCTCCTATAAAGCTTTTACAAGAGGATATTTGAATCCCATTTGGATGGTGATATGGCTCTGATACTGTATTTGCATGTGTTTGACTTTTAATCAACATTTCTTTTTCATTGTGGAGTAATTTTTAAAAAGAGAAAGTTATTATTGAACTTTGTGAAACAATATTTATAATGTTACATCTTGAAGCTTTAGGGAATTGATTAGTTAACACCAATATGCCCATTAATAGAATAATTTTAATTATTATATGGATAAGCAATTATCCTTTTATTAGATCAACCTCTTATTATTATTAATTAAGCAAATTAATATTATTTGTATAAACCTAGAATAAATTGGGTCCATGTTGTATTTGTAGGTAACTAGTATGGATTGGAGTACTCACAAGTACCTTTGGATAAAGACCCCAACCTACAGCCCAACATTAGTAAGTAATTATCCCATTAGATTGTTGATAAAAAGTCCATAAAGAGAGATATTGATCTCAATCATGGTATTGAAACATTATTAATGATATTCTAAAATAAGCATCATGATTCATATATCATCATTGTGTCTCACACCTATTTTCCCACCAACACTATTCCTTATTTCTTTTATATAAAATTACTCCATCATCAATTGAAAATCAACACATCTCTCTGTGTGGGAATTGCTCTTCATTTTCTTTCTCCCTCTATCACCATCCCAGTGATATATTTTGTTGTAAGGCAGAATTTAGTTAAGACTTTTGGAGATATTGGGTATTGTAGGTTACAGTTCTCTATTAGTATATTTCAAGCATACACTATGCTTAGTACTTCACTATTATCAAGTCAATTATTTTGTACTCATTATCTCACAATTATGAACATATTTAGAAATGTTATTTTAGCAAATGGTATCAGAGCCATGTTGAAACTTTGATCTTCTTTTCTTATGGGTTCTTTCATTTTGAAATTGATTATCTGTATGTTCACATGGAAACTGAACTATCTATGTACCATCATATTGCACCTTGTTCTAATACACCTTCAGCCATTTGAAACCCTCATCAAATTTTGAATTCAATACTCATCATTGGGACCATTTTTTGAAAGAGGGATTTCATTTGGTTCAATGTTTTGAACAAATCAGTATATGTATTGACCTTTAAAAGCTTAAGGAATGAAGAATGCCATTAAAGCATGTTACCACATGAAAGCCCAAATTTTTGAAGGAAACCTCTCTTTGTGTTCTTGGCTGAATTAGCTTAAGGGAATCATAAATCATGAAAACATGAAGAATTAAACACCAAAATCATAGCATAAAACATAGAGAAAAGCAAGTCAAGTTCCAGGTTCTCTAGTAAGTGTAACAAACTCGCCAGAGGTCGAAGATGAATCTGCTATACATAGGGCAAGGCCCACACATAGATCCAGAATGTGAAGGTGTATAAGCCTAACGCATTGGTCTCTAACCTACAAAGTTCTACAATTTGATTCCATTTGCCCTTTCCTATTTTTTTGTGATTTTTCTCAAAATTTTTGAAGCCCTGAAAATAGAATATTTAAAATTTCATGGAAATTTAGGGTCTAGAAACATTGTGTGACTGACTCACTTTGACCTAAAGAACAAATGCAAAAAAGAAAGGGCTAAAAAACATAAGGAGCCCAAGTGAATGGGAAAAGACTATCTTAGGAGTAGAAGGAAGTTTTAACTACAGTGGATTACATAGGAACTGTAGTTTTGAACTTACTTTCTAGATATTGTTTGACATTAAACAATGTTGTTTATGTACCCACATCAGGAAGGAATTTAATTTTTAGTTCTATATTGGACAAGTGTGGTTATTCCATTTAGCAAGAAAATAGAAGTATTGATATTTTCTTCAATTCTGTTATTGTTAGATCTACTTCCTTAATGAATGGTTTATATAGTTTGAATATGAATGATAGTTCCAATTCTTCAATCCATGCAGCCATTAATGTTGTGATTAGATATAAATACCAACAACTTGATAGGAGTTCCTCCATGTTATAGCATCAACATTTAGGTCATATCTCCAAAGAAAGATTAGCAATGATGATCAAAGTGGGAATATTACATGACTTAGATTTCTTATATTTTGAATATTGTATTAATTGTATTAAGGAAAAACTTTTCGCTAAAATTAGAAGAAAAAGGGCGGATAGATTTAAGAGTATTTTGGAATTGATCTATAGAAATATAAGTGGACCAATTACTCTTGTAGCATTGGGTGATTTCAAATATTTTATCACCTTCATAGGTGATTACTCCATATTTGGATGGATTGATTTGTTGAGTGAGAAATCTAACTAGTTGAATGCCTTCAAGACATTTAAGGTTGCTGTTAAGTTGAAATCTGGTAAGACAATCAAATGAGTAAGATTAGATAGAGATGGTGAATATTATAGAATGTATACAAAAACAAGTAGAAATCCTAAACCATTTGTTTCATTCTTACAAGAACATGAAATTGAAGCTCAATATACTGTGCTTGGCACTCCTCAATAAAATAAAGTCACTGAGAGGCGTAAGCGTACCTTGATGGATATGGTTAGAACCAAATCAATTACTCTTTATTGTCAAAGTTTCTATAAGGAGATGCCCTTAAGACAACATCTTATATCCTAAATCAAGTTCCTTGTAAATTGATTAAAGAACCAGTATGAGCTTTCCACTAATAAGAAGCCTAGCTTGAGGCACTTTTGTGTAGAGTGTTGTAAACTAGAGGTGATATCTTATAATCTTCAACTAAAGAAACTTGATCCTAGTACTATCAATGGATTTTTTATTGGGTATTGTTCTAGATCCAATGGATGTAGTTTTTATTGTCCTACTTATACCACCAAATCATTCATTTTGATAGAGTATTTTATTTTGAGAATAACTTGAATAATAGGAGCGATGCTCCTAGAATTATCAATCTGCATAATAAAGATATTGTATTACCCATACCAGTTTTGTCATCTCCACCTTTTATTTTCAAATAATAGAGATGACACTCTTAATAAGAATCCATTTTGATCTTATTATGGAACTTTTGGCAGTTAATGTGGAGGAGCTAGTTGTTGAATTGAGACGGTCACAAAGAATTCGTAGACTTGCAATTCCAAATGATTATATTGTATACTTGCATGAATTTGAATCAGATATTGCTAATGACACAGATCCACTTTCTTATCATGAAACTGTGTCAAGTTCATATTCATTTGAGTGGTTAGAGGCTATGAAAGATCAAAATGACCTCTATATATCATAATCATGTATGAGATTTGACTGAGTTACCAAAAGAATGCAAATCTATTGGTTGCAAATGGGTCTTTAAGACTAAAAGATGGGTCAATGGTGAAGTTGAAAGATACAAAGTTAGACTCGTTACTAAAGGTTACAATCAAAGGGAAGGTGTTGATAATTCAGAGACCTTCACACCAATGTCTACTGAAGATGCCTTCAGAGTAGTGATGCCTCTAGTTGCATAGTTAAATCTTGAACTTCACTAAATGGATGTCAAAATAGCATTCTTGAATGGTGATTTACTTGAGGATGTTTATATGAAATAGCCTAATGGATTTGCTATAGTAGGAAAGGAACACTTGGTGTGTAAGCTGAAAAGATCTATCTATGGGCTTAAACAAGCCTCAAGACAGTGGTATTTGAAGTTTGATGAAACTATCACTTCAGTTGGTTTCACAGAGAATGTTTCATATCAATGCATCTATTAGAAATTCAAACAAAACAACTTTGTGATTCTTATGCTATACATTGATAACATCCTATTGGTAAGCAACTCAATGAACATATTAAATGAGACAAAACACATTTCATCCTACCACTTTGATATGAAAGATCTAGGTGAAGCTTCCTCTATTTTAGGAATTTAAATTCACTGAGATAAATCACATGGCATCCTTGGTTTGCCTCTGGCAACCTACATAGATCAAGTGCTAAAGAAATTCAATATGCACCCTTGCACTATACCTATTCAAAAGGGTGAATAGTTATCTAAATCATCATGTCCTAATAATGATTATTAGAGGACTTTAATGGATAAAATTCAATATGCATATGCTATTGGTAGCCTAAAGTATGCCTAGGTGAGTGCACATCGGGACATTGTTTTTGCTCTTAGTATACTTGGTTGATATTTAAGTAATCCTAAGCATGATCACAGGAAGGCTACAAAGATAATCATCAGGTATGTTCAAGGTACAAAGCATTATATATTGACTCTCAAAAGGTATGAGCCATTTGAATTGGTGGGATATTCTGATTCAAACTATGCATCATGTGTTGACAATTGTATATCTACTTCTGGTTACATCTTTATGATGTCTAAAGGAGCTATTTCATGAAAAAGTCACAAAAAATCATAAATAGCTACCTCGACTATGGAAACAGAGTATATCGCTAGTTGTGAGGCTACTTGTCTGGCCATAAGGTTAAAGAATCATGTTAATTCCATATTGCAATAGTTCGTCCACTGCTAGTTTTTCTCAAAATCACATAAACTCCTATCATGCTAAACATTTTGATGTGAAGTTCTTATTTGTTAGAGAAAAAATTGTTGAATCTCATACTTGTATAGTTCACATATCTAATGAACAACGCATGTTGGCGGAACTGTTGACCAAAGGCTTCCTGTAGGGATTATTAAAAATCATGTGAATCATGAGTGCTATTAAAAATTTTTTATATAGCCTTAGTTTAGTAGGAGTTTAAGTTAAGTTCTACAAAGACTCTTTGTAATGTAATATGACATTTGAAATGTCATTTCATATTCCATTTTTTTCGAATATTGAAACTAACTTGTAATAATAATATAACTTGTTTCCCTATCGAATCTAGTTATCTTTATGTGGTTGCATTCCTGAGCTTGGCGCGTGGTTTATATATATATATATATATATATATATATCAATTATACACATATGTGTGTTTATGCTAATATAAATTGCTTTCTTTTATTAGTATTGTTGATTAACCTAATAATTAGTTAACACTATCTAAGTGGGAGAACGTTAGAATAATTTTAATTAGTATATGGATTAACATTTATCCTATCTTTATATCAATCTCTTATGATTAGTAATTAAGCAAATTAATATTATCGGTCTAAACCAAGAATAGATTAGGTCCACATTTTATTTATAGGTAATCAGTGATGGGATGTGTCACGGCCCTTACGAATGAGGATGCAACCAATAAGGGAAACAAGAAAAATGTCGCCTCATAAGCCTATCAAACACCTTATGAGATCCAATTACAATATGAGAAAACCAAATTATCTATAGAGAGAACTATGACCAAATACATTCACACCAACTAGAAAAGTCAGTCGTATTTTTGTGTATAAACTCTGATAGGATCTCCTCTAAAATTTGGATCTCTCGAAAAGATTATAACAAGAAAACCTATTATACAAGAGAAATGAGAGCCTTGCTCTCAATAATGTTCACGACATATAGTTATCATCCACAATAATAAAATAGGACTATTTGTTTGTATACATAGGAGCCACTAGATCTCAAATACAGACTTTACCCAAAGAAAGACTTGCCTTTGTGAACAATGCAAGGCTCACACAAAGAGATACCTGCTAAGACCTTAGTTCATAAAAGGGCACTAGAATAGTGTTATCATCTAAAAAATGTTAAGCAAAGAGGGGTAAGGGAAAAATCAATGAGCAGATAATACTAATTACGTAAAGGAAGGGACAAACTAGGTGTGGCGGAGTTTTTCACAACCTATTTATTATCTCAAAATCTTAACACCATTAACAATTAATACAAATAGTCAAAAATGAGGAAACATTGTTATTCTTCACGTGAAATCCTAAACAAAAATATAAACAAATCTTGAACGAAAATAAATCAATGTGTTTGCATCATAATAGTATCCAAATTAAATTTGGAATATCCAATAGAATCATCAAAAGTCTGAAAAATAGAACTAGCTCAAGGCTAGTATATCATAACATATCATATATCAGTCACAAACTTCAAGCTTGGAATAATCAGAATAATGGCCTTAAGCCTCAAACAAAATATCATAACATCGATAACATGCAAAGTTATATAATAATATATATCATAGTGCACTATAGCTAACATCTATTATCGTTAGCTACAGGGTCCTATTTGGATGCACTCCCAAAAATATATTTAACATATGTAAGTCTATAATCAAATATCAAAGATTCAAAAAACTCATAACTAAATTTTCCATGGAGACAAATAAAAGTGTCTAAATCTCATAATCTCAATATATTGTACATATAGAATCAGATACTTTTATAATTAAAGAATCAAAGTATTTTCTAAATACAAAACCATAATACCTCAAATTATAGAACAAAGAATTTAAGAAGTTTAAAATCATTTTAAATCAAATTCAAATTAGAGGAATTCTAAAATATAAAATCAGAATAATTTAGAATTTATTCAATCAGAATAATTCAAAAATACATAATTTGAATTATTCATAAATACCGAACAAGTAATTCAAAGGTACATAACTAGAATGATTCAAAATATACAAAATTAGAACAATTCAAATGTTTTGGAAATTTAATCAAATGCTTAGTAAGATTTATATCAGATCTAAAGCTAAAAATTATTTAAAGACAAAAATGATTAATTTCTTTTAAAATCTAACAAGTCTAACCCAAGGCACGAAGATACTTGATAGTAACTATTTTCACAAGGAAATTGCATAAATCAACAAAATACACGTAATTAGTGTTATTTACTCACCTAACATGCGAACAACAAGGTTTACCTTATCGCCTCCTTCACAAAAGCACCAATTTGCAAAAGGGATCTCTAACATCCTAGAATGTAGAGGAAGGCAAAGTTAATACCTTAAGTCATAGATTAACTCTCCCAGCTAATTACTTCCTAAGCATAGCTTCTAACATTTGTTAGAAAATTGTAATTTTAAAATAATAATAGCACAAGAATCATTTGGTTATTCTAAGATCAATACGCACTTGGTTAACACAATATTTATGCATTTATAGAAATAAAAGTATATATGCCTCAATTAACTCAACTTATTCTTTCATGTAATCTAAACTCCTAATACAAATCCAAAATTTTCACTCACCTTTATAAATCTTCTTTCTCAAGTCTAAGGCCTAAAATTTTCTCACTCACAATATTAACTATTATTCATCTTTTAGTTCCTCTTAAAGATTTTCAATGCCATAGCTAGCACATATATGTGAATTCACTTAGAAAATAATGTAGAAACCTAAATGTTCCTTAAGTTTAAAGTTTTCATTCTTTCACCAATAACAAACAACAATATTTTGCACTAAGGTATTCCAAGGTTTTGGTAATGTCCTTATGCTATAAATTCATATAATGTCCACCAAATGAGAATTTAATTGCCTTTAAGTCCAAGAAAGTAGTCACACACATATTCTAAGTTTATGGCTCCAAAATATGCTACCTTCTCCACTTTAAGTTTCCATTAGTAGAATTATTTCCAACATCAATCATTAATGTTTCTTAATATATAACTGACATTAAACACACTAATCAGTCATAAACATATATATAGTCAATTCCAAATTAATACTAGCACTAATAACTCATCTTATTACTTTTTATAACCCTAGAGTTATCCAACAATACCAAATGGGTCAAAATTTACACCAATAATAAGCAAAGTAATTTATTCAACAATTGTAATACTTTCAATGCACTTTCATTCATCATACTTCCTCAAACAACTATGAAATTTAAGATAATTTGAGAAAATTTTCCAGAGTGACTTACCACTCCAAACAATAACTTCCAACAACTTAAATTCTTCTCCTTGAAGTCCAATAATACTAGAGGATCAAGAAATCTTCATATATCATTACTCTACACCTTTCAACTCCCTACCAAGAAAGAGGGGACTTTTATTAAGTGGTCCAAATGTCAAATTGATATATGGGAATTGTTAGATACTTACTTAGGATCAAAACCCCAAAGTGATTTGATGAAACAACTTTAAATTAAGCCCCAATTTTGAATTTTGAATCTTAGTCCCTGTTCATGTTACTATTCATGCATAAGAGGGCTTTTGATTTCTAAATCAAAACCATGAAATTGAACCTAAATCTAAGGGAGAAAGGAATGAAACACATGGATTAAATGAAATCCCAAAGAAATTTGCAAGAAACTCACCCAAATCGTCTGAATTTTGAAATTTTCCATCACTATTTATGTTCTTTGCACCAAAAATGGACTTTCAAATTCACAAGCTAAAACTTACAATCATGCACTGAAATTAAGGGAGGAATACTTGAAATTCATGCTAGAATGAAAGCTCTAATAGAAATTCAAGCAAAACTCACCAAATCGAGTTAAATTTCCACCTAAATCATGACTCAACATTACCATCACATCGTGTTGGAAATCTAGGGGTTCTCTAGGCCATAACTCTCTGGAAATATGTTGTTAATGGCCAAAAATGAAAGTGGCTAGAGTGGAGTAGTTAATCGAAGTAGAAATTGTCCGTTCTCTATGAAGCTCGTAATGAAGAAGGTTGGGAAAAAGCTAAAATTAAGGGTATTTTTGTAATTACATAAAGGACATATGGCAGCATAAAAAAATATAATCTAATGCTTATAGGGGTATTCAAACTCAAGCCCTCTTAGTTGCAAGGATAAGGATTAGCCACTTAAGCCAACCTAAGTCTCTTGTAAATTACTACTTGAATTAATATATGTCTTCTTCTCACTTTCTTTTTTTGCAACTATTTAAATTTTCATATTTGCCTAAATATATTTTCTTCTTCCTCTTATTAATGTCACAAAATTATTCCACTAATATAAATTACTAGATAAAAATTCATTTAATTAATACATGAAGCTTCTAAATTTTCTTCTAAAATAAAATATTAAATGGGAATTTTCCTAAATATTACATTCTATCCCCTTAGAGGAATTCGGTCACCCAATTCAAAATACATCCATACCATAAGTCTTAGACTAATATGGGGTATTTGGCTTTCAACACATCTAATGGATCAAGCAATTACTTTCTAAGCATTGACACATTAAACCTAGGATGTACACCTACCAGTTTCGAAGGTAGGTCTAATTGATATGTTGCTACACGAATCTATTATAGAATCTCAAATAGTCCAACATATTAGGGACTTAACCTTCATTTCCTTCCAAACCTCATTACTCCCTTTATTGGGGCACATGGAGAAACACCTGATCACCTACCATGAATTCTCATCTCATCACTAGTTATCTAGATAAGCTTTCTACCTACTCTGCACAAGTAATAATCTTTCTCTAATTAACTTCACCCTTTCCAATGCATCCTGATCTAGTTCTGACCTAAGCATCCATGCGTCATCCACTTCAAACCAATCACTAAAGGATCGACATCATCTACCATATAACGCTTCATAGGGTTTCATTTGAATACTTACCTGATAGCTATTATTGTAGGCAAACTCAGCCAAAGGTAAGTAGATATCCCAACTTCCCTTAAAGCCTAGGATATACAACCTCAACATGTCCTCCGATGTTTGAATTGTACGCTCAAATTGGTTGTCAGTTTGTGGATGCAATGTAATGCAAAAATCCAACAGAGTACCAAGCACATTATGAAAAGCCTTCCAAAGTGAGGAGGTATATTAAGGTCCTCAATCGAAAATAATTAAAATAGACACACTATGAAACTTCACAATTTTGTTCAAGTATACCTGAGCATATTTGACTATACCACAAGTTGTTTTCACTGAATATAAGTGTGCATATATAGTTACTCTAACCATAGCCTTCCATATAAAATCAAAACCCCTACAAAATTTGTAGCAATCCAATGGCAAAATCCATAGTGATTATTCTTGATTTCCACTTTGATATTTCCAATCGTTGATGTAAGCCAACTATATATTTTCTTTTACCACTCTTACCATCTGGAAATCATAACCTTATAAAACTTTACTAAACCATTTCATTGAAATATCCATGTCTAAATCAATTCAAGATTTTGAAAGAAAAAAAAAATCTTCCAATACAAAATTTAGCAGAGGTAATAACACCTTCACCAATTGTAAATTTTTTTTGTGGTCTTGGAAGTTTCAAACTCTGAGTGGTTCAGAAGATTTAGATGTCCAGCATGATCACAATTCTAAAATCAACATTCAAAGTGCAAGCTTTCAAACAAATTCATCATAAACAATTATGATTGCCATCCCAGTGATATATTTTGCTGTAAGACAAATTTTAGTTAAGACTCTTGGAGATATTGGGCATTATAGGTTGCAATTCTTTCTCAGTATATTTCAAACATACACTATGGCTAGTACTTCACTATCATCAGGCCAGTTATTTTGTACTCATTATCTCACAGTTGTGAACATATTTAGATATGTTATTTTGGCACCTGCATCTTCTTTAATGACACTAGTATTGGTTGTTTATGGGTGTCTATATATATATATATATATATATATATATATTGACGTTTAAAATTTAAGCGGTCTTGTAACTGTGTATCTAGCTACTTTAATATTATGATTTATTTTTTCCGATTCCACCACCATTAGAAATGAGGAAATTGTCTCTTCCAAAATTCATACATAGGAATTTAGAAAAATTAAAAATTGCAAATCCCAAGGATTTTATTGGTAATGTGGATTTAAGTAGGTTTCTGTATTTAAATTATTCTTTTTAATAATTTAACGTGAATAATATTGATTAGATGAGAATTTTATATAATTTTTTTTTTTTTGTAGTTAGAAGTGATTTCAGTTCAACTGCGCAATAGCTTTATTTATTCTCATAAGGACAAGGAGAAACAAAAATAATTAATGACCGTTAATTATGATTAGTTATGTTAGTTTTTATTTTATTATTTGTATTGTGACATTACATTTGACGTATTACACTTAAAATTATTGAAATTTTCAGTTTTAATTCACTAATAAATTGTCTATATTACAACAAATATTCTTCATTATTGATAACTGTTCCTATACAACCATTTTACATGAAGCATATTATATACTTTAAAGATGAAGAGTATTAAATATTATTTTAAAAATAGTTCCCTTCAAAAAATAGTAATAATCCTTTAAATGGACCAAATCAGTTTTCTTTTTATTTTTAAAGGATTATTTTAATATTTTTTATTTTTAAAAGATCAAATTGATACTAGAAGTGGGAGATCAAAATTATATTATTATATTTTTCTCCAATTTGAGATGACAGCCCATGGCATTCTCGCTGCATGACCGAAAGGATGGTACAATAATTTCTTTTAAAAATGATATACTAACATATAGCAGCAGTCAAAACTGCTGGCACAAAATAGTTAACTATGTTCTGTAAATTATTTATACGTACAAGGTTAGACTAGTTGGACCAGTGTTCCTAGGAAGTAGGTGTGTGATTGGATTAGATGAAGATCGTAAGCGATTATAATTGATTCGGTTGTTATTAGGTGAGATCGAGGCATGGTCGTATAAGGTAGACTCTAGTTGTACACTAACGCCATGAGTATGTAGCCTAATGGGGCTTGGCCCATTGGGTGATGAGGCTGGCCATTGAAGATGTATTGGGCCTGCCCAACATAAACTTTATCAAGAGAACTAGAATAAAAAAAAATGAAGAACAAACTGAGAAAGGTGACACAGCATCACCATCTCTTAGGTTACAACACGAGATGCTGTGATTTTCTGAACTAAAAAAAAGGATTGTGCACAGTCATTTTGGACAGGGCAATCATTTTGAAGTTATAAAATGTTACAGCATATCCTTCTATATAACGGGAGATTCAAATATCATCACTAGATGGAAGTTCAGACAGAAAGGGAACGTTGAAGGCCTTCATGTTTAGAAATGGATTTAATGAAGTTGGAAATTTAGATTTAAATAAATTTGATGAAATTTAAATTTTGAGATGAAAATTTAATGGTCTACATTCTAAAAAATAATTAAAAACTAACTAATATTTATAAAAATCTGAACAATTAAATAAAAATTCGAATTTTGTTAGATGCTGAGTTTGACAATGAAAGAAATGTGGTGGCTGCACCATCGACCCAGATTGTACAAATTTTTGTCCTTAAGGATTAAGGGGACAATATTGCTTCTCTTCTGTTCAATAATTTGGTCTTTGTCTGTCCTTTTGTTATTTTTTACAAAGAAAAAGAGACTTTGATTCATGCACGTAGCTCGTATGTCTGTATTTGGATTAGACTTGAAAATCTGATTTTGAATCATCATTTGTACACTTGATTTTAAAATGTTAGTTTTGATGGTCATGAATAATATATGCTTAAAAATTTTTATTTAAAAAGTAAATTTAGATATTAATATAGTTTATTCAACACAATCAAATTTTTTGTATAAATATCAAAGATTTACAATACATAAGCGGTTTAAAAAGAAAAAAAAAAATTATGACAAATAAAATATAATTATTTATAAAACAAATTTTTATACAAACAATTTGAAGCATTTTAACCTTTCAAGTCGCAATCCAAAGTACACTCAATTTAACTTGAGATTAATATCACTTCAAGGACACAAGTGCCTGATCATCTCTATGCATTAGCATGTGATAAAAGGCCTTAAGTTGGCTTTTATGAAGACAAATGGGCGGTGAAGAAATTATCCCACAAATATACAAATATATGAGTTTTATATATATATATATATATATATATATATATATATATAAGTGTATTATATTTAGATAAAGAAGAGATGCATGCAGTTTGGATTTCTTGCAATTTTTAGAAATGTGCAGATTAAATAATAAATAATTTTCTATATTTAAAATTGAGTATGGAGGTTGGTAATTTTTCAACTACCCAAATCAGTAAAATCAAAAAAGTTAGTCATACAATCCACGTCAAGCAAATTGTGCGATCTGACGATGTACAATTCCCTTAAAATATGTAAGAAACCCAAATTAGATAGATGCATGTACTATTTGGAAACAGATTATATGCATTTGAATATTAAAGAAAATAATAATTAATTAACAAATTTTATAAGAATGGTCAAACTGTGCATGAATTGTACTTAAAAAGTTTAGAGAAGTTAGATATCACTCCCCATATATACTCTAATTACAATTTTATTACACAAACTATTGGAAGTAGATTTTTTTTTTTTTATGTAAAAAATTATACTGAGGATAAACCATCCGAAGGCATATATAGCAGCTGATTAATTTATTATTGAAATTACACTGAAGATGTTGTCTTGACCTTTTGTGCTTCAAAATTCTTTGGAAATATTAGTGAAACACATTTTATAATTTTAAAAATAATAATAATAATAATAATAATATTCGGAAAACTCTTAATACGACAAATGTACAACTATTTTGATAGACTTCACAATTTGCATTGCCACAACACAACCCACCAGCGTACACGCAATTTAATGTTATGCTTTTCAAGGGTATCTCATTCCCATGCGATGTAGTCCTCTTGTTTCTGTTCATCTTTTGTCTTCTCTGCGTTTTCATTTACTCTTTCTCTCAATGATCAATTGGTTTATTCGACAGTACAAAATTATAAGATTAAAGGTTTAGAATAAAAACCACCTTTGTCTAGTAATTTTAGAGAAGAATCAATGCGGTCCCCTTGTTTCAAAGTAAATTTTACCTTTCTATTCTCAAAATCAATATAATTATAAGATTTATGGTTTAAGGTAAAATCAAGATTTCAATTTATGAAGGGTTTCAAATACATACTTATATATATATATAGTAAAATATATTTTTGGTCCCATATTTATTACAAAATTGTCACTTTGATCCCTCACTTATTGAAATATACAAAATAATCTCTCATTAAAAAATGTCAAACTTAGTCTCTCACTTTTTAAAAAATATATATTTAGTCTTTTAGATTGTTAAAGTTTGGTAGAAAAACTAAATTTAGTAATTTTTTTTACAAGTAGAGAATGAGTGTGATATTTTTTAATGAATAAGGGACTATTTTGAGTATTTTAATAAGTGAAGGGCTAAATAAAAATTTTGTAATAAATGAGGGACTAAAACTATAAAGATTATAATTAAACAAAATAGTAAAAAAAAATTAAAATAAAAAATTATAACTATATGCCTTGAATACATTTACACACGTCGATCACATTGCTTGGTGAGAGCTTCCTATACTATATGGTCCTGTACAAGAATTTGTGCTACTATAAATTTATTTTTGACAATATAATTATCACTGCATAATAGGCACAACAGACAAATTTGATAAATTTAATTGCAGATATAGCAGTAAGTCTGCATAGATACAATTATGTGTCTTTGAAATGTTTAGGGTGATTTATCACCTTGCTTTTTTACTAGCTCGAAACATATTTTTCTTAACTTTTTATTTTGCATGAGTTATATGAATAAATGTTCTTTTCATTTCATCTTCAATTTATTGTTTGTAGTATTTCATCTTGAATCTTAAGTACTTAGTGATCAAAACTGTGACCACTCGCTTCATCTTACAAGTTCTTATTTACCCTGATTGGCATCCCACATTCAATCCATATGTTAAAGAAAATTATACTAGTGGACCATAAGTTTAACATATTTATAATAAAAGGCTTTAAATTTGTAAAATCCTTCTAAAAAGCGTTAAGATCAAATTTTATGTATTCTAAAAAAACCCCCAGCGTGTAATCTTGATATTTGACTACAAATTCTTTCCCACATGGTAAATATATTAAACTTGTGGGATGCAAACATAATTTTCAACGTACAATTTATTCAGATTGTTTTTGTCCTTTCTAGAGAAAATACCCATTTTGGTCCTTTAAGTTTAACGTGGAGATCAAATTGATTCCTCAGGTTTGAAAATTACTAAACTGATATAATATCGTCACTCTGTTTGCAAAACGTTAAAAATGGGAGTCATGAAATCTTCTCTTCATCCTAATCCCGTTATTTGATGATCAGGACATTTATGTCTCATGAGAAAAATCTGTTTTGGTCCCTTAGGTTTTACTTAGAGATCAATTTGGTTTCTTAGGTTTCACATGAATATCAATATGATCCCCCCAGGTTTCACGATGATATCAATATAGTCCCTCAGGTTTTACAAATGAGATCAATTTGGTTCTTTAGATTTTACCTATACATAGATTTGGTCCCTCAAGTTTTACCTGAGGATCAATTTGATTCCTCAAGTATGGAAAATTGCTAAATTGGTCCTCCAAGTTTACAATTGTGATTTAATATCATCTTTCCATAAGGAAAACGATATAAAAGGGGCTAGAATTTTAGAAAATTTTGGTCTTTACACAAAATGTAGGAAGTTTGATTTGGAAGAAATATTTTTCTTTGTTTTACAAGAAATATAATTTTTAAAAACTTTTCTAGTTTAAGTGAAATATGTTTTTTCACTTTTGGAAAAGTATTATTTGGATGAAATCTAACTTTCCTTTAAAGCTCCAAACGAAATGAGAATTGTGTTAGTTGTATAGATAAAATTATTCATATTCATATGAATTTGGGAGGGAAAAAACAAAAAAGAAAAGCTAATGTTTCACACATGAAATTGTGCATTATTTTTTCTCTGAAATATTTATCATTTTGAGAGATTCTAGCATAAGATGTTTGAATTTTGTATCAGTCTCATGAAAAGTCAATATGAAACTACATATTGATTTTGTAGAATCTATAAATTGAGAGCAATCTATTTTTTATCTTTTTAATTTAGAGAGATGGATAATTTCATCTTTAATTAGGGATGGATTTTGAGATGGAAAAAATCTGTCCTTAAAACATTAGCTTCTCTTTCATGTTTCTCCCTCACAAATTTATATGAATATGAATAATCTTATCTACACAACTAACAAAATCCTCATTTCATTTAGAGCTTTAGAGGAAAGTTATATTTCATCTAAATCATACTTTCCCTAAACTGAAAAAATATATTTCACTTAAATTGAAAAAATTTTTAAAATTAGATTCCTTGTAAAACAAAAAAAAAATCATTTTTCTCAAATCAAACTTTCTCCATTCTGTATATAGACCAAAATTTCCTGAAAATTCTGGTCTTTTTATAATGTTTTCCCCAATGGAGCGAAGATATTATATCACAATTGCAAATTTAGATGACCAATTTAACAATTTTATACTTGATGAATCAAATTGATTCCCAATTAAAACTTGAGAAACCAAATTTATCTATAGGTAAAACCTAAAAGGCTAAATTGATTTCATCTATAAAACCTGAGGGACCATATTGATACCTACATAAAACTTGAGGGATCATATTGATATCTTTGTGAAACTTGAAAGACCAAATTGATCTCTAAGTAAAATTTGAGGGACCAAAATAGATTTTTTTTTTTTTTAATATAAACATCCAAATCATCAAATAATGAGATTAGTATGAAGAAAACATTTCACGTCATCCATTTTTAACGTTTTGCAAACAAAGGGATGGGATTATATCACAGTTGTAAACTTAGAGTACCAATTTAACCATTTCCAAACCTGAGGGACCAATTTGATGTCCACATTAAACTTGAGGGACCAAAATAGGTTTTTTCTCGTCCTTTTTATTTGCTTAGCGTGCACTGAAATATAAATGTACGGCGTGAGAGACAAGTCATAAACAGGGTGGCCATCTTAGGTGGTCTTCTTTATGAGCTACACCCTATGTCCTTTTCGCATTTCTATCTTCTCTTTTCACTTGTCTTCCTTTCATAATTTTCTTTTCTTAGTTTAGATTAAAATCTCTTTTTCGTATTATACTTGTCACAAAATTATCATTTTGATCCTATATTTATTGTAATACATAAAATAACCTTATATTTTTCATAAAACTATTAGATTTAGTTCTTTTACCAAAATCATAAGTTGAAATTTGAGAGACTAAATATAATATTTTTTGAAAAGTGTAAAGATTAAATGTGATATTTGTTGAAATATTTTTTTAAAATTTTTGTAGCTTAGTATTAATTTATTATTAGTTCAATTTGCTAGATTACTTAACTAATCAAACAACCAATTTTAACATGAACAAAGAATGAACTGGATTTAAGCTAATTATAGATAAACAATGATAAGCTTAATTACCTACATGCCTATTGGATATAAGACCCAATTTGATGCTCAAAATTTATCAGTAATTATCTTATCAAATTATAAAGGGTAAGAGGAAGATTTTCAATAAGTCAATTTCTAATATCCAATTATAAATATGAGTAGCTAAGGAAGTGGAGAGTTATTTTAGAATAAAATAAATGTTTTTTTTTAAATCTTATATTTCCTAAACACCGATTAACTCTCTAATTTTGAAGACTCATAATAACCTTATTTTATGATTATTTAAAATTCTCTCTCACTCTTAGTTTACCATGTGTGTGAAAATATAAGGATTTAGACAATGCAGATTGTAATTTCTATAGCGTAATTTATGGTAGCATTAAAGATGCATTCTAGATAAGTTTTCTATATTATTGAATTTGCCAAATTTTTCTTGCAATATTTTTTAATAAGTAGGGGATTTTATGCATTATAATGAATGGGGGACTAAATCAATAATTTTGAGATAAATGAAGTACAAAAAAATAATTTTCTATTTTCTTTTATTTTCATTCACCAGTCAACATTCATTCATTCTCACCTTTTTTTTATTTTTCTTCTTGATATGATATGCATGTATGTACTGCGATTTCCACGACGTGAGAGTGAAGCCAAACGTAAAGGGAAAACCAAAACAGTCATAAATGAATTTGCGTTCACTGATAGTGGGGCTCCCCAAATTCTGTCCCTCTCTGATTCTGATGTGTCAGTTCTTGCTTAGCACATGCTCCTCTGAACCCAACAACCCAATAACCCAACAACCCCACCTTTTCCCATTACTTGCCTCTCATCATGTACTAACAATTTTCCTTTTTTTTTATTTTCATAGCTTCTTATAATTTTTATTTATTCTTTCATTATTAAATTACTCTAATACTACTTATTCATTTAAAATTTAAAAGAAAAATTATTAGTATTAAATAAACAAATAACAGTCAAATTCAATGTTAGGATAATACTATAAGCATCTTATTAATTAAATAATTTTTGGAACAAAATTCTATTTTGATTATGATAGATTGATAAATTCTTAATTTTTTTATTTAAAGTATTTAATTACTAAAATACTTATAATTTTTATATTATAATCTGAAATTTAATGCAAATTTTAAATATTAGTTTTGAAGAAACAAATAATAATTAATTCAATAGAATATTAGATTTGACAACAAATTTTATCTCAAAATAACATAAAATGATCATATGATACATACTTTGTAATGAATAATTTGTAAAATGTCAAATTAAAAAACTAATTATTGGTGAGAAACTAATACATAACTTTTTTATTGTTACATTTTTTTAAATATATTGTGTTATTTATAGTTAAATTACATATAAATAAATACAAATAAAATTTGGAGAAATATTTTTAATGAATAAAAAACTTAATTTTTAAGAGTTAAGAGATTCAGAAAAAGTTGCCCTTACCCAGGTAGGGACTATTCCCACCCATTTTTCAAACACGTTATTTGAAGCATCCAAGCAATGAATGCACTATACCTCCATAATGGAGGTAACACAAGCAGATGCTGCTCTTTGAAAGAGATAAGACAGAGAAAGAAAGGGTCATGTGAATGAATGACTCCAAGAATTCTTAGGAAAAGAAGAGTGTCTTTTACACTTTTGCAAAAGAATAATGGGGTTTTGTTCCAGAGGGCCTTAACATCATGGTGGTGGTGGTGGTGATGGAGTAGGACACTGACGGAGAATCAAAAGATGATTATACAGCAAAAGCTGTGACCATTTCTATCATTACATCCCACTTGTGATGAGGTGAAGTACAATTAATATGATACTTTTCTTTTCCTTTTCGTGACAGACAAACTATTCACAAGACATGAATTTTTTGAGTAAAATCTTGTTTTGATCTATCATTTATAGGTAGATTTTCAAATGAGTCCCTCATTGACTTTTATTCTCAATTTAATTTCACACTTATTAGTCTATTCTCAATTATTTCTCACCTATGTTTACCCTCAATTTGATCTCTCATTAATTTGAGTGTTAGTACATTTAGTCTATGTTAGTAAAAAACTTGAAGTGATGAAGTTTTGATGAGTGAAAAACTAAATTGAGAATAAAAATAAGTGAGAAATCAAATTAAAAATGGAGTGATAAGTAAGGGACTAAAATACAACATGTATTTTTGGAGTAAAAAACTATATTAATCTGTCACTTATTAGTTGATTCTTAAATTGATCCTCACTAATTTTTATTCTTAATCATATCGCTCACTTATTAATTTATTTTCAATTTGATCCCTATACATTAGCCTATTATCAATTTGGTTCCTCACTCATAAGAAAGTTACTAATTTTGGTCCCAGACCAATTTGGACATAAGCACATTTAGTCTAAATTAGGGAGGAGCTAAATTGATAATAGAGTAATAAGTTAAAGACTGAAAATAATAACATTCTTATGAGTAATGAACAAACATACGAACGAAAATAAGTAAGGGATCGAAAGTAATAACATTTAGGTGAGTAAAGGTTTAAATTGAAAATGAAATTTAATAAGAGAGTAAACTGATAATGAAATATTAAGTAAATCACCAAATTAAAAGTAAAATTAAGTCGTCAATAAAAAAACTTAAATAATATTTTATTCTGTATTTTTATTTAAGAGGGAAAAATAAAAGATTTGTATGAACTAGCACTATTGAAGTAAAAAAAGGGTTTAACCATGATTTTAACCATGGCTAAGACCACTACCCATGCTTTCCATAACCATTGTTGAAACAGGTGTGGAGAAGGCTTAACCACAATTTTTGGCAACCATGGGTAAAATCGTGGTTATGATGTGACCTAGCAGTAATTAGTGTCTATCCTAACCACGGTTAAAACCAATCTTAACCACGATTTTGAAAACATGGTTATTGCTTAGCAGAACCACGGTTAGTGTTAACTGTGGTTAGGTCATGTCTTAACCACGTTTTCAAAATCGTGGTTAGGCATATTTTAGCCACAGTTTCATAACTGTGGTTAAGACATTCAATGAGTGTTGTTAAATCATATATTTTCATTTAGTGGCAGTTTAAATCGCTGCCAATAGAATTTTTTTTTAAATTGTATAATACAATTGACTTAGTTTTTTTTCCATACAAACCTATAATAATCTAAACAATAATAAAATTCAACCAACTACATATTGTTGGCACAAGATAAGAAGTTCCCATTACATACATATAGTTTCATTACATATACATAGTTCCATTACATAAACAAAGTTCTATAAGTACACTAACATAAGTATAGTGCATCTAAATGTACCCAAAGTTCTCTAAATACACTAACAAAACACAATCCATCTAAACTATTTATTAATTGTACTAGAATGTGAAGAATGAGTAGCATTTTTTGAAGGTACGTGTCGACTGTTGTGATCACTTGGTACCTAAAAGTGAAATGATAAAGTTAGATGTGATGACTTGAAATCAATTATAGATGAACATATAATTCAACTAGAGAAGCTTATGATAATTACTGCTATAGTTTGTAAGAGAGCAAGCTCAGGAGGCACTTGACCCTAAAAACCTCGTAATAAAAAAGTCATCCATGCTTCTAATTGTTGTGTTCGAGCATCTCTCTGGGCATTTCTTTCCGCCTTTAGGGCATTTATTTATGCCAATCTTGCATCTCTTTTCACCATTTGGATATTTATTTCTACCAATCTTGAATGTCTTTCTGTCATTTACTGCCTAAGCATTGCCACCTCATTTTGCAACTCATTATAAAGGACCAAGGTGAACTTCCAAATCTACTTCCACTCCATCCAAATACCTGAGTTAAGCAAACACCCAAGCTAAATCCACACACTTGATCGTGCTGCTCTCGAGTTCCCAATGCCCTAGCCAAAGAATTGTTTATTGAAATTTGCTGAGACGCAATATCCTATTGCTCAATTTCAACAATTTTTTCCTACAAATTCAAACAAAAAATAAATGAATACATCATTTCAACAAGAGCGCAAGTAAACATCTCAATACCACAAAATTCATATACTCACACCAACAACTCTTGCTTTATCATTCACATATGACCCATCAGAGTACTTGTGTAATGCAGTCCATAAATCTCCCCTTGTAACTGGCCTCCCAAGCTTTACTTCTTATAAATTTGAAAGAAAATATGATGTAATTGATCAAATTATCCTTACCATCTTAGCTTTCTTTCTTGCAAGGCTTTTCGATCCACTTGTATGTGGCATCATCAACATCTTTCGATTTTGTTTATTCTTTTGAGATATTTTCTAATGATCAGGTAGAACAAATTGGTATGATCATTTAAAATTACATGTAACTCTAACAATTGTGTTATCACCTATGTCTTTTGAAAAAGCCTATAGTCAATGAATGTTGCCCATTGATCCTTGTCAATACCCTCTGGTACATCCTGGAGTAATTTTTCACGAGTGTGCATCCCATCATTCTTATACAAGAGACAACAGGCACTCTTCCACTTACCTTTAATGGATTGTAAAACAAACCTCTTATGCACATCATCATTAAGTACCAATTTCGTCTGTAGGATTGTAAAACATAAACATTAATGCACAATACTATATCATTAGTGCAATAAGAAAGAATGCAACATTACCAATATAATATTTTTATACATGTGATCCTTATACTTAGAAGGTATAAGCTTCAAAACATTATTACTAATTGGGAAGTCATTAAAATCTTTGGCAAAGATGCCCAAGAAAACACCGAGAAGCCCACCTTGTGCATAGTTAATGATTGAGGTCATACTTCTCCTTTCTTATTTATTTAAAGAAAATTAGTAACCTAATAAAAATAGATAACTTAGCTCCTCTGCAATAATGCAAATCTACATACCAATGACATCAACTATCCAAGATCTTCTCCAATGTCGTCGTGTAGGTTGTTTGTGCTTTATAGGCTGTTTGTACTTTTCAAGTTGTTTAGGCTCTTCAAGTTGCCTAGATTCCATGTTGGCCTCTTCCACCAACATGTTATCATTTTCAGCATCAGGTAAAACAGCTTGGAAGTCCAATCCTAAAGATACGGATGGACCAGGTGAATTAGACATATAATTTCCACTGTTGCAAGAACCACTAGTGCCTCTGTCCATTTTACACTTTCTAAGGTACTTGTTCATCTTCAAAATTCTTGTTTAGTAAGGAATGGAAAAGAAAATATTAGTTCAAGAATAGTATGAAAAAGAAAAGATACATCACATCAATACTTATAGGTAAAGTAGTATGAAAATATTACCTAGATAGACAAAAGTTTGCTTCAAACTCTAAGAATATAATTTCTAAGTGTTAAGGTTGGAATGGTTCACTGTCATAAATGAGAACCTCATCTTCTTCTCCTAAATCATAGAAGTCATAAGGCTTCAGATGGACAACTAAACTTAGGTTCTTATCTAACTTATCATCAACATAATATACTTGTTGAGCTTTTAAAACTTAGATGTATAACTCATCATCTTCATTGACACCAGTGTGTATTAACTGTGAAAGTTTATGGACTTGAATCCTAATTCATCAATTATATTTCCTCTAGGACTAGTTGTATTAGCCCACATAAATTTGAATAAGGTAACCATAAATCGACCATGATAACTTCATTCAATGAAATCTACCAATTTTTCATAGTATGACACACCTCCAAAACTCATTTGACCGTCACTACTACTAGAATAGCTTCTAGTCCCAAAAGTCCCAAAGACTCCACTATTTTAAGTTTTCAACCCTTGATCTTATTCAATAGTTCTAAATTTGAAACCGTTGACATTATAAACACTATATCGTCTTACTATATCAAGTGGACCCAAAGCAAGAAATTTCATATTAACTAAATGAGAACTATTAATGTCATTCCTTACCATGAATTAACCAATTATAAATAGGTCAATGCATTACTTTAACAATTATAAAAAACATTTGTAAGCAAACATATACTCACACAACGACAAACCAATGAACAAATTCTCCTTCTTCCACGTACTTTAACATCAATACCTTTTCCATATATAACATTAACATCTTTAAGTTGCTTGAAGATTTCTTAGACAGTAATTACTTTTGGAGGACTTCTTCTATCCTCATTTCCATTAAATTGATTTCAGGTCAATCTAAATTTATGCTATGGGCTTAAATAATGACGATAACTCATAAAACACTACTTCCAACTATAGAGCAAATGAATAGAGGCTAAGCCAAAATTACAATTGGAACATGCCAAGCCAGTGTGGACATTTCACCTAGATAAAGTTCCAAGCCCTGGAAAATCACTAATAGTCCACATTAGTGTCGCACGCATATTAAACACCTTATTGGTGAAAGAATCACATGTTTAAAACCCAACATGCCATAAATCCTTTAACTCATCTACCAACGGTTGCAAATACACATCTATATTATTTCTCAGTGCTCTTTTCCCCAAAATAATCATTGAGAGAATATAAGAACTTTGTTTCATACACATCCAGAGAGAGAGATTATAAGACATTAACACCACTGGCCAGATGTTATAACCTGTACTTAATTTGCCAAAAGCGTTAAAATTATCTATGGTCAAACCTAAGTATACGTTACGTGGATCTAAGGAAATTTAAGGATTCATTAGGTCAAATCTCTTCCATGCCTCAAAATCCCTTAAATGTCATCTTATGTGGTCAGCAATTTTAGAAGATATAAAGAACATTTGCATTCGGGGTTTCAATGAAAAGTATCTAAGTACTTTTGCCAGTTGCTTAGTTTGTTTTGTTCCCTTACCATTTGGTTTCCATCTAAAGGTATTAAACCTCTTACACACTTCTCTATTTTCATCCTCCCCCAATATAGCATGCAATCATTTGGACAAGCATGAAGTTTTTTGTAGTTGAGTTCTAATTTGTTTATAATTTTCTTCACCTCATAAAAAAATGGTGGAATCATGTCATGTTCAAATGCATTGGCTAATAATTCAAGAAACATTGACATAGCCTTGTTACTTACTCCACTCATACACTTGATGTGATACAATTTCACTAAAAAGGACAATTTTGAGTACTTCTCACAACCATCGTATAAATGTTGTAATCCATCCTTAAGCAAGTTTTGAAATTCCTGCACACCACTATGTAATGTTTAATTTGATGTTGAAGTTGGACCACCAACTTCATTCACAATTACATCATCATTATGAACCCCAAATGCATTACAAACCATATTGTGTATAGAGTCATCCTTACAAATCGATTCATCTCTAACTTGTGGTCTTACTTGAAGTTCTACCTCATGTGGTTTTTCATTAGTTCTTTCCCCATGCCTAACCCAAAGAGTGTATCCTTGTGGGAAATGTTTAATAATTAAGTGATCCCGCACAACTTCTTTAACTTGCCATTTCTTTAATCTACATTTAGGTTATGAGTATATTTTTTATCCCCAACACTCTTATTTACAAATGCAAAGTCTAAAAATCCATTCAATCCCTCTAAAATTCAAGAGTATTTTAGGCCTACGAATCCAAGACTTATCCATTTCCTAAAGACCAACAAAAAGAATAAAAAAATAGGAAACACAAGTCAAATAACAAACTTTGTATGCTTTACCTATTTAACAACTCCAAATGTAATCATATAAATTATTGTAATATATATACATACATATATATACACAAACACAAGGTAAGCCAAGTTAACAAATACACCAAATGGTTAGTTCAAACTAAATATCCAACTCATTCAAATTTATGTCAATCTAACTCATATAAATGTAATTAACTTAACCTATAAAAAACAAAACTATAATAATATTTAACATACAATGTTAATAACAAAACATATTAATAATATAATGAACAAAGATGTTGAAGCCCTTGATTAACTTCATAATATTAATTTCCTAACAATTATATTGATAGCTATAAGCTTCAAATTCTACAAAGATTACATACATACAAGTTAAAATCATTTAAACACATATAACAAATATTTAATTTAAACTAAATATACAACTCATTTATATTTATATCAATCCACGTCATATAAATGTAAGTAACATAAGCTAAACAAAATAATCCTATAATAATATCTAACAACCCATATTAATAATAAAACTTAGTAATAACACAACTAAAAGAATAATAAAATAACATATGGTTAAAATTTCCACAAAGCAATATTTATTTAAAAAATTCGTACAAAAATAAAAATGCAGAAAATTATGTCTATTAACAATAAAATATATACAAAAAGTAATTAAAAAGTAGAAAAATATTCTTGTAAAACCGAATATATATATATATATATATGATTTAGAATATTGAATAACAAAATAATTATTAGGAAAAAAAAAACAATAATATGAACCAAAAATAAAATGAAGCATCACAATTAGAAGATAATCCAACAAAACCAGCCAAGTAGTTTATAGAAGCAAAAGTGTGAAATAGAGTAAGAAAAACTAACTTGGAGGAGCTTTAACTACAAAACAACGAAGGGGCACTGTCGTCAGTGAACTCTGGTGCCGTCAGTGAGCCTTCTTTAAAACGGGCTAGGAAGGGTAAAAATATGTGGCCTAACCAACCGTTGCTAGGCCCATTTAAAATGGGCCTAGTGTGTACACCTCGTCCCTAACTACCTAATTATTTAATTAATTGATTCACTAATTAATTGATAATCAAGCAAATAAGAAAAATTAAAAATGACATATTCAAACAACATCCTCAATTAGGAACAATTTGAAATTGAAAGTAAATAATGGGGGTGGTTGAAGAACCTTAATTTGTGGCACTGTTCACTTAAAAAAGAGGCAAATTTAAGCTCATTTCAGGGTGGTTGCTTCAAATTAAGTTAGGATAACATATCATAGGTGAATTTTGCATCTTTCTCCTTTGAAATCACTGGTCAATTGTGAGTTTTGGCTTCCAAATTGAAAACTACAATTATAGGTCTAGGTGTGATCTTGGAAGGTGGTGAAATTTGAAATTTTAGGGCTTCTTAAATATTATTATGCATTTAGGAAGTGATTTTAAATTTTTGAAAATTTTATTTTGAATTATAAGTTGAATTACTAATTTTTCATATTTTTCCTAAATTTTTCATAAAGAATAAGGGTGGAAATTAGAAGGGGAAAACTTGTATGGCTTGATTTGACAGCAATGAACATTAATTGAAGTTGAATGAAGGATTTTGGAATTTAATTGAATAATCCCTAAAGTGACATTAGTGTTGATGGTAGGTGTTAGAATTTTTAATAAGTGCATAATGGAATAAATTGAATAAAAATATAGGCCATAAGTATTTTGAGGTATTATTAAGGAAAGTGGGCAAAAAATTTGATTTCTTAAGATTGTGTGAAGTAAGAAGGCTAAATTGGGTTGAAGAAGTGATTGGTTAAAGGTGAATAAAGGAATAGTTAATTAGGTCGGTGACATGATTAAATAGTTGAAATTATTCATGAATACTAGATGTTAAAAGCATTTTATTTAATGTTATAGGTGGCTTGGAAAATTGTCAACAAGGAGATTGTAAATAGAGATAGGAAGAAGTTGGTATACTCCTCTCAGGTGAGTAGATAATCCTAATTATACATAATATTGTTTCAATTATCTATATTTCACTATAAATGTTTGATATCTCTAATACCTTAGATAAATTTCTAAATTTATAAATTTTATTCCAAATTCTATGATTGGTAATTTGGTATGGTTGGGTATGATACCCTTACCTCCATATTTTGTATGATGCCTATGGTCATTATTATAATTATTCAAAGCTTAAGGCTAAAAATGGGTCTACTTTGATCTGTTTTCACTATCCTTAAGTTAGTCCTGTATTTTGAAACTCTGATTGGTTCTGTATAAGATTTCCTAATGTATTCTGTTAATAGTTTTTTTTTTTCTCCGCTTTTGGTACTATTGATTTATGGTTGTAAGTCTGTTCCTTTTCTTGCAATAGTAGAATTATCTGCTTACCAAGCTTCCATTCACCCTATTATTTAACATTTTTAAAATTTTAACGTCGATCTAAAACACCTACCTACGGAGTAGGAACCATGGTGTTTTTTATTCTTTTGGTCAGCCTAACCTGTTGCTAAAGCAATGGTTTTCTTGTTTTGTAATTAGACTTAGTTGCTCCTTTATATACAGATTGAATATTTTGATATATTACCATGGTTGTGGGTTGTGTTATAATTAAGTGTGGGAGAGCAAAGCTTTCCAATCTGCTATACATCAAATCACTCAGCTGTAGAAATTTCGAAAGGTCTATGTTTCATAGGATATTTTGCCAACTTTCTACGTAAAGATTGAACTGATTTTTTTGATAATTGCATGCAGAGTTATGAGTCTTGATGTTTACTGAATGAGGTTCCATTTGTTTGTTAAAGTTCTGCTATCTTGAGACATTTGATAGGCTCACAAGGACGAGGGATTCCTTATTCCCCATGCCAGTTATGTCCTATCGGCTCAGGTCATGACAATCATAGCCTTCATAAAAAGATTTTGTCAAATAACAGGTAATATTGTATTGGGATGGTATCTTCTCATATGGTGTTCAATCAATTCAAAAGAAAAGTGTTGTTATATAAAAAACTTTGGTGTGTTTGACATTCCAAACCATTTTCATTCAATTGGGAAAAATGAAAGTTAAAATTCTAGTTTGATCTCTTAAATTCTTTATTATTTAATTTGAATCCTTCATGTATTAGGCAAGAAAAAATAGTACTAGATATGGTATATATTATTTTCTAGTTGTTGTTTGGAAAATTATTTGACAAGGTTTGAGAATTTAAATTTGTTAGATTTAAAAGGACATGAGTCATTCAATTTTCATCTAATAATTCAGATTTTATCAAATTCACCTACATTTAAATTTTTAACTTCACAAAATTCATTTCTGATTTGTCAACTGGAGGGCAAGAAGACAAGTTGTAGGGTTGGAGAGAGAGGAATACAATTGGCAAAAATGAAATCCTAAATCCTAAATCCTAAACTTGTAAATTGTAAAGGTCTATAGTTTTTCCTAGAATGTTATTTATAGCAATCCAACTTTCTAAGGATTCTGAATTCTTAAACCCTGAACTAGCTCTCATTTCAAGTTAAAAATGGAGAACTACAAACATAATCTATAAATTATGCATCAAAATTTTCATATCATAAAAGATAAATTTGTGTTGGGTCAAATTTTTATATTTGGATTCTTTAGTAATGTATTTAAAGATATGTAGTTAATTTCACAAATTAATTCTTAAGATCGAGATCTTAGATACACATTAATTTTCATTAAAGTATTTTAAATTAATGTTGAATAATAATTTACATGTCAAAATTAAGGTAACACTAATTGTGAGAGTTTAAAAATCATATATATTGCTCTCCTTCTCGCAACATAAATATTTAGAATATCTATTAATTTAGAGAAAAGTATAAAATTGGTCTTCATTTTTGCACTTTGTGACAATTTAGTCTTTCACAAATTAATTGTGACAGATTAGTCTATTTTAAATTTAAATTTATACAAAATCAATCTATTATAAATTCAAATTCATACAAAACTAGTTTTTTCGTTTGTATTAAGGAATGACTAATTTTACATAAAATAAGATTTCTGAGGGAATGATTTGCCACAATTATTTATGAGGGATCATCAAATTGTCATAAAAGATAAAAGTAGGAGACCAATTTGATGCTTCTCTCATTAATTTTATTGATTTTGCAACTTAATTATGTGATTGATATAACTCTCACACCATTATAATGGCTTTAAAATCGTTTTACTTTGGAATTCAAAATTCGCGACTCAGACGCTGTTAAAAAGCCCTGCAGCCAATATTATACACAAATAGAGATGGCAATTAGTTTCATATCTCCATATTTTTGTCCCTATTATGTATATGCATCATAATTTAGGAAAAAATTGTAATTTCAACCCCTCACATTTGACTTCTATATCAGTTTGGTCCTTCATCAAAATGGTCCTCCAAAAGATTAAAAAGTGAATAAATATAATCCATCTAGAGGACCATTTGATTTTCATGTTTGGATGAACATTATTTTATGAAAAGTTTTATCTTTTAGAGAACCATTTCAATAATTTCTATATTTAGAAAACTAAACTAATCTTAAAACAAAAAATAAAGGATCTAAAGAACATCTTTCTCCATTACTTAACGTATGTTAGTCTTTATAATCTTATTATTTTCTAAAGTAAGTCTCTATACTTTAAAATTCTTTTAATTAGATTATTTTGGTTTAATGGAATCTTTGACTGTAAAAGTTTACGAGTAAAATATTATTTTGGTTCTTCATTTATTAGTACATTATTAATCATGTTTCTAATATATAAGTTTATTATTAATTTAATCCCTTATTGATTTCTATTTTCAATTTAATCTCTCACTCATCACATCATAGCGTTAATAATTTTAATCTCTAATGTGAATAATATTAAAATTAAATGATTTTATGTACTAATGTTAATATTAGTCTTTATAATCTCATTTTATTCGAAAATAAGTCTGTATACTTTAAAATATTTCAAATAGATTCCTTTTGTTTTTGTATTGAATCTCCAACATTAAAAGTACTTTTAGGAGTTACAAACAAATTGCACATAGAGTAAAATATACTTGTAATCTCTCACTTATCACAAAATTATTATTTTGATCTCTGATTTATTGAAATAGTCAAAATAATTTCTTATTAATTAAAAAATATCACATTTGATCATTTACTTTTTAAAATACTAGATTTAATTTTTTAGATTTAAAATTTAAGGTTTAGTAGAGAAACTAAATTTAATATTTTTTAAAAAAAAAATAGAGGACAAGGTCTGATATATTCCAATGAATTAAGAATTATATTAGACATTTTAATAAATGTAAGATCAAAATAATATTTTTATGATAAATAAGCCACAAAAGGTGTATTTCCCCCCAAAACAAATTTAGATATTAAAATTATAATGTTGAAGAAAAAGAGAAGAGAGCATCCCAACATGATGCAGAGAGTGCAGAAGCACAAGAAATAATGATGGTAGTTTGACGTAGGACACTCCTACGAGTTTTCTGCCATATGATCATGTCTTTTACATACTTGTCTCCACTTACTCCTTTCCATTTTCTCCATTTGCTTTCACCTTTCCATGATTATGTCCTTTTGGGTGTGCCTCAATTTTCAAACTTTCTTTTTTGAATTGCATTTGTCGTCCATTTGATTGTCTTAAAATGTTAATCCAAGTTAAAATCAACAATTTTAATTTTCAATAATTTAATTTTTTTTATTTTTTATCTTACATGTTTCCCAAAATTATATTCAATGTTATATTCAATAATTTATAAATTTAAACGTCCCTTATTTATTAAATACAATTAATTTGGATTAGTATTACATTTTGAGGACAAAATTAGATTATTTAAAATTAATAAGATAACAAGATTTTCTGTTTTTAAATTAAATAAACTAAATTAAAACTTGTGTTAAAGTAGAAAGACTTAAAGAGAATTTAAATTATTTTTTTTTGCACACTCTCATAATTAAGAAAAATTTTAAAATTTAATTGATTTATTAGCAATGCCAATATTATTTCCTATTTTGACAACTTCTATTTAATAATAAATTAATAATTTAGTCATTAAAATTTTATTTTTTGTCAATTTCATTATTAAAAAAATTAAAACATCTCAATTTGGTTTTATAAACCTTTTTCTTAGTCAAAATAACCCTTTTATTAAGTAATAACATAAATCATAGCAAGAATAGTTTCCTGGTAGAATTTTTTATACTTATCTAAATGGTTTTGGACTCGAATCCTTCTAATAATAGATATTATGAATTAAAATATAATAGTAAATTAGAAAAACAAAATCTCATGTGATCTTTAACTGATAGAAAATACCCCCAAATAGTGATTTATATCAATGCTAGATTTTAATGTATGAGAGAGTCCATATATAAATGCTTCCATGAACATTTTCTGTTGAAATAAACTTTTTAAAAAAAATTGAGAGCCGTTACTTATACATACTCAAATAAAAACAAAAAAGCAATTTTCAAAGATTAAACTAAACATTTTATCCTTAATTTTTCATGAAAGGATAAGTACCAATCTAACCTATTGCATCCACCTTCTCTGCATTCTCTACTCATAATTTCATGCCCACCACCACGGATCTCCACTTTCCCAAGAGTGGGATTCCCCTTTCCTTCCCACTTTCCCTTCACATGTGAGGCCAGTCACTCCTTTTCCATAATTTCCATTCCTATTTCATGTTTGATACATAAAGTAAATATATTAAATATTTTCTTGAATTTTCATTACTTTTTTCCATTATAATGATCAAGTTTATAAATCTCTTCAAACACACATTACTTAGTGTAGATGAAGATAATTCATTGTCTCATCCAACACTGTTGATGCCATAAATGATAAATTCCATATACATGCAAAAATTACATAAATATATAAATATAATAAATTTAATTGTTAAAATTATTTTTAATCAAACATAATTTTATATAACCATAATTCATGCGTAAAAAATTTTGTTTAAAAATTAAATTCACTATTTATAGAATTCATGCAACATAAAAAGAAATATTTAACATAAAAATAATTTACACTTGCCAAACAAAGGTTTGGAAAACAAAATTTATTTAGAAAAAATAAAATATCAGACCAAATGAGAATATTTAGTACAGCAAAATTTTATCTTAGAGTGTAAATGAATAAAAAGATTCAAATATATGCCTTTTTCCATTTCCAAATTTGTTCTATGAACATATTAAAAAAGAAAGAAAAAAGGGACTATTTTTCCTAACTATGTGACGGTCAAAAAAAAAAATCTAACCACTATATTCGAAACCTAAATTCCTAAGAGAAATTAACATGAACGCTAGCATTTATGCCAGAATGACATACAGGACAGTCGCGACTTCTGGACCCACACGTTGTACACAGGCACAGATGCCTGCATGGTAGCAACAACACTATCGATTCCCTCCCTCCACACTTCGCGCACAACCTCTCAAAACATCTTCCGCCGCCGCTAGCCGCCGTGTCCACTCCGGCCTCCCCCGCACACCGAGCATCATTGTTACTTCCGCAGCTCGACTCCGCATCATCCGCCACGGCATCGTTCGAGACCGCTGTGCCGCCAGCGGCGGTATGGTGGTCCTCGCTAACGTGCGCCGCCAGCACTTGTTCTAGATTGCTACGCAGTGAATTGGCCGTTGCTTCGTTTGTCTGTGCCAGTTCCTTCCAAATTTGGTTCTCTGCGCATAGGGTTTTGACTCTTTCTTGAAGCACCCAATTCAGCTTCCCCATTTTCTGAATCTCTTCGTCTTTTTCCTTCAGCTTCTTCACTATTGCCTCTTGGATTGCCGATTGCAGCATTCTCAGTTGTCTCATTCTCTGTTCTTCCATCTCCATCCTCACCTTGTCTGTCTGTTTCCAAAATTACAAAACCCAGATTAATTCCTTTTTCATGGCAAACACATTCATTACGAACTTCAAATGCCGTTATTCGTATCAGTAAGAACAGAAAACCAGGAATTTAATTCGTTTCAGTTACGCGATCAGATACGGTGTATAGAGTGATTGAATGAAATAAACAAAATCGAACCCATGATTAGTGATGGGAAGGCTGGAGAAATTACATGTTGGGCGATGTAGTGGTCGATTTCGGATTGGTGGTTCTGGATCTGATGAAGAACATCGTGGTGAAGAAGCGATGAAGTACTGGAGGACAATTTGTTCTTGCGAGGAACGTTGAGTTCAGTGACTAAGTCTCTGGATCGCTTTCTCGACGAAGAAGGGAGATGGTAGGTGAGGCCACTATCAGCCTTGTTCAGGAAGGTCTTGGCTGAATTGGGGTCACAAAAAGTGGATTGATGAAATCGTAAGAGAGATTCCGCCATTGTTGAAGCAGGCAGAGGCAGAGCAGAATAATCACAATTCATCTGGAAACTGTTGTGTGTATTAGCTTTCACTAGATTGGGTCTGAGAAACCAAAGATCAACACCCATTAATCCATATCACAAGATGAATTGAAAACGAATTAAAGAATCCGAAAGCAACAGAAAGAATCAATTCATAGGGATGGTACCTGTCATTGAGTAGCTCAGAAGGGAAGAGATTGATATGGCGAGCTTCAACTGCCATGAGAGTAGGTCACGCTTAAGCTTTTCAGTGACTTTGCTTCTTCTTGCGTGCGTTTCGCTGTATATTTTCAGAGAAGGTGAGAAAGGGATGAGGCAGAGCATGCAATAGAGAAGAGAGCTGTGAAATGAATGCATGAGTGGGGGTTTATTTAGGCTTTGGTTTTTGTTATGGCGTTATGGGAGAGAGAAAGTCAAAACACCAAAAGCCACTTTCTGGTCATAGAAAGAGAAAATATAAGCAGTTGTAAACATGTAATAATTAAAATTAAATTCCAAATCTTGGGCTCACAGTTTTTGTTTTTCTTCTCGATTCCCAATTTTAGACTTTTCAATATCATATTTCTCTCGTTTTGGAACTTAATTATTCTTTATTTCTTCCAAAAGCAGTCAATGTTATCTTGTCGTGGATGGTAACGAAGAAGAGAAAAAAACCACCTTTTATTTACTTTCCCATATTTTCTAGGGGATTTTCGATTTATCCTGGCCCTCACGTAATTGCACTTTATGTCAGGGGCATTATCGTAAATCAACAACATTTGGCGTTCTTGGCTCATTGTCCTGCTACGCGAGGTTTCATTTTATCGACGCGCGGTCTCGCGCCACGTAACAACTAGGACGTGGCGCATCAGCAGTAGAGTGCCACGTGGAATTTATTATTTTTTAAAAAAATAAACAATTACGACAAAGAACACCCTCTATTATTATTATTATAAAGAGATGAGAACGTGACGGGAGGGGGATTCAGTGGGGTCCACAGAGACCGGAAAAAAAAGAGTGGGGCCAAGTGGCCAACGATGTTGCACGTGCAATGTGCGTGACTGTGGGGGTGATTCATTTCTCTCGACAAGAAAGCTGACCCATGAACCACGTACGTTGGTGGGCCCCACGGCTAAGGTTATAGGCGTTTGTGGGGATACGGTTCACTGTGGGACCCACTCCTGTTGGGACGACGTGGGAGTAATCAGGTGTGGGCACCGTATGGTGGATGAGCATGTGAGTGGGCTCCGCATGTAGCATCGCCAATGAATGAATTGGATATCAACAGTTACAGTTCGGATTCGATTCCACTAACAAAATTTTTATCCATAATTAGATATTTTTGTTATGTTTTTATTAAAATATCATAAATATATAATCTTTCATTAAATTATACATTTTAAAGAGTAATTAGATATTAATTAAAAAAATTTAATAACAAAGATATAATACAAAAGGTATCTTAAAATTTATGGTACAAATCAAAATTTGATTATTTGATAATACATTAATTAGTGCACGAATAAACCTTTTTAAATTTCTATATCAAACCTAAATTTGTTTACTAAAATTTTTAAAGCAATATGTAAAATCATGAAACATGAAACACTAAAAATTTTTAGTTTTCAGAAACTCAGACTCCTGGCATCATTATCGAACAATAAATGCCTTAAGTTTCTTCCTGTTCCCTCTGTTTAAGGTCTAGTCATGGTGAAAGGACAACGTCACTTTAAAATTTAAAAATAAAAATTGAAATTTAATTTGCACGCTACCAAACGTTTTCAATAAAGACAGATATTTACAGAAGACGACACAATTTTCAGTGTAACATTTATTTCATATGTCACCAATTACTACGTACAATATTTCTTCAATATATTTTAATGCTCGTTGGGCGTGGAAAATTCATGTCTTGAAAAGGAAACTAGTTAGGGACCATTAATTAAATAATTAGTTATTAGTTGGTTAAATTAATTTATTTAATATTATTACGGTCCAAATGACAACTCACACAAGACAAAGTTGTAGTCTTTGGGTTTTATAAGTAAACGAAACTCTCATGTGGTTTCCTTCTGTAATTCAACATTTCGAGATGGTCTTTTGATGATGCCTAAGAAGTTTTGTTTTTCCCGTCAAGACTCTAATTTTTCTAATTCTTTTTCATTTTCTTGGAATTGAATAAGAGATGAGATAAGATGGCGATTTCAGAAGCCGAAAATGTTACATAGGGAACACGGATTTTGATCAACAATGCTATCAATGGCTACGTGCCCCACTTGTTTGTGAATTCTGTATTTATAAATTGTAAATTAAAGTAGTGTGTCAACCTGAACTTGCAAAATTATTATAGAGAATCTATCATAGAAAAAATAAAAGTATGGAAAGTAGAAAAATATCAATGCTCAAAAAATTGCTACCTCACATGCAGATTGCAATTGTCTTTTAGTTCTTAATTTCCTTTTAGAATTATTTGCAATATATATAAACTTAGATTGCCCTTAGTAAATTTATACAAACATACAATTATACATATATATACGCACATGTACATATATAAAATATATATTTATATATTAATGATATTATATTTTTGAAGTAACTAATAAATTTTATCATAATATAAATTTATTAAAATAAATAAATTATTTTATTATATGTAATAATATTAAATAATAAATTATATCATAAATACTTAATGTTATGTTCATTTCTAAGAACATATCATCAGATATATATATAATTTAGGTAAAAGTAGATATTATTTATTGTTATGAACTAAGCTAATATTTTATATATTAAGAAATAATCTTACAAAATCATATATAATATGATTTATAATGATATCTTGCGTAGTTGTTACAGACATATTAGATACTTTCACCCGGAAACTCTGATCATTACTTCATAGTATTATTATTATTATTATTAGGTCGATTATGATTGCAGGCCTATGTTCATAGGTATACACAATCCATGTGGGTTTATATATTTTCAATCACCTGCATATGCTCAGCTTTTGAGATTCTTCAATCAGAGAAAGTTGTTGCACTTAATTATCATTAAACTAATGCATCCATATTCTCTCTGCTAACAAACAAACAGGTTTATTTATAATATGCATTGGTATGATTGAGATGTTCATGTTTGGCTTTTACCTGGAAATGGGGTAGGCATAAACCACTCTACGACATGAACAGATTCACTTGAATATATCATGAGAAAAGAAAGCATAGAATAATTTCACTTTAGAGCTAGAATTTCAAAAAGAAAGAAAAAAAAAAGAATATATATATATATATATATATTATATATATATATATATATTAAAGTTGATAGTCACCCTAGTGTACTGTTTCTTTTGCAACCTATGAGCTTCTTTCACTATTTTCTCATTCATTTTTTAGTGACATATATGAAATAAAGGCTACCTTTACCTCTAAACCAGCCAAAAGACATAAAAGTTAATTCACTCAATATTGTGTCCATTCGAAGCCTTAAAGCTTCGATTTAATATGCTTGTCTATATATGAAGATATTATTCTTACGTGAATCCGTAAATTTTTATGCCAAAGTGTTAGATAAAGATGCTGTGAGTTTATGAGTAGATAAGTATATGAATACATTGAAGCTGAAAATAAAATTATGCACATGCCACTAACAGTCTTGTCAATAGTGTTTGAATAATCCAGGAAAAATTTTCTATCTAAATCTGTATATTTTTGTTATTGTATTTACTAATTAAAACATAATAAGTATATAATTTTTTAACTATATCATGACATATATATGGATATTGTAGATAATTGCATAATTTCAGAATTAAAATTATACATTTTTATGTTGTTATTGATTAATTATATGCTTGTCATATATTAATTAAAAATTCTGATATCGAATATACAAGGAATATAGAGGAACTGTGGATCTAAATCTAATCTTAATATATTATTATTACTGTTATCTTACCCAAAAAAATATTCCTTCATGGTTCTAGGCCTTCAATGTACTTGCATATGTAGTATAGGGACATTATGATAGTTATCATTCACGTAAAGCAAAAATCCAGTTCAATATATAGTAATTTGAATTAAAAAGCCATGCTAGGCTGAAACCAATGGTTTTCCCAAATATACGAAAAGAAACATGTGGTCTGTAATCCAATTCTAGATGGTGGGTGAACATTGAAATTATATATATCTATATATATATATATATATATATATATAATTTCAATCAAATATGTGTCTTTTTGGACTGAATTTATACCAGAAAGGAAAACGATGTAAGGGTTATCTTAACTAATGGTTTTGGAGGCTGTCTTCTTTGAAAAGAAAAGAAGTTTTGGATTTATTAGTAGATTAAGGATTTGAACATTCGGTATCAATTGAAGCCTTTTGATTATAAATAAATAAATAAATTGAAACCTAGATTAACATGCATTCTTTCCTATATATCTTCCTATATATATATATATATATATATATGTATGTATGTATGTATGTATGTATATACACACACCCCGGTAATTAAGGAAGTATTCAATCAATGTTCAAATTGAACATGCAATATATATAAGATTTTAAAACAGATGCTTTCAGATGAGCAATAAATGTATATAATGTGTCAAAGTTATTATTAGAAAATATATAGTCCCCTGAAAAGATAGATCAGTTTGAACCATATAGATATATTTGCAAAGTCTTAGGCGAGAAATTAAAACCTTAGGAAGTTTTGAATCCCACCGTTAATGAAGCACTTTGAAATTTCAACGCCCATACCTTAAGTTTATTGAAATTGAAAGAAATAAATATTTGACATTAATTTGTCAAATGTGATTTGTGTGGGTATGTGGACATCAGCATTATTAGACACACATCAAAGAACCATCTTTTTGTAAGAATATTCAAATCAATCAACGGTTTTTGTTAACAAAATTGATACTTGATATATATTAATTTCATTAACGACAAAATTTTAGTTTTTAAAATTTATGTGTTTCAAATTCTGATTTTTTTTTTAGTAAGTTATTATTTTTTTCTGAAAGATAGCTAACTTTTTAATTTAGTCCTTCAACAATTATTTTTTTTCAATAAATTCCCTTAATTTTTTTTAAAATCATTTTCTTCCTTCCCATCTATTAATGTCACATGTCTAATTTCTCAATTCAATCCTTTAAATGAACAAAATTGATTAGGAGGAAATTGTCAAGATATTAATCGAGAGAATTATATTATTTAGAAACAGCCCATGTAGAAATAAAATTAATCAATTTTTTTATATTTTATTCTTAAATTACGGATTTGTTATAATCAAAGGGCTCAAGATTAATGGTAATTAATTATAATTTTATTTTATTTTTTCTTCATTTGTTTTAATATTTGGATTGGACTTCCAATTCAGAGATATTAAATAACGGAGAAGGATATCTATTGAATTGTCATTGTCAAAAGGTATCAGACAATGAATACCTCACCCATGAATGGATTTGGCATTAAAATTCAACTGACATGGAACTACACATCATATTCCACCCTCTCTCTCCCTCTTTCTTTGTCTTCCTTCAAAATAAATGTTTTATATTATTTCTAAGAAAGTGGCCCAATATATTGACTATATAGATTGAACATAGAGGAACAGTCACTTCACCTCATAGCATTTTTATTCTTGCTTAAATTCCTCCTCACAAACAAATGAATAATAAAGGTATGGACTATGGAGAAGATAAAAGAAAGAGAGAGAGAAAGAGAAAAGGAGTGGCCATCAATTAAGAGAAACTATAGATGTAGACATATTTAAATTCCTATGTCCACTTCTCCTTTCCTAAACCCTAAATACCTTGAAAACTATAAATATGCTTTTAATCTTTGATTAGCCACCTTAAAAGAAAATAATTAGGAATATTTTATAAAAGATACAATTGGAGAAATTTGTAGGCGTTTTTTCTACATTGATATAAGTATAATTAAAATTTTCATACAATTTTTTGAGATGAATGGTAGTGGGTGTTACCGTTTTACACCATAACTTTATCATAATTTTATTGAATTTTTAAAGCTTATCTTGAATTATAAAGAATGCACATATAAACCTTTCTAGTCCAATTTATGTTTTTGTTCAAGAAAGTTAACAATTTTGTTGACAACTTGCTATAGTAATATTATTATTAATGATTTTCTGCCGTGTAATTCATACTAATTAACAGTAAATAAAACAAAAAGCATTGAATTTTTCTTTCTATTTATTTCCGAGGACACTCCATGTTCTTCAATTGATTACCCTAAAGCAAGTGATGATTCGTATCCCCTTCAATTTATTTTGTATAGTGACATCTAACAGTTAATATTAAATATTCTAAAAAAATCTAACTCTTTGTATTTAATAATTGAGTTACCGAAATTGATAATTTTAAGAAATCGAAATTGATTAAAAAAAATTTTAATTTGACGATAAAAATTCATTAACAGATATATCTAAAGTAGTCCTTATTTTATTAACACTGCAGAATCTGCTAATTCTGCAATAATATATCACTTGCTACAATTGATCCGTTTTCTAAAGCAAGCCATTATAGGTGTGCTTTGAAAACCTAAAATGAGTATGATATTTAAATTGCCAATAGAAAATTTTGTGGTTGAAATGGTGGGCTTGAAACATGCATGTATATATGAACATGCATGATCGACGCGTTTAACAGATGAAGTAATTAACTTGTCCTTTATAATGATAGCTCCAACCTAACTAGAGAGACAAAGTTTGGGTACGTTAATTCTTTTGTTACATGTGGGCTTGAAAAATATATACGAACATGTCACAAAATGCCAAGTGTGTTCAACTTGATATAAATGCATTATTTTGGATGTCCATTATGTCATTGTCGAACTGGAAATATCACAAACAACTTTTTCAATAGGCCATAAATTAATTATTTATTTTTTGTAGAAAAAATGTAAATACCCCCCTTAACTTATAGTTATTTGCGAAGACCTCTCATGAAGTTTGAAAAATGAAATCCCCATCCCTTATAATATATATAGGATTAAAATCTATCTATCCATTTTCTTATCAACTATGTGAGATGATTATGTCACCTCCAACTTATTCATTACATGGCATAATATTTACTCATTGAATTAATAGAGAAATCGACAGAAATGTTTGAATCTTAAATGGTGGCGAGAGTTGACGCGGATTCACTTTTTTGGGTAAAATTCAACAAAGGATATTGATTACGGTAGAAAATTTAACGAATTATTAAAATAGATTTATCGAAATTATTAAGTCTTGAAAACTGAAATGGATATAAAGTTAAATTCTTAATCTTATAAAAAAAATTTAATAACATGTAGATCGAACGGTTCATATTATTGTTATAGAATCTGTAATGACTATATATGATCCAAACTCATGGAGTTAAAAAAAAAATGTTTTCATTATCAAAAGTTGAAGTGATTGCTTTTGCAAATAATTCAAAATTCGAAAGAAAGTAGTTGCATTTCTTCTTCGCAACTTCCATTGACATTTCAAGAGATAATGCAGCTTTTGCCTTAAAGAAATCATCATATGGCCACTAACTAATCAAAAATCAAATGATGTTTCTCTTTATCATATTCAAAGGTTGGATCCACACATGCCAACCATTTTGGAAGATCCCATTGTCACGACCTAAGCTAGTAGGGCATGACTAACATGGGATGAGGTTTCCTCATCTTTGCAAACCCGTCAGAACCCTTATAATGGCAGAACTTATATAAATTTATATTAAATAACATAAGTCTCATGACTCTCTATACAGACATTTTCTAACATACCATAATAATATATCAAACATCTAACCTATATACAAAGGAGCAACTGAACTGAAACGTAAAACAAAACAAAAAAATTAAGAAAGACATAGATTTAGCAATAGACTAGGCTTACTAAGGAATTAATCACTAAGATTAACATTCTAAAGATAGATGTTTCGAATCGACACTGAGATATGAAAAGTGTTAAATAATAGGATGAGTGGAAACTTATTGAGTAGGTAATTCTAATATTGTAGAAATTAAGGCAGACTTATGGTTGTACATATTTTGAAATTTAAAATAAGATATCATACAGACATAATTCGATAATATTAAATAGAGAAAAATCATCAATAGAATGCATTTGGGAATCTCTTACCGAACAAGTCATAATTACAGAGTATAAAGATAGCCCAAGGCTAGTAATTATATATCGGAACAAATACTCATTCATTCATAAGCTCTGAAGAAATATTATAATGGCCCTTGGTCTCAAACAGAATAAGGTGATAAGGATATTATATCCAACCTTATTATAATACCAATCGCAATGCACTACAGCTAACATCAACTACTGTTAGCTACAGGTTCTGTTTTGGACATATTCCCAATATTGTAGAGACAAATAATTATCCATGTACAGATATCAGAAATTTCAAAATCATTAAATTTCAGAATTCATATTTTAGTATTTCTAATAATTCAATATTCAAAATCATCATGAATAATTTAAAATAATATTATGCATAATTCAAAATATCTAATCACTTGAATGGAATATACAAAACTCCTCCTATCCTTGACTATAATTCCTTTGCTGACAATTTTCTAACCACCTAAAACATTAAATAAAATACTCTTAAAATCCAATCCTCATAATTAATTTAATTATTTGATTTTGTCACAGAGCTAATTAATTATTCTTTATTAACCTTTTTCCTATTTCTTTACTAATTATTTGGAAATTAAATTTATGGGCCACTTAAAGAATACTTTAAAATTCTTATAACCTTTATTTCATTTTATTATTATTATTATTATTATTATTATTATTATTATTATTATTATTATTATTATTATTATTATTATTATTATTATTATTATTATTATTATTATTATCATTACTATTATTATTGTCATTATTATTATTATTATCATTATTATTACTATTATTATTATTATTATCATTCTATTATCATTATCATAATTATTATTATTACTATTATTATATTATTATTATTATTTTATTCAATTATTCCATTATGCACTTATTAAATTTCTAACACCTACCACAACACAAATTTCACTTAAAGGTCATCTAATAAATTCCAAATTTTCCATTTAACCTAAAAAAATATTTATTGTTATACAATCAAGCCATTCTAATTTTTCCTTCTAATTTTCTTCCTTTTTCTTCATGAAAAATCTAGAAAAATTACTAAAAATTCAAATTTTGTTCTAAAATTCAAACTAAAATTTCTAAAAATTCTAAATCACCCCCTACATGTTTAAAAAAATTTAAGAAGTTCTAAGAACACAATTTTAACTAAATTTCCAAATCGCTCCTAGACCCCTAAATTGGGGTTTTTCAATCCATAAGCCAAATTTTACAATTTGATCAGTGATTTCAAAGGAGAAAGGTGCAAAATTCACCTATGAAGCATAATCTTAATCCAATTTGAAGCAAACGACCTGAATTAAGCTCAAATTTGCCTTTTTTCCTATGAACAGTGCCAAAATTAGGATTTTTTCAATTTTGAGCATATTAGACCAAATTAATCAATGTGAATAAGGGGAAAAGGTGTGAGATCAATGCAGAATGTGAGGCCCTATGTTTAATTGGATTAAAAATGCACCAACATCACAAATTGGAGCTTCAGATTTTGCCCTTCAAACCACTGTCAGAAAATCGCAAAATTCTGGCCAACTAGTGATTGTTGTCAATGGGGAACATGATGATGGAGCCACTGACATCGAGAGGAGACTCCGCTAACCCTTCACAATGGTGGACCAGCCTTGGTTTGCCAATGGGAATCTTGCACAGTGAAGGTAACAATTGCACGATTTTTCCGGCAGTTTTTGCAAATGGGAGTGCTGGAGGGTCGCCGGTACTTGCCAACGATGGTGATAGTGGCTGCCGGAGGGAGAAGCTTAGTTTGCGTAGTGAAGGAAGGGTCTTTGCAAGAGTGATGTGAAGCATCTAATGAATAATATGTAGATTATTTGAGGATATTAGGTGTAGGTTAGTTGCATAATTAGCCAATAATATAGGTTAGGTGGAGTTAATAGACATAATTGAAAATTTTAAAATATTTTAAATGAAAAATATATTTATATTTTTTTATTATATCAAAATTTCCCTAACAGATACTTGGTTACCGTACTTAGTTAAGTTACAGGTACTAAAAATGCATAAGGTGAGGATTAGGTACTAATTTTAGTTACATTTACAAATAAAATTTTATTTGCATTTATATTTATTCTAACTAAATTTCCTTTCGAGTATAAATTTTTTGGTTATTACAGCCGTGGTGTGATGCAAAAGTTATCAAAGTTGAGAACCGCGTATAGAAATTATAGAATTTTGACGGCAAAGTGTAAATCAGTAAAATTTCCATGTCTTCGTCTATAGTATTTAAAGAGTCTTATAGTACTCTCTTTTTCTCTGATTCGAATCCCTGTAATAATCAATTTCTACTGTAGTTATTTTTTATCTGATGAATGAAAATTTGACAGTTTAAATTTTTATTAATAATCACATACAGTTATATGTACTAATCATAAATTTAAATGATTAAATTTTATGTAACGATGCAAATTTATTGTTGGAGAAAAGGGTAGAGATTGCTTTCTCACTTTCTCTCTCAGTATGTCTTTTTCCCTTCTTTCTTTATAAAGCAAGAAATAAATGTACAGAAAACGATATCATTGCCCTTATAGCAAGATAAGTAGGGTATAGGATTTTCTATCATCAGACGCTATTAATTTGTTGACTCAGTATGTGATCTTGTGAGCTAGCATAGAGTGAAAGAGGACCACTTTAGCTGGTCCAAGTTTGGCCATAATTCTGATTAGTGGGTAGTTGAATCATTATGTAGTTAATTAATTAATGAATTGATAAAATGCTGATCATGCTTTTGTTAAAAAAAAAAAGAGCAAAAACTCTTGAAGATTTGGATTATTTTAACTGTGTCGTGCTTGATTTGGATTATTGTTGACCTAATAAAATAAAAACCAGATCAGATTATTTTTAATTGCTGTACGTGATCAGGATAATCAACCGATTTGACACCATTAATTGTGTCTTTATTCATTGACTCTGCCTTATGCTCTTTACAAAATATAGCTATTATTATAACCTACACCGCAAATCTTAGTTTTACAGGAACCTTCATTGCTTTCACATGATACATTTATATATATATATATATATATATATATATATATATATATATATATATAGAAACTGCTCGTGGTAGGTTTCTTGTCATAATCTTAATTAATTATTTATTTATTTATTTATTCACTACTATTGAGTATTGATCGTTATAATACTCTGACATATGCTCACAAAAATTAAAGCAAGCCTCATTATTTAATCTGATTGAGAAATCAGTAATTTAAAGCTAATTGAGCTATAAAAGTGTTAGTGACTAGTTATTTATTTATATTTAGTTTTGTTATTTTCTCTTTTGTTACGACCTGAGGCGATATGACGTAATTGGCACAGAGATAAGGTATTCTTCATCCTCGTGGACCCATCAGAAGTCTTAGGACAACAAAACTTATATGAACTCATGTTAAATAACCATTAAATCTCAAAATCTCTTTATACAAACATTAACTAAATCAGTTTACTCTCTATGAAAAAATTGAGTAGGTTATTCCGTAAGTTACGGACCTCCTAAAATTTCTACAACAGAGTTAACTAACATACCATGGTAATACATCAAACACTTAGCCTATATACAAGGGAGCGACTATACTGAATCATAAAATAAGGGAAATCCATAGCTTTAGCAGTAGGCTAGGTTCACTAAGGAATTAATCACCAAGATTACAATTCTATAGGTGGATGTTCTAGATCGGCAGTGGAATATGAAAAATATTAAATAATGGGGTGAGTGAAAACTCAGTGAGTAGATAATTCTAGTATCGCAGAAATTAGAGCAGACTTACAATTGTATGTCTTTCAAAATTTAAATTAGATATCATACAGTCATAATTCAATAATATCAAATAAAGAATCATCATGAACATAGTGCATTGAGAATCTCCTTTAGAACCAGTTAGACTTTCAAATTACAAAACTAGCCCAAGGCCAATAAAATAGATCAGATCAAATACTCATATAGCCATAAGCTTTGAGTAATTATAATAATGGCCTTAGACCTCATACAGAATATAGTGGTAAGGGTATCATACCTAACCTTATTAGATTACCAATCATAGTGTACTATAACTAACGTCTACTGTCGTTAGCTACAGGGTTTTGTTTTGGATACATTCCCAATATTTCAGAAATAAATATACATCAATGTATAGATATCATAATTTCAAAATCATACTACTTCAGAATTCAAATTTCAGTAATTCTAATAATTCAAAATTCAAAATCATAATTAAAAATAATATCGTATATAATTGGGATTATCTACTCACCTAAGAGAAGTATACCAACCTTCTTTTATCCATGATTATGTTGACAATTTTCTAGTCACCTAAAATATTAAATAAAATACTCTTAACATCCAATCCTCATTAATTTAATTATTTGATTCTATCACAAACCTAATTAATTATTCCTTATTCGCCTTTATCTAATTCACCTTTTTCTTTACTAAATTTTTAGGAAATTAAATTTATGGGCTATTTTCTTAAATAATACTTAAAAATACTTATGACCTATATTTCATTTTATTTTTCTTATTATCATTACTATTACTATTATCATTATTATTACTATTATTTTATTCAATTATACCATTATGCACTTATTAAATTGCTAACACCTACCATCACACAAATTTCATTTAGGTATCATCTAATAAATTCCAAAATTTCCATTTAATCTCAGATAATATTTATTGCTATCTAATCAAGTCAAATTAATTTTCCTTGTCTAATTTCTTTCCTTTTTCCTTATGAAAAATCTAGGAAAATTACGAAAAATTAGAAATTCATTCTAAGATTCAAAATAAAATTCCTAAAAGTTCTAAATCACTCCCTAGGTGCATAACAAAATTTAAGAAGCCTTAAAAACTCAAATTCCACTTATTTCCTAAATTGCACCTAGACCCCAAATTTGGGGTTTTTCAATTCGAAAGCCAAAATTCACAGTTGATCAACAACTTCAAGGGAGAAAAGAGAAAAAGAAGTGTAATCCTAACTTAATTTGAAGCAAGTAACCCGAATTGAGCTCAAATTAACCTCTTTTTCAAATTAACAATGCCGAAATTAGGGATTTTTTTATTCTAAGCAAATCAGACCAAATTGAGCAGTGTAAATAAGGGAGAAATGGTCAAAAAGCACAATAGAACTAAAGCCTTAAGCTAAATCGAATAAAAAATGCACCAAAAATCATGTTTTAAAGCCTTGGATTTTCACTCTTCAAACTGCCAGAAATTTGTGAAAATTATGGCCAACCAGTAATCGTTGTCGGTAAGGAACATGACAATGGAGCTACAGTCGTTGAGAGGAGACACCGACAACCCTTCACAGTGGCAGAGCAGCCTTGGTTTGTCAGTGGAAGTTTGCACAGTGAAGGGAGATCGCTCTAGACATTACGCGAAGGGAATTGCAGGTGTTTCAAGTATAATTTTAGGTGTTCTTATGGTTTTAAGTTGTAATTGTGTATAAAAATATTGTAGTGGAATTAGTGGTTATGATTAGGATAATAGATTAGCGTTAGTGGAGAATAATTAGGGTATTAGTTTAATTAAAGTGGGGATAGTGGGTATAATTAGGTGTTTAAAATAATTATGTGGGGATAAATGGATGTAATTATTGTGATAAAATATTATTAGTGGGAATATTTGGAATGATTAGGGGTAATAAAATATTTAAGGTGGGGGATAAGAATATTAAAGTGGGTATTACACCTTTCCTTTTCATTTTATGCTCAATTTTGTCCAAAAGTCTACAAAAATTTTATTACAAAGGGGAGAGCGAATATATCTATGTGCTTCAATTGTTGTACATGTAACACAAACCATATTATATTTGTTTTATGGTGTTGAGATTAAAAATAAAGAAAATTATCATTTAAGTTCCTAATTTATCATTAAATTGTCATTTTAGTTATTTATTCATTTTACTTTTTAGAATAGTCTTTCATTTATTAAAAATTATCACTTTCAATCTTTCCATATGAATTAACAAAACTTAGATTGAAAAATTAAATATAGTAGTGACCCTAACATATAGTGACAACCCTAAAAGTTGAAAATTAAAAATCACAATTTTCAATTAATGAAAAATAATTTTAAAAAATAAAAATCAAGGAGGTATCAAAATAATATATATATATATATATATATATTTAAAATATATATAGGACTATCACACCCAAAAAAAGGAACGAGGGAAAGAAATGAAAACCTTACAATCATAGACAACATTAATTCTAATAACCTAATTCCTAGCAAGTTCATGCCACTTAATTAATTAACAGCATAGTTAATATCATTTTCTGCAAAATCAATGTCAAAACTAAGGCTGATTATATAACAAATTGCAATGCATAATTTTGCTGCTTGGAGAAATCCAAGTGAGAATATGTCCTTGGTTCCATTAGACATGCAGCTCATGAATGATTGATAGTACATGACTCATTAACAATGCAAAATTCCAAAAGAGGGAAAAAAAAACAAATTGCTTATAGCATATCAACACCATACACATTCTTTTTCAACAGTCACAATATATGGTATGATGCTTTCATGTTAATTAACTTTAAGATTTTGTACACACAAACCCATGTGACAACTTATTCCTATCCCACTATAAATCAATATATATAAGATCATAGACTGCTAAATGGGCCATTCACTACATTTGAGAGATGGAATTTTATGTTTCGTAATTTATTGTTTATGTAGTAATTAATAACCATCATAAATTGAATGTGTATTCATGATTTTTTTTAAATGATGTATTAGTAGTTTTTATATTAATATTGACTGGGAGAATATGTAATACCCATGAAATTTATACTCAAAAAGAGGAACTCAGTCAGAAACAAATATAAATGTAAATAAAATTTTATCTAAAGATTATAACCCTAGTCAGTACCTAAGTCTCACTTTGTGCATTTTTAGCACTTACAACTCAACTAAGTACGATAACTAAGTATTAGTGAGAGAAATTTTGATCTAATAAAAAATGTAATATTTTCCACTTAAATTATTTAAAATTTTCAATTATTTCCTCTAACTCCACTTACCTTATTTTATTGCCCAATCATATCACTAACCTCCATTTATCATATTTTAATCCACAAAATCATCTACTAATTATGCATCAAATCCCATTCACCTACACCTCCCATCTTCTTAGTTCACCATGCCAGTCTAGCCTTTCAGCAGCCATTCTAGCTCACCGGTGAGTCACCAACAGCATCACCGGCCCATCCTTGACCACCGGCGGCCTCCATAACCGCAATATTGCCAGAATATTGTGCAACCAACAAACATCATTGTGTAGATTTTCCACCAGCCATCGGCACTATTTCAGCCACCGTGAAGGGTCGCCAACGACTCCTTTCAGACACAGCAGCCTCGTCAACCCCCCAGCAACCACCAATGACCACAACATCACTGGAATTTCCCAAATTTTTTGGCAGCTCGAAGGATTCAAAACCAAGCTTAAAAATTCACGAATTTGGTGCGTATTTGGTTCAATTTAGCTTAGGGCTTCAGTTCTATGATGTTTTTCGACTCTTTCTCCCTTATTTACACTGATCAATTTGGTCCAATGTTCTTAGAATTAAATAACCTTAATTTCAGCATTGTTCATCCTAAAAAGGAGTGAATTTGAGCTCAATTCAGGTTGTTTGCTTCAAATCGAGTTAGGATTATACTTCATAGGTGAATTTTGCACCTTTCTTGCTTGAAATCACTTATCAATTGTGAATTTTGGCTTCTGGAATGAAAAACCCCAATTTAGGGGTCTAGGGGCAATTTGAGAATTTAGTGAAATTTGTGTTCTTAGGACTTCTTAAATTTTGTTATGCACCTAGAAGGGGAAAATTAGTATGACTTGACTGGATAATAATAAATATTATTTGGGGTTACATGGAAAATTTAGAATTTATTAAATGACCTTAAGTAAAATTTGTGTTATGGTAAATGTTAGAAATTTAATTAGTGCATAATAGAATAATTGAATAATAATAATAATAATAATAATAATAACAGTAATAATAATGATAATAAGAATAATAAAATGAAATATAGCTTATAATTATTTTTAAGTATTATTTAAGAAACTGAACCATAAATTTAATTTCCAAAAATTCAGTAAAGAAATAGGTAAATTGGATAAAGGTGAATACAAAATAATTAATTAGCTCTATGACAAAATCAAATAATTAAATTATTTATGAGGACTAGATATTAAAAGTATTTTATTTAATGTTTTAGGTAACTAGAAAAATTGTCAACAAATGAATTATAATCAAGGATAGAAGGAGGTTGGTATACTCCTATCAGGTCAGTTGATGATCCTAATTATGCAAGATATTATTCTGAATTATAATTCTGAATTTTAAATTATTAGAAATAATGAACTATGAACTTTAAAGTGGTACGATTTTGAAATTGTTGATATTTGTACATGGATGTTTATTTGTTTCAGAAATATTAAGAATGTGTCTAAAACAGAATCCTGTAGCTAACGGCAGTAGACGTTAGTCGTAGTGCACTGTGATTGGTTTTCTAATAAGGTTGGGCATGATACCCTTACCGCCATATTCTGTTTGAGGCCTAAGACCATTATGATACTTACTCAGAGCCTCTAGAGTTATGAATTGTTATCACTAGCCTTGGGCTAACTCTCTATTATGTAATTTTGACTAGTTCTGTAACATATTCCCAAATGCACTCTGTTTATAATGATTATTCTCCATTTGATATTAATGAATTATGTATGTATGATATCTGGTTTTAAATTTTGAAAGACGTACCACCGTAGTCTACTCTAATTTATGCAATATAAGAATTACTTGCTCACTAAGTTTCCACTCACCCCATTTAACATTTTTCAAATTCCAACGTCGATCCAAAATATCCACCTTCAAAATTTTAATCTTGGTGATTAGATCCTTGATGAGCCTAACTTACTGTTAGAGCTATGTCTTTCCTGAATTTTTTGGTTCAGTTTAGTCACTCCCTTGTATACAGGCTAAATGTTTGATGTATTATTATGGTGTGTTAAAAATTGTTTGTATGGAGAGTTATGAGATCTATGTTTAATTAATTTGAATTTATATAAGTTTTATTGTTATGGGGATTCCAACGGGTTTACAAAGATGAAGGACACCTCATCCCCGTGCCAGTCACGCCCTACCGGCTCAGGTCATGACAAAGTATCCAAAGTTTGTAGGTATGTAAGTGATTAGGGTGAAGTTTGTTAATGATGACTTTCTATGAGTATGACTATGTATGATACAAATTATAAGAGAAAAATATATTTTTGGTCCTTCACTTGTTATATAATTGTTATTTTAATCTCTCATTTATTAAAATGCCCAAAATAATCCCCCACTCATTGAAAAATGTCACACTTAAACCTCTTCTTTTCAAAAATTTACTAAGTCTAATCTTTCTACCAACCCTAAACCCTAAAATTAAAGAACTAAAATTGATACTTTTTTTAAAAAAAGTGAGGGATCAAATGTAATATTTTCTAATGAGTGAGAGACCATTTTAGACATTTAAATAAGCAAGGGACTAAAATAAAAATTTTGTGATAAGTAAGAGATCAAAAATATATTTTACTCCAAATTATAATGTCAGGGATAGTGGGTTCAGATTTGTTACAATTGATTTTTTCTAATAGTATTTAAGGGTTTATATTAATATAATTATTAGCTACAAAATTTGAAGTATCATATTTAAAATCTATAGATTGAAATCGATGCTTTCGGTAATTTTAAAATTAAAATGTTATCCAATAGTTATAAATAATTTAAAATTTTGATCTAACAATGCTCAATAAAATAACTACATCTACAGCTATATGAATGACAATCGGAGAAGATCAATTCTGGAAATAGGGATACAAAAGTAGAGAAATTATTTTAAAATTTTATTTCTGTATTAATAATCTTTGCAAATTTATCACTAGCATTCATAATGACTAGCACCATAAAATTGCTCTTTGATCAAGTTTCAAATGTATTAATTATATTTTAAACAATGGTCTAGGTCTCATAATTCTGAAATTGCTGTACTTTGGAATTGAATGAAATAATTTCCCAAAAGCATTAGCATGAAAAATTATTGGTGATATGTATGATGATGAATCTTGCCTTCCCAGAAGCTTCTTGTAGATATATCGTATATTTGTCAAAAAAATGGACTCCAAGTTGGTTGGTACTACATGAACATGAATGATTAGACATTTGAAAAAGAAAATTTGACAATTATGAGCTTTGGACACATTCTTTCAACCACAATCAATCAATCCTCCTGTCCTTCCGCGTAAAGCTACAGTAATTATTATGTATTTAATTTTAAGGGGGCCTCTCCATATATATATATATATATATATATTAATCAATGTCAAAATCTAAAATATTGAAACAATTAAATTGTTTACGTTCTAAATAAAGTTTTATTCCACCTTACAAAATTTAAATTCATCGTTGTATCTGATTTACCGCACATGATTATAATTTTTAGAGATAGTACATGGTTAAAAAGTTAAATAAGTCATACACAATCATAATTTTTATATAAATTGCGACTAAGAAATCTAAATAAGGAGCAAGCTTACCTAGTACATCACAGGTAAGGTATCAAGAGATATTTTGCATAAACTTCTTATAGTAAAATCTTAAATGTTTTGTATTTACTAAAAGTATTTTAAAATCTTTTTAATGTCTAGGGAAAACAGAAATGGAAGAGAAAAACTACAATATACATTCAAAAGATGGTGGAAGATTGGGTTGGTCACATACATAGAATTTTATGAAATGGCGGCTGCTGGATGAGCACGTTAGATCAGAGGAATTAGTGCGTAATATAAAATATTAAATAGCATTAATAATAGTTCTAAGTGTTGTGTGATCGTATAAATATGCGACCACAAATGTTGCTTTTATATATATATATCTTACAATGTGACGTACATGGATGATTGCTTTCGTTTTTTTTTTTTTTCCCATTCAGAGTTTCAAATCAATTTTCTTTATTCTTCGTTGAGTACATATTTGGACCAACTTTATATAATAAACATCTATATATATATATATATATATATATATATATATATATAACATGATTTCGTTGCATATATGTCTTATTTCAAGTGGAAACCCAAGCACAGTGCACCACTTTTTTTTTTCAAAGATTTAGCTTTATTTTTAATTATTATTCTTGATCGTCTTCCAAGACTTATGAGAGGAAGCTTAATTGATTACGTAATATGTTTTTTAATTTTTTATTTATTTATCTCAATATTTGATCAAAGCATATATATATATATATATATATATATATGAATGTATATGCATTCGTTTGAAAACTATATAATTTGCTTTGGTTGTATCGCATTCGTAGGGGGAGTTTCTGTAATAACCCAAGCAATTAAAATTTTGAATGCAACTGATAGTATAATATTGTGTTAGGTGAATCAATACAATGAAATTGAGGTTGGCTCAGTGGTCAGGCTTCAGGCTGCATTTCCTCAGGACGCGGGTTCGAGACCGGGAAGCTAACCTCCAGTGTTTTTTTTTTTGGAGCTGCCACGTGTCCCCTCCACAGTGAAAGGACGAAATTGCCCTCGTAAGTCTTCTTCTTCCTCCTCCTTCCTGCGTGCAGCCGAGAGCGAGAGAAAAGAGAGAGGCTTCGCGAGAGAGCAGAGGGCCGCCGTGGTTGAGCCTCCACCTCGCCTGAGCTGAGCTGCACCCCCGAGCATCACCAGCCACCCTTCTCCGCCAGTCCAGCCGGCAAACCGCCACTCCTTTGGGCGAAAACCACCGTGGAACCGCGAGCTCTCCTGGCCGTTGGTGGGCTGTTTTCCCGGCGTGGCTTGGACGGGTTGTGAGCCTCACGTTTTGGCCGGTCCTTTCCACCTGAAGATGAGCTCAGTTGGCCATCGTTGGAGCCGCTTTTCCGGCGAGAAGGAGGAGTTCAAATCTTGAGCATTTTGGGACGATTTGGTGGGTCGTAAGGCCAATTCTGGCACCCCAAGGAGGGGGCAGCATACCGCTTGCGTTGATCATAGTTCAGGTGCGCAGATAGCACCCCGAAACTCTTATTATTGCCTAGGCTGTTCTTGTTTTAATTGTTTTCTAAATGTAAATAAATTCTTTCTGATTCTGCCTTACCGAATTGTGGGATTTAAAGCAAAGGACCCCTGTATGTGTGAATGACATTTGAATTGTGATGTGATTAGAGGTGATTACTAGCTAGATATAATAGAACCACAGAAAACTTTCGTATAATTTCACCTTTGTATACATGCGTGATGTAAATTCTTTGATTTTTGGAAAATGACGAATGATAAGCTTTCGCGAGACGTAACTCACGCCTGTTGGTTAGTTACCCTCGAGGACTGAGTGTTCTCGCCTGTTGGTTAGTTACCCTCGAGGACTGAGTGTTCTCGCCTGATGGTTAGTTACCCCGAGGACTGAGTGTTCTCGCCTGTGGGTTAGTTACCCTCGAGGACTGAGTGTTCTCGCCTGTGGGTTAGTTACCCTCGAGGACTGAGTGTTCTCGCCTGTTGGTTAGTTACCCTCGAGAACTGAGTGTCCTCGCTCGTTGGTTAGTTACCCTCGCGGATTGTGTATCCTCGCTTGTTGATTGATGCTTTCGAGGGTTGTGTACCCTCGCCCGTTGATTCTTAGCAGTCTTAATCCTGATTGTTTGTCACAATTGATTGCTTAACTGAGAATGGTTGTTGACTTGACGTTTATGATAAATGGTTATTTCATTCGACTGTTAAATTGCAAGTTTATGGATTTAAACACTATTGCACTGTATTACTCCTTGATTTTTGTTAAAGCTTCCGTTTATATATGAAATGGTTTACTGACTTAGGGTGCTATCTACCGGAAAACTTTTGGTCCCAGAAAGAGAGTTAGGCGATCTTCTGGAGCCGGCGAAGCATTGACCAGGGAGCTGCATTGAGCCGCTTGTTTTGAGTGTGAGACGTGCCCCTTTTTGTTTGATTATAATTTGGCATTTTCTTTTGGATGTATATATATATATTTAGTTTGGTAGCCATTTCCGTTCGCGGGATTATTTTGTGACCACAGCTAAACCCGCCATGTTTTTGTCTTTTGTTGTATTCGTGGATTTGGGCTGGTGGGAGCGGAGCTCCCCTATTTATATATTGCCTTGCAGGACCCTGTAGAAATTTCGGGACGTCTTAATTACTGGGGAGGTGCTACCGAAATTTCTACAGGAGGCCTCGTTTTGTATTGACATTCTCACCATACATACTAAGGCAACGACATTATGGGTATTGGAAATGTATGTTAACGATCGTCCCTTTAGTGTAGGCTTGCAGGTCATGGGGATTTCTTCGTGATCTGTGCCGGTCACATCCCATGGAATTCGGGGCGTGACAGTTTCAATTGTCATAAACAAGTTGTAAATGAGTAAGATATTCAAAATATTTTTATTCTTGATTTTACTCTCCTTATGAGCTAGTTAATTCTAAAATGTACCTAGAATTAACTTAAGATACATAAATTTTACAATATAATAAAATAATCCCATATTTTTAATTCAAATAAAGAAATATTGAATTATAGTCAAAACTAGACACAATTTTGTAACTTTAATTCAATAGTAGTATTTGGCTTAATTTTTAATTTACAACATTTTTTAATGAAAAGGGCATTTATCAAGAAATATTTTCTTGCAAATACTACTACCTTTTTTTGTTAATTGTGAGAAAAAATAATGACTCAACAAGGCTTTTGATGGTGCTGTCTGCTTGTCCACAATCTTCAAGACAAGTTATAATTAGAAAAATAATCGGTTGGTTGTTGCTTGGGCTGCCAAGAAAAAAGAAAAACACATTCCTGTATATATAATCTTTTATGATTAGCTTCTTAATTAAGATAACTTTAAATGATTTAATTAATAATAGAATAACCGTTGACAGATCAACAAATCAGACCAAAGAGAATCCGGACTATGTTATTCAATTTTTATTTTTTTATAATTTAAATTAACCACATTTTGGATGTCCAATATTTGTCAAATTAATTAACAAGAACTTATAATAGAATATTAATTCTAATAAATATTAATTTTTTAAAATAAATTATTATAAGACATATTAATATTTCATATTATATTTAATGCCGGATGATATTCCAAAGACCAAAAAAAAAAAAAGATAGTTTCTAATAGCTTACAATATATTCTATTTTCTTGAATAAGATAACATTAAGTCTAAGAAATGATTTAAAATATGTGTTTTATGATAATTTTTTTAAAAATAAATATTTACTCAAATTGAATTATTTCTTTAAATTTTATTTACATAATCTAACGACCCAAATGGCCAACAATATTTGTTATCTACTACATAAACATGAGGTGATCCAAATTGCTACTACTTCATAAGGAGTATTTTCTATTTCCATTATTCAATTAGGGGGTCCCAATTTCAAAAGATTATATTTGCAAATACACTATAGACTAATGTAGAAATATGTGTGTGTGTGTGTGTGTGTATATATAAAAATTTGTCCAAAAAATTTTTTAATCACATAAGTCAGAAAGAAAAGTCTTTCATGAACTATTGCAGCCGTCTATTTAAGGTGATATTTTGGGCCATTATCAAAGTACTTGAACCTTCTCACAAGTTGATGGGCTGTGTTATTTATACTTTAAGGTGATTATATATATATATATAATGGATTATATATTAACAAGTTCAGAGAAGCAAGGGAATCAAATCACGCAACTCTTAATATCAAAAGCCTTTGTTAGGTGAAACGTTGATGGGGAAGACAATGACAATTTCTTAACCCTATCTGCGTATATTATCTCTTCCTCATCAATTCATGTTCTTCATTATTTCTATTTCCTTTTTGCTTTGTTTTCTTTCTTAATTTTCTTGTTTCACATAATTTTTATGATCGATTCATAAGTATATGGCTGGTTTTCTCTGTTGGCTTGACTTGACCCGTGAAGTAGCCTGTTTGAGAAAAAGCATATTCACTTTCTCATAAACCTTTTAATTTGTTATCCATGCATGAAGTCAGAATAATGTAAATAATGCATCCAAGCATGCATGCATCTTCGTTTTCTAAACTTCAACTCCTTGAGAAGAAAAAAAATTATATATGTATCATTAACTTCTATCATTATAAAGTGATAATTATGCATCCAAAACATCTAGTGGTGACTGTAGTTGCAACTATTTAAATTCTAATAAACGACGATGGTTAGATTTCTAAAGATATCAAATTCAAAAAGACTATTTTATTCACTTAACCTGAAAGAAATTAATTATAGTCCTCTATTCAATAATTATGCACTGTAGCCAGGCCAATTTCCAGATTAAACAAAAAATATATAAATAAATAAAACAAGAAGTTATGCGGATTTCCCTCTTCCTTTGGTAATTGATGGTTTTCTTGAGTCAGACCTAGTTTTAATTTTATCTTTTTATTTGAGTCCATGCTTTTAGTTTCTCTTATTCGGCCGATTGGATCTTCGGCTTTTTGAAATTGGGTTATTGTTCACTTTATTGAGCAGCTTAGCCATGTTTTAATTCGGGTCTTAAATTTAGGTTCTTTAATTAAGGCATCTGTTGATGGCCAGCCCATCAACATACTTAGCCCACATTAAAGGATATACCCGTCGATCAGGCCCAAGGCCTAATTGTCAGAAACAGGCCAAAGCCCAAACCATTCTCTGACCCCGTGCACTGCAACTGCAAGTTTCCTACAATTGTTTGATGGCCAGTGAATATCTGTACGGTTGCTGACGTTTGCAACAGGTGTTTAATAGTCTGTGTCATGTGAAGCATTACTTTTATCTTTGTTTTTATTTTTTTTGTGGAAAGGCGTTGCTTTTAAGATGGATTTTTGGGTGTAAACTTAAATTTGCTTCATCCAATAGGTCCAGTGCAAAAAAATTAAATTCAACTAAAATAATTTTATCGAAAAAACTTGTTTTATAAAATGGGTCATACTCATAATTTTTAAAAATTTGGTCCAAATTTAAAAAGTCTGAATCAATCTTTTTTAAAATAAAAAACTTTTTATTCAAAGAAAATCGTAATTTAATTATGTTAAAAGAAAGAATATAACTTAAAGATTAAAGATATTAAAAATAAAATTATTTTCATTTTAAAGATGTAAAATATAAATTTATCAATAAAATTAGTTTATTTTAATTTAAGGTAATGCTTTACATAAAATTATAGCTTAATATGACGTGAATCTTGATAAGGAAAGAATAACTAGTGCTTTTTATTCAAAAAATTTATGACAGTACCACAATTAATTTTTATTTATAACTTTTTTAATTATACAAGTAATAATAACTATTAATTATATAATCTATTTCAAATTCAAAGTAATAAATATAGGTTTGCCTATCAAAATGAAAAGGCCTTGTAAATACTGTAGGTCTAACCCAAAAAAATAAATAAATAAAAGCTTGACTAAAAGAAATGCTCGATTCAAATGGTGACCCAATTTTTATGAACCAGGTCTAATAATCAAATTTACTTCAAAGACACTATTGTTATGGAGGGTGGTATTGATCAATATAATGTTACGTTGATAATTGTTACAATTAAAAAATGATCCTAAAATTTTGCATTTATAAATTATCCTAAACTTTTTGTTTAATTTTTGTTTATAGTATTCACAATTTAATTCCTATATTTTATTTATTTTACTATCAGACCAAAGTCATTATATATCTTCTTTATACCCGTGCTACTAGCTTTCGGGTCATGTGGCTAATGCATTTTTTGGGACAGTAACAGAAGAAGAATTAATACAGGGAACAACACAAAGACAGAGACAGAGTAAAATGAAACCGAAAAACGAAACTACAAATAGACAGACAAGCCAAATGAAAACAGCAACACAGAAGCAAATCAGAATCATTAACCAACACCTTCCCTTGACAACCTTGCATAACGTTCCAGAAGAGATAAAAGAGGGGATGGGAGGTTGTCACCCCATCCTGAAAGGCACATCCCCCTTTGAGATTTCTTAGATAACCAATCTGCTACATGGTTGGCTACTTTAGGAACCCAACCAACAATACATGATTGAAATTGAGAGCCAAGAGAAATAGCATCCTGGAGCAAATGAGAGCAACTCCATTCTGGACAAATTCTCCTACCATTAAACACCTCAACCAATTGCAAATTATAGGATTCAAACCTTTAAGCAAAGCCTTAGGGTATGTTTGGATTGATAACTCTGGAGGGAGTGACAAGGAATTGAATGGTCAAAATGAGTTGTTTAGATTTTTTTTAAAGATAGAATAGGACGGCAAAGGGAGGGACATCAAAACCTTTTTCTTGTCATCTAAAATATCAATTTTGTTATTCCTTTAAATTGGGGGGATTAAGGATGAAATAGAGTTGTATAAGAAATTAAATTACTAATATACCCATCATCCAATAAGGATCATTTCAATTGTTACAACTTTATCTAATTTCCATCATTATGACCATAGCCGCTCTCTTTTCTTTTCTATTTTTTTCACTTAAAATGTCAAAAATAAAATAGAAAGAATGACAGAATTAGATTAGTTTCATCCTTTTTTTTTTGTCAACAAATTTTCTTTTTGGGTTTTTAAGTTTATCTTTTAAAATTTTTTAAAGCAATATAGGTATTTTGTAATAAATGTATTAGATAGAAAATATGAATAAGATAATTTGTAATAAAATAAAGAAATATAAATAGAAGAATAAGATAACATTATGTATTGAATAAGGACAAAATTATTGGTCATGTGTTTCTATTATAAGGGGTTGAAAAAAAAAGTTAATAAGTCATTACATTCCATTTATTTTATTGTAACTTCAAAACAAAATTAATAGATGTCCCTGTCTTTCCTGATTAAAACTTTCAAATAACATATCTATTCATGTTATTTCACTCCATTCCAGGTCATTATATTAATGACCATTCCATTCCATTCTCCCTTGAACTCCCAAGTATAGTCTTAACTTCCGACATAAAGGCAGATTCAAAGAATCAACAATAGCTACAAAGTTCCAACACTTCACCCATTGAATTCTTGAAAAACAACACCAATACCCCAAATTGCACTCTCCTTATATCAACCTCCATCCACATTCAATTTAATTAGTCTAGATGGAGGAGGAACCCAACAAGTTTCAATAGAGGAATCAGCATGAGTAAAGGCCTCTCATGAACTTATAATAGAAGCATGCTCCCAAAATTCAAAAAAGGCCATTGTTGCTCTAATCATTGTGTTAACAAGATTTTGAGGAATTTTTTTATACACACAAGAGCATCGATCTTTTCAAATATACTAGCATATCATCCCCATATATGCTTTCAATTCGTCATCCAACCCATAATCACATAAGTAAAAGAGTAACCAAGCATCAAAACGAGTAATAAATGACTCATTTATTCTTATGGATAATCGACTACTAAACCATACCAATCTTATCCAATCACAAAGTAAAAAAAGATGTTCGACATATTCAAGAAGTAAAGAGCAACAAAGGTAAACCTAATTAGTTGTGCATCGCCTTTTTTGCAAGATCTCCATTGTGGGCAAGAAGCCTTTACAAGCTCTCCACAAAAAGTGCTTCATTTTAGGAGGAATTGTTAGTTGCCAAATCTCCTTCCACAACCTTAAAACAATCCAATAAGAAGAATCAATTTTATCCACCCTTAAATTATCTTGCAATAAGTAACAAGTTGATAACATTTCTTAACTATATACACACCATCCCTAGATCCCAACCGAACTAATCTATCATCATAATGCAAGTGAGGTAAAGGAATCCGTTTAATGGCCAATAGCTCCTCATAACTTAACCACTGATCCACCATCCCATTGACCTTTATGAATCAAGTCAGCAATATATAAAGTAGATAGATCATCAAATGGTACCACGGAGCAAAGTTTTCTCTTTGGCATACTAGGGACCCAAGCATCATGAGAAATTAATGTTAACACCACTGCTAACTTGCCAATATAAATCTTAACTCAATTGGTCTCTTCCTTCTGAGATACTCATCCAAGCTCAGGAGGCCTAAGAACCCTTTCTTGGAAGTAGAAAATCAGAATTAGGATAATAAACACTGTTGAAGATTGTCACCAAAAAATTGTTAAGAGAAAAGAGGAAGCATCATGCTAACTTCGCTAATAAAGAAAGGTTGAAACTCATGAAATCTTTAAATCCCGTACCACCACTTTGCTTTGATACAACCAAATCACCCCAAGATTGCCAATAGATCCTCCCTTCAAATTCATTTTGACCCCACCAGAATTTGGCAAGAAGCGAATCTAACTCATCACAAGCCTTCTTGGTAAACTTGAAATACGATATGGGATACGTTGGAATCACATTTGCCACTACTTCAATCAAAACTTCCCTCACAACCTAAGATAATGACCTATGTTTCCAGTCTTGAATTTTAGCATTTACTCTCTCACGAACAAAGGCAAGCGCTTCTTTTTTTTACCTACCCTATAAAATAAGAAGTCCCAAATACTTTCTAGGAGATTAGGCATTTGAAATTCCAAGAACAACACATAAATATTCCCTTATGTAGGTGTAAATTTAGAGAAAAATACACAAGATTTTGAGAGGTTGACTATGTGACAAATCAAAATTTTCTTCATTCTGAAACAATTTGAACTTGTTGCTTTAAGGAAAAAATGGAATCATCAGTGAATAGACAATGTTAAAGAACATGGCATCGTCTAGCTAACCTAATTCCAGTCAAGTCTCCACTATCAATATCATGTTTATTCATATACGACAAAACATTAAGCAACCAAAATGAAAAGATACAGGGATGAAGGATCACCTTATCTTAAGCCACACTATGGGGATATACCAAAAAACTTACGACCCCCCAAAACCATATTAAAGTTAATAAAACATAGACATTCCATTACACGACACACCCAAACCTTTAAAAGCCCCATTTTTAGAAGTAATGACCAAAGGAAATCTCATTCCTCCTTGTCATAAGCTTTATTCATGTATAATTTCAAAAGATCATGATGTCAATGACTACACCTGGATTTCAAATAGTGAAATGCTTCATGGACAATAATCACATTATCCTAAATCAACTATCCAGGGATAAATCACGTTGTTGTTCCGTAATAAGATCTGGGAGTAATCCTTTTCATTTATTTGCAAGCACTTTGGAGATTACCTTATATAAAAAGTTGCATGAACTAATTGGCTAGAAACTCTCAACCACCACTGGGTTGTCCACTTTGGGGATCAAAACCAGATTAGTTTTGTTTAATTGTGATAAAGGTAACCCATCAGTAAAGAAAGCCTCAACCATTTTGAATAATTGGTCTCCCACTACCACACATGTATGTTGGTAAAAAATACCTAAAAATCCATCAGGCTCTAAAGCCTTTAATCCATCCAACTTATGGATAACATCTTTAACTTTAAGTTGTGACATCAATCGCATCAACCATCTATTTACGTCATACGTAACTATTGGATTTATGATTGACAACACCTCAAAAAGGTGCTTGTTCCCCACAGTGGTAAAAATGTCCTTAAAGTATCGAGTAAAACAACCTTCAATGTCCCTTAGCTTTGTCAACCAATTCCTAATCTCATCCTAAATTTTAATAACTTTATTCTTTTGTCTTCGTTGTATCATAGTAAGATGGAAAATTTTTGTATTACGATCCCCACATGAAAGCCATTGTACCCTCAAATGTTGCACCTAATACATCGCCTCTCAATCCCACAAATCCTCAATCATTTTAGTGATAGAGTCTGCCTTTTACGCTGTTGCTTCACTTCAATCCGATTAGAATATCATACAATATATAGGGTTTAAATCTGGCTAGATATTATACAGTATTCACCCATAAGGGGTGCTCATTAAGTAAGGGTAAACTAGTAATTATAGGAATTACTACTAAACCTTAACCCTAGCTAGCCTTTTATAAATAGGGTTAGACTATTATACGATAGATAAGAGAGATAGACTGATATAGACGCTCTTAGAGGAATACCTGCAAAGTATTCTGCAGTCGCATTCGAGAGGCTATTTAGGCTGTGAAAATCTCAGATACACCCAATAAACTGTGGGTATCTTATTTGATTAGTGATTCCAACCAGAGTTCGATTAGCTTCCGTAATTAAGACAAGTATATAAGTCTCCTATCCTAAATTAAATTATAAATGTGTTCAATTATTTAATTCCCTTCAATATGCTTCATGTTTTACTTGATTTCAATAATTATAGTTTATTGGGCCATTATATGATTTAAAGGTAGCAATAAAATGTTTGTGAAAAATTCTATCATCCTCGTCTATTCCTTCTTGGTATAGTTAGGGGTATTTACTCACTAAGTGATTATCACTCACTTTTGTTTCTCAACATTTCTTAGATAATAGTGCTGAGCCTGGACCCTCTTCCGTAGTAAAATTTCGAGATAGATTTCTTTTGGTGAGCCATGTATTGTCCACAAGTGCAAAAGCATTCTTTTTTGTAAAAATGGTATATATTGAACTATATTAACTCCATATATCATACGCAGGGTTTTTGTATGTTTTATATATATATATATATATATTAGAGTATTTGACTGAGAACCTTTGTGAAAGTGGGGCTCTCTATATTTTTTGTATGTCTAGCTATCTGTGGAAATTTTGGAATGTTCATATTTCAGGGAGATTCTGCTAAAATTTTTACACAAAAGTCATATAATGCATTAAATATTTATCCTTACTTTCAATAGATTGTATGTGTTAATTGATAGTTATGATTTCGTATACTCTATATGGAAATTTGTGATTAATTTAATTAGGTTGTATGATTTACTATTGATTCATGGAGGTAAGATATGTCTCACTCTTTGTGTCAAACACATCTCTTGTTTGGGGTGTGACAAGTTGTGTGGTTGTTCGTTCTTTTTCTTGTACTGTCATTTTCCTATATATGGGCCTTTGTTGTTTGGTTGATCCCATTAGTTGTTAATGAAACAAACTTTCAACCAAAGAAAAAACTAAGAGTTGATAATTCAAAAGAAACTGGATTATTGTTGCATATTTTGTTAGTTAGTTTAAAAAATACAAATTATACTATATAAAATTGGAAAAGGGGATCAAGATAAAGATCAAATCTATGTACATTAACACGCCCGTATAGTCAAAGAAAGTATCTGTGGAGTCGAGGTTGTTAGACAAGAATAATATATATTTATCTTTATAGAATTGACATGTTATTCCTTGAATTATAGGAAGAGCACAATGTCAACTAATAAGCCTGTGTTTTCACAGGAATCACTAAATAAATTTAAACCAAAAGAGAAAAGTAAAAATATTATTTATAAAGTTATGAAGTTATAAAATTGGGTGCTGGAAGTTTTTCCGAAATGATGATAAAAAGTGTTATCACCGAAGAAAGTTTCAATTATGAGAAAAGTAGTGAGAGAAATAGCTTTAATGACAACAAAACTTGCCATAGAAATGATTCTGAAGAACAATGATAAAAACCTTTACCAAAACACAAAGAAACCCAATGATGACTTCATATTTAAAAGTACTTCTTTTGTTAGCATAATCTATTCATGCAAGAACTTTTGGTGACCATATAATGGATAGCAATGATGGCAAACAAAGTCATTAGTTTTTTATATTTTATTAATAAACGTATAAATCAAATTATTAAAATTAATAAATTACATGAATCAAACAATTTATATCTAAAATTAAATTTCAAAATGAGTAATATTTTAGTTACAAAAATTGATAAAATAAAAAAATATTAATATAATGATTTGCATCTAATAAACTGTGCAATTTATCAATATGAAGTTTGCTTGAAGAAATGCAAGAAATCCACGTTTCAAACAAAGTCATTATCGAAAAAGCTTCAATTATGAAAAATAAATTTGGTATTGAAACTCTTCCGAGGTGGCAATTTACATGATAAACAGAAAAGCAAATATCGATACCTTGTGAAAAGTCAAATTATTTATCAATAACTTTTTTAGTAATAAAACTATTGTGATGATTTTTGGATGTGATAAAAATTAAAAAAAAAAAAAACTTTAGGACTAATTGTTTTTCATCACTTTGTTTACCACTTAATTAAGACATTTATTTACAACATGTCGTTAGTGTAGTTAAAGGTGATCGCCTTAGATGCTGAGGCAAGGCGTATTTTGGCTATAGTGCCTTTCATGGTGTGAGAGGTGCTACCTTCAATCAGGCGCTAGCCAAGCACCGCTTTTTGACGCCTCCTATCAGCTTTTCTCTAGTGTCTTTTGTGCCTTGGTGAAACTTGGGTTTTTGCATGAAAATTCAGCAAAGATGAATATGAAAGTGATGATAATTATGGATACGAAAACTAAGAAGGGAATGATTTAGTTAATGTGGAGCAAGAGTGGACCCATTGGAAAAGTATAATTTAATTAGTGAGGTGAGAAGGGAATAATTTACTTAGTGGGAAATATGAGTGGAAGTTGGATTTTGTGAGCTGAAAAAGTATTCAATAATTTATGGAGTGAGCTACATAAATAAAGAAAAGAATAATTGATTGAATTAGCAGGTTTTTAAGTGTAGAAAGGGCCATGGAATGGACATATTTAACAAAGGAAAGATCAGGGAGAGTTCTTGGCCTCTTAAAAGCCAAAAGAATATTATTTGGTTGATTGTTTCTATTGTCTTGTATTTTATTATTTCTTTCATGCTCAATATCAGAGCATCTGAAATCCTCATCATTAAATAATACTATTGGTATCATAGTGTTTACAACTTTGAATAGTTAATTTATATATTTATATGTTAAATGCTTTTACAAAGATACAAGTATTTATTTCTTTCTTTTATATAGCATATATTAGCATTTTTTATATTATAACGCCTTACTTCATCCAAGCAAGCACCTTTTTAATGCCTCCCGCCTTAAGGCATTTTAGAGGTTTGGCGTCTTAAGGGTGCACCTTTCACTTTTGACTACCTTGCATATCATTAACTATTATTTCAATCACTGAAAACCTCTTTCTAGAGAGTGGATTTAGTGAATTTGAAAATTTAAATATATGTGAATTTGATAGAATCTAAATTGTTAGATGAAAATTTAATAGTTCAAATTTCAAGAAATTATTAAAAAACTATTTTATATTTATTGAAATATAAACCATTGAATGAAAATTTAAAAGTCCAAATCTTTTGAAATGCAGTAAATTTGGATTCTCAAATACAAAGAATTCATATCCCTCTTTCTATAGAGTGTGTGAATGTGTAAATATTAAGTTCAATCTTATATCCAAATTCTCACCATTCTTTAAATACATTTTATACAGGGATGTATTCAAGGGGTGGGACAGTAGTCTCTCTTAGATTTTTAAAATTTTTACGTTTATATATAATTTTATTTTATAGTTTTATTTATTTTTTAATTTATAAAAGTTTGACCTCTTAGATCGTAAGAATTTATTCCTTTTAGTTTAAATATTTGATCTAAACACTTACACCTTTTTGGATTTTTAAATTTTGAATTTGTATATAAAATTTTATCTTGTTTTTTATTTGTTTTTCTAATTTATAAGGGTTTGCTCTCCTTGATTTGTAAATATTTGCTCCCTTATTTCAAATCTTTAATCTAAAGATTTTCACCCATTGAAATCAAATTCTAAATCCATTTTATACCTTCAGTAATTATAATAAAATATGTTACTTATTTTCCATATTAGAATCATTCATTTAATATATTCAACCTAATTTCTCCAAGCTTTACAAGAAAAATATAAAATTGTCTTTTGTTTATTTATTGAAATTTTCTGTATCAAGTATTCTATATATTTATTACACTTGTTTGAATTTCTTGCATTTTATCAAACAAATTGTGCATCACACCTTTTTATTTTACCAATTATGATTTTTTTTAAATTATTAATTTCTGTATTCAACTTTTAATATGAACCACTAAATTTAAGTAAAATTTTTTACATATTTATAATTTTGAGTGCATCAATACACTCAATTATAATATAAGAATAATTATAATATTATTATTATTTGAGTTAATAATATTATAATTATATCCCTACATTATAATTAAATATACTAATTTTTTTAAAATAATAATAAGTGTACCAAAAATAACATTTTAAATTCATACAATTCTTTAATTCTAACCATCCTATATGTGTATTTATATAGAAAAGCAAGAATTCCGAATCGATCGTATATCAGTTTTCTAGAAAATGGAGAGGATTGAGGCTTCCAGATGATTCACGTTTGACACAACACGTCATCACCCACCGATCGATTACACATAAAACAACTCTCTTCTCAATATCTCACAACCGTGATTTGAATTTCAGATTAATTTTCAGGTCTTCTGCTGTACTATTTTCCTCAATCTCTCTCTCTCTCTCTCTCAAACTGCTCTTTCCAAAGCTCACAAGGTTAAGTTTCCTTCTTGCCCCTTAGTTTTATTATATTGCAGCTTTACTTCTTATCTTTTAGATTTGCTTTTACTATCTCATAACTGTTAGTCCGGTGAGAAAACAATGGAGACCATCGAAGAAAAGCATGCTCCATCAAATCAGGTTAGCAAAATGCATCATTTCCTCATAAATCATTTCCAAATTTTTCTTTTTTGGTGTGTGAGTTGGATATTTTTATGATTCTGAGACTGAGATTTTGTACTACAGATTTTCCCGTTTTATAAACAACAGAGCTCAACCCCTTATGTCCATTTTAATTTTTATTTTAAGAAAATGTTATTTTGGTTTCTGACTAGGGAGGTGATTTTCAACTTTATTAATTACTGATGTATTTTAATTTAATCCCTTCAGTTATTAATAATTTAAAATGTTTGGTCAAATCTAACAATCTTTTATAGTATAATTTTTTTATTTGAATGTCCAACCATTCCTTTTAAAAACTGTAAGTCATTAGATCATGCAATTTTTTAGATTTAAACTATTATATAAAAAATTTTAGGTCATTCATCAACTTTAATCTAAATCATTAGATTACATATTTTTTAACAATTGAATTCCTACATTTCTTAATAAATACAGGAAATTTAAATTGAATTTTTTTTTTTTCACAAATTTGCATCTCGAGGTGTACTTTTGGAAACTAGTACACAAACAGTAAAGCATGAGTTTCCACTGCCAAAAATGGTTATAAAATATCCATATTTGCATAATATATAGTATTAATTCAAAAAATGCTAAACAATTTTTGAGAATTCAATTTTGCTTCCCTCAACTCAAACCAAAATAAGAGACAATCTTCTTTATTGGTTTCCCATTGTTGAGTGGCCCAAAAATTTATTTCTTTCAAGTATTTTAAAAATGGATCATCCAGATCTGTATTATTATTTCTTTTTTTTTTCTTTTTTTATTATAATGTTTATTCTCTCTAAGATAAATTTGTTTTTAACAAGCAGGATGCAAAGGAAAACATCTCAAAGAAAGAGGTGGTTATATATGTTTTGGGTACACTCCATCCCATACTTAAAGAAGTGCCAAATAAATTTCACTAATTCAGTGTAGATTTTATTTGGCATTAATATGCTTTAAGTTTGAGCTGCAATTGTGAGGTTATGAAAATTTGATCCTTGCAAAATGGGAAATAGGTTTATGAATTTGATGGAATTGAGATTGTTGGATAAAAAATTAATCATTTAAATTTTAATAAACTGTTTAATTTTTAAAAATAATTTTGATATATATAGGTGCAATTCAATTTTTATAAATACTATGCTCTAGAACAGAGTGTGTCTAAAATTTGATTAAAAGGATTGTGTATAGTTGCAGAAAAATCCTAATATTTCAATTTTTGAATATGATGAATGAAAGGTGCTCCTGGCAGTGGAAAGAGCACACAATGCTCCAAGATAGTTTCAGAGTTTGGATTTTGCCATCTCAGCGTTGGTGACCTTCTTCAAGCAGAAATTGAGTCTGCAACTAAATATGGGTAATATTTATTTTATGTATATATATATATATATGTATATATATATATAACATCTTTATCTCTCAATATATTTCTTTGAGTAAAACACCATTTTAATTTTTTAATTGTTAGTTAACTTTTAATTTAGCTCTTTAATAATTTTCATTATCAATTTAGTCTATCATTTGTCAATTTATTTTTAATTTGGTGCTCCATTAATTTTTATTTTCAATTTGTTTCTTTATAGTAATTCGTTCTTAATTTAATTTCTCATTATTAAAAAAATTGTCAAAATAGGCCAACTTATTTAATTTATTTGAATTTGGTGGGTTGAGATATTAAACTTGGCTCATGATAGGTTAAACAAGTTCATCCATTTAATCCATAAAAAGATATGAAAAAAAAAATATGTACAAAAAAATTCAAAATAAAATGTTTTATTATTAAGTCAAATATTTAATCTTAGTACATTAATATTATTTATGATTGATCAAATATTGAATATATACAGGTAAGACAAGGACAAAAATTACTAAAAATTATAGAATATTGAACCCTACACAACAAAAACTCTATAAAACTTTTTAATTCGTCCAATTCACAAATTCATCAAATTGATTCATTTAACTTAAAAGTTAAATAAGTTAAGTTAATTTATCACACCTACATTAAATCAATTGAAAATTTCAATATAACCCACCAAAATAATGAATTGAATAAACCAAAATAATGAGTCATATCTATTTTAACAGTTCTACTATTTGGACTATAACTTAGAGTTGTTCAGGGGACTAAAATGAGATGCTTGATTTTTTTGTGGGACCAAATTGAGGCCCTTTGTATCTTTAGAAAACTAATTAAAAAGCCAATTTCCTTAAAAAAAATTTAGAGCTTATTAGGACAAAATATTATTCTTTTCTTTTTAGAACATCCCACTCTTATTATTGATCCCTTTCATCTATGTATATATTCCTTTCCAGAGCAATGATTGAGGAGTACAAGAAGGAAGGAAAGCTTGTCCCAAGCGAGATAGTAGTCAGAGTTCTTGCGAAGGCAATGAACAAAAGCGACACAAAAAAATTCCTCATTGATGGATTTCCACGAAACCAAGAAAATCTTACTGCAGCTCAGAACTTGGTACACCTTGTTTCTAATACAAAAATTTTCTTCCTCTATATATATATATATGTGTGTGTGTGTGAATGATCAATTACTAATTTTGAAATTGAAATTCTAAATTATTTAACAGATGAAAATGGAGCCAGATTTGGTATTATATTTTGATTGCCCTCGAGAAGAATCTATAAGACGCCTTCTAAAGAGAAACCAGGTTGGACAATTACTTGTAACCTAAGAAATATATATATATATATATATATATATATATATTACTTGTATTTATAATTTGATTATGATATTTTTAGATTTTATTTATGAATTCAAAAATTTTTTTTAAACTTTTAATTTATCCCCTTTATTTTTTGTTTTTTAATAACCTTACAAAACATTAGTTCATAAATTAATAATAAGAATGAAATTACAAAGTTGTGAAATTATTGGAAAAAAGAGAAAGTACATGGATGAATTAACAAAGTTATAAACTAATATTTTTATATAAATTACTAAAAAATAAAAAATAGATGGAGTAAATTGAAATATTTTTTTAAAAAAATTGGATTCATAAATAAAATCTAATAATAATAGAGTTAAAATTACATATAATAAATTATTTTATATTGATATACAATCAGCATAGTATAATATGAAAATGTCATGTGTCTTTCTTTGTGTCATGTAATAATTGTATGGATGTAACTAATTTTATAGTTACACTTTAAATAATATTTTAATATATTTGAAGTGTAGTGTCATTTTTAAGAGCGACGATTATATGTTATCGAAAACACTAATAACATGTCCCACAGTGTTATTAATTATCAAAGTTTTATTGTGTATTGAATGTAGGGAAGAGTTGACGATAACATTGAGACCATAAAGAAGAGACTAGAGGTGTATTATGAATGTACCGTGCCAGTGATTGATTCTTACATCTCAAAGGGGAAAGTTCGGAAGGTAATTTAAACCTGTTTCTGCAGTGGTAGTGCTCTCTTCTTTTTCTCTGATAAATGTTCATGTAAATATTGGAAACTATATCAACTTTTACTCAAGAGTTACGTATGTTTTAGATGGAAAACAGGGAAAAGGAAAGGAAAGAAAATAAATGTATCATTAAAAAAAATCAATAATTTAAATTTAAAAAAATACTATTTTAATTTTTTACTTTTAAATTTAGTATTAATTTAGTCTTACACAAATTGAAGAGCTCAAAATAATTTTTTATTTTTAAATTTAGCTTAAGTTAAAGAAAGAACTAATTTAGGTTAAATCTTAAAAAATGTGGGACCATTTTAAGATTTTAATTTCATAAAGGATTAAAATGTGACTAAATTTAAAAATATATGATCATTTTAAAACTTATAATTTATAGATGATTAAAATTAAATTAAATTTAAAAATAAATGAACAAAATTATAATTTTTTTATTTAAATATTTAATTTCTTATAATTTGAACCACGAACAAGTCCTCCAAATGAGAAGAAAGGATTCAATTAACCTTTCATATTTATTTCTTTTTCTCACTCCCTTTTCATTTTCTTTGAATGCATTTCTTTTCTTTCACTTAAACATACTTTCGAACGACAGAAAAATTTGACACTATTTTTTTATTCATATTTGCACAAATAAGTCATTTTCATCTCAAATTTACGGTCTCACTTATAAACAAATTAAATGAAATAATAATGATTTAACAACCAATTATCTTTATTTGTCTTCATTTTTTTATTATAAAAGTTGCTTATATTTTATTAAGTTGTTTTCTGATTAAAATATAATAAATATTAGATTTTTTTTTAATTATATCGCCACACATATATAGTTATTATAAATAACTGTATTATTTTTAAATCAAAATATTATTATTAATTAACTAAACACTTATTATATTTTAATTAAAACATAATATAAATAACAATATATGAGTATAGTCTTTTTTAATTATTTTATTTTCTTTCTCTTTTACTTTGACATTCTTGGCAGATAGACGGCGGAAAGTCTGTAGAAGATGTGTTTGAGGATGTCAAGAATGTTATGTTGGAACTTTCACATGACGTGGAAGGAGCAGCTAATCCTGGAAAGTAATGTATTAAATGACTCTGTCAACTTAATACATTGCCTTGTTTGAAGGAACCATTATGTGAGTGAATATGAGTCAGACATTGAAACCATATAAGTTTAAATACATTGTATATTTTCATAAAATCCTTTACATCTTTCTTATATTTTTATGGTTAAAATAGTAATTTAGTCTTTTATTTTTATTTTTTGTTTTAAAATAGTCCATCAAGTTTAAAATGTTCAATTTAATGACTTATTTGATTGGTAGAATGTGAATGAAAGAAAGAGAGTGGGAATGAGCTTTAACATTTATTCTCATATTTGGTAACGATCAATCATGTTCCCATAGCTATTTGGATTTCCACAAACATGAGAGAGCAAACTTTGTCCCATAAATGGATTCTTTCTCATTTTCAAAGATTACTAAGGTATTTTTACTATAGTGCTCCTCTTCTTTTTCCTCCCTCCCTCCACTCATAAATAATAATAATAATTCTTTAATTTTCATACTAATAATTAATCTTTAAAGATAGAAATTATTATGTTTATGAAGTAATAATCTTTTTGCAATAATAATATAAGGATAGTAGTGTAATTTAATTAATCATCTTTTTATTCTCACTTCTTCTTTCAATGTCATATTAAATATAATATACGAGTTTAAAATTTCATTCTATTAAAGTTTATTATCATATATATTAACAATCATTTTAACAATCAAACATAATTTAGTGAAATCCATTAAAATTGTTGATGTTTTAAACTTATTTTATTTAATTGGACTCTTTACAAAACTATATGAAAAATTAAGGGATTAATTTACAATATTTTAAATTTAATATATAAAATTAAATGATTAAATCACTATTTTAATATTCTTTTTTTTTTTCTCCTTTTATGTACGATTTTTAGTCTTCAAAAGAGTTCACACTTTATTATTAGGGGAAAGAAATTTGTTTCTCGAGGAAAATCGAAGTTTACGTGCAAGAAATAAATGAGGCTGCAAGCTGGCAAACACGTCATTTGACCTATAAATAGAAGAGAATTTACTTCCGAAAGAATTAGCCAATGTTGCATTGTACCTGCGTATCCATCTTGTTTAAGCTTCTAATAAATTGCTTAACATCATACTGAATTTGAGTTTATATTTTCTAAAACGTAATATTTGTAAAACATTTCTTTGTCATTTTATTTCTAACTTTAAAAACACAACTCTACTCACTAAAATCCAAGCTAAATAATTTCAAGGATGACATAAAAGAAATTGCAAGAAACAGTAGGAGCGGATAGAATAAATTTTTAAATTAAAATGATACTGTGTTGTAATTTTTTAAATCTCGTAGAGGGTTTACTCTGAAATGATAAAAAAATGACTTGTTAGAAATTATTTTCTTATTCTAATATTATGAAAACACTAGTGAAGGAAAAAAAAAATTTAAGAAAATATAGTTCTTGGCAAAACAAAAAAAAACACTGTACAGAAGAGCACACGGCAAGGCAACATGAAAACCGAGGTTGAAATTTAAAACGCATCCATCCAGCACTTTTTGACCCATAACCCCACTAATGGACCCACTCGCCTCACGTCACTCCCTTCCTCACTTCTTGCCATTGATACCCCACTCTCAATCTCACTCTCCTATCCCCTCCCTCTGTCTCTCATACCATGGCCAATCATTCGCACAAAATCTCGCTCCTTCTTCTGCTTCACTTCCTTCTACTTTTCTTCGCTTGCCACCTCGCCGGCGCCGTCCCGTACTCCATCGGCGTCAACTACGGCACCGTCGCCGACAACCTCCCGCCGCCGCCTCGCGTGGCGGCCTTCCTTAAGTCCCAGACCGCCATCGACCGCGTCAAAATCTTCGATGTCAACCCCGACATGCTACGCGACTTCGCGAACACTGGCATTGCCGTCACCGTCACCGTCGGTAATGGCGACATTCCTTCTCTCTCCAAGCTCCCAGCCGCTCAGTCCTGGGTGGCCGACCACATCCTGCCCTTTCACCCCAAAACCACCATCAACCGTATCGCCGTCGGCAACGAAATCCTTGCCACCTCCGAAAAGTCCTTAATCGCTCATCTATTACCCGCCATGAAAGCTCTTCATTCAGCTTTGAACCTCGCAAACATAACAACCATTCAAGTCTCCACGCCTCACTCGTTGGGGATTCTGTCCTCGTCGGAGCCACCAAGCTCCGGTCGGTTCCGAGGCGGGTACGACAAGGCCATATTCGCCCCGATTCTCGAGTATCACAGACAGACCAAATCTCCGTTCATGGTGAACCCGTACCCGTTCTTCGGGTTGGCAGCTGCCCGACCGGAATTGCTTAACTACGCTCTTTTTAAGCCAAACGGCGGTGTTTTTGATCAGGCCACGGGGATTAACTACACCAACATGTTCGATGCTCAGATGGACGCGGTGTTCTCGGCGATGAAGAAGGTGGGATACGACGACGTAGAGATCGTGGTGGCTGAAACGGGTTGGCCGTCGGCCGGTGACCCGAACCAACCGGCTGCCACCGTGGACAACGCGGTGTCGTATAATGGGAATCTGATAAAGCACGTGAACTCGGGGAAAGGGACGCCGTTGATGCCAAACAGGACCTTCGAGACATATATCTTCTCTTTGTTCAACGAGAACCTGAAATTCAGCGTTTCGGAGCGCAATTACGGGTTATTCAAACCCGATTTTACCCCCGTCTATGACGTCGGCGTTTTAAGAAACCAACAGGTAATTCCGTAATTTTTGACCTTTTTTTTTTTTAATTTGTAAATTGGAAAGGTGTTGTGTAAGAGGCCAAAAGTTATGCGTCAGAGTTGAGATGTCTGATCTCTGATGGTGTCCAGCTATTGTTTCAGGGCATAAGCTGTAAGCTTATGCATTGCTTACCCGAAATACCCCTGAATTTGTGATTATTTACTATCTATTATTATAGTTTAAATATATGAATAGATTGATGAGGAAATATAAATTTAGAAAAATATATTTCTAACAAGTTACATTTTTTTTTTTTAAACGAAAGTAACTAATAGTTCTCTTGAGAGTACTTTTTGTCATTTTTTAGCTCAAAGACAGGCTTGCATATGTTTTTAATAGCATAAAAGAGGAGTGTATAATTTAACTGTGTAAGGAGAAAAGAGTAATTTACTAAAAAGAACTTATTAGCTGTATTTGTATCTTTTGTTCATATTTTAAATTTTTTATTTTATTCATTTTTCTCCATAGCGTCTATCAGCAAAAACATCTGTCGCAATTTCCGTTATGGGAAAGTGAGAAAGCTTTTCTCCTCACATGGACAAAAGTGATAAAAGTCTCCTAGCTTTTCTACGGCAAACTGGAATAAACTCCCAAAAGATACCTAAATTATCAAGATTGGGTTATTATGAATATGGGTAATTCAGTCAATGGAGCCGCTATAATATGGGTTTTGATTGTGTACAGGCGCTGGGTCCTGCATCCGCTACAACAGCAGTAGCACCGTCGTCCGATCCGTCAAGGAAGTGGTGCGTGCCGAAAGCGAACGCGAGTGATGAAGCATTGCAGGCGAACATAGACTTTGCGTGTAGCAGCGGAATTGACTGTGGGCCCATAAAGAATGGTGGGCCATGCTTTAAGCCCAATAACGTGAGGTCCCACGCGGCCTACGCCATGAACGCTTATTATCAGGCTTCTGGTCGCCACGATTACGACTGTGATTTCGGCAACACTGGAATGCTCACCACCACCGACCCAAGTAAGCTTTTGCTGCTTCCACGTATTATTTTTAATTAAATAATTGTTTATTCTTAAATAAGTGTATTGATATCTTTGTTTATTATATTAATTAGTCAAAAATTAAATTATTCTGTTTGTCAATATAATTATACTTAATTTTTTTAAAAAATTAAGCTTAAATACATTTGCTTATATTTTTATTATTAGATTTTTTAAACTAACATATAATAAATGTTTGCTTAACTAATAATGACATTAAAAATATATGATTTAATTTTAAAAACTATACAATTATACACAATAATCATACAATGTTGTAATCTAATTACAAAAATTATATATTTATTATATTTTTATTAAAAAAACAACATAAGTAGGATATAAACAATTGTAAATAAATTTCTTCTTCCTAAAACTATCTTAATAATTTGAAAATTTGTATGTAAATAATTTGAGACATTTATAATTTGGTGTGATTTTTTTTTATTACAGATTGAAGAATAAAATGAACTAACGTGAGTGGTATTGCAACAATTCTAAAGTCAAATATATATTTCGTGTGTCTATGTATTAATTTAATTATAAAAATATATATATTTAAAAAAGATAATTTGAAATGAGACATTAAAGTTGTAAATTTATTTATGTATTGGGAAAATATTAAAAGAAAGAAAGTAATGGAATTGACATATACGGACATGGGGATGTGGACGGCAGGTTACGAGGCGTGCACGTATCCACTAGCAAATGCAGGGGCAGGGCTAAAGGCAGCGGGCAAGGCAGAGACAGGTGGCACTGTGACGCGTGGCACCTTCCTACTGCATGTTTCTCTAATGCTGCCTTTTTTTGTAATTCTGCAACACTTTCATATGCTTTTCTAATTATTGAACGTAGAAAATGAGAAGCGTAGGGCTTCGCTGGACTGTAGTTTGTATCAACTCTAATAGCTTCTCCTTAGGTCGCAGTAAATTAATTTTGAATTTTTGGGAAAATTGGAGGGCAATATTTTTGTAATTTTATATTTGTTATTCTCAGGTCTTTGAACTCAATTTTATTTTCAACTTCTACTCTCTCTTTTATATTTTTAAATATTAGTAATATATTCTGATATATAATATATCATAAAATTGATTATGTAAGATTAATAAAAAAAAAGTGATGACAATAAGTTTATTAAAAAAAATTATTATAAATATTTAACTATATATTATTTTTTCTATTTTAATGTAAGATTATGTTAAGTTATATTTATAGTCTTTTATTAAAAAAATTTAATATATAATTAATTCATTCTTTTATTATTTTTTTGTTAGTTTTAAAAAATATTTAAATTTAAAAAAAATTAATTTAAGAGATAATTAATTAATTTATTAATTTTTTTGATTTCTTTAAAAAAATTTCAGATTTCAAAAAATAATTTATTAATTTTTTTATTTACTCTAAAAAAATTAACTTTAAAAAATAATTAATTAATTACTTTATTTTTCTATTGTTTGTGAAAAATTTACACAAATAAATTATGTTATTATTTTTCTTGTTAAATATAAAAAATTTACCTGTTTATAAATATATATATCTATATATATATATGATGAAGGTTTGATGAACATTTGAAAAACTTACCTTATTTATATATATATAATAGATTAGCTATCTATATGACTCATTTTATCTTTCTCTGCAACTTCAACACACATGTGGAACTGTACACGTATTAAATATAGCATACCTCATTGTCGACACTTTTAACTGCTATGCATTTTATTTGTAGTCTTATGAATAATATACTTGTTTGTATCTATTAAAAAAAAAAAAAACTTGTTTATAACATGTGTAGATTTAACAACTCAGAATTAAGTAGGATAATTTTTTGACAAGGCAAAATCATAAAATTTAATTTGATGATTCAAATTTATTATACCACTCGATTAAATGGTTCAATATCAATACAATTTTTATCCTTAATTATAATAACAAATCTAAATTCATAAATAATGATTGGCCCCACAAATATTGTTAATAATTTTACTCCACTTTCAATCTATACAATCTATATAATACATGCTCATACAAGTCATTTGGTTTAGAGTTTAAAGAAGTTAAAAATTTTATTTGTACATTAAAATAGAAATTTATTTTACAATTGATCAACTCATTTAGTTTTATATTATATTATTCTCTCTTGTCTTTTTAACTCTTATTTGCAGTGAAAAAAAATTGTTTTTCATATCCAGAACTATACTAATAACAAAAGTCATTTTTAAACAAAAAGTTTTTAAATATAAATTGAGGATACGTAAACCTCCTTTAATTAAAATCAATGTAAATATAAATTAAAGTATGTTCAACTCTAATTAATACACAATAACTTGAATATTGTTGATTATACTATACAATAGTTTTGCTGTCCACTGTTATATTACTAATTATATGTTTTACATATGTATTTTTACCTATGAATTCTTTATATAAGTTATGATGCAAGAATTTTCAATGTCATATTAATTTTATATGCTCTAATGAATTGAGAATGCAAAATAAAAAATATTGTATATTATTATTATTCAATCAATGTATACAATATAAATTTATAAATTGGTTTTTCATGTATTGTTTCGTATATTTAAATTTTATTTATATTTCGTAATTTTAAAATATAATATCGGATAATTTCCATTCCTGAAAACGTTATTTTTTTTAGCAAAAGATACTTTAATTTTTCACAAGAAGATTTTCAAGACTGGCAAAAGTTTTTCAGCAAGTTAAAAAGAAAGTGAAATTTTGTTGTGTACTCATAATTTTGAGTGTATTAACATATTTAATTATAATATATAGATATAATTATAATATAATTATTTTTTAAATTAATATTATTACAATTATATTTTTATATTGTAACTGGCTGATATACTCAAAATTGTCAACATATAGAAGATGACAACTAAAAAAAACATTAGTTGTGGCTATATAATAAAGAAGTAAAATTTTTTGAAAAACGAATTCATTTATAAGAAAAAATGATGTCTTTATCTTTTAAAGAAAATTATAGAAAAATGTATTTATTTAACTAGTATTTGCAGCATCATGTATTGTTTATTGGTTTAAGTATTATGTGCGATTAAAATGTAGTTATTTAAAATAAATTTTAAGAAGAGGAGATTTTATTTTTGCGGATGTAAACCTGAATAAAAAGACAATAATATAATCATGGTATATATAAATAAATATTATTTAATGATGTTGTATCTCAATGTCACTTTTATTTTCATTAATTTGTTAAATAAGATCATGTTCAAGTACAATAAAAAGTTTACATTTTTTTTCTTTTGTGAAAAGAGAACTTTAATGATATAAATGAAATCATCTTTATTAATTAACTAACTCGCAGTCAGATAAAGGCGTTTATTCTTGTACATGGAAACCTTCTTTCTTTTTTTGCTTCTTTTTTTTTTTTTTTGGGTCATTTTAGCATTCTGAAAATAAGATAAACTACACACATAAACTCCCGCAACGACACCGTTTAAATCCTCGACATTTGAATTCCGATTCTTCGACGTATATTCAGTTTCTTCTCCTAGGGTTCGAAGAGTTGCAGCTTACTTTAGGCTCTGCACACTCACCATTGACGTCCATATATTGAAGACCTGATTATTGCGATTCTTCGATTGGTATTGCATTCGCGTATATGTTTTTCAGGTAGAATATCGGTATTTCTTTGTATTTGCTTTCGGTTTATGCATACGATGTTTTGTTCCTTGAATGTGTGTAGTATTTGTTTACGTGTTGGTTAATGGCTTGCACAGTAGGCACTGGAGCAAGTCCTTCTTAAAATTAGTTTCCTTGTTCATTTGGTTCTGTTTTTTTTTTTTTTCCCTCTCTTTTCAGTTCTTCTAATAGAATGTATTATATATCAGGCCAAAAAAGATAAGGAATGTATTATTTATAAATTTTACTAGATTTTCTATCATTTAATAGGAAACGTAAAAATTCAATGAAGGGAATTCTGATACTGACTATGTAAATGCATCAAATTGGTTAGTATTCTGCAATTAGGATTTGTGTTTTATGTTGAGTTATGTGAAGTGGTGACGTGGAGCATTACATGCCATTGATTAAATCGAACGGCTTTCATTCACCCCACTGCAGAGTGGAGACCTGGAGCTTAACTGCCGAGAATCCTTATCCATCAGTTTACATAGTTGCCAGTAGCTTTTAATGCATATCCTGCCAGATTTTCATCTCGAACTCTTGTACAAGAATTGCAATAAGGTGATTAAGGAGGGAAAAAATTGGTGAAAATATGTGCTAGTATTGGTTCCCTTGGAAATTTGTGGTGGTAGTGTTGAGGAAAACGAAGAAGAATTACGGACCAATGAGTTTGTGGGAAAGAACTGAATGATGGAAGGAGTTAGCCGCCAAAAGAAAGAGGAAAATTGAAGTTTAAGATTGGAAGGGAGAAAGAGCAAGTTTTTGGGTGGTTGTGAATATGATGAATGGTGTTTGTTGAGGAGGCAAACGGGCGTGTTGGACTCATAATAAAATGAATGATGGCATGTTTGAGGACAAGGAAGAAGTAAGGTCTGCGTTCAAAAGAAAAATAGAGTATATTGGAATTGATGAATATCATGTTTCTGTTTTGGAGCCTATCCTTCAACCGTGCTTTGCACAGATATGAGATTGATGTATTGACTTTGATTAGAAAGTAAAAATTTGTAAATCTCGGTAGAGAAATTTCCAGGCACTAGAAGAGATTCAAGGTGGGGTCATTTTGCCTCGACACTCACCATCAATGTTTCTTACTTTGATTATCCTTTTGCGGTCTGATGGCCAGAGTTGAACTCGTGTACCTTTTCAATCAATTGCATATTCTTGACTGTTAAAACCCTTAGTGAGTTGATTAAGTTTCGATGCTAGTATGATATATAAGAATTATATAAGGCCTTGTGCTTACGTTTTGCATTATAGATTTAAATGATTGTATCGTTCTGGTGAGAACAGTGATGCATGATGTTGGTCTGAGCTTGTTCTGACTTTTGGCATTCCATGAATTAGTGCAAAAGTAGTTCGTTGTTTTTGTTTCTTTTGTGTTTACACAAGGCCTTAAGAGTGAATGGGGGAATGGGAAAGTAATTTGAATCCTGTAAATTTATTTCCTAATTGCCTGGCATTTATTTCTTGAAAGAAAAAAGAGAAGAGATAGAAAGATCGGTATAATGTGTTTGGATTGATATTAAAAGGGCTAAAAAACCTGTTTGTTTCATTGACTATCAATTTCCTTCTCCCATTGGAACTTTTGCTTATCTTTATGGGCATTAAGTATCAGTTTACATAGTTGCCAATAGCTTTTAATGCATATCCTATCAGCAAAATTTACTCCATGCATAACAAGGTTACAATATTCATGTAAAGTTGATTGATCTTAACAGTGAATATACTTGATCTGTGGCAGGAAAGGAGCTCGTTTCTTCACCCATATCTGATATAGATGCTGACTATAGGTTTTGCATAGGGTTTTTGTTCTATCTTAATTTTTCTCTCTACCTATTCTTCTCCATGAACCCTGTGCAAAATCTAAGCGCCAGTAAATCCACTTCAAAACCACCTCTAAAGGCAAGAGCCAGAAAGAAGACGACTATAGGAGAAAACGAGACCCAAATAGCAAAAGCCCCATCAGATTTATCATTTGCTGTGACAAAAATTGCAATTTCACAGATTTGTCAATCAGTGGGCTTTAAGAGAACCCACCTCTATGCTCTTGAAACCTTTACTAATGTTGCCATAAAATATCTGCAAGCTATTGCCAAATCAGCTGCCTCTTTTTCCAATGCCTCTAATCGCACAGACTCCAACTTATTTGACCTCATCAATGCTGTCCATGATATATGCTCTGTGCAGGGATTTCCCACAGCTTCAGAGATGCACAAACGTAAGCTGCTTAGTTCTGGAGCTCTGAAAGAGATTATGAAATTCAGCAACCTTTCTGATAAATTACCATTTGCAAAGCCAATTCCTTGCACAAGCTTTTCACAAAGCCCAATTCCAGAACAGCCTATTGATTCCAGCACATCCATGCGTTATAAACCAAATCTGCATGGTTTGCATATACCGAGATGGCTGCCAGATTTTCCTCCTGAAAGCTCGTACAAGAATTGCAATAAGGTGATTATGGAGAGGAAAAATGGTGAAAAATTGTGGGAGCTTTCCGTTCCCTTGGAAATCTGTGTTGGTAGTGTTGAGAAAAATGAAGAAATATTACGGACCAGTGAAGTTTGTGGGAAAGATGATGGTAGGATGGAGCTTCCAAAAGAAAGAGAAAAATTGAAGTTTAAGATTGGAAGAGAGAAAGAGCAAGCTCTTGGGGTGGGTGTGAATATGATGAACGGTGTTTGTAAAGGAGGCAAACGGGTGTGTTGGAATCATAATAAAATGAATGATGGCATGTTTGAGGACAAGGAAGATGTAAGGTCTGCTTTCAAAAGAAAAATAGAGTATTGTTGGAATTGATGAGTTTCATGTGTTTCTGTTTTGGAGCCTATCCTTCTACTCTGCTTGGCAAATATATGACATGGATATTTTGACTTTGATTAGAAAGCAGAAAGTTGTAAATCCGTTGGAGAAATTTCCGGCACTATAAGAGATTCAAGGTATAGCCATTTTGCCCCGACATCCGCCATCTATATTTCTTACTTTAATTATTTAAAGCTTAGTTGTCTTTTTTTTTTTCTTTTGGGGGGGGGGGGGGGGTGTGGAACAAAAAGCTTAATTGTTACTTTTATTGCCTTTTGCAGTCTGATGGGAGGAGTCGAACTCGCCTCCCTTTCCATCCAGGCGAATATTCTTGACTGCCAAGACCATTTGTGAGTTGGTTAAGCTTTAATGCTGGGGTGATATATTAAGGTTTATATAAGCTCTCGTGCTTACGTTTCGCATTATAGATCACAATGACGTCAATCATTCTGGTGGGACCAGTGACGCCCGATGTTGGTCTGAGCTTGTTATGACTTTTGGCATTATATGAATTTATGCGAAAATAGTTCGTTCAAATTTCTTTTTGTTTACACGAGGCCTTAGGAGTGAATGGGGAAACGGGAAAGTAATTTGAATCCTCTGTATTTGTTCCCTAATTGCATAGCATATATTTGTTGGAAAAAAAGATATAAAAGAGAGAAGAGATAAAAAAATAGGTATTGTGTGTTTGGATTGATAGGGCTAAAATGTCTTAAGTGCTCATCGGAAACGCAAGTTTGTTTTACAAGTTTTATGGTTTGATATTGATTTTCCTTAAATTTTGTGTCCCCCAACGCCTACAAAAGTTATTAAAAAAAGAGGAGAAGACTTTTTTCTATGTTGAAATTGTATTGATGTAAAAGTTTATTTTTAAGATAAAAGTTTCATCAATTAGTATTGAAATACACATCGATCAGGAAATCCCTTTACCCCTATATCAATTAGGAGAATGTGTTTGGAGAAATGGTATACGGTCATTTAAGAACCACTCCAAAACTAAAGTGATTGACTTGCGTGAAAGAATGCAATTTTGAAAATTTTATATAGTTCTCTTTAGAAAAACTCAACAACTCTGGATATATATTTTTATAGAGTTGTTGAAATGAGTCTAACCTATTAAATTAACCTGTTTAACTTATTATTTGTGTGAATTGAATTGAAAATTTTAGTTTATCTAACAATGGTGAGGTAAACTAATCTAACTTACTTAGCACAAGGGTTTTAGTTCGGTAGGTTAGCTAACCTTAATTTCATTTGTAAAAGGTTAAATATTTTATTATATTAAACAATTTTTGCCCTTGTTTGGTTTTTAGATATAAAATATTTGATCAAGCTTATTTTATATTTTCTGGTACGCTAAGTGTAATATCCTGGTTGGCCGATGTATCGACCAACCTATTTTAACAACTGCAGTCAAAGTTTTCTTTTAAGGCTCCCTTTACTTTGTAAGAACAAAAATTGGAAATACTTGTCGTGCTAAAAATTTTTGTTTTTGGGAAGATGTTTCAATGATCATAAATTTAAGGACTTTTAAATGTTCTTTTCAAAGAAGGACGAAAATCATTTTCATTTTTGTCAAACACTGATCATTCATACTAAGCCATCACTTTCTTGGCCACAAGTTTATCATGAAATGCACTTGGGCACAAAATAAATTGGACAAAGGCACTAGCTGCTTAAACTTAAATATTTTTATTTGGGCTAAAATAAGAATTTGGTATGCGAAATAGATTTCAGCTTAATATTATCTATTTAGGATTGAATAGAAATTTTAAAATAAAATGAACTTCATCTCAACTAAAAAAGCGAAAAAAATGAAATTTCAAACAAGCAAGCTTATCGCAAATGTTCAAGCTTAAGCACATGATTGGCTCAAAACATTTCAGTTCAGGCTAACTTCGATGTAAGTTAAAAAGTTTGAATGAATTTTACTTTGAACTTTCCAATTCTATCTCAACTTAAGCTCAACTTAATGTTTTAGACTTGAACCCAAATCTGTCTTTTGAATAGCCCATTGTCTATTACTTGCCATTTACATCTTGCTCATATTTAATTTATACAAAGAAATTTTTTATAGAATAATAGTAAAACAAACCACCAATTTTTGTAAAAAAAATTTCCACAAAACAAAGTCTAAATATAAAATGTAATATCATGTACATGCATCCTATATATTCTTCATCGCTGTATTTCCATACATCATTTTAAATTTGTATACACAATACACTTGCCACATCCAGGCATCATATTCGATGATATCAAGTATAGAGCCAACAGAAATCAACCAGAAAATTCGACCACATTTATATTTGCAAAAGCATTCTTATATCATACTGTAAAATCTTGTCTGAGCATGAAGCAATCAATATATGAAATTTGCCAAATTCACTACATACAAAGTCATGGCAAACATTTAATATTGTTCCTCATATAATCACAAAAAAGTTTGGAATACCAACATAAAATGCCTCTGGTAGGTTGATGCTTACTTCCCACAGTTGAACCCGTGACAAACAGACAGAACTATTATGAGGATCAGCGCTATCAAAATTCCCAATACAATCAGCTTGATCTTCATGTTTTGCAGCCACATCTTCCGACGTATTTTGGTCCCTGAATTCCTAAAGTCTTGTGCCTGAGATAAAATAATATATTTCCTTAGTAAAACATGGCAAAATTACATGTTTTATACTCTAGCGAGAGAAGCTGAAATTGGAAACAGACGGCGGAAAGATTTGGTCAGTAGACTAGGGATGTCATTACATATGATTCATCAAGATTATATGTTAACGTCATCCTAGAACATCACAATTAACAGTTCTGTACTCGCTAATGATCCTGATCATACATGTAGAAGTTTCATAAATCTACCACCATTTAAACACAAAATAACAGGCCCCTGCAAATGCAAGCAATTTTAGAACCTAACCTGGTGATGAAGGTTCTCAGTCTTGTCCACCAGAAGCTCTATCTTCTCCCCCCTGTCCAGAACCTACAATAAATAAAAGTCAGGTCAATATCATATGATAAAATGCCATCATTCAAAAGACACCTTCGAAGGTGTGTTTGTAACTAAAAATAAGACAGCAATTTTTCCTTGTTTCCTTCTTTTCTTCTGATTTGTACTACCGGCTCAGATCTCTGCTGATCAACAGCACACCTAGTTGGATTATTACAGCTGTCGTTATGACATAAAGAGAAGAAAAACTTGCTTTCTTACGTCATTCAAATGCATAAATTTCATTGGCTTTGAGAATGCACAGGAATAATTTAGTTGGTAGAACAATTAACTGCTAGAACACATCTTGCATGTTATACTTCTGATTTTGGCTCACAAAAGATTTTAATATGAAATTTCGTACTCAGAAAGTCTCAGAAGCATGGAACAGAAATGACTTAACATGCTATGACCATTTTAAAACCTCCATAAAACCTAATAAAGTGAATCCAATTTATTCAACGGAAAAAAAAAGTCACTAATTATTATCATTATTATTTGGTATAATCAATAACCAAAAGCATCAAGAAATTTGAAGAGAAATAGCCAGACAGCAATTTGAGAAAATCTGCACATGCTCATTGGAAATATGTAAAGAGACAGAACAAAAACATCAACCTCAAATGCTGAATAAGTTCCTGTTATATAGAACAAAAGATTTGATTCTGCAACAATGATGTCTTACTAATCGGGTTCTTTGAATGGATATGACATCAAGTACATGGCTTTCATTTCATCTCATTGGCAAAATAAAATTTTAAGTTGTAAGTTACTGCGATCATAGAAACAGTTCTAAGCATGAATCCTCCATTAAGTATAATTGACAGGTGACTGAATAATTATACTACAGAAGTTAAGTTTAGGCATTGTCATGACTCCCCTCAGGTTGAATCATTGAAATGAAGAGAAACAACAGTCATTTAATATACAAGACAGCTACAAAACACTTGAGAACAGGGATACCTACAATTTAATTTATGCAGGTACAGAAGCAGATGGAACTAACTGAACTTACAGATAGTACAGAGTTGTTACTAATGATGGAAATGATCACAGAAGTCTAAAAAATCTCATGCGCAAAAGGAACTAATGGTTACTCCAGAGTCCAGAAGAAAAAGGGTCCAAGAGGTGGAGACTTGCACATCTCCCAAGTAGGACAATAACTCCAATCCAAGTCCAAATATGGATCCCCCAAGTGAAGTTGATTACTTGGATGTACCTAGTGCCTGACAAAGGGTACTGTGATAAATTATCATCTGAGTTTCAAGCTACAGTGACTAACATTCCCAATAAAAGAGTCCTCAAAGGATTCATGAAGCTCTAAAGCATGCTGAATGGAGCAAGGCCGTACAAGAAGAAATAAATGTCATTGAGAGGAATGGCACTTGGATGCTTTCTGACTTTCCTGAAGGAAAAAGACCAATTGGGTACAAAAGGATATACACCATCAAATACAACCCATATGGGAGTATCAGTCATTATAAAGCTAGATGATGGCAAAGGGGTCTACATAGACATATAGAATTGACTACCAAAAGACTTTTGCTCCTGTTGCAAATTTTAATACCAGTAAGGTCCTTTTATCACTAGCAGCCTATCTGGATTGACTTCTTCACTAACTTGATATCAAGAATGTGGTTCTAAATGGGGATCTTGAAGACATATACACAGAAATACCACTAGGTTTTGACATTGGCAATAATGCAGTCAAGGTATGCAAACTCCACAAGTCTATATGGTCTCAAGCAATCTTCTGGGACATAATTTGAGATATTAACTAACATTAGGGTACCGCGGATACTCTCAAGTCTCAAGCTCAAGCTTACAACACTTTGTTCACTAAATTCCCCATGGTGGTACGATTGGTATGCTGATTGTGTAAGTAGATGATATAATTGTCAGAGAAGACTATGTAGATGACATAAAAAGGTTGAAGAATGCCTTGTCCAAAGAGTTTGAAATCAAAGACCTAGAAGAATTGAAGCACCTCCTGGGGATAGACGGGGCAAGGCCACAAAGGGAATTGTTATTTCTCAATGAAAATACACTCATGACTTGCAGCACTTGCTTGAAGATAGCAAATACTCTTATATAAGCAAACTACAAACTCAAGTTCACTAAAGAAAGTTCTCCAGTAAACATGGAAAGATATCAAAGATTGGAGGGTAAACTTATCAACCTATCTCATACTAGACTTGATATCAACTTCCCTGTCAGCGTAGTCAGCCAATTTATGAACAAACCATAATGAAGAGCACCTCAAAGCTGTCTATAGAATCCTAGGATAGCTCAAAATGATCCTTGGACAAGGATTGTTCTAATAGAAAGGAACAAATAGAGGGATTGAAACTTGCTTTGATGCTCACTAGGTTAGGTCCATCACTAATAGAATATCCACTACAAGGTATTCTACCTCTGTATGGGGGGAACCTGGTAAATTGGCAAAGCAAAAAGCTATCTATGGTTGGAAGGAGTAGTGTTGAAGCAAAATATGGAGCACTTTTTCAAGGCATTTGTAAAGGTCTTTGCTTAAAAAGGCTGCTTGGTGGGTTGAGGATGCATATTGAACAAGCAATGAAGATCAGGTGTTATAATTTAGCCATTGTAAGCATTGCAAAGAATCTTATCCACCATGATAGAACAAAATACAAAATTCTTGACTGCCACTTTATTAGAGAAAAAAGTTTATTCAGGAGTTTTGGAACTTGTCCCAACTCCAACCAGATCTCAGGTGGCTAAAGTTTTAACCAAGGTGCTGTCCAGAGTCACATTTGAAGAACAAAGGTACAAGCTAGGAATGATCAACATCTATTGCTTGAGCGACAGTGTTGGAAATCTATATAATATCTCATCCAGATTATTTGCTTTATCTGGTTGTTGATGTGTTTCATTTTGTTTCAAAGTCAGTTCCTTGTTTTCTGATATATCCCCCTTTGTTTTGAACTTCTGTTTCAATTTATTTCAGTTTAGTTCTTGCTGATTTCTGGGGATTCTAGTGAATGACGTGTTGCCATGATCCCATTATTTACATATCTCATTCCTTCTTTGAATACCACGATTGATCAGAGTTCTCAACTCTGAAATTTCTACACTATCCTCTTTTAGACCAATGCAGCTACATGGTGCATGTATAGTTCTATACCTTTTCAATATTCTCCATCATGACACCTTTAACTTCTGAAACCTGAGCTTTCACCTTTGCAAGTTTGCTTATCTCTTCAGGATGATCAACACAGTACTGCATATGTTCCTTCAATTTTGGACTGAAGAAAAGAGCACCAGATATCAACTAATATGACACAACCAATTCACTGAATTTAACTTATAAAGGAAAAAAAAAAATACCCAAACTCCTTGTTAAGGCTGTTGGCAGGAGCAGTAGCAGCCTTTCCACCACCATATTTAGAAACAAAGTCATCCTTGACACGCTCTAGAAAAGCCATGGGTACCTGTCTTCCGATTGATTCATCCGCAACAACACAGTATGCTACAAAAAACCAAAAGTCAGAATGTCAGATTCATCAACACAATAGAAAGATTCAGAATTTCTAAGATTAGCCTCCTAAAAGAAGAATAATATTTCAACAGGAATGGTGTAACAAATAGGATTCCTAAATACTATGGCAACCAAATGGCTATAGTGATAGGTTAATATATAGTAGAAATGCTAATTATGTCTTCCATAATGCAGGCCACGTTATATTCACTGAGGGGCTGCAGTGAATTTTGGGTGGAATAGAACTACTAGTCAAAAAATTGCAGGCTTGGTTGAAAAGAAAAGCAACTACAAACACAAATGCAGAAATTCCTTAATAACATAATCTTAACCAAATATCTTAAATATATATATTGTGACATTTACTGGCACGATCATCTGTTTAATATGCTGGAATTTCCTTTATATGGGAAATCATAAGAGGACAAATCCCGATCACCCAAGAGTACAAATATAAAAATTAAGCAAGCGGTAAGAACTAAGAAGCTCATGATGTGAGAAACAAGAACTTGACCCAGGCACAAAGGTTTTCAAAGTATAGTAGTAAGGAACTACGATAAAGAAAAATGATAAATTGGCAAGTGACCATACAATATTGATAAAATTTTCATGAACTTCATTTTAAAATATTTACATTTTTTGCTCAGTCAAAAGCCCCAAATTTCTGTTACTTCTTTTTCGTCTATCTTTTACTAATGCATACGAACAATGCCAGGCTACTTGGAAGATGCCACTATATGTGACTATTGTCCCACTTCCACCAACTCACAAAAGGACCAGAGGAAGAGAATAAAAAGGTTAAGAAATAATCCAAAACCAAAAAAGGCATATTGATCGGTTGATTTAAAACAATTAATTTCTCCATCAGTTACCTCAGTTTGCAAAGAAATTATTAGCTTACAGGCATAGATAAAAAGGCTAGTTTACTTATTTAATTCAGGAAACCCTAAGGTATGGAAATTCTGAAACCAAGAATTCTGAATGGTAGGGTGCACCACCTACCCAATTCAATAACAACTAGTAGTCATTGAGATTGGTATCTTTTGCATAGACATGATGTGTAAGCAGTTTAATTGTCAATTGGATTTCCTCCTTGTTTTGGGATAATAAGATCACAAGAATAAGTTTAAGACACAATATCCATCCCAATTACTGATTCTAAAAACTGTATTATTAATTCTATAAACATTAGTGAAGGTCTCCAATTCAATATTCTTGAAGGAAATTCCTTTTTCTAGCAGGCCATAGGGTTATTAAATAAATTACGGACAGTAAGACAGAAGGTAATCATGTCACTTCGATGGAAATAGATCAACTCAAATAAAAGGGGAGGGGGGGCGACATACATGACCAGAAATGAACTGTGGATATGACTGTTCAACCAAAACAATGTTCAAGAATGCTAGTGAATATGGTATTTCCCTACTCCATATCCACATATATTCGTGTTCTTGAAAAATGTGAACTACAATACCAATTGCACGATTGGTCTAATCTACTCTAGACCTTTTCTTCTGTTCGTTGACATCAACAAACTCATACCCCATTATCAGACAATACCATATTTCTGTGAACAAGAAATCTCAATACAAAATTAAGACTTATTTGAGGCATATATTCAATCAATTAAAATTAGATCAAAAGTTTAAGGCATATATGTGATAAATGATACACATATGTATGACTTTACGCAGTGCCTCACCCCAAGGCAAAAACAACTAACCAATCATCTATCCACAACCATAGAGCCATTCATATAAGCAAAACCCTTCGCCTAAGTACCCCACCGACCTTTCCCCAAGTAAAATATAAGTTTCTCAGTTGTTGTTGAAAGTGCTTAAGCCTAATCTTCATCCTACCATTAAAATCACAAAAATAAGCAGCATCCTTCATAAATAAATAACCGAAAATAATGTGAGCCAAAAGAGTAAAGAACAGAAAAAAGAAAGACAACAAACGAAAATAACGGGGACTAGAGGAGTCAAATTCCTTATGTTTTCTCAGTACAAATCAAATTCCAAACTCAAATCAGACCCACAAACTGAAACAATCAGTACCGAAGCAGATCGGTGCACAAGCAACCAACCATAGCAAAAACACAACTCGCATCGTTCCTAACAATAATGGCCTTTCTGGGTTGGGTGAAATTAAACCAAATCAAAAAGCAAACACCCCGGTTACACTTTTTACCTTTCATCGGGCGAACCCTTGCCCAGAATAAGTGAACCAAAATGGGAAATCATGGAATAAAAACTTACTGAAGCCATTGTCAACGAGATAATTGAAGGTGTGTCCATCGCAGTTGTAAGTGAACTTGTTGTTGGAGGCAGGAAGCTTCTGGAGGCACTGAAAGGCGATGGAATTAAAGTTGCCACTGAATTCAGTGTAGTCGGCAAGAATCACAGTTCCCCGAGAAACGAAGGCGTAGATCAAAGACTTCTGGTTATGACCCATCTTCTTGTTATTCTCTTTGAATGGAGTATGATGATTATTGCTTTGGGTTTCAAAGAGAGATCTGGGAACAGTTTATGCTTTTGCTATCTGGAACTGGAAGCCTGTCTTTGCCTACACTCTCTCCTTGCTTTTCCTAGAGAGAGAAAGTGGCAGAGAGAGAGAGAGAAAATGAGGAGGGTTTAATGAGTTTAAAAAGGAGAGCGAAACCAAAGTTGCGTTTATCGCTAGAGAGAGAGTGGGGTGGGACCGTGGCAGCCAGAGAAAAGAAAAGAAAGTGAAAGAAAATCATTACGTGTACACATAACACATAACACGTAGGTGATAAGAAAAAAGAAAAATATAGATTCTTACATAAAATTAGTTTATAAACAAATTAATAACAAATGGCGAAAAATAATAATTACCGTTTAAAATTTTTATCTTTAAACTGACCATCGTTCACCATATTTTAACAAATTTTTCTAATTTTTCTCACCTTAATTCTTTAATAGGATTTTTGGTGAAAATTTTTGCCCATAAAAGAAAAAACAAAGAACTGATTTTAACTAAATTTCTAAAGCGTATTTATAAAGTGACTATTATTGAAATCAGAAATAATTTGTTCAGTTTTAATGAATCTTTTATATTTTATTTAATTTTTATGTTAAAGTTAAAGCAACTTAATCTTGACTATACTAATCCTAAACTACACGATGATTTCAAAATTTTTATCAATCAAAATATATATTAAAATATATATATATATATATATAAACAAAGCATATAAGTTAAAATAATATAATAGTCCCTTTATTTTATTCATTATTTTAAATTAGTTCTTTATATCTAAAGCATTTTAAAATATTAAAGTTTTAATTCGTGTCATAATAATATTTTTAAGTGCATTTACTTATGTCAATTATAAATGTATTTTTTACAAATTCTTTAAAGATGATGTGGCATCCAAATAAGCATTTATGTAATGAAAACTTAATTCAGTAAAGGCACAGGAAAAAATACACATGTGGCACCCTAATATTTCAGACCCAATTTTTATTTTACATAAATGCTTATTTGGGTGCCACATGATCTTTAAATAGGAAGAAAAAAAATACACATGTAATCCAAATCAATAAAAGCACTTAAAAAGAATTTCCATGACATAAATTTAAAACTTAAGAGATCATTTTAAAATATTTTAAATATAAAAGTCAAATTTAAAATAATAAATAAAATTAAGAGACTATATTTTATAGATATATATATATATATATATATATATATGAATGGTGTATTGGGAATATATTAGAAGATTTGAAGTATAAAACTCGGTAAAGTTATATCTTTTGTTTTGATCTTTATTTCATGTTCCTATGGCAAACCTCTAATGTTAGATAAATGAAATCATAAAGCAATAGTTAATAACATAATTGAGAATTTAGAATTGGGTCAAGGAAAACCACAAATTATTAGTCCCGTAAAAAAGCTATATTCAGAAAATGTTGAAGAAATCTGACATGGATGAGATCAAATAAAATGAATCATCTCCAATAATTAAAAATTTTCAGTTACTAGAAATAAATAAAATAATATTTTTATTAATTTAATATTAATAAAATATTATAAAATATATTATTTTATATTTTTTTAACTACACAAAATATATGTCAAACTAGTTTTACCTTATTGGCAAGCCATTTCAAGCTATCTAGCTCACTGTCACCGAGTACGGACGAGAAGTAGGGATGATGTCATGCATTTTACATGCTAGTGCAATTGATAGTTTCTCCTACGCCATTGGCATGAGAAGGTTAGAATTTGCCTATCTTGGGAGATAGACCAAATCATTGGGTCAGGTTAAACAAATTTGGGTCTGAGATTTGGTTAAGAAAAAGGTTCAAATCCATTTTTTAAACAGGTGTTTTGGTTCAGACTTTTATTTGTTTTTCTTAGTTGAGCTTATTGACCCTAATGGGTTTTTTTAATCAAAATTAAATCTATTTATATATAGAATTAAAAATAGATTATATAGTTAATAATTATTATTGATTATACGATTATATATGAAAAAATTATAAATCAAATTAGTTGTTGCATTAGTATAATTAGTTACTGTTTTTTTATCGAAATATCATATGATATTAATTTATGATTTTAGGTATAGAATAAACTAATCTCACTATTAAATATTAATTTGAGTTTTTTGAATTAGTGCCAAGCTAAAAAAAGGTTTAAATTCATTTCTTAAACAAATATTTTTATTCAAATTTTTATTTATCTTTTTGGTCAAGTTGAGCTAATTGGTTGTTACTAGTTTTTTTAAGTTAAAATCATATCAATATATATTTAAAACATGAAATAAAATTATATTGTTGATGGTTATTAATAATTATATGGTTAGATATAAGAAAATTATAAATTATACTAGGACAAATTCTTTGAATGCAGGATACTAGTTACTATTTTCTTATTAGGATATTGTGTCATATTAAGCTATAGTTTTATATATAAAATGAGCTAATCTTACTATTAAACATTGATTTAGGATTTTTGGCTAGTATTAAGTTTAAAAAAATATTTAAATTTAACTTATTTTATAAAATAGACTTTTTAATAGGTCTTTTTTATTCAAATTTTATTTTTATAAAGCCAAATTTATTTTTATGATTAGATTTTGTCGGTACTTGTTAGCTAATCTTGAGAGGAACTGTGGGAGTTAATGACTCCTTTTGTTTTTTTAATGGAAGGATTTGAAATGTCCTTGTTTATTGGTCCAGAATAATAAAATAAAATAAAATTTACAGTGTCTAAACTGATGCTAATAATTTTACCAAAAATGGCGACGTACAAGAGAAACCATCTTCATCCTCCATCGCATGTTAAGTTCTGTTAATGTTTCATAACAAAAGCAGAGTTCTCTCAAAGCATTTGCAATCGAATATGAAATTTCTTCCCCCATCTCCTTCGGAATATTTGTGATGCCTTATTATTTGAGATTTGCAAATGCAGAGTTTTTTTTTTTTAACTCTGTTGATATTTAGAGGCAACTAATTTTCAGAAAAGTTCTAGGCATTTTACCTACATGTTTTGTGTCAATAATTTTTTTATTAATTATTAACTGATTGTACTTTTGTAATCAGGTTTGTATATAACCAATTATATTTTTGTTCATTTTGCTTTTGATTCTTCTCTTCATCATTACTTTTGCGAGGCATGGTTGTCTGATGCAATTAGAGTCCATTGAACCTTGTCTTTGCAACTTATCTTTGATAATATTATTTTATAAGGATTTGTTCTCAACAATTTTGCAAATTCAAAATATAAAAATTTATAAGAAAGCAACAATAAGTAATTAAAAAAAATCTCCTGATTTCTTTAATTGGATATTTTTTAATCAACGTACCTAGCTAGAGTTAATGGTCTAGTATAATATATGTGGATATATTCACTTCACCAATAATAATCTAAATATTAAAGTCATTGTATTAAATATTTTATTTTCTATAGCAATATATGACATTAATTTTTAGGTTTTTGTACCATCTAAAGGTGAAAGAGACTATGGTTTTATTGCAAAACATATCTTTCTGAGGATCTTATTATTTTGAGTCCTACATTCAAACTAAGTTAACTATGAGTTAACATGATAATGAAATAACTAGGTTTAATACTCCTAATAGATGTTTATTTATGTTCATTCACTCTGGTCGTTCATCTAGGTTTTATACTATATTTAACAAATAATGCCGTCAAAATAAATTTTTATTGAATTGTGAGGAGATTGAACTATTTTTTATATAAGTTCAACGTATCAATGTCATATAAAGTAATATATGTGGTAAATAGCTAACTATAATTTGAATATCATAGTATCTTTATAAGAACAAGATTGCCTCACTTAACTATAAAAGACATAAGGGGTTGAATGAACAATGAATTTGTAATATAGTTAAAATCATATGTAATGTATTTGTAACTTTAATGATTATATTACAAATGTTATACTTAAGAATCAATTAAATTCAATGTTATTTTAATAGGTCTTTTATGCTTACAATGAAATAAATGATAGTTGAGTCAAAAATTTCTGTCTTCGGTCCCTATAATACAGTTCACTCATATGGCCTTAAGGTAATGTAAATAATTACAAGTTCCATACAGTGACATATGATTCAGACAAATCAATTGTGAATAATAGTGTGTACATTAAGGGGCTAGTTATGCCAAGTTTAAAATTGACTATTATGACACACTAATTGATATCATAGAATTAGAATATCCCAAACCAATTTTGAAATAATTGAGTTTTTTTGTTTAAGTGTGATTAGTTTGATCTCACTAATGAGTGATGTTGAGAGTACATAATCAATATAGTCCAATGGATATCAACTTTAAAAGGAAGTTTATGAAGTGTAAAACTTTCATTTTGTTCTCTCAATTTCAAGATGTTTAGTATGTTGAATACCTTCTTAAGAGAAATAATAAAGATTATTGGGGAGTTGTATGTCAAATAAAGGCTAGAAGCGTAATTGTTTCATTAGGCTTAACTTATCAAAAGGATGAAATGTCTATACCAATTGAATTAGTAATCAATAATAAATTTTATTGTCTCAGTTTAGGAGATAAAAGAGAACAAAATGTAATTTAAATTATGAAGATGATAAGGAGGAATAAGAGTAAGATGTTGAGTCCAATGAAGATGTTGAAGACAATTTAAACATTGAAGAGGAATAAATGAAACTTTTATTTGTTTTATTTCATTCAATTTTTGGTCTAATTTATTGGAGATCAATGCTATCTTATGAATATATATAATTGATATCCATGTTAGTTAAAATTAATGCTAAAATGCTTTGACACGAGATTAATTTAAGATTTAGAGTTTGAAATTGAAGAATATGAGGTGTTGATTTTTTTTTAATTTTTAAAAGTTTAATTTTATACATCAATTTATTTTATATATTTTTAATTAGTTCGTTAATTGATAAAAAAATTCACTTTTTTATACTTTGAACTAAAATGAAAGTGAAATCAATTATTTTAATATAATATAATCTAAAAATTATTACAATAAAATTAATTTAAAATTTAACAGTGCTTGTAATCAAGAGTGAAATTTCGATCCAAAAGAAAAATGTAAAAGCTACTCTTATATATTCTCAAAATTAATAATAACAACATATCACATTAGTGTAGATGTCGATTACTTGTTCACGTGACTTTTTAGTTAGAAAGTTGATAGTTCATTTCAAGAGTGTTTTTTTTTTAATAAAATATATTTTTGGCATCTTATTTATTATAAAATTATTATTTTGATCATTTACTTATTGAAATATCTTAAATGATTCTTTAATCATTAAAAAATATTATATTTAGTCCCTTATATTTAAAAAAAATATTAAAATTAATTTCTTAGATTTAAGATTTATGATTTGACAGATGAATTAAATTTGATAATTTTACACAAAATAAAGAACTAAGAGACTAAAAATATATTTTTCTTATTTCTTTTTATTTGAAGGCAAGAATCTAAATTACAGCATAGACTTGTTTTTAGTAATTTGATCTAAGAATGTTCATACTCTTTAAAAGAAGAAAAAACTAAATACTATAGTAGTTAAATTATTATATTTTCCCATATCTGGTTGTAGTGTAGTGGAACATTAATTAGCACTTGAAATGCATATAGGTAGCGACTTCCCATTACTGCAAACATGGAAACATGGGGCATTTAAACATGGACGAATTTAAAATTTAATTTTACTGTGCTCGTTTTTAGATTATATTAGATTAAATTAATTGATATACCTTTCATTTTTAGTTCAAAGTAAAAAAGTAAACTTTTATCAATTGAAGAACTAATTTTAAAAATAAAATAAATTAATGTATAGAATTAAAGTTTTAAAAATTTCAGGAAAAAAAAATTGACCACCTCAGACTTCACAATTTAATACTCTAAACTCTAAATCCATCTTGCTTTGAAGCATTTTAGCATTAATTTTAATTAACATGGATGTCAATCATATATATTGGAAGATAATATTGATATCCAATAAAGCCTTTTGAAAAAGGAATTCTGTAAGAATTTGAATTACTTTGTGGATTCATAATGGCAAAGCTACTTTTCTTTTGGGAATAAATAGGAATAAATGAAGGAAGTGGAAATTACGTAGTATGTAATTTATCCATCAGGACAGTCCCAATGTTACATCGAGTGGTTAAAATTGTACAATCATTTAGGCTTAGGTGTTTCTTTTACGTTCTAATGTGAGAGCTACCACATTCATAACATGAACATTGATGATGTTGATTCAAACTTCAATCATACAACATTGGTGCAAAGAATGGACTTTTGATAGATTTATAATGCATGGGATTGATGTCTTGGTGATGCTGGGCCTCTTGGTTGGTGGGAGGATGTAGACTTACCTCCTTTGCACATAATACATGTAATTTATCACACAAAATAATGATATAGGATTTTTACTAAATTAATTTTTTCTTTTACATTATTACAGTCACTCTATGATATATTAGAAATAAAACACGTAAGAATGAAGTATCAACTATGCTAACTTCCAATAATTTGTTACATTATTTAACATTAACAGTTTTTTATTTTTATTTATGAACCAAAGTCTCTTTTGAATTCATCAACTTATCTCTTCTACTATTTTAATTTTTCAATAATCCTCCAATGACATTAATAAAAGTAGTACATAGGTAAAGTTAACAAATTTACAAACAAATTCAAAAGGGATTTTAGATTTACAAAAAGATTTTAAAAATAATAATTATAATATAAATATAATAAATTAGTTTATAATTATATACAATAACCATATTTTGAAATTTGTGTCACATATTAATATATAAAAAAAATTGCCATAATATTTTTAAACAATTGGAACTTATTTTATTTTCAAATTTTTATATTTTATATAAAAAAAGTATATTTTGTCATATGCACTAGGTATTATACTTAAAGCCTGTATCCTTAGACAAAGTAGTAGAAGTTCTCGTTAATGTTATGTATAAGTTATTTATTGTATAAAATTTATGATAGATTATAGTACCCACTTTCACTCAAAATCAAGTTTGTCTCTGTTTAAGTCTATGTGATTTGCTTAACAACTATTTTAGCAACTATATAATAATTTATATCTCATTTTCAAAAATAATTAATTGACTATTAAAATACTAAATAACTTTAAATAATAAATAACTTTAACATATATATATATATATATCGAGCAAAACACTATTTTGAATCTTTATTAATTTTCAATATCAATTTAATCATGTACCTATAAATTTAGTCTTAATTTGATTTTTTTACTGATTTTTAATTTTAATTTAATCCCTTATATACAAGTCTAATATCAATTTAATCCCTTATTAATATAAATATTTACACATTTGTTGAAGTTGAAAATAAAGAATTTAATACATTAACCTTTATATTAGTGAATAGTAAATAAAACCAAATTAAAATTGGAAATTAGTAAGGACATCAAAGCTAAACGTATTGAAACCTATCGAAGGACCAAAATAATATGTTACTATGTATATATATATATATATATATATAATACTTATTTAGAATATGTTCATTGTGCTCTGAAATAATTTTTGGTATTTAATATGTTATGTAACAATTAGCGCATAAAAAGAGGGGTTGAATTTGGAGAAGGAAATTTGAAGTCCTTACGCTCTTTACAGTTTAAATTCTTTGAGCAAAATATAAACACATTTAACCCTCTAAATCGAAGACCAAGTCAGATTGCCAATAGAGTTAGCTGGTAAATCCGTATTTCACATAGGGATATAATTAAAAGAAACACTTGGTATAATAGAATGACGAATTCCCTAACATATATTAAATTAAAATTTTTCTTCTTTTCTATCCTTCTAAATCGAAACATACCTTTAGTTTTCAATATTTCTTTGACATTTCAATAATAACATAATTATTATACAAATAATTTTTAATTAAATTCTATTTATTTAAAAAATATACTATTTTCATTCAATTCTCAAACATAAACTGTAGATAACGTTAAGTATATGGTATCTAATAAATGAAGAAAAAAATTATTTAATAAATGAAAACAAATTTTAATACCATCTTCATACACATGACTATAATTCAAGGATGTTAGCCCAGATATTATCTCCCTTTGGGTTTAATTAAAAAGTACTCTGAATTAAAATCTTAAATACACCAGCCCAATGTGATAAGGTGCCCCCTTAAAATTTCCTAAGTATAAATTGCATAGACAAAGTCAAGTATCCATTGACCGTAATAACAAAATAAATCTACAAACAACTATAAGCAATGAAATATTTCAATTTAAATAAGCTTACGCCCTTTGGCCCTACCCCTGCAACTAAATAAATTTTTTAAAATGTTACACTTATTTGTAGAAAGAGTTGAGGAAACAACGGATATTCATATAATTACAATATCCTCAGTGATATCTTCCAAGTTCAAATTCCAAATCGATAGTTTCCTCCCTAGCAATACCTTCATATACGCGAGAAATTTGAACTTCAATTGTCTAACAGATTAGCCACCTCAAATGATATGTTCCAAGACTTTCCTTTTACATGGCATGAAATATCATCAAGAGAATTTATTTATTATTTTTATTATTATTATTATTTTTACAATTAGTGTTCGGACTATGTCTGAGTTATTCTTTTATTTTTTTAGATAATTACAAGGACGCACTCTCCTATATTAACCCAGTACATTTAGGATATCATTAATGCTTTCTAAACAAATCAAACCTAAGATGTTGAAGAAATAATCTATATAGCAAATGAAGTCTAAGGTGACACACCTCAAGAACAAAGTTCTGATCCTTTGCCAGGCAGTAGATAGTGACATTGACTAAGCTGGAGACCCAATTGTCTGTACACAATACTTACAAGAAGTGGACTGTGATTTTATGTTTTGGACGCCTAGCTCATATTAATTGACTTCACTGATGCCTCAGGCTAATCAATTCTATATCAAATATGAGTGTCCCCAAAGTGGAGCCTTCTCCATTTGCGAGACGAGTTGGATTAAAAATGGTGGTGAACAGCCTTTGCCTGTCAAAGAACTTTTATAAGAGAGGAGGGTTAGAAGGATTACAACAACGATTAGTACTGTTTGAACTGCAGAGAAAATATTCAGAATAAGCCCATTTGCAAAATGTGCATTGTAGAAAACCACAAAAAGGGAGGGGGTGGGGGGGTGTGTATCAAATTTTGATCCAAAATGCAATAGATATCTCCGAATGGGCTAACTTTTCCAATCCATACAACAATAAGTTACTACCCTTTCATTTAATATAACATATCCAACTCCTGTTGAGAATAAGTTCCAAATTAGTGTTGAACTATACATGAGAAAAGCATCTCTCGTCCTTACTTGTAAGTTGGAAGTTTATCATCAGCTAGGGGTCTTGTAGATATTCTTTATCATTATCTTTTGGAGTTTCCATCCTCTTAAAGGTTATCCATTGTAATCAGATGTAAAGACTAGTGAAGGATATTTTCACAAAAGCTCTCCACGCTAACAAAGTTAATTACATTTGTAACACGATGTGCATGATTAATATCAATGCTCTTAATTGAGGGAGTGTTGGAATTGGGTGATGGTTAGGTTAAAGCATGTGTGTCAACAACTAGTCAGAAGACTTGTATTAATTTATACTTTCCTTGTACTTAAACTACTTTTACTATTATAAATTATAAATAGATACACAGGGAACTTGGCAATGTGAGCCAGTGATCCCATATCTACTTCCCTCTCTTTCCCTTGTTCTCTGACTAAATTCAACAAGGATCTATAGTTCACATGAAAAAGTCCCCAAAAGAGTTTTTGATGATTTTTCTGCAGTACTTACAGCTAAAATTTGCTTCATTTTGTTCACATCATAAATAATTAATACATTTCAACATCTTTGTATCTTGAATTGTACCTAACTGGAGTGCTTTTTGTTCTCCCCATTCTCTTCTAAACATTTCACAAAAATTCAGGCCACTTTTCAAGTAATTAACCTATTACAATTGACAATGATATATATTTTAATTCTAGAGTTCAGGTCCAAAATACCAAGAATTGATAAAATTCTTTAGTCCACACCTAAAGCAAAAAGGTGGAATGATATCTTTGATACATTCGCAACAAAAATTCCTTTGCAGCTCAACAGTCAAGTGATCACACAGGAAGATTTAGACAAGAAAAGACAATTGGCACTCTTCCTAGGTAGAGACATGCATTTCAATCAAACAAGAAATAAGTATAAAGTCTATTTAAATAGGACATTGAAGCATCGTCATAGAAGTCTGAAGTGATAAATTTGCTTACATTAGGTGGGATGGGCTCCTGTGATGTGTTTTGATACCCTTGGGATGGAGGGATAATGACTCTACGAATACCACCTACTTTCATTGATCTCACTGCTGCCTCAATTCCTGGAATGACCTGCATATGGCACGTGATGCCACTATGACAATATAATTTTTTAAGAAAGACAAAGACTAGGTTGTGACCAGGATCTAGACTAGGCAAGCCTGAAACTGCCTTTAGCAAAAGCGTGGACTCAAATGATTCAGAGGCTCATCTCACCAAGTTCCTTCACCAACCAAAATATGCCGCATTTTTGCTTTCTTCAACCCCACATATGCAATTTGTCAATCGTACAATTCCATTTTTTAATTGAAACTGCGCTTCAATCCAAAATTAATTTTCAAAGTTAAGTTGTTCCCTCACATAGCATGAAAAGCTGTGGCTTGAGTAAAGACAAAATGATACAGATTTATTGGTTTATTGCAAAGGAGGAAGTTAAAGTTTTGAAATGAGCTTGCTCCATGGCTGGATAAGTCCAAATGCTTATGTGTGATCTCCAATCAATTGGATCTTGGTTGTGATTCCTCCAAAAAAGCATCACAAACGCCTCAGAAATGTTAAATAGTTAACAAACAATTGTTTAAATTTCTGGACCAATTTATGGCCATTGATTCAGGAAATATACATCTGCACACATACACAAAAATAGAAATAAGTTTTAAAAAAATTTGATATCAGTACGGATTCTACTTTTGGTTAGGCTTAGGCATTTGTTATGGTTCACTTGGAAGTGCTTTGCATATAATACGTTTGGGTATGCATTAAAGTGTTCAAGATCAAGATCACTAAGCAATGTACTGATTCTATTCATCACAAAAATTATGGTATCTTTACCTTCTTGGAAATTGAGAATATTTTCATTGTTAGAAACTAAGAGTTCCACTAGTACTCATGAAAACAGCCTTCCTCATGGTCACAGAAAGGTAACTTAAACCTTTTTAATCCTATCCATGCCATTTCTTAAAATCTTAGTCCTTTACTCTATTTCCATTCGGTAGAAACCTATCTCTTTGTCAAATGTAATTTCAAATTAGAATAAGCCATATACTCACCTTATAAGCCACTGTCCATGTACTTGCTTCCTTCATAACTTTCGGCATCACTCATACACTTTTGGTCTATAATACATACAAGTGTAACATGTCTCCCACAGTCTCCCATCGACCTCCGCGCTTTGACTTCATTGCTCACCACTTTTCCCTTGCATCTTCATGGAAATTACAAAACCTTCCTTCAAGAATTCAAGTTTTACCTCAAAACCAGATATATTATTTTCTCCAGGTGCTTGCAACTATAAAGCACCTGTACAATAGTTCTTTTCTGGAGGTGTACAACAGCCTCTTACAACCTTAATTTAGCACACAGGTTTTGAACCACACAGAGGCAGAAAAACAGAAACAATGATGGGAGTTGACCCAGTCAACCACATAGGATGGTTCAATTGACCCAATGAGGCAGTTTCTGAGAATTTTCAAACAACTTTCAGGCAGTTAACTGGATAAGTGATCCGTTGAACTAGATAACCTGCTTTGTTCATGACTGGCCCTTTTTGCCTTCCAAACTTCATGAATCTCTCATTTCTCCTAGGACCTCTTCTTCCCACTAAAAGTATATTATAAACTTGTGAGGTCCCCCAAGAAAATCCTTCCATTTCAAGTAATGAGAAGCACAAATTGGATCATGTGATACTATCTAATACAGGTAGTCACTAATACTTACAAACCTTTGGGTGAATCAACATAGGAGTGTAATTGTAGTTTGAATCTGTTAATTAATCATTTAAAGCCGAATTAAGAAATTCAGTGATTCAGAAAAGGCTTAGATATGCTGTTTTTCTCTATCAGATCAAGATCCAGATTGGGGCCCTCATAGCCCAGATGACAAATAAGGTAGTCAACCACACCTTTTTTTTTCAGAAAAAAATAAAATAATCCCCTAAAATTGACAAAAAACACTTTTACATGGGTTCAATGCTGGCCCTTGACTTTGAACAGTGTTTTTCTTCCCTTCATTCTCAGCTTCAACTTTACTTTTTTCTTGTTGAAATATATCATGGTATATGCATAACTTTTCCAACAATGTACGAGAACTTAAACAAATTTGCCTATAAATAACCTCCATTAGCATGTCTCATAATTGCTTCCCATTTCTTCACTGAAATTTTGCCACATTCCTATGATTTAATATAAAAAATTCATAGTTACAAAAATACATATCTGTAAGTATTTTGTCAGATACTTTTAAGGGCCAAAGAGGCTTAGAATCACTATCCACTATTGACAAAGTAGAGAGATGAACTAGTATTTTTAATTACCGGTTTAATGAAAATGGGCTGCTTCTCTATGGCTGCAACAGATCCACAGTAGTTCTTACTATATGCAAAGACAGCCCCATGTGGTTTTTAACATCTTAAGCCATCTTTCTTAAATGGCATACATTATAAGGATTGACAAGTATCTTACTAAACATGGCTATATCACAAATCAGTCTCAGAATTTCTCAGCTAACAAATAATAGCTTTTGTGATATTTATACGATGAAATCTGAGAAATTGTAGAGGAAAGACAGCCAGAGACAATAAGCAGAGACAGAGAAGGGAGATAGGGCAGAGAGGGAAAAGTCAGGCTCAAGGTATGTCTACCATGGCCTCTAAAACTCTTACGCACATTTCTATAAAAGGGGTGGGATATAAGAAAATTACTAAATAAAGTCCCTTGAATCTGGCAGCTTTAAATTTCTTTATGTCATGTCTTGATATGACAACTAATATGAGGAGACCATCATAAAATCATTTACATTCAAGCTTACCTTCCCAGACCCAAGGATGAAGGCAAAAGGATTTGGTTCACCAGTCTCATCTTTGTGGTCATATGTTGAGTCAAAGCGCCATCCTTGTTTAGCTGCCAACCGTCCGTAGTAATGAATTGCAACCTTGAAAAGAAGGTTTTCACCAAAACATGAGAAGTCTAAATAAAAAGTGCATAATTATGTGTTAAGAATTGCTTCAATCTTACAAATTCTCCATTTACTCCCCTATCTAATGCATCTATGCATAAAATCACTTGTCCATTACTAGTAATTAGACCAGCCCAAATGCTAAAACAAGCAAAATTTTGGGTCTCCTCTACAAAATAATTATATAATCCTCTTTACAGCCAGAGGTTGTTTGTTGTTATAATTTTTCTGTATAAGAAAAAATTATACTAAGAATGAATAAAGATACAAATGAAGAGGACAGGATATCCTCATTAAGAGAAGGTCCAAGGCTGCAACAAGATGATGATGATTATGATGATGATGATGATGATAATTATAATCACAGCAATATACATGCAGCAAAGTTGCCCAATCCCTCCAAAAATCCCAGAGAGAAATATTTAGAAACCCGACAAAGGTCAGTTTTGATTGAATCAGGTTGGTTGCAATTGGATGGAATCCGTTTTGAACAGCCCTTTTAACAACCATCACCGAACAGAGGATCTAAAAGAATCATATCGTTGACAAATTAATTTTTAAAGGGCTATTTCACTAGGATTTGTCTTTTAGACCATTAGTCCCTTTGATAATAGCTAATGGATTCTCTTACTCCTACATAATAATAAACTCCTAATCCATTAGAAATCCCACGTTAATAGATTTTCTCAACAAATGCATGAAAGGTTTCTTCTCTTGCAAATCAATCAACAGAAATGTATGTACCGTGCCCTCTCTCTACCTGTGGCCAAAAAGTTTCTATAAATACTATTTTCCCCTTACTTGGTCCTATCATGCTTCCAAACGGATAGGCAATTGACATTCACAAATAAAAATAGCTCAAATCGTAATAAATTTCAATATATTAAGAACACTCAAATCGTTTCTTCTTCTTCACAAGACTTGCGCACACAGGCAGCCGAAGGCTACCAGCTAAATTAAGTTTTCTTAAAGATGGACTAGCTACTCTAAATTGCAGGGAGTTCTTTAGACAGCGGAATGCTAGTGAGTAACCTTAGAAGAGTAAAATAATGGAGTTGGTTTTCATATATTCATCGGTTGCTAGGCAACTGCAACTCCTACTTTTAAGAATTTAAGCCGTTTATATGGCCACCAATAGTCATCCACTCTGCACTTCTTTCTTTATAGTGCACTTTAAATGATCATTTTCCTTCGCACATTGTCACCAATTTAGCAATCTGACGGAACTTATTAGAACCATAATTACATGGATTATGGGCTACAGCAGAAAGAGAGGTGTGGTATCAAAATTAAGGAAAGTTTACTATTGCATGGAACAAGAAGCGGAAAGTTAGAAATCAAGAAAGAGAAAGGAAAACCTGGTCTCCATTCGTGGGAACTTCTCCGGAACCATCAAGGAGGTCCAAAGCCTTAACACCTCCAGAATCTGGGAGCTCAAAGAAGTCAGATATAGCGAATTTTGAAGAAGAAGAAGAAGACGACGACGACGATAATGACGCCGATGACGGAGGAGGAAGTGAGGAGACTAAGGCATAGAAAGTGGTGGAGATGAGAGAGAGAGATAGAGCTCTTCTTGTAGTTGCAGAAGCGAAAGAACAAGTCGTTGAGACGCTGTTAGATGGAGAAACAGATTCAGACGGCAAAAGAAAGCACCGTAACAAAGCAAAGCATCGTGTTGTCATCTTTTAGTTCGTTCTAATCTTTCAAATGCGAATTGCCAACCAGAATGAGTGGGAGGGAGAAAAAATTAGATAAATTTCGAATATTTTCTGGCTCGCCCAAAGTTAATTGGTTGGAAGAAGATTGCCCAAAGTTCCCGGAAGTGGCAGTCTTATCTTTTGCTTCCACGGTTGGAAAATGATGGAGGAAATATTTATATTAAAAAAACCTTATTTATAAACAATTTCACTTCTTTAATTTTTAGTCTAACTTTCAAATAATATTAAGAGGATTTCCTCCCTTCCTTTCTTTTTGTGGTTAAACTTATTAATAATGGAGGCACATAACTTTTTATTTCACCGCCCCTCATTTATTGTGTTCCATTATAAATAATTCCGTTCTATTTTCTTTTGACTCAAATATAATTTAGAGGATAATAGAAAAGATGAAAATTCATTAATAACTCGAACAAAATATGTAACAGCTCATAACCATAGTGAATGAACATTGAAAGTACACCAAGAGGGGTAAGTAGGTGTCTGTAAAAATTTATAAAATATTTGAAAAAAGTAACACTATGTTTTGCTTCATAAAGAAGACGAGGGGCTTGGCATAAAAGAACCTTGAAAGCTGGAACATTAGAGTTATGGGAAAGCAAATATGAAAATTACTTACTCTAAGTCTTATTTGTGAGTTGTATGGATTCACCATATAAAGCTAAAATGTTTAAGCTGTTGGGGAGTTACCAAAATCCCAGAAGGTTTTTATAGATATCAAATTGGAATGAATAAAATTTTTTATTTCAAATTTGATCTTTGAATGAATGAAAAAGCAATCATTGACATATTTCCTGATATTAACCTTCAGAATGCGAACATCAAGAAGGATGATACTATAAAAGAAGTTTAAAGGAATGGAAGCTAGAGATTGGTAGATCTTATAAATGATATAACTACTAGAGCTTGGGAAAATGTAAGAAAAATTTATAGAAATTTTAGTACAATTGATAAGAGCATCTATTCCATGAATTATGTATAGGATGTGATTAGAAACAAAGGCCATTGAATGTTTCTTGGTATGGGTTTATTTAGGGTAGGAAATATATCTCGAGGCACAACTTCATTATATGGCTTGCACTAAAGAATAGATTGATTGCTTATAACAAAATCCATAAATGGGACTTTATTGATGATACCTCATATTTCTTTTGTAATTGTGAAGAGGAAACTATGGAATATTTGTTCTTTAGTTGTAGCTTTTCTATAGAAATTTGGAATGAAATCATGCGTAGATGTGAGATTAAGAGATAGGAAAAAGTTTATTATGTATGATTAGAAGATGTGCTATAATAGCTATGGTTTACTTCATTTGGAAGGAGTGAAACTAAATTTTCTTTCATAAACAGGAGGCTGACAAGCAAAGAGTCACTAAAAAAATTAAGAATAGTATTTTCTTTAATTTATTGTATAGTTTGAAGGAAGTTGATAATAGATTCATAAATAGATGACATTAGATTTGTTTCTTACTCGATAAAGCTTAATGGGAATGAAGTTGGTCCTATAATTCCATACAGAGGCCTTAGATGAGGTGATCCTTTATTACCTTATTTGTTTATTCTTTGTGCTAAAGGTTTATCCATTTTAATGAGTAATGCAGAACTTTTGGGGCATATTCATGGTCGTAGGGCAAGTGTTAGAGGTCCAAATATCTCTCATCTTTTGATTTGTCAATGACTTTTTGTTATTTTGTAAAGCAAATTGAAGAGAATGTCAATATTTGAGAAGAATCCTTTATATTTATGAAGTTGTTTCGGGACAATCCATAAACTATTAGAAATCAAGAATTTTCTTTAGTAGGAATTTGGGGGAAGAAAGTAGAAGGGATCTTTGTGATATTCTTGACATTCATACCCCGTTTAATCATGGTAGATATGTGGGGCTTCCTTCGGGAAGAGCAAAAAAGTTATATTTTCTTTTCTAAGAGATAAAGCCTAGAGTAAAATTCAAAATTTAAAGAAAAAGTTTCTTTTAAGAGCAGGTAAAGAAGATCTTATAAAATCAATTGTGCAGGCAGTTCCTTCCTTTTGCATGAATATTTTCTTCATCCCAACCTCTACTTGTGATGAACTGCAAAGAATGATTAATTACTTTTGATGGAGGAGCAATGAAGACCATCAGAAAGGTATCTGATGACTCTCTTGGGAGAAAGTGTTTTCTAACGAAACTAGTGGCCTCGGCTTCCATCACTTACGGTGCTTTAATCTAGTTATACTGGGCAAGCAGGGATGACGTCTAGGGGCAAATTCCAATATTCTTTTTTATCAAATCCTCAAAACTAAATATTTTTCAAAAGGGACTTTTGGTTAGTTCAGCTGAACTTCACTTGGAAGAGTATTTTGGTTCTCACATGCTTTTAAAGCAAGGTATGGGATGGAGAGTAGGTAATGAGAAAAGAATTAAGATATGGAGAGATCATTGGCTCCCCAGAGACTTTGATTTTGTGATTGTAGGCTCTAATGGCAAGGTGACAGAGGATGGAAGGGTAAAGAGTTTGATTGATCTAATAAAAGGGAATGGATAATCGAAAAGCTAGTTGATATGTTCACTGCACGCGACATTGAATAGATACTTGCTATACCTATCGGCATTCAACGCCAGGAGGACAAATTAATCTTGCATTTTGCAAGGAAAGGTATCTATACTGTTAGGATAACTTTTCATGTGGCTCACTCTTCTCCCATAATGAAGATGAGCCCCTAGCCAAAGGAAATGGAGTAAGGTTTGGAATTTAAGGATTCAACCTAAAGATGAAAATTTTATTTGGCGTGTGTGCAGAGGCATTTTACCCAGAAAGAACATTCTTAGGCAGAATATAATGGATGTTGGCCCTTAATGTTTATTTATGATGAGGACGAAATATTAATAATGTTTTATTATATTGTAATCAGGCTAGAGAGTGCTGGTCCTTTTGGTCAGAAGCTAAGCCGACGGGAAATGCGACCTTCACTGATACGCTAGAACTTTTAGTGGATGAAAAATCTTCAAGCACAGTTGAGGAATTCTGCATTATTGCCTGGTGTCTGTGAAATAATAAGGGATGCCCTGTTATGGCAAAACAAGGGAGCTCATGCAGAAAATGTCTTCAAGGAAGCTCGACGTAAAATCTCGGAGTGGAGGTCTGCTAAAGAAGCGGTTGAAAATAACGGACAGCACTACCATTCGCCTATTACCAGAAACGTTAAGCAACCTACGCCGGAGACTGCACCTTATGGCTATAGCTGGATCTGTAAAGTCAACGCTGCGAGCTTCAATGACCTTGACTGTCACGGATTTGGCTTTATTTTTTATCGTTGTAAAGGGTCCCTCATCAAGGCAGTATGTGGCTATTATAGAGGTAAACCTGCTGTTAGAATCAGTGAAGCAAAGGCACTGAGGAATGCCCTAGGTTGGGCGAGGAACAACTTATCTAAAGGAGGGATAGTTTATACATGTGCCTAATTGATTTGCAATGCTTAGGAGCTGAAGACTCAGATGACTTAGACTGAGGAATTTTGATAAATGAATGTAAAAACATACTTTATATCAGGGGGGATATTACGGTCAAATGGACTAGTAGATCAAATAATGTGGACGCTCACAATCTTGCTAGAGCAGCTTACGATCACACCAGCTATAAAGTGTGGGATAACTCTCTTGTACTCCAGAGTATTATTCAATGAAATTTGATATTTCTAGTTTCAAAAAAAGGAAATTTAATCTTTAAAATAGTATTAAACAAACCAACCTAGGAACTGCTATCCCTGGAATGTAGGTCATATGTTAAATGTATATTATATTTTTAATTTTTTATATTATTATCAACTTATTTTTATGTAATAAATTTATTTATTTTGATTTATTATTGTATCATAATTCACAATATCTATTTATATTAATATTCGAATATAAAGATTAATCGAATGAGCACGAGGGGTTACTCTTGCTAAAGTAATTCATTTTTTTATATATACATATATTTTAGATAGAGTAATTCAATTTTTAAAATTATTTGTTTAATTCAAGTTATACGTTTATTACCAATCAATTATCAATCATTTTTTTCTACCTTTGCTCCATTTCTTTTGAAACATGTACATTTTACAACCGTCCCGTTTGAACTACAATCTCTAGTCCATGGCATCCTCACTATTCAATTTGATTACCAGGAGCGATTTGGAATCAACGTTGAGGATGAGGTGCGTGACAATCGTTGAATTTGAACTGCGTTATCCATTTGCATAATGTAATTGTTAAGGATCGGGTCTCGTTCTTTTTCTCTTCTCTTTCCAACATTAATTCAATCTCTTTTTTTCTTTTACTCACTTTTCTCCTATATTCTTTTAAGAGAATTACAATTAAAGATAATAAATTTAAGATATTTATTCTTAAAGATCTTATATTTTAAAATTATTTCCAAAGACTTTGGGACTAATTTCTTTTATTTTAAAGACCATGTCCTATCACTTTGGAAATACATAATAAAAGGATTTCATAGTCTCATAATAGAGTCTTTCGCAATAAAAAAAAATCTTGGTTCCTGAATATTTCAAAATAATTTAAAATTTTGGTTCTCGAATACAGTCAACCTTTTTCGACTCTAACTATGGTCTGATTCATCGGTCAATGTTTGAGTACAAAATTTGACGGATAATATTTAAAGTTATATAATCGAATTTAGTATTTTTTAAACCAAAATCTATAATATTTAAAATGTTATCCCAGCGTCATAAATGCTTCAAACACTCTTGATCCTAGCTCTGCTCTCACTTCTCAAGGCAGCGCGTGTTCTGTTCAAGGATTGTTGATGGAGAAAGTGGAATAGGAATCGCAAGTTAGTTTGGGTACACAGATGAAGGAGCTCACAAGAAAGTGGGATAATTCTCGAGATGACATGCTCTTTCTCCCTACTCGTCGTGGCGATCCAACTCTCGGTGACTCTCGTCCCATGGACTCACAAGGTCTCTCTCAATCCATTTTTATCTTTATGATTTTGTCATTGTATTTCCACCCCTTTTTCTGATTTTGAAGCTTAGGCACAAGATCAGCTAAAGATGAAGAACATGCAAAGGAGGCTCCTGAGGCAAATATGAAGAGGAAATGCACTTATGAGAAAGTAGAAGTATGAATCTTTTGACCTCAACTTATAAAATAAAATCTAACTTCATTATGCATTTGTCACGGCACTGATAGCATCTTGACCTAAGAAGATAAGTTTTAAAAGTTTATTTGTAGGATAGAGGTACATGTGTGTATATATATATATATAAACAAATAAAGATTAAATTTAAATTTCTTTTCAACTCTTGCCAAATATTGTATATGATAAAGAAATATTATAATAAGGAAGACAATAAATAACAAAAAAGTTTTTAAGAGTTATTGAAACATGATAGGAAAATATAATAAAATAAATGATAAAATAATAAAACAATATTATAACGAATTAAAATGATGGATAGAAATATTTTAGCATTAATTTAATGTTATTTAGCACATTTTGAAATGTATCTTGCAGAAAAAGGCTTTTTGATACCATTTAATATGTATGTAAGTGTTCGCGTATCGTATCATATATGTATCTAATATGGTACGTCTCTTATTATAAAGTATCCATGCTTCTTACATCTTGACTACGGGTGAGAGACTTACATCTAAAAGACGATTGAGAACCAGTAACAGAGCATCAAAGGTAAACTTCTTAAGGGAAATAGATAGAATTAGAAAGAGATAATGAGGAATAAGATGGAAACGTAGAGCAAGGTACTCTCCATTTTGAGAAAAGAAGGAACTCCACAGGTTCACACGCATATAGGATATGCTTGTTGTCCTCTCATAGTTGTTGCCTATTACATATAACAGAATGATACTTCTCTTGCCAATATAGGGAAATCTCACTAATCCTGTAGTCACGTGTCCCTTTCACATTCCTATCTTCCAATCATTTATGAAGTTTGGGAAGAAACTTTCATCCAGATAAGGCTTCTCTGCTGGATCTTTGCAGTTGGGTCAAATATTATGGAACCTCTTTTTAATGAGTAACTGTTATAGGGAAATCTCACTGATGGATGCCATTTTTCCTTATGTGCTCTTATTGTTTCATTGCTGTAGTATTACTGTAAGAAGTGATTATATGTAAGTCTTTACAGGCTGAAGTTTGTGAATAAATAGTTTAATAAGACAGAATTCGTGCTTTTTCTTGCTAATTTAAGAAAATTCATTTTCCTCTCAGTTTGATTTTTTATCAATTGGTTGCTGTCTCAGAGGTCTGATATCAAGGAACCCGGTGAAGATCTTGTTGGCTCACGGGTCAGAGTTTGGTGGCCAAAGGATTGTGTGTAAGTGATTACTGTAACTGTAAATTTTGGTTGAGCTTGGACCTTTATATGCACTTGTTATCCTTATCTTCTGATTACATGGTTGTGTTTGCTGTTTGTCTACTGCTTTGCTGGATCACCTTGTGCACCTATTATGCCATTTTATTTTCATTACCATTTTATTGTATGTGCTTATTCCAAGGATTAGTTTTCAATCTCCTTAGAATACTTGTATATACTTACTGTCTTTTGACATGGTTGTAGGTCATGTATGATGATGGTGATAAAGAAATATTAAATCTTAAAAGGGAAAAATGGGAGTTTATTGACGACGAGTCTGATTTAGATGGAGTGCATGTCTCCATTGCCATTTTTTGTAGTTTGAACCTTTTAGTGTCTAATTTGATGAGGATTACTTCTGTTAACAGGAAGAAGGAAGTGATCAACCAAGTCTCGATGCTTCTCCTAATACGTTTGTGCTGCTTACTTTTTATGTCATTTGATATTAATAAATATTTTGGTTATGTTTTTTATTTTTTGTTTTTAAACTTTTATTTGTATTCTAAATATTAATGTCATGTCCACTTGTGCTCAGTGCACCCACATGTGTCCTTGACTGAATGCTGATTGTTTCAGAGCTACCATAAATTATGGTCCAAAATAGTGGACCTACAATTCTTTCTAATGTTGGAGTACGTTTTTTGAATGCCGATTGGCATGAGCATTCATGATATGAAAATGATGATTATCCAATTTGATTTCTCCTACACTTATTTTGAAAAGTGAAATTGTTGAGAAAAATTATAAAAAAATATGACACTCAGTTCACTCTAATCAAGTCAACTTACAGTTTTTTGTTCACTGGTTTCTGGATGGAAAATATGGATTTCTAGGGTTTGATAGTACAGCTGTAACTTTTATAAGTATAAGCAGAAGACGCTTAGCTGATGATAACCACAGGTAGGAGCAAGATCCCATGACCAATTAAATATACAATTTAGTGTGCATGTGCATGTACATGTAGTTATTTGCCTTTATTAGAATAACTAGTCATAGTATGTTGGTGCTTATGTTGAAGATGATTTGTGGCAGTATATCAGGAAATGATCATAATAATATTTTGCTCTTCTACTGATAAGTCCCAAGGGAGTGTGGGAAACCTACCCTTGGAAACCGGCTTGTAGGGGAGAAGAACCACGCTCCTTAAATATCTCACCAAGCATCACATACCACTTGATGTAGGACTTAAGTATCTTATACTACTGATATCCCTATCATCTACCTTCCCCCAACTAAACGTAAAAACATTTAAATCTTGATTATGTATCTTTAATTCTGCTGGTTTCTGTACACTGCTATTGTATCTCGTTCTTCTAGGGTCATAAAAGATTACTCTGATATGTCTCATTCATGACTTCATATTTGTTATTTCCCCTGGATGCTCTGTGGCAGACATGTTAAGCTATCTAGTTGTACCCTTACCCTCAATTCTTTTAGTTTTACATGCATTCTCATTCTTTAATCATGTTCAGGCCTCCAAAGAAGAAAGGGAAAGCAAATGATTCTGACCCAATTCAGCGCGGAAATGTGGATGCCTCTTCTAAAAGGTTTGTGAATGTCGTAAATCAATTTCTGTTCCATCTGTTGATGATATATAAATTTGTACTTTACTTTCTAGTTGTGGAGGTGCCAAATCGAGTAAATCAAAAGGTGCATCAACAAAGTCTCACGGTATATCTTCTATTCATTAATTGTTGTTCTCTCAGACTTTTTCTATTTTATTATCTGAGATACCAAATAAATTGATTTTCCTTTTCAATGTTAACATATTAAGAGAGTAGTAAGTTGATCTCCCTTATTCCAAATTTGTAACCATAAAAGTAGCTTTATGGTTTATAGTGTTTATAGAGAAGTACAATCAATTAAGCATTTATATTTGTTGTTTAGATTGTATATATGTAATAAAAAAAATAAGGTGGGAAAGATTTCAGTGGCAGTTCTAGTAAAAACTGGGACTAAGTCCATCAAACTAGCATGGTTTTTGTTCTTGGATTATTTTGATAATAGGTATGTAAAACCGCCACTAAATTAAGTGAATTAAGTGGCTTATGTCAAGTACCTGCCACTAAGGCATAGCGCCTTATTTTAGCGACAGTTATTCTTGCGCTTGTTTTAAACTGTTGGCTGTTGGTAAATCTTTGTGATGGTGGCTTTAGTTGAAGTTGTTTTAACAGCCACTATTGTCTTTTGCTTATTTCAAACCGTTGTTGAATCCTTTGTGATGGTGGCTTTAGTGGCAGATATTTTTACTGCAACTACTGTCTTTAGTGGCAGTTCAAACTGCTGGGGCTAAACCCAAAGAAACCTAACCAAGGTTTTTTTTTTTTTTTGGGGTAGTGTTTTTGAATGAATAAGGACTTACTTGAAAATAAACATTGTGGCTATTTCGTGTTGGCACCCAAGAAGAGTTTAGTGGGTGTGGTCCTCTTAGCTAATGCTAACTAGCTAACTCTCTTAACTAACAAGCAGAGGATTCTCTTAACTTACTAAATAATTTACTACAACTTTCATAATAAATTAAAATAGGGGAAAGGCTCTGTTGGAACATTTTATAGTCTCTCTAACTTCTTGGTCAAGGTGTAGGCTGATAATAGAGGTATGTAATGGACCTCTTTTCCAATATTACTTCTTGGAAGGACCATGTTGCGGGGGCATATTGTCTGTCTTGCCTAAGATTTTGGCTAACCTTAAGTGGGAGATTTCTTATAGCAAGGGCCTATTTTTCTAGTGTTCCAAGTGGCTTAACAATGGAGATCTTTTCATTGATGGGATTACTCAGCCTACTCATTGTATTAATGCCATAAAGACTAATAGCAGACAGCATAAAGGTAGAAACAAGGGTATTCATGGGATTACTCAGCGTACTCAACCTATTACTGCCACAAAGACCTATAATAGACGGCAAAAATGTAGAAACAAGGATACTAGGCTAAACTAAAATTATGTTTGGATGGATGGTCGGGGATGGAATGACATGGAGTAGAGTAACTAATTTGGTGTGTTATTATGTTTGGATGTTTGGAAGTATTTTTTAGGCTGGAATGTAGTGACGAAGGAGGGATGGAAAAAGGGAGAAGAAAACTTTTTGGTGGAATGATTGGGAGAGAGAATTGACCTATTGAAACTGCCTTTTGTGGGCTAAGATCCTCCACGGGCCGTGTGGAAGCTTTTTTTCTTTAAAAAGAAAAAGTGTTTGAGCATAGATTTGGCGGGAGCAGATCCGTGCTCAGCTTTTGTTGTACTGTGGTGTTGTGTTTTGGTTGGTATCATCCTATGTGACCTATACGTGAGTGGCAGTGCACTAATTCCTCTCGTTTAATACAAATTCTGAGTTCCCATTCCTATTTTATCTCCCCATTTGTAGTTTCTGTGTTGTTACTGGGTATGGCGTAGCACTTTGTGTTGCTCTAATCTGTGTAAAGCTTGGTGCTATGATGTATTTAGTGTTTCTTTGAGTTGGTGTGTCGTACTCTCTTGCCCTAGAAAGTGACTATATTTCAATACCATAAAGTTTTGCTTTGCCCGTGTGTGAGATGTATAGAAATCACGTGAGTATACTGTCCAAGGAGTTGGGTTTTGTTACAGTTCAACCGAATCAGTTCTGTTAGTTTAACCGAGTTTGTTCATATGGTTACACTATATAGAACGCATGTACTCTGTATCTGTAATGGTAAATAATTTGCTGCCTTTTTATTTTTTTGTCAATCGAACTTATATTTAATATAATATCTAAATCTAAAGTCGTACAATATAAAATTAATTGTGTATTCAACCTGTATCCTTTGCAACTAGTATTTTGCTTTGTTTACTTTTTTTTTTTCTTTTATTTGTTCAAATTTTAAGTATTATTCTATAACGAGTTAGCAATAATTTTTATCTATTTTTCTCCAACGACATAATACTAATTACAGAGAATCTAAATTGAATAATTAATTTTACACTTTATTAGTTCATATTTAAACTGATGGAGTATAGAATTAATTGTTTATTATAGGATTGTTAACTTATTAAATACTGATAGGATAAATTAAACTCATAAAATGTAAAAAAAAAAAAATGTAAAAACCAAAATTGATAATTTTAAGAAACTAAAATCCATAATTTACTAAAATTTAGTCATAGTTTAAAATCTTATTCAGATAAATAATTTAACCGCCTGTCGTTGAAAAAGGAACTGTAATTTATCCGTTTTAGTCCAGCACGCGCTGCGTGCAGTAGTATGCAGGCAATCCGGGCTCCTCCTGTATGACTTCCCGTCCCGCGAGGAAACTATAAAAGGAGGTGTTCGCAAATTAGATAAGCGCAAGAACATCCAACTCGACTACGCAATTTCGTCTTGGTTCAGCAGAAATGGAGGAGAGCAAAAGCACCGTTACGAGTTGCCTTCAGGCTGTGAAGCGCAAGTCTGGCAAGTCCTACAAGCAGTTAGCAGAGGAGACTGGTCTCACCAATGTCTATGTTGCCCAGCTTCTCCGGCGACAAGCTCAGCTCAAGCCTGAGACTGCCCCTAAATTGCGTAAGGCGCTGCCTGTCCTGCCCGAAGAACTTGTGCATGAGATGATGGAACCCCCGATGAGGTCTTTTGACCCAAATCTTATCCAAGAACCCACTGTCTACAGGTACCATCCCTTTAATTGATTACATGGATCTTCGTTATTTTTCCCTTTTGCGAAGTCTTACTTATATGAAGCTATTGTAATTTGTATGATTTAGTCTTCAAATGTCAGTCAGGGTTTTCTTGGACTTTTGTTTGGGTTAAATACTCTTCTCGTCAATTCTTGAATTAGCTTGGTGGATCTAGAATTTTATTCATTGGGTGCTTAGGAGAGATAGTATCTTATCTGATTGGGTCAATTATTGGTCTTAATGATATAGTTGGTCTGAAGTGAACATACTCATGATTTTGTGGAAGAAGTATATCAGTGGCAGATTGTCTTGGTAAGTTCTTTATGTAATTAACATGGCATCATAATGGAAATGTAGGAGGTAATTATTGTGACGATTCTTGATTTATTCAACTAAAGACACTTCTGAGGAATCTTACATTACAATCATCATCTGATGTTCTCTTAATATTTAATTTTGTTGGGATATGATTATCTCCTATGTTATAGGTTGAACGAAGCTGTTATGCATTTTGGGGAGAGCATCAAGGAAATCATCAACGAGGAGTTTGGTGATGGGATGTAAGTTTTGATATGCGTTATGATGACTTTTCTTTTTAAATATATTTTGGAATAAATGTCATTATAAGTTGTGTATATCTTGGCCTTTTAGTGTTGCTGTTGCTAATGCCACTCTATCACTCTCTTTAGAAATTAGTTCAAGTTTCAAAACAATCTGTTATTAAGTATGTCAGACATTTTAATACTACTTTATGGAAAGGAAAGAGAATGAAAAGAAAGCATATCTTACGGGGTGATGGTTTAGAGCGACTAGGTATTGGTTTCCTAAATTTGATGAGTTGTATTCTCTCTCTCTCTCTCTCTTGCTATCCTCTATAATTCTGAATTACTACTTCCTTGATCTTAGAGCATCTCAACTCTCAGCAAACAAATAGACTACTACGTTTTTTATTAAATTGATTTTGAGAATACTCTTGATATAATGTAGGAGTGGAAAAGCATGCCATGCCATATTCATCGAATATTCTTGCTGTAGATACTAGCTGGAAAATATTTTCTTTCTTACTACTCATTCATTCTGTAGCATGTCAGCTATAGACTTCTACTGCTCAGTTGACAAAGTGACAGGAGTTGATGGGAAGGATCGTGTGGTCATAACATTTGATGGGAAATATTTGCCATACACAGAGCAGGTCAGTTGCTTCCTATTCCCTTTCTCTAGATGGATTTTGCTGCAGAGAACAAAGATATATTAAAAGAGTGAAAAAAAAAAAAAAAAAAAAAGAGAAAAGAGTGTAGAAATTGCTATATTAGACAACATTTTGTACCTGATGCAGAAAGTTGCAATAGATATTCTGCCATATTGATGGAAAACATCTCATTGTCAATTCGTTGACATGGAAAATTTTATTTTTAATGTTATTTTGCTTTTGATTAAACTTTTGCTGCATCTTTGTAAAGTTTGTTTTGTTCTTATTGATTGTCAAATTCCGGCTATACTAGTATAGGAGTATTATAGTGCAGTGATTTATAGTATAGAGCAGGGAGCATAAGAGCCCCACAATAAGGAAATATGGAATTCTCAGTAAGGAGGCCCTTGGAGATGACAATGATAAATCCTTAGCTTGGCATTGGGGTTTAACTGTGCTTACTAGCCCTACAATAGGGAAATGTGGAATTCTCAGTTAGGTTTGCTTGTCTGAGATGACAGACCTGACAAGAGCTTGAGAATAGTGGAATGCTACGATGGAGGTGGAGAGGCAAGTGTAGCAATAGGATTGTATGTCTTTCTGGTGTCAGGGATGGCTGAAGGGCATCATTTGCCCCAGGTGAACATATTGGACCGTATGAGGGACTAGTTGAGGTCTGAGTAGTCCAACTAGGTTTGGAAGAAATGCCCATAACACTTCCTATACTGGGTAGGGATGGTGATAGGAACCTGTTGAATTGACTTAGTCTTCTGAGTGACAAGTCAAAAATTTTTTTTTTAAAAAATATTGCCCTATGAGGGCACTGCCCAGAACACTCAGAAAAGGAAATGCCCATAACAAATTTATTTCTGTGATCCCCATACTTGATGAACTAGGAGCTGTATATAAACATCAGAATGTGCTATTTCTTTTCGCTTGACCTATAGGAAATTAATTCAGCTATTGAGTTTGCATCAGTTAATAAATTCAGTATGTATAAATCTTATTTATACAATATATTTGAATATATAATGTCTTTTACCTATGTTTTATTTATATGTGGACTTTCCTGATGTGTACAGAAATCAGAGCAGATGCTTTCAATAGCAAAGTGACAGGGAAGTAAATGAGTTTCTTCATGCAAAGTCTCGTGTTCCCTGCAGACGTTAAAAGAAAATAATAAAATTGTTGTACAAATAATGAGTGGCCAACCATGGCTATATATGTGGAGACTTCATGAATCTCAATCTTTTGTTTGAATGTCAGATGTCAAAACCTTTAGGAGTGTGTATCTTTCAGTAAAATGCTAGATCCTTGATATGGAAAAGTTTGTGATTTTGGTGAAATTGAATCGACGTACTCATGATTTCTTAAGCTTCACTTCACTCATTTATGTTGCAACTACATTCCAGCATAACTGTATTTTTTGGTAGAGCTCGCCACATAAAAAAAAGCCATATGCAAAACGCCAACTAAAGTTCATTATTGAAATACAGTAACGGTAGTTAAACTCACACTTTGAAATGCAACTTCTGCTTTACAGGATGAAATTAAAGAGGTTGACTATTGATTAGAATATTGGAGTTGGTTCTACAATTGTGTGTACTGTAAAAAATCGTGATACAAGATATTGTTTGTTTATGCAATTGAATAGCATACTTAGTTTAAAAGAATTGGTATCAGCGAGCAACAGAAGTTAATTATTTTGTATTTAACTACTAATCATGAATCAATGTATGTATGGGTGTGAGATAGCCATTGTTTAATTCACATTATATACCGAAAGTCATGAAAAATTTGTGGGAAAAAGTAATATTGCTGACAAATAAAAAAGGCCATACAGTTATTTTTAAAAAATTGGAAGTATTTTTTTTTTTTTTAAAAGTAGGACTAGTAAATTAAGCAAGGTTAGGGACTCCTGAGTTTTGAAAAAGTTAGGCAATAAGTGCAGTGCTATTATCTTTATCAAATACGTGCAAAAAGTGTTTATATATATATATACAGCACGTGTGTGAGAGAGATAGTACATTTTTGTTCCTGATTAATTTGGACAATTAATTTATACTTTAAGACTGATTATTTTTTCTTTTTATCTGTGACATTCAATGTTTTATAAGGTTATGTGAATTTCACTAATTCAATTATTCAGTTAGAAGTAATTAGTATATTGATTTTTTTATTAAATTTCATAAGAATTTGATTGTTATAAATATACAATCAATTAATTACAATATTTTTATATTAAAAAAATATATATTGTACTTTACTATTTAGATTAAGTTAGGGGACTTAAGATAATTATAGATTAAAGTTTAATTTTATAAAAATAATATTGATGATAAGAACTCATCCAACAATAAAAAAATTATAAAAGAAATTGTCTTAAACTTTTCATCTTGGTGGAATATAGTCCATGTCGTTCCGACAGAATACAAGCGGTGGGTAAAGTTTTTTTCTTTCTTTTCACTGACAGGTTTTTAACCCGAACACAAAAACATTGTTTTGATCCAACGGCAATTATTTACAGTCTTGGATAAAACTCTATATCATCGAGCTCTTCTGATCCATGGGCGAAAGTAACCTCCTAGGTATCAGTTTGCAGGATTTGGATTGAATCAAAATTTAATAGGTTTGTAAAAGATAACCTCTGAGGAACAAAACATTAGGAAAGTCAATAGTCGCAAGAAAAAAAATGAGTTAAGGGATATAGTATAGCATGTAAAATTACAAATAAAAGCACAATTCAAGTATGATTTACAGGTAAAACTGCATTAGACGTCCAGAAAAAGGACAAGTTTTAGAGAAGATAGTTAGCTTGTCTTATTTTATTTATTATTTCATTATGTTATACACATGTGGATAGCCATAAGAGTGTCCTTAGTTCGTTGATTGGGAAGTAAAAATATGGGAAATAGGATATTCATTCGAGCTCTGTGTATATTCAGTATTGTGTAAGTTTTGTTATATGTAAGTGAAGGTGATGAAATTATTATTCTTAAATGTATGCTAATCATCGGGACATAAAAGTTTCATTTTTTTTTTTTATTAAATTCATTTCTTAGTGAGCCTATGCAGTCTACTAAGATAAACAACTAAAGTATAATTTGCTGAAGTATAATAGCTATGGACTTAGAAAAAAAAAAAAAAAGCATTAAAAATAGTGAAGCTCACGTTTTAAGTATGAAATCCTGTATAACAAGACACCAAGAATTGAAATTAGAATATAGAATTATAATTTTAATTCTAATTTGATTTGAAATATTAAAATTTATATTTGGGTCATGTAAAAAATAAAAACATGAAATTGCAATTTCATATTAAATTGCAATTCTACTATGTAAATGAGTGATAAATATTATAAAAAAAATATTAGCATGTATATATACACACACATATATACATACTAAAATTAATATAAAAATTGATGTTTTTTAACAAAATAGTTTTCTTTTTATCTAGTTTAGATGAGATAAAATGTTTTTTTACAGTGATTATAATGCCGCATTGTTTAGTATGTAATAATTATGTTTATAAAAACTATTTAACTCAAATTTAACATGTGTGTGTACAAGTAATGTCCTTTCATGAGCATGAATATATATATGCATATATGATGTTATAGCACACATGTCTACATGTGTATAGTGTGGTTTCATTTTATGATATAATATTGTATTTGTGTATGCATAAATATGTACATAAATATGATATAATATCATATGCGTATGATGTCATGTTGCGTGTTTATACTTGCATGCAATTAAGTATGTATAATATGATGTCATTATACATGTGCAATATTACATCTATGTACTCACATCAATGTGTGTGTATGTATAGAAACATATATTTACACGTATAATGTCATTGTGTTGCATAAAGTTACATGTGTATACTATTTAGTATTTTCTTTATATGTAAGTGTTTGTACAATATTATATTAAATATATATTTTACATCTTTTGAAATTTTATGTATTAACATATGTTTTTGTGCATAATATTATGTTATATATGTTTGTGTATATCTGCAATATCTTATACTTACATTATATATTATTTTTTAAATTGTGTTGTATAAATGTTATATATATATATATATATATGAAATATATGTCATATCATATAGAGGCATAAACATTACATATTCATTATGTATATCATATTATTTTAATTAAATTTAAGTTATGATTAGTTTTTAAAATATTATTTTTACATTATAAATCTTAACTTTTTTATTTAATTTCTTTTTCATTTTAAATCTTAAATTTTCTATTTTTAAAAAATTGTTTTTTTAATATTTTTTAATTTAAAAAATAAAATATGATCTATCCCAATATAACCTAGTCAAATCTTAGCCGAGTTTCGAATATTAAAAAAAGGCTCAATCATAAGAAGAAAAACATGTTGTGTTATGAGTAAAATAGTTACAGTTCAATTTTGAGTTTTAGAATTATAATTTTTGATGTTAGGAGTAAGAATTAAAAATGACTCTTATTAGTTATTTTTTAATTCAATGAAATTAGTGCATTGAATTAAAAATATAATTTTAAAAAATTAACCAAACCAAAAAAATTAGAATTGTTGAGTCAAATTTCAATTTTATTCCCAAATTTGAAGTCTAATTCTTGACACCAAACAAAGATGTACCCAATATCTATGTCTGATAATAAAGTAATTGCCTTATTTAAATCTCTGAAGTTTAATATTAGTAGTCAGAGATATATTCAAACCATCTATACTTTTGCTTTAAATAGAAGTCTAAAGAAAATTTTAAGCTTTCTTAAACTTCTTCACTGATAATTATATATTAAGGGAGGGTGTTACAATTTCAATCTTAGTTAACTATATATAGTTTCCAGTAAATTATATATATTTTTAGTTAAATAAATTCTAATTCTATACAAACTGTCCTTGAAACTTAAAATTTTAAATTACCTATCCACTCTTTTTAACTGCATCGTGACTAATAAATCACCAAATAAATTAGAAGTATAATGATTAAAATGGTGAAAGTTTAGACTTCATATTCAAGTTTTATGAGACTGGGGCACATGTGTCTTCATAGTGAGAGTTGTCATACCATTACAAATTATTGGCTAACATAATTACGTAAATGCTAATGTCAAAATGATAGTAAAGTATAAAAAAATTACAAGCATCCAATTAAAGCATTGGATGCTTAACCAATGATTGTTGGTTTGAGTGGCAAAAAAACTTGACGTCCTTTAAGAAAAGTCTCAAGAATAGTATAAAAAAGAAAGCTTAAAACTCTTAGATATTAAATTAAAATTGTATTTATGGATAGTAAAGTCAATGTTGATTCCACCTTGTAAGATATAAACAATTTTTTAATTGACGCAGTCTAAGCTCTACAATGTTACGAAAAAATGTTAATATCAAGGATTTATTTGAAATTAGTAGAAAATATTTGAATTCATATTAGGAAAAGATGTAAATATAAATGTAATTATTCAGGCAAAGTATTATCTATCTTATATATTATATGTTATAGGTACTTATGCAAATTATTAAAAATGGGCATTGTCATTGCATGAACAAGTGCAATTCTTCGGTAAAATTAGTTGGAAAAGGGTACAGAATCTCACATTTTAATCTTTTATTTGTAGGTTAAATTTTAATTTAGCCTTTCAGTAATTTTTAATTTTAATTTTAATTTTAGTTAATATATTTAGTCATTTAATTTTAAAAAAATTAAATTAAATATGTTAATATTTATATTAATGAAGAATTGAATTGAAATTGAAATTAAAATAAAAAAAATTGAGACTTAATTAATTAATAAAAGATTAAGTTGAAAAAAAAAATCAACTTAAAATTAAATTTAAAAATAAACAAGTTTTTCTCCGGTAAGAAATTACTTAAAAATTCTGAAACGTCAAGATCCGAAATTGAAATAAGGCTCGGACTCGGCGCTTCAGTTTTTGGCTTGCCATCTTGCTCTGCTAGTGCTGCTACTCACCTGGACAACAAATCGAGATAAACATAAAGATCTGAGAAGAGAAGAGGAAGAACACAGCAATGGAGAGTAGCGAGGAAGAAGATGACTTCCCTTCCATTGAAAGCATAATCCCACAGTCCAAGGTTGACTCCCTCTACCAGTCCCACACTGAAAAGGTTGGTTCATCTTCTAACTTCTTCTCCAATATCAGTCGCCCTACTCTTCAGTTTCCAGGCGCATTAGCTTGTTGTTGCTTCCGTGAACACTGACGTCGATTTTCGACATAAGGAACTTAGAATTTTGGTGTGATTTGTTTCTAGTCCCTTTGTCAGCGAACTGACGGGGATTTATCTGTCTTCCAACGTTACTTACCTGTTCTTCTCTCTAATCGAGTGAAGTGACTGATTCCTGTTTATTTGTTGAGATGAATTACTGATCGTGTCTGATTTAGTGTTATTTATTTGAATGATGTCTTTGTTCTTTTATGTGGTTTGGACTAAAGCGCTGGGCTCTCTCGCTCTCTCTCTCTCTCCTAGTTTGGGGAATCTAATATCTTTGTTTTGTCATCTTTGCTGGAAAATGTAATACGAGCCAGGCCAGGCCTTGGATGGTACTTTTCGCCCCCATGTAGGTTGACTTTGTGATACTTCTCTAGCCACGGGCAAACAATATTAATGTTACCACCTACACCTGGCGTGATTGTAGTTAGGACTGTAGTGGAAGACTTTGATTTGATATATAAGAAGAACTCATCTCAAAAGGCTAGGCCCATTTGTGGGGTGTCTTATTGTTTAAGTGCATCTTAAATCTTGATTATTGCCCAATGTAGGACATATTGCATACTGTTTCGAAATTTGGCGTCTGTAATGGCCTATTCTGCGTGGCTTCCACTCTGATGTCTCCTTGACCATCTTGAGCACCAGGTAGCCCGTGGTCCTTTCCTAGGTCACCCCTTCTTGGGTCATCCCGTCCAGGTCTGCGGGCTCTTGATAAAATCACCAATTTTATAGCTCTAGCTATGTATGCAAAGAAACTCTACTCAACGAAAGAAAATCCTGTAAATTCTTATTTCAAAAGAGATGTCTGAAACATCTAACAATGAAAATTACGCTTCAATGCAATTCAGATGCCTTTCTTACAACTTTGTAATAATGATGTTTAAGGTGCTTGGCTCAGCGCTAAACAAGCCTAGTGTCTCTCATGCCTGAGAGGCATTGGCTTTCAGCTAGGCACTTGTCTAGCAGTGCCTTTGGCACTTATTTGTGCCCGTCAAAGCAAGTGTCTCAGGCACCAAACTTTTATTTGGATCGTTGAGTGGGTAGGGACGGCTTAGAAGGCCAGAGCAAATGTTTTAAAACAGTCAAGATAATATAGGAAACAATAAACCCACCCTTAAATGCCCAGCCTAGCCTTAGAGGTTTAATTATAGGGTAAAAAATAATTCTCAATTTAAAGTATCATTTGGCATATTGGTTTTTTAGGGTTTAGGGACTTAACTATTGTATTTGATGATTGTTATGTTTCATGACTTGATATTATTATGATTTATATGCCAAATGTTGTTACAAATTTACATTAATTTATTTATTTCTGTTTCTATAGCATACTTTTAGCATTTTTTCCATTTTAGTGCCTTGCTAGTAACACATCTTGCCCCATGATATTGCATAACTGTGTTATTGTGCCCAACTCCTTTTGCACTTAACCTTATCAAGCTTGCATTGACTCTCTTGTCATACATTTCAGTGGAATTATCTATTTGATATACTGAAAACAAGCACAAGGATGTGTTTGTTTCCCCTAAACCTTAGCTGGACTCTTGTTTCTTTGACGTTTATTGAGTTTACTGCTCCATTCGTTTGGGTCTTTGTCCTACCTTGCTTGAAGCTTCTTGTTCTTGTATCCATGTTTCAAGTTTAGCACTAACTCGGTAGACCATATTTAAGTTAAAACTTGATGCAAATGGCATGTGTGAAGTGATCCTTCGCATGTATATTTCATGAGCTTATCCAGCACCAAATGAAAGCAGAGGCCAGAAGCATAGTTTTGTAAGCCTCTCTGAATTGTTTTGGAGCTCTTTTGCTGTTCTTATGCTATACATCATCACTGAATATATGTCTTAACTCATTTTAATCTTGGCTATTCTTTTCCCTTTAAAAAATTCAAGACAAAATTCTTCTCAAGAACTTTGTCAATGTTTTCTCTAAATCAATAAAGGCCTACTGAAGATCTTTCCCCTTCTTGTTAAATTATGTTCATAAATATATAACTTTTGTGGAAAATCAACTTGGAATGAAACTAAAACTGATGATCTAATTCATTACATTTAGTCTTAATTCATGCTTGATCACTCTCTTCCAAATTTTCTTTCTATGATTCATAAACTTCTCTCCATGTTGACTGATGCAGTTTGGCACATCAGGTTTTGTTTGTCTGACCTTTTATTTTCATTTTTTTAAAGTAAAATTGTCCCAGAATTTGCAAACCTAATGCCCTGTCAGTCCATAAATTCTTAAAATGTAATTGTAAACTACAATAAGCTCATTGCATCTGTTCATATCCAAATGTTAAGTTAGTCTTCATCAGTTCATCTACTATTGCTTTCTAATCTATCACATTTTACAAACTTACCTTCCTGATCTTTGGCCAAATTGTAACAAGTAGAATAATGAAAGAGTTAGTAGTTAAGTGGTTAAGGGAGTAAGGCAGTTGTAACTAAGGACGATTAGTATTCAGCCAACAGCTTAGAAGGTAAATAGGGGCTTTCCTTATGTGCCAGCCATTGAAGTTGAAGAGAGGATTACATTCAATATCAGAGTGTATCACAAATACTAATAATTCTTTTTGTTTCCTCCTTGGCTTCCTTGACTATTTATTTTTCTTTGGTATTTATAATGGTCCAAAATAATTTCTTGTTATTTATTCTACAATAATTTAGTGAAGGAAAAAAAATTTCTTAATTACTGTTAGTGTTAGTCACGTAGTTTTGTGACCATAGTGAATCTACTTGTTTTACTTGTGTAAAAGTGTAAACAAGACATCTCCAAAAGTAACTTAGAAAGAATCATGAAAGAAAGAATATATATTTAAAACAAAAGTTATGCAGCTCAAACTCTTTTAAATATGAGATACCAGCCCCTTTGGAAAAAGCTGAGTAGAATACTCTTCTTTCCTACAAAGAGACTAAAACGCCTACACACATTGATTTAGGCAATAATCAAATTTAAATTCCTGTCCTATTAAACCCGTAAGAAACCCATTGTTAGACATGCAGATAATAAGGTTTATAGAAACAAGAATCGGAATTGTCACAGTAAGAATTACCTTGATAAAATATTGAAATCCTGATGCAACAAAGAATGAAAGCGTGCCTCACTTGCAAAGAAATAGGAAAAATCCAATATTATTCAATTATTCAAAATTGTTTGCGTCTTACAATGCCAAAGCCTAATATTAACTTAGTGCCCAAGTAAAAAACAAATAAGACAATTAAATTAATGCTTGTAGAAAACAAACAAGGAAACTTCTTAATTGCTAAGGAAATCACAAATTAGGCAACTACCTAATGCCTAAGGAAATATCAAATAAAGAAACTACTTGATGTCTAAGTAAAGAATAAATAAAGAAACTATTTTAGGCCTATGGAAATAACAAATTAGGAAACTAACTGAAGTTTAAGGAAAATTACAAAGTGAAATATGAAATGTGGCCCATAAAATAAAGGCTTCTCAATGAGGTCCAAATGCCAAGTGTAATGTAATAATGCCATTTGCTTCTTTAACTCTAGTGGCTTGAGTTGTGGGTTACAAAAGTACTTGTTCACCAAGCGGCTCACAAAGCTTTCCAAGTTATATTTAAGTCTCTTGGCCCTCAACCTTGCAATCAGCCTTGATGGAAGTGTAATATCATCAATCCTTTGTAGTCGTCTTTTGAGCCCATTGCTTTGGTCACCTGCACTCGTATCACATTCCTCTCCTACCAAATAAATTATTGGCCCTGTTTGGTAGGATGAAGTGATTTTTGTGGGAATGACAATGGGAATGTGCCCTAATGGAAAGGAATCAGATGGTTTAAAATCAAGTTTGGCATGATGGGAAAATGAATGAGAATGATAGTACTTTTCATTTTTGTTTGATCATGCAACTGTAACAAATCAGAATCCAACAAATTAGAAGAAGATGCCCTAATTACATGTGTCTGTTATTAGTTTATTTGTATTATCTCTTTATTTACTTGTTAAGTAGAGTTTATCTATTATTGTTATTTCCTTTTTATCCTTCTGTTATGATAGGAAGAGAATATTAGGGGAAAATTATTCTTTTAGGATTAAGGACAAAAATAGAAATTAGAAATTATGTAATTAGTTTTCTTTTGAAATTAATTATCTTCTTTTTAGTCTTTAATAGTGATCCTTTTGTTAAGCTTATTATATTTGAAATTTGTTGTGAGGTACTTAGGCTATTTGGATTGGCTAATCTTTCAGCCTCCTATCCATCCATTTGAGTACAGCATGAATGTTTCAAATTACAAGGAACAGTGCATAAGATCTTTGAATTTCTTATTTTTAATGTTGAGCATCACTACAGTGGCAAATTCTCTGCAAAGAATTGAAATTATTAGTTTGTAAAATATTTGTCTTTGTTTTGGATTACAACAAAAAATTCATTTCTTAATAAATTTGATGGCTATATCTCTTGAGTCTTTAATAATTGATATATGTGTTTTGATGTTATATCAAAATGCTTCACCTCATAGGTCCATTGTAATCTGCTCTTGTAAGGTATATAAATGTCAGGAATTCCCTTTTATTTTTATTTTTATTATTATTATTATTTTTTATTTTTTTATTTTTTTATTTTTTATTTTATTTTTTAAATAATTATGGTTTATGTGGTGAGTTATTTCTAATGATTTCAAAAAGCATAATTATTATAAACTGCAGTGTGAATTTATATATAGATTGTGATGGAACTTGTCCATCTCCATCTTTGTAGGGGATCAGAAGGCTTTGCTGTGAGCTCTTAGATTTGAAGGATGCTGTGGAGAACTTATGTGGTAATATGCACTCGAAGTTCCTGGCCTTCTTGAGGTAACATATATCATTTTAATTACTATTTTTTCAACATTTTAATACTAGATTTATTATTATTATTATTATTTAATATCTCTTTTAATATTAGTTTGTATTTATTTAGAAGACATTGTCTATTTAATTTTTTGTTATCTAATTTCTGTTATGAATATGATAGGATAGTAATATTATTTGAAAGTGTGTTTGGACTGATTGGATATGATTAGTTTGAATTTATCTCCTTATTTTTTAGACGTTTATTTTCTTTTGTTTAGATAAGCTCTATTGCTTAGTTACCTGAGAGCTTGAGAGCCTCTCTCTCATCTTCTATGAATGCATCCCGGTTTTATTTAATAAAACATGTTCAAAAGAAACATTAATCTTATTCTTTCCTTATTAATTAGTTCGCATTAATGTGCTCACACAATGCTATGATGTTACCCAATAAGGAATGCCAATTAAATTGTATTGCTGTCTAAATTTTCTGTTAAAAAAAATATTTGTTTTTTTTCTTTCTTAGGTAGACATAAAACAAAATGTCCAATAAACCATGCGCTAGTTTATTCTGCAGTGGAAACAAAAGCTGGCAATTTTAGCTTCTTGATTGGAATGGACATGCATGGTAGAAACAGAAGCTTTTTTGATATCAGTTTTTTTATTTATTTTGTAAGACATTGTCTTGTTAAGTTTTTATTGTCTTATTTTTCTGTTATGATGGAACAGTTATATTTTTAGATAGTGTGTTTAGGCTACTTGGATATGATTAGTTTGAGTTTATCTCTATATTTTTTAGACGTTTATTTTCTTTTCTTTAGATGGGTTTTATTGTTTAGTTAAATTTTAGAACATATGTTTTCAAATAGAAAGAATGGGAAACCCATTGAATAGATCATCAACTTTAACGCCTGCCCAATGAGGGGAATAAGAGTAAAATTTTTAGAAGATAAACTATCATTATTCAGAGTGAAAATCACCGTGCTGTGTTCTGGTTTAGTTTGTTAATAGTTGCCCTACTATGGAAGCTCTAATAAAGGAGGAGGAACAAGTTGGTACTTCATTGTTTTTGTTTTCTTAGTTTTACCAAGAACTAATCATTCTAAAAGTTTTAGTTGTTATTAGAAGGCTCAAGAATGTTTTTCTGTATTTATATCTCTGATTTACATCCCTTAATGCAAAATGCCCTCAGGATTGATGCATGGAAAAACATAAATCCACCTTCGCCTTGTAGTATTGAAATTCAAATTTGGGGTATGGGGTTAACATGAATTGAACTCTTGGTTACTTGATAGTTCAAAGCTATTCAGAATCATAAGCTATTAGTAAAAGGCTCAGTTCTTAACTTTTTATTTGTGATAAAATGGGTAATGCATTATTCTGGATGAGAAGATACATTGAGGCTTTGTTACATATGCTTGGACGTGCCTCTCAGAAATGGAAAAGAATCATGTCAATAATTACCCATTTGTTGATCCTCTATAATAAAATGCTGTATTTACTTGATTGCTTAACCTTTAATTATACACATTTTTAAACAAGCTTTCCCAAAATGGGAAGGACTTTGGCCTATAATTACCAATTTGTTGAACCTCTATAATAAAATGCTACAATTAAATGATTGCATAACCTTTAACTAAACACATTCCTAAGCAAGCTGAACGACTCCTTTCAGCCATCCAATGACGTTTAGATGCCAAGTTGCTAGCCTTGACTGATGCTAAAATTGCTTGGCTGATCTAGTGCATCTCCTGGTATTAGACACAGTGGGCTTCTTTGGCGAGGCATTGAGCTGAGTGTTTTTAACTTCACCGCCTTAATCATACATTCCTAAATAAGCTCTCCTGGAATCTTGGGATATAATGATACACAGATATAACTATACTTCCCACATTATTATGTGTTGGGACTTGGATAGTATGGGTTGCCTAAATCCTACATCGAATAGTATGGGCTGTTTGATGGGGTACTTAAGGGGTGTGGTTCTTCCCCTTTGTAAGCTGGTTTTTAAGGGTGGGTTCCCCGCACTCCCTTGGGTCCCAACAAATGGTATTAGAGCTCTGAGCCTTGTGTCATGGAAAGGGCTACCTGAGGAGGGTTCTGACCTGCGAAAGGCCAAGTGAAGTGTCGTAGAGTGTAGCCACTGCGGACGTCATCTTTTTAAAGGTGGCCATGTTGGGGACTTAGGCAGTATGGGCTACCTAAGTTCCATATTGAGTAGTATGGACTGCTTGATAGGGTACTTAATGGGTGTAGTTCTTTTCCTTTGCAAGCCAATTTTCAAGGGTGGGTTCCCTGCACTCCCTTAGGTCCCAACTAATTGCTTGATGGGGTACTTAAGGGATGTGATTCTTCTTCCTTGAAAGCTGGTTTTCTAGGGTGGGTTCCCCGCATTCCCTTGGATCCCAACTAATGGTACCAAAGCTCTGATCCCTGCGTCATAGAAAGGGCTACCTGCGAAGGGTTTTGATTGACACAAGGCCTAGTGAAGTGTCGTAGAGTGCAGCTGCCGTAAACGTCGACTCTTTAAGGGCTGCCATGTTGGGGACTTGGGTAGTATGGGCTGCCTAAGTCCCACATTGAGTAGTATAGGTTGCTTGATGGCGTATTTAAGGGGTGTGGTTCTTCTCCCTTGCAAGTTGGTTTTCAAGGGTGGGTTCCTCGTTCTTTCTTAGAGACTAGTAGACTAAACACTTAAATAAGCAACTGATAGAGCCATATTGCTAGATAATAGCCAAACAAAAATACAAATTCACTAGGAATAGCAAAAATAGTAGAGAAATAGAAGTAGAATAGCTAAAGAAGAAAATAACAATGGTAACCACTCTGAGCTTTCGAGAGGCTTAGTCTCTCCCAATCAATACTCAATTCTTGCCTACCCCTCACTCTACTCCCTTCTACCTTTATATCAAGCTAGCTTGCACTCTCCCTTTTCTACCCCTGACTCGTGTGATTAGTTAGTTACATGATTCTTCTAGAATACTTCCTTCCAGCCCAATTCATCTCTTATCTCCCTTCCTTTGTCATAGGTATTGGACCCATGGTCCTGTCATTACTCGGCCCTCGAAGTTTCACCTTGCCTCAAGGTGAGACTTTGAAGTTGGAACCATTGGCTTCCTTCCAATAGGATCTTGTTCTTGGTTCTCCAAATGACCAAACTCTACTGGTTCCCAAAACTGATTGAGGTGCTGTTTTTGCTTAACACCTTCAACATGTATAATCAACCCAACTTTTTCTTTGTTAAGTCCATACCATGGGGCTGCTAGATCAGCTGGACCTGCATCATTGTCATTACTCTTCCCAACCAGTATCACATAAGTGTCACCATTTTCTCCCCCGCCCCACCCCCACCAAAACAAAGTATGGTTTGCAGTAGTTCTTTCTTTTTTCTTCCACAGAAACTCCCCAACTGTAAGTAGTCCCAGAAATAGCAATATTCTGACCTCTTGCCCATGATGAAACCAACATTGAAATTATTATAATGAATCCCCATGACCTTATTCTCTGCTTTTAGATAAAAAAACTGTGGTGTTCCTTCCTGAATAAGAGGGCGTCCATGGACACATCTTGAACAGGACAACCAAAACCATTGCTCCTGATACATGGCATTCAATATCTGCAGCTACAGAATTGCCCCTATCATCATCTACAAACCATCCAAGCAATATAATGCACTGATCTACCTTATTCTTAGTAGCATTTATAGCAAGCTGGAATAGTGAACCTACCAACTCTATTTCTAAAGACTTGGGAAAAATAATTTTCCCAAGAATAATTTCCACACTAGCCAATGAATTCAAACTCTGTGCTGCCAATAGTATAAGCAGATTATTCAATACATAGAAACCTGAAATTGAGGCCCCTTAGTGCTATAGCTTGCACTGCGTTTTCTAACAGCATTGCAAAAAAGTCTCAATCCTTTTCTGTTTCGCACCCGGTGACAATAGATGCCCAAGTCTCTTTCATTTGTTATTGACGAGACTCAGAAACAGCTTCTCGCCTTTATTGACAAAAGACGATGCAGACTATCAACGTCCCACCGATGCAGACGAGGGAAGAGTGCTTGATTTCGTCCTCGGTCATGCTGAAAAAATTGGGATGCCTTATCAAAATCACAACCAAAAACTTTAGTTTTTATTGGGATCAGAAGGAGATGATGCTAATGAGAGAGAAAATAGAGCACCTACCATTGTTCTTACTAGCGGGTTCCGTGCAGATGGTGCAAGGGAGGAGCTCACGAGTGGAGAAAGGGTTGACCTGACATATGACCCAAGAGGAGTCGTGAAATCTGAGCCAAAAGGATGAAAGCGTGATTTTCATAGGGTTGAGGTGTTTTCAGCATACAATTGCAGCAAGACTTGCTGATTTTCAGTGGTAAAAGCAACATCAGTTTTCAAAGTTGAAAAAGGGAAAAGACCAGAAAAAGGGAACTCGAGTGCAACTTTGAACCGAAAATCTCAAATAAGTTAGTGTTCATTGCCATCGGTACAGAGGAGTTTGAAGTTGTATTGCTAGAGAAAATTCCAGATAGTGCGATGAAGACAACGTCTAAACAAGTTGTTAGAGATGAGGTGAAAAAGGTAGGTGGGTTATACCCGACCCATGATTAAAGAGTAGTAGTCAATCCAAAATGGCTAAAAAAGTGGTGGGTTTTGAGGTGGGTCACAGATATGACATGGGTAAGAAAGCCCAAGGAGCTTTGGAGAGGGAAACTCAAATTAAGATTTGTTTGATGAGACTTTCTGGTATCACTTTATATTTATAGAAATGAGTCGGTCAAGATAGCAGTAAATAAGGTACAAAGAGACTGATGCAATCAAAAGAAAGAGACAGAAATAAGAAAAGAACTCAAACAACTAGAAATGCTCCCTGATTTTCAAGAGATCTGGGTCTCTTCTGAATTCCCAGTAGAATCTCATTGGCTACCAATTCCCACTAACAGCCACCCATTAAAATAGTGCTCTGCCTACCTCTTCCTACTAACAGCCCCTCATTAGCACAGTGCTCCTCCCACGTGAAGGACCATGATGGTGCATTTGCCCCATTTTATTAGCATATCCCTTTTTCCCCATCCTGATGTCAGATCTCCTTGTCTCTCTGCCTCTTGTTGTAGACCTGTTGGACTTTCTTTTGCTTGGACCCAACATTACCCTCCCCAACAAGAATCAACTTGTCCTTAAGATGAAATTCTGGAAATTGGGTTTTGATCACATCATAGTATTCCTAGGTATTTTCATATTCAGGTAGATCCTGCCCCTTGATCAAGGCTTTTGTCCTCCCATTCATTGACTTCCTTGCTGCTCTTATTGCTTCCGGGGTTACCTTATGTTCCATTTCTTTTGTCAAAAAAATAAAAAAAAGGAATTTGCTGAGATGGGGTTGTAGCATGTAGGGACTTTTTAAGCTGGGAGACATGAAACACTAGATGAGCTTTAGATGTACGGGGTAGATCTAACTTATGGGCTACAGCTCCGCATTTCTCCATCACCTTGTATGGCCCATAGTAGCGAGGGCTCAACTTCTCATTGGATTTTTTTGACAGTGATTTCAGTTTGTAAGGATGAATCCTGACATAGACTAAATCCCCTATTTCAAAGTTCACATATCTCCTTTTCTTGTCAGCAAAAGTCTTCATGTACTGTTGGGTTGTCTCCAAATGAGTCTTCAATATTGTCAACACTCTATTGCGTTGAGAAATGGTTTCATTCGCCTCTTGTACTGATGAATTCACGTCCTCCAACCTAAAGAGTGTTGGGGGCTCCCTTCCATAAAGTGCCTTGGAGGGAGTCATGCTTATGGACTGGTTGTAGGTGGTGTTGAACCAATACTTTGCCCATGGAAGCCACATCACCCACTGCCTTGGTTTATCCATAGCAAAACACCTCAGATAGGTCTCAAGGCTCCGGTTGACCACCTCGGTTTGCTCATCAATCTCAGGGTGATATCCAAAACTGTATTTTAGCACTGTTCCAGCCATTTTGAACATTTCCTTCTAGAAATTGCTAATAAACACCCTATGTCTATCTGACACAATGGATTTTGGAAATCCATGCAACCTCACTACCTCTTGAACAAATAGTTCAGCCACTGATATAGCAGAAAAAGGTGTGCCAAGGGTATGAAATGCCCATACATCATTAATCTATCCACCACCACCATTATTGCCTCACAACTGCCTAATCTAAGCAAGCCAACTATAAAATCCATGCTACTGTCTTCCCATTCCTGGTTTGGAATAGGTAAAGGTTGAAGTAATCCAGCTGGGTGCATAGCTTGATATTTATTTTGTTGACAAATCACACACTTGGCTATATAATCCTGAATGTCCCTTTTTATGCCCATCCAATACACCCACTCTCCAATCCTTTTATACGTTCTTAGATATCTCGAGTGGCTGCCTATTGGGGAATCATGGAACTCCTTGAGTAACTATGCTACTCGGGTTGAAGTCATTGGACTCACCAATTTCCTTTCATCCTTTTTTCAAGGTATATCCCTCGGGTACCTCATTTCCAGTGATGATGTTCTGCACAATTTCTCTCAACTGTTCATCCTTTTTAAATTCAATTCCTAGGTCTTCCGTTCCCTTGAATTGCCAAAGAGAAAAGGCTTGTAAAGTCATCTCTTCACCTCTCCTAGATAGAGCATCCGTTGCTCTATTCTCCTGACCAGGTTTGTACATAATTTTAAATTTGTAACCCCCTAAGAGCTTTGAGATCTTTGGGTACAGGCCATTTCACCATGGCTTCAACCCCTTTGGCTGAGATGACATGTCCCAAGTACTCAAGTTTGGGTTGAGCAAAGGCACACTTCTTTGGGTTAATTACTAATTGGTGATGTCTCAATACTTCCATAACTTTCCTCAAATGCATCAAATGGGTATCAAAATCGGTGCTGTATACTAGGCGTCAAAGAATACCAACATAAACCTCCTTAAATATGGCTTAAATATATCGTTCATCAGAAATTGAAATGTGGAAGGTGCGTTAGTTAGCTCAAAAGGAATTACCATGAATTCATAATGGCCCTTGTGCGTCCTAAACGCCGGCTTCTCCTCATCTCTAGCCTTCATGCAAATTTGGTTGTTGTTAGATTTGAGATCCAGCTTAGTAAACACTGTGGCCCCCCCAAGTTCATCCAATAACTCGTCAATTGCGGGTATTGGAAACTTATCCGACATTGTTAGCTTGTTAAGGGCCTGATAGTCTGCACAAAAGCACCAGCTACCATCCTTCTTCTTAACCAGTAGTACTAGGCTAGAGTAAGGGGTGCTACTTGGTTGAATAATACCAGTAGTTAACATTTCGCTAACCAATCTCTCAATTTCTGCCTTCTGTGAGTGTGCATATCAGTAAGGCCTTATGTTGGGGGGTTGCTCTCTTGGCTTGAGGACTATAGCATGATCCCTTGACCTATGTGGAGGAAGTTTCCTGGTAGGTTCACAAACCTCCTTATATCCATCTAGCAGACTTTGAATTTCCTCCCTCAATGTTTCCCTGTATATCAACTCTCTGCTCCATTTTGGTACCTACCATTCCCTTTCGTATTCTTGTTCTGATACCATTAGTTGGGACCCAAGGGAATGATGGATAGTATGGAATGCCTAAGTCCCACATTGAGTAGTATGGGATGCTTGATGGTGTACTTAAGAGGTGTGGTTCTTTCCCCTTGCAAGCCGATTTTCAAGTTGTTAGTGATGGGGGAAGATGATGAGACTGAGGAGGAGGAGGCACTTAGTGCTGAGGAGGAAGAGAAGAAGGAAGATTTAATTGAGCTGTCTATGAACTCCATTGTTGGGGAGGGTAATGTTGGGCCTAAGCAAAAGAAAGTCCGATAGGTCTACGATAGGAGGTCAGGAGACAAGGAGATTAGACATCAGGATGGTTAAATGGGATATTCTAATAAAATGGGGCAGATGCACCTTGATGGTCCTTCACGTGGGAGGAGTACTTTGTTAGTGGGGGGCTGTCAGTGGGAAGGGGCAGGCAGAGCACTATTTTAATGGGTGGCTGTCAGTGGGAAGAGGCAGCCAATAAGATTCTACTGGGAATTTGGGAGAGACCTTGATCTCTCGAAAATAAAGGAGCATTTCTAGTTGTTTAAGTTCTTTTTTGATTTCTGTTTCTTTCTTCTGATTGCATTAGTCCCTTTGTACCTTATTTTCTGCTATCTTGACCAACTCATTCATATAAATATAAAGTGATACCAGAGAGTCTAATCATTATGTCAAACAATTTCATTACCTGAACTGTAAAGCGAGAAATTTTGAATTATTTTAAATCACTGTTGTTGGAATTCGATGGAATCCAGTGAACTAGGAGCTCAAGTGAGCAGTAGACAGTGTGTATTATTAGATAATAGTCAAAACAGAGTGGGATACAGTTCCAGTAAAATAGCAGAAATGCAAAAAGAAAGTAATAACAGAAGAAAATAACAATGGTAACCACTCTGAGCTTTTGAGAGGCTCAGTCTCTCCCAACCAATACTGAATTCTTGTCTATCTTTCCCTCTATCTCCTCCAGCTTATATAACATGCTAACTCCCTCTCTTCCTCCCTGACCTGTGATGCATGTGAGTTGTTAGTTTGGCAATAGGACACCTCACCTGGACAGCTCATCATTATTTCCATCCTAGAAGACCCACATGGTTTGCCTCTACCTTCTAGAATATACTGGTTCCATCAGAATTCCTTGATTGTAGTGTGGCTGTTCCCTCTCAAACCCATATGCTTCATGTGGGTTTTTGTCTCTAAAGTCAATGCTTTTATGTTTCCAATTTATTTCCTTCGTAATCAGACCTTAGTTAGGCCTTTTATTGTGCATTCATTTCTCTGTGTATATTGTGTTCTATTTGTTGTCTGATCATGTCATTTATTCTGAATTTTCAACACCTTTTTTCCTTCCTACCCTTGGATTTTGCTGCCTTATGGTGACTTTGTTAGAGCTTATGTTTAGGACCTGAATGGCTGGATTGTTACTGTCTGCTCTATATATTTTCTCCTCCTACCACGAATGAAATCAGAATTTTCAGTCACTATTTTCTGAAATTCCTCAACTTTTCTCAATATCATATATTGATTAATCTTGTTCTGTTTGTTGTTGACATTGCAGGATTTCTGAAGAGGCTGTGGAAGTAAAGCACGAATTGATTGAGCTGCAAAAGCATATTTCAGCACATGGTATCCTTGTGCAGGATTTGATGACTGGTGTCTGCCATGAATTAGAAGAGTGGAACCAGTCAAGCAATGATGTTGATCAAATTCAACGTGAAACTGAAATATGTGAATACCTTGAGCCCTTGTCAAACGAATTATATGACCAGAAGACAATATTTTTGGAGAACATTGATGTGCTCCTGGCTGAACGTAAGTTGGAAGAAGCATTGGAGGCATTGGATGCTGAAGAGAGAAATTCTGCAGAGCTAAAAGGCTTGGGGAACTCATCAGATGAAGTGTCCTCATACAAGTTGGCTTTCTTGAAAAGAAAGGCAGTGCTTGAGGACCTGCTGGTTGCAATTACTGACCAACCTTCCATTAGTTTTCCTGAGCTGAAGAAGGCCTTGTCTTCATTAATTAAACTTGGAAAAGGCCCTCTGGCGCACCAGCTACTGCTTAAATTTTATGGGTCTCACCTTCAAAAGAGAATAGAGGCGTTGCTTCCCTCATGTTCTTTCTGTCCTGAAATGTTCTCTTCTATGTTATCTAAGCTTGTGTTTTCTATAATATCACTAACAACAAAGGTGTCTGCTTCAATTTTTGGGGACAATCCTGTTTATACCAATAGAGTTGTTCAGTGGGCAGAGTGGGAAATTGAATATTTTGTACGATTGGTAAAAGAGAATTCACCCTCATCTGAGACTGTTTCTGCCTTGCATGCTGCAAGCATGGGCATTCAGGCTAGTCTGAACTATTGTTCGATGTTGGAGTCACAAGGACTGAAGATGTCCAAGTTATTGTTGGTGCTATTGCGTCCTTCTGTTGAAGAAGTTTTAGAATCTAATTTTAGGCGTGCTAGAAGAGTAGTTCTTGGCTTGACAGAATCAGATGAGTGCTTCCCATTGTCACCACAACATGCATCTTCACTGTCTGCAATAGTAACATCATCTAGCAGCATTCTTGTTGAGAGTGGAATGCGTTTTATGCACATAAATGAAGTAAGTTGGTTTCATCATATGATATGGCTAATCAAATAGACAATCATTCAGTTCATATGATGCCTGGGCTTTATAAGAAGATCAATAAAAGCCTTGGTTTTCATTTATTCTCCCTTCTTTTTCATTTTTGCTTGCTATTTCTGTAACAGAGCATGCATGGAGCATAATCTCAACTACTCAAAACATTATATCTTCGTCATTTACTGAAAGAAGTATTTGACAGAATAGTCTTGATGATGTATCATATTTTAATAAATCTTCCTTGATAGCCATGCTCTTCAGTGTTTTTTTGTTCTTTTGTGGTGCATAAGGAATGGTTATTGCATTTATATCCTTTGATTCATTACTAGTGCCAATGATAGTGCAATTGACATCATGAAGGTTAGGTTAATATTTGTCTTTTATATGCCTTCTACATACATGCATTTGTACATATCCACTTTCTCTTCTCTCTTAACTGTTCTTCATAAAAAATGGAAAATAAATGCAATGATATGATGAATTATTTGGAAGATTGTTGTTGTTGGTGCTGTTATCTTCACAAATCGAACAAGGTTAGCATTGTTAGTGGTAAGTACTTAAAGCACTGGTTGGGTTTGGCGGTCATATCTATGAAGAAAACTATCTAAGTAAAACTCAAATTAGGAGTTCATCTTTATATAGAGTCTTTGAGTTTCTTATTATTTAGCAGTGTGAATTATCTTTTATCATCATCTGTAAGAGTTTATCTTGTTAATCTCCATCTTCAGATTATAATTAAAAGAAAAAGAAAAGGGGCTACCACATTGTATGCGATCCTGTATTTATGTTCTTATCTTGAATTCTACTAGATCAATCTAGCTGCCCTGTCTCTTTGTGTTGGCATTTTCTGTTGCTGTATTTTAGTGTGTCCGTCTGTATGCTAGCATTAGAGTTAGCATTTGAGTGAATGCCTATTATTGAATATGTACGGAAGTGTACTTCTCTCTTATATCAATTGAAAACATAAATGCTGTATTCATGGACCCACGGTACAATTTACAGGAGATATTGGGACAGTTAACGCCTTTGGCCATTTTGCATTTTGGAGGAAGTGTACTAAGTAGAATTTCACAGCTATTTGATAAGTACATGGATGCTCTTATCAAAGCCCTGCCAGGTCCTTCTGATGATGACACTCTTCCAGAGTTGAAAGAGGCTGTGCCTTTCAGAGCTGAGACAGATTCAGAACAACTTGCGGTCTTAGGAGTAGCATTTACCATTTTAGATGAACTGTTGCCAAATGCTGTGTTATCAAAATGGAAGCAACAAAATGAAAGCAATGAACCAAAGAGTGCAAACACTGAGAATGTTGTGCCTAATGCAAACACTAGTGTAGAATTTAAGGACTGGAGAAAACATCTTCAGCATTCTTTTGACAAACTTAGGGATCACTTCTGTCGGCAGTATGTTTTGAGTTTCATCTATTCAAGAGAAGGAAAAACACGACTGAATGCACAAATTTACTTGAGTGAAAGTGGAGAGGATCATCAATGGGACTCTGAGCCTCTGCCTTCACTTCCATTTCAGGTCATTCCTCTTTTTCTTCTGCTTTTGCTGTTGAACTTGTTTTGTTCTTTAATTGTCATTTTTTAAACTTTTTTTTTTTTCCAATGTTTTGATGCTTTCTGTGTGTTTCCATTCTTACTCTTTGGTAATATTGATTCTACTTTTTCCTTATTTACTTCATTTACAGTAGTCTATGTCTTGCCAGAATTTTGATGCTTATATATAATTGGTGTCTATATTGTGTTTATCTGTATTAAGTTTTTAATATTATATAATACTGCTATTTTGATCACAATTTTTAGACAATGCACAAGTCTTTAATTAAGTTGCGCCATGGTCACTTTTTTTTTTCTTTTTTCTCCTTTTCAAAATTTAATGCTTTATATCAGCACAGCATTTATTTAAGTGGTTGCCTTAGGTAGCTTTGAGTAGTTATTGGAAAGCTGGAGAGTTTTGACATAACATCTTTTCTTTGCTGATAACTCCATCTATTGTGAATCCTGTATGAAGAAAAATGGCTACTTGAAGTTAAATTACAGTCTTAGGGGTCTAAATTGAAGATTCACTAGATGAGGGATGAATAGAGATTAATTGGATTTGGACAGGGCATTAAATTCTGTGATTGCTATACTTCCAATCAGGGTTTATAATTCTTATCTACTGAGTTTGATGCTGATATGTCTACTGATATTTGCAGGCATTATTTGCAAAGCTGCAGCAATTAGCCACTGTGGCTGGAGATGTGTTACTTGGGAAAGAGAAAATACAGAAAATTTTACTTGCTAGATTAACAGAGACTGTTGTTATGTGGTTGTCTGATGACCAGGAGTTCTGGGGCGTGTTAGAGGATAATTCAGCACCTCTACAGCCACTTGGCTTGCAGCAGGTGCTTGTTTACCTACAAGCTACCTTTTCAATTTCATTATCTTCTTCTGGAAACAATATTTGATCATTTCATGTCTCATTATTTTACGAATAATTATGCTGTCATGCATTAAAATTTGGGGAAGATGAAAAAACCTTCCTTAATTGTTGGGTCCCTTGCAAATATGCCCCTGAACTTTCAAAAGTGGAAAATAGGTTTTTCAACTTTCATACAGGAAATAAGTGCTTTTGTCTATTTTACTCTTAATTATGCCAATTCAGATCCCCCTGTAACACCCTGAACTAGACTTGCTAGAATTGGGGACAGATAGAAGCTTGCTATGGGGAATTTTGAAGTGGCATATGAGGTTAGTTGAGGGACTTGTTTTTCAGAAGGCTATTTGCATTTGAGTAAATTTTCTGTATACTTGTAAATATTATTGAAAATTAAAATTTTCTTTTTCTTGCTTATCATTGTGGTGTTTGAGATGAGGAGCCATAGCTCTGATTGGGTAATCGGTTACCATATTAAAATCCATTAGTTTGACAAATAAGGGTGGTACCAATATGAGAAGCTTCTGCACCTTAAATAATCAATTTTTTGGTCTATTTATTCTCCTTGAATCACTAACATTATCTTGGTATTATATGGCCCTATTAATGTGGGCATGCACCATGCAATATTCCTAGGTATCTTGCTTCTTGCATTCCTACATTTGACATGTTAGTGTTTCATTTGGAACTGAAAAAACCTGAAAATGCCAATGTGGTATTAAATCGTAACATTCTTGTGTATTCCATATTTAACAAAAGTTAGGGAATCCATGAAATTTACTTTTTGATATCTGAGATTGCTATATGACAGTGAAGATGGGCAACACCTATTCTTTTAAATTTTGGATAATTTCAACTCGTCATACCAATTATTAGAATCGTATATTTTTAGAACTCATTGTGTGATGAGCCTGTAGGAGTGGTCCAGAATACTAAAGTATATGTAAGAGGAAAGGGGAAACTGGCTAATGTTGAGCAGGAGGGCGGAGATTTAGGGTTTAGGGTTTAGGCAGAGAGTGAGAGAGGTGGGAAGGATTATATGCTGAGAGTAGTTAGGAGGGCAGAGGAAGAGTTGGGACTTGTCTGGAGAGTCGCTGGCATCTTGAATGCCAGTGGGTCTCTTTCTGTTTTCCATTTCTCTTTGTATTTCACTGTTTCTGGTTCATTACTTTCTCTGAACATGTCAGGGGGATTCAACCAGCACTTTATTCATAAATAATACTATACAGCACTCTTCAGTAGCTTGGGTCTCCACCATTGTGCATATTAGATTATGTATTTCTATTGTTACTTCAGATTATATGAACAGTTCAATAGAAGTACTTTTATTTCCGAATGCAAACTGAAGCTTATGCCAAATTATACGAGTCACTGGAAAATGCCAAGTTTCATGTTTGAAGCCTAAATCAGATTTATTTATACTCAAACAACTTTGATGCTTCGTATTATTCATGTAAGGTTTGAATTTCACGTCTATTAACTAATAACATTTTTGCTTTCTCAGGTTCTCGCATAAATAAAATGTGTAATTGCTTTTCAAAACTACTAATAACATAAAACATGTTTCTATAATGGTTGTTATTCTTGATCTATGTACATTGGTAGTATTTGTGGATGAGTTTTTTTTGTCTGTCCTCCTCTGAGTCATAATTTACATTTTGTGGCAGTTAATTCTTGACATGCACTTCACTGTTGAAATTGCACGCTTTGCGGGATATCCATCTCGACATGTCCATCAAATAGCATCAGCTATAATTGCTCGCGCCATCAGGACCTTCTCTGCTAGGGGCATAGATTTACAAAGGTATTCTTCATTTCTCCAGCTGACATGCTTTCCTCTTTCCTTTTCTCCCTTTTTGTCGACTGGATGGGGATCCTCTCATGTGATGACTTAATAGGATAATTTCGTTTTAGTTGCATCTTATCATTTAGTTTAAATTAAAAGTAAATCAACAGATAAAAAGATGTTGGTCTAAGGTTCACAAATCTTCTCTTTAATTAACATGAACTTAAAACGTTTAAGATGATTGGAATTCTTGTAATTTTGGGATAAGCACAAAGCTTTACAAAAGAGGGGCTAGGTTTCTACCTCCCTGAATATCTGCTGTAGTACTCACTACCCCTGTCAAATCTAATGCATCTAATGTGTTCCTTCCTTCAACAATAATGATTATTCTGCCATCGGAGCATCGCCTGACCACCAATAAATACATTAATGTGATTTTCCATGCCCAAGACATGCTAGAAGCTATGATGCAACAGGAGTTGAAAAACTTCAGCTGGTGAGGTAAATCGAAAATCCCAAAATTGTGCTCCAGGAGAAAGCTCTTGGATTTTTCGCAAAATCAACTAAGACTTCGCAATTAAACTAGTCTATGAAAAACAGTTCCCATGCAATGAATTAAACTAAAAACGGCCTACATTGTTCACTAATGCAAGAACATGATGAGTTGTTTTAAACTTTGAAGTAAGATGTCCTCTAGTACAGATTCATTCACAAGGCGTGTAATACATCAGATTGAAGCTTTTAGTAAGAGGAAGAAAACTATTAATCTTTGGACCCATGCAATGATTGAATTTATCAGCAGTTACAGAGTTTCAACACAAAACAACCAAACAAATTTGGGCTTTGATACCAACTGCTGGAAAGAAATAGTGATGAATTTAGTTCATATCTGGTATGATGTTGGAATCTATTGATCTGTGCGAAGCATCAGAATGGTAGAAGTTAGAGAAAAAGGAGCAAAAAGATAGCAACTCACAATATCCTAATTGACAAGAGGGTTAAATCTAAGGTTAACTGTTAACTAGTATATACAAGGTGACTGGCTTTAGTAATAGGTCATCAGTTGTGTCTTTTTTTCAGAAGGAGCTCATTGATAGTTCCATATATAATAGATTATTCAATTTAGTGCCAACTATTAAACTGATATTACTAAAATGCAACATGCTAGTTAATATAATAATTGATTAATATTAATCTGAAGTCCCTTCAGGGACATCTGATAAAATTGGAACGATTAATATTAATCTGAAATTACTTAAATATGCCAACAATCACATCAAATAATAACTAAGATTTCTAATATTGACAGTTATAGCTTACAATTTGATTTAGTAAAAGAATGAGTATTAAAAATGTTAGTTATCTTATATGTCATCCTTTGATCCGTTGTTTTTAAGTGAAAATCAATTGCGAGATGCAACTAAATAATAGTGTCTTGTGATATCTTCACCAGAGGATCCTCTTAGTTTTCCATTGTTATCTGACTATCCATTGTCATTTTCGATTAGTGCACTTCCTGAGGATGAATGGTTCGTGGAAACTGCAAAGTCAGCAATAAACAAGCTATTGCTCGGGGGATCTGGGTCAGAGACATCCGATATTGATGAAGACCACATCATTTTACATGATGAAGTTGTCTCAGATTCAGATACCGCTTCATCCCTTTCTTCAATGGAATCTACAGAGTCTTTTGCTTCTGCTAGAGCTAGCATGGCAGAACTGGAAAGCCCATCTAGCTTGTCTGATGCAGAAAACTGAAATTTTTCACCTGGCCAATAGAGTAAGTTCGAATTTTGAGAAAGCTTATCTGTTCTCAATTATCAAATTCCAACATCAAGTTATGGCTTATGGTGTATTCAGTAGGAAACATCAGATGTGTTGTAGGACGTAACTATATGCTAAATTATGTCACAAGCCAAAGCTATGCATGTATGAAATCCCCGGTACTTAGAGTATATAGTAAAGTTAAGGTTATTAACGCCCAAAAAGCATTTCCCCAAAAAAAAAAAAAAACGGAAGAAAAGAAAAGAACAAAACAATTTTATTTTAGCTGGAACAAAAGGCAAAGGACTACGTACTGAGACAATGAAGTGATTAAAATCAGTAGTTTTTCCTAACATGTTCCCTCTATTCCGAAAAGAAGAGACCATTGCTAATTATTTTATCTGATAAACAAATCATAAGGTATAACAAGGCAATATATTTTTGTTTTGGACAGTAATAAGGCAATATATTTGACATGCGTATGTCGTTCATATTACTTATGTATCTTGCCTCTTGAATTAAAATTTGCAGTCTCTTCCTATTGACTAACTAGGAGAAAACTGTTTTGTGGTTCTTTCTAGGCACTAGCACTGGTGCTAAATAATGACCACTTTTCCAACTATGCATGGCATGGAGGGTAACTAATTATTTCTAAATTTGAACTTACTCAAATTCCAAAGGGAAAGAAAAATATAATAATAAGTTGTACATCATTGTTATAAATTGAACAGTTTGTGATACATATAAAAGACCTAAAAATTGAACTAAATACGGAAAACGACATAATACGGATAATATCAAATTTAAGTCACACGTCATTTTAAAAGAGGAACAATGAACAATAGATAACATTTATATGCAGTTTTTTTATATATTTATTATATTGTTTTATAATTAAAACATTTTAAGCATATGATCTTTCAATAATATCATGATACTGTATAGTTATTGCAGGTTAGAATTTTTAAATTAAATTATACATTTTTTATAATATTATGGGTTAACTGAAAATCTTGATAGCAACGATGTAAGAAATTATACTTCAACGAAGGAGGAAGAAGAGAAAGGTTATAGATCAAGGAGAAAAAAATAAATAAAATTTTTGTTAACATTGTAAAAATTAAAATATGTATTACTTTAAATTAGTCTCTTAAATTTAAAAATTTCTAAAATGATTCTTGATTTTTAATTTATCTAAAATTTTGGTCTCTAGCTACACTAGGTTTAAAGGGCGAATTTGAAGGAAATTTAAAATTTGAAGAACTATTTTACAATGATAAGTAAAATTACAAAGGTATAATATTAGTTTAATTTAAATTTTAGGTTAAAATAGCTTTTTGATCTTTGAAATTTATTTATTATTTCAATCATCTTAAATTTGAAGCAGTTTTAAATTCATTTCAAATTTATCCCTTCAGCACATTGTACTGAAAAAATTCGAGAAGATTTTGAAACTTACCGAATCATTTTGAAATAATTCCAAACTTAATCCCCAACTAATTTAAAACAACAGCCAAAGTTAAGGGACCATAATACATTTTAGCTTCCTATCTTATTACACGATATTTGACAAATTTTTCTTCTTCTTTTTTTCTCTCTTTTTCTTTCTTTTTCCTTATTTTTATTCTTTCCTATATTTTTTATTTATATTATCTCTTTATCACCACCATCATCTCTTAAATAAAGAAATTTATAAAAGAATTATCTCATTTTATTCACCTTTCTTAACTTTACTTGATTACATAACATAAAAACATGAATACAACATACAATAAGTATGAACAAGATAAATAGAAAAGAGAAAATTTAAACACTTTTTTGAACTTTTTCACAGTATCATAATTCAAGTAATATTCTGAATATTTGAAAAATAGAAATAATAAAAAAGCTTCTCAACTATTTTGAGAGAATATAAGAGAGTGAAAGAGAAGAGATGTGGGAGAGAAATGAGTTGGAGAAGGAAGAGAAAAAGAAAGAAAAGTTAAAAATACTATGAACTTTGTTTATTGTGTTAAATTGATCCCTTAAATTTGAAACTTATATTGGTCCCTTATGGTGCCTTAAATTTTAAATTTATAAATTTATCTCAAATTACTTTCATAGATAGTGCTTAAGGGACAAATTTGAAAGTTAAAGGATAATTTTGAAACCTTTTAAACTTAAAAGACCAATTTGAAACACTAAATAAAGTTTAAGGATCACAATACTATTTTAACCTAAATTTTATTATTAGCTTCATACTTGGTATTTGTGAGCAGCAAATTTTAATTGGCTATGGTCACTCTTTAAGAAATCGAAATGTTTTAGCAAAATTATTAGATTTCATTGGATTTCAGAAAGTCTGTAAGACTTTAAATTAAAATCTACGTCAAACATAAGTCGTTAAACTGCAATTTCGTAAAATTTATTTATATCAATGGTAAATAGGGATGAATTTAAGAGGAGGCTTGAAAATTTTAAATTTTATATGTATTTTTATCTAATATTCATCATTTGGTCATATAATTGACCTGAATTTGGCCCCTTATTTTATAATAATTTGTCTCCCTCACTTCATATTCAAATAATCATTTTTATTTCTTAAATTTAAAATTATAATCTATAAAATAGTGCTTAAAATATTCAATTTTATAGAGTCCAATAACTTTGTTCATCCACATTTGGATCACGAAATGATCATATTTTGAGACTTGAGTTTTAAGTACAAATGCCTTGTTAGACCTACTTTTGCTTTTAGCTTGTCCACATAATTTGATTGGACTACTCCTTTACCAATCTTCGCTCTCCTGATTTTTTTTCTTGCCAAAAACAATAAATAGGAGACAGACTTGAAATTGATAAATTGAACATCACTCGTTGGTTTGTCTTGAGATCTATGCTAAATCTATTTAAATAGAACGCCATTTGCTTTGCCATTTTCTATGAATTTTTTTGGGTCAGGTGAATGTTTTATGCTTCAAAACCAGTTATTTTGTATGTAATTCGGAATTGACTTTCCTTGAATAAGATTTTTTTTTTCTTTGTGATCAACATTAGGCTTTGTTATTATATAGTTTGTAATTGTAAAACTCAAGTATTTTGTATTGCTTGAAAAAAGTCATGTTACATTTCCTTTTTAGTTCTTCAGTTAGGGAGATATTGCTCGATATATTATTTCAGGTTATTATATTATGGTCAATGAAGAGGTTAAATTTTTTTTATCCTACCGTTTTCGCCACCTTTTATTTATATTAGTGAAAAATTTTATATCGATTCTTTGCAAGTATGTGAACATTCTATAAAGATTTCTAAAGTATAAATTAAAAGTTGAATTAAAATGAGAATTATACTAATGATTGTGATATAATATAATCCAATGATTTTTATGCTCCTCGTAATTAAATTCTAGGTCCCTGTGGGCCAATGAAATTGCAGTACTATTCCTGGGTGTAATGGCCATCAATTTGAAGGGCTTCAAGTGCGTGTATAATTATCATATCACGCATCAACGGAGTAAATGTTAATTTTGGTTTATTACAATTTACGCTGAGGTGCAAATAATGTAAAATTTTTTTTAAAAAATTTTAACGGATTTTTCTCTGGATTTGCGATGTAAATGAAGGCAAATGTGACGACTTGGTTGAAAGTTTGAGATGTAAATGAATTTTGAAAAAATATATTTTTTTTATCTTCAATAAGCCGAATAATGTGACATCCTTTTTTGTTTTAATAAAAAGCTGTTAAAATAGTACCTGAAAACCTGGAATTATTAATTAAAATAAAAAAGGCCGTGGATAAGAAATCATATTTACAAGTAGAGGGAGAATCCGTTATCTGGGACACGATTTACCAGCAGAGTTTTAAGACTTGAATTTTGAGTACAAATGCCTTGTTAGATCTACATTAGTTTTTCAGCTAGTCTACGCAATTTTATTGGACTATTCTTTTGCCAATATTCTCTCTAGAGTTTTTCTTGCAGAAAACAATGAACATGAAACAAATCATCCATTGATCAATCTTGAGGTCTGCAATTTTTTAAAATAAAATGTCCTTTGCTTTGCCATTTTTCTATACTTATTCTTCTCAAGTCGATGAATGTTTTATATTTCAAAATCAGTTATTTTGCATAATTGAGAAATGACTTTCCTTTAATTTTTTTTCTTTGTGATCAATATTAGGCTTTATCATTATTGACTTTTTAATTGCATGTCAAAAATACTTTGTATTACCTAAAAAATCTCATTATGTTTCGTTTATGGTTCTTCCCGGCCTTGAAGAGCTGAAACTTGGAGTTAGTGAGATACAGTGTTGCTCGTTCTTTGAGGTTATTAGATAATAATCAACAACAAGATTGAATCTTTTTTCAAGAATAGAGGGTCTAAAGATAATATTGACCTACCACTTTCACCACCTTTTACTCAGTAAAAAATAACAGTTATGTTGATCATCTTAATATAATATAATTCAATAATTTTCTCACCGTCGTAATTAATATATAGGGCAATGAGGTTGCACTAGTCCTGGGGTGTAATGGCCATCAATTTGAAGGACATCTGTATAAATATCACATCACGCATAAACTGAGTAAATGTTCAATATTTTGGTTTATTACAATTTACGCTATGGTGCAAATACTATATAAAAGATTTTTTTTTTTTCTAATGACATTTTCTCTGGATTTGCGATGTAAAGAAGGCAAATGTGATGACTTGGTTGAAAGTTTGAGATGTAAATGAATTATACGGTCATTATTAGTTCTCATTTGAAAATTGATTTTTTTTACATGTTCAATAATTTGAATAATGTGACATCCTTTTTTTTTTAAAATAAAAAGTTATTTAAATAGTATCTGAAAAGCTGAAATTATTAATTAAAAATATAAAAAGGCAGTAGATAAGAAATCTGATTTGCAAGTAGAGGGAGAATCCATTATCTGGGACATGATTCTCCATTCAAAACAAGTTTACTGTGAAGAAAGGGGTTCTCTTCGGAACATGCCAAGCTTTGCATAAGTTCTTTCTTCACACCTTTTTAAATAAAACCCAATATTTATTGGCCTCAATGGTTGACATCTAAATTCAACCATTGGCCTAATAAAATGCATAAAGTAGCATTCAGCACTAGTAAATATTCTTCAAGTGCTGATGCTTTGAACATGGAAACTTACCAAATTCTTTTTTACTTCTCTTCGTTCAAGTTCACTAAAAGAAATACTGACACATAAAAGAACAATTAAGATCCACATGTAAAATTAAAGTTCTTTCGGTGATAGTGAACCAGACATGGGTGCCATACTTTTCGTGTTATGTAGAATTTTCTCGGGAGAAAAGGAGATTCAATTTTGTCCAATTTGGTTTTTTTTTTTTGTTGAAATCAAAAAGATAGATGCCTTCATCTATTCAAATAAAAATAGGAGGATATGCTTCTAATAAGATAAAAAGAAAAGGAAGGGTTAGAATATTGATTATACTTAGATAAAGTTCCTTATATTTTTGGGTAATGTTAAGTATTTTAATTAGTACATGACAAGTGTATAGTTAATTAATAATATCATAAAGTGTGTATAGTTTAATTTAAAAATAATATAATTATCTATAATAATTGTACACATATCATGATATAATAATAAAAAAAAATACTTATCATGTTTTAATTGAAGAATAGTATAACAAAATACATATAAGTTTTTCCTTAGACTAAACTCGGATCACGACTTTGCTTAAAATAAGAGCTCAATAAAAGGGCAAGGTGTAAAGGAAACACTTCCCATGGCATGAGGGCTTTCTTCTGGCAAGCTTTTTGAGGTCAAATTTTGTAGCGCCTCCTAGATTCTCTAATTGAAGAGTTTAGGAGAGTACAGGTTAATTTTTTCCATTTGAGTCTCCACTCTTTTCAAATTGGTTTATCTGCCTCAACAATAGGGGATTTTCTGAGGAAGAGGTTGAGGGGATTTTATAGGTCTTTAATGTGATATTGACTCCTTCGAGACTAATTATCCTTTGTTATTAGATCATGCATCCATTTGAGTATGCTCTCCAAAAATTTTCTATTAATTAAGCTTGTTTATGTCTTTAACAATTCCCTCATTCTTAGCATGATTCAGGTGTCCATTTTCTTCTCTATTGATTCTCTTACCTGATTGATCACCGAGGTCTTCGGCTTGATATTATTTCTAGCTCATCTCTAGCAAGCTTTAGGCAGTTCACTTCTTCATGACAGATGATACTACAGCAATAACAAAACAAAGATAGCTTTTTTTTTCTTAATAATTTAACTCAATTCAAGTTTCACTATTTTGGTCTGAAATTTGTATATACCAATTTTCATTAGTCTCATAATGTCTGCTCCCACAAGGGCAGTGAATATTGTATTATGTCAGCGCATCTCTTGAAAATAGTAGAATTAAAAGGAAGCTAGTGATTGGGAGTAGAAAACGAAGGAAAAAAACGGAAGGAGATATGAAGAGAGCGAATTGATGGATTGAAAGAAAGAAACAAAATAGAGTGAAAGAGAAAATGAAAAGGACTGCTATTAAATGGTGGTGGAAGATAGGAATTAATGGAGAGGAATTGTGCTCTAATCCATTCATTCAATAGCAAAATAAATCATTTGAAGCAATTGGTTTAAAAGGAGAGATCAAGGAGCTCAAGAACATAGGGGAGGCTAATGGACTTGAAAAAGGAAGACTAAAATCAAAATTTGAAGCCAAGCACAATCAATATTGGGTTTATATGGCAAGATTTGAGCTAAAACCGAATTGCATGCAAATTTTTAGACCAGATGATAGTAAATTGAGCATAACTTGCTTTACAAAACTTTAATTAGGCTGGTTCTTGAATCTATAAAAATCTAGGAGAGTCCTATGATTCTCTAGTTGAACTCAAAGCCTAACTCCTATTCCAGAAGTCCAAATTAGATGAAATAAATGGAAATGGAAAGTTAGGAGAAAATCCTACAAATAATATGGGAAGCACAAATGCAAAATCATGCGTGTTGAAGGAGTTTCCTATTCTCTTATTCCTACTTAGGGACTAAGGTTTCTATTTTGAAGAGAGTTGCCTATTTTGTGATTGTAATACGTCCTAGGGTTTTTAAAAGTATTTTGGCTGCCTAAACCTTTTTTTCTCCCTCTCAATTCAAACCTTATTTCCACAAAACTCTAGGAGACTATGTTTTATAAAACAGCCACATTTCCCCCAGTTAGGAAGAGGCTGGACAATAGAGTTTATTAATATTAATATTAATATCAATATTAACATGATGATGATGATGATTATTATTATTATTAGGGCCTAGAGCTTTATTAAGTGATACAAGGAAGTTGCAAGCAATCGAGCTAGCATGGCCTTCTTGTCATCCACTAATGGGTGATGTCATTTGTCCCCTCCTGCTTATATTCTTATTTTTTATTTGATTTGAGCCAAATCCCCAATCGTTCATTATATGCATCAAATTATTTTTTCTTTCTAATTTTTTGATATGTCTATGGTAATGACATGCTTAACTATTGAAAACCCATTTGGGGTTGAGAATAATTAATTGATTTTTTCCATTTAAGATAAAGTATTGACCAATGACTCATCTTTAGATTCTTTTTGAATATTAGTGTGTTTCTTTTTTTCTTTTCTTTTTTGCTTTGGCATTTTTTTATAACAAATGTGACTTATTACTTCCAGTTTTCTTTTCTGTGCACAGGAGCTATGAAGGATCATTTAAGCTGATGGAAAGGACACCAAAAAATTCTTTAAAAGGAAAATAATGGAAGTGCAAGAGAACATGGATTTTTGCTATTTTCTTTTTTGTTTATATTTTCAAATTCTATAATATGTTTAAACAAACGTACTTGGTTGATACTTATTTTCTTTGTTCCACTTATATCTTATTTTACTTTTAGGATGTAAATGTGTGATTGGTTACTTCTTTTTGAAATTTTAAAAATTCATTTTTCTAAAAGATATCTATATATATATATATATATATATAATATAACATAACTTGGTAATTGAATGACACTGTTTCTTTATTTATCAGAGTTATATGGGCTTTGATATCTAATTTTGAATCAGTAGAACAAACAGGTTATTAGTTGCGGTTTAAACCGCTGCTAAAACAATTAACTACAATTTTAACCAACCGTCCCGAAATTTCACCGTGCGACCAAAAGATGAATATCATTTAACCACAGTTTGTCAAAACTGTAGATTAATAATAAATCTGTAACCTGGGTTTGTTTTGAACTGTGGCTAAAGACAGTTTATAATTTAAATTTTTTATGTGATTAACAACGCTTTGAATTAGCTACTACTACATTTGGACAATGGTGGCGGTTTAAACTGCTGAAATGTTCGCACTATTATTATTAATATATTTAAGTTTTCTCTTTTAAAATTTTTTATTGTAATACTCCTCAAATGTACTTATTTAATAGTTAAGTCTAAGTGGGAAAACATGGTTAGTTTAAGAAAGAAAGAAAAAAGATAAAAGAGAAGAATGTAAATGTAGTATGAATTAAAATTTTAAATAATTCATAAAGAATAAAATCTTAAAATAATTGGAGAAAATTTCTCCCTTTTTTCTAAGCTTGACACATGTTCTTCGTTAAGAAATTACAAGAAAGCCCTCAATCCTTTTTTTTTTTTTGTTCCTTCTCTTTTTTTTATTTTTTTCCTTTCTTTCTCCTTCCTCCTCACGCATACACTCATGACAACAAGCTCCAATAATCCTTCTCCTCCTTTTGCTCCAATTTCAACATTTCTTTATCATCTCCTCCCTTCTTACTTCCTCTGTCATTATTTTGGCTCATTCCAACATAGTTCACAATAAAAACTTCCTAAAATTTTGACAAAGGTCCCTTTATTCATCTCAACGATGATTGGGTGTCAAGAAGAGCCAATTATACAGGATTGAAGAAAGATTCCTCCAAATTGAGTTATGCATCTTCCATTTGGCGAGTAATCAAGTGTTTTCCCTCTATTCTATATGTTCAGTTTCATCGTCTTAGCTTTTAATTTTGCAATCTTGGCTACAATTTCAAATTTTCCTAATTATGAGACCTAGGGTGCCACAATCAAAGAAATTGAACATAATTGGTGAATGATTTCTTCAAATTAATTTGTGACTTTGTTTCTTAACACCAAATTCACTCTTTTCCTTTATAATCTGTAATCAATTTTTGAATTTGGAGTATAGATTTTGAAATCTCTCATTTCAAGGTGTTGTGGTGTAAATTTGAAATTGGGCTTCATTTTGGTGAGATTTCTTCAAATTAAGTAAGGGTTTTGGTTCTTTGATGAATTCTAAGTATTTCCCCTCTAATTCCCATGTGAAATTCCTAGATTTTGGCCTCCAATTTCACAACCCTCTTGGTTGCACGAAATGTGTGATGGGGAAATGGAGATTTGAAAATCTTGGAGCAATTTTTTTCAATAATCACTACTAGAGGAAGAAATTAAGTGATTGGAAATTTCAATTTGAAGTGTTATGTTGATTCAGTAGCTTTTCCTGATTTTCTTTATTATTTTAAAGAAAGGGGATGAAAACCTTATAGTGATTGATTAAATAAACCAAAATAAATAATTTAATTGAGAATTAAATCATGAATTGTGATTAGGATAAGTTCAAATTTTTCTTGATAATGTTAAGCAATGCATGGTTAAGAAAGAGAAATTATTTTGGGTCCTAGGTATATATAAGATAAAATACATGAAAATAAATAAATAAATAAACCATAAATAAATAATAATAAAAAAAAGATATGAACCAAGGTGGTGAAATTTACTTGTGATATTGGAAGGTGAAGGGTTAACACCCCATTTTGAGATTAAAGAGAATTGATATATGGTGATTAGACAAGAATTGATATAGGCATTAGGCAGTCATTTGAATTAAAGAATAATTTCTTATATGGGAAGTTAATTGTAAGCTATTTGTTATCATAAGACCATAGACATTGGCTTTGTGATAAAAAGAGATAAGGAAAGAAATGTTAGGAACGCAATTGTTGTGTGCATACCTTCCATGAGAGTAAATATTGCTAATCATACTTGTTTTTAGTGTTTTAAACTGTTTATTTATGAAATATTTTTATTTTATATGCTCAGGTGCCTTGGCAATAGGCCTCTTGAATTAGTACGTTAATTCTGACATTTATTTGCACTATCTAAAATTTGAGAAATTTATTTGTAATATTTCTTCATATTAGAATGATCGTTTTGAACAATGTATATACTGTATGATATTTTAGGAATTTTCAAATGATTATGTTACTGTACGAATTTTTGGAAATAGAAATTTTGCTATTTGGATGTGTGATATTTTGGGAACTTTTCAAATGATTCTATTACTATACGAATTTTTGAATATCAGAATTTTGCTACTTGGATAGGTTTTTGATTATGTATATTATTATAGAAAATATGGTTTTCTTATAAATACATCAAATACAAAACCTCTATAGCTAACGACATAGACGTTGGCCCTGGTGCACCATGATATGTTCTGAACCCTAGCTAGTATGGATGTTACTAGCCTTGTGTGTGATGATCACCACATGTGGATCTATTTTGACTGTTTGAAAGCCATATTGCTTGACTCTGACTAATTTCTGAATTGTGATTCTTAGCCTAAAGCTAGTGATTGTTATAGATGCTAATCGATTCTGTGAAATTTTTTTCGCTTTGGTATTACACTTTTTAGCATGATCTATTTTGCATAGTATCTCCAAACTTGCTTAAGCTTTATACATTATATTATACGATTTATGATTTTTCTTTTGGAATAATTTTGGCATATGTAAGTTTGATGCATTTTAAATTGCAAAATGGCATGGTTGTGAAAAATTCCAATGGTTTACCTGTTCTCTCTTGGTATGGCTAGTAATATTTGCTCACTGAATATGGCCACTCATCTTTTCTCACGTTCATTTTTTTTAGATAGTAGTGTTGATTTGGTCATCACTCCAAAATTTAGAGATGACTAAAAGACTTATTGGTGAGTCCTGCATTGTTTGCAAAAGCAAAAAATCATTTTTATTTAGTCATTAAATATCAAGAAATATTTTCTGTATACTCTAGTAGCTCCATTGTCATAGGTAGAAAGTTTATTATGTGTAGCCTTGAGTTAGTTATATGTTATTAGAGAATTGAATTGGACATTGTTCATATATTTCATTATATCAATGTTTGGATCAATTGGTTTGTCTAACTTGTTCGATTTATGAAGACAAGGTTTACCTTATTCTTCGTGCTGGTCATACTCTATCGTTTGGGACATGACACTTATACTTACTCATTCTTTATATCATAATTGTCTTTTAACTAGTAAATGGAACCAAAATTAATATAATATAATATTAGCATTAACAACCCACATTGTCGTTCAACATAAGAGTTTTTCACATTCAAACAACATTATTAATCTACTAGTTAATGTTCTTAAGATATTTTAATATATTGTGGTGCTACCATGTAAAGCAACTATTTAATATAGTCTTTAGGACATTTTTACATTACTAAATCTATTGATTTTCTTATTGTTCGACATTACTTAGTTAATATCCACTTGCTCAATCATGCACCTAAAGTGTAAGACATAGTAAGAAAGATATGGGAGGTATATTGCAAAGCATAAATAATGATCTAACATATAGAAATTAACTAAAATACATAGATTAAGAATATTATTGATGATGCTTGGAATGTGACAGGTTCAGGAGGCACTTGTCCATGAAGGTTTACTTAAAAGAACTCATAATTACCTTAAATTTTTTATTTTGATCTTCTAATTCTTTTCTTTGCTTTTTCTATTATCTATTTTAATTCAATGACTTGATTTTGCAACTCCTTATCAGAAAGAATGGATGAGCTCATTCCGCTATAAGAACAAGAGAGATGTCCAAACATTTGGGATGGGTATGGACCCAATCCTAACATTTTGAACACGAACCTCATACTCTTGGCTTATTTGAGTAAAGACCAGAGATTTTTCATTGATATTTATTGGAAGTGGGCATTGAACTAGGTTCGTAAGTAACAATCTTTTCTTGCATCAATCAAATCAATTTCAAAAACATATATAAATTAGAATAGTTTTGCAAAGAAAGTATTTCCATGGAAATGAAATTATACACACTAATATAACCAAAAAAAAAAGCTCAACCAACAAACATTTAAATTGATTATTGTGGCCTTGTCATTCACAAATGACCCATTGACCTGCTATATGTGGTTGTCTAACCTTCTCCTTTGCTAAGTAGACAACCTAAGTAACTTTGACTCCTATAATTGATAAGAAACTTATAACACATAGTCATGTTAAAAAGAAAAGTTGTATATGATTACAAAAAATTAAAAGGAAATGAGAATAAATTTTGTAGGTTTAAAACATGTTTGGTTCAATAGGAAAAGAAAAAGGAATAAAAATTGATTGCATTGCTTCATATGAAAATTAGGGATGACATGGAATGCACAACTTACAAAAAGACAATACTAATCCCATATTAAATTACCAAACACATATTAGGGTTTATATACTTATGTCATCTCGCATGGCCATTGTTGAAGGAAGTAATAACACAGGTTTCATTTAATAGTAGGGTTTCAATTTGGTCACTAGTGTCGTTTGTTGTCACATTAACCAGCAAGTAGAAAGCATATGAGTGCGGGTACAATTTCTGGTGAATGGAAGGCATTGGCAGTAGTGGTTTCATTTGGAGTGCATGTACAATTTTCATGACATGATATTTCAATGTTTTTCAATTATATTTTTGTTTGTTGCTTGACAGAAAATTTTGATTGAATGAGAGTGAATTCTGTTTGTTGGTTGAACTAAGATTTTGATGTTCACCAACACAGTTTATTATTCTGATTCGTTGAGTCTCTCTATATAACCATGACCTACTTTTGATTTGAATGACATTGGGTAAGGGTAATTTTTCTCTAAGGGCATTACAGTTGGCTAAATCAAAGAAAAAATGCCTTCATTAAAACATAATTTTTGTTTTCACAGGCACTATTGTATTTATATATAGTTTGAATTAATAATGCCGTCAATTGAAATTCAAATACCATTAACATGGGCATAGGTTAGTTTTGCTATAGTTTTGGACCATAGTTAAAATGAAAATATTATGACTTCAAGGACTATCTATAATTATTGGTTTGGATAGTTTAAATGATTCAAATTCTTATTTGAGACTTCTTTCTACATGGCATCCTCTAGTATAGGTGACATTGGTAGCACCACCTAAGGGATTCAAAATAGAACTTGCTACTATGGGAGGAGGTTATGATTGAAGATTTCATAGATGACCAAGAATCCAAATAGGCCATATGCAAATTGCAAAGAAAACAATTGCAAGCTCTTTGCATGGTAGAAACCCACTATGATTGAGAAGCAGAGAATGAGTGGGGCATCATTAAATATCTCTGAAGCTGACATCACTACCAATGTCCAAATTCTTATATGAGATGGAGAATAGCTAAGCTGGAGGTTGGGTTGAAGCTGCTAGGAGGATTTATTATTGTTATTATTATTTTTTTAAATCTAGTTGAAACCAAGTAGTCATTATGCAAGCTTTTATGATGTAGTCTTTTGTATCCATTATTGATAGGTCCATAATTGTATTATATTTTAATATGCTAATAATAGGAATTGATGATATGTTTTAAATAATACAAAGTGATAGGGAAATAAAAATATACAAAATAATTTTAAAATAATAGATAAGATAACCTTGAACCTCATAATAGATTAAAAACTCTACCTTATTGTTGTAGGTCAAGGAAAAATGACACAAGATAAATTATAAGTAATTCTTTTGTTTGATAATTCAAAAAAGGATAGCCTAAAAATTCCTCAATAAATTAAATTAACATAATTTAAGATAATTAAAAAAATGATAATATGGAAAAGGATTCTTTTTTATGTCCAAGGAACACAACTAGACAAAATCACATAGTGTAAGTGATGTCTTTAGTTGTGTATTAACACATTATACACTCTCACTTACATTCACTATTGGTTGATATATAGCCTAAAGACATCATAAGGCACGTGCCAAGCAACACGATATTTGCTTCCCACCCCAATTTTAACACTTGCACATAAGATGTCTATTTTTTTTTTAATTAAAAAACACAATTGGACAAAGCCATCTAACACGTGTTATGTCCTTAGTTGTGTATTTTGCACATTATATACTCACACACACACTCACTTCCTCTGATGTGGGACTTAAAGCCAGCACAAGGGCAAATATGGAAAAAGATTCAGAAAAAGTGTTCTCTATTATCTAAATTCCTATTAAATAAGTAGAAATAAGAAGATAGCCCAAATCCCTGGTCTTCATGCCCTTACACCTTATACCACTTAATAATAAAAACAAACATAGAGAGGCAATGGTAGAGAGAAGATGCAGATGCAAAGTCATTGACACTTGGAAGAGTCACATATGATCCTCACCATTTGATGAAAAAGAAGATTATGGAGGGTTCAATTGGGATTTATTTACTATATCCCAATATTGTAGATACTCAACTGCACATACTCAAACTACTACACGCTTTATTTTTTAAATTTTACTTTTATTCTTTTTTCTACATTCAGTTATATATATTTTTTAATTTACGTTTATGTGTTGAGACTTCTAAATCTTCACAAGTGCATAGGGTACTGTCAATGAGCAAGTTCTATGAAACTTTTAATTAAGTCTTTGTCGGTAGCAATGTTAGTTTGGTTGTATAGCAATCTAGATGCTTCCATGTTATAGGAAGAACATTAGGTCATGTTTGATTATGGTAGATTATTGGGTGAAAAATTCAATAGTCAAGATTTACAAATAAAAAATATAAACGCATGTAATTATATTAATTTAATACAAATATGGACCATTAATTTTCATCCAACAATTCACCATAATCAAACATAACCTTATGTTCCTACCAAAACATGAAAGAATCCAAATTAGCTGTATAGTTACATTTTAATAAGTTTTAGGTTTCCTCGACTAGTGTCAAATTAACTTTATTAGAAAAAATAATCATCCTCAAATTGACTTTTCTATAAAGTATATAAAAGTTCTATTTTTAAACATCTAAAAACAAAGGAGAAAAGATGTCACACCCCTAACTAAGGAAGTGTGACTAACACGAAGAACGATAGTTTGATGATAAATCTACCAAATGGTTACCAGATTATGTAAATCCATAAGCTTATAGTTCATTAATTAGCTTCGTTTGGAAATTTTAGTAGAGACTCCCCTGAAATATAGACTTCCTAAAATTTCTGCAACCAAGACCAGTAAATTAGAAAGCAAGAGAGTGCTACTCTAACAAAATAATACAACTAAACAACCTCAGATATATTATACAATCACTAATTCCTTTTCTGTGATAATTTGAGCTATTAGATTGCAAAATTTACAATGTTCCACAACAACAACAATTAAATTGCCCTATTGTGGACAATGCAAGGCTCACTAGGGGATATCCAACTTCTATCAATGCAGTAGAAGAGTCCATTGTCAACTTTTCTCTCTAAAAAACATGGAAATAAAGGAGTGAGTGAAAACACTCAGTGAATAAATAATACTACATAAGTCAGGGAAAGGCAAGCCAAGGGCTCCAAATTATTTTTTTTTACAAATAGAAAACTTACCATACCATCCATGGGGAATGAGAATCAATATTAATTATTCATAATCTAAATAAAGACAAATTCTTGAAACTAAAACACAATCAAATCACCATTTCTAAATCAAATTAATAAATCAAAATAATTTAATAGAGCGGAATAGAGGGTATATAAACAAAATATAATAGTATACAAATGTCGAGAACATAACTCAAAGGGTAAATCACCACGAATATAAAACATATAACTCACAAAAATCAAAAGTTTTAGATGCAGAGTACATAACTCACAAAGGGTAAATCACCACAGATATAAAGCATATAACTCACAAAAATCAGAAATCTCTGATGTAGAGCTCGCGATTCTCAATGGGTTAATCATCATGGATATAGAGCATGTAGCTCACAGAAATCCAAAGTTTTAGACACAGAACACACAATTCAAAATGGTAAATCACCACTGATATAGAGCATATAACACACAGAAATAAGAAATCTCACATGCAAAGCACATAGCTCTCGAAGGTTAAATCACTACTAATATATATCACATAGCTCACAAAAATTAGAAATCTCATATGTATAGCATACATCTCATGAATGGTAAATCACTACAAAAGAGCACACAATAGATACATAGCACATATCTCACAGAAATAAGAAATCTTAGACACAGTGCACACAACTCACGAAGGGTGAATCACCACATATACTGAGCACAAAGCTCACAGAAATAAAAAATCTCAGTCACAAAGCACACATCTCGTGAAGGGTAAATCACCACAAATATAGAGCATATAACTTACAAAAATAAAAAATCCCATATATAGAGCACATAGCTCACAAAGGATAAATCACTACAAATAGAGAGCATATAGGTCATAGAAATAAAAAATCTCATATGTAGAGCTCACAGCTTGTGAAAGATAAATCACCACAGATACATAGCAAATAACTCACAACAATAGAAATCTCACATGCAGAGAGTACAACTTGCGAAGGGTAACTCACTAAAGATATAGAGCATATAGCTCATAAAGATTTGAAATCTCAGACACTAAGCATATAGCTCACGAAGGGTAAATCACCATAGATATAGAGCTTATAGCTCACAAAAATTAGAAATCTTATATGTAGAGAATATAGCTCGCGAATGGTAAATTACCATGGAAATAGAGCACAAAACTCACAGAAATCAAAAAACTCATATGCAAAGCACACATCTCATGAATGGTAAATCACTATTAATACAGAGCACATAGCTCACAAAATTCATAAATCTTAGACACAGAGCACACAGCTCGCAAAGGGTAAATCACCATAGATATAAAGCACAAAGCTCATAGAACTAAGAAATCTCAGTCACATAGCACACAACTTGTGATGGGTAAATCAACACAGATATTGAGTATATAACTTACAGAAATAAGAAATCTCATACGTAAAGCATAACTCACAAAGAGTAAATCACCACAGATAGAAAGCATATGGGTCACAAAAATATGAAATCTCATATGTAGAGTACACAGTTTGTGTAGGGTTAATCACCACAGTTACATAACACATAGCTAACAAAAATAGAAATCTTAGATGCATAACACACTGATTGCGAAGGGTAAATCATCACATATATAGAGCATATAGCTCCCATAAACAAGAAATCTCAGACACTTAGCACACATCTTACGAAGGGTAAATCACCACATATATAAAGCATATTACTTATAGAAATAAGAAATATGGATTTGGAGAGACTTAGAAGTCCACAATAAGAGGAACTCATAATTAAAAAATAACATAAGTTCATAAATACAAAATTAGAGTATTTCATGAATTCCAAGACAGAGTATATCTCAAAATCTGTAGTTTTCAAAATATCCAAAACCAAAGTAGTTTAGAAAATCCAAAATTAGATTTATTCAGGAAAAATAGAATCAGAGTAATTCAAAATTTACAGGATTAGGGTACTTTATAGTTACAAATCACAGTACTTTAGAAATACTAATCAGAGTAATTCAGGAATCCATAATAATTGTAATTCACAAATCCATAATCAATGTAAATTAGAATCCATAATATACAAAGATGTACGCCTTAATTCCAAAGTCATACTAGAAACCCAAGAAGTTACATAACACATTGCCTTGAAGGTGTGAAAGCATTTAGAGTTCTCAAAACAAAAACAATATTATTGTGGAAGTTTGTACCCTAATGTAGCTGAGCGAACAAAATGCACAATTTTGCAAAGAATGTATTATAGTACATATTACAAGCAAGCTAGCAATATGTACTCACCTGGAGAGGATAACACGAAACTCTCCCTAAAACCTTCAACAACTTACTTGGTCATCATTAGTCCTAAGGACCTATAAAATCAAGCAACACACTCTTACCCTTTGATATCCCGAAACAGTCTAATTAATTCTATCAATTTATATATTTAGTTATTCATTTGCTTTTGAACCATAGAGGTAAGATTTAATATTTATGATTTAAGTAATATCATACATAGACTTCCATAATCATCCCCAACTCTTTTAGCAATCTTACTTCATATTTCAAAGTCCAACTATTAAATAAATATCATTTTAATCAGGCTGATAGCTCTTTAATTTAAACCTAATTAGTAACATAATAGGTTTTCAATTCAATTCCTTTGAAAAAAAAATGTGATTATCCATTTCTATTCCAACACACTTCAAACAATTTTTTTTCTCTAAATTTCGTCTTCACGATTACTAAGCTTCCAACTTCATTCATCACTTAGAAATAACACTTTTTTAAACCAAAAATAAATTTATAACATTAAACAATATTGAGTACCTTAAATCGTCTACACTAAGTTTTATTTTGCCCTTATTACACAATCAAGAATTTATCATTTTCACTAATGTGGCATTCCAGGTTAACCAACCTAATCCTAAAATTACTCATTAAATTGTAATAATCATTTATGGCTACTTTATCAATCTAGCATAGTTTTCCATTCATCTTTCCTTCATTTTACATAAATAGAAATCCAAGAAAATTAAGAAAAACTATCAAATATACTTATCACTCAAAATGAAAACATTCATTAGCCTTTATCCTTCGTTTAGATGCTTAATGAAGCTAGAGGAGTCCATAGACTTTGAATTTCATCACCTTACAAGTATGAACATGCAGCCGAATTGGGGGTTTTCAATTTTAGAGCTAAAATGCAAAATTGATCACTGATTTTAGGGGGAATAAGTTTGAAATTTACCTTAAGATATAAAGTCTCAACTTAATTTGATGAGATCACATCGAATTGAGCTCCAAATTTTACTCTTCATGCATGAACGGTACCAAATTTGGGGGGTTTTCAATTTTGAGCCAAATTGATGAAATTTATCAATGGGTTTAAGAGAGAAAGATGCGACAATTACTAAGGATGTGAAGCCCTAATGAAATTTGAAGAGAAACATACCAGATTGAGCCATATTCCTTCGGATTTAAGATAAACATGCTACAAAAAAGGGGTTTCACATTTTAATGCTCTTTTGATGCAATTAATCAGTTTATAAGGAAGGAAGAGGTTTGAAAATCACCATATATGTAAAGCCTATGGAAATTTGGAGAGAAACAAACTAATTTGAGCTTGAAAACTGCTAAATCACACCTTATATCATGTCTATTAAAGTTTGGTGTTTTTTAACCAAATGGAGGTCGTAGGAAGATGATATTAGGCCGGCAAAGGTGCAGCGATAAAAGGCAACTTTCGGTGACCATGAATGATGGTAAAAGGTGGAAAATAATTTAACTAATGATGAAGCACATTAAAAGCGTTGAAGAAGAAGGAAATTTGAAAGAAGGAGGCGAAGTGATAGGGAAAATATATTATTCAAGGTATTTAGGTAATTTCTTGTGGGACACTTGGCAATATTAGAACAGAAGTTTTGAAAATAAAATACTTGGTTTGCACACTTTAGGATTCAAGTACAGGTAATGGGAATGTATAGGGAATGGCTTAGCCATTTGTGTTAACCTCAATCTCAGGTATGATGTTAATCCATATTATAATTAGGTCTTTTTTAATTCCTTATCCAACATCTCCATAATTGTTTGAATTTATTCTTACCCTAAATGCATTCCCCTCCATTCTCCTACTCCTAAAATTATTATTATTATTATTATTAAAAAATCTCCCATTAAAAATAAAATATTTAATGGTTGAATTTTATGAGTGTTACAAAAGGAAAAAAAAAAAAATGAAAAACGGCAAGAAAGTAGAACTAACATGATTTCATAAATTAAAGCCCCACTAACCAATCCATCAATTAGCTTATTTGTGAAATTAAATTGATTCATATTTTGTCACACAATTTTCTACCCATTCAAACTATGCAAACTTTGATCACTATACTAGGATATGTAGTTCTAGGCCCTTATCCTAAGCTAAGTTTGTCTTTGTAAATGTTTTAATTTCTCCTATGTTTTATTCAATTCATTTTTTCCTTTCCTTTTTTTTTTTTTTTTTGTGTGCGCATGTTTTGATTAGATTAATCAAAATAAACTTAGTGCCATACTAACTTTTCATGATTTAGGGTACATAACCATTTATGAGAAAGAGGCTTTAAACTTCCATATGGCACAGGTCACTCCATAACCTATCTCTAGTTTGTAGATCATCTTTTTATTTTTAAAGAGTTATTTTTACCAAATTTTAATTTAATTGGTTTTTTAAATTACTTTTTAGAATTATTTTATTTTCCACTTTCCACCATTCCATTTGTGTTATGCTCAGACCACGAATGTTTGTCAATTTGAGAGCTAAGCTTTCTTTTGAGCCTACATTACAAAATAATAGCATGTTTCTCATTTAATTACCTTGTATATTGTTGGCTTCACACAATTAGGATATAAATTGTAATACTCACAAATATATATATATATATATATATATATATATATATAAAAGAAGATATTTTAGGTGAAAATAAATAATAATAATTTTTAATTTTTAATTTTAGTTTTAAGAGCTAAAGGAAGGAAGAAAATGCACTTGACATATATATTTTAAATGATGAAGGGACATTGAAAGAGGAAATTTAAGAAGCATTAGATATGAAATTTGCTGATATCATATCTGAGTTAGAAGCTCGCATGGGAACTTGAACTTTATGATATACATTTCCTAACACCTATAATTGAATCCCAAAGTGTTTTAAGTAAGCATTTTTCAAATTTTTGTCATGATATTGCCAAGTGATCCCTAAAAAATTACCAAAATGCCCTAATTAGATTATTTGGCCTTCAAACTTAATTCATTTCCTCGTCATTCTTTCTCTTCGTGTTCTTCACTGTGACCATTGCCCTTCAACATTTTTAGCCACTTTTCGTCATTGTTTAAAGTTTTCTGAGGATGTCTGATGTTGCAACACTCACTGACCAAGAAACACTCTATTCTGGTTAAGATTTGGCCGAAAAATGTAGCAACTCCACCGAGCTAGCTTTAGACATGATTGCCAACCGAAATTGATCAATTTAGGTGCATTTTACTTCAATTTAGCTTAGGAAGTTGGTTTCTTAGTGAATTTCGACCAACTCTCTGCCATAATCACCAATTCACTGTTCATATGAGAAATTGAGGAATTTGAGCTCTATTTGGTGTAATATCATCAAATTGAGTTGGGGTTTCACCTTCTAGGTTATTTTCGCACCTTTCTCCCCTAGAATCATTGATCAATTGTAAGTTTTAGCTTTAAGATTGAAAAACCCCAAATTTTAGGTGTATGTGCAAACTTGTAGAGATATCAAATTCAAAGTTTTTTGAGTTCTTTAATATCATTAAGCATCTATGAAGTGATTTAACACTATTAGAAGTTTCGTTTTAAATTATAAGTTGAATTGCTAATTTTCCTTATTTTCCTAGATTTTTCATAGAGAAAAAAAATGAGGAAATTCAAATGAGAGGCCTTATATGGCTTGATTAAGTAGCCTTGAATGATAATGCAAGTTGAATGAAGGATTTTTGGAATTTGATTTAATAATCTTTAAGGTGACATTGGTGTTAATGGTTGGTTATTGGAATTTTCATAAGTGCATAATGAAGTATATTAAATAAAATTGAATGCCTTAAGCATTTTTGAAATATTATGAATGAATATGGGCAAAAAAAAAAAAAATTAAATGTCTCAAGGTATTGAAAGGTAAGAGGGACAAGTGAAACTGAAGAAATTATAGGAAGTTTTATTTGAAGGTTTGAGATTTTTTTAAACAGTAGGAGTTTATATTGGGGTTAAAAGTGAATGAATGACTGGATAAAATATGTAGGTAAAAAGGATTAAATGATTAAAAATATTCTTGGATAATAGAGGTTAAGAGTATTTTATTTAATGTTATAGGTGGCTAGGATAGTATCAACAAGGGGATTGTAAATAGGTCTAGGAAGAGGTTGGTATAATCCTTTTCAGGTGAGTAGATATTACTAAGTAAACCTATTTTCTAAAATTTAAGTCTTTCTTGTGATTTAATTAAAAAAATTTTATGTTCTAATGTCTTGGGAACAAGCTTCCAAATAAGGTATTGTTTTGCTTTTGAAATTTTTCTAAAAACTTTCACAATATTACGAAAAATTGTTATATAGTTAGTTGATTATAATTGTATCAACCGTTGAGAAATAGTTTAATTGTGATATGATTCTTCATCAAGATTGATAACTCCTATAAAGAGAGTTATCTAAAGCAATATTAATAGGAGAAACACTTAGATTCTAGATAAAATCTCACAAATTTCATATGTAACTTGAATATTTACCTCTGTCATTTATTGAAAAAAATAGTTAAGCATTATTTTCAGGAAAAAAGAGTTGGATCAGCAGCAGCAGACGTAATTAGAAGAAGTCAAAAAATTCCAATGCCTAGGTACAACATTTCAGTGCTTGGGCACCAAAATCCAAGAATCAGTGCCTAGGCACCAGACTTTTAGCGCTAAGTGCTAAAACAAAAAAGTTAGCACCCAAGCACTAGTTGCTGAAGGAGGACAAAAGGGTATAGGAAAATGGCACCTAGGCGATAGGGTCTCAGCATCCAAGCATCAAAAAGCACTATCCAAACACTGAAAATGAGGCCCAGGTGCTAGGATCTCAGTGCCTAGGCACTAAAACCAGAGAGTTGGCACCCAAGCATCAGATGGGTCTCACCTAGGCGTGTTGTCAAAAACCCTAAATTTTACAGATGAATTAGGGCTCTATGCATGACTTAAACTCAACTCCTAGGGTTTCTGAAGTCAATATATATGACCCTAAGGGTGTGTAGTAGGGGATATCAAGCTAGAAAGTAGTGGAAACACTAAAAAAGAGATCTAGTTTAAGAGTTACTGAAGAGATGGCTTTGCTACAGAGTGAGAGGCACTTTATAGAGTTGTGCCTCCTTTAAACTCTTCCCTCTTCCTTCTTCTTCTTGTATTCTTTTTGTTTTTCTTTTCATATTTTATTATGCTTTTTTGTTGAATGTTTGTTATAGTTTTACTTGAATGAATGATTGTTTATATTCATCCTATAGTTATTGTTTTCATAGCTTGATCATCTTAAGAAAGAAGTTAGAAATTAGGTTAACCTGACAAGGTCACTTAAATTTCAAAACTGGATCCATATAATCATCATTTGCATAAGTGCCATTCGCAATCAAGATGAAAATACTTGATTGTCTTTGATAACCACATTTAGGTCTTGAATTTATAAGGGCATTGTCTCAGCTAGTTTCCATAGACATATAGGGAATTAGAGGAAAATAATCTTGCTTGTATGAATTCGAAATAAGTGTATAAGAATGTAAGAATCTTAGGTTAATAGTCTATTCACTAAGTGAACCAAGGTAATAATAATAACAGAAAGTAAACCTACATGTGGTGAAGGGTCGAAATCCTAGGTTTGTTAGTCTACATTCTTAATCAATCAACAGTTAAAACTTTATTTACATTTACTCAACCTAATTCTGATCACACAGCTTAAGAATATATTAGTCAGTAGAAATTAGAACGAGTCTCTGAGGGATCAACACTCACTTCATCATTACACTACTTACTTGACCACGTATATTTGCAAGTGACATTGCACCTTATTTGCACTCAACAAGGATTATAATACCAGATTTTTATATGCATAATTACATTTCAATATTAAGTTTTAGGGTTCAACGGCTCAAATCAAATTAACTTTTGCTTAAAAAACAAGTTTCTTAATAAATAGTTAAATAAATTTTTAGAAAATAAAAGAAATAAAAATTATTATTATAATATTCATAAATTAAAAATAAGTTAAAATTAGCTATAATTGGGGGCATTCCATTGAATTGGTTGTTGTATCAAAAATTAATTTACTTTTCACATCTTGTGCGTCACATTTTGGATTTGAAAATGGGTCTAAAAATTTAATTGATAATCAAATTATTCATTTACTTAAATTATCATTGTTTTATATTATCTTATTGAGAGAAGTGCTATTTTAGTTCGCCATTTTTTGTTTAAGTGTCAATTTAGTCATCCACAAATTTGTAGTGTTAAAATAGTCTTTAGTATATTCAAAAGTAAACAAACATAATCCTTTATTAAGTCAAGGGCAATTCCTTTATAATCGTTTGAAAGGACTACCATTTATTATTTTAAAATTTTTTTGACACCATTTTGTCGCTACAAATTGGTAGAGGATCAAATTGACATTTAAGCATAAAGTGGGGGACCAAAATTATTATTTTCTCTTATCTTAAGTATCAAATCTGGAAAACTTTAACTTTTTTTTTTTTCCTTGAAATAGTAAGCATAAAAACCTTGAAAACGTGAAAACAATATAGTTAAAAAGCTACTTACTAATCGTGATAAGAAAAACAAAACAATCAAAACCCTAGTGGACGGTGGCAGTATATATTCTTCCTGCTCTTGCTACGTAGTTTCATGCTGGTGAAGTTGATATTCCATACCGATAGTCATTATCTCATGGAATATTATCTCTGTCATTACCGATGTGTACTTCACTTTTTTCTCTGCACCTGAAATCGAAAAGCAATGAACCACTGGAAGTTGATTCCGCGCTTTGCTTTTTGTCAAAATCGTCTAAATTTGTGGCTATTAGGGTTTCGATGGAGATGGCCGAATAAGATGCCAAAATGTCAGTCCGTCATGGAATTGTCTTTTCAATGGGTATTGAATCAATCAGCTTTCTGCAAAATTTGCAATGTGATATCAGAAAATCGAAGTCAAAACAAATTCATATTCTGTGTTTCGAGCGGTATCGTGAATCTACAATCATGTTTTTGGGACTCATTTGATATATACTATTATCTTCTACATATATAATATAACAACTAACACATTGTAAAATAATATGATATTTATATTTTTTAATTGATATGACAATCTGTAATATTTTAATAAAAAATATATAAGTAAGAAAAAACTAATATGCATGCAATTACTTATATTTTTGTTTTGTTGTTCTTTAATTAAAACATAATAAATATATGATCTTTCAATTATATCATGTGTATGGTTGTTGCAGTCCAATTATGTACTTGTTATATTATTATTGGTTAACTATATACTTATTATATATTAATTAAAAAGCTTGATGTAAAAAATATAAGGATGTGTATCCAAGTCTAATTCTTAGAAGTATGAGTCAATGTTATTTATTGTTTGAAATTTCAATCATAACTTTTTGAGTCAAATAAATTACATTTTAACACTATTTGTGGATAGTCATCCATAATCTTAAAATATTAAAAAGGTTTTTATGTAATTTAATCTCTTTTCATCTGAACAAAAAATAAAATATAATTCAATCTTTCAAATTTTGAGTATTTACATTCTTTTCATAACGTTTTATAAAAGAAAATTTGTTGCGTTGCTAAGATGAAGGTGAAATTTGTGCAAATAAAATATTTAGCACATTCTTCCAATTTTTAAAACCCTTTTTTATTGAAATGTAATATTATTGTATTATTTGAAATACCAACTTATTATCCCATTATATTATATCAAATCATATCATCAAATTTTAATGTTTAAAATATCATAGAAAAAATAATATGAGGACAAGTTTGTCATCCATCATTATACTTTGTGCATGGTATATCGGTTTGAAATTAATTCCAGTCATATTTTAATCGAACCGATTCAATATGCAATTGGTTAAAATTGACCTTCTAATTATATTAATTAGATGGGATTTTCTCAAAATCAATCAAATTGGTTTGATTCTTTATGACCAACGACAATAATTTTTAATTGATTATTTAAAAATTTTATATTGTATATAAATATCATACTTTTTATTATTATATTTTAGATAAATTCTCAATAATTTCTTTATCTTTTATTGTATATTTTGTTATCAATATATAAATGTCATGGAAAGGAAAAGTCATTCAAAAATGTGTAAGTCTTGAATTATTGTCGAACCTTAGAATATCCCTAAATATTTAAAGGAATTTAATATTTTTTAGACCTTGGTTGAGAGTAAGCTTATACTTTTGCCTTGTGCAAAATGTAAGTTTAAGAAATGACATATTAAATAAGTTGTGTTACCACTTAATTGTTAAACCATTTTTACAAGAGTATGATTTTTAGGTTGGGCGTGGGTAGAAAGGTAAAGATGTACTTTTATAATCTTTCTATCAATGCCAATAGGAGGAGAAGAATGAATTTTGAGGGACGATTAACTGTAAAATATGATCTATGATACATTTACCATACATCATGATAATGAGATGGTGAATGAAATTGAGAGTTAGGTTAGGTCTTTTAACCAAATAATGAATGAAGTAACTAGGGTTTTATAAGTTAATTAGGGATGAACAATAGAATTTGTATGAAGGCTTGTGAAAAGTGCTTGAAATTATTTTCCTATTGTGAAGCTGTATTACATCAAAGTGTTTGAGAAAGGATTATCAATCATATTCAAATTGTTCATAGATGCAATTGAACATGCTAAGATTTCTTCTTTTTTTATGAGGCAAATAAAACCAATAAATTGGAATTAAACTATACGAAAATTTATGCATCTTGACACTATGCAATGGAAACGGACAGCTGAAGGACAGGCTATGCATTTTACCAACATCCTCTTGTAGTTTTCCTTCTCTCATTCCCTCTCCCTAAACGTTTCTATCATACCAAACATATCCTAAGTGTTTTATTCGTAAAATTCTCTATGATGATTGGTTTTGATAGTTCCAGTAACCACGACAAATTCCTTTTGCGACAGTCTAAATCGTTTCTAGTGGTGGGTTGCAACACAATGAAACTAATGGTGGCGGTGGCGATTCAAAGCAAGTGGCAGTAATGGTAAATAGCTAATAATAATGGTGATGGTAGTGACTACATTATCTATGGCACTACATATGGTACCAAAGAAAAAAAAAAAATTAGCATTGGGAGCAGTGTGTTGCATTATCTTTGGGGAAAACAAAATGTGTTGCACCATCTACACAATTGCAACTTTCTAGAGATTTTGGGAGAGTGGTGATAATAATAATGGGAATTATATTGTAACACATAAGAGTGAATATAATTTTTATTGTTAAAAATGTTGCACTCTATATATATATATATATTATCATGGTTTATACTTCCCTTCATATTCATTGGATATTGTATCAAACGGTGGTGATGACCCAATAAAATTTTAATTGTATAAATTTATACGATCATTTACATGCACCTAATATTATATAATTAACATGTATGCAGTGCACTAAACATAAGGCCTTAGTCAACTAACTTGATCGGTTAGGATTTTCATCCAATCTAGATACTAGCAATAAGTACCCCTAATATACTTCTTATACTTTGAATTTGTCACATAATTAAGCTGTAAACATTCTTATATATATAGTTTTAAGTTGTGATTATTATGGTGGTAATTGTAGTGATTAAAGAAACAAATACAAAAAATGCAGAGAAATGCAACTGAAAATTTATATCATAATCACACGTGTTGATGCAGAATTCTGAGGATAAAATTGTTCCGAATTACTTTTTAAAGGAAAAGATATATAAGAATATACTTATGTGATTGTATCGCTCAACCAGAAGTATATATAACAGGAATAGACATAAATAAAAGAATACATACGAGTGGTGCCATTATTTTTAACATTATCTTTCTTTTCTTTTTTTCCGCTCTCAGCCGTTGGGTTTAAGGAAAAGAGTAGTTAAAGGCATGGAGAATTCAAGCGTGAAACTTCTTCCTTGGAAACCAATTATTCTCGTATTATACGAAGTATGGGTCTCATTAATATAAAGATATTCTAGTTAATGACAGGTATGCGTTGTTAAAAAAGTTATCACTTAATTGGCTGAATTTATTATCTTCAGCAAAGATATTTTGTTTTATTTTAGTTATTGTTTTTCCTTTGAAAAAGCACACACATTTAACCCGAAAATAGATAGTTAAAAAGACAGATAATATAACCTTTAACTATTTACGTGACCATTAAAACATTATATAATCACTCTTTCAACGTAAATTATGTATAGTCAACTTCGCCAGGTTGATATATATTGGTTACTTTATAACTTAACTACTCAAAATAAAATTTCAATTTTGGAAAATTTATTTTATTTAATGGACTAGATCAATGAGTCCATATGACCATTTAGAGAGAGATTTAGTCGATACAAACTAAGTCAAGAATTCTTATATCATACAATAAAAACTAGTGTGAAATTCAAAATATTATAAAACACGGCATTTCAAAATCTTATATGTTTCAAGACTCCTACAAGAATGGATTTAAGAGGGTACAAGGAGCTGTTGTCTCTTTGAACCTTTAAATTTTTTATTTTTATACATAATTTTATTTTATATAATCCCTTAATTGATAAGAACTCGCCCTAAACTTTTTACACTGTAAGAAATTGTCTCCCTAATCTAAATCTTATATATAAAGGTTTTAATTTTTTTTAAAATCAAATCTTAGATCAATCACTCGATTCATACCCTTGAAGTAACCATTTTTGTGATTTGGAATACCTGATTACTTCTGAAATTTGTTTATTGAAACTTTTGGGCTAGTAATTAAAATACATTTTATTTATACGTATTTTTGTCTTATACCTTTATACTCTCACTTTGTAGAAAGAAAGGAATCTTCTTTAGTGAAAGTTGACGTCACTTTCCAATTTCTTTGTTGCCAAGTTGTTCTATACATTCTTCTTTCTTCTTTTACGTGGAGGATAACTTTATTCTTCGTGTTTTGATGAAACATATTATTCCTTAAATGCTATATAAATGCTCGCTCCATAAACTTCCTTCATCATCTCTGCAAGAGCACAGAAAGCAAGAAAAGAAAACAAAAGAAAAAGAAAAATAGAGAGTTTGAGTTGTATATAAAGGAAGCAGAGGCAAGGAAGAAGAAGGAGGAGGTTCAAGAAGATTAGTTTAAAAATGAAGAAGCCTCATCACCTGTCAGACAAAACCTTCATAAGGCAAACGGCAAGTATACTCGTTTCGCTATATGAACAGAAAAATGCATAACGTTGTTTTGAATTTTTTCTCACTTGCAAATAGTTCTTTTTGAACTCTATAATCTAAAAATAGCTAGGTCTATCAATTTTTACACTCTGAAAAATAGGCTCCAATTTGTCTTATTTTCACCAGATTTAGAGCAAATTGGACTTGGTTTCTTTTTTTTCTTTTTTTTTTGATAGACATGTCTATTTTAAGGACAAAATATTTTCGGTATAATATATAATTTATTTTCAAAGACCTTCGTAATTATTAAATATGCTTTATGATATATATATATATATTCAGAAGATTGTTTCCTATCATGATAAGTTTTTCATTAGTATTCTGTTTCTTAACAATTTTTAAAAACTTGTTGACCTTCGCAAAACTAAACACAGTTTAAACTTTTTTTATAGGAAATTAATTAGAAATTTATTTATGCCTACACTAATCAATTTTGTAACATCATATGCAGGGTGGTGGTTATGAGATTTTACCAAGAGGACTCAACATTGTATGGGGTGCTGACGGTCGATATTGGAGTTTGCCAGAGTGAGTGTCATAATCAGATAAATTCTGAAGTTTGTTTAGCGATGAAAAAAAAAATTAACATGAACTTTTTAATTCATTACTAGATATTTTCCCATTAATAAATTTTTAAATTGAAATTTCATGTATTATAAGTATATATGTTTAGATTCTCAGGCATCCCATATATTTCAATCTTTATTCATTTCAAATGAAGGCATCCCACGTGTTAATGCTTAAGTGAAAGTACTTTTCATTTTAAGCAAACTAGGGTTTAAGATTTAGAGTTTAGGAATTAAAATCTTTCTTCTTTTAATCTCCTGTAAATGAATTCGCTTGTCAGTTAATCTTTCTATCAAGTGATTCAGAAATGTTAAAGAAATTAACATACAACAAATTATTTCTGCCAAAATAATAGGAATGCGCCTGCAACGCTGACCCAGGTATCATGGTTGGACGTGTCTGGGTGTGTGGAGGTGAACCCAGGAACATACCGAGTCCGGTTCGAGGTGAAGCTGAAGCCCGATGCCTTCGGGTGGAACAACAGCCCTGTGCTGGTGATGGCGAAGCTGGGGAAGAAGGGAAGTTATCAATATAAGGAAGTGAATTTGACCTCTGTCTCCGATGACGATGGCTGGATCCCTCGAGACGATGTGACGATCACAGTGCCTTCAGGTTCTCCAGAGAGAAAGCTTTACTTCGGTCTCTATGAAGTGTGGAGTGGAAAATGGAAGGGAGGCCTCCAAATCAGCAAAGCCGTGGTGGAACGGCTTAATTAATTAATCTCTTTTCCTAATTGTCTTTCTCATTGGAAAAGAGTGTTATACACTTCACTGTATGTTTTTCTGAATTTATTTGAGTTTGTGTGAGTGACACTTTGCTTGCTCTTGCTGAAACTATTATCAACAATAACAGCATGAGAAGCATATATGTTGATTTGTAATGAATAATGCAATATTTACAATATATACATATTTGTAAACCTTGTTTTTAAAATAACAGCTTAATTATGTGTGTTGCATGCATGCATGTTGGTTATGGGATTACATATATGCAACTAATTATTAATTATTGGAATTGTTTTGATAATTAAAAGATAATCCGTTAGATCATGCGTGAATTTAAATTGTAGACTTAATTACTTTTAATTATTTTCTTGATTACTTGTATGTATGTATGTATGTATGTATGTATGTATTTATGCATGTAAGTATATATATATATATATGTGTGTGTGTGTGTGTGTGTGTGTGTGTGTGTGTGTGTATAAAGTTAAAGTTCAATATCATTGTAGCTAATAGTGAAATATTATAGCTAGTCTTTGTAGTAATTAAGTCAATATTTTCTTAGAAATATAATTAAGTATTCCTCTCCATTTTGATAATGGACAGCAGGGAGAGAAAAAAAAACTTGTCCAGCTTTCTCACTCTACAAACAAAATTATGGAGTTTGGAAATTTGGAAGTATAAAATATATATAGAGAGCAAAGTTGAGAACATTATCAATTAATTATATCAAATACCACGATGATGACGATATATATGCAGCCAATAATTATTAAGAAACTCAGCCAAATTAGTCTAAATAGTAAAACAATATAATTAAAAATATTAATATTGTTGTGAAATTTAGATAATATCTCAGACTAAACCAATTATTTCAACTAAAAATTAATGAACTCGATGGTTCTGAGGTTCGATTAACTTCGTGGAACAGGTGGACCATTGAATTGGCCTATTTATCGACATTGAAAAGGCCAATTAACTAGCTAGATAATCAATGAAAAAAAAAATCAATCAGTTTTTATATTGAATGGGATGAATTTTCTGAACAATGATTTGTTTGGAAAATAGCACCCTGCAAGTTGTTATAAATCATCATATTCTCTATTTCAGAGACTGATCTTGTTTTAAACTAATTAAACAATGGAAAGTGCAAATGGTTAAGCGTTATATATGTACCAAATGTGTCAATAATAATTTAAGTCAAAACAGGATAAATTTCTTTTGAATTCGTGGCAAGAAAATGAGAGCTGAAAATAACATATTCTTGATGCTGCTTCCATGTTGCATCCTTATATTGAAAATTTTTTATGTGAACCACAAAACTACAACTATCACCAAATTGTGCTTGAGGTACATCAAAGCCATCACTGATCAGGCAAGCTAGAAGAATACAGCTGTATTGTTCTATTTATGCATTTCCAGAAAGAAATAAAAGGTGCTTATTTCACGATGAAGAAACTAGGCATATATCCTCAGTATAAGTTAACTATATTCTTTTCTGCTTTATCTTTCTTGAGGCAATAATATATTCTGTTCTGCGTAAGATACAAATCAAGTATAATATAGTAGAAATATAGTTGGTGTCTCTTTTTGTTTTCAAGTTACACGTGGCTCTTTTAAAACCAGAATTAAATTATATTTTACCACATAAGACAAAATGAAAACATAAATAGATATATTTTTTGCTAAGACTTAATTAACATAACTAGATATCCCTGATATACTCTCAAAATATTATCCATTGGCATTGGATAATTGGTCGTCATTGTTTTGTTAGGGGAGAAGAAGAGGGATATTTTTGTAGAGCGGAAATACTTATTTTGAAAACTCTTAATTTCTTATTATCTCCCATGATTAACCTACTTTAAGGTATTTAACTTAATGTTCAATAGTGTTTTCAAAGAATTGCAATCAAGTATTTTGAACCATTTCAACACTTATCATGGTCTTCTTCTTCAAGGTAGGAATAGAAAATATTTTACATGTCTTCTTGCGCTTCACAATACCAATTTGTTTTCTCATTATATTCTACATCTCAACATGCAAAATAACTGGAAGAAAATCGAAGAAAATCAATTATAAACTGATCCCTCGCAAGTGTATGAAATTTAAGCATAATAGATACCAAGGTTTTATTATGTTTCTGCTGTAAAACTAATAGAATTGTAAGAAGCATAAGTAAAGAAAGAGAAAATTTAGGAGGAAATAGAAGGTAATTATGATTCACTTGAGCCCTTCATCTTTGGTACATAGCTCTATTTATAGGTCTTTCATCATAATAGAAAACTAAATGTACATATATAAATGAAAATTAATTTATTTAGTGGTGGAATAGAAATTGAATAGGTGTTATACAAGAAAATGATCCTAAAGAGTCACCCATAATCATAAGAAAAGGTCTTAGAAAGTCGCCTTACTAAGGATCCTTTGAAGTTCCTATATGGGATTTGGGCATCCATATTACAAACATTTACAACACTCTCCCTTGGATGACCATTGACAAATATTGTACCTTATTCAAACTTACTAGAAAGAACCCAGTGGAATAAAAACCTAGTAAAGGAAAAAAAGTACATTATATCTTTACTCCCTCTCCCAGATGACAACATCACTTAATATCTTTCAATTGGCACATCCCAATACCGTTGAACATCTTCTTGAATGTGACTATTGGTCATGTTTTAGTGAATAAATCTATGAGATAATCACATGAACGAATGTGGTGTACACCTATATCACCATTCTTTTCAAGATCATGAGTGAACAGAACTTCGAAGACATATGTTTTTTTCTATCTTCTTTAATGTACCCTCTTTTTAATTGAGCTATACATGTTGCATTGTTTCGTATAATATTGTTGGAATCTTCCTTTCTAAAGAAAAACTACACATCTTCTAGATATGTTGGGTCAATGATCTAAGCCAAACACTCTCATGACTTACCTCGTGCATCTTAATCCTTTTGCATAATTTCAAGAAGTAGCAGCAAAAGTTTGTTTGATATAATGCCATGATATAGTTGTACCCTCACATGTAAATAACCTATATGAGATTGAGCTTTTTGTGGATATGATAAGTATATTGCATTTGCATAGCCAATTAACTACATTCCAAGTTCAAATGAATAAAATAACCCCATAATCAATAGTCCCACAGAGATATTGCAACAAATGTTTAATTCCATTCTAATGTCATCTTGTTAAAGAAGAACAAAATCTTGCTAACAAACTTATAGGAAAAGAAATATCAGGTCATGTACTATTAGCAAGATACATTAATGCTCTTATGGCACTATGGTATTGTACTTTTGGACCAAGAAATTCTGCATCATCCTTCAAGGATGAAAAAGGTCTTTCTTTACATATAATGATCTCGAGACCATCGGGGTGCTTGATGGATAAGCTTAATCCATATAGCACTGCTTTAAGATCTTTTCAATATAAGTAGATTGGTGAAGGAAAATTCCATTCATTAAATGTTTGATCTTTAAACTAAGATAGTTGTTTTTCCAAGATCTCTCATCTCAAATTTTGTCTTTAAGCATTTAGTTGCTTTTTTAAGCTCTTCAAGAATTTCAATAATATTTAAATAATTAACATATACTACAATTATGATAAACTCTGATACAGATCATTTTATAAAAACACATGGGCAAGTTGGACCATTTTTATAACATTTCTTCAACAAATATTCATTGAGATGATTATATCACATATGCCCAGATTGCATTATTTTGTTCAAGGATTTGTATAAATGCATTAAATAATTTTCCCTATAATTTTTACATGCTTCTAGCATTTTAAGTCCTTCAAGGATTTGTATATATATTTCACAATCTAATGATCCATATAAATAGGTTGTAGCAATCCATTAGAAGCATATCAAGTTTTCCATGAATTGCTAAACTAATGAGATATCTAAAAGTAATCACATTCCACAATAGGAAAACATGTCTCTTCATAATCAATTTTAGGCCTTGGAGAAAACCTTTATGCCACTAGTTAGACTTTGTATCTAGTGTTTGAACTATGATCCTAAAATCTTCACATTTTGAAAGCAAATTTAATTCATCTTGAATTGCATATTTTTATTTTCGCCAATCATCTCTATGTCTACATTTTTCAATAGATTTAGGTTTAATATCCTCATTCTGTTTCATAATTTCAACAGCAACATTGTATGCAAAAATATTGTTAGCATTATATATTTTCGATTCCATCTTTTTCTTGTAGTGACATAACTTATAGAGATTTCTTCATTTTTTTCAGGTACATAAACCTCTTCAAGGGTTGTATCATGTGTCTCTTCATGAGTATTCGTCTCCACTATATTACCATCTTGGTTAGTTTCTCCTTTCCTTTTTCGAGGATCTTTATTTTTTGAACTAATTGATCTTCCAAACTTCATGCGTAACTTACTTTCATTTACACCAGAAGATTGTCCTACTGGGACATCAATTCAAATTGGAGCATTTTCAGCTGGTATATGAGATTTGGTAATTCTCTTTAAGTTAATAAATGCATTTGACAATTGATTTGCAACATTTTGTAAGTGAATTATTTTCTAAGCTTCTTGTTCACATTGCTTTGTACATAGATTTAAATAAGATATTGAAAATGTATTCCATGTAATTTCTTTCCCTTGCTATTTATTATCTCCCCTTAATGTTAGGAAAATTCTTTCATTAAAATGACTATTAGCAAATCATGTCATAAATAAACCCTTAGTTAATGGTCCAAGATGTTTAATTATTGAAGGGGATTTATAGCCAACATATTCCCAACCTCCTCTAAGGACCCATCTTTGTGTGATGTGGTAGAGCAATTGATACATGTATTGCACATCCAAAAATTCTAAGATGGGAAATATCCAGTTGATGACCAAAAGCTAATTGTAACGGGGAGTATTTATAGTAGTTTGTTTTCCTTATGCATATAAGTGCTTTTACATGCAAAATTGTATATCCCTAAGTCGAAACTGGGAGTTTCATTCGCATAAGCATTGGTCTGGCTATTAATTAGAGGCATTTGATGAATGATTCTACTAGACCATTTTATGTGTGTACATAAGCATAGACTTTTCAACTCTTATTCCAATAAACATACAATAATCATTAAAGGCTTGAGGTGTAAACTCACTAGCATTATCAAGACAAATTGTCTTAATTGCATAATCTAGAAATTGAGCTCTTAATCTAATTTTTAGAACAAGTAATCTCGCAAACACCAAGTTACAAGTTGACAATGTGGATGCATCTATCAAAACCATATATTATCTTAATAGTCCACAAGGTGGATGAATAGGGTCACATATATCACCTTGGATATGTTCCAGAAATGATGGGGATTAAATCCCAACTTTAGCTAGTGATAGTCTAGTAATTAGGTTTCCTTATAAACAAGCAGCACATGAAAATATTTTGAATTGAAGAATCTTCTAGTTCTTCAATGGATGACCATGAGAATTCTTAATGACTATTAGCATCATTATTGATCCAAGATGGCCTAACTGGTAATGCCAAATAATAAATACATTTACGTTAGTAAACTTTTAGTTTGGTGAGGTATGTGTTTCAACTGTACTAATATATGTGTAATACAAACCTTAATACAATGCAGGTAATTTTTCTAGAACACATTTCTTTCCTAATAAAATGGTTGTAATATATAAATAATCACTATTTTTCTCACATACAGTCTCAATATGATATCCATTGCCTCGTATAGCTTTAAAACTCAATAAATTTCTCTTAGACTTTGTAGAGAATAACGCATTGCGTCAATAATAAACTTAGTCCTTCCAAGTAATAATATAGTAGCTCTTTTGAAGTCTTTAATTAATTGTGTACTACCATATATAGTATTGACATTAACATCATTAACAATCAAATTAAAAATAATAATTTATCTTTAAACATAGTACAGGTTGTAGCACTATCTGCAAGACATACGTGTTCAATGTAGATCTTGTGTCCACCAAAGAATAAGACATATCTATATTCTTCATTGAAAGAAACAAAACCATTATAAGAAATGTTGCACTAAGACATAAAATATATAAAAACTACATTCATGAAAGAAAAATTTACTTAAAACATAACAAGAACACCGACAACATAAAATTTTAACTTTAAATATTCTTAGCATTTTTATTCCTCATTCGTTCATCATGATTCTCAAAGAAATTGATTGGTTGCATCCAAATGTGTTATATTATCAAGGCCAATGTAGTCATCATCATTTTATGCAAAATTTGTCTCAACATCATCCTTTAGGCAAGTGAAATTTCTTTTCACATTTTTTTCTTTTCCTTTTGATTGATGCTTGGTAAAACTTTATAAAGTGCTTCGATATATGACACATACATGACTAATGTCCTTTCTTACCACATGTATAACATAAACTTTCTTTTGAAGGATTATTCAAGCATCCTTGTCATTTTCCATTCCTTCATTATTATTCCTCTTTTGGTGGTTCAAGTTATTATTATTACCTTCATAATAACGGTAATTATTGCGTCCCCTACCACGTCCATGACCATGACCAGGATATGGTTTTTTTTCATTTTCAAAATTATTATATATGGTCGAATTCACTTTAAAGAATGGAGCTAATCCAATGGGATGAATTTTATAATTTTCATTAATAACTCATTGTTTTGCTTAGCCACTAGAAGGCATAAGATTAATTTAGAATATTTCTTAAAGCCTTTTTCACAATATTATTGTTGTAAGAGCACATTTGAAGCATAAAAATTTGAAAATGTTTTTTTTAGTAAGTCCTTATCAATAACCTTTTCTTCACACAATTTTAATTGAGAACTTATTTTAAAAACTACCGAATTGTACTCACTTAAGGTTTTAAAATCTTCCAGTCATAAATATATTCAATCATAAAGAGCGTTAGATAGTATTACTATTTTTTTATGGTCATACTATTCTTTCAAATTGGTTTAAAATTCAAGTGGATCCTTTGCTGTTAGATATTTTATTTTTAATCCTTTATGTAAATGATGACGAAGGAAAATCATTGTTTTTGCCTTATGTTGACAAGATGTTTCATTTCCAACTAAAATTGCATTATCTAAACCCTTAGCATCTCAATAAATTTTAGCATCTAACACCTAGGATAAATAATTCTTGCAGTTATATCAAGGGTCCCAAATTCAAGTTTTGTAAGATTTGACACGAAACAAATTACCACAAAACAACAATTAAAATAAACCTCAAACATTGTAAAGTCTCAATAAAACAAATAGAGCAATAATAGTGGCATGTAATAAATATAAAGAATTGTATCATGGAAGATTAATTTAGAAGACTAAGGTAAGAAAAATAGAATATTAAAGTAATAATGAGAGTAACTCTAAATTATTTTTAACAACAAAATATTTAGACATTAATGATCAATCAGATGTATGTATGATTATAACATTTAGAAATAAGATTATAAGGAAATCATAAACATATTCATTATAAACTATGTAAAATTCTTTGAATAATAGTACCTTGATCAAATTATGAAGTAAAAATAATTACCTCAATCAAGAACTTGGAGCATAATTGTGCAAATAACATGTTATAAAACTAATATAAATGTAAGAAGTATGAGAAGAGCAAAAGAAAATTGGAGAGGAAATAAAAGATAATTATTATTCATTTGAGTCGTTCATCTTTGGTACATGGCTCTATTTATAGGTATTTCATCATTAAAAAAAAAACTAAATGTACCTCAATGAAAATTAATTTACATAATGGTAGACTACAAATTGAATAAGTGTTATACCAAAAAGGGATCCTAAAGAGTTATCCATAATTATGAGAAAGGATCTTAGAAAATCACCTCTCAAAAGATCCTTTGAAGTGATTATATAGAATTTATAAATACTCTGCATTATAAGCATTTATAATAGATTCTTTAGTTTTTGACAGTGTTTACAAAATTTAGTAACAAATGCCCTTTTGAATAATTTACAAAATGAGATTTATTTTTCCTATACTATTTAGAAGTAACTTGTTTCGAAAATTCTAATAATTTTGTTCGTTTTTACTTTATTCAATAATTATATCCTAAGAGTACAAAAATGTCACCATAAAAGGAAAAAAAGTAGAAGGTTAGGCTAATCGATTTTGCTGAATTGAAACCTAATTATCAACCTAAAATCATTTAATTAATGGATTCATGTCGGCCTTTGTTATTTTATTTGGAAAACATAATTAATCAATTTTATTCATAATAACTATAAGCTTCTTATAGAACTTTGTACACAGCTCCCCACTCTTAAATATACCAGACAGGAGTGTTTTGTCCGAATGTCCACCAATGACGACACCATACTCACCATTCCATGGAGGAATATATGCCAGCATTATCATTCAGAATGTCCATGTACACAAGACGTCACCAACAAATATAAACTGTACATGAAGTATTCCCACCCCATATTCACAGCACACTTCATAAGCTGATTCATTAGGCATCAACTGAGACAGTCAACCCATTCATCTGAACATGCTGCTCCCCGTCACTGCCGGCATGAACAACTACACTAGCGTGAACCTCGTAACAAGACTGATTGGCTCCTTCATGCAGAACAGATATGGAGCTCAAAGATATTTTATCAGCAGGTTGGCTATGCTCATCTTGGTCATGGGAAATTATTTCCCACTCCTCTTTAAGGGATGCTACTTCTAGACCCTTCTCTTGGTGCCTCTCCATTTCAAACTCTGTCGGCAGAATCACGTAATCGTTAAGTGGGTTGTAGTATGGATCTGGATCTCCAGCCTTCAGCCAGTGCTTGAGGATACGGAACACATGATGGTCACAAAGAATACCCCTATGTTCGCCCGGAACTCCAACCCTTGCCTCTGCTTTGAGCCCATCGGCCTGCAAGTGAGACAATGTCTTTGGTTGTAATCATAATTAAGGTAACACACAAGTAGTAACAGCAGTGGAATCATAAAATGGTGATGATCGTGATCAGATGGCAGAGTACTCTAGAATCAGTTGCAATAATGTTTACAAGGGTCCCACTGCATCGGTAGTGGGTGAGATGGTAGCCAAAGGATGGCAATGGCTGTTAAGACTCCTGGCGATTGCCACAACAAAGGTGTGGTACTACTATTCATAGTAACAGCATGCAATTGTAGCATTATATAGATGCGAAGCACGTCTTCAGCTTTGCGGAAGCAATCTATCACTATATTTTAGAAGACAAGTTGTAGTCACAGGTAAATTTAACCAAATAACAGGTTTGATCAATCTATATTTCGCAACATCTAGTCCATCATAATCCATAACCACTGCTAATACAAATGCTATTCCAGCAGAAGCGTACCAAGAAAGTATAACATCAGAGACGTCAAGGGCCTATGATGGAATGTTTATATTCATAAATCATTCATAGCATAAAGATTAAGCATAGCAAAGTTAACAAACCTTAGCTGACTCTGTTGGTACGGTTCCATCACCATCAACACATATGTATTTGGCCTGAATATATTATATATTAAAACAAAAAAGTCAGCTTTGCAACTGGTGAAAGGAAAAAAAAAAGAAAAAGGAAAGTGGGCCTTAAGAGGAAGATACATTACTTGTAAAATACACTTTGGGAGAGAAATTGAGTGTAGTTCTTATTTTATTTTCATTTTTCAAGTAAATTCATAACCACATCTATTTAATCAAAAATTCAACTTGGAACTTCTTCCGAACTTTTTCAGAATAACAGAGGACGAAACAAAGTAGATGGAGAACTGTCCAGAGTTCTTATAATTTATAGCATAGACAAAAACGTGAACTTCAAAATAGGCCAATCAATATTGCATGTACCAGAGTTATATGTACGAACTCTGCACCATAGATATGTAATTTTCCATCAAACAAAATATGTTGGTACAAAAGCAATGACCTGGAAATGACGTAACTGTTGCAGATCTGAGACAGGCTTCTCTTCACTTCCATAGCTGCAGAATAGTTATTTGAACTTTAAAATCAATGTCAGACATTTGCAAAGACTTAGAACATTCAAAATACTTTTGATAAGATCCACTTTCGGAGTAAACTTAATATCATCCAAAAAATTGATGAAAAAATTACCAAACAGTATGAGGCGTCTCAAGATTGATCCCATATATATTGTAGAACTTCACTTGAGAGGGAAGTTTGGCACAAGATAAAATCTTGCGTGTTTCATTTGCCCATTTCAAGATCTCCATGTTAAAGGTCAGGGGCAAATCCTTACCATCATAATTGACCTGGATCATGTTTAAGCAAAGATTATAACAACGTAACTAAGATGGGCCAGACCAGTAACCAACCATCCCGGATCTTTAATGAAGAGCAATACTTGTAAATGTCACAAGTATCACTAGTTATTCGTAGAATTTGATTTGATTTGTAAATTGAAAATTTATGACATGTTCCAGACTTCAAATTTTAGAAAACAATACACATAAATTCATTGAAGCTTCAGAGATAATTAAAATTTGCTCTGGCAAATGGCGATCTGCATGCTGTGCAAGACAAGGCTGATAACTCACTTTGTTATTTGCAAGAGATTCCTTCAAAATCTCAATACTATCTCCTGGAGGATAAGACTCCAGAATAATATGAGATTTCCCATCAGAAGCATGCTTCTCACGCCACAATTCTAGAACTGGAATGTTTTGCCAGTGAAAATCAGGACAACCCATAAGCTCGTAGATAGATGGACATTCAATCAGCTGTAACATTTTAATAAGATAATCAACAATCAATAATTCTAAAAATTTCACAGTATTTACATGAAATTTAAAATTAAAACACAATGAATAATTAGAAAATGGAAGCATACAAAACACACCTACATGCATAACATTGCTTTAATTATCTTCTGCACGGATAAGTAGGAAAAATCCTAATAAAACATAGAGAAGAAAACACCACCCGGTAATATATACCTTGGAAAACCCAAATTACATGTCAATAATAAGTCACCATGCATCAAATAGCAACCGATTATTATTTTTGATAAAATAGCACAACTGATTATTGACTAACTCATTCATGACTGGACAATATTTAGAATCCAAAACCGTTTTCCCATATCTTTATTGCTTCAACCCAATGAATATTTTTCTTTTCAATATCAAAATAAATCTCTAGACTGACCATATACTATTTTGATCCAAGTCAACAACGTAACCCTTTTAGGTCTTCATATCTGGTTTTGGAAAGATCCTATTATTGTTGCCTGTTTCTTCATAGAGAAACATTGATCATTGAGTACTTCTATAATAATAACAATTTCATATTTTATTTATATCATTCAATTTGTTAAAATAAAAATATTTAAAAAGATTTCAGTTAGTTTTTCCATAAACATTGGGCCTATTTGAACCTTGGTTTTCAAACACAATTTTAGTTTATAAGAACAAAAAACCTGTTGAGGTGCAACTGTCGTTCATTCAAAGTTTTTCAAAACTAGTTTTCGACTTTCAGCATTTTAAAACATGGAGAAAACAGTTTTAATTCATTTCTTTTTTAAATAAATTTACAACCAAACTTAATCATTTATATATTTTTTTTAATAATATAAATATGACAAAAAATTTAAATTTTATAAATTACAACTTGAGTAAAGGCAAATCAAGATTTATTATTGAAATTTTCAAATCAAGTCTTATGAAACATTTTCAAAACAATTTCCAAAACAGATTTTACAGATTTTCTTTTTCATAAATTGATTTTGAAAATTGTTTAAAAATCGTATCCAAAAACTATACTACAAAAACAGGTCCAGTACATGCTGTCTATAGTTTTATGTTTTAATAAAAGATATGACTGGTTCTTTAAATCCAAGTTATATCATCTATAGGCCACCCATAAATTGCTGAAATACATTCAACTTCATTTATCCACTGTCATTTATGCACAGATTTCACTGTTAATAGAGATACTTTACCCCACTTGCATAGAATAGTCAACTATTGCAGTCCTAATACATACACAACTTGAGTAGAAGTGTTCAGTTTCCTCAAGTTTTTGTGTCAAAAATTTGATAAGTAACAATAATGTAAGGTAAGGGAAAGACATGGTGCATTTCACAAGTCTCTAGAATTGAATATAAATAAAAATGTAAACTCAAATATGATTTTAGAAGATGTAAATAATTTATCTGTACCAACTGGTGCATGTTCCATTTTGAAATGAAGAAATTCTGCTCCCATCCATCAACAAATGACATTCCACTTAAAAAGGTAGAATTGATATACCCAGGTGCACCTGTAGAACAATGTAGCACTGCGCTATTATGCACTTGAAATGGTAGGAAGCTTAACAAATACCCAAAGGCGACCTAACCAAGCTATCAGATGTAACTTTTCATGAAAACACACTACAAGGTTAGAGTTAGACAATACAGCATCCTCCAATCAAAAGATACAGAGGGCAAAAACAGGTAATAGAGAAAGAAATATCCACTTCTGAGAAGCTTCCCCAAATGAATCATTGACCTTCAACCCACACGGAGGCCCTAAAATCAACCATGTCCCAAAACAAGCTAAAAAGTGAAAAAGAAAATTCAAAATACTATAAATGAAGAGCCAAGCAATACATTCAAGCCAAATACCCAAAAACTGTGCAATGAGCACACTTCTAATATCCTTGCGCTCATTTTACCTGCCAAAACATCAAAAATGAAAGGAGAGAAGTGCACCAAGTTTTCTGGAAAAACTCACTGTAGTCAAGATAACATGAGGTATGTTACAAAGCAAGTTAGCAGGAGTTCAACTTCAAATAAAGTAGTGATGCCCTGCACCAATGTTTCCAAGATTTGAACCCAGCTATATAGCTTCATTTACTTGACTATGAAAATTAGAGAAATAAAGTTAACCTAACAATTATGTGGATAACCTAAATGCATCCAAAAAAGTCAGTTGTAGACCATACAAATAGAGATGGTAAAAATTCCCCAATTTCAGGTTCCCTTTGCAAGACTACCCATTTTGGGACCTGGAGATTTAATTTTCCCCACAAGGATGACGACAGGAGAGAAAATTTCCTTGAAGGTAATTTTGGAATGAGGAAAAGGTTCATACTCCTCACCCTGTGGGATTTTCATCCTCGTTACTTTTATTTAAACAACATTAAATTGTTCATATACATGTCTTGTTTTATAGACAAGTTGCACATAGAGATGAAATGGTGATGAAAACTTCACACATGGTGGATAAGAAGATTTGAACTTGATGCTTTAGGCTTGTAGAGATTATTATTTCTTTAAGTTTTTTGACCTTGTTATTTAAGTTTTTAGTTTTCTGAACCTGATTAAAGCTTTGATCACAAAGCATGAAAATTTGCCTTCTACATTGTCTGCACATTTGGAGATTCCATGAGCACTTGAGCTGTCACCGAAGCCTTCTCTCACAACAGCTTGTTTGTGCTTGAAGACTATAAAAGCCATGGAGCACTTGCAAAAGAGGGAGAGGATACAAGAGCAAAAACAGAGCATCCTTTCAAGAGCCAAGTTTCAAGTTTTTATTTCTGCTATATCGAGCAAATTAGTGCACTTTCATTGTATTCCCTTGTTTTAAGTACTTAAATCCATTCTTTTCTTATGATAGTTTCCTCCTTTTGTGGGTGGAGTGCAATTGTTGTGAGAGTTGAGAAAAAATTCTGGAAATAGTTTGAGACTTTCAGGTGAGTTAGGAAACCTTATGTTGAAGGTGAGTTGACGGCGAAAAACCTTCTCCTTATATTGTTGTAAGAGTGTTGGTCTGAAGGAAAATCTCATAAGTATTTAAAGAAAACTGGACATAGGCATTTGTAGTGAACCAGGATAAATTCCGGTGTTGCTTCTCTTTTTCCCTGACTCTTCTGTTACATGTTTTTCAGTTAACTGGTTAAGTTTCAAGTTAAATGATTTTGTTATCCTGTGTTCATTTCAAAAGCTTTCAACTAACTGAATCCTTATTGTGAAAAGGGGGGAATGTAAGGTGTGTAAACCCTTACTTCATATCTTATTTATAGAACAAGTAGAGAGTGAGTGCAATGTGTAGTACAAGTAGTATGGGTAGACCATTCAACATATCTAGATGGCTACGAATCTAGCCTACTTTATGTACAACATTCGTCCTACTATACACAATCTTCTAACACTTATCTAATCAACTAAACATTATGTCTTACTGCACAACCTGTTTCAAATTTTTTGAAGAATTGGTTCACTGATTTCAAACTCAGTCAACTGTGTATTGTTTTTACAGAACTTGTAAGCTAAAATTTTATTTTGTCATTTTCATTAAGCACCAATTCACCCACTCTAGGTGCATCTTCAGATGGAGGACTTAAACAAGGACAAGGAGATTGAGCTTTAAATTTAAGTTCTTTTTTAATTATATAAATTTTTCTATTTAATATTTTTGCTTTATAATTCCTTTATGAAAAATTCAAGCTCCCCACAGATCTGCATTCATGCAGGGAATGGGAATGGAGAAAAAACTCACCCTGCAACGAGATATAAGGAAAGGGATGGAGAAATTAGTTGATGGCAGGAATAAGGCACAAGGAAGCACTTCTCGCCCCTGTCTGACAGTATTGCCATCATTACATGCAGGTACGCTTCACCGTTTAAAAAGAAGAAACACGGACTATGGTGGTTTGGACACCTTAATTGAGGGCATCACTGACTAGGGAAGATGCATGTCCAATATGTTCCCTTGGTATGCATTCCATGCACTTCCATCCACAATTTTTCATGCAAATGCAAACATTAGTGTGGAACGTAGAACTCTATGCACAATGAAAATCGTCATGTGGTAACCCTTCTCGCTATCTTCATTAACTGAGCTTTTAGTTTCGCAGCAACAACAACCAAACTAATACAAAAGTAGAGATCACGGTACTTTAATTATACGTCACTGAATAACGTTCTGGACTTCTTTTGATCTCTTTCACTAAGCCATGCATAAGATCCTAACCAACTTCTCCCCTTTTTATTTCTTATTTTTCTTTATCATTTAAATAATCTCTGCTTCAACATTGTGTATGTACAAAACAATTAATTTAGACAATAATGAGACAATATCTACTACAAAATTAACAACAACTGCCATCTTTATAAATTTATATTGAATAACAAGAAATGAAATTTTTAATTCAATATCCTTACTAGTACTTCTGAGCAAATATAGGATTAGTTAATTACCCTGGAATGGAGCAGCAATTGCAATCCAATTCTTAACATATTTCTCAAAAATCTGCAAAACATAGCACAAAGTTGTAAACTTTACCGAACAGCAATAAAAAAATTGTACGATATAGGTCTATAGGCCACAACTTGAAAGACAGAAATGAAAGGATTGCATGAAACTACAGAGACAAATAGAAGAAAACTTAAACAGACAGAAGAAGCATGATAGATTCTTTACATCACTATGCAGGCACATGAAACATTTCACCAAAAGGCCACCCATAGAATGACTTATGATGTTAATCTTTTTCCCTCCTGCAGCATTATAAACTGATTCTAATTTTGCAGCCAACCGGTCCATAGTTTCCTGCAACCTACATGACCATAAGTGGTACAACTGTTAGAGCACTTTCTTCAATTTTGATAAAAAGTAAATACATATAATTAGAGAAGTTATTCTCAGGTAAATGGGCGACCATAACACCAGGAAACCAGCAACCAACAGATACAATGTTAAAATAAAGCAGATTAAATTTATTTTTATTATATTCTTTTTCAGGGCATAGTGGCATACTTGTTACACAAGAATAGGTTCCCAGGGAACCTTCTCCTCATTTATTATCACAAATGGTAAATAAATAAATTATCTGGAAAAAAGTAAAGCAAATGAATTCCTCTTGGCAGAGTAGCTCAAACTGAAACCATGCATCACCAACCAGGAATGAACCCATGGAGCCTAAAACTTTTAAGCACCATGTGTCTCACCTATCAATAACTCCTTCATCTTAAACAATTAAGCAATTAACTGAAAGCCCGTGAATATTTTTATTCAAATCTCTAACACACCCTCTCAGATAAAAGCCCTTTAGACTTGAAGTGCAAACAAAGTACTGACCCACCAAACCTTGTGTTGCAATTTCATTTAATTATGAAGAATGGAGACAACAGGAATCAAACTCTCGACCACTTGATTATAGAAGCACTCAAACCATGCAAAGAATAATTTGGAAAGCCTTGATAAAGGGAAGCTTCGGTTACATACATTTATAAGAAAGTGAATGTTGTTTAGCTCGAGATACAACAGACGTTGGACTTTCAAAGAGCAACTAAATAAAGAAGAAATTAAGATTGAAATCTTTCATAGGATTGCCCAAAGGCCTGAAAAGATCAAATTATAGGATCAAATTGAGGATCATAAGATCCAATCACTTATGAGCAAAAAAAATTTCTAAAATAGTATATAGTCACATAAAATTCATAAATATGCATAATACTCTAAAAACCTCATCAAAAATTAACCACATAAGTCAAAAGTTGCAAAAGTCACAAAATCCAATACATAACACAACCTATGAGTCACTAAAGTGAATATATCCATACATTAAATCACCCACTTCTTCTCAATTCTTCCCACTTCATGCTTGACCCAAATACAAATTTCAATATTTGAGCTTGAACCTAGGCTCAACTAATCCTCAAAATTCTTATCTAGGTTCAAGTCAGTATGATAATAAAAATAAAAAATTCTGGCCTGAGCCAGGGCCCAAACCTAACTCATTTTCAAAAATCCGTTGGTTCCATGTACAAAGGTCCAATACATAGCCCAGTTCTAGCTTGCTTTCAGATTCCTATTTTGACCTAAGGAGAAATGTATAGATCTGAGATCAGGCCAGGCTCAACTTCTTGTCAGATTTCCAATTTGGCTAGAATTTGACTTGGATTGAAATTTCTGCTTCATCCCATATTAAAAGTCATACATTGGCCCAAATCAAAATGTTGAACTCTGACATCATGCTCAGGCCCAAATTCTTTTCGAAATTCCTATTTGGGTCAAAGCTCAATCTGAATAGAAGTTTCTTTCTTGAGCTCAAGACTAGCTGATTAAGGCCACCTCATTTTGAAGATTCCTATTTTGCATGTTTAAAATTTTCCATGTACAAGAATAGGCCCAGACTTGACTTGTTTTGGAAAGTCTTTATTTGGGGCAAAATGTGATGTGGATACAATTTTTTGTTCAAGGCTCAAGCCCAAGTCCATCTCTTTATAAAAATTCCTAGTTGGCTCAAACAAAAATGTCAAGGCTCTGGGATCCAGCCTAGGCCCATCTCATTTTTAAAATTTTAAATTAAGGATTGAGCTCAACCTATGGTGCATGATGATGTTGCTGGTAGACCACAATGGGTGGTGGATGGTGGTAAATTATGTAGCAACGAATTAAAGCAAAAATTGGAAAAAAATTAAAAATATCTCTAAACAATTTTCCTTAAAATATTTAAGTAAATTATATTTTCTAGAAATGTTTTCTTTTTCAGCAAAACAAACACAAGAAAATTCTTTCATGTCAGGAAATTTTTCCGGCAATACAAACAGAGCCTAGAGAAAAAACATTAATCTTCTTAGCATGTTATCTTCCTTGATACAAAGATAGATAAAAACTCAGGCTTAAAGAAATGTTTCTAATTGTACCTTTCAAGTAAGGTAATCCCCAAGATCCAAAAGCACATCGGAAGAAGGACAAAATAAAGACCAGCTTAATATGGTCACTATATTTTTGGTAAGGCATAACATGCATCCATTAGGTTTATGATTTCGAAAGAAGAAACTATCATCTTCCCATCATCAAGGAAAAGAAGCAAAAATTCATTGGATCAAGTGGGCAGAGGTGCCAAAAAAGTTTTAAACATCTGTGTCAAACACAGCAGGACCAAAAGTCTTATGAACTAATATGAAGACGCACTTGTACAAAGAAATTTTGCTGTGGCAAAATTTAACAAAGTAATCTCAAAACTTATACAACTTCAAGGAGTGAAGTGCTTAATAACATTCTACTTTCCCAGTTTCACTATCATGCGTCAGCATGGTTTTTAAGGTGCAACCAATAACATTAAACAGTATAGTTTTGCAATGATCAGGTACCTGTTACTTTGGCGAAAATCATAACCAAAGCCAAAAATTGTCTTTCCCTCTTGAAATCCCCATTTAATCATTTCAACAATCATATCATGGAAATAATAAACACACTCGCATCCAATTACCTGCATCACAAAATTTATATAAGAACCAAAAAATAACTGTTGATCCATCTAATTGTAGCATGCACAACTATGTTATAGCATTGCATTAGTCATGGATTTTGCAGCAGTTAATTCTACTAAATATATTACACAATGTAATGTTGTCCAACAAAGAGTTATTAACTTCTAATAAAATAAACATTGAGTCAAAAAGAGACAATTGTGCAGCATGAAATTACAGTTAACAAACTGATAGAAGGAATATATTGGCACCTGCTGTACATTCTCAGTTTGGTAAAGCCTCGGGGCACTTTCTTATAGATTAATCAATTGAAGGAAAAAGAGAAGGATATGCACATCCTAATTTGATATCATGTGAGAGAGTGAGAGAGGTAGAAGACATAAATCTAGAGAAGTACAAACTTCTTTGAACCAAATCTTACATAAGCTGCTTGTCAGTACAAAACACCATGTCTCTGGTGTCCCAAAAAAAATTTCCACTTAATATGCTCATGCAACAAGAAGGATATTGTGAATAAACATAGAACAGAAGGAATGAATCTTCTTAATTCTTTCAAACAAACTACAATGCCGGCTTACCATATCAGGGTCCAAAACATCAATTGCGTATAGTCCATGTCTGTCTTCCGGGACTGTAATACTTGTGTTTGCATCCATAGATACAGTTTTACCTGGTTCCAAAAGATATTAGTGTTCAGCCTGCTTAATTTAGATTTTCTTGTTCCATCCTCTTCACTTCTTCAGTATAAACAACTAAATAATGATAATTCCCATGTTCCAATTCTAAAAAATAAATTTATAAGCACAAAGAAAAAGAAAAAGAAAGAATTCAACAGAGTAGCATGCATAGCTCTGCCTTGCATGAGCATTACGTAAGCAAGAATTATCTTTTATGATCAACTTGTTATTTACTAGTTTATCAGTAACATAAATTAAAAAGATAAAAAGGTATAAAACATATACATTAAACTTTCATAGCATATCAAGAGCATTCAGATAGAAGGACGGGACGCAAACGAAGTTACATGGACAACTTTTATAACTTAATAACATTATAGTTCATGTAAACAAGCTTGAGAAGAAGGAGACTAGTTTAAGTTTACCTCGACTTTTCTAAATGCTAGATATTAAACGCAGGATGTTTGCAGCAAGCTTAGTTACTTTTTTTCGATGAAGAGTAAAAGAAAATTCATAAAAGAAAGAAAAGCACGAAACGAAGTCACTTTTTCACTCTGCAAATCAAATTTATCTATATAGTTCCTACAAAAGCTTGATTAAAGAAAAAATAAACTAAGCTACGGTTAAGAAACATTTCCAAACTCAGCTAATAAAAAACAATTACCAGTAGCAGGATCAAAACGAGACCATAGCTTGGTCCGGAACGTGTAATCAGCGGAGAGGATCCGAACCCAAACCCTTTCTTCTTTACCATTCTCATCATCTACAGCCTTAAGAATCGAACCAGCAATACCAGGCACTAACAGAACAGGGTCAAGATTGGGATTCACGTAAGGCTGGGGCTTCTTGATGAGCTTCAACCACAGTTCCACCGATTGCAAAATATCCTCCAGAAGTATAGCCATTGCCAGATGAAAATTCTAGCAAGCAAACAACGTCCAGCTCGCAAAATTACGATCAAATTTGGGCTCTTCGAGGAAGGATGAATAATTTGGAATCCGAATTGGAGAATCAAATGGCAATTGGTGGAATAAAATGGAAGATTATCGATTTAGGGTTTGGATTTGGGGGAGTTGTTGCGTGGGAAGGAGAAAGTGAGGCTGAAGGTGACAGGACTCGTATGAACGGGGACACTCTAGTTAAAACACAAAATGGAAACGTAAAATTGAAACGATCAACGAACAAAAGGGGAAAAAAAGAATTGCATATTTGCATTACGGATACGGCACCTTCACTGTAAATAATTTAATATTGTCTCTTACTGGTCCAAAAAAATTTTAAAGCCTAAAATCTTACTTTTCAATTTAATTTTTATATAATTATTTTATTAATTTAGTTTGGAGGCCTTTTTGATATTTCATTTATTATAAAATTATTATTTTAATTTTTCACTCATTGTAATATGAAATATTTATTTTTTTATTAAAAAATATCACATTTAGTCTGTATCAAATTTAATTCTTTAATTTTAGTTTTAGTATTTAGATAGAGAAATTAAATTTAATATTTTTTTTTAAAGTAAGATATTATTTTAAGTATTATTATAAGTGAGAGACCAAATAAAATTTTTGTGATAAGTAAGAAACTAAAAAAGTGGATCACACATTTAATTTGTATATATAAATATTTTGAAATTTGTTTTGTCATATATAAAATTATTACTGAGTTAATAAAACTAATCAATCTTTTATTAGTTGTATACTATATAATATTAACTAGGTGGTAAACTGGCAAAAAATACATTATATGTGATAACAAAAGCAAATTGAAAAGGTATTAAACTAAATTAAGAAAGCAAAATTATTGGTGATGAATCAAATTAAAAAGGTAATTTTATAAAGAATTAAATTAAGAATTATAAGTTATATGAGACCAAAATAAAATTTGTCAAAAATTAAATATTGACACAAATTCAAAAATGTACAGGTAAACTATATAAAAATAAACAAATTTCAATTTCATTTCAATTATCATGCGAGCTTTGAAACATTGAGAGCATTACTTGGTAGGGAGAGACTTCATAACCATGAGCCTTTGAACAATTAGAAGTGAATTACTAGTAATATGCATGTCAAGAAGTTTTTTTTTTTTTTTTATAGAAATTCCCTTACAAATTGAGACATAAGGTGAAGAGTTCTTAACATGGTTGATGCATTGAGTAGGCATGTGCCTGCTAGTAACCATGTAACAAGAGCTTGTTGGTTTTGAGGTAGTTAAGGCTTTGTATGAAACATGATGCTTTTGTTATAGATGATAGATCTTTTAAAATTGTGCACTTCATTATATTTTATGCAAGTACAATAGCTAGGTCGTTCTTCAAGAACATGGTGAAAAATTTGTTCAGAACCCAATGCTTAGGTCAATTAACAAAAACAAGCTGGTCTAATCACAAGCCTAAATTATATCATTTTTGTTGTCTTTTGGCATCTTTATAAGTTTACTATTTTATGCATATTTCCTTTTACTTTTGAAAAATTTTTAGGACTTCATATAAAAGTCTTTTAGAGACATTTTGTTGTCAATAGTACCTTCCTTATCATCATCTAGCTATCATACTTCAACATTTTTGACATTTTCAGCTTCACCATCACCATCCCCGTGCATTTGTTTAGCACCATATTGCACTCCTTTAGCTTCGTGGACATTTTTAGGCTCAACAACAATTCCTTAACGAAACAGGGCAAATGGAAAGGAAAGGACGAAGGAATGGCCAAATTGGCATGTTTGGTTTACAAGAAAGTCTTTCCTTCCACCTTTCCCCTTCCATCAATTAGCCCTTCCTTCTTTCCATTGCAACATTTGATGGGAAGTACTGTAGCTTGGGGGAATGGTCAGCAGAAGAACTACTTGGATCAAGACAAGATGTGAAGCAGTGGCAATATTTTTTTGACCAATAAATTTTATATATATATATATATATATAATATAAAATGAATATAATTCAAAATTAGAATATATTTAATATGATAATTTTGAATATTCTAATATATAATATACAATAGAAAAGAAAATTCTATTAAATATATATAGTCTAAAGAATTATATTGTTTTATTATAATTTTATTTATTTCATATTCTTTAATTTGTTAAGAATATATTTTTCTATTTTTAAGATTTAATAATTATTATATTTTAGAATATATATATATATATATATATTATATAGGTAGATCAATAATCAATGTAGATCGTTAGATTTGTTGACTGTATGTGATCTTCATTTTTAAATTTAAACTGTTAAATCTATAGATTTTCTTTAATATTAGTAGTTGGATTGTAAATTTCTCAAGAAAATCTAGAGAATCTGTTTTGCTGTATAGACATCCAAGCAAAGATTGAAGGCTATTTTGGAAAATGGTAATTTGGAAATTTTGAATTTATATTGTCATGAAAGTATTTTATTTGGGCCTAAATATTGTTTAGGATATATGAGTATGGGCTGAAAATTTGATCCACTAATGTTTGATTGGGTCATTTATTGTTCATGATATTCATTTGTTCATATGATTTAATTTTGTCAAATAAAGGATATTTTACGAGGAAAGATCTTGCATTTACATATGGAAGGTTTTTGATTAAATCAAGTATCAATGTTCTGTATCTTTTATTCATTAGAAGGATCCTATTACAGATTGTTTTCATATGACAATCATTAGAGGAATCATATAGGACAACTTTTCAAAATGAAATAAGTTTTAATTCAACTTGGATTATTTCATTAATTGAGCTAATACTCGGATTAATTTCTTGCTAATGAAAAAGGAAAGTACTATAGTTAAGGAAGCTCCATCACGAATAGTCAATTACTTAGAAATTAATGGGAGTGAGTCAAGTTTGCCTTCCAAACCTTCTTATTTAAAGAAGTCAACTTTGAAGTAAATTTTAAATGTGTGAACAAATATTCATACGGCAAGAACACATTGATGCAATCAACGTTTTTCTTTTGGGCAAAATTGATGCAATTAAAAAAAATAGATATACAATGTCTTATATTTTTATTATATTTTTTAATTAAAACATGTGAAATGTTTAATTCTTTTAATTATATTATGATAAATGTACGTTTATTATATATAACTATTTTATTTTAAAATTAAATTATACATTATAATTAATTATTTATTTGTTTGTCATATTTTGATCAAAGAATCACATAACAAAAATATATAAAAAATTGTCCATAATTTTTTTTTTTTTATAAACAACGAGGCAAAGTGCCCAATAAAAATAAAACTAGCAAGTCACAAGTTTAGGTTAACAAACACCCTGCAAGTTCACAACAAATAATTAGGAAAGTGAAACTATGAACAATATCAAAACATTTACAAGAAGGGAATTAATTATGCTCATGCTTAGTAAAAGTATCAACAACGAAATTTACTCCACGAAAGATGTGAGAAATTTGATAGACCAATCCAAATTTAACCAGCGTCTAATAGCACAAACCAGATGAAAGCTTCCATGTAGGTTTTCTTGTAAGTTTTGAACTATCTTAACTATGATCAAGGAATCAAGTTCCACAAAAATAAATCTATACCCAACTTCAAAAGAAATTTTGAGCCCATAAAGTAAACCCCAAAATTCAATATTAGTAATCATGTAGTTTGAGAGCATGACACTAAAATCCTTAATAAATTTGCCCCTAGTGTCTCTTAACAGTCCACCCCAAGCAGAACCTTGGTATAAAATAGAACCATCAGTATTAAACTTGACAACATGATCAGGAGAGGGAATCCAATTGATATGCTGAGTAGTTAAATCTTTGACAGTTCTTTTAGCAAGTTAGAAAAGATAAAAAGAATGGTAATAATCTAGAATCAGCTCAGCCATATACCTCAAGAAACTAGCCAGCTCAATATTAACCCCCTCGAAGATTCTTTTATGTCTCATGTACTAAATTTTAGCACAATAGAAGGAAAAACTTGGAGGCAACTCACCACATTAAAGGAAGAAGCTCTCTTATTAAGATTTGAATCCAGCCATTGAATGATGTCTCCTTAGAAGAAAGTCAAATGAAGAAAGCTAGACACAATGTTCTTCCACACCAACTAGTGACAGTGCAATCGCAAATAGAATGGAGCACTGTTTCATCATCAAAGCCACAAAAAGAACAAATAGGAGAAATAGCCAAAGACCAACGATGGAGAACACTATTAGTAAAAAGAACTTCATTAGCAACAAGTCATATAAAGGCTTAGATACGTTGATGGATACTTAGTTTTCAAATCTTGCCAAAGAGATCATATTAAAAATTCTAATTAGTCCAAAACAAGAATCAAAAGCAAATTTACAAGAAAGTATACCAATGATATTATGAAGCTAGGCCACATAGTCAACATCCTCAACCAAGGAGGAGACTCTTAAAGGAATAATAATATCCATACAATCAGCAAGAAAGACTTGTTAAATCTTTAAAACATTTCAATCTCCATTTTCAAGAACATAATCAATCACTAATTCATTCCAAATATTTTCATCAACATCAATAGTAGTAAAATCTTTAAGATTATGAACTCCCAGCACTCAATGATCTGTCCAAAAATGGGATAACCATATATACATGTACAAACAAATCTCTTCATTGTCATGGAGTTTTCAATGTTACAATTAATTACCCTCAAACTTTGTCTCACAAGTTCAAATTATCATCATTCCCATCTCATCATAATTTTTTATTTAGTTTATTTCATTTCCAACAATTGTCTTCGAATACACAAATTATTAACAAAATTAACTAACCTGGTAAACATGTGACTATTATTAGAGAATGCAATAACCTTTGAGTTGATGTATGAAAGTACTAAACCACGTCTTAGATTATTTGATGTTTGTAATTATGTGAGATATTACATGGTAGGCATCCGTTTTTTAATTGCACTATGATGTATCTTTCAATAGTTACATGTTTGATTATTCAGCTAACAATTTGGGCGATGTTATCAAATTAATTTAGACCACCTAAACCACCTTTATAGATATATCACTACAAAAAAAATATTGATTTGCCTGCTGTTAATTAAAGCTTATCCAAAAGTTAAGGGATAAAAAATGAAATTTTAAAATTAAAATGAAAGTGTGCGAAGATTAGTACCTGAAATTAGTCAATTGTGAGCATGGAAACAATAATCCCAGAGATCACAATAGTTGAGAAATTGATCTGTACATATAGCTAGCAAATGCAGGAAAAGAAAAAAACGAATTTAATAGGAAGAGGTAGATTCAACAAAGTAAATGTAATGGTTTTTTTTTTTTTCGGTCTGAGAGTATATGTAATGGTTTGGAGATTGAATTGGACTGTACATACTATGCTCCTTTTTGTTTCAGATTCATGTGTGTCTCTCAATAAAATCTTCCCAAAAAAAGAAGAAGTAAAGGTGTACGAAATTGATACAAATTAATGATTATTGCGTTTAATATATATATATATATATATATATATATATCATAAATACAAAAATTATTATTTCCTTATTGGATAAATCACTTTCAAATGTAACTAACCATAGTACAAGCAAATCTCTTTGTTATCATGGAATCTTGAATATTACAATTACCCTCAAACTTTGTTTTACAAGTTCAAATTATCATCATTCTAATGATCTCTTAATTTTTTATTTTGTTTATGTAATTTCCAATAATTGTCTTCGGACACGTCTAATCTATATATAAATATACATAAGCACCGATATGATGAAAGTGAATAATAATTATATTCTTAGGTTCAAAAACCATGAAAGAGATACGCACGTACATATATACACACAAATTATTAACAAAATTAACTGACCTGGTAAACATGTGACTCTTAGAGAATGCAACAACCTTTGAGTTGATGTATGAAAGTACCAAATCACCTCTAAGATTATTTGATGTTTATAATTATGAGATGTTACATGCTAGACATCCATTTTTTAATTGCACTATGATGTATTTTTTAATAGTTACATGTTTGATTAGTCAGCTAACAATTTGGGCGATGTTAGCAAATTAATTAAGACAACCTTAAACATTTTTATAGTTACATATGTAGGATGAAATTGACCCCAAAAAAAAAAGTGAGATCAAATTTAAACTAATTAATCCAAAATTTATGGGATAAAAATGAAAATTTAAAATTAAAATGAAAGTGTACAAAGATTAGTACCTGAGATTAGTCAATTGGAGGAAAAAATCCCAGAGATCACAATAGTTGAGAAATTGATCTGTTGGTAGTTGAGTGATTGAAGCTGCAAGATGACCTGATGGAACCTCATTCATCTTATAACCAAATTTCCTAAAGTGGGTTCATTAGGATTTCATTAATCCTAATTCTACAATATTTTATTCGCTCATGAGCACATGAGAATCTAACAACTTAAGAAATGACTGTAACTTTTGCTATAATTTTAAGGACATTCACTCACATCAACACAGTACATTTAGGATTATACTCTGAATATTTTTCAAAATATCAAACTCAAATTATTAAGAAAATATATCATATCTCTTACCATCCAAATCCTTTACTATATAACAGGTGAATGCAAAAAATAACAGTGTGCAGATAAAAATAATATAAAATTGATTGTACACAATCATTTTTTATACTTATAACACCTATTATTAACTACAGGTAATCCGTAATCCGTCTTGTATTTCTTGTACCAACTAAGAAGCTAACCTTTTTCAGGACACAATTAATCCGCATTACTTTACGAAATTCCATGGCTTTTCTCTCTAGAACGAATCAAGACTACCTTTAACACAAACTCTAAAACCCACCAATGGACTTCTCAAAAAATACATACAATTATCAGATCATGCTGGCAGCTTCAATCTCTCAGACCAACATATGTACTTGAGAACCCTACTGACATGGTGTTCGATGGAAATCTCCACACAGAGAGAGATCTTCTTCACTGAGATAGAAACGTAGAAATTGACAAAAGGGAAGGATTATGATCATGCATGTTAGATTTGGAGTAAAGAAAGGAAGCCTCTCGTGATTCTCATCGATCTCGCCTGAAGATCATTCATATGATGCAGAGGCTCAGTATGATGTCTCGTTCTCTCTCTTTATCTCCTTCTCTTTCTCTTGGATTTGCTTTCACTGTGCCATAGAGGGAGAGTTGGTATTTAATGGTGGGTTTCGGTGCTTCTTCCCCTTGCAGCTATTTTGACGTTGACCTCTTCTTAATTTGCCTCTCTCTCTCTCTCTCTCTCTCCTCTTTCTTCATCGCCCTCTGCAGGTTTTACATTGTGAAACATAATATAGTATAATTAAATACGTAAGGGGACCACTGGAGAAATAAAAAAGAGAAAAAAAACATAAAAATTGCAAGGTTTGATTTAACAGTTCTTTAATTTCCTTCCTTATGTTTTATTATCCTCAATCCAAAGAAAGAAATTGTGAAAAAGAAAAGTTAAGGAAAGTATTATATCCTAAAGTTATAAAATAATGAATATTAAATATTATTAAATATAAATAATATTTTTTATTTTGATGATTATAAGTATACTCATTAATTAATACAAAAAATTAAATTAATTTCTAAAAATTATTAATTATTAAATAAATTTATATTTGAAGTAATTTTTTTTATAAAATATTAGTTTATACTTGATAATTAATTGTATTATAATTAAAAACATAATATTCCCAAAATCGATATCATCACTCATAAATTAAATATATATATATATATGTATATATTAGAACAATATAACTATTGGTTAATTAGTTCTAGGATATCACCAAATTAACATGGTCATTAATGAGTTTAAATATAATGAAAAGTAAGATATTGTTCATAAATAATTAAACGTTAGGGTTAAACTTCCAATAAGATGGACTTACGTACTTAAGTAGTTTTGCTTTTTCTTTGATCCTTCTTCTAAAATAAAATAAATGTACTCATATTATTTAAACACATGTACATAAAACCTGCTTGCTATTATTAAGTTATTATACTATTCACTAATGGCCATTTATTTTGAGATGACATAATATTATATATGTTGAGAAATTATGTATAGAATCAAATAGTTCATACTTTTTTATATGTTGATAATTTATTGCGCGTGTAATCTAATTATGATATATGAAATGAAGAGAAAGTTTTTCTTGTATTGAAATATGATTATTTTTTTATAAATAAAATATTCTATTAATATGATCTATGAACAAAGCAATTTGAATATTGCTCTAATTGTTAATTAATTATTCAGTATGCGAATTTCATTTAAATACAACTCTCCCCATCACTTATAATCATTCCAAAAATTTTGGACATTCGTAAATTTTCGTTAAATTAAAAATCAAATAAAAACTCTATTAATTCTGTAAACTATATGGAAGAGAAATTATTTTAATATGGTGCAATTGAAAAACAACTGGCTAAGTCTATTCAATTGATTTATCGAGTTCAACAATTCTACAAACATAGATAATAAAATAATAAAATTACAAGATCTATTATCAAATACAACAAAATAAAATGTCAACTTAAAACTTTATGCATTATCAATTATTAGACATTTGAAATTGAATAATGTGTGTATATAAAAAAAATATTAATTAATTCTAATATATTTATAAATATTTATACGAATTGATGTGGTGTATTAATTTTAATTAAAATCATTCATATATTTTTATATTTTTTAAAAATAATTAATTAGGACTAACAAATATTACCAATATCACGCGTGTTAGAATTAGGTTATATATATATATATATATATATATATATATATATTAAAACAATTGTATTTAATTATTAATCATGAATTTGGGCCCACAAAAAATAAGAGCAGAAAATTTATTGCTTCGATCATGTGCTACAACTGTCATATGCATCATGTCAATATTACGACAGAGGGCTAGGCATGGTCTTTCAAGCTATAGAAGCAATTTGATTTAAATTAATCTTAATTTGAGTTAATTAATCTTCCTCCTGACAACAATTAAAGATACTGTCCCCCATGTGATTTGATTATTTAAATTTTTGCGAGGAGATAAAAAAAAAACCTAAAATTAAATAGAATAAAAAAATACTAAGTTGATTATAATATTATAAATTAAAAGTAATTAAATATGAGAATGTCATTCCGTAGTCCAGATTTCAATAATTAAATTTGACTTTAATTACTATTAAATAATTAATGTGTGTTTAGATCTATTAAGAAAAGTTGTATACTCCTGGACCTACCTTGAACGAAATTAGTCATATATTTAAATAGTGTAAAAATACTTGTGGAAGCTTGAAAAAAAAAAGTTGCAAACATCTAATTAAAAATTAGTTTACTTGATATAAAGACATAGCATGTTGTAAATTTCTTTTTCATTAATTTAACAATATATAGATTTTGGGTAGACTTTTTATTAGTAACAACTCGTAGAGTAAAACCTAAAAATGCGCTAATTTGATTTAATTAGAGGACTCAATTTTAAAATCTATTTAAAATTATTAGACTTAAATGTTGTTTACCATATATAATTTCTATCAAATTCTTCAATTAAATTATAAATAAATACATGATTGTTTTAACTAACGAGTGTAAGGTTTATTTGTGTAACCATGCACAATTATTTACAAAAGTCATATACTTGTCATATTTAATTTTAATTTAACATTCACATACTTATCATAAAACTTAATAACAAAAGCATAAAAAATTACACATAAATTTATTCCTTAAATTATAAACTTTGACAAAGTCCCAAGAAACACTGACTATAATTAAAAATGAAAAAGAAGGATGAGAAGTTGGGCAGGTTGGTGGAATCAGTTGAGAGTGGCCTCTTTTTGTCTTTAGCTTTGGGAGATTGCTCTGTGTGCGTTGGAGCATTTGGTTGACAAACAATGAGACACTGACCTAAATGGAAGCAAAAGGACCACACACATGCATGTACCTTTTATTTCAAAGAATAGTCTGTGCATGTGTGTGAATTTAATTAGTAGATACACTCACATGGTTTTGCTTTTGTAATTTAGCTCAATCACTTGAATCTTCCATTGATTAAGGTCGTTGTGTGGTGGTTGTGAATAAACCCTCTTGTTTGTTTTAGTGCTGCTCCATTGCCTTTTATACCAAACACGCGTGGATCATCTACAGTTATCATTTTTATTAATAGTTTTTTGCACTAGCGAGTTTGAATCCGTTGGTTGAGTTTTTAAATAATTTGTAGTTGTTAGATCAAAATTTTAAAATTTACTAATTTTGGTTTCTAGAAATTACCGATTTGAATAATTCAATTTTAGATATAAGCTATTAAATTTTTTGCAATAATTAATATAGATAATTGGATTTTATGAGAGGAATTAAGGATAACAGCAAGGGATCTGAATTCCTTACCTAACACATTAGCTAAGGGTTTTTCCTTGTTTCTTCTAATTAATTTCTATGTCTTTGGTCCCACTTTTGGTTTGGTGTTTGATCTTGTACACTTAACTTGGTTCTTTATTGATAGGATATGTTTCTTGCCTATTGCTTTTCCCCTCTTATGTTGATCTCACACCTTTCTCCTTCTATTCTTTCCCACCTGATTAGGATAAAGATACATTTTAAAAAAAGTAAACTTGTGTTGATTTGTTTGAGATTATCTTGTTCAAATGCTTTACAAATAAGTTTTCAAGATATTGAAAATTTAATACACTCGTACTAAACATTATCTCAGTATATAATTCTTTCATTGGATTTTGGTAAGAACTATATTTTAAAATGAGTAAATGATATCTTACAAGTTAGAAATATTACAAAAATTATATAATTAGTCTCTCAAATTTTTATGATTTAGTACTATTGAGTTTATCTTTTATACAGAGTAGTCTCTCAAATTTTATAATTTACTGTATATGTAATTTTAATTAAATAAAATAAATATACAAGTTGGTCAGACAAAGTGATTAAATTGTAGTGAGTAACAAATTAATTTTTAGAGATTGATTCGTGTAAAAGAATAAATCTAAAAATTACAATATTTACAGATAGATAGATAGATATATATATATATATATATATATTAAGAATTAATATCTATACAATTTTAAAAATTATTTATATCATATTCTTATGAGAAAATCTGCTCAATTTTTATTCTGAAATAATCCCATTGCTAAATTTAATTACAGTGGTCAGCTACTGTTCCACCAAATCCATGTTGTTTGAACCTCTCAAAAAGAGTCACATGATTGACACACATTAAACAAGAGGAAAAAGCACAAGGGATTTAATAATCCATTTCAATTTTCCCTCTAATAGAAACTATATTCTTCCACAAGTATCTGTTTTGTGAAATTTATTTTAGGTAACATGCATATGCATGGTTGTCATACAATTTGAAATATTATTTTCTTCACAAATTAATTATGTATTGATTAATTGTTCTTGTTCATATGAGAAATGAACAAGACAATATTGTATAATTCTAATGAATTAATTGTATGTGTGCATTATTTTTCTTTTCATGACAATATTCTTCTTTAGGATTTCTCATGAGTCACTGTTTTCTTGAAGTACTAATGAGTTAAATTAGTACATATTATTCACAATACAATAGAGGAAACTATATATGAATTTTTAATGCAGTTTATTGGGTAAGAAGATAGTAGAATAAAATATGTCTCTAGTCTATTAATTGATTTTTAATTCAATTTTTATTTATTAGTTTATTCTTAATTTGATTTTTTATTTTATTAGATTATTTTTAATAAAAAATTCTAACCATAATTTTTAAAAAAGGAAAAATTGCAAGATAGTCAACAGTTTCTAGTATTGGCAACTTGAAGTACTTCTTGACACTTAAAAAGGAATAAAGACTTTAGTTTGTAGACTGATCCCTTCGTGGCTTGAAGCATAGGAAAATGAGATATAAAAAATAGTAATCTTTTAATGACTAAGAACTAAATTAATAATAAAAATTAAGAGAAAAAATATTTTTTTCATCTCTCACTTATTATAATATTACTATTTTGATCACTTACTTATTAAATTATTTAAAATGATCATTTACTTATAAAAAGATGTCACAATTATTATTTACTTTTAAAAAAATTATCGAATTTAATTTTTCTACCAAATTTTAAATTTTAAATTTAAAAGATTAAGTTTAATTTTTTTTTTAAAAGTAAGGAACTAAATATAAATTTTTTAATAAATAAAAGATTATTTTAAATATTTTAATGAGTGAGGGATTAAAATGACAATATTGTAATAAGTGAAAAAATAAATAAATATTTTTTGAGAAATTAAATTAAAAATAAATTGATAAGTAAAAGATCAACTGAAAAATTAACTAAAACATGGGGTCAAAATAGTATTTTAGGCCGCTAAAAATAAAATAAAGATTTTAGTTTCTAAATGGATATTCAGAGATAGAAAAGGGATTTGAGTTTTGAGGTTGGTCCCCCCTTTGGCTTGAGCGTGAAACAAAAGCAGAAAGTGGGCATTAAGTGGACAAAGGCAGGAGGTGACAAGCTGTACCACCCTACAGTTGTCGATTCGGATGCCTTTTGACTTTTCTTATTATGTCTCCCGTGATGTGAGCTATCTAACTCTTTTGGTCATAGAGAGAGGACGGAAAGTGGTCTTTGATAAATTTTGAATATTTGAATGATTTTAAGATATTATCAACAGATTTTTTATAATTATTAAAATTTAAATTATTACATAAAAATTTAATGATTTCAATATTTTAAAATCCAAAAAATTTGAATTCTGAAATAAAAAAAAGTAGATTTAACCATTACCTATAGAATCTTTTCTTGTTTTAATTTATTATTATAATTAGAAATAGGAATATATCTAGGATATAATTTTAAAGAAGACAAAAGTTTTGGAATTAAAGATTTAAACTAAGGGAGATAAATTTTTATAATTTTTATAAATTAAAATACTAAATATAATATAAACTAAAATTAGATATAAAAATTAAAATTTTAAAATCCAATAGGTGCAATTGTCCCATGTAATGTCCTTTAATCTGTCCCTGACTAAAAGTTTAAAGTTCTCTCAAGACCTATGAGAGTTTTTTTGTAATTGACAGAGAGTTTGTATTAAAATAATTATGTAAAGTTAACAATGGAAATTAAGTTATTAATGTTAAGAACTTTTGAAAATTAAAATTAATATATTTTGTTCAATAATCTAAATTACTGTAATTGCCCTTTACAGTTCAAACACAACTGCAAGGTCTACTTTGCTCTAGAGATATAGAAATCAACTTAGGGTTGAATTATTGTGTAGTTAAATTTCAATTTTGTCCCTGTATTTTAAAATTTTGTAATAAGTCATTATGACGTTGACAAATATTTTTATTTAATTCTTGTAGTTAAATTTCTGTTATCGTATCAATTAAATTTTATAAAGGTGGCTAATTATGTGTCATTTTAATATTTTAAATACATACCATGAAAGAGTAATTGGATCCTGAAATAACAAATGACCACAAAAAGTGCTAAAATAACATATATGTTTGATCACGTTAGCAAAATTTAACAATACAATGAAAAATATTTAATGGAACTAAATTAAAAAATTTTAGTGGGTTGAAGGAAATAAACAAGCAAGAGCTGATTTATCAATGGGCCATGCTCCCATGCAGGAAGTTCAGTCGACAGATGAAAACTTGACAACAAATTGTCAACTCTCATTAAGTTAATTATTTTGTCATGGTTTTCTAAGAGTTAAATTTATTTTGTTTTGAATTTATGTAATAAAAATAGTGTTTTAGCTCTAGTTACAATTAAATTTAGTTAATAGGTTGAGTTATATTTTTATAGCAGTTTAAATGTTAATTTTTTGTTAGATATTTAATAATTTGTAAATAAATAATTTCATGTATTTTTGTTAGGTTTTAATACAAAGAAATATAAGTAAAAAAACTTAACTAATGAAAACCTGGATCAAGGAAATACAAAAATTGGTTTGAAGCATTTTTGTTAAATTTGGCTCCAAGACTAGCCATTAATTGGTTATGACTTAAAAGAAAAATTTATGGAGGGAATAAAATGTCACCATAACTAGCTAAGAGTTAGTCATGATGTCATATTAGAACTGAGCAAAACGAATGTATTTTGGAATGCAATTTTTATTGGTTTAAAAGGGGATTATAAGGGTTTTGTGAGGAGATTATTATTCTAGGTTATTTTAGAGGTTGAGGGGGTTAGAGAAGGCTTCAAGGAGCTCCAAAGCCAAAGGAAAAACTTAGATTTGGAGGATATTCACCGATAAAATCAATTTTTCTTTTCTTTCTTTGGTTCTCTTTGTATTTTTATGCCTATTTGGATGATGCTCTATTTTTAATGTTGATTTATCTTATATTGATGAGCAAAACTTTTGATTTGGGATTATGATGAACCACAGTATATAGTAGGACTCTTTTACTTTCTTTATTTGCAATTAATGATATGATTTGTTTATTTAATCTTGTTTTTAATGCTTATAAGTGTGTAGAAACCATTATATGATTTAGGTAACTTAAATAAACTTGAGAAAGAGAATTTAGAGCTAAACCATGGATTGGGCCATATGAGTTCATGGAGCTTGTAATGTTGAGTGGATTGATTCTTTTGTAGAATAGGAATATATTTACTCGGCTTTGCATAATTATAGTAGGACCCATTTCACCTCAAGTTTCTTAATCAATTGCATAAGGAATCAAGTTTCTTAATCAATTGCATAAAGAATTATGGATTAGTATAAATGGAATGTCAATTAGTAATTCAAAAGATGCTTAAAGATAATTAAGACTTCTATACTAACAAATTATACCATTAAATACAATGTTAAAAGAGAGTACGATGGATTTCTATGAAATGCAAGGGAAGTGATAATCCTAAACCTCTCATTTCCAAATGTAGTCTAGAATGTTGTGCTCATTTATTGTTTTTATGCTTTTAGATTAGTTTGCCTTTATTATAATTTATCTTTTAAGTTGATTTAGATTAGGGTACTAATTTTAATACTTAGCAATAATCTGAGTATTACAACCTTGTAAGAACGATACTCTACTTATTGTTATATTGCTGGTGTGACACGAATACTTGTGCGTACACTCTCGTAGCACAAGACAAACTCTGCCCTGCTTGTGTGATCGGCTTTCTCTGCTAGGTAGACCCACCGGGATCCATGAAGATCCATAGCTGGAACTGTCGGGGCTTGGGCAACCGCCGAGCAGTTTGAGCTCTGAAGGAGCTCTCTAAAACCTACAAGCTTGACATGCTGTTTCTCGTAGAGACTCTAGCTAACACAACACGGATAGAAGAAGTTTGATCTATGCTGGGATATGAAGCCTGTTTTTCCGTGGATCGCCTAGGAAGAGGAGGTGGTTTGGCCGTTCTATGGAAGACCAAAGAGGACGTTAACATTGTATCTTACAACATTTTGTAAATATGACAATTGATAGGAATGACACAAATGAATGGAGATTAACCGGCTACTATGGCTTTCCTGAAAGATATCGCGGAAGGAACGCTTGGAACCTCCTCAAAGCTCTAGCAACTCAAAGTAATCCCCTTTAGTTATGTATAGGGGATTACAATGATTTGCTATCTTCAAACGAGAAGGAGGGAGGTCAAGATCATCCTACACAGTTATTAAACAGTTTCAGGGCAATGGTGGAAGAGTGTGGCATTCAAGATATTCATATAAAGGGATATAGATTCACCTGAAAATGAAGAAGCGGCCCAGATGAGGTTATTAGGGAAATTGATCGTGCCATGGAAATATGGGATGGATGGAGGGCTTCCCAAATAATCTCATGACTGTTCTCATGTCAACATACTCTCATCATAGTCCAATTCTGGTGGAAACAGACAGAGCAATCCCTGAAAGGAGGAGGACGCTTTTTAATTTTGAAAATGCTTGGCTAACAATCCCAAAATTCCCAGAACTGATGGAGAGAAGTTGGCAAGAGGCACACTCCGATAATATTACTGGTAAATTAAGTAACTATGGCAGGAGCTTGTATAACTGGGACTGAGACTTTCGGAGACTGAAGAATAAACGTATCCGAAACATTGCTGAAAGTTTGATGGAAGAGTGTATAACAAAGAGCATTGATAATGTTAGGTTTTATGAATTAAAAAAATAAAGGGAAAAGATACTGTGATAGGAGGAAATTTGTTGGAGTCAAAGGTAAAACCTCTTTAGGCTTATGCATGGCGACAAGAATACACATTATTTCCACCTGTCAGCTTTGACCAAAAGACACAATAATAGAATAGAAAGCCTCTGTGATGATCAGGGAATTAAAAGAAAAGAAAGAAGGGAACTAGAAGAGGTGATTTTGTAGTATTTTAATTAACTTTTCTCAGGAAGCAGTGGTTATTAAGATGAAGTGCTAAAACACGTGTCAAAGAAGGTGACAAAGGCACATAATAACGTTTTGATTCAACCTTTTGAGGACTGGGAATTCAGACGAGCAGTATTTCAGATGAAACCTGGCAAATCACCCAGGCCAGATGGATTTAATCTAGTCTTCTTTCAGAAATCTGGCCTTTAGTGGGTCCCTCAATTGTTAGAAGCTGTAAACAGTGGCTGGATAGATGTGAAATTCTAGAAGACCTCTCTCACACTCTGATAGCTCTTATTCCAAAAACCAAAATCCCAGATAACATGTGGGATTTCAGACCAATGTCGTCGTGCAATGTCATCTACAAGATCCTCTAAAAAACTTTGGCTAATCGCCTTAAAAAGATTTTGTCATCTATTATTTCATAATTCCATTATGCTTTTGTTCCAAGAAGGATGATTACTAATAATATTGGTGGCCTTTGAGATGATTCACATGATGAAAAGGAAGAACAGGGGAAAGCAAGGATGGATGACGAACATGATTGGCATTAGCAAGGCATATGACAAAGTTGACTGAGTTTTTCTTAAGAATATTATGCTTACTTTGGGTTGTAGTCTCATATGGGTGAAATGGATTTTGATGTGTGTTAGGAGTGTAAAGTACTCTATTTTATTAAATGGAGATAAGGTTAGACCTATTATTCCCTAAAGAGGACTCAGACAGGGACATTCTCTCTCACCATACTTGTTCATCATTTATGCAGAAAGACTCTTAATTACCCTCAATAATGCAGAACACTCGGGCCTTATTCATGGTCGTGGAGCTAGCTCTCGAGGGCCGAGAGTGTCCCACTTGCTTTATTTGGATGACTCCTTATTTTTCTGCAAGGCCAATGAGAATGAAGGCATAAATCTAAAGCATATCCTTCAAATATATGAAGAGGCTTTAAGACAATCTGTGAATTTTCAAAAACCTAGAAGTTTCTTCAGTTCAAATATAAGGGGTGACAAGAGGAGGAATCTCAATGACCTTATAGAAATTAGTACCCCTGTTAACCATGAGCATTACCTAAGACTTCCTTCTCTTATTGGTAAAAGCAAGAAAACTATTTTCAGATCCTTCAAGGACAAAGTGTGGAAAAACCTATCTAACTAGAAAACAAATTCCTTTCCAAAGCAGGTAAAGAAATTTTTTTAAAAGTAGTTGTCCAAGCTGTCCCTATGTTTTGCATGGGAATTTTCCTTATACTAGTTTCCTTATACGAAGAGCTTCAGAGGATGATGAACTCATTCTAGTGGGGTTATCAGACCAGGAATGGAAAGGAATAAGATGAATGTCATGAGATAGGATGTGCTCTTGCACCGCCAAATGCAAAGTGCTAACATGGCTATGCTGGGGAAATAAGGTTGGTGTTTGAGAAGCACCACCTCCACTCTTTCCTACTGAGTCCTTAAAGCCAAATACTTTCCCAAAGAGGATTTGTTGTCGGCTTCATTAGAATCCAACCCAAGCTTTACATGGAAGAGTGTTCTTTTCTCGTATAGCCTGTTGAAGCTGGGAGCAAGATGAAGGATTGGAAATGGAGAAACCATCAGAATGTGGAGTGACTCATGGATCCCAAGGGTAAAAAATTTCATGGCGACTGATATAGGGATAAATGATATGGAATTTTGTGCGTAAAAGAGTTGTTCGAATAAGGATACCAGAGGTGGGATACTGATAGAGTTTGTAATCTGTTATCAAGAGAGGAAGGAGATCTCATTCTCCCCAATTAGCTCTGTTAATAGAAACGATAGATTGATTTGGCATTAAGATAAGAAGGGCGTACAGAGTGAAATCTGGGTATCATGTTTATTTCTCTCACTTCCATGCTGTTGCAGGACAACCTTCTAACGCCCAGTGGAGACGCATATGGCAGATGAAGATACAACTAAAGCTTAAAAATTTCATATGGCAATCCAGTCAGAGGGTGCTGCCGGTGAACAAGAATCTTGTTCACAGAGGAGTTAGTACTAACGCGAGCTGCACAGCCTGCAACCAGTAGGAAAACATTTTTCATGCTCTTCACTACTGCAACATGGAAAAGGTAATTTGGAATAGGTGGAACTTCGGGTAGATAACTCGAAACTACAATCCGCTGGAATGCGTAGACTCTCTTAGTAGATACCCTTCGATAACTGTCATGGAAGAGTTCACTGGCCTATGTTAGGCGATCTGGAACAACAGAAACAACTTCGTTTGGAAGGACAAAAGAAGAGATCCAGGAACATCCTATCAAGAAGCTTCAAGGTTCATGGAAGGTTGGAAACGAGCGAATTCAATGGACCCAGCTCCTTCACTAGAGAGGAATGTAGAGAACTTGGACATTACTCAATCCTCTGATGATTGGAGTTGTTACACGTATGGTGTCTTAAATATTGAAGAAAATTGTTTTGGCTACGAGATCGTGGTTCGTTACAAGAACCTTTCTTTCTGCTATCTCGGGCTTCTTCCAAGGCAAATTAAATCCCTCAGTTTTGGAAGCTATTGGCATTCAAGAAGCTCTTTCCTGGATAAACATGAACCTACCTTCTAAAGGGACTATTTATACAGACGCTTAGGGGATCAAAAGGCACTTTATTCTAAAGATATTGGCGACTCAGAACTTGGAATTATTTTGCAGGATTGTAAGGACTTGCTCCTTCAGAACAAAGAATTAGGGTCAAGTGAAGTAGTTGCCAAAGTAATGTAAAAGCTCATAAGCTTGCTAAAGAATCTTTTAATCTCACTTATTTCAGAGCGTGGGATGTATTACCTCATTGCCTTTTTGATTAAATAAGCGGAAGTTTTATTTTAAAATAAAATAAAAATTTTTAAATTATATGTAATTTTTTAAAATTTTGAAAAATAAATTAAAATTAAGTACACTTATACAAGTAAGAAAATTATCCCAAATCAAAGTAACGAATTATATGTTTTGTTCTTTTGATTGTTTTCCATTGCAAAGTTGAATTTACAATCAAAGAATGCTTTTAGATATTATGCAATTTACTTAATGCTGACTGTGGTATTAATTTTTTAGATTTTATAAATTTCAATAACTAAAAGTGAAATATTTCGATTTCTTAATTTTTAAAGGAGACATTTAGATTTGAGCAATTATTATAATACTCACCATTATCTATATAGTTAAAATATGAATGCAAGAACTATATTAAAGAGAAAACGTGTATAAGATTTCACTTCTCACTTTCTTTTTTATTTCTTTATAAATGCCCATCAATTCAATTACACAGAATTCATCCTCATTATTTTTTATCTAATTATATTTTAAAAAATAAAAATATTTTAAAATGCTATCAGTATTCCTACTTGGATATATATGTATAGAAATGACGCAAAAGATAAACATGGGCTAAACATTGAGAGGAATTCATATTTTCACGTTATTTTTACTGGGTTTAGCGGCGTGCGGATCCAATACTGTTGCCAAGCAACAGCAGTCTGTGCTGTAGAAGAATCGGTACCGTTCGTTTCATCAAGCCTTTTTCCTGCCACCACGTGTCTCTCCAGTTTTTTTTTACCAAGAACAAAAATGCTTTAATTTTAAAGGCATGACAAAGGTATCAAAATTTTACAATGATCTGCTTGCCCTTTCAGACCTGTCACTTGGGTGGGATGGAATGATATTAGAAAAAAGAAAACTCAAAGACACGTGGTACCAAGAAAATGGCTTGATGGATCGAACGACATATATTCTTCTAGAGCACAACCTATTGTTACTTGGCAAGAGCACCGAATTAACATAAGAAATAATGATAAAATGAAAATAATAATTAAATGAAAAGGTAATGCTCTTATAATGCTCTCATGTTGAAAACATTAAATTAATATTTAAAAATTATTTTTAAGTAATCTTAATAAAAATATTAACTTATTTATCAGAAATATTAAGAAAATATTTTTTTTATTTTTTAGTATGTAATAAATATTTTAAAAATATGAAAATATTTATATCGTTTTAAGTAAAATATTTATTGTATTTTAATTTTTTAACTAAATAAAAAAGCTCTTTTTAATTCAATAAAAATATTGAATTATTTATAATAAATATTGATAAATAATTTTATAGATTTTTAATTTGGAACAAATATTTCCGAAAAATGTTAAATTATTTTTATTCTTTCAATTTGAAAGTTAAAATATTTCAATAATCACTTTTTTATTTTTTTAATGGGAAGAAAATTCATTTTACTTTACAATAATAGAAAATAATAGTCAACTATAATTATTTAATTCTAAGAAAATGTTTATTGCACTAAAAATAATAGAAAAATATTTTAAAAATTCTTTTTTAATTTTTCAAATGCCAACAAATTGTTTTTGAATTACTAATAATAACAAATTTTTTAAAAGAAAATATTTTTAAAAAATCAATTTTAAAGTAAACTCTACAATGAGAAAAACTTGAGACTTCTCTATGAAAGTTCTAAGAATTCAACCGTGAAATTTCTTACAATTCAAGAGTCCCTAAACTTCCTCAACATCAATCAATGAATCAAAAAGAAAAATAAAATAATCATATCACAAGCTAGTAATACTTCCCTCATCATTTACATTTATAAAGAAATCAAGTTTACAATGACAGACAAAATAACTCTCTGTGGAGAGGAATTAATGTAACTAATAAGTACATTAGACCATAAATGCTGCACAAGAATCATACTAGGCATTTCCTTTCCCATACTGGAATCTCCATTCTTCTGTATATAAATATACAGACTCATTACTTAAGGGACCATATAATGGCATCCATGGCTTCCCAATTTTTTGTCTTGAACTTTCCAGACGAGATTGCATTGCTGCAAATTTGAAACTGGGGGCGTGGAAGAGTTCCAAGAAAGATTCATATAGTCCATGTTAATGCACTTGAATAAAAGTTATAATATGCATTTATGTGTGAGATAATCCAAACCTTAAGTATAATCAATCCGTAATCTAAACTAACAAATTGCATTGGCTAACTAAGCATAAAGAAGCACGGTCATTTATTGGAGCCAAACTAATCACGGATAAATTGTGTATATTAGCTAATACCAACATGGAGTGAACAACTTGGCTAGAAGCTTCAGTGATTTTCCACTAGCACCTGCTGAAGGAATCTTTAGAAATTCCTATACCTGTAATGCACCATATGTATGAACTAAGATTGAGACCGAAAAAAAAAAGGCACAAAGAACTAAGATATCTAAATAAATGAGGACAATCAAATTGGCTGACAATGATTACAAGTCTAGAAATGTACATAGATGCAGAAATTCATTCATCAAAAAATTAAAGACCTCCTATAGCATTCAGAACCCAATAATTCAATTATGCTTTCCCGTAGCTGTCAGAAATAAGGAATGCACTTCCAAGAAACTCTTTGTGGGAGAGGCATTAACAAGAAATTACAGAGAAGAGAGACAGAACATAGATACATTGTAAAATTGAGCAAGTACAAGATTGGGATGCAATATTGACATCATATACACACACAATGAAGCTTATTTCACACTGTTTTACAAATTCAGAATTTTCCAAAATATGAATCAAACACTCACAGTGCCTCAAACCATCATTATTTTACTGTTTATGAGCATTCATGTTAAACGAGTTAGCTTCTTTAACTCCATTAAATGGTGGCGGTACTCTAGACATATGCAAGCACTTTTAGCATAAGCAGCATTCATATGGAACCAGATGCCATTGCTCTGCCAATAAGACATGCATTGCAAGCATTATTAGATATAACAACTCCCCAATGTGCATCTACCAAGTACTAACCTCATCAAACAAAATTCTGTGTGAGACGATCAGTAACTAAATAAAAAGCACAGCCTGAATCAGCATCGGAAGATGGAACAGGCCTATAAGGAAAAAAAAACAAAAAAAACCATTGAAGATGATTCTATATAGGTATACTACATGGTAATTAAAGGCATCTTTTGAACTTATTGAGAATCTTGTAAAGCATGCCTTACAACAGCTAACCTTCCAGATTCCAATAATAATAATGAGTGTCAGAACCAGCATGGTGCTCAAAGCTCCTAAAATGTTCATATTAAATATAGCAAAAGATATCTCCTATGTACAATCAATTGACATTAGATAGTAGACAATAATTAGATGGTGTTTAAAGCTGCAAGGAGGTTTTCAAACATTTGAAAATGTACATATGACATTGCAACCTACATATGTCAACTTCACATTGAACAATGTATACTGTCAAATTCACATTGGCACCATAAATTGTACATGATGGCCAATGTCTATATAGTTAACTAGTCGACCACACAACCAATAATTACATGACCAACACTATCCTATAGCAACACTGGCACACTATCTATGACATCCCCTAAGATAAAAACATTTCCAGAATGTGGCTTTGCATGAAATGATCCATACTCCAGCAGCTGTCGTAAGGCAAAACTCACTAATTATTAGAAATGCATGAACATCAATACCATATTCTTTAATTGCTTGATTCACAAGCAGGAAATAACTATCCTGAGTTACATCCAATAAGCAAATGATCAGTTGTATGTAAGCTTAACTAAACCAGACTTTTGAACCAAGAAATAAAGATATGTTTAATATCTTGACTAACCTTTAACTTCTTAAGTAATTGTCTTGATAAGCATAAATTTGAATGTGCTAAAAGGTATCTTACTTGTAAAAGATAAAGGATGACGTGGAAACCCAAGGTTATGAAGATCCTAAAACTCTTAGAACACATAATATGTCATGAACATGAATGGAATAAACTCCCAACCTATTGAACTCCCAGATGACAAATGTAAATAGAAATACAAATGATATGTTGATTTGAAACAAGAATGAATTTATCGTAAGAGATCACTTTGCTAAGAACTAATTCTTGTTGCAATAGAAAACGACAAGTTATCCTTCTTTACAAAACTCTGGCCAAGCCAAGAAAGAAACTAAAGAACTTCTCTGATAGAATGAAATTTAATATCTTATAAGGTTGAGGTTCAATCCTTTTTATAAGTTTCAGACTCTCCAAGTAACCCTAATTGGGAATGCTCCCTTAGGCCCTTAATAAGTTAGGTCAAAGGAGGCAAAAAATAACTTCAAACATTAAAATAGAAGCCCAACATGTAACCATACATATTCTAGGCCCAAATCAATCACAATAAGGTCTAAAACAATTATTTTAATAGTAAAATTATAAGATGGCTTGACCCAAACGAATTGGCTCTTCACTTGGGCTGGACAAGAATCAGATAAATGACTTGGGTTTTCTTCTCCAAACTTAATTCATCCAATTGACTTTCTTCTACATTCTCTAAGAATCTTTTCAAATAAATTTGCAGTGATTCCTTGAACTTTTTGGCTCTTATTCTTGTAATTGCACCCAAAGGAAAATTCAGATTATCATTCATGCCATCAAGACCTGGAGGAAAATTCAGATCATCATTCATGTGATCGCGCCTCTTGCCTTCTGTGCACATATCAAAGGAGGTCTACATACTTTTTTAGGAATGACAAGGGAGATTCATGTGTTTAATCAACAAGTTGTCAAAGTATAAGAATTTTTCCCTTGTATCTTTTCTCTAGAAATAGATATAAAATCTATGTGGTATTCTTCAATTGTACCCAAACCTTCTTTATCTCACCTAGCTTACAGCCTCCTAGGATAACTACAATATTAAGCATTCACAAAATTGCAGTTCATTTCAACTACACATTATATACATTTCAACAATTTCATAATTGGTTTTCCTTTCAATTCCCCATTATATACATTTCAACTACACATTAAAAATCATGATTCTTGTAGACCACAAAATAGTTGGTTTTCCTTCCTTAACTGTTGGTGTGGTGAATATTTGAATATTCCTGTACTTGTAATATGCCTATTTCATTCCCTTTTACTTGTTGTTTGGAGTATATCTTGTGATGGTAGCCCCCTACATTGATGATTTTCTATATTCTAAGACAAAACAAGATCAGATTGAAGAGAAAGAATGATTATGTTTGCAATTAAAGTGAAGAAAATAAAAGGGTAATGAATAAGAATATATACTGTTCCATCTTCATCTTTATAGTGCAAAGAAGATATATAACAACAAAGAAATAAATACCAACCATGTACATATGACTGGTATATGAGTTGACCATTGCTAAGGTAATTGGACTTACTTAGTGGAAGCTGAAGTTCATTTGTGTGACATAAACTAACCCATGATACTTGTGTGCCTAATGAAGTCAACATGGAAAGCAGACCATCATATATGACAAAAAGGAGGTGGTGAGGACTTTGTTCAGCAACGAGCAACCTTCCTTTGACATCAACAAAAAATACCACCACCCTATCACACATGAAAAACAAAAAACCCACTAAAGTAGGGAAGCTAATTTAGCAGTTGATGTATTCAGGCAGTATTGGTTTCATTTTAATAGTATTCAGTCTCAATTTGATTATGGAACTCCCTTCAACCCACAGTCAGGTGCCTTGTTTTCCATCATGGCCTCGAGTTATTAGGGATAGTGTGCCTTGAATGCTCCATCTTGGAGACACTTACCATCCTCACAGAATGACAACATGCACTCCACTAGTATTGCTTCCCCTTGGGCAGTCTAAACATAGTGACCTTTCCCAGTTTGTGTGCTTGACTAGCTCTACTGTGCCATCTTAACTTCAACAAAGAAGAATTGCAAACCATATTACACACGTAACAAATACATACCACATATATTATACATCATCCATTCACTTACACTGCAAGCAGCATAAATTTGATATCTTAATCAAATTATAAAACATATAAGTGCACACGTATACGGTCACAATGACACATCAGACACATAATGCATCATCCATTCACTAACAATATAATAAGCATAACTTCCATATCATAAAGAAATCATAAAACACATGAATGTACAACTACATGGTTATAACTCTTCAAGATCACAGCGTAGTCAAAGCCCTACACAAGTTGACCTATGCTCATTGTACATATCATCAACTAATGTATCTTGTCATGCATTCTAACCATCACTTGGCTTAGTGGTTTGAATAGGGGTGTTGTCATTTGGAGGATCTATATTGTCAAGGGCATCAACTTCATCCTCTAAGGGATCAAAGACATTATCACGTCACATAAGGTTGTGTAGTACACAACATGATATAATAATGCAGTTGTGGATTTTCACTGGATAGAAGGATGGGCTATATAGGATGGCTTATCGCAGCTTCAACATACCAAAACACTGTTCAATTACATTCTAGGTAGATGCATGCTGAATCTTAAAACACTCTCGAGGAGAAGTAGGTTGGCTACCATGGCGTCACTCATTTAAATAGTACCTTTGTCCCTGATAGGGTGCAAGAAAACCTTTACAGTTGGTATACCCAACGTCAACCAAATAGTATTGGCCTGATACATGAAAGATATACAGATATTAGCATCAAAATCATATATGACTGAAACGTATATAAATTAAGGACCCTCACCATGTGGAACTCTCAACCTATATCTCCTTGTGAGGGCATCTCTTAATACCCTTACATTAGCTGCAGACCCTTTACACCGTAGCAAAACATATATTAATTGGCCTTCTGAGGAGCAAACTTTTAGAACATTAGTGGATATCTCCCTTTTGCAGTTGCGATATCTTTGCTTATCCTACATAGGCATTTTTATTTGTATGTGTGTCCTATCTAGGCACCTAAGAAGTTCTATAAAAACAAAATTTGTCAGAGTAACTAACCAGCTTAGTGTTCACCATAGAGTTTACATCAATGTGTATTTACCTTAAACCACTTCCATCTTTCGTCCACTAAATTTGTAACTATAGGTTCTGATTTTCTTAGTAGCTCACCTTGCAACTACATCATAGCCCTCAAAACCAAATTAAAGTATCTACTCACAGTTTCTCCTATCCTCCCAAATTGGACTTGAATGACCATATTCTTCACATGATGGGCTAAGATGTATAAGAAGATAGCAACTTGCTCGTCTATAAGTATGTTTTTCGATGGCTTAAGGTTGCCTACTTAATCAAGCATGCCATACAGCTGATCAAAGGTCTCCCTATGTATCTTAATCATATTATATAAAGTAATGCCATTATTGTATACTAGGCTCCTAAGGTGAACTCGTCTAGTATAGAAGTTCATTGTGTATGACTTTGGCAAGGTCGTTCGCCTACACACACCTATGCATATGTTAGTCACCTCCTTTTGAATTGCGTCTACAAAGCTCACCCATTAGGATAAAATGACCACAATTGCTTCTTTTCTAACTGGGTCTATGGTTGTAAAACACACAACCCAACAATAAAACACTACATGTTATTACTTAAAACTTTATAAACTGTACCCTTCAATTACACATCATACAGTTTTGATCTTCTTTAAATGAGATGGATAAGAAGATAAGGTGTTTCCAAATTGGTGTTCTTGTTATAGTTTTATACCTTCATTTTCATCTACCTTCTAGTTCTAGTAATATTGCCTTGGTTGTGAGTTATTGTTGTTGTTGTTGTTTTCTTTTTTCCTTGGGCTTCTTGCTCTCACTCTTTTTAATAAAAGCACAGAGCTTCTGATAAAGATAAAGTATTAAGAGATGTGTAGCTATTATAGTGGGTGGAGGTAAGTCAAGTTTTGGTTTATTTATATACAAAATCTAAATAAGCCACTAGATATGATCAAGTTGAGAGAGGTTTTAGTGGTTAATGAAAGGTCTTACACTCAAACTTATCTTCTGCCATGTATTAAATAAAAATCTAACTAAAGTTTAAAAACTGTTATATTTTTATTTACATAGAACAAACAAAAATCATTTTAATGGAAAACTGACCTTTTATCATAACCTTATCCTTGTTATATAAAATTGAAAAACTTTACCTCAACAAAGACAAAACTATAAATCTATCATTTAGCATCAATTCGCAGAATTATAACGTACAAATCACTAATTCCCATAAACAATTTAATTGTAAATCTAACAAACATAACAGTTTAAAATTTGTTCATTACATATGTTAGTTAAATTTTACATAACACAACTTTCTCCCAAATTGTAGCAACAAATCCAACATCTTGAGACAAATTACATACATACATGTATAAAATGAAAATAATGAAGGAGAGAAACTCAGTCTTCCAAACTTAATAGGACCAAAAGTTGAACTAAGCAAAATTTCTGGTGCATTAAGTAATGTAATTGTGAGCATACAAGCATAGAAGGGAATACTAATAAAATAGTAAATAACAAAAGGAATGAGAAGATCAGTAACTTATTGCTAAGATATTAATAATTCAAAATTACACAGGACTGTGGAGGTTACATGGAAAATTCTTATGTGTAAATAAGAAATTTTTATACATCCATCTATTTGATGATGTAATCCAATAATTGCTGAGAAGGTACTTGAGTTGATGACATAACAGAACCTACAAATTCAAGTTTCTGTCTCAACAATGGAAAAAAACAGCAAGCAAATTTATTAAATACCATGCACTTACTGGAAGCATAACTGGCCAACAGGCTGGTGGGCTATATAGGCAATCCTACAAGCCAGGTAATTTTTCATAATTGTTTGAATGTTTAAGTAAATCCACAATAAAAATAACAAAACTTGCTATCGACATCTATAGCAATCAAATAGGGAAACAACTAGAGATAGAAACACTATATTGAAAGTTATAGGAAAAATGCATTCAACTTCTTTGAGCAAACATCGGCTAGCATTGTGCTTGACAAAATTCACTAATGATTGAAATTCTAGTTACACATATTGCCAGTTAATAAGTTAAAGTCTGTCTTGCAATTTTCTCAATCAGAGATGGGAACTGAAACCACTGGTCTTCACCATATATCCAAACCCTTCCTCAAAGTCGGATATCCCACCATGATTAGATATAAAAATTGAACAATACAGTAATGAAAGGGAACTGACCTTGCAGAGATTGGCATCAAAACCTCTCGGGAACACGTTGTCTATTTGGAACGTCATGGTCTGAACTACTCCTCTCTCTCACGTTCATGTTTGACTGGATCCTTTGAAGAAATGAGAGGGGTAGCACATTATGACGATGAGGTAGGCATAGAGAAAAGTGATGGGCAATATTGTAATCTCCATGGCATCTATGAAGGAAAGTCATATGTTTCCTTCATCTCATGGATGGAATCCACCTATTATTGTGAACGACGAGAGTAGACTCCATGGAAATCAGATATCCAGCAAACCAAACACCTACCTACAACTCTCTGTCGCCCTTTCTCTTTTTTTCCGATGCCTCTGCCATACACCAAACACAACGTTAAGGATAACTGATCCCTACAGGGATTATTTATTGCATTAGAATGATCTCAAATAAATTATATGAAATATTTTTTTTTTAAAAAATAAAGATTAAGTATGTTAAAAATGAAGATATATTAATGTATTAATTTTTTAATATAAAATATTAATTTTTGTTGAAAAAAACTATATTACACTGTATATTCAATTCTTTTTCTTAATGCAGAAAACTACCATGCACTAGGCTCAATTTCCTTACTTCTCCCTCTTTTCTGTATCATGTGTTCGGATCTCTTCACTTGCCAAAGTCAAACATTTTAACTCAAGTATTTAGTGCGTGTTTATTAATATTATCAAAATATTTTTTTATTTTTAAAGTATTTATTTCAATCTAATTTTAATTTATTTTAAAAAACATGCAACAAGATTTTAATTAAAAAATTTATTTATGTTTTTTTAACTAACTACTACATTTTAATTCATATTATTTGTTCTTGTTAAGATTTGAGTTCGAGACTATTTGAATAAATTTAAAAAATAGTATTATTGGACTACTCTTGTGCCAAAAAAATTTATTTATGTTAATAAAATATATTTTAATAAAAAAATTTAAAATTAAACTAAAGGGTACTTCAAAAGCATTAGATTAAATGGCATCCTAATTTTCTCAATGAGACTTCTCTTTAATCATTTTGAGTCATTGAATAAAAATTAAATTTCAATTTTTTTTTATCAATATCTGAATACGGTTGTACTATTATTTGTAAATCTAAATTATTAGATTTTTATTAAATAACCCAAAACAATTACTAGAACCTCATGTTCATGAGGAAACCTACTTGCATTTAAATGAGATTTTTAGTAATGCAGGTAATTATGCAATTAGACTGAACAAACAACCTAAAGACTTAGTGATTTATACAACCTGACTGTATCAAGTGAGGTTGAATAATAAAAATGGGTTAAAAAAATAAACCACGTCAAAAGACTTGGCGGAGCCAAATAATGGGTGAACTTTTTTAAAAAGTACACGAGCCCACCCAATATATATATATATATATATATATATATAAAATTAGGTTTTTACCTTTAATATTTTACTTCAGAATTTTTATTGACAATCATTAATTGTCAATAATACTTTTGTGACAATGCTTTTTTTTTTTTTTGTTGACATTATTGAAGTTAAGTAGTTGATATTTTTTTCGACGCTTGTAACTTCAAGTCATAGTTTTTAATTTGTAACTTGATACATCCACTCAGATCTTTCGAATTTATGTGGTTTTGTGAAGGATTTATTGGGCACTATATCGCTCAAATCTCCACTATAATGGTGATTGAAGGGACGCCTGCCAAAATTTATCCAAATGTTGTTTAGGAATTTAAAGTATAAGATTTCTTTATCACAAGACCACATTATAAATTATATTTGACACAATATGCTTCAAGTAAATCTTCAGTTATAACAGATAAAGACAAGCCAAGAATTAGTTAAAAGAGAATTCTTAAAATGAAGTAAATAATGTCCTTTTTTTTTTTTAATAAATAAGTGATAAATGCCTTATAACAAAAATTTGGTCAATCACCAATTAATTGAATCATTCTTCTATCTAGTATCATTATGCAAGAATTGTATGGTTTGGCTCCGTGTTACCGTTCAAGTTGAGTACTTTCAACCTTCAAACATACAAATGAAGTTACAAGTATGGTTTTTTCACCCTTCAAAGGCCCCTCAAGGTTTTGATGACTATAGCATGGCTACTACTAACATTTTGGTGATCATCGTAGTAACAATTGCATAGTAAGCCCCACCAAAGTGGTTCATTTGATCAAAATAATGTACTTACGAAAGCAGCTTGCAAGACAATTAGGGAAGTTTAAATGATCCAAATACAAGTTCTTGGTATATCATCCCTGATGTGTATGAGATCATATTTATTATAATAGATTATTGAATAAAAACTTAGTGGTTAAATTTATATATAAAAAATATTATTTAGACAGTTATATCAATTTAATATAAATTTAAATTATTAAATTTTTATTTAATAATATACTATAATCAAATATGATCTCATATTTTTGTCAAAATATGAAAGGATTCAAATTAATAAATCATTTTATACTATTTTTTTTCAATATCATTTTTTATATAGATGTATCAAGGGAAAAGTTGATATTATTAATATTTGTCTTGTTATAAAAAAAATTAAGACTAAATGTGAATATATATATATATATATATTATTTAAATTAGGATTTAATAAAAAGATGAAATTTATAAAAAAAATTAAACTTGTACACAATTTCTTATTCCTTTACATGATAAATATATGATTAACTAATAATAATATAAAAATTTATAATTTGATTAAAAAATAATATTACAATAGTAATACATTTGTGTTAGTATTAAAAAAATCATATAATTAAAAAAATAAGATAATAAAAATATAAAACTTTAAATACAAAAATTTTTATAAAAAAATTATTAATGCTGAAAGTAAGAAATTTTAAATTAAAAAATATAATTTTTTTTTAACACCGGAACATCTATTTACTCAAAAACAGCAATAGCTTCCACCTCCAAAAAGCAATTTTGACGTGATGACCATAGATTTGGGGATTCTTAATCTTTATCATTACCTCAATCCAATCGATCCTATGAATCTGTCAACTAATCCTTGAGATCCCCAATCCACAGCAAACGATGACATCGGAAGCCACATGCGAGCGGCTGCAGCGAGCCCTATCGGAGTGTCATCGGCGGGTCCCGTCCGGTCCGGGCCGCGACTTCGCGTGCCGTCACCTGAACCACGCCCTCGCCGTGTGTCTCGTCTCCTTGGTCTGCCACGAGGAATCTGAGGCGGTTCGGACCCTCTGCTCCAGCAGTGGCACCGCCCTCAAGCGCTCTCAGTGCCAACAGGCTCATCTTTCTCTCTCCCTCTGCCTTTCTTCTCATCAACAAAATTCATAACCCTAACCCTAATCCTTTGAGAATCATGTTTTCCGAGAATTTCTGTTAACTTAGTTTTTTAATTAGCTTGCAATGTTTGTGTTGAGGGACAGTTTCTTTTATATCAATTCTTATCTGAAGTTTAAGATCAAATCTAATGTTAGGGTGATTTAGACCTAATTTATCACTCAATAAGGTAGAAGTCAACAATCTAGTTTTTCTCTCTGGTATTAACATACTTAGGTTTAGCTATGTTTGAAAATGGGATAGAAGAATGATGTTGTAAGAATTTTATTAATTAGGAGACAAATTTTTTTTTAAAAAATTATGAAATATCATATTAATAGTTTATCTATTTGTTAAAGATTTGAATTTTCCTGTCTTTTTTTTTGGCTTCTGTTATGCTTGTCTTTTTTCTCAGGTTCTATATATTGTTACATTTAAGTATAGGATTCTAAAGTACCAGAGAATTTTATTAAAGTTTTTTCTATATCACTAAGTAATCTGGATATGCTATGAAAGTGCTTGCTTGACTATATTGGAACCGCTACTATGAGTTCAAATTGAGTAATAATGTTGATGAATCATGATTCATGATTCGTATGGGGTTGCTAATTGTTTGTGCCTTTTCTTGGCCTCATAATGTCAGTTTTGGGATATTGAGGTGGCACTTTTGACAGGAATTTACTTCTCTTTAGACATGCAGATTTTCTGGGTGGATGCTTCGGAGTTTGAAAGCATCAGTCCCGGTTTCTTAGGTTTGTGATGATTTTTTTAATTTCCCTGAACTGCATACTGCTGTGGTTGTAACTACGGAGTACAGATACAGGATTTGACATTATACGAACATTGTAATGTGATAAAACATTTGGTGGTTTTGGATAATTTGAATTATTGTGTAGTATCAACTAAAATGTGATTCTGTTTCTAAAATATAAATGCTTCATAATCAAATAGGGTATGCAGTGCCTTCATCAAATGAAATTTGTAGTGTAATTTGAAGCAATTCCATGAGATTGATGGAAATGATCATTATTGAGAAACTGTACTGAGGAAAATGAAGCCAAATTGATTACCCTGAATGTGTAATAATGAAGGCTATCCAAGGATGTAGGTAAACTTGTGTCATTAGACTCTTAGTTTTAATTAGATATTCAATTGAGATGCATTTGGTTTATGGATTAAATGTCATGTTTTTATTGCAGCGAATTGTAGCCTCAGCTCATTAATTAGTCAAATTCAAAATGTAAATCATTTTATTGGTAAGCAAGGAGACTCCCAGATGGAAGGCACGAACCGAACTTACGTACATGAAGATCCTGTTAACCTCTGTCTAGCAGAGGTGTCACTTATTAAGTCAATATTTATGGACCAAAAAGTGAATCAGTTAATTTGCATGTAGACCCAATTGCAATATAAATGAATTGTTTGAGTAAATAAGATATAAACAACTATCATAAAGCCAGCATAAGTTGGCTCAACTAGCATAAGGGGAAGTGATAAAATCGTGTTAACGATCATCTCCTTCCAAGGCGATCTCTTGGCACTCAATTGAGTATGCCTCTCAACCCTATGTTAAAAATTGAATATATATGTTGTAAAATGAGTTAATTTGGATTTTTAGCAATTTTTAAACAAGAATTATTGATTGTTGAATTGCGTAATTTTTTATATCTAAATTATCAAGTAAAAAATTTTAGACTATTATCAACTTTAATCTAAATTGTCAAATTGGGTATTTTTTAAATTCAAATTAAAAATTAACAAGTATAAGTTTGAGGCTAATAGAAAATTGAGTATATTAGTGACACAGATAAAAAAATATTAAAGTAACATTTATATTATTATTTTTATTTACTCAAAAGAAAAAGTCGCATAATTATAAAAATCCTCCATATAATCCTAATTTGACAACCTATCTGCTATTAAGTGGCCTTACATAGAATCTTCTAGCTGTTCACCACTTCCACAAGTGTAAATTGTATTAGCTTAGTAGAAAGCATGGTTTCACCTCATGCTTGTCCACATAATGATTAGATTCGGATTCAGCAAATTCTCTGTCCAGATAAATTTTAAGCAATGTTTAAGAGCTGTGAAAAGAAGAGAAAGAGAAGTATATAAACTGAAAAAAAAAAAAAGGAGTAAATGATTAAGTTAAATAATTATTTCTCTTTCCCTAATGTGTAGCCTTTTCATTCAAATTTTCAAAATGAGAAAAATTAAGATTGTAAATGTAAAGATGTTGACATATTTTAAAAGATTAAAAATGATTCATTATTGACCCCCTTTTATTAATAACTTCCACGCAAAGTAAATGTTTTGATGAATCATTTCTTCTCTTTCTTCATTATCCCTGTACAAACATACCTCAGGGAGACTTCATTCCAAATGGACAAGACTTGAATAAAATTACCTTTTCGTTTATTGTCATAGTCTCTAATAAAAACATATCATTTTAAGAAACTTTTTAGAAAGACTCACATAAATCTGAAATATGAAACATTTTCACTTACACTTGAAAACCGCACCAGATTTTATCCTCTCATAAATCCCTGATCAAGATGCACATAAGTTGACGCCAAGGCAAATGTTACTTATTATACAAGTCTTAAAAGGATATCTACTATCATTTCTCAAACTTTATTTTGAACAAGTATAATCCCCCAAAGCATGGTCATTTCAGCAAATACTTAAGTGAAATAAGCCCTTAAACATAAAAAATATCTCAAAAATCTTACAATTGCACAAATAAACAACCTATGCAGAAAACCTCTCCCTGTCATGTGGAGCTGTATAATCAATATTTGGCCCAATAGGGACGATCCCAAACGGATTGATAGTAGGATGGCTTCCATAGTAATGCAACTTTATGTGTTCCATGTTCACTGTGCTACTAATGCCAGGAAGTTGGAAGATGTCTTTGGTATAATTGAAGAGGTTGGGGTATTCCCGTAATAGTTTTTTGTTGCACTTGAAGTGAACCACATAAACCTACAATCACAGCAAAAATTAACTGTCAAAAAATTGGGATGTATTAGTGCAACATATATCTCAAAATAGAAGCAAAGTATACCATGTCAATGATCAATTTAACTAGACAGTTTAAGCGTTTCATTTATGTTGGAACCCAAAGGCTATCAAAGCTTTCATTTATGTATATAAGAATAGAGCTCTCCCTCAAGAGTTGTGGGAGAGACTGATACAACTTGCAAAGATAAAGAAAACTCAATATAAAAGCAAGAACAGCTCCACTGGCAATTCAAGAGGGAGATGAATTACTGCCTACCTCCCTCAGCACCCAAACTTCCATTGTATTATTCTCCTGCTCACCCTGTCACACGTGTATTGTTTGTTAGTTACACTAACAGAATACCCCTCACCAGCTCACACCCCTTTCTCTTGGTTCTTATTCCTTCGCTCATACACTCTCTTTCAACGTCCCACTTGCACCAGGCCCATTACATTATAATCTCTAACTCACTCCATAACATGAAAGCTTCTCAGAGGTTGATGTGTGGACAAGGCATCAGTCTATTGTATCTTGTAGAGAAACTTAATTTCAACTAAAATAATGAGGGGCAGCAAGAATTGAAAATGTTATAATCTCATGGATCAACTAAACCCAAAAGCTTAAACTATTAAGTTCAACCCCTGAATTGTTGTATTATAATTTCTAAACATACTTGACATCGAAAGCTGACATACAGGCATGCAGTGAGACACTTACCACCATTCTTGATGACCCCAAAAAATTATAAGAGAACAGAAAGAAAGCAGAAAAAAAAAAATATTATGCATTCACTAGAAACACACAGGAATAACCTTTATAGGCCAATAATAAAAAGAAAGTAAAATTATAAGAAAATACTTTAAAATTACAGCAAACTTTGAAAGCTTTCCCCATTTCTATGATCTTAAGGTATACAATTAACAATTCAAGTAACAAGCAACAACTGCAACAAGCTTCCTGTTGGTCACTATTATTCACTGTATTAAGTATTAACTTAAATCTTTAAAATAAAAAGAAAAAATGATGAATTTACAATTTTGTACAAGTAATTGACATTATAATGATATAGGAACTTAATTCCTTTTACATTTTGGAATACCCTTGGGAGGCTGGGGAAAGCCGGATCGGTATAAGTTGACAGGGCTGAAATTGGGAAATAGTTCAAGAGTTGGTAGATATTGACTGATAAGGGCCTATTAACTGATGAAAGGAAGGGAGCAGGAAAAATTTAATGAAAATGCACGAACCATATGATTGTAAAAGATGCGTTACTGTTAAGTCAATCAGTGAGAATGTAGATCTTCAATTTATTAAAATTTTATTCAAGGCTGTACTAGAGTTGCAAGAATGAGAGACCAAGAAAGAAACAATTACAGGTTTTCGAGAAAAGAATATGTAATTTTAAGAGACAAACTTTGTATTGTATAAAATTTATGGTCTAAATTATGGGGTGAATCTATAAGATATGTCATAGTCTATGATTTCATTTAGATTTATTTTTGTTCTAAAAGGAGGCCTTAAATTAATTTGATGATGCTTGTTCTCGAGTACATAATTTGCATGACACATGGAAGACTGAAAGATATGCCCAGACTCTAACAGCAAGGACCATGAATATTCATTCATACCTCATCAAATCTGATAAGAGTGACAAACAACCGAATATCTGCTTCAGTCAGTGTTTTGCCACAAATATAACGTTGCTTGCTTAGTATATCTTCACATTTGTCTAAAGCTTCGTACAATAATTTTACTGCCTGCAGAAGGGTCAATGGAAAACTGGTTCAATGATGTGAATACTTAGTTGTCAACCACTCTTGCAAATATCAACATAAAGAAAACTACTTACCTCATCGTATGGCCCTTGCATCCTTGCAAACCCACATTTATAAACACCATTGTTTATACCGTTGTATATCCACTCATTAGTCTCATCAATTTGGGCTTGCAAATGAGTGGGATATAAGTCCAAGGTGGGATTTTCTGCTGTATTGTTGAATTCAGTATTAAACATGCGGATTATCTCTGAACTCTCATTGCTAACAATTGTCTTGAGTTTCTTGTCCCACAGAACCTATGCAGATATAAATCCATCAAAGGACCATAAATATCTTTTTATTAAAGTATATACAAGAAAGATCCAGGCCAAAACAAAAGAGTAAACATACAGGAACCGTGTATTTTCCTGTGTAGCTTGTACTTGCTATTTCATAAAGTTCCCTGATACTATTTGCTCCATTCAAGGGATCAGGTTCAGATCCTGGCACCTCAGTTTTTGAACGGGGAAAAATCCACCCCATATGCTCATCTGATTCTTTGGTTCTTCCCCAAATGGGTTTGACTGCCTGATTATTCAAAGAGGCAAGAGTGCAAAGTTTGCAATTAGTCCAACCATTCTAAATTAAAGACATACATCATGAAGTTCACTAACCGAGAAACTGATGGCTTTGTCAAGTCCTTTGATCTTCAAGTAAGCAAGGCACCTGCTTGCCCAAGGACAAGCATATGATATATACAGATGATACCTTCCTGACTCTGCTGGAAATTGAGAATCTCGGTCTCTTGAAATGAAATTTCGGAATGTAGAAGCAGTTCTGATAAAAGCACCAGAATCCGACATCTCATGCAGTGCAGATCGTGCCATGTCAACAATAAACTAAACAGTAGATATTTCAAGAATCAATCATGCTGCCAAATTTTTGAAGTACAGAATGCTTTAATTTTCTTCAAGATTTGATAAGCTTTGATTTATATACGTGCCCACAGTGTCCACATACTCAATGACTTCAAATAAAAGAAGCATGTAAGTAAACAACAAACTTTAGTAATGATTTCAGTTCTTTTTTTTTTTTGTAAAAAAAACAAATAGATTCCTTATTCATTCTTTCCATAGTTAAGGAAACTCTTCTCTAGAGGCTCTACTTGGTTGGATTAAAACAGAACAAGTGGAACATGAGAAGTGGGAAAACAACAATTCAGTTGACAGAATTAAGTCTTGCTACATTCAAATTTCCACTCAAACTAAGCGTAGTCCTAAGAAGCACGGATACCAATTTAAGATATAACACAACAAAGACACCCCAAAACAAGATATATAGTGTTTAGAAACAATTTAAAGTCATAGCTCCCTTTTTAAAGTTTTGGTACTTCATAGTCATAGAAAGAGCCTCAAAAGGAAAGGCAATACTTTTCTTCTGTACGTTGATCCAAATCAGACTAGAACATATTCAGATAGAATTCTCCAGTAATTTATTGTCCGCGGAAGAACCATCGTCGCAACAAAAGATTTTCCCCCATATAGCTAATTCAAATGAACGATTTCCCCAGAAAAGCTTTTGATTATAAACTATAAACAGCGAAGCATATGAAAAAGGTAAATACTTTTCGACGGCATGATCGTATAGAAATTAGTTCTTCTCTGCAGATTCTATTAGTTGTGGCAGTACCCATCAATTCTTCAAAATTCCCAAAGAAGCAAGTTCTATGGAAAGCAAACAACATACATTAAAAAAAAAAAAAAAAAAAGAGCACAATTTCCTTCACCACTGACAATCCAATTAGGAAAATATATAACTTATAAGAAGAAGATAGCTTTGAGATGGTTTGTTTCAATTTCATATTGATCATTAGCTAAGACACACAAGAAGAAATTAAAGCAATAGAACCTTTTAGGTTGTAGAGACAAGGAGGAATAAACAGAGGTTTCTCGGTGATGCCTTGTAGAAAAGCGAAGGGAAAGTAGAGGAGCACTTGGGGCAGAGAGTCACCGACAATCTCGAAGAGAACATATATTACTACAATTCAGTGATTCACCATCTGCAGGACCATCAACCTTGTGCCCGACCGCCCACCCAAATTGAACTTTTGCCCTCAACTTTCTAATTTATTATTTTATTATGATATTTTATTCCGTTAACAATAGTTTAATTGCACTACAAAACATAAACGTAACAACCCCTCTCACAACTCTGAAGGGTTGACAATTTTAGTCTTTTATTTATGGATTTATTTTTAATTTTTTATTCATTTTTTTAATTTAATTCTTTATTTATCAGTTTAATTTTAATTTGATTTTTTATTGATTTATATTATCAATTTGATCCCTTATCTTAGCATTGTTGTTTTTGGTCCCTCACTAATATAAAAACTAGAGCATTTAATGTCTTAGTTTTGACTAAATTTAGACTAATTGTGTTTATGCTTAGATTAGAGGAGGACAAAAAAAAATAACATTATGATAAGTGAGGGATCCAACTGAGAATAGAATTCAATGAAGTACAAAATTAAAAATAAATTAATTAGTGAATGACTAAAATAGTATTTTGCTCAAACTTTGAACATTCTTAAAACTAAAGAAATGTTTTCTGAGACTAAAAGTAAGTTTGTTTTTTAAGTTTAGCACTAAAACTAAGTGATCAAAATGAAAATCACTAATGTTTATTTGTATAAAATTTTGCAACTACTAATTAATAAGTATATATTTAATGTGATTTTATCTCCTTTATGTATATTTGTATACAATTTTGCAACAATAGTAATTAAGTTGATTATAATATGCTTGTTTATATCTCTTTATCTTACATTTAAATCCTTATGTTCTTGATTCTATATTTTTGAAAATATAAAGGAATAAGTAAATTTAGATAAAAATATGTACATTTATATGTTAAGCAAGATATGGTGGAATGATGGTGAAAATGTTCTTCCACTCACAAAAGGGTGTATGTTTGAACACAACTATAATTAGTTTTAGTATTCTACTTTCTTATTTGAGTTAATTTTCCTATTTCTCCCCAAAAATTATTAATTCAACCGAATTTATCCATGTTAAATGTAAGCCAACTTGAGTATGCAATGAGCTTAAGTCTACAAGTGAGTTGACACATTTTTCATATGTAAAATCATAAACTTAGTGAACTGACAAGTTAACTCAAATTTGAACTAAGATCAAGATTACAAGCGAGTTGACATATTTTCCATAAATAAAATCATAGAATAAATTAGTGAGTTTGACAATTATGAATGAGGCTGTGAATAGTTGAGGAACACTAATTGGCGATATTTGCAACTACTAATGGCCAACCTTATCCAACCCTAGTGTCAATGGCTAGTAAGAACCTACTCATTTTTCACAACAGTACAATAAACGCTCTTACCCTCAAACTTCATCATGTAGCCTTAATTGAACTAGCTAGTGAACACCAATAAGTAATATTTCCAATCACTGACGTCAACCTTCCTTAGTACCAATTGTTAGCCAAGTTGTGTGGCAGCAATTATCTTATGACAAAGGCCCTGATGTGTGGCTGAGTTGGCGCTTGTGTTAGGTTGTTATTAAAGAAATAAAGTTGTGCCCTAACTATTAACTATAGCTTTTGGTCTAGTGGTAAGTATTTGATCCAACAATTGGTATTAGAGCCTAGTTTTTGAAATTTTCAAGTAAAACTACCTAAGAAAAAAGATCTTGCATAGAATAGCAGCTTAGATGCCTATTGAGGGACACTTAATAAACGTGTCACCTCACTTTAATGGAACAAATTACACCTACTGGAAGACCAATATGGAGATCTTCATTCAATAAAATGATCTTGATCCATAGACTGTAATTCAATATGGACCATACACGTTTACAAAGGAAGTGGATGGAAAGAAAGTTGAAAAGATGATTTTGGAATTGAGTGACACTGAGAAAAGAAAATATGAGGTAAACTGCAAAGCTAAAAACTTTATATTTTGTGCTATGAATGCAAATGAATTCGAGAAATTTGCCAAATGTTTCTCTACTAAAGAAATGTGGGAAAAGATGATGATCACCTATGAAAATACATCTAAAGTCAAAAAGACCAAAATAGATACACTTGTACAGGAATATGAACTTTTTCATATGACTAACAAAGAAAGTATAGGTGAAATGTTCAACAGATTTAGGAGAATAATAAATGATCTTGATGTTCTTAGAAAATGCTCTTTGGATGAAGATATTATCAGAAAAAACTTAGGATCTTAACTCATCTTGGAAAGCCATAGTTGTTGTAATAATCACAAGTGGAAAACACAAATCTATGAAGTTTGATGAGTCCAAAGGAAAAGAGAGCTATTTAAACAAGAATAAATCAAATAGAGGGAATTGCACTAACATCCTCATCAAAACTATTTGAGGAAGCAAATCCTGATGAATCCATTGAAGATAAGGAAATCGCACTTCTCTAAAAATGGATGTAAAGGCTCTACAAACAAAGGTATCAAAACAATAATGTTCAAAGAGAAAACTAAAAAGAGATTGCAAGAGTCGAACTTACCTATTATGATTGCAAGAAAACTAGTCACGTCCGAGCTAATTGTCCACTCAACACGGATAAAAGAAAAGCAATGATGACAAACTCCTCTTGGAGTGATGATGATTTGTTTTCATACTTAAGAGACAATGAAAACGACAACATAGAAAATCTATGCCTATTTGTGAGTGAAGACACAAAAAGTATTGTTGAAAACTGTACAAATGATCTATGTCTCTTGACAAGTGATCACCCAGTGGAACACACTGAAAATGAGGTAACTCAACAACTTACCTATGATTAACTTTTGCATGCTTTTAATGAAATACTAAATGATTCTAACATAATTATGCTAAAATACAATAGACTCAAAAGTGATCCTTGAAAGTTCTGAAAATTCTTAGTTCCTTAAAAGGAAGAAAAAGAGCTTCTTGAAAAGGAAATTGAAAGATTTTCAATAAATGAACTAAAACTAGAAAATGAAGACCTTAAAAACAAAAGTAGAAAACCTAACAAATGATCTAGCTAGATTTATTAAAGGTCATAAAAATATGAAAGCTCTTCTTAGAACCTAAAAGAAATATCTTGATAATACTGGTTTAGGATATGAATAGAGCAAATAAACTAACAAGAAAAAGTTTATGAAATTATCTAAGTTATACATGCAAGAAGAAAGGTCACGTGGCCAATGATTGCTTTATGGCTAAGCAATCATTAATGCCCAAAATACTAACCTTTTCAGGACCTAAGAAATGTTAGGTACCTAAAACCATCAAACTATTTTACATGTTTCACTAGAATCCAGAAAGAAGAAAGGATAATGGTATTTGGATTTTTGTTGCTCTAGACAAATGATTAGAATCAAAAACCATTTCATTTCTTTTACAAAAGGAAATTCTTGAACAGTCACATTTGGTGATAACAAAAAGGGAAGAATCATAGGTTCTAGTAAAGTATTTATAAATTCCTTTATAATCATTGACAATGTTTATCCTATTGATGCTTTGAAACATAATTTAATTAATATTAGCCAATTGTGTGATAAAGGATATGATGTGGCATTTAACTTTGCTTCATATCTAATATCTAAGGATGGTACAACTATCATTGAAGGAAGGAGGAATGAAAATTTTTTTATATTTTACAAACTAATAAAACAGAATCTATTAAATTCTCTCTTCACTGCAAAATTGGATCTAGCACAAAAGTTTAGGATATAAAACATGCAGATCATATCAAAGTTATCCTCAAAGGAATTGGTATTCAATTTACTAAAACTAAAATATGAAAAGGATAACATTTGTGATGCCTGTCAACAAGGTAAAAAGGTAAGATCAGCATTCAAAGCAAAGGATCACATAAGTATTGAACGATCTCTACAACTTCTTCACATGGATCTGTTTATTCCTATCAGTATTTGGATAATGGGAGGTAAAAGCTATGGTTTTGTCATTGTTGATGACTTCTCTAAATACATATGGGAATACTTTCTTGCTCATAAACATGAATGTTTTTAATATTCTAAAAGCTATTGTACAGTTATTCAAAAATGAATAGGGGTATTGCATCACTTCTATAAGAAGTGATCATGATAAAGAATTTGAAAATAAAATTTTTGAAGAGCTTTGTACCAAATTAGGGATTACTCATAACTTTTCAACTCTTAGAACACCACAACAAAATGGTGTTGCTAAAAGGAATAATAGAGTCTCCTTGATATGTCAAGAACTTTTCTTTGTGAAAACAAACTTCCTAAAAACTAATGGGCTGAAGTTGTTAATACCTCCTATTATATTCTGAACAGATGTATAATTAGACCTATCTTAAATAAAACTCCTTATAAGCTTTGGAAGGGTAGGAAACCTAATATAAGCTATTTTCTTGCTTTTTTAAGCAAATGTTATATCTTATTACAAAGAAAATTAGGAAAATTTGACTCTACAACATGGGAGGGAGTTTTCCTTACATTTTCCACATCTAATAAGGTAAACAGAGTACTCAACAAAAACTCTCACATCATATAAGGAATTATTTATGTTATTTTCAATAAAGATAATGTACTTTCTCAAGTATCTCACAGGAATAGTAATGATGATGATGAGCTTCTTAAGTCTCTCAAAAAATTGCTCAAGATGTTAAGGTTCCTATTAATGAAGCAGTTCTTAAAGAGACTACTGAAAATGAGCCAAACACAAATGTCAACCAAGGTGAAGTTATTACACTTAATAAACATAAACTCCTAGAGAATGGAAACATTCAACAACATATCTAAATGAATTTATCATTGGAGATCCTAAGGAAGAAATGAAAACACGTTTATCATATAGGATTATGAATCATATGGCATTTGTCTCCCAGATTGAATATGAAGCTTTAACGAATGATTACTGGATTATGGCTATGTAGGAAGAATTGAACCAGTTTCAACATAACCAAGTATGGACACTTGTTATAGCTCATGAAAGAAAGACAATTATTGGCAAAAAATAGGTATTTAGAAATAAATTGGATCAATTTGGCAATATCACCATAAATAAAGCCATAAACTAAGAAAGCATTATATGGTCTCAAGCAAGCTCTTTGAGCTGAGTATGAGTGTCTCAGTAAATTTCTTGTAGATAATGACTTCACAAAAGGCAAGGTAGATACAACTCTCTTTATTAAATATTCACATGATTAGATACTCATTATTTAGATCTATGTTGATGACATAATCTTTTGCTTTACTTATGAAAGTATATGTAAAGATTCCTCTGCCTTGATAATAAAGGAATTTTAAATGAGCATGATAGGAGAGATGACTTTCTTCCTAGGGTTACAAGTGAAGCAACTAAAGGAAAACACATTCATCTCTCAGATAAAATATACAAGAGAACTACTGAAGCACTTTAGAGTAATTAGCAAAACCTATTGGAAGTCCAATAAGCATATTTCTTAAGCTTGATAAAGATGAACAAGGTACCTCAATGGAACATAAGAGATATAGAGGGATTATATGAGCACTACTATGCCTTACTGTGAGTTGACCAGAAAAAATGTTCAGTGTATGTTTGTGTGCTAGATTGCAATCCAATTGGCAGGAACTCAAAGTCTCAATCTTTGGTATCTCTGACACTCCCCTTGTGATCTTCATGGTTTCTTTGATACTGACATTGGTAGTTGCAAAGTAGATCAGAAAAGTGCAAGTGAGACATGTCAATTCATGAGACTAGACTTGGTGTCCTAGAATAGTAAGAAACAAAACTTTGTAGCATTGTCCATCGCAGAAGCAGAATAAATGGCTGCAGGCAGTTGCTGTGCATAGATACTCTGGAAGATGCAACAACTTAATGACTACAAACACATATAAAAAACTGTCCCCATCAAATGTGACAACACCAATGCCATCAATATCTCTATAAATCCAATGCAACATTCGAGAATGAAGCATATTTATGTCTGACATCATTTTCTCAGTGATCTTATGACTAAAGGAAATATCACTATAAAATTTGTGTCAACAGCAGACTAACTCATGGATATTTTCATCAAACTGTTAAGTGATGAGAAATTTTACAAAATCAGACATGAATTAAGAATGATTTAAAATTCATGGAAGCCCCAAAAGGATTCATCTAGATTATTAAAATGGACTTTATAGAAAGGCCCAAACTCTTAGCCCATTTGACACTCTTTTGGTGAGCAAAATTCAAAACTTTTTCACGTTACAAATTTTGACCCGCGATCCTCTTATATCATACCAAATCAATTACCATATCTCAAAAAAATCTCTCCACTTTCCCAATCGGGCACACCTTCCACAATTGATAACCACCAATAACCATCATCACACATTTAATGTAATTTTAAATCTCTACTTTTAAATTAGGTACCTTTCTCATTGTCCGACACTTATTCTTGTTGGCATTTGGTCTTCTCTTTTCAATTGCCTTCATCCTATTTCCATGGCCTCTCATAAACATAAAATCTTCGTAGTTTCATCTCGTGGTCAGAAAATCAAGTTTTTTTATGGACCTAACACTAAGGCACAATTCGAGAATGACTATAGGAAGAGATAGGTTTCACTTGCAAGATAGGTAAATCTTGAGTAATTTCGCTAAAACAATCTCAAATGTTTTAACTTATTTTGCAAATTTGGTTAGGAACTGTTCTTTCTCCTTAAGGAATGAGTTTACCTGAAGCTTGTTCAAGGGTTTTACTCTAACCTCTTCTTTGACTGAAAGACTCTAAAGGCATGACTACTGCTTAAAGGATTAAGGATTGATTTAGATCCACCACATTGGCCAACAACATTCACTGGCCCAGTGTCAGAATAGAGAAATACACCAAATTCTAGCCAGTTGAGTTTTTAAGATACTCTAAACCTGTCATTATAGAAGAATTACTTAGATGGGAATCACTCATCATCAACCTGAACGCACTCACTATAGACTACTAGATGCAATTACATATCACCAGGCAGTTAATTATTCCCAAAATTAGTAAGACAAATGCTCCTACTCGTCTAGAATTATTCTATGCATGAACTCTGCACGAACTGCCTCTAGATTTGCCTTTCATTATACTTAACCACATGTAAACTATGCAAAGTGGTAAAATCAAGGAACTGCCATATGGAATGGTCATCACAGTCATTGGTAAGAGTATAAAAGTTGATCTTTCTGGATAGGAAGCTGAATATGCCAATCTATAAGAAAAATTTGAAGAACGCCTACTGGTATTTATGAAGTTTAAGAAATCTAGCCGAAATTGGATAAAAGTTAGAAAAGAAAATGAAGAATTAGAAGCTATTCTAACCAAAGCCTTATCCTCTCAAAGTAAGAAAAGACTTTTTCCAGAAGTACTTCGGTACATAAGTCTTCGCGTTTTCACCAGACCTAGATACTGCAACATATCTCTGATGACTCTGACAAAAAATCCTTTAAGAGTAAAACATTTTCATTCTCACCAACACTCTCTATTGAGGAAGAAGGTGTTCTTGAAGTATAAAAGTCGGTTACCATACTCTCGGTTAAGATAGAGTCCTCTCATTCCTTAAATGCTATAGATACTGTCACTACTACTGTTACACCCACCAAATTTGTCTTTAAAAATGATGTAACTCCCATTACTTCCCCTCAATAATTTGCTCCATCTCTTACATATTTTCCAAAATGCATTCCAGCACCACTTGTGGCTGCTCTTGCTACTACTGCTGCTATTGACTTTGCTATTGTCACATCCTCACAACTCACCGAGCTTAATGGTGTTGTTCTTAATCTGGGAACACGGATGATAATACATTAAAAGGAAATGAAATAGTTCATCACTACCTTTGTTCAGTAGGAAATTAAAGCATTAAGGACACACTTCTACGTTCGTATATATTGGGAATACGATTGCATTGCTCGACTTATTTGCCTGGAACCAGATATGGATCTTCTTGAGTGCTAGCTTCTTAATGACTATGTGTCATAATGACCTATAAGTCATGCTGGCTTCTCGTGAGCTATTCTTAGAACTACTTATACTATTGTTGCTCCTGCTTGTACTCCTACTCATGGTACTCTTGCTCCTATTCATGCTACTATTGCTACTACCGCTCCTGCTCTTGTTATTCCTATTGTTGCTCTTAAAAGTACACAGTCTATAACCACATCAGCTACACCTATTACTATTGTTCTAGTGCTTACTCCACCTCTCCATTAGTCTATTTTCATCTTTCTCTGTATGACTTTGTGTTTTTTGTTGGACTTTGTAGACTTTGTGTTTTTTTTTGCATGCATTAGACTATTATGCCATTTGTTGGCCTATGTTATGGATTCTTATCTTTTAATTTGCATGTGCTTTATATCATGTGATATTTTGTCCATATATTATCTCTATCTCTCCTTTTTTTTTTTTTTGTGTGTTTCTTTTGTTTATTTCGAAAAGGGGGAAATGGGTGAAGCAATGAAGATGAGCTAGAAAGACACTTACTAAAAGGGAGCGATATAAAAGCTAATATATTCACATTAAAGAGGAGCAATGCAGATGCTTTGCCTAGCAACTACTGTAGTTTTGACTTGATAAAAATAAAGAGGGGGATTGTTGATATATTTATCTGTATTTATTATTTTTTTATTTACTAATTATGTCAAATATTATATTTTCTAATCAGACTATTCTGTGTTTGTCTAATAAATTTAGCTAAATGGCCCAACCCAGTCAAAAATTGATATTTGTGACTATATTTTAATGGTTCACATACTTTTCAGTGTGAAAGAGTATGTGTTTTGTGTAAGGAAGAAAGTTCTCTTCATCTTATCTTATTGATTATAGTTTTCTGGAATTTGAGATAATTCTAATGGTTTATGTTAAGTTGTAAATGTCTATAGGATTATGCGTCATTGTGGGTTACTAGGGTGTTGATGCAAAAGTCTCATGACTACGCCTAGTGTTGTGGGTTGCCAAGGTAGTGCTATAAAAGTTGTGAGACTGTGCCCTGTGTTGTGAGGTTGACCATTATAATTGTTAAGTGTTTTGATTTAGTGAAATTCTTAGCTATGTAAGCTAGATAGTGGACGTAGGATCAATAGTAATCCAAACCACTATAAATTCCTATCTTTTGGATTCTCACTCAATTATCTTTATATTCATGTACTAACACTTCTTTAGGAATCACATGGCACTCTATCTCCTTAGGAGTTGAATTTCATGAAATATATTGCATCACATTTTTGTTAATATTGCTATACCTCTAGATGGAAACCAAAAGGTAAAGGTATGTCAAATGGTAGTAAAATATGAAAGAAGTTACCTGTAATGGTTTTGCGATACTTTTTGCTAAAACTATGGTTGCAGAGGCTATTTTCCTTCTAAAATAGCTAAATAAATGTGATGGTATATGGGGGAGTAATGATGACATGTTAAGGTATTTGAGGGACTTCAACTTATCAAAGAGATTTAACATAATGAACCCTCACTTGGCATCAGATTCTCGGAATGTTTACCTTAGGTTGCCTAGTTTACATAAAGTTTTGATCCATTTGACGACTTAAGCACTATTTACAACATCTAGCTAGTAATACTTATGCCTTAAAATCTTTCAACCTGTATGCATATGAAAGAAAGTTCATTACTTCTTTCAATGGTTAATCTGGGTAAGTAAGCATTTAGAAATGGTATTATAACTTTTGGTTCCTATAGCAAGTAGGTATTCAATATGCATGTTGCTTGTTGTGGTTTATCAATGATTTTTTAAAGTCCTTTTTTAGATTGAATACAAATATTGGGTTATCTTGTCCATATTGTAATTTTAACTTAACACTTACTCACCTTCCTTATAGTTGAAATTGGTGTTTTATAAGTCACTTTCACTTTCTAAATCCATGACTTAAGTATAGATTGGCTTGAAGTTGATTTTATGGAAAGGTAAAAAAGAGAACTACATAAGGCAATAAGTTGCTGAGACATTTCAAAACATGTTAAGAATGTTAATGTTATTTATAGGTAAGATGTGGAAGATAAATGATGGGGAAAAATATCTCAAGGAGCTAGTAGTTCTGAAGTAGAAACACAACAATGGCAAAAACATAGTATATTTTTCTAACTTTCATATTAATCAAACAATTTATTGCACCATTATATTGATGTCATGCATATTGAGTAAAATGTATGCAACAATGTAATATTTGTTTGCTAAATGAAATTGGAAGATCAAAAGACCATATTAATGCATAGAGCAATTTACAAGAAATGAACATAATGTTTAATTTTTGGTCCAATGAAAATGGTAGACATTTTCCCATCTTATTCTCATTAGCAAATGCAAACAAGTACTTAAAGAACATCACAATAACTGATGATTAATTAAGTAACAACCTAATATACATTCATTTAAGGCTACAAAAACTTAGGAGATTAAAGATTCATGACTTACACACTCTTATAAAGTAACATCTACCTATAGCAATGAGAATGACACTTTCTAAGCAAGTATTTGAGGTTTCAACTTAATTATATTTGCTTTTCATGTTAATGAACTTGACTAGTTTTAGAATAGAATTGTTATCACATTATGTTTATGGTAAAATTATTTTTACCTTCATTCTTCGAAGTTATAGTTTATTTGATTATACACTTAGTTGAGAATGCCAAACTATGAGGTATTATATAATAATAGATTCTTCATAGTGAGAGGTGAATATATACAGAATTTGTTCTTATTCGTTTAATTCTACAAAATTTGCATCAATGACTTTTAGTTCTTTGTTTTCCATTAGATACTTAAGGAAACTGAAGCCTTATGTCCTTGATAGGGTTAGCTAGAGGACTCAATAGCTAACAACTATATGGTCTAAAAGATTATAACTTTTTGCTCGAGGTATTTAGATAAAGTTAAGACTATATTCAATTGACATAGTTGTGTTGATGATAAACCTAATGTTGGGTTATCCATGGTATGCACTTTGTTTCTACTCATTTGAAATCAACTTGTTATTTTACTTACTTTGCTTTATCAACAAAGAAAAAGTTATAAAAACATCAGCATATGTTAGACAATTGTAAAGAAGTAAACTTATTTCTTTGATAAGTAACTTTATTTATTAGATTAATGTTCACTAACCAATTCATATAGCCTAATTACCTCATATATTTCAAATATAGAATTTAAAGACTATTAATGGAGAAAATTAAAAAGTTGCACATAATCTACTTTTAAGTTAGATAAGAAGGTTCTTAAAGAGTTCATTGAATGTTTTTTAACCATGTAAGTACATTTACACCCTATATGTTTGTTTCCTTTGTAAGCTAGGATATAACATAATTTTCACTCATTTTTCTTTCAAATATAAAATGACAACAATGAATCCCAATGAAATGATTTGAAGTTTTTAACCCTTGGACTAATTCATTGTGCAAAGCGTGATAAAACATAAAGTATTAACATATGCATTTTTTGTACCTTAGAACAAGACCAAGGCTAACAATGCAAAATATTAATGTTTTTGGTACATTTGCGACAAAAAGTTATGCAAATAATAGTGATGGTTATATGTGATTTAGCAATGTGCTTTTTTTATGAGATTGTAGACATAATTGAGTTAAATAATCATTATTGATTTATAGCTACATGATTCAAATATATGTAGGCCAATAAAACAAAACCTAGTAGGATTATAACTAATGACTTTAGATTTACATCCATAAAATTTGCACTATTGTTACACACCCATGACTAAGAAGATTATGAGCCATACATCCAAGCTTTAGAGGTTCAAACATACGAAAAAGATGAATTGGATAAAAAATTAGAGGATACTTATACATCTAAAGCAACAAGACTTATATGACATGGGTGATGATGATGAGGAAACATTTTATGAATGTGAGTCACATCAACATCATAACTTGGAATTGTTATTTCCATATGGATAAAGAAATATACCAATGGCAAGGAGTTTGGTTATACATATATTAATTGTGTTTTATGTGTTTAAGTTTATTTCAATAATTGGAAAATTTATTTGATGTCAAGAATATGTTAATTTTTGTTAATTTCAATAATATGATTTTAGTTTATTTAATTGATGTCAATTGAACCTATTACCTTAAATCTCAAAATTGTGATGCCACGTGTAATGGTCCTCTAATATCGCTAGAGATTGAGGGTGACTCTTCTTGACAAGACCTAACCGCTCTGAGCACTCTTGTTGAGGAGAGCATCCATTTAGGCACTTAGCTTCAACCTAATTAATTTCTTATAATGCTAATGAATATGTTAAGGGTAAAGGAATAAAAACACCTATACAACATGGACAACCTACTAGGTGCAAGGAAACTTAGCTTGTTAATGTTATTGGTAATTATGCTAAGACATTCCAATGCATTTGAATTGAATACTCTTAAATCCTTGTGCTTAATTTGCCTTCACTAATAAGCATGTCACAATGAAGCCAAGTCAACTAACAATCAACAATATTTGGTCACTATCCTATATTGAGAAAGTTATCATGCATTGGAACAATAATGATAAACCAATTGAAGATAGTGCTAGACTATTAAATAGATTCATAGAATCAATTGAGATAGACTCTAAGTTATTTCCCATTAGCCATCCCAATTAGAATAAAGTTTCTTATGATTACAAAGTTATGTATATAAGAAACCTATTTAAGTAATAATTACATGCGTTAGAATTATTCTACGCTTTCTTTATGTATATATGTGAATTCTCATCATTTTCCTTGGAGGTTAACTTAGTTATGAACATTAATTACTACAAAATCTACATTTTAAAATGTTTGAACACAAAGAAGAAAGATCATAGACAAGAATTGTGGCAAAAAAGGAGATGATGACATATATATAATAGATCAACTAATTGTGAATGTCTTAGAAGCCTTTAATAGAGATCATTAGGTTTTATTTGCTAACTACAACCTTAACCCAAAGACTAAGGTAATAATACTTTCTTATAATATTAATTTATTCTAATTGGTCTTATGATTATGTTTCTATCAACTAAAAGAAAAAAAGCAAAGATAATAATAAATTAAAAAAATTCCCCCATAAATTGAAGAGTTTAGCATACAAGAGTTTGGAGATGATAACCTCAAATTATTAGTAATTATATTGTACTTTGCTATTAATAAATATGTTGTTACAAGTTTCTTGAAAATTGTAAGAGTTAGATTGGTCATTCAGTCACTAAGGAAAAAGTTTATACTGTCACATATAACTATGCCAACTAGTTTTCCATCAATTAATGATGACGCAATCGTACTTAATGGAAGTGTTTAACTAATATCATTTGGTAACACTTGGTTTATAGATTTTTTTTATGATTCAAGATGTTATATTTGGCAATGTTCTAACTGAAAATGATGTACATAGTAATGTCATGGACTTGGTAATATTTTAATTGTAGTTTAAGTACTTGTGGGATTTTGATTACAATTTTGTGAACTAGATTTTGGTTTAACATATTTTGCTTGGTAATAATATGTCATGGAATTGAAAGTATTGTACATGAAATACCATTTGCTTACTAAAAATTTTGATTGTGGTTTATTTACTAGGTGAGATTTTTGTGTTATTATTTGTGAAATTGGTTTTTGGGTCAACATAATTTACTTGGTAATATTTTGCCTTGAAATTGAAAGTATTGCATATAGCAATATTTTGGTTATTTTGTATTTCACACATTGATTTAGTTCATTAGGAAAATATTCCTACACACAAATCCAATGCAATGTCTTATTCACAAGGAATATTAACTAAAGATTTCGTGACTTTTGCTCTAGGAAGTAAAAAACACTTAAAGTTGTGTCCATGGGTTAAGATCAGGTCCTTGCCCATTCTAAATGTTTGGACATCCCTTCATTCTCATAACAGGATGAGTTCATCTACTCATTGCATGCACAAAGTAGAAAGCTTGATGCAATAATGACTTTTTTCCACAACATTCAGGGTAAGGTGACCCCTGAACTTGCCATATTCTAAACTTCACCAATAATATTTATAAATATTCATTATAGTTTAATCCTACAAGTTGAACCACATTTATGTCTTATAAAAATTATATGTTTCTAACTATGTCTTATATTAAAATTTAGGTACCTAAGTAAGCAATTGGACATCCACCTAATGTAGCCAACCATTCTCCAAGCACTTTCCACCATAAACATTAGCAATATTCAAGTGTCTTGAAGGCTTTATTCTAAATGATATTATGATTGCATGTAGTTGAGTAAACTTTAATTTTAGTGGCAATTCAGTCTCTTGTGTAAATATAATTCTAAATTAATCTTGATCGCGGTTGTTATTAAAAAATAAATTTAGTTATAATTAAGAGTATATGCATACATACATACATATATATATATATATATATATATGGTAGAGCTAAATTTAATATGGGTGACTAGTTATGAAGAAATGGGTTAGGCTATGTGATATTGTGATGGACTCACATTTGATAGGGAAATAATTGGAATCAAATGTGAAAAGAGTGGAAAAGTATGATTAAAAGTTGAAGAAGTCCCATGATAAATAGCATTAGACTAAGAGAGGAACATATAAGTAAAAAATAACCCATAAATCTTTAATGTTTTTGGGTTGCGTCAAATCAATGAGTATATCTATATTTCCAACTAAAAAGATCCATTAAAAAAGAACAATTCATGTTGATGTCGATGAAAATCTATAAAATAAAAAGTCACAACTACCATATCTTTAGGCAAAAGTTAATTCCACTAACGTTATGTGATAATTTTCCAAAGCTTATATGAGAATAGTGGTGAACACGAGTCAAGTCAGGCTAAGTTTTTTTTAGACCTAGGACTTGACTCAACCCAATTTTGACCTGATTAGTGACCAGGCTATATTGGGTTACACTTGGTTCGAGCTAGGTCTATATATTATTTTTTAAAAAAATTCTCTTACTTTGTGAAGACAAAATTTTTATTAATAAAAACACTTTTTCGTAAAAGAAAAAAATTTAAGATTAGAAATGAATAAAAAAAATAATGATTTGGAATGAAAAGTGATTAAAATTTGAAAAGAATTCATATTTTAATTTTTTATTATAAATAAAATAAAAATAAATTATAAACATAATAAATAACCAAGTCGGGTCGAGTTAGATTTTGTGTGAACTTAAAACCCAGCCTGACTTAATTATATGACCTGACCTAACCAGACCACTAAATACCCTTAAAGCATTAACATAACTCGAGTAAGCATTAATTCATTTTTTGGAATTTGATGGCAAATCTTTTAAATTAATGCTAATTCATTGTATGAACTTGTGCAACTTAATTTAAATTATATGAACTTGTACAACTTTTTTCCAATTTGGTCCCTCGCTGATAAAATATTTTTCAATTTGTTCTCTCATAGAATTGTCCTCTCAATTCATCCCCTCACAATATCATCTTCTTAATTTAGTCCCTCATATATGGATATTTCTCTAAATAATCCTGATAAATGAAATTGTTATCAATAATATTTTAAAAAATAAGTTAATTTAGAAAATTTGAAAGACATTATTGATAATAATGTTATTTATGAGAGACCAAATTGAGAAATATCCATATATAATAGACTAAATCAATAATATCTTATTTTTTAGGGACTAAATTGAAAAAGAAATTTTGTAAGAGACCAAATTGAGAAATATTTTACATGTGAGGGAGCAAATGAGGTTTTACTCATTTATTATTTATTTTAATTTTTTTTCGATTCCACCTTAAATGTATATTGATATGTTACTATTAGTATAAATATAAATGGTAAAAAAAAAAAATCTTAGAACATTTTGTTGAATATAAAAATTTATTTAAGTAAAATACATTTTTTTTTCAAAATAAATAATTTTTATTCTATCTAGTATTAAATAGTTTGTCACCAAATATATGATCATATTATTTTATGCAATACAATATCTTATATAATATCACACTAAACACCGTAAAGTATTAAATTCTTATTAAGCCTTATACGATATGTTAAACAACCCCTTACTTGTGTAATTCTATTTAATGATAGATAATAAAATTGTATATCAATTAATACTCTAATTATCAATTAGCAATATAGTATTAAAAAACTCAGGACTAAATAGAATTCATGACTAAATTGACTTTCTAAACTTCAAATTGAGCGTATAAATTATTTAAAAAGATAAAAATTGAATATTGGAAGTGTGAGCATTATACTTTAGAAGCTCATACTCAAGCTCTCATTTTGAGCTTATATACCCAGGGCCACACATTTAAGAAAGGACAGAAGTTGCAAATTTGATAGCCAATGAAAATGGATAAATATGAAAAAGGGAGGAATAAGAGAAGAAGTGTAAGTAGAAAGAAGAAGAATTGTGAGGACAAAATAGGAAGAAAGGGAAAGAAAAGAAGTGAATAGAAACTATAATTATTAAAAAGTTTTTTGTTTTCTTGTGAGAGTTATATATATGTAATACATGTGTGTGTTAAATGAGTTTAACTTAAAATATCAAATAATAAAAATAATTATATATATATATATATATATTCATATATGTGGGTCTAATGAATTCAAAATTATATATATATATATATATATATATAGATATATATAAACATAACATTAAAACTCTATACTATATAATAATATTCATTTTAAAAAATTGATGGTAGGTATACGTCTACCCTCACTTCAATGTGGCCGAGCCACCAACTTTAGTTATCTTTTAAAGAATTATTTGAAATTCAAACTGGGATCCATGTTTTAAATCCGGAGAATGCAAAACCTTTTATTGTTGAAACAATTTGTAAGTTGAAAAAAAGAATTTCATTGGCAATATTTGATGTGATGAGACATTTTGTTCTGCATCTACTGTATGAAAATAAGGTTGGAAGACCTAGTATGTTAATGTACTCATGTATATAAATTCCTTATCTTTTTTTGGCCATTAAATCATTCTCAAATTCCTTGAAACGAAGATAATGAGAAAGATGCAATTGATGAATGCTTTTATATATATATATATATATATATATTCTTGCCACATCAACAGAATCATGATTGAAATGAAGGTTTCAATTGTTGAGATGCCACTTTTCGTAGGAAAAGTCACTTAATTGAATAATCAAATTTTAATAGCAATACAAATAAGATAAAATCATTTTTACCAAACTTTTTGGAAAACTTTTCCTCCTATCTTCCCTCAAAACTTGAAGTGAAAAAGTAATAAATAGAAATCACCACCATACATACATATATATATATATATATATATATATATAATTTTGTGGTAACCCACTAATTGTATTCTTGATTTTCTTAATTTTTTTAATTATGTTCTACTGTTCTCCTCATCTCTAAAATTAATTATAAAAGTGAACTTCAAGTATTAGAGTCCATAACATTCATTGACTTCCTTATCACATTTATCATTTTCTATTTAGTAAAACATCTAATAAATTTCACTAAAAAAACATCAACCAATAAAATATTGTTCATCTTAGTGGTGGAGCCAAGACTGAAGTTAGCGGGGCAAAATTTTTTAACTTTAACTTTTAAAATTATAATTTAATATTATATAATTTAAATCAAAATTTTTTCTTTTAAACTTTCAAATTAACTACAATATCATCCTTCTATCTTTTTTAAATTTAAATGAGTATTATACTAAATATTACTATTTATATTGATATCAACTTTTGCACCTATATATCCATAAGGATATTTCTATCAACCTACTTACACTAAAAAATATATATCATCATTTAATAACATCATAATAGTTCAATAAACAATTCCAAAGATTAAGTTGAAAGGAAAAAAGTTCATTTGATGAAGTATAAAAATTTATAACTGTTAATCTACAAATAAAATATTTTTACATAGCATTATAAACATTATTTTATCTAATAATATTTCAATAATTTTACAATATTTTTAAAGATAAATGTTTAAAACCTAGCTAAAATAACGTTTTGTCATTTGAACTTAATTATATGCTACTCATATATTATAAAACTACTGTTTATATAAATGTATTAAAAGTATATATATATATATTATATAAAATTATATATATAATACATATGTGAGTATAATGAGTTTAAATTAAAATATTAATTAATTAAAAATAACATGTCCTAAAAATATGTATGTAATTTCAATCAATTCAAAAATATAAAATATGCGAGCCAATACATCACATTTAAAATCCATGCTTTAGCAATATTTTCTATTGGAGATGGCCCATAAGTCAAGGGCACTCGACAAGTATAAAAGTTTTTTAATATTCTCATATATTTAAAGTTAGCACTCTTTCCATAAAAAAAAAAGAAAAAAAAAGTTAGCACTCAAGATATTTTTTTCATTGGTCCAAAAAAAATAAGACCATTCTTTAACACTTTAATTAAACTTCTTTTTATCAATAAATTTTAATCCTTTTACTTAAACCAAAGATGACTAAATTTACTCTAAAAATGATTATATTACCAAAGTGATATATTTGTGTTCAACTAAGCGTTTTTGTGATCTAAAAGAGGCCTCACTAATACAGTATACCGCCTAACGTTTATTGCATATTAGATTATAATTTTAAAAAACAATATAAAGGAAATCATGATTTGTAGAATGGATAAATTATTAAAAATAATGCAAGCATGTAATAAATGTGCCATATATTTTTACGTCTCATTAGAAATAGTTTGCTTTATCTATGAATTATAAACTAAAATGTTTAAGATTTGTCTAGTTTTTATATTTTAAAATTTGGATAATGCTATAATAATCTATATCATAAAAATTGTTTTCATTGTTATTCAGACTTGAATTTTTATGGTTCATGATATTATGTATATTGCTAATATCTTTGTTATCATGTTTTTTAATTAATATACAATAAGTATATAGTTAATTAATAATAACATAAAAAATGTATAATTTAATTTTAAAATTATAGAATTATTTATTATAACCATACATGTTGTGACTCGTAATAATATAACTAATTATATATTTTTTATATTTTGATTGAAGAACATTGTAATAAAAATAAAAAATCACATATAAAATTTTTCCTCTTAAGAATATTGTAAGAATATTATATTTTTAAGTTATAATTTAATAATTATTAGATATAACATAATATTTTATTTGTAGTTCGCGTTCAATTACGAAAAACATTTTTTTTTTAGTGAAATACTATTGTAGTCCTTGATAGATAGATTTATTCTCATTAATCCCTTACAAATGATTGTTTTCAAAATGCTCTCAGAGATGCAAAATCTCTCATTTTGGTTCTCTCATCGCTTCTCTTTTAAGCTGAAGCTCATGCGGCCGTTAAAACATTATGTGGCATCTGCCATGTAAAATAATTTTTTCTCCTCTCTCCCACGTCAGTAATCACACATTGGACTTTTCTTCCTCCTGCAAGTCCCAATCGAGCCCTAGAAGAACCCACACGCACTCTTCACTCTCTACTCCAGAATCAAGCCCTAGAAGACATTCTTCCGTCGTGCTCCAAAGATCCAAAGAGTTGACTCTAAGCTAGCATTCACTCTTCCAACGTGCTTTGAAGGCGGTTCGAAGTCCCAATTCCCAAGATTTGGTTTTCTCCAATCACCAGCTTCTAATTCTTGCCAATATCACATTCTTCTCCAAATAAGAGAAGTCAAATGGGTTTGCACTTCCCCCAATTTCACCATATCACATTTTTTTTTTGGTCTGTTTTATTCACCATTTTTCGTTTTTTTATAATTTTGAAGATGTTTGTGAAATGTGGAAATTGGGGCTCTGATGTTTTGTTGACATTTGTAAGATTATTCTCCTCTCCCTCACTTTTCCTTTCATACTAGGTCTAGCAAAATCTGATGGCTTCATTAATATCGGTATACTATAAATTATATTCTTAAATATTCTATGCGATATGGAACCCAGCTTGTCAATTCAATTTGGTTGAAGAGTTTACACTTGGATAATGAATACTTATCATAACATAATATGCATATCATACAAATAATTACTTTTATATGGATCTAAGTTGTGCTTGAATATTACAAGAACAAATTCATCTTAAACTTTGTCATGTAGACTCTAATGGTTCGATTTTCTCATACCCTGTTTCAAAATTTGCTTCTGCTTGATATCATTTTTTTAAAAATATCTATTGATCAAATTAAAACGAACTAAAGATACTGGTCCCAACCCAACCAAACTAAGCATAAAAAACATATCAGAAACAGTAACCTGCAATTTTATGGAAAATTTTTGTATACTGTTTTTAATAACAAAATAAAATTTCTATTACTGTTAGTAAGCAGAACAATTGCTTCACAACAAATCAATAACGAACTTGATCTTATATACTGGCTTAAGTTGTTTTATAACTCAAGATTCTCAATCACCTTGAATCATTCTATACCTTTTCATTTCTTTCTTCACTGTATCTCCTACATGATCATTTATCTTCTGATGAAAGAGCTGCTTAGGTACAAGTTTCACATGGACCAGATTTGACGAATGTGTTGATATCTACCAATGGTGATAGTGCGAATGATTTGCCAATGCCAATTTATCTATTATTTTCTGTTTCTTCTGGAAATACATCTGTTGCTCTGTTACAGGATCATGACTATTGATTTTGTGTACTTTGCTGCTAATATATTGAATAAGTTGGGGCATGAATAAGTTGTTTGAGGCCAAATTCAATGTTGAAATCCTGTTCATATTTTGTGTACTTTTTTGTTCATATGTTCTGCTGCATATTCAGTACATTCAAAACAGATTTCATGGACGGTGGTCAATACTCCCGTGGCATTGCACAACAAATGATGACGTATTGTGTTTAGTTGGTTTGAGAGTTGCAATTCAAGTCTCAATTACTATGAATGTTAATACATGGTACAGAATGTCAATACATGATACAAAAAGGGGCTAAACTAATAAGACTTACAGACAACCATGAATATGATAGTCAATACAGGATACAAAAAGGGACTAAATTAACAAAATTAAAACACACACGAAAAGCCAACCATATGACATTATTTTATACACAGGAAAAGCCAACTTTGTGTTGAAAAAACATTTTTATCTTTCTAATACTTTATATAGGGATTGTTCCCAAGTGGAGTTGTGCAAAAGTAAGATCTAGAGCATGCACAATAGAACCAGCCATGTGAGAAGCCTTTTTTTTCCCCCCATTATCAGCTTTATATACTACATTAACCAGAATAAAAGATAGACAAAACCATATTAGTAGCGTCAAGTGTGGAGCTGTGCTTATATTCATATCAGTAATGGCATCCACAAATCAATTAAATATCAGTGAAATCATCGAAATACACAATTGTATTTGTGCGACATAAATGGGGGCGTCCTGCTACTTCTGAAGCTGTAAGTTGATGGAGTAATTTGATCCTAAAACAACATACTTAGCAGACGACGTCGTCTGCTCCAGCTTGTGTTCTTTTTCCTCATGGAAAAACAATAGCTCTTCTTGCACGAAAAGAGAAGGGTGAGAGGGGAGAGGATTCAAAACTCCTGGGGGAAACTGGCGTCTTCGCAGCCAAGGGCAGAGGGAGAGAAGTTTTTTTAGGGGGCCAAATAATAAATTATAGTACATTATATATTTAATTAAAAAAATTATATTTACTATATATATATATTTGTATAAAATATACATTATATTAAAATTAAAAGTTAATAGCGTATCATGATACACCGCTACAATTACGTGTACAACACTAATATAAAATATGTATAAAAAGAGTACAAATTTTGAATGAGTCTTAATTTATATAACATATCTCATTGGCTAATTTGTTATGAAATATAAACAAATTTTAAATAAAACTAAATAAATAATGCCTATTGATGATGATGATGATAATAATAATAATAATAATAATAATAATAATACAATTTATAAACCCTACAGGTGATAAAAGCCTGAAAAATTGGAGATAATGCAAAGAAAAAAAATAAGTTATATATATATATATATATTATAAAAAAATTAAAAAGAGTGAATATCAAATAAAATGAAAGAGCAAAGAAAAAAATAAAATAAATAAAAAAGATTATGAGAAAATAATGACATATACTCTTTCATATTTTAATCTACTAATATAAAAGTTAAATAGAAGCTCTTATAGTTACATTTTTTTAACTTTAGTAAGATATTGACCTAGAAATTTTTTGCTTTTATTTTTATTTTTCAAAAAGAATTACTGATTCTAAAAGTAATCAATTATTCATAAATATCAAGTAACAATCAATATTTTTTTTATTTTTTATGTAAATTATTAATTATACTATAATAATTTTTTTTATAGAAAATAATTAGTATGATGTCTTACTTTTTGGTTCAATATTAATTTAGCCTTTCATAAATTTTTAACGTTAAAATGGTTGTCCCTTAGGAATTTAATATAAATAAAAACATAGTTTCTCGAGAGGGTTTGATTAGTTTAATGAAGCATTATTTTTTTATTAATGCTAAATTTTGTAAAAACTATTTTGGTACTATAAATTTATAGGGACTAAATTAATATAAAATAAAAAATAAGAACTAAAATAATATTTTTATATTGTTTTACTATGTTAATTTTTTTTAAAATTTATATATACATTGAGGAGGAGCGAGTTGGGGGGCATGGACCCCACTGGTCCCCCCCTCCTTTCGCTTTTCTAGGACTCGATTTGGAGTTGCATGAAGAAAGGTGTAATGTGTTGTTGGTGACGTGGGAGAATGGAGAAAGGATTTTTTATATGACAGATGCCATGTCATGTTTTAACGACCAAATCAATTTCAACGTAATAGAAAAGAGACAAAATGATCAAAATGAAAAGATTTGCATCTCTGAAGGACTATTTGAGAATAACCATATGTGAGAGTGTGAGGGATCAATATAAAAATGGGCTCATTTGTCAGGAACCAAAATGGTGATTCACTCTTATTTTTTTCCAATAAATAATATCTTTTAATAAGATTTATTTAATTATTATATAATTGATTAATATAATTACAACAATAATTTAATAAACATAAATATAGCATTACTGTATATTTAATAATAGTAATTTCATCATTTTCAAGTTGATAATATCATTGCTACCATGAAAACGTAGAAAATTGACGGCTTAACTCAAGAAAGCGGCACATAAAGACAGATTGAAAAGATGAAAGAAAAAGAACATCGCCAGAAAAAACACATTGACGTGTACCCAAAATTGCTTCATATACTGTTAAGAAAAAATGGAAAAATTATAGCTTTTATTCTTATAGTTTCACTTCATTTTTAATTTGATCCTATTTTAAATTTTATAATTAATTTCTTATTATTTAAATGATTTACAATTGAATCACACTATTTTTGTTCATATTTTACTCTCTTTCTTTATATATATATAAGAGTTATTTTTGTATTATTTATTTGAATTTTATTGTTATTTTGTAATATAAATTATAATATTTATAGTATTAAGAAAATAAATAATTATTTATATTTAAAAAATTTTATAAAATAATTATATGATTTAAATTGTAGATATTAATTAAAAATATTTGTAAACTATAAGAATTTAATTATAAAATTTTAAATCAAAGGGACTGAATAAATAATTGACTGAGATAATAAGGACTAAATGTAGAATTTTCCCAAAAATAATAATTTATTCATAGAAGGTATACTTATAAAAATCATGAAAGTTACTCGTTAGGACAACCTTCCTTATGAACATCTCCACTCCACAAACACGTATCTGAAATTTGAATGATTGCGTGTTCCATATAAATAGCAACTCAACAAAATCTCCTGTGTCTCTGTATAGTGCAGAGAACTGAATCAAGTTTAGCTGACACAGAAATTCTCTCTTTTCAGCTGAAGGAATAAGGATTCAAAATAAAAGAAAGCTAGAGGGGTGATTCCATCCCCTTCCCGCGCACGTTATTAACGTGCGCCGAGAAGCCATGGATGAGCGATCCAGGAGCAGAAAGGTCATGCGTGCTTTCTCTTCTTCTTCTTCTTCTTATATTGCCCTAGAAATGTTACGAAGATGGGTTCTGAGGCTAACCCTAGTCACTTTTATCCTTATCTTGTTCGTGTACGCTATCTTCAGCGCCTTCTTCTGCCCCATTCATGATTCCTCCAAGCTCGGCACCACTTTCCCCTTAAACGCCAACGACACAGACGCCGCCTCCGCCGTTGTCCTTAGCGACGAGAATTTCCCCGGAAAATCGCCCGTCAAAGTCTACCTCTACGACCTGCCCACGAGGTTCACCTACGGAGTCATCCAGCAACGTTGCATGGTGCGTGGTGGCCGCCCCGTCGAAAACGTGTCCACTCTCAAATATCCCGGCCATCAGCACATGGCAGAGTGGTATCTCTTCTCGGATCTCATCCGACCCGAACCTGAACGTGTCGGATCACCTGTTGTTACGGTCTCAGACCCGGAGGAGGCGGACCTGTTCTATGTGGCTTTCTTCTCTTCTCTGAGCTTAATCGTTAACCCAACTATCCGTCCTACTGGTGAGTCGGACGCAGAGAAGCTGATTTATAGCGACGCAGAGAATCAGGAAGCGCTGGTGAAGTGGTTGGAGGAACAGGAGTATTGGAAGAGGAATAATGGAAGGGACCATGTCATTATAGCTTCGGATCCGAACGCGCTGTACCGGGTCATCGATAGAGTGAAGAACAGTGTACTTCTTGTGGCAGATTTTGGGCGTTTGCGATCGGACCAGGGGTCCATTGTTAAGGATGTCGTCATACCATACTCACATCGACTAAGAACGTATGAGGGGGATGTGGGTCTTGAGAATCGCAATACATTGTTGTTTTTTATGGGCGCCCGATATCGCAAAGAGGTAATAATTAGTCTGTCTATATGTGATGCATATGAATTTCTATGGTATTTACCATTTTTTAAAGTTTTAGTTATGTTGGTATATTTGGCACTAATGGTAAGGTTTAGACATTTGTTTGGCAAGTGGTTGTTTTTTATATGATGCAGAATTGCAGATGAATTTGTTTAACATTTAGCATTCAGTCAATTCTGTGTCTTGGTTGTTTTAAGATCTTTGCCAGTTTGAATGAGGTTTAGAAATTTGTTTGTGATTCATAAGATTGATGTGTACATACATAGCTATGACATGGGCAAGTGATTGTTCTTGTGATGATGAGTATCCTATAAGATATTTAGCATTGGAACAAGATCAGAATCTTTTGCATGGTCAGTTTTAATGGTTAATAACAGAATTGTTCCTACGGTTATAGTACATTGTCAAATTTGTATTTCCAAGTTCCAACTCGGAAGGACGAAGACATGATATTCCAAATTTTTGGAATTAAAAAATAAACTATTCACATAATGCTTGGCCATATGAGGTTTACATTATGATCGTTAACCAACTTGTTGTTCCTCAATAATCAGCAAAATAGTTTTGGGCTAAACTTAGTTGACTGTAGGTAGAGCCAGTATCAGCTAGAAATTTTTTGTTTGAAACGAAGGGCCTTGATTTGAAGATCAGATTTCTATTATTAAAATTGAAAATGAAAATTTTACACAATTGGCTTGGTATAACGTGACGTACATTGAGAGACTGGTATAGTGTGGTGATAGTTTGAGCTAGTTGATGGGTTGAAGAATGAAACCTATGACAAAGGAGTATTGCATCAAGGTATGAGACATGCTTTTAATTTTTTCGTAAATTGTATTCGATCTGGAAAGCAATGTAAAACTTCAGATGTACTTTAGAATATTGGAGTCCCTTTGTTCCATAACATTATGTCTCCTACATGATAGTTAGTTACAGAAAAATGCAGTTACTGGAATGATAAGCGCAAGTAAAGATTTGTTTGATTCTTTTCCTGTTATTTGGATTCCTTCTTCAGAGATTGCTGGACATAGAAAAAGTATACTTGATACATGGTAGTAAATTTTCTGCACTCCTTTTTATCTCCCCTATTTTAATATGTTGATTTTCTTTGTTGTCCTTTATTAATGTAAGTTACCTATTAAAATTGCCTTTAAAATTTATCTTAGGAGAATATATTTTCCTGTACAGTCAATCTGCTCCCAACTATCTCTGGAAGTAGATTTTGATTTGAATTTGGTGATCCTGTTTGTATTGAAATTTCTTACTGATACGAACTGTGTAGGTTCCAGTTGTTAATTTTGTTAGTAAAGTTTATGAATGATAGGTTTAGATTTCTTTTTACGAAAGTTCCTTTATATATATACTACTAAAGTCATAAAACTGATATGCATTCCTTAAGTAATGTTATACTTGCTGTAGGTCTTGTGTGCTACTATTTAGTACCTAAAGGAGATTCGAAATTGAGGAAAGAATTTTATGTTTTCCCTTTATGAAAACTTTTGAGCATCATATTGTGACAATAATTTTTTTATTGTATACATATAACTGCGAGAAGAAAAACTGCTTTGATGCAAACACTTGGGTCCTGATATGTTGATTTCTTTATGTTCTCTTTATAGGGAGGTAAAATTCGTGATAAACTTTTTCAAATTCTTGAAAATGAAGAGGATGTCATTATAAAGCATGGAACACAGTCCACAGAGAATAGAAGGGCAGCTTCAAGAGGAATGCATACATCAAAGTTCTGTTTACATCCTGCTGGAGATACTCCATCAGCCTGTCGACTCTTTGATGCTATAGTTAGTTTGTGCGTTCCGGTGATCATCAGTGATAGTATTGAATTGCCCTTTGAAGATACTATAGACTATACGAAGCTTGCAATATTTGTGGATTCTGCTTCTGCTATAAAACGGAGATATTTGGTGAAAATGTTAAGAGCAGTAACCCCAGATAGGATCCTCGAGTATCAGAAAGAACTAAAAGAGGTTAGTAGTGCTGGCAAATTTTATTTTATTTTTTTGCATCTTGTACCTTGGTAGTGATTAGTGATTACTACTGTTGCCTTGCTCTTGCACCTGTTGCTGGTATTTTGAATGAAAATTTTAATACGATTCAACAATGAAATGCAAGAATTAAAAACGGAAGGTATGAGAGGTGATTGGTCATTGAAAAATTTGACAAATGCAATGCAGATAATGAGAAAGAGGCTTGTTGCATAATAGGGCACTAGGGGCGAAATTATTTGGTCAAACCTGCTATATATGCCTAGTTATTCGTGTGTTTTTAAAAGTTTAATTGGAATGTATACCTTTTACAACTTTTTTTTTTTTTTAAAAAAAAAATCTTCCGAGCCTCTGATCCTTAAAATGCATTTGTACATTGTTATAATCTGTATGCAGTAAGACATTCTAATTGACATTTCCATCATGATTTAATTTATATTATAGTAGTTTTTATATTTTCGCAGCTGCTTAATTGTCCAATTATACAAGGTCCTTTTAGCTCCAATTCCTAATGAGCCCATTCTGAGCTGAATGTCCATGGTCAGTCTGAATTTTTTATGCCTCTAAACTTGAACCTATTTCTTGGCCTGTAGGCTTATAATTATAAAACCTTCAATCTTTTAGGTGAGACAAACCAAATTCACATCTTATCAATCTTTTAGTTTATGGGTTCTATTAAAAAGTAAAAATGGTTAACGGAAGGGATTGATTGTTGTTTGCTTCGACTTAATTTTTACTTTCCAACGGACATGACAAGAAGTCCACTTTGTGGTCTCAGGTGAGGCGATACTTTCAATATGAAGAAGCAGATGGAACAGTTAATGAAATCTGGCGCCAAGTCTCAAAAAGGCTTCCCTTGATTAAGCTGATGATTAACCGTGAAAAAAGGCTGGTCAGGAAGGAACCTGACTGCGCTTGCATGTGTACAAACAAGACAGCCATTGGAACGTCATAGCATTTTTCTCAGACAATGTGGGATTTGAGGGATATAGGTGTGGGCTATGCATAAATTGTGTTTTTCTCTCTTCAAAATTAACAGTATTCAAATTCAAGATTTGACATCTATGGAGAAGACTGGCTCCGTTTCATCCAATCCAAACAAGCTGGGATGGCAACATTCCCTGCACACTGCTAATGGGGTGAAGAATGACTTACGAATCTGACGATATATTTTGAGGCCAACAAAATTTGGGTACAGTTTTTAAGGTTATTGCTATCTGATTCTTTAATAAAAACATGACGATTTATTATGGTTGGATCTTTCATATAGTTGGATCTTTCAACATCATATAGTTGGATCTTTCAAAACTTTTTTATTTCATTAGTTTATTCAAGAATCCAATAGCAATCACCTGTAAATCTTATTTAAACTTTGGCTGGCTCAGTATTCCTTGTTGTAGATTACACACATTCAATAATAGTTTGCCCGTTGAAGTTGGGCTAAGAGGACGATCTGAGTTATACGATGATTAATTTGTACAGGGGAGAGAATAAAGTAATTTAGTTATTATTTTTATTCTTGGCCACATGTTCCTATTTTTCTGGGCATATTTTAGTAGCTGAACTATTTGTTACTCCAGTTAAATTTACTTGTGGATGGATCGTCATACACCAAGTCAATTCATTATTTCATTTTATTATAAAAATTTCTCTTATTTATTCGATAGATGGTTTATTTATTTATTTTCTTATTTTTAATTCTATATCGAGTTGTTGGTTATTAAAAAGATTGTTAAATGCGTAGAGGTTACATTTTAGCTTCGAAGGAGTAGAGGAGCTTTGGGGACTAATTATATTTTAGAGACTAATAACATGAATTTACCCAGGTGTTTTAGCTCTTAATATGGCACTTAATTTTACAAAATCTAAATCCGCAATAAAGACGTGTAATTTATGAGTGAATCAAATTAAGCTTGTAGGCAGAAGTAACAAAGTAATGTTTTGAGAAGGAACATAAATTTTCTTAGAAGATGTTTAATGCGTATTAAGTATCATAAGCTTCTACGCGTTATCTCCACAGGTATGCCGCAGGGTTAGATTTTTCAGCAAAATTATAAATTTTTATTCAGATAAGATTACAATAAATTTTTAATTAATTGGTAGATTTTTTTTCTTGTTTAACTAGGATATTTTTTATTTGGCTGAGCTAAAATTCTCTTAATATTATAAACTAGATTATTTAAATAAATAAATACTCTTATTTTTAAGATGAATTAAATCGTAATTAAAAAAAAAAAGTGTTTATATTAAGTTTAATTTTTACTTACAAAACTTATTTTGTGACGTTTAACATGCTCCATTGGTATAATATTATAAATCTAAGATGAAAAGTATACGTTATGATAAAAAATTTGACATAATGCTTTAATATATATATATCATATTCTCAATATCAACCTTCTACTTTATTATTTAAGGTCCATTTGGTTGTATAAGATAGAGATTGATAAAATTTCAACACTATAAATGGCGGTGTTCAGAATAAGAGGACATGGAGATATACGATTATAACATTTTTTTTATTCACACTTTATACAATTTGGTATTATTAAGGCAAGGAAAGCTTGATTACTAACATAATGATGGGTTGTATTAAGTAAAGGCTAGAGTTGACTATATATCTTTATATAATGTAGTGTATACCAAATGTGTGATGCTTCTAAATTTCCTATTAAATAGTTTAGTTTTAGTAGGAAAAAATTTAAGTTAATTTCGTTAAATGAATAAAATAAGAGAAGATAGTTGGGGTATGACAACAAGTTCCAATAATCCTTCTCATCTTCTTGCTTTGATTTCAACGTTTCCTCATAATCACTATCAATTTCGACATGTTTCAACATGTTTTTCAACCCATTCGTGGCCGATGGTGGCTGAAAGAGTATCAAATTTTGACAAACTTCTCCCACACATGATCCCATCAAAACAAACACAAATAGGTGTGTGCTTTTTTGAAATCTTGTTAGGACTTCACATTCTTGTATGCAATTTATTCCTTTCTTCCTAATCTTTGTGCTCAATTTCATCATCTTGGCCTCAATTTCAAATTTTCCCAATTAAGTGACTTAAAGTTCTATAAGAGGAGAAATTGAATATAATTTGTGAGAGATTTCTTCAAATTGATTTATGACTTTATTTTTTAATATCAAATTCATTCTTTCCTCTTTATAATCCGCAATCAATTTCTAAATTTGGATTCTTAATTTTGAAAACCCTCTTTTCAATATGTTGGTAGTGTAAATTCGAAATTAGGCTTGATTTTTGTGAGAATTCTTCAAATTATGATGGGGTTTTGGTTCCTGAATAAATTCTAAGTATTTTTCCTTTTATTTCCATGTGAAATTGCTAGGTTTTGGTCTCCAATTTCACACTCATCTTAGTTGCATGAAATGAGTGATGGGGTAAAGGAGCTTGGAAAATTTTAGTCAAATTTCTTCAAGAATCACTACTAGAGGAAAAAATTAAGCAACTGGAAGTTGTCATTTAAAGTAGTATGTTGATTTGGTAGCTTTTCGTAATTTTCTTTAACTTTCTTTGTTGTTTTAAAGAAAGCGGATAAAAACTATATAGTGATTGAATAAATAACCCTGAATAAGTATTGAATAAAAAACCTAATTAAGTAATGTAATTAATCATTAAATCTTGAATTTGTGATTAGGATGATTTCCAAATTTTCTTGATTAGGATAACTTATAGGATTTAATACATCAAAATACAAATAAATAATTAAACAATAAAATAAATAAATATAAGCTTTAAGTCAAGATGATGAAATGTACTTGTGATATGGGAAGATGAAGGGTTAGCATCCCACTTTGGGATTAAGGAAACTTGTACACAATGATTAAATAAGAATTGGGTTAAGCATTGGAAAGTCATTTGAATTGAGGAATAATTTATGATATGAGAAGTTAGATGTGTGCTATTAATTTTTATAAGACCATAGGCAATGACTTTGTGATCAAATGAGCTAAAGAAAAAATGTTAGGAACACGATTGTTGTGCGTGTAAGGTGAGTAAATATTGCTAATAATCATACTTGCTTTCAATGATTTAAACTGTTTGTTTATGAAATACTTTTGTTTTATACGCTTTGGTGCCTGGGAACAAGCCTTTTGAATTATTTTATTAATTCTAGCATTTGTTTGCACTTTTTGAAATTTGAGAAATTTCTTCGTAATATTCCATCATATTTGAATGATCATTTTGACCAATTTACATACTATATAATATTATGGGAACTTTCTGAATAATTTTGTTACAGGAAGAATTTCTAGAAATTAGAATTTTGCTATTTGAATATTTTTTTTATTATGTATACTATTATGGAAAATATGGTTTTCTAGGAAATACACCCAATATTGAGCCCCTGTAGCTAATGACAGTAGATGTTGGCCCTAGTGCACCATGATCTATTCTGAACCTTAGCTAGTAGAAGTGTTACTAGACTCATGTGTGATGACCACCACACGTGGATCTATTCTAATTGTTTGCAAGTCATATTGCTCGACTCTAATTGATATATGTTCTGTGATTCCTAGCCTAGAGCTAGTGATTGTTATGGATTTTGATCGGTTTTGTGATATGTTTTCCACTTCGATATTACTTATCTTAAAAATTATTTATGGATTTCAAATGCTTTTAGTAAGATCTATTTTGCAAAGTATCTCTAAATTTGCTTAAACTTTATTAATTATATTATGCGATTTATGATTTTCCTTTTGGAATAATTTTGGCATACATAAGTGTGATGCAATTGAATTGCAAAATGATATGGTTATGAAAAACTCCAATAGTTTGCCTATCCCCTCTTGGTATGGTTATACTATGGTCCCGTTTGGTTGCTAGAATCAGGGCAATGGAATGGGAATGGGAGTGGGAGACACTCCCATTCCCATGTTTGGTTGACAGATTGAGTCCTCATTCTCATTCCCTAGGGAGTCTGCTCTCCCTCATATAAGGGAGAGTTCTCTCCCTAACTGAAGCTATGGAATGGAAAGGTCTCCTTAGAATGAAAATATATTTGACAAAAATGTCCCTATTTATAATAATTTTCGAACAAAAATACCCTTGTGATATATTAAAACCCTAATTTATTATTAAATTATTTATTTTTAATTTATTATTATTATATTATTTATTTTTAATTTATTATTATTATATTATTATTTATTTAATTTATTAATTAATTATTATTAAATTATGAATTTTAATTTATTATTATTTATTATTTATTCATTTTATTATTATTTATTATTAAATGATATTTTTAATTTATTAATATTATATAATTATTTATTTAATTTATTATTTAGTAATTATTAAATTATCATTATTTATTTTTTATTATTTATTTATTAATTAATTATTAATTATTAAATTATGATTTTAAATTTATTATTAATATTATTAATTAAAATTATATTAATATATAATTAAATAAATATTAATATATAATTATATTATTAATTAATAATTCGAAGAAATGTTTGCCTTTTTTTATTTTAGTTTTATGATAAGGAATAATATGATAAAATATGCACACTACCTAATTGATTTCTATGTGTAATCTACTAACCAAACGAAGTAAAGAGAGACATGTCAATTCCCATTCCTTTCCAACCAAACAACATTTTAATATTCTCATTCCCACTCCCACTCCCATTCTCATTCTCATTCCCATTCCCATTGTATCAATTCTAACAACCAAACGGGCCCTATGTTTTCTCATTGAGTGTGGTCACTCATCCTATCTTGCTTTAATTTTTTTCAGAGAATTATGTTGGTTCTAGTTATCATTCCACATATTACAAGTGACTGAAAAACTTATTGGCAAGCCTTACATAATTCGTAAGAGTGAAGAATCATTTTTATTTAGTTTTTAAACATCTGGAAATATTTTACTTTATACTCTAAAAATTCCATTGTCACAGATAGAGAGTTTAGTTTGTATAGTCTTGAGTTAGTTGTATAATATTAGAAAATTGAAATGGATATTGTTTATGTTGTTTGTTATATTAGTATTTGAATAAGTTAATTTGTGAGATTTTTTTGGCTTACGAAAACAAGGTTTACCTTGTTTTCTATGCCAGTTACAATCTGTCATTTAGGGTGTTAGAAAATATAGTGTTTGTTTTGATATTTTAAAAGAATTATGTCCCATTTTACTTAGAACAGAAGGACTAATGGAGTTTATATACTAACTTGTGATAATGGCTTATAAAGAATTAGAAAAGGGTGGTTGTCTGACATACAAAAGCTTTGGTCAATGAGTTCACATGCCATGTAAATAAGGGATTTTGCCCTGTGCATATTAAAATTAGGCAATTTGACTTTTTGTAAAATTTAATAATGGGCTTGTAAAAAGTTAGGAAATAGTGGTGGTTTAATTATTTTTACTAGTCTAGTCGGTAATTACAAAATCGCTAAACTAATTTGTGGTCTCCATGAAATAGTTAAAATTTTGAATTTCACCCTTTTGATGGTGCAATAAATTCGAAATCAACCAAACAAATAATATTTGCTCTAGAATTAACTAGTATTGAAGCTAAGCGGTTGAGAAACTTAGCTTGAAATGGTCATGGTTTAATTATTTTTACTAGCCTATCTTGTAATTCTGATATTACTAAACTAATTTGTGGTTTCCTTGAAATAGTTAATACTTTGAATTTTACACTTATTTGTGGTGCAAATCTACCAAACAAATTAATATTTGCTTTGAAATTTATTGGTAATAAAGGTAAATGGTCTAGAAACTTCTTAGAAAATATTTTGCTGGGCATGAAACTAACATCTTATATGTCTATGCATTACAATTGTCAAGCAACAAAAGTCCTTGCAAAGAATAAGACTTTTAACGATAAAAATAAATACATACATTTAACACATGATGCAAATAAGTAATTGCTTAAAGGGAGATATATCAATCAATTATGTAAGTTCAAAAGTAAGGAAAGTATATTTGAAACATTGGATGAAATACGACTGAAGTCACTTTGAAATTAAATGGTGACCTAACCTTTATAATTGGAGATCCCATTAAAAAACTCATATGGATAATAACAAGTCCTTTGTTGATTATACTACCACAATTAATTCTTTGGTACCTTTCCATGCTATGAGAAAGTGTTATAATGCAATGAATGAGAGAAGAGTTGAATACTCTTAATGATTTTTATAACCATTATGGGTAGTATCTTCATTACAAATATATTTGATGAAACTACCTATATGAGTGTCAAGCGAGAACACTCTTATTAGATTGTGGTGTAATCTTTAAAGCACTTATAAACTACTAGGCGTACACGTGGCCTTTTACTGTGGCCTATGAGTGTAAATCAGCATCAACAATAAGAATTATGGGGAAGTCATGCAATTGATAGATCTCTAATTTACAATAAGGAGCTTTTAGTTTATAAAGTTGTAAACTTCACTAGTAACTTTATATGTTAAAGTTTTATTTGTTAACCTAATTTATAATCCAAAGGACATCAGATTTGAAACAATTACACTTTTGTATGTAATACAAGAATTTTTCTTTCTCATTCTAAAATATGTGAGAGATTGATAAGTGTGTGTATGATTTTTCAAATGAACTAAGTTGCTTATTACTTGGAACATAAACTAACTTGTGATACTAAGCTTGTAAAGTGCTAAGAACGATAAACTTGGGCCAACATATTTGAATGCAATACAAAGAAGAGATTTCCCCGAGCACGCGATTTAATCAAGCAAGTTAGTTTTTTTTTTTTTGGTTTTTATAAAGTAGTCAAAATTTTGCTATTGCATATGCTTGTCAAAGTTTTTGAATGTTTTGACATCTTTGTATCAACTCATTATCATCCCACGGTTATAGAACATCCCAAAGTATCTATACTGGCTAGTCTCCTGACTTGTTTATAAATATTAATTGTATCACATGGGTTACATACAAGAAGAAAGTTCCTTCTAGTTCTACTCTTGAAGCAATTATTCATAGGAGTTTATTTAATTCTGGAGGATTTTCACCACTTTAATCCTAATAGTGCAATAAACCAATCCTCCAAGGCAACATGTATACACGACTTAGGCCAATCGTTTTTTTTATTTTTTTTGTCAACTTAAAAACCAAGCGTCTAATAATGATCAACCACATTGTATAAATTTATACAATTCAATCTTATATACTATACAAAAAGGGGCCTTAATGCTTGTCCTTCAGCTGTTAAAATTTCCAAGTGATTCTAAATTTAAATAAAACAATACGAGACTTTCACATTTTTTAGTATTATTCATACTAAGTGATTTTTCAATCAATGTTTAGTTCAAAAACAAAAAGAAAGTGTTCAATTCCTTGTGGTTCTTGTTAGTTATATTAATTGTAGTGTACTCTTTCTTAGAATCTAAAAAAATGAAAATGAGCGATTTCTTTAACTACTCATGGACATATAGCAATTTTATTATATGTCTGTCATATGCCAAATAGAGTTTTCTATCAGTAAAATGATAAAATAGCATATGATTATAGAAGGGATATATACCAAACCTAAAATATTCGAGTGATACATTTTAACTACACGCTCACAAAACAAATTTAAGTTAAACCATATAAGATGAGGTGTAATTTATTTTTGGCCCATCCATACATATCATTATTTTCAAACTATAGTAAAAGTATAATATAATAATACAAACATACAGGGAGAAGCACAACAATGACAGTAAGTTTTGCTATATCATTACTGAAACATAAGCTAGCCATGAACTAAATAGAAAATAACATCTTGGTGCATATAGTTGCTAACAAGGATAGAGGCATAAAACCCCAATCAAATGGAACATCATCAGTGTCGAATAATGAGTTATTCAATTTGCAACTAAACTAGTATAGCGCCTAATTGAGTCAATAAAATATGCAAAACTTGAAAGATTAAGAATAGGCTTTGATATCATCAAAATTTAAATACTCCACCAATTTAATATGTGGGATATATAAAAAATGAAATGAATGAATGCATTGCAATGAAAATTCACAATAATTTGTGAAAGAACTAAGACATAATAGTTGTTAAACTCACAAGTAGACTTGAAAAGTATAAATTGTGTTGGTTCACCTACTAATTTGGACTCACTACTAAGTGTTGATTCCCCAAAGGATAGTGCAAATGAAAATGCAAATGATAATTTAATTAGAAATATAAACAAATTCACCACAAGGAATTATCTTGATAAGAATCAATTCCTATTACAATAAAAGAAGACAAGTTATTCTCTCTTATGGGTAGTTGGCCAAGCCAAAAAGAAAACTTAAGGTTTCTCTTATTAAATAATAATATGATATCATTACAATGTAAAGGTTTAAGCCTTTTTATAGACTTCAAATTTATAAGAAAACCCAAATTTAAATTGTTTCCTTAAACACATAATAAGTTAGGTCAAATGAGTTTAAATACAACTTAATATATTAAAAACTGAAACCCATTACATAACTATGCATATTCTAGGTCCAAAATTATAGAAATGGGATCCAAAATACTTATTATAATAACAAAAGACCAGATAACTTGACCCAAAATAATTGGGCTTTCATATTTAAATTAGATTAATGACTTATGTCTCTTTTCCCAAGTCCAATTCGCCCCATTAGATTTCTTCCACATGTTTCAATAATCTTTCCATATAAATTTGGAGTAACTCATTGAACTTTTTATTTCTCTATTGTTGTAATTGGTTTTGGAGGTAAAATTAGTTCATCATTTATGTATTCATGCCTCTTGCCTTTTGTGCTTGCATCAAAGACGTCCTTGTAGAAGAGGGAGGCACAGTGCAGACGTAAATAGCATTGACAATTATGAGGGAACAAAGAAAACACCACAAAAGAGACAGCTCAAAACACAGAGTGAATGGAGAAAGGAACACCTCTATTTGTGCGATACCAAGATTTCATATGGATAACATGAAACTCATGGCAAGATAATTTGGACATTATTCTTGATATATATATATATATATATATCTAGGGCTCAATTTATCTGAAGTCTTTTTTTTTTTCTGACATAAAAATTTGTTTAAATTAACTTTATAACATTCCTCTATTTTCCAATATTGTGATTGATAACTACATAATGATAATGATATATAATTTTAACAAAATTCATTTGAATTACAATTAATAATAAGTTTTTTCCTTCTTCATTTGAGTTTAATATATTGTGGTAAACTGGATTCCCGCAATCCAATCACTGATCTCTAAATAAAAAAAGTACTCTAAGCATATTAGTATAATATATACAATGATGCGGTGCTAGAGGCGTTTGATAAGCTTTTCTGTATCATGTTAGTTAAAAAGCACTTGTAAACTCATTCCATTTGATAATAAAAAATGTTCGCAATGAGAAACGGGAAAAAAAGTTCAGGAGGATTTGTTTTTTACTTATTATTCCATTTTAATTCATAATATAGAAATAAAACACTGATGATGAGACGTGAATGGCCCATGATGAAGTAAAAGTAATTTTTTTCAATGAAGTGTAATGGAGAAAAGTATAAAAGCAGTACCCATTTTTGTATTTTAAAACAATTTAATCTCTTATAATTGTGAAAAATTAGTATTTTATAAATTTAAATTTGATAAAATTAAATTTCTATAAGATTAGTTCTTCCATTTAGATTAACAAAGAATTCATTTTGTATACAATAAAATTTTAAAAGAATTAATTCGTTCAATATATTTATAAGAGATTGAATTATTATTAAGTATAAAAGTAAATAATCAATTTAATACTTGTTTTAAGTTTAATTCAATTTCAAATCCTATAGATGGTATTTTTTTGGCGGTAAGAGAAGACTTAAAAAAGGAGCACCTCTGTTTTCCCCATTGAAAACTGAGGAAATGGAGAAACTCTGGTAGGGAGGGGGCACATTCGTTTTCAGTTATCACAACGCAAAACATTACGTGTAGAATATGCAAAACAATCTGCCGAAGCCGAAATAAGATAGGGGTATGAATGTAATAATTTTTTATGAATTTGTTGATGGTACGTTTTACTAATTTTGCCACAAGAAGTATCCCAAAATAAGGATAGAAAAGCTTATTTAGATTGACGCCTATATTAGCTATGTAAACATTACAAGGATCCAATAGGTTCAACTATTAAGTATCAATCCTCATCTCTCATGGTGTGTTAAGAATATGAGATCACATAATGGATTATTAAATAAAAATTTAATAGTATGAATTTATTAATAAAAAATATAACGACAAGATAAAAGTAATTATAGGTCAACCTAATTGTTAAAATTGATTATCAAATATGATTTTGTATGACTATGATTTATATTTAAAAATTAAATTTTGCCATCATACTTCATCTAATGTAAAAGCTAGTCATTTTTTTTGTTAAAGTGCAAATGGAAATTTAAAAGACAAAAATAATTTCTAGAAAACAATTAAACATTAAATCAAACGAGGTTGTTTATAAAGCAAATCCTTATTTTGGTGTTCAAATGAACTTTTAAAATTTTTAAACATCAAATCAAATATACTATTAATTCTAATATAATTTTTTTAGAGTGAAACAATATTTTATATGTTTAGTCTCATTTAGATCCTTATTATATACAATATAATTTTATTTTTTTAATATAAATATTAATATATTTAATTCAAATTTAGTTAATAATAATTGACTAAATATATTAATTTTTATGTTAATATGAAACTAAATTAAAATTGAACTCTAAGTGAAAGCTAATTTGAAACTCAAAATCAGTCAGAAGACAAAATAAAAAATTAATTTGAGATATCAAAATGGTGTTTTACTAATTGATTTTTTAAAAGATTTTCCAAAGCACGTGTCAAGATATTATACGCTGCGTATCAATCTCATTATTTCATAAAGAAAAAGCTTGTTTTGCTTGTCGTTTTGGTACAATTATTTAACAGACATATTCCATCAAACATATATCATATAATTTTTTTATTGACCAAAAACGAAAATCTCTTGTTTAATGTATCCCATTCACTCCTACTATCATTGACTACCATAGACTTTTAATTATCTTCTAGAAAGAAATTACCGTGTTGCGTTACACAACTTGAATTATTATATATATTTCAATCACGAACTAAAAAAAAAAAAGCTCGTCATTCTTAATTCTTTTTTACTTTTAAAAAATTTAATAAAAATGTTTCTTACAGAAATTTGATATACTATTTTTTTAAAAAAAAATCTTTGGACACAAATGAATTATTATTATTATTTTCTTTTTAATCACGAACACTTCCTGCCAATACCCAAAAAAAAAAAAGTTTGCCATTATTTATCCTTTTTATTTTATTAAATATTTTAAAAAATTTTACTAAACGGGTGTGTTGAGTAAATTTTGAATGAGTATTTTAAAAAAATTGTCGGCGTAATGTGTTGCGTTCTCCAAGATACAACTCGTCGACTACCATAGACTATATACCAGATCATTATCTTCTAGATAAAATTAGCATGTCACCTTGCACGAATTGGATTATATATATAACGAAAAAAAAAATTATCATCAAGTTAAATATTTAATCTTAATATTAAAATTTAATTTATTTTATTTCTTATTAATCAAATGTTAAATATATTTTTTTTAAAAAAATGAAACTATGAACATGTTATTTTGTTTTAAAATTATTTATCTTTTTACTTATGTTGAATTATTAGGATTAAAGGTCAACCACAAACCTACCTAATTGTTAATTAACCTTCAATGTCGAAATTTGATAATTATATATTGGTTTTATAAAATAAAATTGGCTGCTATATATATGATATTTATTTTGCACTTTTATTAAATTTGCTCTTTCCTCAATTTTTGTTCTTTGCTCTGATATACTTAATCTTTCGTATCTCTCTTCACGGTAACTTGGGTTATGGGTGGACCGCAAATTTCCTTCCTTAATCATGAATTGGGATTTGTTAGATTTAGTAAGAAATATATGAATTTTACGATTAATATTAAAAAATTATATAATTTAATATTTTAAATTAAAGTTGTAATTGCATATAATTAAAAAATTTTAATTTTAATTATCTCAAAATTTTAGTCTAACAATTTAAATTTAAACAACTACATGATTTAAAAATAAACAGTTCCTTTCAAATGTAGATAAATGCAACATTTCTTTCTAAATGTAGCGGTGACCATGCTTTTCCTTTGTCCAATTACAACTCACTCGAACATTTTCACTTTTTTCTTTGGATAAATTAGGTTTTCAATTTTTCTTTTGGATAAATGAATTATTCTTCACTTTTTAATGATGCGTATAAATGTTCAAGTTTAATTTCAAAATTAAAATTTAAAATTTAAAATATGCTACACTGATTTTTTTAATAAAAAAATAATGAATTATAAGTATACATATTTTGATCAATCGGAGAACTTTAACTTTCTTATGAGACGCATCATTTATCATTGGACGACGTAAAACTTTACATTTATTATATAACACGAAGCATTATGGCGTTACCATTATTTTTATCTTTCAGTAACGAGTGTCCTTAAAAGATTAATTAAAGAGTATTTATAATTTATTCATAATAATAGTTAATAATTTTTTTAATTAATAAGTTTTTAATTTTATTTTATGAAAACATTGCCATTTATCATTTTTAAAAGATATAATCAATTTTTTAAAATTTATAATTAATTTATAATAATTTTTATATCTTTATTTAATATTTCCAAATTATTTTTAATTTTTTAAAAAATATTTTTTATCATAAAAATAATTTTTAAAATAAAGTTTTATTAGATATTAAGGATTATATGGAGATATTACTGAGATATATAAATAAATATAAAAATTTATTAAAATTAATTATAAATTTTTAAAAATAAAAGCGGCCTCTAAAAAATGAAAATTAATATTGTTATAAAAATAAAAATAAAATTATTAATTAAATGTAATAAAAGATAATAATAATACTTAATTATTATTGTCGGCAAAATTCACGGATCTATGATTACTTTGTGACGTTTCAGCTTTTATTGACTTGTGCTTGTCGGCAAAATTCACGGACAGCACATTAGTCGAAGAAATTATGAAGTAGTTTGAATGGGTTATCACCAAGTTGGGTTTTGTCGTGTTGTGCTTAAGAAATGAGAGAAGGAATTTTAGTTGATTAATAAAAATTTAATAATTTAAATTTATAAATAAAATAATTGTATTAACTTTTATAATACTAATTAAAAATTATTTATTATACATAATAAATAATAATTAAGTAATAAAATTAATAAAAAATAATTTATTATATTTATTACTTATAATAATAAATATTTATGAACTAATTTCATTTAGTAAGGTTCATTATGTATAATGAGTAACTTTTAACCAATGCTTTAAAGTACTCATTTAAAAAATCCTTATAAAAGATAATTACAAGTTCATCTAACAAGTAGGAATAAAAATTAATTTTTATATTTTGTGAGAACACGAATAAATCTGAACTCGTTATTAGATTAAAAAAAAAGTGTACTTTTTATCTCTTAATTATTTTAGGCTAAAATGTTAAACAACTTTCACTTTATTCTACAAATTTTCATAGTTTTAAAGATATTTCGTGCATAATAGTATATTGTATAATAAGTATATATATATATATATATATATAATTTTATTAAATTTGAATTATTATATAAAAATTTAATAATTTTGATTTTAATAAATTGTTAACATTTGTTTTTGAATATTTTTTAAAATATAAATTATTAAATTTTTATCCAACTGTTAAGATTATATCAAATTTATCTTATTTAGTTATATACAGAGAATCTATGTCCCATTTTTCTGACACCAATGGGATGAAATACCTATGCTCGCTTGCTCCCCTAATAACTTTATTCTCGCATTGGTTCCTATATCAATGTACGAAATATAAGTGATGTGAGAATTAATAAAATATGACAATGGAAAGTTTAAAAGAAATGCTACATACTAAAATGCATTGATATTAATGTATATAATGACATAGAAACAAGACACAACAAAATATGTTTCATTTAAGCGAAATTTGAGCTAAATATGTAAATAATTTTTTTTTTTCAAAATCCCTATCTGACAAAAGAAAAGTATGGATATGGTAAGCGAATATAAATCCAACTAAACTCTGTTGGGTCAAATGTGAGTAGGACTGGAATAAAGTTTAATATTAGATAGATATAATAGGGCTAGGAATCTAGGATAGAGATATGTCATACGTATATTTTTTTTCTTCAAGTTAATTAAAAAGACCCATTTAAAAAAAAGGATCTCTCTAGTATAGTTGTACGTTCCTCGGGCCGCTGACTCGACAATTTCTTGTTTGATTAAATATAATGGTTTTTCAAAATGTACACGTGAACTAGGATTAATATCACAACTAAAGTAATTTGTGAAATAATCTTTGATCAAACAAAAATCAAATATAAAACAGATAGAGATATATAGAGAGACGCTATCATGTACAGTGTCATCAGAATTTGGTTTAAAAATGACATTGATTTTTTTTTTTTTTTATTTAAGATTTAGCCTTGGCATTGCTAGAGAGGAGGCCAGAGCTAGCTTTCAAGAGGGAAGCTAGTAACAATGAGACTGCATTGCATATCTTGGCTCGAAAGCCTTTAGGTTCTGTTTGTCAAAGTCAACGATACCGAAAGCAGCTCACGAAGTCAAGTAAGTTCAAAGGAATATTTATTCTACTTGTTTATAGTAATAATTAAAGTTTTTTTTATTATTTTTATTGCATTCAATTAATGATTTTTATGGTTTTGTTTTTATGACAACATGCAATTTTTTTTTTTTCAAGAGGGATAATCAATCTCTTTTATTTTCAAAATTTATAATCAATTTTTAAAATTTTTTATATTTTTCATACATATAAGTAGTATCTCTGCACTATCCTTAATTTTTGTTTTAAAATAATGATTTTTTTATATTTTAAAACTAATCATTTTAAAGGAAGTTTCATGAGATATTATGAATAATATGAAAATATTACTTAGATATATGAAGATATATAAATTCTTTAGAAATTGAGTATAAATTTTAGAAGATAAAAGAGACTGATTATTTTTTTGAAAAATATGAAGGATAATATTGTCATAAAAACAAAACCAAAGAAATCATTAATTAGATCCAAAGAAAACTAGTGAAAAAGCATTACTTATTGCTATCAGTGAGTGCAATAAATGTTTGTTAATACCGGAAAAACTTATCTTTTTTATTCTCACTTCCTATAAATTGATAAGCTTTGGGCTTGTGTTTTTGAAAGTAACGTCCATTAATGTTGAAGATTTAAACCTTATCAATTTTTTTTCCAATTTCTTTTGGTAGACAATTTTATTTTTCAAATTTATAGCCCAATTAGTATTTCGTTTGAGTATGGGAACATAAAACAACTAACTTAATAAAATGAATATCCTATTGATTGCATAAATCAAAATTTACATACTACAGTAGTTCTTCTAGTGCAAGCTAAAAGCTTACTTATTTATTTATTTTTTAAATTTTATGACATTTTTGCGTAACTTTTGTTGGTCAATTACAATTTTACATAATTAGTTTTTAATATGAGAACAGTAGTTATTTTTTAAATTTTATGACATTTTTGCGTGACCGGCACAGAGAACAAGGTAAACCTTGTCTCTATAATTTAAACAAATCTGATGAATTAACTGATCCAAATACTAATTTAATGTAAGACAAACAATATCCAATTCAAAAGACTACACAAAATTAAACTCTCTGCCAAAGATAATGGAGCTACTAGAGTATAAATAAAACATTTCTAGACATCTAACAACTAAATAGAAATGACTCTTTGCCCTTACGAACAATGCAGGGCTCACCAATAAGTCTTTCAATCACCTCTAATATGTGGAGTGATAACTAGAATCAATATAATTCTCTCAAAAAATTAAAGAGAGAGGGATGAGTGACCACATTTAGTAAGCAAATATTACTAACTATACTAAGAAGGAATAGACAAATTGCTAGAATTTTTTACAACCATATTGTTTAGCAATTCAAAATACATAAAACTTACATATGCTGAAATTATTTCAAAATGAAAATTATAAATCATTTTAACATAATCCATAAATTTTTCACGTATCTATATATACTTTGCAAAACAACTCATACTAATAAGCTTGAAATTCATAAATGATTTTAATGGAATAAAACCAAAGTGGAAAAATGCACCTATTTGGGTCCATTTTGATGGGATCATGCAATGGAGATGTTTGCCCGAATTTGAGACTTTTCCAACACCATCCATCATGAATGGGTTAGAAAACATGAAGTTGGTCGAAATTGATGGAGATGATGAGAAAACAATGAAATTGGAGCAAGAAGAAGAGGGGAATCTTGGAGTTTCATTGGTGTGTGTGTTTGTAGCAAGAGGAAGATGACATTGAAGAAAAGAACCTAAATTGAAAGGTATTTTGATAATTGTTGGTTGGGTGGACACATGTGCCAATTTCAATCTCAAGTTTTATACTTATTTATTAAATATCTCAATCTTCTCTAACTATTTCAAAATTTATTCTTTAAGAATTGTTTAACTTTTTAATCTATACCCTATCCAACTATCCTTATTTTTTTAAACTTATAAATCAAATTTAAATTCTTTTTTACTCAGACTAAATATTACGTAGGGAATTTTAGGAGTGTTACATTAGTTGCAAGAACATTTTCTTGATTGCAAAAATACAATCTCCAGCTTTATTTTTTTCATAGTAGAAGCTAAAAATTTACTTATTTATCTTTCTAAATACAAATGATGCATTTCATCCCATAAAAGAAGGAAATCTACCTATGTTCGAGATCACACACACAATCAATATACACACACACACACACACACATATATATATATATATATAACCTAAAATTGGGAATTTTTTTTCACATATTAATAGGTCATAATTTTACTTTTCTTTTAGTTATTATGACAAGATATATATTTTCAAACTTTTGTCTAGAATAATATTAATTAATTCCTTTCACAACAATTTGACTTAAATAATGTCAGTCATTTGTTATCATGTCCTTTCAATTCTCACTTTCCAAGATGTAACCATAATTAGCAAATAACTGACATTCATACTTGCATTCTACATGTATTTTTTTTTTCTTCAACTTCATACTTGAGAGCCAGTTTGGTTTGGTTTTATAGCTTTACCAAAAAAATGTTAATTTTCATTGTTAGCATTAGAGATTTTATTTGTTATTTGATATGGCATCTTTTTAATCATAAATTTACTTTGACTTGTAATTAAGTGGTGAGATTCATCTAGAGGGATAGTCTTAATGTAATGTGTATAATTTCGTTATTCTCCTTACAATGTGTTTTGACGCTCTTGAATTTGTCACTTAACTAAATGATGAATTTATGTTTTCTAGATTTGAAGCTAACTCAACAACTTCAACTAGTAAAATGTCTTTGGAATAGATTTCTTACTTGAAATTACGGAGAGATTATAGAACTTATAAGACATCTTTGGCATGTAATATTTACTGCTACTGAAGTTGTGTGAAGCTAGTTTTATGAATGTCTAGTTCATGCATCTGGATTTGTTGGTAACCAAGGCAAAATTTTGGCATCATGTAACTCATCAAGCAATTCATCAAAGATTTAGTATTGAAAACTTCTTCTGTTCTTGTTTAATATCTTGTAATTGATGTAAAACTACTAAAAGCCATTCTTTTTTCTCACTAGAAGTAGAGAGGAGAAAAGAAGTAGTGACATGGTCTAATATCATCATGTGACATGTCTTTGACAGTTTAACTAATCAATCAACCTCTGAGGTGGTGATACTATTTATTAACTACTAATATATTGCATCAAATACCTCTAATAAGGCAAAATTTTTTGTAGTAATAGAGGAAGAAACAAACTCTTCATTCTAAGCTACTAAACTAATTCATACAAGCTTGCAATATTTGAAGCAATATAAGTTTCATAAGGTGCCTACCTGGTAAAGGATTAAGACTGAAGGCGACATCACCCTTTATATGAAATAAAAATGATACTTAGTTTTCCAAACTAAGTCAGGGATTGTTAAAGGTAATTAATCGTCTAGAAAGATAAGTTAAAGTTGTGTGAATGTAAAGATACATTTTCAACTCTCACAATGGATAATTCTATAGGCTTTTAAGCGTCCATGAAGGAAAATTCATGCCACATGTTAAATAACAACATTAGAGGAAAATATAAAGTGCTTAGTGTGGATCTAAATAATATTTACATTTAAATGCATTTAGCACTTATCACTTGCAACATGTGTACCTGTTAGGTTGAAATAAATCTAATGACTCTTATGTTTAATTTATTTCTAATTTTTCATTAATCTATTTAAATTTTTAAAAGTATGTAATTTCTAGAAAAATACAACTTTTATACTTTAAAGGAATATAAATTTCCATAGAAAAATAACTCTTTAATAAGTAGTTATGTTAGTACAGGTTCTAATTATAAATTAAAGTATGTCATGTTACAACGGACAAAATGTTTTTCCAACAATCTTAATGTATCACATTCTACTTGTATATATAGAAGTGATATTGCATTAATACAAATTAAAGTGTAATAAAAGGATTTGATAATCCAGTATCGTTTTCACATAGATGAGGAATTATCATTATTATTCAATGAATGATTTTTACTATAAATCATAAGATATATGCAAAAACAATTGTTCAATGAGTTAGAGGTTACATAGTTAATGCATTAGTATTATGATTGAGTTATGATTAATAATTAGGAGTAAGTTAGTTAATTTCCATATTAAGTCAAGTTGGATGTATGTGATTCTCATTTTATACACTAGTGACTTAGATAATCGAATCATTGAGATCTAATTGAATGAAGGTAAACAATCATTACAAGAAAATCACCAATTAGGGATGAAATTGTCACGACCCTAAGAATGAGGATGTCACCAGCACGATGAACGAGGTAAATCTTGCCCTTGCAAGCCTATTAGACACCTCTAAAAAATCAAATTACAATTTAAATAGATAGATCAACATATGGAATCAATACAAAATATAACCATATAGAACAATATAATCAATTTTATTTCTTTGTAGAAATTATGGCTGTCTCCTATGAAATACGGACCTTTAAAAATGTCAACAATGAGAAAACTTGATATATAACAGGAAAGAGAGCTCTGCTCTCAACAGACGTCAACATATAACTTTAACAGGGCATGACCCTGCCTGTGTATTTTGGAGCAATTAAAGTATAAGGTACAGATTTTTTGATAAACAAATATAACAACACCCTTGCGAACATTGCAGGGCTTACCAAGAGAATACCTTTGCCACCCTCTTAGGCCATTGATAGGTGACTTGGGTCGACGCTACTATTAAAAAATAAATTAAAGGGAAAATTAACTTTTTGGTTTCTAGATTTTACACCTGTTTTCAAAGCAATCCCTATAGTTTTTTTTTTTGCAAATCACTCCTTATACTTTTGCATATTTTGAAGTTGCTCCTTGCCATCCAATTTTATGTTAACACCATCCACTTTGTGATGACATGGCAGAAATAGCTAATATGTGGAAAGTCTATGTGGCTAAAATTAATAGGAATTTTCCTAATTAAGAATAAAATTCACAAGCAAGCTTCAATCCCATAGTTGCATGTTGGAGTTTAACCCAAGGCCTCAAACAATCAAGAAGAAATCTCTTTCAAAGGTATCAGTTGAAGCTTTTCTCATTCTTCCTCTTCTCTTCTCCTTCTCTCTTCACTCCTATGCTCCTTTGTTGACAAAACAGGAGGAGAAAAATTAAACTATATTTGAGGGGACGATGAAGCATTTTCTTTTCATTGAAGGTGGAAATAATGCTTTCAAAACAATTAAATTTTGTAGTTTTACTTTGTCATTTGCATGCTAATTCTCTCTCGGTTCATGTCTTTTTTTTTTTTTAAGTGAATTTCATTGATCTATCTTTTCTTTTATGTTTTCTGATTCAATTATCTGTATACATGTGTCCCACTTTAAGCTGCTACTTTCTTCTTCTTTTTTTCTTTCGTTATTTTCTGGATTCATGATTATGAATTGCATGGTTTCTTACCTTTTATCCTTTCTTTAGGAGATCTTACTTAAGCCTTTGTCTATTTGTTATTATGTGAAAGTGCCACTTCAAAATTATGTAAAATTTATAGGAATATGTGTCATGATTTAGCAGCTATATCAAGCATGATCAATATTTTCATTTTCACTTTCCTCTCAAACTAAAACTTATCCAATTAAGGGTACTTAATATGCTGCATTATATGCTATCTAAAAATCTTTTTTTTCATTTAAACAAATTAAGTAATATGCAAGCTAGTGGTTGCTTGTTACTTTTCCTTGCAACTCTGATTTGAAACACAATGCTTGATTACTTATTTTATTTTCCCTCATATGCTAGTTTCATAGTTAACAAATTGTATTCTAGTATTGTTTAGCTAACTAGTTCAAGCTTGCCATCTTGTGGGTCCTAATATATATATATATATATATATATATATAGGTAGTTGGGTTTATTGTTAAAATCAAATGCATATGCTTTTTTATATAGGATTGTCTTTTCAATTACAAACCAAATTCACAAGCAAGCACACATTCCAACAGTTATCCAAGACCTCAAACATCGAAGACGAAATCCCTTTTGAGTAGGAAGTCATCGTTGCAAATCTCGCTTCCAAAGAAAACCAAGTGGTGATCTAATTTGGAAATTTGTAACAGCAAGAGGTAGCAGAGATCTTTGTGCAATACAATTTAATGGGTGGAGAGAAAAAACACTACAGAGGAGTCCGACAGAGGCTGAAGAGCAAGTATGCAATGGAGATTTGAGAATGGAATCGCCATATAGACTTACTTGGGTGAGGAGTAAGGATACCATTTATCTAACCAAGGATGAGGGATCTACTTGCTTGGCACTCGCTCAATCAACTTTTTGCTACATAGACGTCCCATACATTAGATCTTTCTGCTAAATCATCTTAAAGTTAAAAGTGTTAGCGCAAAATTAGATGGCAAGGAGCAACTTGCAAATGTGAGAGAATGTAGGGAGTGATTTGTAAAACAATAAACTGTAACGATTGATTTAAAAATAGTTGTAAATTCTAAGGACCAAAAGGTTAATTTTCCCTAAATTAAATAATGAGGGTGAGTGAAAACTCAGTGAGCAGATAATACTAATTATGTAATGGAGGGGACGGACATGTTTGGAAGAGTTTTTCACAAATTATCTATATTTGTTTGAAATTGAAACACCTTTAAATAATTAAACAATTAGCACCGAAAAGAAAATTTCCTTAATCTTCATATAAATGCCAATCATATGTACAAAATGAATTCTTAAAATCATAATGAAATATCATTTACAATATAAGGGTGGCAAACTCATCAGATAAGTAAGAAACGTTCAACAGAATCATCAAAATCATATGCTAGCTCTTGGTTAGTTTAACATAATAGATATAAAGTCTAACATTGAGTTATACAACTCAACATATTTAGAATTATAGTATTTGGCCTAAGATGGAATATCAAAATATGGCATTATACCTCAGTTATATCAAAATACCAGTTGATAGTGCACTATGAAAAACATTTACTGCCATTAGTTACATGGTCCTGTTTAGGATGGATTCCCTAAAAATTCTTTGAAATACATGAATATATAATTAAACAAATTAGAAGTTCATAATCAGCATGCGTTCATAAATCTAGAACCAACTAATTTAGAGAGACAAAATCAAAGTAATTTAAAATTTTAGAGTCAGTGTACAACGTAAATATGGAATCAGACTACTTCATAAATTCATAATCAAAGTACTTCATAAATATAAAATTATAGTACTTCAGAAAAATAAAAAATTTATCAAATTCCGGATATTTCTTGATACAAATAAAACTTGTTTGAATTAAGAGATTTCAACATATCTAGAGAAATAAAATAAGAGTAGTTTAAAACCTAAGAAGAAGATTATTAAAGAATAATTCTAAATTTTAAACTTATATTCTTTGAAATTCAAAAATGTGACTCAAAGTAATCTATAAATCTAAAACTTCAAAAATATTTAGAAAGTATAAACAAGGTTCATAAATCTTAAGAAGTTTGTCCCAAAGCACAAGGAAGTTCAAATAATAATATTTTTGCAAAGAGATAGCATAAAACTGAAATCTACAAAACTAGAATTATCTACTTACCTGAAGGGAGTACACAAACCTCTTCTTAAAAACTTCCTCAATTCAATTGTTTCCTATCAATATCCTAGGTACCTATGTAAACATGCATTGCACTTTAGTCTCTTGCATTGAAAATAAAATAATTACTATTTTTATTATCCCTTTTCATTTACTCACTAGTAGACTTCAATATTGAAAACCATTTGAACTGCAAATGCACTGAGCTACAACCTTACTCCAAATTTAAAAAAAATCAAATCTACCAATGTAATAGCTAACTTTCATCTAAGTACCACTTTAGGTAATCCAATGCTTAACTTAATTACAAGAAGGAAATGTCATGGCTTCTCAACAATTTACCTGGCTTAAGTTTAATCCATATAATGTGTAGTCACCTAATACCCTTTAAGGTGTTTCCAACAAAATTTCTCCTTGACTTCCTTCTCCATAACCAAGAGTTATCTAAATTCACCAATGGCTTTGAAAGATTATACAATCCTCATTAAACTCTAAATCATTAAATTAATTGTTGTCCAAAACCATAAAATCTTTTCCAATATGGTTTACTTATACACTTTTCCAAATGATTGAATTGATCAACTTCACAATGTAGCTCAAGAATTAACAAATTAAATTCAAAATTTAGCCATTAACTTAAGATAATTATCCATGGTCACTTAACTAACTCTAATAAGGTCTTCCATTCATTCTCCCTTCCTTTTTAATTATGGAAAATTCCAGAAAAGTGAGAAAAAACATCAAAGCAATTTACAACTTAAAACAAAAACTTCTGGTAACCTTAATCCTTCAAGTATGAACACACATAGCCAAATTGAAGCTTTTCAATTATGAAGCTAAAACTTGAAATTGATCATAAATTCTAGGGGAGAGGTTTGAAATTCACCATGAAAAGGAAGCCTCAACTCAATTTGATGAAATTACATCAAATCAGGTTATGTTTTTGAAACTTTCATTGTTTGAACGTTGCAAAGGTGGTTTTCAATTTTAAAGCCAAAATATTCAAAATTGCATACATAAACTAGAGGAGAAAGGGTTAAAATATGATGCGGAAGCAAAGCCTAAAGGAAATTTTGATAAAACTCACCAAATCATGTTGTAATGTTGGTGAGAATGTGAGAATGAATACTTGCTAGAAACCTAACATTTTTTGGCTAATACATGTTGGAATTGAGCTGAAGATAGACTAAAAATGATGATAGAGTGTCAGAGATGATGTGACTTAGGCAAAACACGAAGGAGATGACGAAGGAGAGTGACAGCCATAAAGAACACGAGAGAGAGAGAGAAAAAATCATGTAGGAGGAGAAAAAAAATAATAGAAGGGCAATTTTGTAATTTCATATATGAGGGACACGTGTCAAAACATAAAAATAAGTAAAATATTACTCTCTAGGATTCAAACTTAAGAGACAAGGAGTTCTTAGTACATGCAAAACTAAGCTAATGTTAATTTCCTTTTTATTCTCCTTTTAATTAATTTAATTATTCATTTTTTTACTCACATCCAGTAAAACTTTATACCAGTCAGTTCACCTTGGAAGTTTTCATTCTTAAAGGCTTTAAACAATTTATTTAGAGACAAAAATTCCTAAGTGTTACAAAAATAATTGGGCAAAAATTTGTCCCTAATTGTTTTACAATGGAAATATTTTCATCCTAGATGTTAAAGTTCTAGAACATTTAGGAAAGAAATATTTTCATCCTAGAAAAAGGACAGATTTTCATATGGAATATTTTGTCCCAAATTAGGACAAAATTATTTGTCTTGAAAATTATCTCTCTTAAAATTTCATCCTAAATTTGGGATGGAATAAGTCCATTCCAGAAACTCATCCTAAATTAGTATGAACTTATGTGATTAAACAATTCCATCCAAGGGTGTTTGGGACAAAATTATAAATCCAACCCTGATTTGTTTTTGACTTTCCATCCTAAATAACCATAAATCTATTCCTATTTTGACTATTTGAAATATTTTCATCCCTTATCCTCCCTTTGTATTTTAGACTTTTATCCATCCTTAATTCGTCATTGTTTTGCATTTTGGGAATTTTTCCATCATTAATCAATTGTTGTTTTGCATGTTAGGAAAATTTCCATTGCTAATCCATTTGAAAATTCTCTAGTCCTATTTTGTATTCAATTTCTATTAGATATTGGTAAACATGATAAAATGTATACATATAATAGTAAGAATGCAATAAACAACCAATTTACTAAAACATAAATGATCACAAAAAGAGTATTGAAACTTGTTACACATAAAATTTACAATAAAGTAATCATGAAACTTAAGTCCAATATAATAATCCAAATGTAATGATAAAAAAGACTGAGTTATGTAAGAAAGATTGAAAAAACAACAATCTAAACTGTGGGTGGATGATCAAGGTCTTGTAAGTTTGCATTGGTGGCTATGTCTTCTTCAACTAATGGGAGCTAAATATGAGACATTATTCTATTAAGCTCTCATAAGACTCTTTATACAATTCACTCTAATGGGTAATAATGTCAATTTGTTAGGAAATAGGGCCTTCAAAGTGAGTAATGGCAACATCTATACATTACTGCAACTCATCCTTGAAATTAGGGTGGAGTCCTAACTAAGCAATGGAGTAGTGTGTGAAACTAGATGCAACTATATCAAATGCCTCAGACCTTATTCCAAAAACCCTACCCTTCTTGTTTCTGCCTTCCACAACTTCTAACCATAGGGTCATCTCCTTAGCTTAATCTAACTTTGTTGTAGCCTCTATTGACCCTTAAGAAGATTTGGATGATCTCAACCTAATATAGTCAGCCTACAAAACAAAAAAAAATGTTAAATAATTGTCATAATTGATTTAAAAATAAATACAAATACAACAAACATATCAAACTAGTTCAATAAACTTACTATACTTTTGCCATTTTATGATCAACAAACTCTTCACTTTTTCAATCTTGATGTGTCTCAAGAAAAGTTCAAACAAAGTAGGCTCCCTTGCAAGTGTTTTTGGCTATAGATTTTTGGTAAAGAACTATGTTTAAAAAATGATTCAATATATATATATATATATATAATTGACTAAATGATATATGAATAAGTACAAACAGTTACTAGCCTCCTCTTATGCTTAAAAGAAGGAATGTTACGACCTTGTATAACGTCCTTCTAGTAAAAGATATTTTATTCCTCTTGGTGACCTCTTGCTTCTCTTTATATGCATTTTAATCCTATAGTTCAATCAATCAATTCATTACATTGTTTGAGAACCATTTGGGCCTAATGTCTTTTGCCCTATACTCACAAACTTTGCATATTAAGCTTGAAACTACTCCCCACACTTTTGAGACCAATTTTTCCTAATTTGGTTATTTTATTGTGGTAGCCATTTATACATTTCTAGAAACATTATAAAAAGAGAATCAATGAATGGGAATATAATTATGGTCTGAATAGATAATGTATAAGATAAAATAGAAGAAAAAAATGATATGTGTGCCACCCATTCATTGAACCACTTCTCCTTGACCTCCGGCAGCATTATCCCCTAACTATAGCAATGATGTTTAAATTTTCCTTGAATAATGTGTGGGAACTCCAACATAACATCAACAACAAGATTGAAACCATGCATTTTAACATTAACATGAGAAACATTGTCATAAATGAAATAAAATAATGAAATGAAACACTACAAGAAAATTGGAATTAGTGATGATATTTAGAAACTAAAAACACGTTCATTTCTAAAATGCACAATTAGCAACAAAATTAGTAACGAAGGATGATGAGTTTTGCAATAGATTAAAGATGTCCTTATCTTTTACTAAATTTAGAGATGGATAGACATATCTAAAGACGTTGCAAAAATGGTTTTGAAGATGTGAACAAAAAGTTTACTTATTTAGAGAAGGATTTAGCAATGCCCTACCCTAAGTTTTAATGTTCTACTTCCTCTGCTCTGAGGATCCTTAAAGGACAACAATCTTGAAGTTTGCACAAAAAGGAGTGAGCCCTAGAGAAGAGCAACTCACAGTATGATTATTTCCCTTAAAGCTTGCTTTTTGTCTTCCTATTTTCTCATGGATGACCAAATTTTATATTCCTCATTTTAGTTGAAATGTCTTATGCAATACTAGTTTTAGTTGAATGGTGTACCAAAATTGTTGAATCAATTTGTTCTAATTTGTTGTTTTTGAGTACCATAATGACAAAAAACTAAGGATGGGTGAAGTGAATCCATCGTTTATGTATGCTATATTAAGGGTGGATGCTTTCTTTTCTTTTTGTTTCTGATAATGGATGGTTCCCACCTTAAAGGCAATATAAAAAACTTTAGATATGGATAATAGAGCTTGGTCATTCATCCATGTTCCAACATGTTTTAGTACTTTGGCCTCTTTTTGGTTGTATTATTTGAATATAAGTAGGGTATGCCTTTTCCTTTTATGTCCATTTCAAATTGTTTTGGCTTTGAATTCTTTGTATGGGCTTATAATGCTATTAGACTTGTTGGAGCATTCAAGATGATATGGCAGTGTTGTCATATAATAGTTTTAACACATAGTCAAGTCCTCGATATAAAAAATGCGAAAAAGTAGTAAAAAGATTTTACTGTGGTTTCTAAGTGAAGTACAATTCTTTCATCCTAAAATGATAAAAGTAGATTATTTTGGTTGCCATGTCAACTATCTTTTAGATTTTCCATTTGGTGATAGTTAATAAATTAATTATTAAGATATTTTATTTATATTTGTGGACTTTAGAGCCATGTAGTTCATAAGTTTTATAGAGTTTCTAAATTCTATAGTTTCTATGTCTACCTAACCCAACTAGGGCTTACCAATAGTTGCAAAAAGTTAAAATTTATGAGTTGGATTTAAATAGAGTTTGGGTGCCTTTTTGTTTTTGTTTTTGTTTTACTCTTTGAGATTTAGTGAGAAGCATCGGTGGTGGTGGACTTCCTACTCATTTATTTAGGAAGTGGTTTTTAAGATGCAATATAAGGCATAAAGAACGAAGAAATAGATTATAACAAGAATGAACCCAAATTAGCATTGAACAATGCATATGGTACCTATCTATGCCAATGTATATAAGACCATGACCATAAGATATTTGCTAATTGACATCACATTAAGACATTGTACTTTTTCATTTGACTATCCTTCCCTCCTAAGTTGAGCGTGCTACATCTAGCAAATTAATGTGAAATCTGGCTGTGCAACTTATGTTGTACTACTAATGAAACTAAGAGAGTTAAAAAATATGTACTTAATTCAAGGTCAATATAATAAGAACATAAATAAACATACTAGTTTCTAGTGAAAATTACATAAATTGTTATTTCTTTGAGTCAAATACCTACAATGCTTAATTTATAATTGAATGCATGTATATGGTTCATTTTAAATTTGTTCTAGTTAAGATTACATAGACAATCAATGTATTAAAAAGTAAATTAAATGTATATAAACAATGTTATAAGCATTAGAGAATAGTAGAAATGATATATTAGCTTAGTTGATAATTCTTGAACCATTAATTATTGATGATTTATTTGTTTACTTTTATGGTGGGGGAGAGGACAAAATTTTGTTTAGACTTGAAGATTTCATTGATAAGATGCAAACATAGCCTACTTAAATTGCTAATTAAAGCTGTACTAGTGTTTTGTAATATTCAGTTTCCTAGCATTATCACTTTCATGGTGACATGAAATGAAAGGTTCATATCAGAGTTATAATTTACTAATACTATTTATGTGTTTGATAGTTATAATTGAATTATCAATGATTCTAGTAACTGTTAGTTTAAATTATTATTATTGTTATTAAATATGGATTGTGACATAATATGTTATTAATTACTTTTGCCTCAATCTTGGATTAGTCTAGATTTTTTTTTCAGAGTATTTATTAGGTCAAAATTTTTTTTTTTATTATTCAATGGAATGTTACCATTACTTGTAGTCTCAAAATGGCCAACAATCATGAGCAAAAATGTAAAAATTTCTATAATGTATAAATTATATTTAATTTGCATTAGTTGTTAATAAAATAAGAAGATCCTTTTTTTTCATGAAGATTTTGTCAAGACTTCTTTAAATTTCGTTCACATGCATTGATTTTAAATTTAAATAAATGAAACATTTTTCTCTTTTCAATGGTTAGTTAAATGTAGCAGGGCTGCAGATAGGCTGGGTTTTCAACCAACTCGAGACTTGGCTCGTTATTTTGGTCAAGCATGTTTTTATGCCCTATTACTAAGCCTAACTCAGACTAACCTGGTCATATATTAGGTTGGTCAACTCTAAATAATATTATCTCTAAATCTAGATGATAAAAATAGAAGACAAAATGATGCACGGGATCTACAAAAGAAAAGGAAAAGCAAGAACATTCTTCTTCTTTTGTGAATCTTTAGCAATTTTTTTTTCCATTCAAATCTCCAATCTTCTTCTTTTCCTATAAAAGTTTCTTCAAATTTGTAAATTTTGCAGATCTATAAATGCTTCTTCTTTTCATATAAAAAAATGCTTCTCATTTACAAATGCTTCTTCTTTCCATATCTATGAATGCTTCTTTCTTCTTCTCATCTACAAATTTCAAAAATGGGTATGGGGATGCCTTGAGAGAGAAGAGGGCAATGGCGTGAAAGAAGAAGGCATATAGGTGGTGGTGGCATGAGAGAGTTGTCAATTTGGGTTTTGATTGGGGAAAAAAGAAATTTAAGATTAAAAACTAATTTTTTTTCTTAAAAAAGTGTAATTTGTATTACAAAAAACACCAAGATTTGCAGGTTTGTTCAATTTATGGTCACTTTATAGGTGAAGGATATTTCGTACAAGATATTACGGTACTTTCCTCTCACTCTAAGATTACAAAGAGTATTCATGTTAACAAAGACATTTGAACTTATGACTTAGCACAAGAGAAGTCATCAACAATGCAAGACAATGAGTCATCCATGTGATGGGGATGCATGGAATCACTTTGATGAATGTCATCTTTCATTTGCTATTGAACCACAAAATGTTAGGTTAGCTCTTTCATTTGATGGGTTTAGTCCATACGGATAAAAGAGTCATGCCTATTTATGTTGGCTAGTAATTAAAGCACCTTACAACCTTCCCCCTATGATGTGTATAATAACCCCTTACGTGTTCTTAACTCTTGTTATTCCTAGTCTAAGAAATCCTAGTAAGAACATAAACCTATATTTGCAACATCTAATATATGAATTGAAAGAATTATGGGAGGCCGAGGTAAAAACCTAAAATTCATTTAGTAAACAAAAGTTGTAAATCAAAACTGCATTAACGTGGACTATCAATGACTATCCAGCATATGGAATGCTATGTGGATGGAGTATGCATGGTGTTTTGTCATGCCATGTATGTATGGACCACACAGTAAGGCTTTCTACTTAAAGGAAGGAAAAAAATATAGCATTTTATTATTGTCATGACTAATTTTTACTTCTACATCATTGTTTTTGAAAAAATAAGAAGTCATTTCATATGGAAAATGTTGAGAAGTTAAGGCCTCCAACAAGGTTACTTAGTGAAGAAGTTTAGGCAATGGTATGTGATTTACAAACAATATGTAGGACTCTTGGGAATGACAAGATTCTTGGGTTTAGAAAGCAACACAATAAGACAAAACACTCTATATTTTAGGAATTTTCTTATTAGCATACAAATCTCATTAGACATAATCTTGATGTGATGCATATTGAAAATATGTTTGATAATATTTTCAATATTCTTATGGATTTAATGGGCAAGTCCAAGGACAAATTGAAAGCTAGAAAAGACTAGAAACTCATATGTAATTGTCCAGATCTTGAATTGAGGGAATAAAATGGCAAAGTTTTAATGCCAAAATTTGTTTACTCCTTATCAAAGAATTATAGAAAGTTAGCATGTGAAAGGGTTAAAAAGCTTAGATTGTCATATGGATATATGTCAAATTGGCCAAATGTGTGGACATGAAATATTGCAATATATCTCAAATGAAGAGTCATTATCTTCATGTTTGGATGGAAAAATTAATGCCAATTTCATTTAGAGACTTGTTGCCTGAACTGGTTTGGAATGCCATAACTAAGTTAATTTTATTTTTTAAATGGTTGCGTTCAATAGTGTGGCAACTTCAAAATATGAAAAAAAAAATTTATAAGAGAACATAATGGGAGTAGAATGCAAGCCAGAAAAAATATATTCCCTCAAGGTTTATTTGACTCGATGGAACATTTGCCAATCCACTTACCTTATAAAACTACAGTCGATGATCTAATGCAATATCAGTGGATATATCCATTTGAGTGGTACTAATCTAAGTTCTTACTTACTATATTAAATATGATATTTTTCTGTATTAAGATTTCATAATTTATAGGTTCTTACACTATTTGAAAAACCAAGCTTGTGTAGAGGGTTCCATTTGTGAAGCATATCTCATCGAAGAAACATCATCATTTTGCTCTCATTATTTTGAGCTTCACATTCAAACTACTAATCTAACCACAATAGGTCATCATGATGATGAAGATGACTTCTTATCTTTTTGAAAAGGATGATGTTAAGGTAAAAATTAGTACTTAATCGATGAAAAGTTCAATGCTACTACAACATGTGTTTTACTGAATTGAGATTGAACCTTTTTTGAAGTAAGCTTAACTTATCAATGCTATATAATATAATAAATATGGTAAAAGACTAATTATAGTGTCATAGTATATTCGAGGATGTATTAAGAGCAAGATTGCCTCACTTGACTAGAGAAGACATAGATGGCCAAATAAATAATGAATTTGTATTGTCATTAAAATCATATGCCATGTCTTTTATGACTTATAAACTTTAATGATTATATCAAATATTTTATACTTGGTAATCAATTGACTTCCATGTGATTTTAATAAGTTTTTTGTGGTTGCAATGAAATAAATGATAGTTGAGTTAAAGATTTAGCTTTTAGACCCTATAAAGAAGTTCACACATGGCCTCAATACAATGTAAACAGCTACATGTTTCACAAATTAGCTTATGGCTTAAACAAATCAACCATTAATAGTGGTGTGTGCATTAAAGGGACAAATTTTATAGAGCTTAAAAGTGACTACTATAGCACACTGATTGATATCATATAATTAGAATATTCAAACCCAACTTTAAAAAGGACCAGGGTTGTGTTGTTTAAATGTGATTGGTTTAATCCCACCATTGACCGCAGTTGGAGAGTACATAATCAATACAGTTTAGTAGATATCAACTTCAAGAGAAAGTTTATGAATTACAAACCTTTTATCTTGGCCTCTCAATCCCAATAGGTTTACTATGTTGAATACCTGTTAAAAGAAGGGGTAAAGTTGATTGTAAAGTGTATGCCAAATAAAGGCTAAAAGCATTGTTGTTTCATTAAACCCAGCTTACCAAGAGGTTAAAATGTCTATGCCAGTTGAACCAACAATGAATACTAAGGTTCATTGTCTCAGTGCTAGAAATGGAGGAGAAGAACATGTAATTGTAGACAATGAGGGGGATAAAGAGGTTAAGGCGTCAAATTTTAAGTCATAAACTGAAGGCACTAAAAAAAATTAAGAAATTGATTATGATGATCATGATACTGACAAGAAATATATGAAGCCTTTTTTTTTGTTGTATTGCATTCAATTTTTGAGTCATAATTACTAGACTTAATACTTTGTGTAGCTTTTGGACTAAAATATATGATAGTGTTTGTATTCCACTCCATTATAAAACTTACATTATTACAACCCACATGCATACACACTTTCATTTGCTTCTTCTTAGTTAGTTTTATTATTATAGAAAAATGTCGTGAGTCGGAGGTGTTAGACATATGCGTTGTGGAGATTCATCACAAACACCAGTCACATCTTCATCAGAAGGAGAAGTTGAGAGTTCACAACCCAATCTCACATCACAATAGACAACTAGTAACCATCAAGTTTTGTTGACAGTGGATGGAGATAAATAAGTTGTGTTTTCTATTTTTTGAGCACATTTTTATGTAAAACATAACTATTTTTTTCTTTGTAATAGCTTTAATCCTTCCAAAGCTTTAAGACAATTGGTAGAGATATACAAAAGATAATTTAACAATCCATGCTTACTTAAGAAAAGCCCCAGACAATGTTAGGGATTGTTGGTTTAATGAATTTCATGTATGTAAAATATATATTCATATATTTTTTGTCCATGCAAATATTCTTGTTTCTTACTTATATATTTGTTTGTGTTACTGGATCTTTTTAAAAGACTAGAGAACAAATTCGTTAACTTTATTAGTTTTGTCTCTTATTGGTTTATTATGCAAATAGAAAACTATAATGATAGTTTTACATATTTAAAAATATAGTACTATATACTTTACTTTTTTAAATGTGTATTATTTTTATTTGATACTTACAGAAGTTGTACTATTGGCATGAGGAGGATCACTTGACAATAAGAAGACTTTTTAAACATAGAAGAGTATAAGATTAAGCATACTTTGAGCAAAGCTAAAATGTTATTCTTTGAGAAGAATGAGATTCCTAAGTAGATTAGTCAAAATTATTGGGATGGTTTGCTTGTTTATTGGAATAGTGAGAATTTTAAGTATAAGTCAAAAATAATTATGAGAATATGTTGCCTAGACATTATGGTTTAGGTCCATCTTTGCATACAAGAGGATTAATTCTAGTTTCAGAATATAAAAGAAAACATGTAAGTCTTAATTTTAATATCCTATGCTTATTATACTTTTACAAGAGATCAATTAACTATTTGATTGCTTCTTTTAGGTGAAAGAGAAATGAGTAAAGTCAAGTGTCTCAGATTTATTCTTAATGACACATAAGACAAACGCTAAAAATGATTAGGTTAATTAGAAATCAAAATCTACGTAGGTAAGTATAACATTTTAGCTTATTTATATGCACATATATATATATATATATATATCTCTCTCTCTCTCTCTCTTTATTTGTTTATTTATTATTTAATTTGTTGTAATTGGACAAATTCAAATCAAATAATCAAGAGGCAATGCTAAGGTAATACTTTCGAGACACAATTTGATGGAGAAAGTAATGAAGTTGATATTGTAAAAAGGCCAAGAGAAAATGATGATATAGATGAAGATGTCTTCATAGCTATGGCTTTTGAGCTTCCCAAAAATGACGTTGACAATGCTTGGCTTGAGACAGTTAAGTGACTGGCAAAAGGAAGAATTTATGACCTTGGATCGAAGGCCCTTACTATTATGCAAGGAACTGACCTCACATCTTATGCTCCCACATGTTCTTTATCAACACCCTATATTTCTACTCAAAACTTTATTGACACTCTTATCTTTTTAAAAATTGCTAATTGGGTAGTTGAGCAAAAAATGGTAGATATGTGAGCAGCTTTTTAACAATAATTGCAAGCAAGTATTTAGGATGCCTTCTAAGAGATGCATCTAACTCTAACACTAGGATTTGCTGGAGATACAGGGTCAAATCACATAATATGTAGGATTGGATATGAATTTCTAGTTATAAGTGGGTTGAAAACTATTGGTTGAGTAGTATAATACTTCATAATCCCTATTTATGATGTATCTTATTGGAATTATATGTTTTGAAATAGGTTTCTAAGACTTTGTTACTTTTGCTAATGTAACTCTTATTGGATTTATATAACACTTTATGCTATATTTACTAGATGCAACTTTTGCCAAATTTATGTAAGACTTTGTTTGTTGAAACAAGTGTATCAAAATATTATATAGGTAAATTTAAAAATATTTTTTGTACAATTTAACATAGTTTTAGCAACAGATTTAGCAAAGGATAATGAATACATGTGAACTTAAATTTTTTGACGGATTTAGTAACAATGATTTTAGACAAAATTTAGAACAAACTAGGCCATTTTAAAATTAGCAATGGACCTAATTACGTCGCCACATAAATTCATACATGATGAATTATTTGACCTAATTTAGCAATGTCTTAACTTGAAAATTAGCAATTGAAGAACTAGTGCTAAGTTAGCGACGTATTATAAAAGGACTTTATTAAAATTTAGTGACACATTTATTAACAACGAATTAAGCATTATAATCATCTGCCTCAAATATTGTGTTTGCGACGAATTATGTCTTTTTAAAAACGAATTTGATCGTTGCTAAATTGCATTTTTCTAGAAGTGCAAGAAGATAAAAACTTATATATGTTTATCTTGATATATCCATGTGTGACCCTTAATGAGGTCTCAACTCCAAGGTAAAGGAAGCTATGCACAAGCACTTGAGGCCATATCTTGGGGCCTCTCACCAAGGGAAAGTCTTGTGGATTATTGATGGCTGACAAATATGGTGGAAGAGTTTAGGCCTAAAATCTAACTAATAAAGGTGATGGACATGGAGTCCTAGATGATGAGGTTAGGCGAATCCTAAGAGAAGGAGAAGATAGCATGCCCAGTGACGGGAATGGAGGAGTAGATGATGAACTACCTAACAATCGATGATGATAAAAGGGTGCATGACATCCTCAGCCTCGACTAGTGAGACCACTTGCCATCTGCACATGAATAATAGCAGTTTGAAAGTTGTTCATATATATTAACTTCTTCAAAGCTACTTTCATTGTCTCATAAAGTTGAAAGTTCATCATTTTAGATTATTATGGGTAACACAATTTCTAGCTCATCGTCTTGAAATACACCAATGTTAGGTTCTATTGTACTTTATAGACAACCACCCACATCATGCCCAAGCTTCCATTCTTATTTATTTAGTAAAGAAGTGAAACAGAATTTGAAAGCTACATGGTAACTACAAGTAGAAGATAATGTATTACATCTTTTACCTTGGGAGCTAAAATTGTGTTATAGGAATGAACTAGGGTTTTCTTTCACTTGTATTGTTGACTTGACAAACACCTACAAAAAAAAATGATCAAGCTTCATTAATTAACATCTATTTAGGAATTTCTACCTCTTTAAACATTGAAATTCTTATCAAGAACACTTATGATGAAAGTTGTGTTCATATTTAAGAGAAGTTTCACTGATAATATTGGCTCAATCAAAAGAGATTCAGTGATTGAAGCAAATTTGAAGCAACCCAAGGTATTGTGTGAAATACCATTGTAACTTATCAAAAGCAAACTCTCAAGTCAAATCTTATCAATAATTCTCTGAAAGCCATATTACATTTAAGACTATTTTAACTTGAAATTTCAACTAACTAAATACTAATGAATAATTATATTATAATGTATAGCTAACATCGTTGATCCTAAAACTCTTGTTGATTAACTAGAGCACAAGCTACATATTAATGGCTATTTAGAAAGCCAGGGTCAAGGATAGTTAAGAAAAATCGAGTCAAAACACCATGATGCATATATTATATGTTTAACATTAAAAGGGTTCAATCTATTATTGCATTCTTTAAATTGAAGTGACCATTAGAGAAAACTAAGATTAAAGTATCCTACAGGCAAAGCAAAATAAAAAGCAAACTGATGAGTTCAAACAATAAGAATGCTTTATCTTACTTTTGGCTATCGAGAAGAATAGCTTATTTAACTTTATGATAGAAAGATAAAGAGTCACAACACTAAGAAAGAAAGTAATCAACCTTCCTGTGAAAGATCCTTATCTATGCAACGTATTATCTCAATTGAAACTATAATAAGATTTAATCAAATAAAAATTATATAATATGATAGGTGCAGCATGAGGAGCACAACATTGACTTATGTTTGGTGTGTGTGTATATATATATATATATATACACACATAGAGACACACACACACACACACACACACACACATATACATACACACACAATTATATTGGGGGACACCACTTGTTCCAATTTTCAATTCTGTATAAAATATATCAATATGCTCCAACACGTGTAGGTCTTCAACAGATCCTAAGATATATAAAATACTTGAAAAAGTTAGAGCAATGGTAGCACATCAACCATAGAATAATCATGTATAAATACCATAGATATTCAGATTTCTTACTAAAGTATCAGTTGAATGGTCATATCTATAGAATCTAATGAAGTCTAAAGGAGATGGAATGCCCTAGGGAAAAGAAGAAATCATGCCTTAAATCCAAATCAACATTGTGCAAAGCAGAAATAGGAGGCCTTAACCTGATTTAGCAGGAAAACAAACAAATTTCTATCAGAAAGATGGGGAGAATTTTGAACCCTAGAGTAATAGATAAAGAAATGTGAAGAAGACAAGAAAGAACGAAAATAAAACCACAAGAGAGATAAAAGAGGAGATTTTATTCTTTTTCACATTGGGGACATGTGTCAACAAAATTAAAAAAAAAAAAAACACTGAGGGGAGGGTTTGGCAATTTGAACTCATGATGTTGGGGATAGAGGAAGCATGATTAAGCTTTTACTGTTAACCTATATATCAAGATTTATTTTTCCACTATATAATTATAAGACTTCCTATTCTTCTTTTGTTAATTACATTGGATTTTATTTAATTAATTTTTAAAAAAAATTAAAATCCTAAGATGTTACCATATTGTTCCTTATTGTGCTAATTTTAGTATGCATTTAGTATGTAGGAAAGGTCCTAATGGAAAGGAAATAAGTAAGGGATTCCCTTGGATGGCTTAGTTGGTATGCTGGAAAGGAATCTTAACCCTTTCCTATAGGAGACTAGACTCTTCACTTGTAGTAATCTTCATTCCTTCCTTTAGAGGACCTATGGAATAGACTCCATTTCAAGGAATATCAAAGAAAGACAAAACTGCCCTTGTTCCAAGCAATAATGTTTCAACATGGTTAAATAACCATTTCTTATTTTTATTTTATTTAAAATAACCTTTATTTATAATAAATTTATGAAATATTAATTCTTTTCAATTTTTAATCACTTTTCATTCTAAATCTTATTTTTTTTATTCATTTCAAATATTAAGCTTTTTATATTTTTCTTTCAAATAAATTTTATAAATAAAAAATTTGCTTCTATAAAATAAAAGTTAAAAAAATTAATAAACAAATCCAACCCAGTTCAAGTCCCAGATCTTGCAAAAACTTAGCCCCACCCATGTTCACCCCTACAAGTGAGACGCCACCCATTTAATCATGTTTTGTCCAAAGGTCTCATACATTTCCTTTCCAATCTCCTTCAAACCAAACATAAAACCTTTTTAAAGAACCTATTCCATTCCATGACATACCAAACTTTTCCCTTCATCATTTCGTTTCATTACTTTCGATACCATTCCTCATTCTCTTTTCCATTTGAACCAAACAAATTTATTCGTACCAAACGTGGGCTTAGTCCTTACCCATAATTCCCTAACTCCCCCATACCTGCGAGAATGAACTATTTGTCCCCCATTAATATCTACAAAGTTTCGTTTTTTTAAAATCATCCATTGTGCATAACATTTTTATTTAAACTTCGTATTAATCATTATTATGTCCACTTAGCAAACTTTACATTGACAAACAAGTTCTCAACAAATGGATACTCATAACTTACAAAAAGTTCAAGCACTTCATCATTCATATGTGTACATAGTTTTATTTCAACAAGAAACTCATTCCAAATACAATACATTAAAGCTACAAATGAGGATTCGACACTTGAGACCCAGCTATGCCAGCCTTATGTTGAATCTTTAATCTTACTTAATTTTATTTAACCCAACCTTCATTCTCCTTTTTAATTTTTCCTTAAAGTAGAAAATTAAGATAGCAAAAATTGTTTAACATACAAATATTACTTTAATATTAAGTAATTTAGTTATTTAACGTCAATCATGTTATATGAACACTACATGTTAATATAAAAATAATAAGTATAACAACATGTGAAATATATTTTTATAAAATTTTATTATATTTAAACATAAATTCAATGAGCGAAATTGAATTATTTATTCTCATTCCATTTTTTAATTTAAAAATACATTAACATTTATTATCTAATCTTTGATGAAAATGAAATATTATTAAAAATAAACCAAAATGTTAAAATATTTACTTATCTTATTTAAAAAAGAAAAAACTAGGGATGGATTTCAGATAGGGAAAAACCTATCCCTAATTTGGTTAGATTATTTTAGAATAACAAAATCTAGTTTTGACATAGATTTAACACAAAATTAGAGACAGAATTTTGGGAGGGAAAATCCATCCCAAATGCATTTTTTCTAAAAAAAAATTGTCAAAAATATTTTAGGTACGAATTTGCCACAAAATTGGAGACAAAAATTTTGACACTAATTTTTTTGTCCCTAAATATTTTTTAAAATATAAAAATTAAATAAAAAGTTTGGGACAACTTTTGAATGGATTTAAGAAGGATTGGAGATGGAATATTTTCCGTCCCTAAATCTGTGTTTTCTTGTAATGAATAGCTATGTAACGTAATTTATACTATGACTTACTAAAACCCTCTGAAACTCAATAACTAAAAGTTTTTTTAAAAAAAAAAACTCAAAACACTACTCTAAATTATTAATAGTTGAAGTGAGAATAAAGTGAACTATTAAATTCATTGCTTAGCATATTACACTATGGTTCAATCCCAATTCTTAATCATTTATCTCACTAAAAAGATATACCCAACCCTGGTGATTATCTCAATCCTATTTTTTATTCTATTTAAAAGTTAAACCCAATCATTTAAGTACAATTATCTCCAAAATGCATTGATTAAAGCAAATATCCAACACAGTCATTCCTAAAAGCCAAACCCAATCAATTAAGTAGAATTGAACTACTTTAAACATTATCCTTTCTTAAGAGTCAAACCCAATCAATTAAGCAAAATTAATCTTAAAATGCATTAAGCTCATGAAAACCATTGATAAATCAAGTAATAATTCTCCCTAAAAGTTGAGCCTAGTTAATTAAGGCGAATTAAACTTAATACAATAATTGAACATTTCATAAACACCTTGTGCGCATTCTATTTCATGACATGTGATTTTAAGAATTTCAACCATCCATTTCACTTGCAATCATTTCAATTAACCAAACAACACAAAAGCCCCAATTAAGAAATAATAACAATGCATGAAGTAATAACAACTGCAAGAGTAATGGAATACAATCTAAATAACCATATGTGAATACAAATTGAACAAATTCTAACTCAGTAGTTCCTAATCAACCAAGAAAACAACTAATGAAAAGCAATAATCTAGTTTACAATACATATTAAAAAGAAAAAAATAAAATAAAGGCTAAGAAAGATGGAGAAAGTCCTCCTTGGAGGTTGGCCAAGGGAGCTCTAAGAAGACCAACCATTGGCCACCTCTTCCAAGAAAAAGCCAAAAAAGATCAAGAAAATGATGCTTATCTCTTCAAGTGCTTGCTTTCCTTGGAGCTCTTCCATAGCCTCCAACCCTTTCTCAAGCATAATGACCTTGAAATCAGAAAAATCTTTTTAAAAAACCTCAAAACGCTGAGTTTTGCACTTCTACATAAGTGCAAGGTGCCCTGGCACTGAGAAAGCACATTGGAGCACAATTTAGTTGTTCTAGGCGCCTAGGTGCCAAGCTTTGGGAGCCTAGACATCTAGAATGGCCTAAAAGTGTCAAAATTCAACATTTAGTTCCATTTTTCTATTCTCAGGAACTTCAAACACTTTAATGGCTTTTCCAATGTTCCAAATAGTTTTGTAAAACCGTTCGAAACATCTTGAATCATTGTCTTCCTTACCTCTAATCCTTAGTCATCTTCCATGCAAGTAATTCCCCTACAATTTATTTTAAAACAAGGTATGATTGTTTGAGTTTTATCCAAGTTAGCAACCAAATATTCTAAACCATAAAATCATAGTTGTCAAAATCGCGAGTCAACTCGTTAAACTTGCCGATTCTACCTTTTTAGGTGAGGAAATCAATTTAACTCAATCGTAGAATTAGAATCAGAATAGACTCGGTGTAGACTTGGTCAAACTCGGATAAAATCGATCAAACTTGAGTAGACTCGCCGATTTTGACTAAAGTCAACTGATTTTTTTTTTTTTAAGTTTTTGTCCCAAAAATGAATAATCTAACATTCCAATCAATTTTTTTAAGAAAAATTAACTAACTTTAAGCTCAACTCAATTATTTCAACCATTAAACATAAAAAAAATTATATTACAAATATAATTACATTATTATGACTCTAATACATTCTACTTGTAATTAATCGCAAATAACATATTGCATTTGATTAAATAGTTCATTCTACTTTCAAATTTTTAATTTTTTTTTAATTGCATAGCTTAAAATACAATATATATATATATATATATATGTGTGTGTGTGTGTGTGTGTGTGTGTGTGTGTGTGTGTGTGTGTGTGTGTGTGTGTGTGTGTATTTAGTATTTACTCTAACTTGTTTACATTATTATTACTATTAAAATTACTATTATTTTAAATTTTAATTACTTTGAATTTCTATATTAGTAAGTATTATAATGGTAAAGCTTACCTTTAATTTTCTTTTAATAAATTTAATCTTAACACTTTCTGAAAAACTTTTAAACTCAATCTCTATCTAACTAATTATAATTAAAAGTTCTATGATTCAAGTATATTTCTTAATAATTTTTTTATCATTTCCTAATTCTATAATTTGGGTTATTATAATAGTATTTGTATATATGTATGCATTTTTATTTGTATTCTGAATTTGACTATGTTTAATAGCTATTTATTAATAAAGGTAAACTCTTACGATTTTATATTACAAGTCTACACACCCCTTTACGATTCTGCCTAAACTCGTGAGTTTGATAACATTGCATAAAATACATTAATTAAACATGTTTGGTCGCTAAATCAAGATAATTTATCCAAAATATATAATAAATCCTTATTAAATACTTATAAAAATATACTTAGCTAAAAAATACTTATGAAAATATAATGCAATAAGGACTTATCACCTCTCCTCTCGAAAATTGTTACTTAATTTGACACTTCAATAAGTTCTTCAAAAGTGATTCCAAAATTTGCTATTATCAATATGTAGGTAGGTGCTTAAGATCAATAGAGGTGATTTGTCATACAACTAGCAACAAACATAATAGGGGCAAATATTATCTTAAAGATAGTATGAAATTACACATGTTTTGTGAACACAAGAAAAAATAACAAATACATAGTAATTAAAAAATAAGTAAAATGAAATTAAACAAAAACAACAGTGCTGAAGTCATACAAAATATATGGAGAAAGAAAACCAACAAGCTGCTCATTTTACTTCCAACGTCTCCATATTTTGATTCCTTTCTTTGGTTGTCAAAATGACAGGAAGGGGTAGCAAGAAGAAGCTAAGAAAAAACAAGGTAGAGAAAGAAAGAAAGAAACCAACAGGATTGCCTTCCTGTGGATTTCATGGAGGTTATGTAAAAAAGTAATTCTCAACATTTCTTTGTCAAAAAAAATATTATTTTGGTCTCTCACTTATCACAAAATTATTATTTTAGTCTCACACTCATTGAAATGTCCAAAATAATCCCCCCCTACTTATTGAAAAATATTACACTTGGTTATCTGCTTTTCAAAAAGTTATCAAATTTAAATTTAGTCATTTGACCAAACCCTAAGCCTTAAAGTTAAGGGATTAACTCTAGTATTTTTTTTTTTTTAATGAGGAACTAAGTGTAATATTTTCCAATAAGTGGAGGACCATTTTGGACATTTCAATTGTGAGGGACAAAAATGGCAATTTTGTAAAAAAGTGAGGGACCCAAAATTTTACTCTTTGTTTGGCACGAGAGTATTTTACTCTTTCTTTGTTGCTAGTCAAGATACTAACTTGGATATCATTCGTTGGTTTTCCTTCGGCTATTAAACTTGAATATCTATACAGCTTGCCTGCTACATGATTTGGCATGAGAGTAGTTTTAGAACATTTCTCATACATAATTGTTTTTCACCAGAGGGGTTATATAGTTCTCTTTGTCATACTATTTTCTTTTTCATATTGTAGCTTTGTTTCATTTTTCAGTTTTCAACTAGGTTGCATTTTTTTGGGGCCAGTCACATTATTGACATTACTTGTTTACATGTTTCCTTTATGACAGTTTAGGATGAAGCTTGTACTTTTAATCATTTATAAATTAAAATCAGTGTAATTTTTGCTTGTGATTCTAAAATTTTGTAGCCTTTGTCATAGAATTACTGATGCAATAATTTTAGAATTGTAATCTTGAATTGACATTTCTTCTTGTTAACAGAGTATGATAATACAAATGTACTAAAAATGTCAAATATCAAATGCACCTGATCCAAATTGCTTCTAATCTGTATGTACCTGTGTGCCTCTCATATTTGATCTCAGAAATGCCCTTTATCTCAAGCAACATCAGCATTTCAAAGAGCACATGTTAAAACTTTTGAAAAAGCTTTAGTTGATTTAATAAAAACAACGTACTGGATAATTAAATGCTATTATAGTTATTGATATTATGAAACTTCAGTGGACACAAATTTTTATTTAATTAATTGTAATACTTTAGTTGATTCTACGTTATGTTACGGAACTTCATTGCAATATTTTGGACATGTATGTTGGAAGTTTTCATTTTTTCTAATTGAAAATACTTTTTATTGAATAAAAATGTTAAAATTTCATATTTTAATATTTTTTCCAATTATTGGTAATTTAATTAACATTTTTGTAATTAAAAAATAAAAATAAATATTTTAATATTTTTATTGTTTACTTAATAAATTAAAACTGTTTATTTTAATATCAGAAATAATAATGAAATAATAATAATTATTTATTTTTTTTTTGGATCAAAAGTATTCTTGTTATTTGCAGAGTTCATTTCTAAAATTGTATCTGTCCAATCATGAACAAAAATGAAATGACATTTTTCTTTTCTTCTCCTACCATATCAAACATAATTATAAACCATGAAATTAAATATTACTTCCACCTTTATTTCCCTTGTTATTTTTATAAAAATATTTCTTCTATACCAAGCGACCCAAAGTCCTAGCATAAAACATTCAGACAACATGAGAACTAAAAGATTACGTATTTCAATAATGATAACATAGTCATTTTTATGGCAAACTAATTAATTACTTTATATGTCATCATTTTGGTCCGTCCATCATTATTCAAATTAAAACAGTTATCAAAATCATTTCTCTTTCACAAAGAAATAACTATTTATTTTTAAAATTGTTTGAGTTGTATTTTTAAAACAGTTATCAAGAACCGTTGTGAATAATCATTTTCTCTTTCACAAAGAAATAATTATTTATTTTAAAAATTTTCCAATATATAAGTTATATTTTAAAATAATTAATCTCACAACATTTAATTATAACTAATTAAGTGTTTCTTAAGTCTCATACCATCTAAAATAATTAATCACTTGTTTTTAAATCTCTATAAATACCACTAGTCATGTATATTACAATAGATAATATATTTTTGCTCGTTATAATCCTAAAGTTAACTTAAAAAGAGTTTATTTTATTGTGAAAAATTAGTTATGATTGGTGGCGAGTGAGTACAATCAAGGTTGTCAAAATTATGATTTTAGGTAGACTCGTTTTTAGAAGGTGAACTTCTAACGTAAATTCGTAATGTAAAATTGTAAGAATTTACCTATAATAGGAATTAACTATTGAAATATATAATTATATTATTAAAATTAATATTTTAAAATTCAAACTAGTTTTTGAATTGGTAAAAGTAATAATTAATGGTATACTAGTGTGACTATAACTAAAATAGTAATAACTAAACATAAATATTTTTTCAATATTATATATTAAAATTTAAATACGATAGGTATTAATAAACAAATACTAATAATTTGAAATTTGAATTAAAATTATTTATACAATTATAAATATAACAATTAAAGACTATTTTGTTAAAACAAATAAATTAATAATATATTAATTTCATTTTTTTTGGGGTAAAATATCATATTATAAATATTTAAAAAAGAAAAAAATTAATATAATTATATTTAAATAATTTAAATTAAAACACAAAATAGAGATCCTTTTAAATAAATTTAAAATAAAATTCTATAAATAAGTGCAACAAATTATATTATGCTAGTTACATATAAATAGACACTATTCTTTGTACGCATATTAAAATCGTCTAAGTTCTATTTTTTTGAAAACTATAAAAAGATAAAGAACAAATATATATAAAATATTGCATATATATATTTATAAGAATGGTGTTAGATTAATGATATCACATGTACCAACAAATGGTAGTGCCTAGGTACAGACTTGGAACTGACACTTCTTAAAACTATAAAAAGATAAAGAACAAATATATATATATATATATATATATATATATATATGAGTAGTGTTAGATTGGTGGCATTACTTGTTGCTTTGAAGAGTGGAGCTCAAGTTCAAGACATGGAGATGACACTTTTTGAGACTACAAAAAGACGAGGAACAAATATATATAAAACCTTGCATTTATATACCTAAGAATGGTGTTAGATTAGTGGCATCATGTGTTCCAGCCTGAGTTCAAGACGTGGAACTGACATTTTTTGACATAAAACAAGAGGAGGCAACTCGCTTGACTCGAACTCAACTTGCCGAGTCAATCAAGTCAGAGCGAGTTGACACCGAATTTGAGTGAGTTTCAGTGATGTCTGAGTTAAACACCAAATTATTTAAATATAATATTTCTGGAGTAATATACTTAGAGGAATATAAGACAAATTATATTATAAAAACAAACATTAACAAACAAGATTTACTCAGCTATTAAAAAATGTTTATATTATATATCCAAAACAGCCTACAAATTCTCCAGCAACTTTTCGTTTTAGTCTTTTTTCTCTTTGCGGGTTGCACGCCACCACGTGGTCCATGCAAGTCTGCAAGTGTTAAATGCAATAAGATTAAAAATAGAAAATTAAAGTCCTCCAAATCTGTGTAAACTTATAGGCTGGAATCGATCTCAGGATTTCAAAACGATAAAGTTCGTTTTGTTTCTCTGAATTCTGATCTGGAAAGATGAAAGCAAAGTTGTTTTGGGATCTACATTCTCTCGTACAGTCTACATTAAATAATTGTGTAGATAAATTTGAATACTGTATATTTAAGATTTCATGCATCTTGTTCATTTGTATTACTTATCTTACTCTCTTTCATGTTTCATAAAGTACTTTTTTTGCAAAAAAAAAACAGAGAAACTACCTTTTCCACAACTAAATGCACCAAATCAGATTCAAGGATAATGCCATTAGCTTCGTTTTTCTTATTGGTACAATCATTTCACAGACTTATTCCATGAAACACGCACATACATACATACATACATATATATATATATATATATATATATATATATTATTTTATGGACCAAAAACATAAATCTTTCGCCTACTTCTGCTTCCCGCCGTCTAATACTTCCTACTCCTACTCACGTTGACTACCATTGACTTTTATTACCTTCTAGATGAAATGAGCGTCTGTCCCGTTACACAAATTGAATTATTATATATTTTTCAATCACGAACGGAAAAAAAAAAATCAAGTTGCCATTCTAAATCTTTTCTTTTTACTTTTTAATATATCTTTAAAAACTTAATAAAAAGTTTTCTTAATGAAATTTTATAGATTATTTTATTAATAAAAATCCATAGACACAAATTGGAATATTATATTTTTTTGTAATCAATAAAATTTTACCATTATTAATATTTTTAATTTTATAAATTATTCTTTCAAAATTTACTAAAAATGTATGTTGTTTTTTTATGAGACTATTTTTATTAGTTAATACGAGATAAGCTGTTTTTCATTCAATCTACCCTTTATTTTATACATACATACATACATACATACATACATACATACATATATATATATATATATAAGTATATTTAATATTTATCTAGTTTACATAGAATTACTTATAATTAATTTGATCTTCTAATTATTTATAGAACTAATTTATCAAAATTTTGTCAACATGTCATTTTTGTATGTCATTACATATTTAAGTTCATATACTTGCATATTTCTTGCATTAGAGAAAAAAAAAAAAACGAAAGGGTATAGAATATGTGGATAAATTTAAAAGCTAAAATATATTATATATGTCCGCATATTCTTTTTTCAATACAAGGCACCATATGTTATAATTAAAATAATAATAATAATAATAATAATAATAATAATAATAATAATAATAATAATAATAATAATAATAATAATAATAATAATAATAATTTAAAATAATAATTAAATTATTACAAATTAAAACAGAAAATAATAAAACTTTTTGGGTGTCCCCTGAAATGTTCCACTGGACACCTTTATTTTTATAAAACAAAAATCGACTATGATATTGTGTATTGAAGTTATATTTTTAATAGTTTAAGATTCTGAATGTTTTGCTGGATATTGGATAAAATAATATTTGCTGGATTTACTAGATTCCTTAAACATATATGCTAGGGTTGTTTAAATTTTTATGAATGAGTTGGATATTTTACCATTTTAATTATTGTTGAATTATTAGATGCATTATGTGAAGGAGTGAATAAGATTGAATTTTCAGGTCATGATTAATCATGCTTATTAAATGATAATATTTTATTTTTTGACTTGAGTCTTGACCTAACATTAATGAAGCAAGTTGCTTCTTATTTTAGTATCATTTTTAATATCTCAAATAGACTCTCACCATTGGCATTAACTGTCTTTGAAAATATCATATTGTCAAGATTGATGAATGCATGATCTTAAAAAACATCATGTGAGATTGATATGTTCCAACATGATAAGGCCTATGTAACTTCTTCGACTTATGTTATTTTCATGTAACCAAATTCATATCCCTTTTTATTTGATACTTGCAGAAGCTATACTATCAGAATGATAAAGATAACTTGGCAATAAAAAGGCTTTTTGAACATAGAGAAAGTATAAGATTAAGTAATTTCGTGAATAAAGCCAAAAAATTCTTCCAAGAGAAGGATGTGATTCCTAAGTGGATTAGTCAAAATCATTGGGATGAGTTGCTAGTATATTGGAATAGTAAAAACTTCAAGTATAAGTCAGAAACAAATTCAAAAAATAGGTTGTCCAATCATGATGGGTTAGGTCCATCCTTGCATATTAGAGGATTAATTCGAGTACTAGAATATAAAAGAAAATACGTAAGTGTTACGATCCATATTTAATACTTATTATATCTTAATTAAAATTCAATTAACTATTTGCTTGTGTGTACTAGATGAAAGAGAAAGGGGTAGAGCCTAGTGCTTTTGAGTTATTCTTGATGATACATAAGACCAAAGAGAAAAAAGATTGGGTTGATTAGAAATCATAATCTGTGTGGGTAAGTTAACATTTTAGTTGACATATGTATGTATACACTTGTACATGTCTGTATAAATTTCTTTATATTTTATTTAATTTGTATTGTTTTATGCCAAGTTCAAAACTATCATCAAGAGGTGTCATCAAGGTAATACTAGAATGAATGTTGATAAAGAAGGAATTGAAAGTACTATTGTAGAAAGGCCAAAAGAAGATGATAATGAAGATGAAGAAACTTTCATAGCAATGGCATCTAAGCTTCCTAAAGATGAAGTTGACAGTGTTTGGCTAGAGGCAATTGGGGGGCCAACAAAAGGAAAGGTGTAGGGTATTGGATCAAAGGCCCTTACTATTATGCAAGAAGCTGGCCTTACATCATATGCTCCAACATGTTTTTCATCAACACTTTCTGCATTTACTTAAAACATAGTTAACACTCCAACCTTTCAAGAAGCTGTTAACCAAGCAGTAAAACAAAAATTAGTAGAGATAAAAGCAATTTTTCAAGAGGAGTTGCAAGCAAGTATTCAAGCTACTATCCAAGCTATGATCCAGGTCAGTCAAGTCAGCCACAAGGATCAATTGGAGATGGAAGATCAGCATCACACAATGTGTAGAATCATATTGAACTTTTTTTTATTATAAATGAGTTGGAAACTTTTAGTGTTTAGGGTCTATGATGAGTAGGACATATAAACGTTTTTAATTATGATCAAGATGATAACTTTTATCAAACTACTATGAGAATCTTTAGTGCATATTTATAATGTATAATGGATATGTATATTTTGAATTGCCTTGACTAATTACCTAATGTATAGTACATTATGACAGGTATATTAAAATATGACATCAACATAATTAGAATTTTTTTTAATATTTTGTCAATTTAGCAACGGATAAGGAATAATTGAAAAGGGGAATTAAAAGTTAATTAGCGACGAAACATTTGTTTCTAAAATTATTGATGGATTCAGCAACATCCCTTTTGCCATATTATTTGTTGGAATTAGCAACGGCATGTCTGTCGCTAAGTTATCAACAGAGTCAATGGTCGTCGCTAAAATAGTCATCATTTTGACTGATTTTAGCAACATCTTTCCTTGTCATTCTCAACGGACAATATCTGTTGATAATTAGCATCAGATTCAAGCAGACGTTGCTAAAATTAGCGACACGTTTATTACTAACAGATTTAACAAGGGAAAAATTTATTGCTAATTTCCCATTAGCAACGGGTTTGGGCAAGTTAGCAACGGATATATCCATTGTAGAATGGCAGTTTTCTAGTAATGATCATCATATTCATCCTCACTGTCATCAAATCTAATACCAGCAATGCTTTCATTTGTATCTGAATCCCCATTAGAAGGCATGTTTTCAATATTGACTTGCATTTCTTCATTTGTATCTACTGCATTTCATGATAGTTAGATCAAACAATATTTAAAGCAATATACCAATGTTATAAAAGGTGAAATAATTGCTTACAGCTAGTTAAAACATTATCCATCCCTCTAGAATGAATCCTTCCTCTCCTACAAACAAGTAGTATACATACATAAATAAGCTAATATGTAACAACTTTAAAAATCAAATTAATATTAGTGCTTTTACACACACACACACACATATATATATATATGAATGATAACCATATTTCTGCTTTAAAGTGTTTCAACTTCTTCCTATAAGTATGTAAGAACTGTATTCATATCAATGACAACCATCAAAACAGTTTTTATCCCTTTCTTCAATGTTGTGGTTGGACATTACTTTAAACAAGGGACCTCAATTCCCTTTCCTGAACATTATAAATATAATAACAAAATAGTGGGAAAGGTTAGTCTAAAGAATAATCTAATGATGCACAGATTTTTCTTTAATATTACTGTCACAGTAGCTTTTTGCCTGGTCTGCAGCGGGCGTTGGTCTTCGTCCTCTAATGGCAGAGCGCGGATTTTTCTAGTGACGGAGAATCTCCAGTAATAAAAAATAATAAAAAATAATATTTTATTAATATTAAATTAATAAAAATTATTATTATTTATTTATAAACGAATCTCCAATTATTGGAGAGATCCACAGGACTAATGGCATGCCCTAGCATTCATTGACAGCAGCGTTCAATCTGATGCAGAGTGCTGAGCGTTTTGCCTGAGTTGAGTGTTTTTTTTTTTGGCTGATATGACATTTTATTAGGATCTGATGTGGATTTAAAAGGATCAAATGTGGTTTAAAATTTTAGATGTCAGCAGAGACTCTAACGGCGTTAACGAAGAAGTTAACTGTAGGATATATTTACCTGTTTTCAAAATTATAAGAACTGATTTTAAAAAATAAAATACAAGAACTCATATAAAATATAAGGATCATAGGATTAATTTTTATAAAAAAAGAAATTAAATTTAGACTATGAGAGTAAATTATTTTTAAATAGTGTTTTATTATATTTTTGAAAAGAAAATCCTATAAAAGACTTGTCAAGACATTATGCGCTGCGCATCAACCTCAAGATTTCAAAACGATAAAGCAGGTGTTTTGCTTTTCGTTTTAGTACATTTATTTAACAGACATATACCATCAAGCATATAATATAATATAATTATTTTACTGACCAGAAACATAAATCTCTCGCTTAGTTCAGCTTCCCGCCGTCTTTTGTGTTGTATCCCACTCAATCGTATCCTACTCTCTTTGAATTATTATATATATTTAATCACGAACCGAAAAAAATGATAATAATAATCAAGTTTGCCATTCTTTATTCTTTTTCTACTTTTAAAAAATTAATAAAAAGGTTTCTTAAAGAAATTTAATAGATCATTTTTTTAGAAAAAAATGTTGGACACAAATTGGATTATTATGTTTTTTTAAATCACGAACACTTCCTGCCAATACCAAAAAAAAAAAAAAAACAAATGAAGTTTTCCAATATTTATCTTTTCTAGTTCTTAAATATCTTTAAAAATTTTACTAAAAAGGTTTGTTGAATAAATTTTGGATGATTATTTTTAAAAATTTTTCGGAATAATGCATTCTTCAAGATAAAACTCGTTATCATAGACTATAACAATTCATTATCTTCTAGATAAAATTAGCATGTTACATTACACAAATTGGATTTTATACATACATACATATATATATATATATATATATAGAAAAAAAATTAAAACAAAAAAATTTTATTAATCAAATTAAATATTTAATTCTAATACTAAAAATTAATTCATGTAGTCCATTATTGATCAAATATTAAATATTTAAAGACAAATCAAGAATAAAAATTACTTGAGAATATAAACATGTTATTTTATTTTTAAATTCTCTATCATTTTATTTGTGTTAGGTTGTTATGGTTAGTATATATTAAATAATTAAAGGTTAATAGCTTGTTTAACTCACAAGCAAAATAGATCAGATTAATTTAATTTACTAAAATTAAATGAACTGAATATATTGATAGTGAATTAAACAGGGTACCGCTAAATTTGCTGCCATATATATATATATATATATATATATATATATCAACGTTATTAAATTTGGTATCCTTCTTCTTTTTTTTGGCCCTTTTTTCTTCGCTTTTGTATAGTTGCTCTTTCGTAGTTCTTTTCACGAAAACTTTGGTTATGGGTGGACCACAAAATTCTCTCCTTAATCACGAATTCAGATTTGTTACATTCATTAAAAATTGTATGGATGTAGTAGTTAATTATACACAGTCTAAAATTTTAATTCAATAATTTAAATTTAAGGAATTAGAAGATCTAACAATGAATAAATCTTTAACAAATTATAGTTAGATTCATACCTTTCTTACTAAATATAAGACTGTTTAATCACGTGTTTTTCTTTTGTCCAATTAACTGACAAATCACTTGCATATTTTTACTGTTTTCTTTGGGTAAATTAGGTTTTCACTTTTTTTTTTTGGATAAATTAATTATTCTTCACTTTGTTAGGCTGCTTTTAAATTGCACAAATTAAATTTTAAAATTAAAAATATACTACACTGATTTTTTTATAACAAATAGTAAATTACAGTATGCATATTTTGATCAATACAATCGTGTATATTATTATTTACATAATATGAAAAATATTACAATGTACTAAGACGATGTAAATACTCATTTTTCACATTTAAAAAATATAAAATCATTTGATAAAATATAAATAATTATTAATACTGCATGAATTATTAACAACTTTTAACATTAACCAATTAAAAGATAATAATTATAATATTTAATTTTGGCAATAATATGTATTAACAAATATAAACATAGTCATAATTTTAAAAATGTTAAAAATTTAAATTTATGGATATTAACATGAAATAAATAATATTAAAAATTTTAATTTATCTTTTTATTCATGTAAGTTTAAATTTATCTCATTAAAAATCTTTTAAGTTAAAAAATAAAATGCAGAAGTTTGATCACGTTCTTCGAGTCTCGTAACTTTTTTATCTCGTAACATTCTTTTCCCATTAAAGTCTGATCGATGTGCGGAGCCAAAATAATGCACGCCCTCCTAAAAATTTGGCTGTCTCATAGAATCATTTCACGCTGCACTCATTTTTTATTTTTAAAAAGTTATGAATTCTTTATTTAATAAAAAAATATATACTTTTTAACGGCCCAAGATTATGTTTATTATTTATGTGTATCACACTGTCAGAATAAAAATTATTATTATGTACAATAAATTATTATTAGTCAGTACATTAAAAATACTTATTAACTTCTACTAACTTTACTTTCTTTTGACACGCATCATTTATCATTTGGCGACGTTAAAATTTACATTTATTATAAAACACGAAGTATTATGGTGGTATAATTCCAATTTTGTGACATTTCAACTTTTATAAACACGTGCTTGTCGGGCAACATTCACGGACAGCCCATTAGTCAAAGAAATAATAAAGTAATCTCAATGGGTTATCACTTTATGGATGAAAAAAAAGTGTACTATATATCTCTTCACTATCATTTATTTACATTTCAGACTAAAACGTTAAACAACTATTATTGTTATTGTTTGAACCCATAGAAAATATGCTTCTAATCGCCTGTTGCTTTTTTAATGTAGGAATATTTCGCAATATATCACAAATTATTCTACTAAAATGGCACATAATTTAACCCAAACTGTAGTAAAGCATAAGTTTTTCCAAAACTGTAGTAAAGCATAAGTTAATAACAATATTAATTAAAAAAATTAATAAAAAATTCATAGTACTATATAATTTCTACAAAAAAATTATATATATAATTGTGTGTAGGGCTAACTGTGTAAACTTTTTTTTTTATTTGAGGGTGCGGTACTGTATAATAACTTTATTCTCGCATTGGTTCTTATATAAATGCACTAAATATACGTGATGTGAATTAATTAAATATGACAACGGAAAGTTTAAAAGAAATGCTATATATATTGATATTAAATATGAGTATTATATAGCATATTGTATTAAATATGTATTCAATACATATCCTATATATTGAAGAATATCTATATTTTTTAGCCTATATATATAATGTTCTAGCGGATAACAACCAAGGTAAATATATCATTATTTAATACAGCTCCCATGTCTTTTGTTTCGTCTTTAGTTGGCAATTTCTTGACTCTTGAACTGGACGCCCATAAGATGCAGAAGCTATAGGGAACGAACAGGGACAAAATATTAAGCAATAGTAATATATTTAGGTGATAAGTAAAATAATGTGTGGGTCTAATCAAATTATGGTGGATAAAAAATTATATAATTTAATTAGGTTAATATTATTATTTATATTATATTTGAACCAACACACTATTTTATTTGTCATATAAATATGGTATTATTATTATTTTTTTTTAATTTTCAACCTCCTATTCAAGATCTCTTTCTTCGAGGTGATTAAACCTCATTAATTCCTCTCTTCTCTCTCTTAGTCTCTATTTTAAACTTCATTTACACTTCACTCTTCTCTGGCCCTCTCTTCCTCCTCCTTGCCCTCCCTCTACCCCCTTCCTCTCTTCCTGATACAAACTCTCCTTTTCGATGTAAGTAAATCTCATTAATTCCTAGTAATTTCCATTTTAAATTTCATTTACAATTCACACTTCTCTCCTCCTTCTCCTCCTTCTTCTTCTAATGATTGAAAATACAATTATATGTATGCTTGCTTTACAGGGAAATGGTGGATCCTGGTTATCAATTTAATAGGCCTCTTCTTCATCTTTTGGAAGATACAGGTAACATCCCTCTCTTTTGCTAATATCCTGTGGATTTCAATGGTTACAGGCGCAATTACCAAAAGGAAAACCCACATCAGAATTCAGAAATTTATGTTGAAAATTATATTTTTTTTCTTGAATAAAATACCATTTTGAGTTCAGTTTTAATATCATCCATCACTAATATAAATATTAGCATACTTAATGTAATGTAATTTTAGTTAAAAATGAGTGATCAAATATATTGAGGAAACAAATTGAAAATCTTACTTATAAATGAGCAATCAAAATAATGTTTTGCTCTTTTTTTTTTTCTAGAGTTAATTTCTGATTATTGGGCTTATGTTCACTTTATGTAGATCATGTCATGTTTTCATGTAAATCTTACGCTAATAGTGTTAAATATAAATATCATTAAAGATCTTAAGAGATGATGCTACTTATTATGGCCATCCTTTTAATTTGTTTCAGAAGTAAGCAAAAGTGAATACCTCAGGCTATGTGTTCCCCTTCACAAAGCAGCACTGAAAGGTGATTGGAAAGCAGCAAGGCACATCTTAGAGAATGACTGGACTCTGGTGCGCTCTGCCATAACCATGGGGTGGGCGACGATCCTCCACGTGGCGGCTGGAGCGAACCGCTTGCACTTTGTGGAGGAACTTGTAAAACTGATGGAACCACGTGATTTGGAATTGCAAGACATCAAGAGGAACACTGCGTTCTTCTATGCTGCTGCAACAGGAAACGTGCAGATTGTTGATATAATGCAGAGAAAAAATCCGACGTTGGCACTGATAAGAGGTGAAGATGGATTCACACCTCTTCACATGGCTGCTGCTTTACGAGGGAGAGGTGAAATGGCATGGTATCTTTACCCTAAAACTGTCGAATTGTTTGAACATGACGATTGGATTATGCTGTTCTTCAGCTGCGTCAAAACTGGACTTTATGGTAATTAATTATGTTGATATTTGGCAGACTAGTTATCTTCTTAGCTTGAATTAATTAACATAAATGCAAGACGGAATCAGATCCCCTTTAGTTACTACAGTAGTAAGAGAGGATCATTGTCCAATGGTCCCAAATGTGTCCATGTATTATTCTTTTAAATAAAAATTAAGTATTTTAAAAAATAAAAATATATTTATATATTGGATTATTTTTCCTATACAAAATGGTATTTATTATTTTGATGGTATTATTGACCATTAAAAATAATAAATTTATTATACATTAGTAATTTTATCGAGCGACTTAATTAGAGATAATAAAAAGATTAATTATCAACAAGTTTGTTATTTTTGAGGTTAAAATCATATGCTTACTAATTTTTGAAGGTGCAAATTTTGAACCCAGCTATTAATTTACTCCAAAAACAATGAACATTGATGTTATATTTAACCAGCAGATTACATTTGTCTTTATGCTATTTTGTTAGCTCTTCCAAGTTAGGTGCTGCAAAAGCCTGTGCTTAATTTTACTCTGAATTCTCAAATAAGCTAACTTTACAGTAACCTTTATGAGATTCATATATAGTTTAACAGTTCTTTGGTGTCATCAGAATTTAGTTAAAAACTAACTTCGGAATATATATATATATATATATTTCAGATTTAGCGAAGGAATTGCTAAGGGAGAAGCCAGAGCTAGCTTTTGCGACGGATGATAACAATGGGACAGCATTGCAAATCTTGGCTCGAAAGCCTTTGGGTTCAATCAACAGAAGTCAACGATATCGAAAGGTCAAGTCAGGTAAGTGCTTTTGATTCATTACGATAATTAATCTTAATACAGTAAAAACTTTTTCTTTCTTTTTTGTTTCACTTTCTATGAATTGATATGCTTTGGGCTTGTGTTTTTGAAAGTAACGTCCATTAATGTTGAAGTAATGTTAAAACCTTATCAATGGCCATTTTTTTTCCAAATTTTTGGGTAGACAATCTTATATTTTAAATTTATACCTCAAATAGTGTATATCTAAGAGTATGAGAACATAAAATAGCTTGCTTATTTGTTATTTGTTCTCACGTCGTGTCAATACTCACTGCATTTTACTAGCTAGTTTTCCAAGATGTAACCTTAATTAGTGTAAACAGAGGAGTGACTGGGAAGTGAGTTTTTTTGACTGACATCCTCCTATAACAACATTAAATGACTCTAACACTGCATTATTATTCTTATTATACCTAGATACTTAAAACATTTTTCTTTAAAAAAGTTAACGTATCGCGTAATGGTTACTCATGTGACTGTAACAGCTTTTTGAATATCATAAGTGACACTTGCACCATTGTTTGTTTAAATTTAAATTTTGAAACTAACAAGGGACGTCACGTCCCCCAATATATGCACCCTTCGCCAAAAAATATAATTAAATTTATAAAATAAAAATATCTCAAAATAAAATAATTAAATATATTTATTAATTTTAAATCACATTTAAAATTTTTTAAATTATTAATATATATATATATATATATATATATATATAACTACTCAAATTTTATGACACAATACATGTTAACTAAATTATATTCTATAAACTTTATGATTTATATATCATAAAACACCATCATAATATTGCAACTTACAAAGGTTACACTCATGTTCACAGAACATTAAAAAAGTTACTAAAACATGTAAATATGATCACTCAAATTCAATATAATTATAATCAATATAATAGCAAGTGGCACAAGTGTTTTTTTTTAAGGCCAAAATGTCAAGCATCATATTTGTATGGCCAGTAAAAAAATTAAAATAATAATAATAATGAATAAAAGAGATACAGTATTTTTTTTAAAATTTTTAGTTAAAATTAACACCCAAAGCCTTTCAATCTCACACAATAGAAATTTTTTGATGCAATACATGTTAACTAAATTATATACTATAATTTTTATATATTATAACACACCAAACACAAAATTGTAACTTATAAAAATTACAGTCACTTCAAATTTGAGTATTTTGATTATTAAAAAGCTCATATTGTAAAATTTATTATTAATATTATGCTTTTGTGACTCTCTTTTATTATTAATATTATTTTTAAAATTTATATTGAAAAAAATTGAAAGGCTTTTGATATCAATTTTGACCCAAAAATAAATAATTTATTTCTTTTATTCATTATCAATATTTTATTTTTTTTACCGCCCATGTATATAGATAAAAACATAATTTTGGTCCCTCACTTTTAGCTAAAGTATCAATTTGGTCTTTCAAATATGGAAAGCATTAAAATAGTCCTCCAAAGATGAGATAATGAATTGACATAGTTCCTTTGAATGACCAAATTGATCTTTAGAGGACTACTATTTTATGGAGAGTTCCATATTTGGAGGACTATTTTAATACTTTTCAACTTTAAAGGACCAAATTGATCTTATGACCGAAAGTGAGGGACCAAAGTTGTAATTTTCTCCATGTATATATGATGCTTGACATTTTGATAAAAAAAAGGAGAAAAAATTTGTGCCACATGACATGCTATTGTATTAATATAGAATTGTATTGTGTTCGATTGACACAATCACATGTTTTGATAGTTTTTTTTTTTTTTTAATGTTATATGATGAGTGTAATGTTGTGTGGTGTTTATAAGTTGTAATATTGTGCCGGTGGATTATGATATATAAAAATTATGTTATATAAATTAGTTAACTTGTGTAGTATATGTGAAATTTATAGTATTTAAATTAATTAACATGTATTGTGTCAAAATTTGAGTGCTTATAAATAAATAAATAAATATAAAATTTTTTAAAATTTTTTTAATATAATTTAAAATAATAAATTTATTTAAATTTATTTTAAAAATATTTTTTTAATAAAATTAATTTTTTATGGGAAGGGGGCACCACGTTTCTCATCCATTATTTGGGATGTCCACCCTATTAGTAGAAATGGGGGCAATTTCAAAATTCAATTCAGACAATCACAAAAGTGTCTCTTATGCGATGTCCAAAAAGCTGCAACAGTCATGTAAGTGACAATTACATAATAAATTATTTTAAAAAAAATGCTTTAAGCATCTAGGTGTAATAACAATAACGGTACATTGCCAGAGTTATTTAATGTTGTTATAGCATAATGTCAGTAAAAAAACCTTATGAAGTGTGCTCCTATTCATCTGGTTACATGGTATATATACACAGGTCTTTATGCTATAAATGGAAAGCTAGTAACTTCTAATTCAAATCAAATCTCTTAATTTGCTTCTTATACAAATCCCCTAATTATGTTCAAATCATATCTTACAAAGGTCAACTATACAATTAATATTATATTATAGTAACACTCCACCTCAAGCTAGAGCATAGATATTAATCATACCTACCTTATTACAAAGATATTTAATCTATACCCTTTTGAACCTTTTGTGAAAATATTACTTAATTGATCTCCTATTTTTACACATCTCATAGAGACTAAATTTTCTTATACTTTTTCACATACAAAATGACAATAAACTTCTATGTGTTTCATTTATTCTTGGAAGATTGTGTTTGATGCAATATGAATGGTATCCTAATTGTCGTACCAAAGTTTTGCTGGTAGTGATGACTTCAATCTGACTTCCTCCATATAATGTTGTATCCACATAATTTTGCATATAGATTATGCCATAGTTTTATATTCTAATTTACCACATATCAAGATACTACATTATGCTTCTTGTTCTTGACACTAAATTTCCTCTAATAAATACACAATAACCTGTAATAGATCTTCTACACATCTTGGATCCTACCCAATTAATATTGGTGAAGCACTTCATATTAGTATGACCATGATTCTTGTATAGTAGACCACATTTGATGGCTCCTTTCAAGTAGCATAAAATTTGTTAAAGAGCTGCTCAATGATTAACTGTGGATGAAGACAAAAATTGTCTAACACCATTGCGTATACAATATCTGGTCTCGTCACTATGAGATAAGTTAGTCTTTCAACCAATATTTTATACTTTTCAAGATTTTCAAATAATTTACTATCCTCTTTTGTGAGAGCCAAATTAGGAGTCATAGGTGTTCTACATGGGTTTGCTCCTATTTTCCTAGTGTTCGTTAAGAAATCAAGCACACATTTCCTTTAAGATAAGAAGACTCATTTCTTGCTCCTTGTCACCTCTCTTAGAAAATATTGGTGTAGAACTTAGCATGTAAGAATGATTTAAGGGATGTGATTCCTTCACCATTGTCTCCTGTGATAACAATGTCGTCAACATACACCACAAGAATACTGAGTCATGCATACTCTTTTTCTAGCCAAATTATTGAACAAACCTCACTAAATTTTCCAAATCAAGCACATAGATTTTGCTTGAAGCCATATAAGGATTTTTGCAAATAATGAACCTTGCCATACTCCCCCTAATTAACAACCCCAAGTGGTTGCTCCATATACACTTCTTGTAGATCGCTATAGAGGAAAGCATTTTTAATGTCCAATTGGTGTAATGGCCAATTATAAGCAATAGCCAAGGAGATGAATAATCAAACTAAAGTCATTTTAGCAACAAGTGAAAAAGTATTAGAATAGTCCATATTGTATATCAGAGCATAACCTTTGGAAACAAGATGTCCCTTAAGGCGAGCTATTGAGCCATCAAGATTTACTTTCATTGTAACACCCATGTGTAGCCAATGGCTTTCTTACCAAGACGTAAATCTACTAATTCCGATGTTCCATTTTCATCCAGGGCATTCATCTCTTTAAACATTGTAGTGAGCAAGCCAAGGTTGTTTAAGGCTTACTAAAAGGATTGGGGAGTAAAAATTGAATCTAGGGAGACAATGAAAGAGTTAGACAAAAGTGATAAATGATCATAGGAAACAAAATTAGAAATGGGATAGGTACACTAGTGTTTACCTTTACAGAGGGTAATAGTCATCAACATTGGGATTTAGGTTCGATATTGAAGAAGATGGTATAGGACATATATCATTAGTCATTTGTCTTCTAGAATAGACATGAATGATGGTCATCAAAGCAGTGAAGGTTAGAATCACCTAATTGCTTGGTAGAAGGGATATTTGAAGATGATTTTATATACACTAACCAGTCTTAATCCTCCTCCTGATTAGTAAAAATTGAAGTTGTGCCAAAGAACGATGTGCTTTCAAGAAAGGTAACATCACTAGATACCATATATGTATTAAGATCAAGATTGAAGCATCAATATCTCTTATAAACTTCATGATGTTTAAAGACCCAAAATTGTTTAAAGACCTTCATCTGAAATATAAGTGCCTATGCTATCTCAATTAAGTGCTTGTCCTTCGTTCTACCACTCCATTCTTAGAAGGTGTGTCTACACAAGTGGTTTGATGAAATATTCCATGTTGAGTCATGTAGGTTTGGAAAGAGTCAATCATATATTATTTGGAATTATCACTCCTTAATGTGTGAATAGATATCTTGAATTGAGTTTTGATTTCAACATAAAAGATGTAGAAGTGAAATAACACCTCAGAGCGGTTCTTATAAAATATAGCTAAGTCATATGAGAATAATCCTCCACAAAAATAACGAAATATTTAAATCCATATTTAAATACAATTGGGCAAGATCCCTAAATATTAGAATAAACCAACTCAAAAGTGAAACTAGCTCTTTTATTGACTTGTAAACTAATGGACTATGGTTGTGTTTAGCAAACTGACATGACTCATAATCTAAAGATGATACACTATGAATTTGGGACACAACTTCTTCAAACGAGCTAAAGAAGGAAGTCCTAACCAACAATATTCTTCAAATGGGGAAGTTGAACAAACAAACGATCGTAATATCCAATTATTAAGAACCTAGAAACCATAAGATGATTTATGGGGTTGAAAGGATGAGAAAAGATTAGGGTTACCTATCATATGATCTATAATGCTAGAATCAATGAACCATTTGGAATGATAAGGATATGAGACATGAAGTATGTTTACCTGACTCAGCAAGAGCAATGACTAGTGGTAAGTGCTTCAATGAGTTTTAATATTAGCAAAATTTATCAAATTCATCTGGAAAAACCATAATTTTCCTTTTAGATAAGGAGTTAGAACCACTGGATGTAACATTTGCAATCTCGATCCTTTAGGTAAGATTTAGCAATATCTTACACATCTTATTTGTATGACCCATTTCATGACAATATTAGTATTTAACATTCCCTAATTTAGTATGTGGTTGTTTGTATTCTTATTACCTCCTTCTTAGTTATTCATCATACGACCATTATCATTAACACTTCCCTTGATAACAAGGGCAATGTTAAGTGGATATGAGGAAGAAATTTTCATGCAAAGAACCCAATTGTAAACTTTTTTTAAAAAAATAGATAAAATCTTAGAAGAGGAGATAATTTAAGATTTAATAGTCTTAAACTCATAAGGAAGGCATGTTAGAAAGCTCATTATTGCCATTTGCTCCCTCTAAGCTTGTTGCTCTAATATTATATTTAAACAGTAATAGCATATTCAATTCCTCATAAGTCTTCTTAAAGTCCATAAAATATGTTGTAAGAGATCTCACCTCTTTTTAAGGATGGTAAAATACCTTACACACTTCATAAATTATTCAAACATTCCCTTTTCCAAAATATAGAAAATCTAAATAATTCGTTAGTTCTTTAACAAATTCATAGCGGTTAATTAGACTAATTACCTCGTAATCAATAGAGTCTAAAGTTTGTAGGAAAAGTCAAGCATCCCGTCTCAATTAAGCATGTCTGGTGTTGATGGTAGGGGGATCACCAGTCTAATGATTGTCTTTGTCAATATTCTTCAAATAAATAATAACTGTCTTACTCCTATCCAAATAATAGGAGTCACTCATCCTATGTTCAATGATATTGGACATTACTAGAACCATGTCAGTTACTAAGGCTAGCTTTGTTTCTAATGCCTTTGTTTCAAACATTATGACAATGTAACCCAATTAAATAAAAAAAAAAAAGCTTAAAATAGGGGTTGCCACAAAACCAACAAGCAAAGGCTAAGTGTACAAAGGTGAAAAAGGTCCCACAAAGCCTCTATCATCCCACCAATAATTGGTAGCACACTTGGACTAGACCAGAAATGAAGTGTCCTTCATCAAAGACAAAAGACATAAGGAAACAAAGAATGCACGTGGCTCCAAGCACCAACATGTGTGATGGAGTGTTTTTGACTTTTGACGATGCATGAGACCCACGCACGTGGGTTCCAGCAACCAAATTTTGGGAACATGCCAAACCTCTTTATGCTGGCGGTGTAGCAAAAATAGCCATCTAATATGGTGACCTAAAGGAGATAGATATGTATGGTAGAAGAATCACTCAAAACCACTAAATAAAATTTGAAAGAAGAAAATGAGAGAGCTTTGATACCATGTAATCAAATTAAAGAGACTAATGAGAAAGTGTGCTTATATTCATCGGGTTATAGGCTATTTATACACAAGTCTTTGTGCTATAAATGGAATACTAGTAACTTCTAATTCAAATCAAACCTCCCTAATTTGCTTCCTAATCAAATACCCTAATTATGTTCAAATCATATCTTAAAAAGGTCAACTATACAATTACTATTCTATAACAACAACAATCAGCAAATAACGAACATTCATACTTGTTTTATACCTGTATTTTTTCCTTCAACTTAATACTTGGGAGCCAGCTTTGATTGGTCTTATAGCTTTACCTGAAAATATTTCATTGTCAGCAGTAGAGACTTTTATGTTATATGATATGGCATCTTTCTAATCATAAATTTACTTTTAATTGAAAATAAATGGTGAGATTCAGCTAGAGTGATAAGGTTATGTAATTAGTATAATTTTGTTACTTTCCTTACAAAGTGTTTTGACGGTCTTGAATTTATCACTTAACCAAGTGGTCAATTTGTGTTTTCCAGATTTGAAGCTAACTCAGCAGCTTCAACTTGTAAAATGTCTTTGGGATAGAATTCTTGCTCGAGACCCTAGAGAGAATATTATGGAACTTATAAGAAACCCTTCACACGTAATATTTACTGCTACTGAAGTTGGGAATTTTGAGTTTCTAGCAGAGATTCTAGGTACCTTCCCAGACTTGATATGGGAAGTGGATGATAGAAATCGAAGCATAATTCATGTTGCAGTTTTACATCGTCATGCTAGCATCTTCAATCTCATACATGATATTGGCCCATTAAAGGATTTCCTAATAAGTTTCTTGGATCACGAAGATAATAATCTATTGCATTTGGCTGCAAAATTGGCGCCACCCGATCGATTAAACATAGTTTCTGGAGCAGCTTTTCAAATGATGCTTGAGTTATTGTGGTTTGAGGTATTTTGTCTTACCAATATATAGCCTACATACATTGTAGTATATAAGTTTTCTTTCTTTATATTATCCTTTTATTCCGTTCAGAAATCTGTATGGATCTTAGTCATAATTTAGACAGGTATAAAAACTTACTTTATTGGCTTTTTTATAGTTCATTTCATTTTATATTTGATTTTTATAATTTAAAAGTTTATAATAAGATCTCCATAATTTTAAAAATCAATTTTTCAAATATTTTTATTACAGCACTCACATAGTTAATCATGTCATATTATGTAAAAGCAAACTAGATGGAGATTTCAGATTAAATTTTAAGTTTGTAAGACTATCGAAAACCAATTATGAGCTTTGAAACTATAAGTAATATACATAAAAATTAAATGCAATTCAATCTCTGAACATTTTCATCCTTTGCATGATTTATTTCACAATGACAACTTTAAACTCACATCATGCATCACATACCCTTTCACATGGTAGGAGGTGAAGCAGATAATGCCACCAGCATTCATAGAGATGAAGAACTCTGAAGGCATGACTCCTTGCCAACAATTCACCAAGGAGCACAAAGAGTTACTGAATGAAGCAGAATCATGGATGAAGGGGACAGCAAACTCCTGCATCGTTGTTCCTACTCTTATTGCCACTGGAGTTTTCACTGCTGCATTCAGCGTACCAGGGGGTTACAATGACAGTACAGGAACTCCTAATTACTTGGAGAAATCATCGTTCCTTGTATTTGCTATATCTGATGCAACTGCACTGATTACATCTTCAGCCTCCATACTTATTTTCCTATCTGTCCTCCTCGTCTCACGCTACACAGAAGATGACTTTTACAAGTCACTACCCTTGAAGTTAATATTTGGGTTGGTAACACTTTTCGTCTCCATAATAAGTATGATGACAGCATTTAGCAGTGCCTTCTTCATAACATATTACCATGGTTTGATGTGGGTTCCGAGCTTCATTTCTGTACTTGCATTTGTACCCATACCCATGTTTGCATTTCTGCTATTGCCCCTCTGGTCTGACATAGTTGACTTAACATACTTTTCTAGGAATCTCTTTCGGCCAAGTAAACATATCCTATACTAGAGAAGTGGGTGCCACTATAAATAATGGATATCTATTCCAGTAATGTATGAGTCATGAGTGAATATGTTTTGTTGTAGTAAGATCATGCCTAAATTTTCATCATGCTTAATTAGAACTTTATATCCTCTTTAATTTGTCTTGTTCTACTACGCTTCAGGAAAACGGACATTCTAATTCTGAAATTAGTCAATTTTATGCTTCCATGCATGCTCTGTGTTGGCATCTCTCGTTTACTTCTACTTTCCGCCGTCTCGCTATGCCACTCCTACTCTTGCTCTTCTGTGTATACATATATATATATATATATATGTATAGAAAGAAAAAATATATAAAAGTTTGCTTTTCTCTATCATTTCTTTATTTTTGTCACAATATATTGTTTTTGAGAAAGTTAAAATATATTTTTTAGAAATATATAATAAAAGGTTTCTTGGAGAAATTTAAACAAGTATATTTCAGAAAATTGTTGGAGTGACGGATTCTTTGAAAATGGAGAGAAAAATTTTTTTTTACTGTTTGAACTAATATGAAAAACAACTCAAAACTTCGCCCGCGAAAAACAGAGTGACTTGATACGAAATTTGTTTCTTTCTACTTTCTAGTCTGCATGGCATCAAAACAGAGGACGAATAATTTATTAATTATTTATTAGCTTATATATGATGTAGAGTTCCGTGAAAAAATTAAACTTTATTTTCGAAATTTGATAACTATATATATATATTTTATAACACTAAATTTTGAGGGTATATGCTATTTTATCTAATACTTTTATTAAATTTGCTCTTCCCTCCCTTTTTTATTTAAATAATTTCCTTGCTCTAATATACTTGCTTTTTCATAGCTTTCTTACCGATAACTTTGGTAATGGGCGGACTAGAAATTCTGTTCTTGATCAAGTAGATTGGATGTCCTCAATTTGGCATCCTTTAATTTCGTTTAATTCTAGGAGAAATATAAACACAAAGCAAAGAATCTCACAAATTAAATCAATTCCGCATATTCAAACGACACTTATAACTCAGCTTAAATAAAATATAATTATGCATATTTTGATCAAAAAAGTGATATTTATATTTATTATTTATATAATATAAAATATTAAAGATGTATTAAACTAATATAACATAATCATTTTTCAAATTTAAAAAATACAAAATCATTTGATAAGATATAAATAAATATTTAAAATGAAAATTTGATTAAAAATTTTAACATCAACCAATCAACTGATATTATTTAATTTCAAGAATAATATATGTAAACATAGTCTTAAGTTTAATAAAATGTCAATAAAAATTTAAATTTATGGCTATATTAACATGAAAAAAAATAAAATTAACACATATTCTTCGTATTTTGCATAAAGGTGTGATGTGATGTACTGAATATTGCTTGATTGCACCGTGCCAGTTTGTCAGAATATTATAGTCCGACGCACAACTCATTCTCATCCAAAACACCACTTGTTCCTTACAAATCATGATCCATAATTGCCTTCATATTCACTTCTAAGAAAAATGTTGTTGCGAGATCTTCATATTCATTTATGGGCAATACTAGCATGGGATTCAGAAGATCTCCAGCATCATCACCATCATCATCTGACTCATTTTCCACGTTCTCTTTGTCTAACTGAAAAACATCATCGTACTCCTCATTGTCCTCAACATTATCAGTTATATCATTCACTTCAACGAGTGGATGGAATTCACTAGTGTTAGGGTAAATTGAAGTACCCTCTCCTAAGTAAGAACTGATAAATGGTGTTTGATTATTCAACTCACTAATATAGCTAGAAAATAGTTGTGTTTGGGATATAGTCATCCACTACTTGGTGCTCCATGTTAACTACTACTTCAGCTATCGAAATGTGTGCATATAACTCAACCCCACTTAGCTATGATCGAAATCATGCTGCTACACACCATATGTTCTACACATCAAAATCGTCTTCCAATGTACTTGTGCGGTACCATGTTGGGTTAAGCAATGTTGGGTACCTATATATTAGTTAGGACACGCACTGATTTTGGAAAAGTTGTAGCTTCAGCTCAATCACCTATTTTAGGTCCACCAAGTTGATGTTTGTGTCCATTGTAAGCATCTTCACGTCGGTGCATTTAAACGTGCGTCGTGGTTAATTTCATAAATTCTTCCATTTGCATATACACATATAGGTTCATTTGTGTTATCCATTTCTTACCCTACAATCATGTTCTCTAATACACAAATAAACTGTAATCAAGTCAAATTAAATGACAAAATACAAAATTTCAATTTCATTCCGTCATAATATTCAATTCCACTATGTATAGCATTTCAAGATAAAAATGATATTACACATTGACTTTTTAACCGTTATTTTCTTAATTCTCTACTTAATAAACTATACAATTCAATTTCTATCAAATGATAAATTAAAAAATTCAAAACTTTATGAAATAAGAAAATTACCATTATTTTCCAATAAGACACTTTGAACATTGTAAAATACCAAAATTACAACAATATCATAATATAAACAATTTACAAAAATGATATCAACACTTAATAAACTATACAATTCAATTTCTATCAAATGCTAAATTAAAAAATTCAAAACTTTATGAAATAAGAAAATTACAATTATTTTCCAATATGACACTTTCAACATTATAAAATACCAAAATTAAAACAATAGTATAATTTAAACAATTTACAAAAATGATATCAACATAAAATACCTAAATTACAACAATATTATAATAAAAAAAATTTGAAAAATAACCTCAACATTATAAAATACCTAAATTACAACAATATTATTTTAAACAATATGCAAAGGCAATTTCAACAATATAAAATGCCTGAATTACAACAATATTATAGTTCAAAAAATTTGTCAAAATAAACTCAACATCATAAATGAACTAAATTACAACAATATTATAATTTAAACAATTTCCAAAGACATTCTCAACATTCTAAAATACCTAAATTACAATAATAGTATAATTTAAACAATTTGCTAAAGACATAAAAAAAAAATTAAATACCTGAATTACAACACTATTATAATTTACACAATTTGCAAAAGCAATCTCCACATCATAAAATGCCTAAATTACAACAATAATATAATTTAAAAATTTTCAAAAAATAATCTCTACATTATAAAATACTTAAATCACAACAACACTATAATTTAAACAATTTACAAAAATAATCTCAACATTATACAATACCTAAATTACAACAATAGTATAATTTAAATAAATTGAAAAAAATAACTACTCTAAAAAAATCTAATTTACACTCTTACCATAACAATCAACAAATAAATATAATACCCATTTATCCCAACAAATTTTTACACATACATTTACAAGAAAATAATATATAAAAATAAAATATCTTATGCACCTTAAAAATAAATTCCATACTTCTACCCTTCAAATCTTCATAAGAAGAAGAAGAAGAAGATGGTCAGATAGGGGGAGGGTACCACAACATATAACGCCTGCATGCTCTAACGGTCGCATGCTCTTGCCACACAACTCGTCACTGTTGCTTTATATATATATATATATTAAAAATTTCTGCTAACTCGGAGAGGATGCCTCTGACAGAATTTCATGAGAAACCTGGGGGATCTCGATGGATCTTAGATTGTATGAGTTCGAGTCCCAACTTTTATAATATTAAGATGTAATACTTTTTTATCTATTATATTTATAAAAAAAAAATTCTTTTTCTGATGTGTATGGATAAAAAAGGCTCTAATAACTTGTTCCGTTGGTAAAACGTGAATGAAAGAAATGGCGAGAGCATGGGCCCAACACTCTGTTTGGCTGCAATTTTGTCAAGTGAATCTTATTCCCTTGCCAATTTAGATTTCCGCAAATGTAGGAAAGAGTAAATTCTTGCCCCATAAATGAAATCCTGCTGGTTGTAAGGATGACTAAAGTATTTTACTATAATATCCCTCTTCTTTCTACTCCCTCCAATCATAAATAATAATAATAATAATAATTTTTCAATTTTTATGCTAATAATTAATTTTTAAAGATAAAGGATTATTTTTATAAAATAATAATATTTTAACAATAATAATTTTTAATAAAAATTAGTTAATTTTTTCATAAGAATAATATACCAAATTAGTTAATCATCTTTTTCATTCCCACATTCTTTTATTATCATACCAATCATAATAATATCAACTTATAACTTTTAAGATTTCATTGCAATTCACATTTCTCGGAATAACTTCGGTATTGGGTGGACCAAAAAGTGCTGTTCTTAATCAACACGTTTTCTTTTGTTCAATTATCAGAGGTTCTGACAAAGTCACTTTCAGTTTTCACTTTTTCCATTGGATAAATCCAAATGACACGTTTTCCTTTACATTTAAGCTTTATTACATTTAAGAACTATAAGTTAAGTATATATATTTTAAGTTCTGAAATGCTTCGAGGTTAAATTATACTTTCTCTAGAGGACTATTGGTTTGGGATGAGACGATGAGTCATTTTTTTTATGCATCTGAGTATTATTAAATCTCAAGATTAAACTTTTTCGAATTTGATCCTAAGATTGTATAAAATAATCTTATAATTTAAGACTTCGTATTCAATATTTTAAACTTATAGCCCCTGCATATAATGTTTTTGAACTTTAGACTGAGACAATGAAACTAAGTTTTATCTTCGCATATGTTGGGAAGTTCCACACAAAATTTAACCCTAAAATTGTTATACTAAATTTTTTTTGGGGTCTTTTATAGATGGACTATTTTTTTTATTTTAGTCTTTTATAACTTATTCTTTCAATTTGATCCCTGATAAATAAAATATTTTTTAACTTTAAGATTTTTTTTTCTCAATTTGGTTGTAGAATGGTATTTTTCAATTTAGTGGGCCAAATTTTAAAAAGAGAAATTATTTATAAAAATAAAAAATAAAAATTTTAGCTGTATAATTTGTTTTACTCATAATTTATGAGTGGTGGAGGCAAAATAGGAAGATGCACATGGAAGTTGTATAATTTGTTTGTATTATTAGTGATTTCTTTTTACTCATAATTCTGGGTAGTAATTGTAATTGTAAAGACAAACTTATCACAGTCACATCACCTTCATTTTCTTGCTTTGCTTACCTTTGCCATAGCAACGAAATCGCGTCGTCAAGATTTCCAGCCAAAGTAGTCAAGAAAATATTAAGTATTTTCTCACAATTTTTTTAAAATATAAATTATTAAATTTTTTATTAACGACGCTTTTATCACCATGTGCTTGTCGGCAAAATTCACGGACGGCATATTAGTCAAAGAAATTCTAAAGTGGTCTCAATTGGGCATGTTTGGCGTAGCTGGGAAGTTGGAAATGAAAAGAGGAACCCTGCTGGAAAGTCTTGCCTGGTATGCTAGGAGTTGCTTTCTTTGAGAGAGTTCTGTATCAGAAACTCCTTTTTATCCGATTAGTTAAAGAAAGGCACAAATTTCCTTGGATTACACATATCATATAATCTTTTTGTCTCTCTCTTTTGGGTAACATCAAATATTTAGGGACATTATGGACATTTCACTATCAATTGCTTTGATTATCACCTTATGGATGAAGGAAAAAAGTGTATTATTTATCTCTTCACCGTCCTTTACATTTCATGCCGAAACATTCAACAACTTTCACTTTATACTACAGATTTTCACAATTTTAAGAATATTCCGTGCATAATAACATATTGTGTAATACACTAGTATTATTATTATTAGGATTTACAGCAAATATGCTTCTAATCGTCTTTTGCTTTTTTAATGTAGGAATATTTCACAATATATCACAAATTATTCAACAAAAAGGCACTTAATTTAACCCAAACTGTAGCAAAGCATTAGTTTTTTTTCCCCACGAAATATACTCATTTATCTTTCTAAATACAAATGATGCATTTCATCCCATAAATGCAAGAAATCTACATTTGAGATCAATATATATATATATATATAGCACGAGATTAAGGTATGGAATTCTAAGTTCATTATAGAAAATTAAGGTGATTATTTCACAAGTTCTAATCAAACTAGTTATGATCATTTGATTATTGACATATTGTTAATCACTTTAATATTAGTTTGAGTTATGAAATAAATACATTTCTCGTAGAAAACGAAAAAGGGTTGTACTAAATTAAATTGAAGGGAGAATGTCTATGCATCTAAAGCACTAGAAAAGACTTCTGCTTAAAAGATGACAAAGTTTCTTTTGTAACCTAGTTTAGTTTCGGTCAAAAAATTATTCCATAATTTATTCTAATATTTTTATGGTTAATGATAAACAGTATATGAGTTGAAAACCCAAAATTACAAGACTATTGTTCCGAAGAGATCTTTAGGTCTATATTCTTGGTATAACAATGCCAAGTACAAAAAATTTGTCAAGCTGTCAAGTTATGGTATCAGAGCAAGGTTTTGATTAGAATGAAAGAACATTATAAACCTTAATTTCCTAACCTCCATATTCGAAGTTCATATCTCTTTATTGTTAAATTTATTTCCAATTCATTTAGTTGAATATTCTAGTAATGGATGTTGTAAGAAAAATAGAACCCATAATATATTGTGTAGATCAAAATAAGCTACCAAAAAGTTCATATATGCCTATAGATAATGAATCACTAATAGCTATCCCATTTATATTAAACAAAGAAGGTGATAATACATTTAACCAATTAAATTAGACAAATATGTTTTTGATAAAACAATTGGGCTATTTTATAGACCCAAATATACAAGAATAATGGAAATATATGATTTAGATGGAACAATAGACAAAACCCCTGAAGACATTAGAAAAATATTATATAAAGAAATTTTGAACCATAGAATAAAAAGATTAAATCAGATAGCAAAACCATTAGAACAAAAAATATATGAAATGAAGTTAGAATTAATAGATATAAAAACATAATTAAAAATGATTGAGGAACATATGATACAAATAAAACAAGCAGTAGGAATAAAAGAAAAAGAAACATTAGTAGAAATAAAACAAGGATATGAAATAAATATGATGAAGGCTATTAGAGAAGCAATATTTGAAGAAAAAAATAGAAGAACACATAAAGGAACAACAAACTAATGAAAGGATACATGAAAAAAGAATAATAATAGAAAAACTACAAAAAGGACAAGAAATAATAAATAATAATTTATGGACAATATTTGAAGAAATCATAAAATTAGGAAAAAAAACAGAGGAAAAAAAACAAAAGAAGAACCACTAGAAGAAATAACTAGTAAACCCTACCCATGGACAGAAAGTGATAAAAAGAATTTATTATGCATATCAATTAAATGAAAAAATATGATTTAATAAGAGAAAGTATGTCCAGTTATTGCTCACTAGCTATAATAGTAAAAAGCATAATGAAGAAAAAAGAAGAAAATTACGAATAGTTATAAATTATAAAAAAATAAATGAAATAGCAATTTTGAATACATACACCATACCAAAAATAGAATTATTATTCAATTTAATAAAAAGAAAAAAAATATTTAGCGACTTTAATTGTAAATTAGTAATCTTTCAAATAAAATTAGAAGAAAATAGTATAAAATATACAACATTTACTACTTCAGAAGGCCTGTATGAATGAAATATATTACCAATATGATTCCATAATAGTCCTAGTATACTTCAAGAATATGTTATGAAATTATTACTTCCAATTAGAGACTTTGTGGTCATATATCTTGATGATATATTAATGTTTTCAAATAATAAAAAAGAATATGAAGATCACTTACTAAAATTTATGGATTTAATAGAAATCAAAGGATTAAATATATTACCTAAAAAAGCATAATTAAGAAAAAAACAAAATAGGATATTTAGGACATTATATTATTAACAATGTAGTAGAGATGTATTAGAATTGTAAGAACAAATAAGTAAGAAAATAGAAGAATTTTCTGAAATAACCACAAAAATGGAATTACAATCATTCCTAGGTATAGTGAACCAAGCTAGAAATTTTATCCCACATTTATCTAAATATACATCAAAGGTATCAAAATTAGCTGGCCAAAAAACTAAATGGCAATGGGATGAAGAAGCAAACAAAATAATATTAAAAAAAAAAACTATGCACAAATTTACCTAAATTAACAGTACCTACAAAAAAACCATGGATAATTTATATAGATGCCCTAGAAAATTATTTGGGAGCATCCTTTTATCATGGAAATAATGATGGAGTAGAAATAATTACTAGGTATACTAGTGGAAAATTCAATGAAAGTTAAAGTAGATATCTCTCAAATTGGAAAGAATTTTTACCAATAGTAAAAGTTGTAGAAAATTTTGAATTGTTAATAGTAAACTCTCATTTTATTATAAGAACAAATAATACCCAAGTAAAACATTGCTGAGAAAGAGGTATAAGAACAACCAAGCTCTCAAACAAAATGCTAATTAAATGGTAAGCTAATTTAGCCCATTATGATTATGAAGTTGAATATATAAAAAGAAAAAATAACTTGATTGCCGATTATTTGAGCACGGATGGAGCCAAATAAAGAAAAGAAAAACAGCCCAACAAGGGAAACAAATAGAATAAATACAACTATAAAACAAATAATCATAAAGATCAATATTATGGATATGACTATGGGGCTATTACAGGCCTATATGAATAGCCAAATCAATAATATCTCAAATTCCATAAGTAGGTTGATTACTCATGAAAATGACTTACAAAAAAGATTTTCACAAATAGGATGACAAATATTACCTCCAAGCCACCTATCTCAAGCAAGCACATCTCCATGTCCAACTCAAATTCCTCAAACTACAATAACTTCTTTTTCGTCATGTCATGTATGTATGGACCACACAATAAGGCTTTCTACTTAAAGCAAGGCAAAAAAACATTCTATTATTGTCATGACTAATTTTTACCTTTACAACTTCCTCTTTGAAAAGATAAAAAGTCATTTTGTACAGAAAATGTTGAGAAGTTAAGGCCTCCAACAAGGTTACTTAGTGAAAAAGTTTAGGCAATGGTATGTGATTTACAAACAATATTTAGGACTCTTGGGAATGACAAGATTCTTGGGTTTAGAGAGCAACACAATTAGAAAAAACACTCTATATTTTAGGAATTTTCTTGTTAGTGTACAAACCTCATTAAACATAATCTTAATGTGATGCATATTGAAAATGTGTTTGATAATATTTTCAATACTCTTATGGATTTGAAGGACAAGTCCAAGGACAAATTGAAAGCTAGAAAAGACTTGAAACTCATATGTAATTGTCCAGATCTTGAATTGAGGGAACAAAATGGGAAAATTTTCATGCTAAAATTTGGTTACTCCTTATCAAAGGATCATAGAAAGTTGGTATGTGAATGGGTTAAAAAGCTTAGATTGTCATATGGATATGTGTCAAATTGGCCAAATGTGATGACATGAAAGATTGCAATACATCTCAAATGAAGAGTCATGATCGTCATGTTTATATAGAGAAATTAATGAAAATTGCATTTAGGGACATGATGCCAGAACTGGTTTGGAATGCCATAATTGAGTTAAGTTTATTTTTTAAATGGTTACACTTAATAATGTTCCAAGTTCAAAATATATTACAAAAAAATTAAAAGAGAGCATAGTGGGGGCAGAATGCAAGCCATAAAAAAAAATTCCCTCAAGGTTTATTCAACTTGATGGAACATTTGCCATCCACTTACCTTATGAAGCTACAGTCGAGGATCTGATGCAATATGGGTGGATATATCCATTTGAGTGGTACTAATATAAGTTCTTACTTACTGTACTAAATATGATATTTTCCATATTGAGATTTCACAATTTATAGGTTCTTACACCATTTGCAAAAGAAAGTGACCAACAAAGCTTGTGTAGAGGGTTCCATTTGTGAAGCATATCTCATCAAAGAAACATCATCATTTTGCTCTCATTATTTTGAGCCTCACATTCAAACTACTAATTTAACCACAATAGGTCGTCATGATGATGAAGATGAGACTAATGCTCCTGATGGATGTTTGTCTATCTTCACTCACCCTAGTCGTCCATCTGGGGTAGAGCATGTATAGTACTTAATAGATGAAGAGTTCAATGCTACTACAATATATGTTTTACTAACTTGAAATTGAACCTTTTTTGAAGTAAGTTCAACTTATCAATGTTGTATAATATAATAAATATGGTAAAAGACTAATTATCATGTCATAGTATATTTGAGGATGTATTAAGAGCAAGATTACCTCCCTTGACTAGAGAAGACATAGATGGACAAATAAATAATGAATTTGTATTGTGATTAAAATCATATGTAATGTCTCTTATGACTTATAAACTTTAATGATTATATCAAATATTTTATATTTAGTAATCAATTGACTTCCATGTCATTTTAATAAGTTTTTTATGGTCACAATTAAATAAATAATAGTCAAGTTAAAGATTTATCCTTTAGACCCTTTAGAGAAGTTCACACATGGCCTTAATACAATATAAATGGCTACATGTTTCACAAATTAGCTTATGGCTCAAACAAATCAACCATGAATAATGGTGTGTGCATTAAGGGGATAAATTTTGTAGAGCTTAAAAGTGACTACTATGGCACATTGATTGATATCATATAATTAGAATATTCCAGCCTAACTTTAAAAAGGACCAGGATTGTGTTGTTTAAATATGATTGGTTTGATCCCACCATTGACTGCAGTTGGAGAGTACATAATCAATACGGTTTAGTAGATATCAACTTCAAGAGAAAGTTTATGAAGTACGAATGTTTTATCTTGGCCTCTGAATCCCAATAGGTTTACTATGTTGAATACCCTGTTAAGAGAAGGGATAAAGTCAATTATAGAGTGTATGTCAAATAAAAGCTATAAGCATTGTTGTTTCATCAGACCTATGCTTATTATATTTTTACTAAAGATCAATTAACTATTTGATTGCTTTTTTTAGGTGAAAGAGAAATGAGTAAAGTCAAGTGTCTTAGATTTATTCTTAATGATACATAAGACACACTAAAAATGATTAGGTTAATCAGAAATCAAAATCTGTGTAGGTAAGTATAACATTTTTGCTTATTTCTTTTTGTTTGTTTATTTATGATTTAATTTGTTGTAATAGGACAAATTCAAATCAATAATCAAGAGGCAATGCTAAGGTAATACTTTTGAGGCATAATTTGATGGAGAAAGTAATGAAGTTGATTTTGTAGAAAGACCAAGAGAAGATAATGATATAAATGAAGGTTCTTCATAGCTATGGCTTCTGAGCTTCCCAAAGATGAAGTTGACAATGCTTGGCTTGAGGCAATTAAAGGACTAGCAAAAGGAAGAATTTATGACCTTGGATTAGAGGCCTCTGCTATTACGCAGGGAACTGGTCTCACATCTTATGCTCCTACATGTTCTTTATCAGCACCCTATATTTCTACTCAAAACTTTATTGACATTGTTATTTTTCTAAAAACTATTAATTGGCTTGTTAAGCAAAAAATGGTAGATATGCGAGCAACTTTCCAACAATAATTACAAGCAAGTATTTAGGCTGCCTTCTAAGAGATGTGCCTAACTCTAACACTAGGATCTACTGGAGATACAGGGACAAATCATATAATATGTAGGATTGGATATGAATTTCTAGTTATGAATGGGTTGAAAAGTATTGGCTGAGTAATATAATACTTCATAATCCATATTTATGATGTATTTTGTTGGAATTATATGTTTTGAAATAGGTTTCTAAGACTTTGTTACTTTTGCTAAATGTAACTCTTATTGGATTTATAAAAGGACATCACTAAAAATAGTGATGCATTTATTAGCAACGAATTAAGCGACAAAATTATCTGCCTCAAATTTTGTGTTTGCGACGAATTATGTCTTTTTAGAAATGAATTTGATCATCACTAAAATTCATTTTTCTAATAGTGCAAGAAGATCAAAACTTATGTATGTTTATTTTGATATATCCATGTGCGACCCTTAATGGGATCTCAACTCCGAGGTTAGAAAGGAAGCTATGCGCAAGCACTTGAGGCAATATCCTAAGGGCTCCCACCAGAGAGAAAGTCTTGTGGATTATTAATGGCTGATGAATATGGTGGAAGAGTTTGGGCCTCAGATTTAACTAATGAAGGTGATGGAGATGGAGTCCTAGATGATGAGGCTGAGCAAATCCTAAGATAAGGAGAAGATAGCATGCCCAAGCTAGTAGTGATGGGAATGGAGGGAGTAGATGATGAACCATCTAACAATCAATGATGATAAAAGGGTGCATGACATCCTCAGCCTCGACTGGTGTGACCACTTGCCATCTGCACATGAATAATAGCAATTTGAAAGTTATTCATATATATTAACTTCTTCGAAGCTACTTTCATTGTCTGATAAAGTTGGAAGTTCATCATTTTGGATTATTAGGGGTAACAATTTCTAACTCATCACTTTGAAATACACCAATGTCAGGTTCTATTGTACTTTTTGGACAACCACCCACATCAAATGCCCAGGCTTCCATTCTTATTTATATAGTAAAGAAGTGAAATAGAATTTGAAAACTACATGGTAACTACAAGTAGAAGATAGTGTATTACATCTTTTACCTTGGGAGCTAAAATTGTGTTGTGGGAATGAACTAGGGTTCTCTTTCACTTGTATTGTCAACTTGACAAACACCGACCAAAAAAAATGATCAAGCTTCATTAATTAACATCTATCTAGGAATTTCTACCTTTTCAAACATTGAAATTCTTATCAAGAACACTTATGATGAAAGTTATGTTCATATTTAAGAGAAGTTTTACTAATAATATTGGCTCAGTCAAAGGAGATTCAGTGATTGAAGTCACCAAATTTGAAGCAACTCATGGTAGTGTGTGAAATACCATTGTCACTGATCAAAAGCAAACTCTCAAGTTAAATCTTATCAATAATTCTATGAAAGCCATATTACATTAAAGAATATTTTAACTTGAAATTTCAACTAACTAAATACTCATGAATAATGATATTATAATATATAGCTAACATCATTGATCCTATAACTCTTGTTTATTAACTAGTGCACAAGCTACATATTAATGGATATTTAGAAAGCCAGGGTAAAGGATAGTTAAGAAAAATCAAGGCAAAACACCATAATGCATATATTATTTGTTTAACATTAAAGGATTCAATCTATTGTTGCATTCTTTAAATTCAAGTGACCATTAGAGAAAACTAAGATTAAAGTATCCCACATGCAAAGCAAAATAAAAAGAAAATGGATAAGTTTAAACAATAAGAATGCTTTATCTTGCTTTTGGCTATTGAGAAGAATAGCTTATTTAACTTTATGATAGAAAGATATGGAGCCACAACACTAAGAAAGAGAGTAGTCAACCTTCCTATGAAAGATCCTTATCTACGCAACATATTATCTCGATTAAAACTATAATAAGATTTAATCAAATAAAATTTATATAAAATGATAGGTGTAGCATGAGGAGCACAACATTGACTTATGTTTGGTAAATATTTATATATAGACACACACACACATATACACACACACAATTATATTGGGGGACACCACTTGCTCCCACTTTCTATTTTGTATAAAATATATCAATATGCTCATGTAGGTCTTCAACAGATCCTGAGATATATAAAATACTTGAAAAAGTTAGAGCAATGGTAGGGAAAATCCATCCCAATTGCATTATTTCAAAAAAAAATTATCAAAAATATTTTAGGTACCAATTTCCCACAAAATTGGAAACAAAAATTTTGACACTGATTGTTTTGTCCCTAAATATTTTTTAAAATATAAAAATTAAATAAAAAGTTTGGGACATATTTTGAATGGATTAGAGATGGATTAGAGATGGAATTTTTTTGTCCCTAAATCTGTGTTTTCTTGTAATGAATAGCTATGTAACCTAATTTGTACTATGACTTACTAAAACCTTCTAAAACTCAATAACTAAAAGTTAAAAAAAAAAATACTACACTAAATTAAACTTATTAATAGTTGAAGTGAGAATAAAGTGAACTATTAAATTCATTGCTTAGCATATTACACTATGGTTCAATCCCAATTCTTAATCATTTATCTCACTAAAAAAATATACCCAACCTTGGTGATTATCTCAGTCCTATTTTGTATTCTATTTAAAAGTTAAACCTAATCGTTTAAGTACAATTCTCTCCAAAATGCATTGATTACAGCTAAAATCCAACATAGTCATTCCTAAAAGTCAAACCCAATCAATTAAGTAGAATTGAACTACCTTAAACATTATCCTTTCTTAAAGTGAACACCCCATCTTTAATTACTTAATTATTTAATTAATTGATACACCAATTAATTAATAATTAAGCAAATAAAAGAATTTTAAAACGATAAAGCTTCGAATGACATTCTCTGGGGACAAGTTGAAATTAAAGATAAATAATGGGAGACAATTAAATAAACACAAATTCTAAAAATAAACTTAGCTAATTATAATAAATCAAGAAAAAAAATATAAAAGATAAAAAGAATATATAAGAAAAAATTAAAAATAATAAAATAATAAAATAAAAAGATAAAAAGTTAACTAATAATAATGGTAATAATAATAAAAATAATATATATATATATATATATATATATATATATAAAATGAAATGGCAACTTGCATAGAAAGAGAAAACTGTGTGGGCGGCTGTGAAAAGAAAAGAGGGAAACAATGAAAAGAAAGGAGAGGACAGAAAATGAGGGGATTTAGGGGATCAGTTTAGGGGGAAGCTTTCTTCGGCTGGGTTCGCTGAACTGAGAATGGTGGCAGAGAAGCCCACGAGGAAGAGGGAATTGGGGTCTACCCACTATCTTTGAACTCTCTCTCTCTCTCTCTCTCTCTCTCTCTCTTCAATGCTCTTCCTATAACGAAGCCTTCACTCTACTCTTCATGGACCCTTTATAAAACTTTTTGAAACTTTCCATGCTATCTTTCTTTTTAAGGAGCAATCCCTGAACCAAAAAAAAGCCACGGTTTCTGGTCTCTAACCCCAGCCAAAGCCAAGATTCTCGGCTTTACCCTTTAGGAATCCCTTAAAGCTTCTTTCCCATTTGCATTGATGAGGACCCAACTCATTTGGCGGTGCTTCAAGTTTCGCACTTTCTCTCTCTGTGCTCACAGACTGAGGCCCATTTCATTTCTACCTAAAAGCCTTCCGCTTCATTTCTGATCGAGAGATAGACGCAGTGTAACTCCACACACCATTAGGACCTGCACGACAGTTAAGGGGCTGAGAATAGCGAGACTGAGACAGAGAAAGAGAGAGAAACCGAAGCTCTCTGGTTCCACCCTCCTGACCATACCCTCACGCTCTCACTATTCTTGGGTTTCTTCTTCTTCTGCAGGAGAGAGATGGACTGAGGGAAAGAAGATGGCGAGTTGAGCAGGAGGAGCCGAGAATAGCGAGACCGAGAACCAAAGAAGAAAACAGCTCTATTTTTTGTTTCTTTAAGCAGAGGCATAACGAAAAGAAAGGTGGTCGGTTTGACAGAGTGAGAGCAGAACCAAAACGAACAAAGAAAAGAAAGAGAGCTAAACAGAGGCACTTGCAGACTCGAAGAAGATGAAAAGGAGAAAGAAAGCTACTGCTGGAAGGAGAGAGAAGGGGGGAAGAGAGAAGACAAGTTGCTAATGTGAGGAAGAAACATAAGGGGAGACAAGTTGAGAAAGGAGACCGAAGAGAAGAAAAGAATACAGTGAAGGGAGCATGGGCTAGAGAGAGAAAGCAACTTCGAATTTCTTGGAGAGCTACTCATCGGTGTTGGCTGTGTCGATGACTTCCCTGAGTGTCATCCTGTATGTAGCAAGTTGTCTGAAAAGTTTGGAAAGCATGGGTTGGTCAAAGCTAAACCAACTGTGTGCAGTCATGCAATACCCCTCAGAATAAACGACGAGATGGATGACAGGGAAGCTTCCAAGATGAAGCCTAAGGCTGCCGATGGTTCTTTGCTATCTAAACGTGACCAAGCAAAGCTAGAAAGAAGGAAGCATGGGAAGAAAAGAAAGCATACAGCATTTTCGAACAGTTCGACAATTACTGTGCTTTCAGCATTCCTGAAAACTGCAGATTCAGCTCTGATGGATTATGGGACACATGGTCTCAGCTAATGGAGTTTGCAAAGATCTGGTGTTGGTGGTGAGTCCTATGAACCCATCTCTGAATGACGACATTTTGGGGTTGATAGTATTCAAAGTCGATATGCAAGATCTGAAGGGGAAACACGGTTTGTTTTTATTTGTTTTGTTATTACCATTTTATTATTATTATTATTATTATTTCTTGTATTTTATTTTATTATACTTTATTTTATTTAGGGAGTGTTTCTTACTTTCATATTTGTAATTTTGTTTTTATTTAGTTTATTCATTTAGTTGTTTATTTATTTATCTATTTATTCTACTTTATCTTATATTATTGTTTAGTGTGTTCTTTTCACCACCAGTATCAACATTATTATCCTCATCATTATCCTGTCCTGATTTTCAATAGTGCTACATGAGAATAGTAGTCTCCTTAGGCACCTAGGCAAAAGCCACGTAGGAATATTAATCTCCTTAAATCCCGAAATTTAGTACACATTTGTTGTAAAAATAATAATAATTAAATATTTACTTTAATTAAATAATTTTCCATTATTTATGAAATTATCGTGTGAGGATTTTGTCCTCCTCGATTGCATGAGATCATGTGAGATTTTAATCTCCTTAGATCCTAAAAATTAGCACACGTTTGTTGTAAAAAAAAATAATAATTAAATATTTACTTCAATTAAATAATTTTCCATTATTTATGAGATTATCGTGTGAGGATTTGTCCTCTTCGATTGCATGAGATCATGTGAGACTTTAATCTCCTTAAATCCTAAAAATTAGCACACATTTGTTGTAAAAATAATAATAATAATTAAATATTGACTTTAATTAAATATTTTCCATTATTTATGAAATTAGCGTGTGAGGATTTTGTTCTCCTCGATTGCATGAGATCATGTGAGATTTTAATCTCCTTATATCCCTAAATTTGATACACATTGGTTTTAAAAATAATAATAACTAAATATTTACTTTAATTAAATAATTTCTATTATTTACAAAACTATCGTGTGAGAATATTGTTCTCCTCGATTGCATGGGGTCATGTGAGATTTTAATCTCCTTGGATCCCCAAAATCAGCACATATTTGTTATAAAATAATAATAACAATAATAACAATATTACAAAAATAAATGTCTTAATTAAATAATTTCTTTTCTTTACATGATCAAATTCGTTCTTTATAATCATTTCATTTTATTTAAATTTCAAAATAAAGATTAAAATCCAAAAAACAAAAAATAATAAATTGAAAAGAGAAAAATTGAAGAGATCAAGAGGGCTAGATTAATCAAGTTATCGTAAGTTAAAACACACAAATCAAATCTCAATTATGTTTTGTTTACGAAAATCTGTTTAATTTGAACACTCATATTCTCATCACAAAAATTACTAATCGTCAACCAATAGACACGCCTTTTGGGTCGAACTACGTGGACTTTGATCCCTATCATGGGATACGTAGGCCCTAGGCTCCTATCCTGGGTCAAGTCCGCCCTTTGTAAATATTTATCTGTTTGTTTCCACCATTGTCGTTTTTATCTTCTCTGTTTAATGGGCATGCATGTAAATAAAGGGTAATTGAGATAAATTTAAGGCCATATTCCATTTCGATTGACTAGTTTAAGGTAATCGTCCTCGTGGACGGGTGTTGTGGGGTGCCTAACACCTTCCCCACACTCAAACAAACTCCCGAACTCATCTCTGTTTTCGCAGACCATCTTGCCTTTTCTTTTTGTTTTAAATTGGTTTTCCAAAGTTTTCCATTAAAAATTTTGGTGGCAACTCCAAATAAATTGATTTTCAATATTCGTTTGTGGGAATCAATTTAAACTCTTTATTTTATTTCGCTGAAAGGTCGGTTACGATACTTAAGAGTCAAACCCAATCAATTAAGCAAAACTAATCTTAAAATGCACTAAGCTCATGTAAACCATTGATAAATCAAGTAATAATTCTCCCTAAAAGTTGAACCTAGTTAATTAAGGCAAATTAAACTTAATACAATAATTGAACATTTCATGAACACCTTGTGGGCATTCTATTTCATGACATGTGAGTATAAGAGTTTCAAGAATTTCAACCATCCATTTCACTTGCAATCATTTCAATTAACCAAACAACACAAAAGCCCCAATTAAGAAATAATAACAATGCATGAACTAACAACAACTACAAGAGTAAAGGAATACAATCTAAATAACCATATGTGAATACAAATTGAACACATTCTAACTCAATAATTCCTAATCAACCAACAAAACAACTAATGAAAACCAATAATCTAGTTTACAATACATATTAAAAAGAAATAAAAAATAGAAAACAGAGGTGAAGACACATGGACAAAGTCCTTCTCAGAGGTTGGCCAAGGGAGCTCTAAGAAGACCAACCATTGACCACCTCTTCCAAGAAAAGGCCAAAAAAGATCAAGAAAATGACGCTTATCTCTTCAAGTGCTTGCTTTCCTTGGAGCTCTTCCATAGCCTCCAACTCTTTCTCAAGCATAATGACCTTGAAATCAGAAAAATCTTTGAAAAAACCTCAAAACACTGAGTTTTATACTTCTGCATAAGTGCAAGGTGCGCTTGTGCAAGGTGCCCAAGCACTGAGAAAGCACATTGGAGCACAATTTCGTTGTCCTAGGCGCCTAGACATCTAGAATGGCCTAAAAGTGTCAAAATTCAACATTTAGTTCCATTTTTCTATTCTCAGGAACTTCAAACACTTTGATGACTTTTCCAATGTTCCAAATAGTTTTGTTAAACCCTTCCAAACATCTTGAATCATCCTTCTCCTTACCTCTAATCCTCAGTCATCTTCCATGCATGTAATTCCCCTACAATTTATATCAAAACAAGGCAAGATTGTTTGAGTTTTATCCAAGTTAGCAGCCAAATATTCTAAACCATAAAATAGATTAATTAAATATGTTTTGGTTGCTAAATCAAGATAATTTATCCAAAATATATGATAAATCCTTATTAAATACTTATAAAAATATACTTAGCTAAAAAATACTTATGAAAATATAATGCAATAAGGACTTATCTCCTCTCCTCTTGAAAATTCTTACTTAATTTGACACTTCAATAAGTTCTTCAAAAGTGATTCCAAAATTTGCTATTATCAATCTGTAGGTAGGTGCTTAAGATCAATAGAGGTGATTTGTCATACAACAGCAACAAACATAATAGGGACAAATATTACCTTAAAGATAGTATGAAATTACACATATTTTGTGAACACAAGAAAAAATAACAAATACATAGTAATTAAAAAATAAGTAAAATGAACTTAAACAAAAACAACAGTGCTGAAGTCATACAAAATATATGGAGAAAGAAAACCAACAAGCTGCTCATTTTACTTCCAACGTCTCCATATTTTGATTCCTTTCTTTGGTTGTGAAAATGACAGGAAGGGGTTGCAAGAAGAAGCTAAGAAAAAACAAGGTAGAGAAAGAAAGAAAGAAACCAACAGGATTGCCTTCCTTTGGATTTCATGGAGGTTATGGAAAAAAGTAATTCTCAACATTTCTTTGTCAAGAAAAATATCATTTTAGTCCCTCACATATTACAAAATTGTTATTTTAGTCTCTCACTCATTAAAATGCCCAAAAATAGTCTCCCACTTATTTAAAAATATCATACTTGGTCATTTACTTTTCAAAAAATTACTAAACTTAAATTTGGTCATTCAACCAAACCCTAAACCTTAAAGTGATGGGATTAACTCTAGTATTTTTCTTTTTTTTTGAAAAATGAGGAACTAAGTGTAATATTTTCTAATAAGTAGAAAATCATTTTAGGCATTTCAATGAGTGAGGGATCAAAATAGTAATTTTGTATAAAAGTGAGGGACCCAAAATTTTACTCTTTGTTTGGCATGAGAGTATTTTACTCTTTCTTTGTCGCTAGTCAAGATACTAACTTGGATATAATTCGTTGGTTTTCCTTCGGCTATTAAACTTGAATATCTATACAGCTTGTCTGCTGCATGATTTGGCATGAGAGTAGTTTTAGAACATTTCTCATATATGGTTGCTTTTCACCAGAGGGGTTATATAGTTCTCCTTGTCATACTATTTTCTTTTTCATATTGTAGCTTTGTTTCATTTTTCAGTTTTCAACTAGGTTGCATTTTGTGCCTTGCGCAATCCAGATTATTGATATTTTTTTCGGGCCAGTCACATTATTGATATTACTTGTTTACATGTTTCCTTTATGGCAGTTTAGGATGAAGCTTGTAATTTTAATTATTTATAAATTAAAATCAGTATATTTTTTGCTTGTAATTCCAAAATTTTGTAGCCTTTGTCATAGAATTACTGATGCAATAATTTTAGAATTGTAATCTTGAATTGACATTTCTTCTTGTTAACAGAGTATGATAATACAAATGTACTAAAAATGTCAAATATCAGATGCACCTCATCCATATTGCTTCTAATCTGTATGTACCTGTGTGCCTCTCATATTTGATCTAAGAAATGCCCTTTATCTCAAGCAACATCTGCATTTCAAAGAGAACATGTTGAAACTTTTTTAAAAAAGCTTTAGTTGATTTAATAAAAACAACGTACTGGATAATTAAATGCTATTATAGTTATTGATATTATGAAACTTCAGTGGACACAAATTTTTATTTAATTAATTGTAATACTTTAGTTGATTCTACGTTATGTTACGGAACTTCATTGCAATATTTTGGACATGTATGTTGGAAGTTTTCATTTTTTTTAATTGAAAATACTTTTTATTGAATAAAAATGTTAAAATTTCATATTTTAATATTTTTTCCAATTATTGGTAATTTAATTAACATTTTTGTAATTAAAAAATAAAAATAAATATTTTAATGTTTTTATTGTTTGCTTAATAAATTAAAACTGTTTATTTTAATATCAGAAATAATAATAAAATAATTATTATTATATTTTTTTTGGGATCAAAAGTATTCTTGTCATTTGCAGAGTTCATTTCTAAAATTGTATCTGTCCAATCATGAACAAAAATGAAATGACATTTTTCTTTTCTTCTCCTACCATATCAAACATAATTATAAACCATGAAATTAAATATTACTTCCACCTTTATTTCCCTTGTTATTTTTATAAAAATATTTCTACTATACCAAGCGACCCAAAGTCCTAGCATAAAACAGTCAGACAACATGAGAACTAAAAGATTACGTATGTCAATAATGATAACATAGTCATTTTTATGGCAAACTAATTAATTACTTTATATGTCATCATTTTGGTCCGTCCATCATTATTCAAATTAAAACAGTTATCAAAATCATTTCTCTTTTACAAAGAAATAACTATTTATTTTTAAAATTGTTTGAGTTGTATTTTTAAAACAGTTATCAAGAACCGTTGTGAATAATCATTTTCTTTTTCACAAAGAAATAATTATTTATTTTAAAAATTGTCTAATATATAAGTTATATTTTAAAATAATTAATCTCACAACATTTAATTATAACTAATTAAGTGTTTCTTAAGTCTCATACCATCTAAAATAATTAATCACTTGTTTTTAAATCTCTATAAATACCACTAGTCATGTATATTACAATAGATAATATATTTTTGCTCGTTATAATCCTAAAGTTAACTTAAAAAGAGTTTATTTTATTGTGAAAATTTTGTCATGATTGGTGACGAGTGAGTACAATCAAGGTTGTCAAAATTGTGATTTTAGGCAGACTCGTTTTTTAAAGGTAAACTTGTAACGTAAATTCGTAACGTAGAATCGTAAGAGTTTACCTATAATAGGAATTAACTATTGAAATATATAATTATATCATTAAAATTAATATTTTAAAATTCAAATTAGTTTTTGAATTGGTAAAGGTAATAATTAATGGTCTACTAATGTGACTATAGCTAAAATAGTGATAACTAAACATAAATATTTTTTTAATATTATATATTAAAATTTAAATACGATAGGTATTAATAAACAAATACTAATAATTTGAAATTTGAATTAAAATTATTTATACAATTATAAATATAACTATTAAAGACTATTTTGTTAAAACAAATAAATTAACAATATATTAATTTCATATTTTTTGGGGGTAAAATATCATATTATAAATATTTTAAAAAGAAAAAAATTAATATAATAATATTTAAATAATTTAAATTAAAACACAAAATAAAGATCCTTTTAAATAAATTTAAAATAAAATTCTAAAAATAAGTGCAACAAATTATATTATACTAGTTACATGCAAATAGACACTTTTCTTTGTACGTATATTCAAATCGTCTAAGTTCTATTTTTTTGGAAACTATAAAAAAATAATGAAGAACAAATATATATAAAACATTGCATATATATATTTACAAGAATGTTGTTAAATTAGTGGTATCACATGGCAGTGCCCAGGTTTAGACTTGGAGCTGACACCTTTTAAAACTATAAAAAGATGAAAAACAAATATATATAAAACATTGCATATATATATATATATATATATGAGTAGTGTTGGATTGGTGGCATCATGTGTTGCTTTGAAGAGTGGAGCTCAAGTTCAAGACATGGAGATGACACTTTTTGAGACTATAAAAAGATAAGGAGCAAATATATATGAAGCGTTGTATTTATATACATAAGAATGATATTGGATTAGTGGCATCATGTGTTTCAACCTGAGTTCAAGACATGGAACTGACACTTTTTGACATAAAACAAGAGGAGGCAACTCGCTTGACTCGAACTCAACTCGTCGAGTCAATTAAGTCGGAGCGAGTTGACACCGAATTCGAGTAAGTTTGGGTGATGTTCGAGTTAAACACCAAATTATTTGAATATAATATTTCTGGAGTAATATGCTTAGAGGAATATCTTATAAAGACAAATTGTATTATAAAAACAAACATTAACAAACCAGATTTACTCAGCTATTAAAAAATGTTTATATTATATATCCAAAACAGCCTACAAATTCTCCAGCAACTTTTCGTTTGTTTTTTTTCTCTTTTCGGGTTGCACGCCACCACGTGGTCCATGCAAGTCTGCAAGTGTTAAATGCAATAAGATTAAAAATAGAAAATTAAAGTCCTCCAAATCTGTGTAACCTTATAGGCTGGAATCGATCTCAGGATTTCAAAACGATAAAGTTCGTTTTGTTTCTCTGAATTCTGATCTGGAAAGATGAAAGCAAAGTTGTTTTGGGATCTACATTCTCTCATACAGTCTACATTAAATAATTGTGTAGATAAATTTGAATACTGTATATTTAGGATTTCATGTATCTTGTTCATTTGTATTACTTATCTTATACTCTTTCATATTTTATAAAGTAATTATTAATATTTTTTTAAAAGAGAAACTATCTTTTCCACAACTAAATGCACCAAATCAGATCGAAGGATAATGCTATTAGTTTTGTTTTTCCTATTGGTACATTCATTTCACATACTTATTCCATGAAACACGCACATACATACACACATATATATATATATATATATATATATATATATTATCGACCAAAAACATAAATCTCTCGTGTACTTCTGCTTCCCGCCGTCTAATACTTCCTACTCCAACTCACGTTGACTACCATTGACTTTTATTACCTTCCAGATGAAATGAGCGTCTGTCCCGTTACACAAATTGAATTATTATATATTTTTCAATCACGAACGGGAAAAAAAAAAAATCAAGTTGCCATTCTAAATCTTTTCTTTTTACTTTTTAATATATTTTTAAAAACTTAATAAAAATTTCTCTTAAAGAAATTTTATAGATTATTTTATTAATAAAAATCCATAGACACAAATTGGAATATTATATTTTTTGGTAATCAATAAAATTTTACCATTATTAATATTTTTAATTTTATAAATTATTCTTTCAAAATTTACTAAAAATGTATGTTTTTTTTTTTATGAGACTATTTTTATTAGTTAATACGAGATAAGCTGTTTTTCATTCAATCTACCCTTTATTTTATACATAAATACATACATATATATATATATATATATAAGTATATTTAATATTTATCTAGTTTACATAGAATTACTTATAATTAATTTGATCTTCTAATTATTTATAGAACTAATTTATCAAAATTTTGTCAACATGTCATTTTTGTATGTCATTACATATTTAAGTTCATATACTTGCATATTTCTTGCATTAGAAAAAAAAAAAAAAACGAAGGGTATAGAATATGTGGATAAATTTAAAAGCTAAAATATATTAAATTATGTATATGTCCGCATATTCTTTTTTCAATACAAGGCACCATATGTTATAATTAAAATAATAATAATAATAATACTAATTTAAAATAATAATTAAATTATTACAAATTAAAACAGAAAATAATAAAAATTTTTGGGTGTCCCATGAAATGTTCCACTGGACACCTTTATTTTTATAAAACAAAAATCGACTATGATATTGTGTATTGAAGTTATATTTTTAATAGTTTAAGAATCTGAATGTTTTGCTGGATATTGGATAAAATAATATTTGCTGGATTTACTAGATTCCTTAAACTTATATGCTAGGGTTGTTTAAATTTTTATGAATGAGTTGAATATTTTACCATTTTAATTATTGTTGAATTATTAGATGCATTGTGTGAAGCAGTGAATAAGATTGAATTTTCAGGTCATGATTAATCATGCTTATTAAATGATAATATTTTATTTTTTGACTTGAGTCTTGACCTAACATTAATGAAGCAAGCTGCTTCTTATTTTAGTATCATTTTTAATATCTCAAATAGACTCTCACCATTGGCATTAACTGTCTTTGAAAATATCATATTGTCAAGATTGATGAATGCATGATCTTAAAAACATCATGTGAGATTGATATGTTCCAACATGATAAGGCCTATGTAACTTCTTCGAGTTATGTTATTTTCACGTAACCAAATTCATTTCCCTTTTTATTTGATACTTGCAAAAGCTATACTATTGGAATGATGAAGATAACTTGGCAATAAAAAGGCTTTTTGAACATAGAGAAAGTATAAGATTAAGTAATTTCGTGAATAAAGCCAAAAAATTCTTCCAAGAGAAGGATGTGATTCCTAAGTGGATTAGTCAAAATCATTAGGATGAGTTGCTAGTATATTGGAATAGTGAAAACTTCAAGTATAAGTCAGAAACAAATTCAAAAAATAGGTTGCCCAATCATGATGGGTTAGGTCCATCCTTGTGTATTAGAGGATTAATTTGAGTATTAGAATATAAAAGAAAATACGTAAGTGTTACGATCCATATTTAATACTTATTATATCTTACTTAAAATTCAATTAACTATTTGTTTGTGTGTACTAGATGAAAGAGAAAGGGGCAGAGCCTAGTGCTTTTGAGATATTCTTGATGATACATAAGACCAAAGAGAAAAAAGATTGAGTTGATTAGAAATCATAATCTGTGTGGGTAAGTTAACATTTTAGTTGACATATGTATGTATGTATGTATGTATGTATGTATGTATGTATACACTTGCACATGTCTGTATAAATTTCTTTATATTTTATTTAATTTGTATTGTTTTATGCCAAGTTCAGAACTATCATCAAGAGGTGTCATCAAGGTAATACTAGAATGAATGTTGATAAAGAAGGAATTGAAAGTACTACTGTAGAAAGGCCAAAAGAAGATGATAATGAAGATGAAGAAACTTTCATAGCAATGGCATCTAAGCTTCCTAAAGATGAAGTTGACATTGTTTGGCTAGAGGCAATTGGGGGGCCAACAAAAGGAAGGGTGTAGGGTATTGGATCAAAGGCCCTTACTATTATGAAGAAGTTGGCCCTACATTATATGCTCCAACATGTTTTTCATCAACACCTCCTGCATCTACTCAAAACATAGTTAACACTCTAACCTTTTAAGAAGCTGTTAACCAAGCAGCAAAACAAAAATTAGTAGAGATGAAAGCAGCTTTTCAAGAGGAGTTGCAAGCAAGTATTCAAGTTACCATCCAAGTTATGATCCAAGTCAGCCAAGTCAGCCACAAGGATCAATTGGAGATGGAAGATCAACATCACACAATGTGTAGCATCAGATTGAACTTTTTTTTTATTATGAATGAGTTGGAAACTTTTAGTGTTTAGGGTCTATGATGTGTAGGACATATAAATGTTTTTAATTATGATTACGTTGATAACTTTTATCAAACTACTATGAGAATCTTTAGTGCATATTTATAATGTATGATGGATTTGTATATTTTGAATTGCCTTGATTAATTACCTGATGTATAGTATATTATGACAAGTATATTAGAATATAACATCAACATAATTAGAATTTTTTTTAATATTTTGTCAATTTAGCAACGGATAAGGAATAGTTGAAAAGGGGAATTAGAAACTGATTAGCGAGGAAACATCTATTTCTAAAATTACCAATGGATTCAGTATGTCCCTTTTGCCATGTCATTTGTTGGAATTAGCAACGACATGTCATCGTTAAGTTAGCAACAGAGTCAGTGGTCGTCGCTCAAATAGTCATCTTTTTTACTGAGTTTAGCAACGTCTTTCCTTGTCATTCGCGACGGACAACATCCATTAATAAAGTAATATACCAATGTTATAAAAGGTGAAATAATTGCTTACAGCTAGTTAAAACATTATCCATCCCTCTAGAATGAATCCTTCCTCTCCTACAAACAAGTAGTATACATACATAAATAAGCGAATATGTAACAACTTTAAAAATCAAATTAATATTAGTGCTTTTACACACACACACACATATATATATATATATATATATATGAATGATAACCATATTTCTGCTTTAAAATGTTTCAACTTCTTCCTATAAGTATGTAAGAACTGTATTCATATCAATGACAACCATCAAAACAGTTTTTATTCCTTTCTTCAATGTCGTGGTTGGACATTACTTTAAAAAAGAGACCTCAATTCCCTTTCCAGAACACTACAAATATAATAACAACATAGTGAGGAAGGTTAGTCTAAAGAATAATCTAATGATGCACAGATTTTTTCAACATTTTTGGCATTATTTTTGAATATTTTAAAGTTGTGAATCGCCTTCAGTCTAAAAAAAAATATTAAAGAAACCCCACATCTGCATTTTAGTCAATGGATCACATCTCAACAATTAATAACATTTAAAAACATGTTCAATTCTTTCATAGTGAGTGCTGCCATATATATATATATATATATATATATCAACGTTATTAAATTTACTATCCTTCTTCTGTTTTTTTGGCCCTTTTTTCTTCGCTTTTGTATAGTTGCTCTTTCGTAGTTCTCTTCACAAAAACTTTGGTTATGGGTGGACCACAAAATTCTCTCCTTAATCACGAATTCAGATTTGTTACATTCATTAAAAATTGTATGGATGTAGTAGTTAATTATACACAGTCTAAAATTTTAATTCAATAATTTAAATTTAAGGAATTAGAAGATCAAACAATGAATAAATCTTTAACAAACTATAGTTAGATTCATACCTTTCTTACTAAATATAAGACTGTTTAATCACGTGTTTTTCTTTTGTCCAATTAACTGACAAGTCACTTGCATATTTTTACTGTTTTCTTTGGGTAAATTAGGTTTTCACTTTTTTTTTGGATAAATTAATTATTCTTCACTTTGTTAGGCTGCTTTTAAATTGCACAAATTAAATTTTAAAATTAAAAATATACTACACTGATTTTTTTATAACAAATAGTAAATTACAGTATGCATATTTTGATCAATACAATCGTGTATATTATTATTTACATAATATGAAAAATAGTACAATGTACTAAGACGATGTAAATACTCATTTTTCACATTTAAAAAATATAAAATCATTTGATAAAATATAAATAATTATTAATACTGCATGAATTATTAACAACTTTTAACATTAACCAATTAAAAGACAATAATTATAATATTTCATTTCGGTAATAATATGTATATTAAATATTTATTAACAAATATAAGCATAGTCATAAATTTTAAAATTGTTAAAAAAATTAAATTTATGGATATTAACATGAAATAAATAATATTAAAAATTTTAATTTATCTTTTTATTCATGTAAGTTTAAATTTATCTCATTAAAAATCTTCTTAAAAAATAAAATGCAGAAGTTTGATCACGTTCTTCTAGTCTCATAACTTTTTTATCTCGTAACATTCTTATCCCATTAAAGTCTGATCGATGTGCAGAGCCAAAATTATGCACGCCCTCCTAAAATTTCGGGTGTCTCATAGAATCATTTCACGTTACACTCATTTTTTATTTTTAAAAAATTCTGAATTCTTTATTTAATAAAAAAATATACTTTTTAACGGCCCAAGTTTATGTTTATTATTTATGTTTATCACACTCCCAGAATAAAAATTATTATTAGTCAGTACTTTAAAAATACTTATTAACTTCTATTAATTGTACTTTCTTTTGACACGCATCATTTATCATTCGGCGACGTTAAAATTTACATTTATTATAAAATACGAAGTATTATGGTGTTACCACTACCATTATTTTTTATTTTATAATTCCAACTTTGTGACATTTCAACATTTATTAACACGTGCTTGTCTGGCAAAATTCACGGACAGCCCAAAGAAATAATAAAGTAATCTCAATGGGTTATCACTTTCTGGATGAAAAAAAAAAGTGTACTATTTACCTCCTCACTATCATTTATTTACATTTCAGACTAAAACGTTAAACAACTATTATTATTATTATTTGAACCTATAGAAAATATGCTTCTAATCGCCTGTTGCTTTTTTAATGTAGGAATATTTCGCAATATATCACAAATTATTCTACTAAAAAGGCACTTAATTTAACCCAAACTTTAGTAAAGCAGAAGTTTTTCCAAAACTGTAGTAAAGCATAAGTTAATAACAATATTAGTTAAAAAAATTAATTACAATACTCATAGTACTATATAATTTCTACAAAAAAAATTATATATATAATTGTGTGTAGGGCTAGCTGTGTAAACTTTTTTTTATTTGGGGGTGCGGTACTGTATAATAACTTTATTCTCGCATTGATTCTTATAGAAATGCACTAAATATACGTGATGTGAATTAATTAAATATGACAATGGAAAGTTTAAAAGAAATGCTATATATATTGATATTAAATATGAGTATTATATAGCATATTGTATTAAATATGTATTCAATTCATATTCTATATATTGAAGAATATTTATATTTTTTAGCCTATATATATAATGTTCTAGCGGATAACAACCAAGGTAATATATCATTATTTAATACAGCTCCCGTGTCTTTTGTTTCGTCTTTAGTTGACAATTTCTTGACTCTTGAGCTGGACGCCCGTAAGATGCAGAAGCTATAGGGAACGAACGACGAGAAAATATTAAGCAATAATAATATATTTAGGTGATAAGTAAAATAATGTGTCGGTCTAATCAAATTAGGATAGATAAAAAATAATATAATTTAATCCGGTTAATATTATTATTTATATTATACTTGGACCAATACACTACTTTATTTGTCATATAAATATGGTATTATTATCTTTTCTTTCTTTTTTTTCAACCTCCTATTCAAGATCTCTTTCTTCGACGTAATTAAATCTCATTAATTCCGCTCTTCTCTCTCTTAATCTCTATTTTAAACTTCATTTACACTCCTCTCTTCCTCCTCCTATCCCCTTCCCCCTTCCTCTGAGACTTGAAAAGAGTACAAGTTCAATTTTCATTAAATAAATTACTTTCAATTTTTTAATCATAACAACTTAAGCATTTAAAATTCAAAGATATTTTTCTATGCAATTCATGAAATGTATGTGACAACTTTTTATGAGAAGAGATATTATCAAGTTTAGAATTGTCATATACCTCCAAGTCTTTGTGAGTTAGAGATTGAGGTTTTTCCAATTCTTGCTTGTTAAGTTCGCTTTGGGATTATTTCTAATTTCATTGTTGATGAAGTATCCATAAGAATTCTATGTTAATCATTTTCAAGAGGCATAAAGCATGTCCCTTCATCTTGCACAATCTCTTGAAAGCTATCAATATTCACAACTTCAACAATATGATTAGAATCATACAAAGTATGAAGAATATCCCTTATATCTTTAGCATTATAGCAATGTTTAATTCTAACATAATCATCTTGTACCACATCTTATCATGTTTATTCCATTCTTTTCTTGGTTTGGGGGGAAAACCATCTTATACTACATCCCATAAGTCTATATCATGAGATTGAATATAAAACTTTGTTTTACTTTTCCAAAAATCAAAACTAATAACATCAAGGAAAATGGGTTTAGTAATATTAAACCTTCCATGAATGTAAACCATCCAATAGTTTCCATACAAACTTTTGAGATAGTTAAGTCCTTTAAACAAAAGCCCTAGAATCAAGGAATTGGGTGTTTACAAAAATTTTGGTTCATTTTGTAATTCCTTTACAAAATACTTATTATGAAGATTACTAAAAAGAGTACGAAGCAAAATAACAATTATATAAATTAAGAAAATATTTATGTTAATGCTTGGAGTATGAAGATTACAAATCTCTTTCCTCATAATAGAGCATTCAACAATATGTTATTTATTTAATTCAAAATCTTGTTCCCATGTAAGTTAGCACAATCATACAATCACTTTAACAATTGGATTACTTGAAGTAAATATAAAAGAATATATCCAAAAAGAGATCTCAATACTTCAAGTAAAATATCAACAACAAAAGTAGAGTATAAATATGACAAATAAGGGTAGAGAAAGTAAACTCCAATATTTATCATGGTTGAGCTCAAATCAAAGCTTATATCTAGACCCCAAGTAATCTTCTGGAATTTTCACTGTATCAACAACCAAATACAACAACCAGAGAAAACTTCTCCCTTAATCTAAGCACTTTTACTTGATTCCCTCAAAGAACAACCCTCCTTGAACAACAACCAAGGAGAAACTCTCCTTCAACTCAAGCATTCTTGCTTGATATCCTCAAGGAACAACCCTCGTTGAACTTTTTACTCTCAAAGAAGAAAGATTTATAGAGAAATAAATTCTCACAACAGAGTATATAGAACAATGGAGCACTAATGCAATGAAGAGCTTATAAAAGGATGATTTTTATGATATAACCATTCTTGGAAGTTCTTCCTCTCGTATTCAGAGTCCATAGGTCGTGTATAGATAGCTGGAGTTTAATAAATTTGTTGGGAGTAAGAGGGAAGTTAGATTTTTCAAAATACATCTGTTGAGAATTAATGATAGCCTTTTTGCCACTGCCTAGTCAACTGCTCTCTATGGCCAGTTGATGGATTCCTATTTTCCCTCGTTAAAAATTTGAATTTGAACCTCTACAGTCGACTGGTCTCTCACAGAGAACTTCAAATCAAATGTTCCTAAGGCTGGCAATTGACTAGGTTTGACCTAAGTGTGACCAGTCAACTGCTAGCTAGTGGCTAGTTGACTGGAGACTCACAGAGAACTCTCAATAGACTAAGACCTAAGCTAGCAATAGACTGGGACCCTACAGAGGCACACTAGTCAACTGGGACATCTCTGAAACATCCCAATTAACTGGGACAAAAGCTGGCAATAGATTGGCAATGACCCAATTGACTGCTGGGCTACTGCTAGTTGATTGGGAACATCCAAAGTTCCCAAAATCAGTCTTTTTCAATTTATAGGACTCAAAATCAATTAAATTTTGAAGTTCTATCAAGTTAATATTACTTACAAAGGTTCCTAAGACATGATAACACAATAAAGAGCATCTAGAACCTATGTATCATTAAAACCCTTTTATATGAAGTTTGTAATCATCAAAACTTTAATGTCTTTAGCAAATAAGCTCAACATCTTTTTGGCATATGTATATGTGGATGTATTATATCTTAGATTTATCTAATGAAAATTTTGCATGTTCAATTAATGTCAAATTTCTTCATGTGTCCATTAGGCTTACGAAAGCGAGGGATACCTTGTTTCCTGTGCTAGTCACGTCCTATTGGTCAGATCATGACATCTGAATTTGTCCTCTTTGGTCCACAAGTAATGTCATGTAAGAAGAAATCCCTAACATTGTTAGCACGATTATAAACTGGTTGAACAAATAGTTGTAAAGTATTTTGGCATGTTAAGAATAAGGATGTAAGTCAAAACATATGAAGTTCAAAATGTCTTACATGGTCATTGAAATAAATAAACCACAAAATAGAATAAGCAATTAACGTGTAACAAATCAACAAGGATGATAGAAACAAAAATCAACAATTGAAATCACCCATAAAAGTGAACAGAACCTATATCTTTGAAATTAATGTAAAATACTTAAAGTGCCTATGACTTCATATCAACATCACGTGACATGCAATACTCATAGCTAAGGAAGAACAGTAGTCTTCGGACTAGAGGATCAACGAAAATTTTTATTGTGGCCATATTAAAAGAGGTAAACATATTTTCTACATATATTTTTGTTTAACAATTCCTACCACCTTTATTTCCAATGTTAGTTATATAAAAATATTTCTTCTATACCCAACAACCCAAAGTCTTGGCGTGAAACAGTGACACAACATGAGAATTAAAAGACTAACATATGTCAATAGTGATAATATTGTCATTGTTGATAATAATTCAAATACTATGTATTATTTGATCATAAAGAAAGAGCCATTAATAATAATCTTGTAATAGCCAACACTTTCTCGGGTCCAATTAAATAATTGTAAAATTTGAATAAACTGAAAAAATTGAGCTTCATATAAATAATCAACCATATGTAAAATAGAAATGTTATAGTAATTACTTTATATGTCATTATTGCAGTCCGAACATTATTTTCTAAAAACATAAAACTATATAAAATTACTTAATGTAAGTGATATTTTTAATCAAAATAATTGTAAATAATTATTTTCTCTTTAAAAAACAGATAATTATTTATTTTTAACACTATATAAATATAACAAAAAGAGTCATGCGACGTGGTATATTCTTAAGGAATATCAACAACTCCATCTTGAGCAGACAAATTGTATTTTAAAAACAAACATTGACAAACTTTCACGACAAAGATGTAGGAGCAGATTTATTCGTATATTAGAAAAAATTGTATATATTAGACACAAAATGCCCCACAAATTCTCTGTCAACTTTTTGTTTTTTCGTTTTTTTTTTTTTTTTTTTTTTGCTGTGTGGGTTACACACCTCCACGTGGTCAATGCAAGTCTGCAAGTACTAAATACAATAAGATTACAAAGAAAATTAAAGTCCTCCAAACCAAAAAAAAAATTAGTAAATTTTGACATAGTTATGTGATAATTAATGTGATATATTAAATTTAATTAAATTATTTAAATAGAATAGTAAAATCATTAAAGGAATGATCATGTAATATTCCCAAATTTGACATTTAAAATTTTTCTTTGAGGGATAATTTTCATTTACATAGGAAAAGGGGAAAGAAAAAAAAATAAAAAATAATTAAATAAATAATAATAATAATAATAAATAAATAACTAATATAAAAATTAAATTAATTGTAGAATGGGAGATTTAAGTGAGCTGTTATATTAATATAAGTAACAAATTTTATAAATTTTAGACTAACTTAAGTGACTAAGCCTGACCTAAGCTTGCACTAGGACTTGAGTTTGAATCCCCTCTCCTACATCAGAGTATAATTTCTACTGGGCTGTCACATGTCCCCAATAATGAAAGTACCAAAATACCCCCCCCCCATTTCGTCATCTTCATTTTTTTCCTTCCTTTTTCTCAACAAGTTCACGAACTTCTTCCCTCAATTGCAGGTTCCATCTCTCCCACCATCGATCAACACAGGCACTAGCAACTTGGGTAGCTTAGAGTGGCTAGAAAACGCCCAAAACTCTGACGAAGAGTGCAGCGATGGTGAACATCATTTTTAGCTAGGATTCGTGATTTCAGGTGAGATTGATCCATTTTTTATGGGGTTTTTTATGCTAATCATCATTTCAACTTGTTCTTCTTGAATTTTAGCATTTAATTTCATCAAAATCAATCAGAAATCGAGCTACTTCTTAGTTGGCCAACACAAATGAACAATGGCAGCAAATTCGAAATTTGGCCGAAATAAGGTGAAATTTCATTGTTTTACTTGATGGCTTTTGTGTAGAAATGATTTTTATATTAACTCTCTGCCTATTTGAGCTCCCAATTTCGTGAAATTTTGCCTAAATTTGGAAATGCCTAATTTTGGATGAAGAACATGCATAGTAACATGAATAGTGTCTGAGATTCAAAATTTGAAATTGAGGTATAATTTGAAGTTGTTTTGGGGAAATTCTTTAGGGGTTTTGATCCAAGTGATGTTCTAACAATTCCTATGTGTCAAATTAATGTTTAAAACACTAAATTAAAAACCATATTTCTTGGTAGGGAATTGAGGTGCATAGAATATCGATAATCAAAGAAATTCATATCCTCCCATGTTTTTGGACATTAAGAAGGATTGTAGGGGTTGTTTGAAGTTTATAATTGGGTGGTAAGTGATTTTGAGCATTTTCCCTTAAGCTTGCATTCAAATTCATTGTTGTAAAAGGGAGCTTTATGAACAAGAGTGCAATGAAAGTAATTATTAATGTTCAATAATTAGTTTATTAATGACTGGAATAATCTTTTAACTCAGTTTGTAATGTTAAACAACTCAAGGACTGCAGAGAGTATTATCTGAGTTTATCGACCTCAAGGCATTTTCAAAGCCTTGGAAATATACTTTAATGAAAAAAAATATCAGTGTTGAGCATCAATGAAAAAAAAGTTTTAAGTTGTGGATCTTTAGGTTCCCAAAGTGCTTTTTAAGCATGTGTATACCATTATGTATGAATTAGGGAAGGTAGGATCATTAAGAGGAATAATGGAAACACATAGAAAATAAGTACCAAAAATTTGGTTTGAATAAGTCATTGTGGGAATTTCTTTTAGAAATTATTTTAATTAAGATTTTGATTAGTATGGAAAATTAAGATCTATTAATTTTTATATTTCTAGGGTTAAGTTGTCCTTTTTAATCCTAACAGATAAGAGGGTGATTTGTGTGTGATTTAACCAAGTGAGTAAATAATCCTAATTATGCAATATTTTGTTTTAAATGATCTATTTTCAAATATAAATTTTTTTATCTGACACCTTTGGCATACTTTTGAATTTGTAAATTTTGTTGTATATTCTAAAACTAGGGAATTTTATTGGCTTATAAACTTTTATGATTCTGCTTTTTTGAATTATTTGAATTATTGAAATATGAAATTTTAAAGTGGTCTGACTCTAAAATTCTGATTTCTGAATATGGATGTTTGTATATTTAAGAAATTTTTGGGAATGTGTCCAAACAGAACCATGTAACTAACGACAGTAGACGTTAACTTTGGTGCACTACAATTGGTATTTTAATATGGTTGAGTATGATGCCCTTACTTCCATATTTTGTTTAAAGCTTAAGGTCATTATTATATTTATTCAGAGCTCATGGCAGATCATGGATCATTGTTCTGATCTGATTACACTAGCCTTGGGCTAGTTCTGTATTATGGAACATGATGGTTTTGAAGGAGATTCCCAATGTATTTAGTTAAATTGGATATTTTAAATTCTTATTAGATGTTGATTTGTTGAGTTAAAAGCATGACTTGAAAATTTAAGGCTGGACTAATTTGACATTAAATGGTTTTCCTTCTACTTTTGGAACTGTTGAATTATCTCTATAAGTTATCCGGTTTTAAACAAAGAAAGTTTTGGTGATAAACTCTACCATATCAGTCTGTCCTTCCCTTATATTTTTAGAATTATCTGTGCACTGAGTTTCTACTCGCCCTCATTGTTTAACATTTCATATTCCAGCACTAATCCAGAACACCCATCTACTGAGTTGGAGTTACGGTGTTTCTATTTATTTTTTTTAATGAGCCTAGCCTGTTTCCAAAGCAACAGTTTATTATGGTACATTTTATAATTAGACTTAGTTGCTCCTTTGTATACAAGCTGATTATTTTAATATAATGCCATGGTTGTGGGTTATGTTTTATACATATGTCAAAGAGTGGAGCTCTCTGTTATGTTGTATGTCAGATGGCTTTGTTGTAAAAATTTCGAAAGGTCCATAATTCATGGGAGACTCTGCTGAAATTTCTACACAGATTGAAATGATTCTTTCGAGAATTTCATGCAAAGGTATTAGTCTTAAGTTTATTGGATAAGGATCCATGTATTTGTTAATATTCTGTTGTCTTGAGATATCTAATAGGCTTATAAGGATGAGAGATACTTCGTTCCCCGTGACGGTCATATCCTATCGGCTAAGGTCGCGACAGATCATAAGTACATTAGAATCAACAAATATTTTTTTCCAAACAAAAGCAAGTTGTGTTGGGATCCAAATTCTTCTTTACAGTCTATATTAAATAAATGTGTAGATAAATTTAAATTTTATATATTTGAGATTTGATGCATTTGATTCATTTGTATTAATTATCCTACTCTCTTTCATTTTTTGAAAGTAAATATTTATTTTTTTGGTAAAAGTAAATATTTATTTTTTTGGTAAAAGAAAAAGTATCTTAAAGACAACACATCAAATTAGATCTAATAATACATAATTAAAAAAAGTTATCAATTTTAGTAACAATTGAAAAATCAAAATCGACAACTTTTTAAAAATTTAATCTAATAATTATAAATATTTCAAAATTTTAATCCAACATATAAAAATCATTTGACCACAATCACAATTAAGATTTGGCCTGATCATGTCCTAGGTTTTTAAAAATCAAATTTTAATTTGGGTTTAAAAATCAACCTAAGCACATATTTTAATCAAGTTTTATGTATATTTTTCTGGTTAAACCAATCAGATTTCTTTAAATCATGATCAAGTTAATTTTTTATTTAAGATAAAAATATAGCTAACTGTTATTATTACTTGTAAAATTGTAAATAGAAAAGTTGTCAATAAGAATGAATTGTTGTATTGACATAAATATTTTAAATAAAAAGAATTAATTTTTATTTCATTATTAAGATGTCATGTTAGACTAAAAAATTTTTAAATAATAAGTTTTTATTTATAAAATATTTATTTAAACTTTTTGAACTCAAATTTAGCTTTAAAAAGTTTGAAGTCATTTTATAAATTAGGTTTTTTAATCAATTTTTTATATTTGGGCTTTATTTTTTTAGGTCAAACTTACTAAATTAGATAAATTTTTTAAGTTTTGGTTAAGTATAATTAACTCCGTGCAATAATTTCATTTCCCCAAAATAATATATTAGTATACCCTACAGTCAAGCATATATGTATTTAATGATCAGTATATAAAATTTAGAAATTAAATTAATAATTTTTTAAAACTAAACTCAATAATTTTTAAATACTTGATTTAACAATTATAAAAAATTTAAAAATTCAATCATAAGTATTAAAGACAAAATGATTTTTATTTAAAAAGAAAAGTCATCCGAAGCATGTGTCAAGACATTATATGCTGCGTATCAAAGTCAAGATTTCAAAAGGATAAAGCTGTGAGTTTTGTTTTTTCTTTTTGGTACAATTATTACACGTAATATAATATAATTATTTTATTGACCAAAAACAAGAATCCCCCGTTTACTTCGACTGTCCGCCGTCTCGCTATCCCACTCCTACTCTGACCGACTACCTTACACTTTAAAATATCTTCTCCATAAAATGAGCAACTCACATTACACAAATTAGATTACTATATATATATATATATATATATATATATATATATATATTCAAATTACGAACAGCATAATCAAGTTTGCACAAATTTGTATTTTTTATTTTTTTAAAATTTAGTAAAAAATTTGAATGATTATATTTAAAAAAAAAAAATCTGGAATGATGCATGCATTTTTTAAGATAAAACTCATTGACTACCATAGACCATAACAGTTTACCTTCTAGATAAAAAATTAGTATGTCACATTACACACATTTGTGTGTGTGTGTGTATATATATATATATATTTTTTATATCATCAAGTACTCTTCCCACGGTCAATACAGGAGAAAGCAAAAAATATATAAAAGTCTGCTATTCTCTCTCATGTCTTTATTTTTGATAAAATATATTTTTTAAATATTTAATAAGGCGTTTATTGAGGAAATTTAAACAAGTATATTTCCAAAAAAATTGTTGGAGTGATGGATTATTAACAGAAGAAAAAAAAATGTTTTTACTGTTTGAACTAATACGAAAAACTACTTCTCAAAACTTCGCCGTCAAAAAGCAGAGTGACTTGTTGAGAAATACACTTAATTATATCATATAAAAATATTTTAAAACATGTATTGAACTAATATAACATAATCGTTTTTCACATTTAAAAAATATAAAATCATTAAATAAGATATAAATAAGTATTTAAAAATTGATTTAAATCTTTTTTTAACATTCTCGTATTCAATTACAACAAAAATATATGCAAATATAGTCATAAATTTAATAAAATGTCAAAAAATAATACTAAAATAAAAATATTATAAACAGTCTTGTTAACATATTAAAATTTTTAATAAAAGATATCAATATTATACTTAAATTCTTTTTATATATTTTAAGTTACGAAAATCCATATATATTTTAATTATAAAAAGATAACATTGTTACTTAAAATCTCACAATAATTTTTCTTTTTACTCCTATAAGTTTAATATATATATATATATATATAAAAAACATATTATCAATTTATTAACTTTTAAAAGAACCTACATATAATATATTCATGTTATTATTATTATTATTATTTTCTTTTTGGCTCCACATTCATGCAAATATTTTTATTACTATATAGGAGATAAATTGTTTTTGATTTAATGTAGTCAGTGTGGAGTAGGATGGGATAATGGTATTACATCCACCGACATAAAGACTGCAGCAAACTTGTCTGTTTCGATGTGCTTTCCTTCGCAGAGCAAAAAGCTAAAAGCGTTATTGTCAGTTTCAGTGTCCTTGCTTCTGTGCTTCTGCTTAAATTTCGCGCCATCCCACTTTGAAGTCTTTCATTATTACCTGTGGAAGCTTGGAAAATTAATCCCATGGATAACTTTAAAACCAAAAAAAGTATTATTTTAATTTTTTATTTTTAACATTTATTTTTACTTCGATTCTTTATAAATTAAAAGGGTTTTAAAATAATTTTTTTATTTTTTATTTTAATTTTATTTTTGTCTTTCATAAATTAAAGTTTTTATTTTAAAAGATTTAACTTAAAATAATCTACTTTGAAATGAAACTAAATTTAAAAGTAGAAGATAATTTTAAGATTTTTAATTTATGAATGATTAAAATGAAACTAATTTAAAATAAAGGATCAAAATTTATATTTCTATGAAATTATATTTTGGCTAAAATGTACTATATTCTTAAATTTTAATTCATGTAATAACCTCTTAACTTTTAGAAATTGTAGTGCATCATTTTAATTTGAGATTATGTACTAGTAATTCGTTATTGTTAGTTAATATGTTATTTTATTAATAATATAAAAATATAAATTTGGTAACATGATTGAAAATATTAATTTGAATATAAATAATAATAGAAAAATACTAGATCGGTATTTTATTTTTATATCTGTGACAATTTGGTTCTTTACAATTAATTGTAACAAATTAATCCTTCAAAAATCTTATTTTACGTAAAATTAATCATGTACTAATCTAAATAGAATATTTATTTTTATATAAATTTAAATTTATAAATAACTGATTTTATATAAATTTAAATTTATGAGATATTAATTTATTATAATTAATTTATGAAAAATTAAATTATCACAAAATATAAAAGTAAAAAAAAATATTTGTATTTTTCTCTAAATAATAAAAAAATTTCACCAATTAAGAGTTCCTCTATTTATTTCTTTGTGATGCATTTAGACATATGTTTAAATTTTAATTTGAGATTATGTACTAGTAATTCGTTATTGTTAGTTAATATGTTATTTTATTAATAATATTAAAAATATAAATTTGGTAACACAATTGAAAATATTAATTTGGATATAAATAAATAGAGAAAAGTACTAGATTAATACTTTATTTTTATACTCTATAACAATTTAGTTTTTTATAATGAATTATGACATCTAAATTTTTTAAAAATCTTATTTTATGTAAAATTAATCTGGCACTAATCTAAATAGAAGTATTGATTTTGTATAAATTTAAATTTATAAGGAACATATTCTGTATAAATTTAAATTTATAAAATACTGATTTATTATATTTAATTTATAAAAAATTAAATTGTCATTAAGTATAGAAATGAAAATCTCACCAATTAAGATTTCCTCTATTTATTACTTTTTGATGCATTTAGACATATGTTTAAAAAAAATTGTTTCTCTCCCGTCCTCTCTCTCTCTCTTCTTGTCAAATCACTGGCTTGCCATTAGGGACATTTGTGTATTTGTGTCTCATTCATGATATTTTATATATATATATATATATAAGAAAAAAAAAACATTTCTTTTTGGACAGCTCACAAATGATTCCTTGTTCGGAATTGTTTTAATATCATAAATCATGTTCTAATTAATTAATTCTAAGCATTAGGTGGAAACACTTGACCAAATAATTAAGGAATTACTTATTGGTTTTAATATTATGATTATATATGAAGCATTATGGTGTTACCACTACTATTATTTTTATTTTTATTTTATAATTGGCAAAAGTCAGTCAAAGAAATTATAAAGTATTATTTATCTCTTCACTGTCCTTTACATTTCAGACTAAATCGTACGTAGAAGAACTTTCACTTCACTCTTCAAAATTTCATGTTTAAATTAGTAAGAATGTAAATAAGAATATTCCGTGCATATTAATATATTGTATTATATAAAATTATTATTATTATTTGGACTTATAGCAAATTAGATGGCTCGAAACCGTGATCAGTTGCTTTTCTAATGAGTTAGAATTTAACTTTTAAAAAGTTAAAATTTTTTTAATTTAAGATTTAAATTGAGAAAACAAATTCTTATAAAATAAGAAATAAATTTTTATTAATTAAAAAGATCAAATTAAAATTATTAAACAAATTTATTTATAAAAATAAAAATATTTTAAAACAATCTAAAGCAAGCAACTATAACCAAGTACGGAGCTATGTATAGTTGAGTTGGGGCAAGTGCCCCCGCTCAATATTTTTATTTATATAATATTAAGATATAATTTTATATCTAATATATTTTAATTTTTTGAATTCATTGAAATTATTAATTTTATATTATTAGGTTATATATTTTAATCTGAACCCGCTTGATTTATATATGTATTATATATGTAATTACACATAAAATTTATGTGTAAATATTTAATACATTTTTGTAAATAGTAATTTTACAATAACTGAATAGAACATAATTAAACTCAAATATCAACATGTTATTTTAGTTAGACATTAACCAATTGTCCTTAAAATTTTTTGAAACATTGATGGGTAAAAGAAATATTTATAATGCATTCATAAATATATTGGTTTTGCAAATTGACAATTATAAATTGTAATGCTTTATCATATAAACTTTTTTACTTCCTTCAAAATACTCTTTTGAATTGTTTATTAAACTATTATAGTGTTATCAAGCGATGGTATAATTTTTTTTTGTGTATCTTTGTTATACATTACATAAGTAGTGAGTAAATACAAATTTCTCATGGATATTTAGGCAGTATAGTTAATATTCATATAGATAATAATATATGATACAATACTCATTTAAATTTAAAATTATTTTTAAATTTAAGGAGAAGAAAATCATGATATTGTTAGTAAATTAATCTTATTTAATTTAGGCAAAAATATACCTTTGATTATTTAATTTTACATCATGTTTTACTTTCGTCCCTTAACGTAAGTGAGTGCTAATTTAATTTCTTAATTTTATCTTATGTTTCTTTTTCATCCTTAATATTCATATTTTACTCATTAACTTTACTTTATACTTCGCTTTCACCTCTTACTTTCATATGATTTCAATTGGGTCTCTTTCACTCTAACTCAAATCACATTTTTATTGTTTTATTTCATTTCTTTTTAATTTAGCTTTCATAAATTATTCATGTATTTTTGTTTCATTTTTTATTTTTTCGTTTATTATTGACCTGACTAAACCCCAATAATTTTTATTTGAAGATTCAATCCTATGTTTTGCTATTCTATAAACTAAATTTATTTAATTTTATCTTTGCTTTTTGTAAAAAAAAAATTTTAGGGTTATTAGCCTTTTTTTTTCAGCAGTCTTTAACTCTTATTTCATTCAAAGCTTAAATACTTAAAGATTTTAATTTGTTGGTATTTTTAAAACATAAAACATTTGAGTAGATTTTAAAAAGGCTCAAATTAAAATAAATTAATATTAAAGATGAAAGTGATACCTAAAGAAAAGTTAAGAAATCAAATTAAAAGAAAATAAATTTAATAAACAAAAGTGAAATTTAAAGAACTAAATTATAATTAAATAAAATTAAGGAACGAAAATAAAATTTCAAATAAGATTAAACAACCAAAAAAATATTTTGCCTTTATTTTAATTCAAAAATTTATAAATAAGAATTTTATTTAAAAATATAATATTAAAATATAATTTTTAAAATAAAAGACTGGTCTAAGTGGTCCTTCATTAATTGTGGTTTGTAATGTTTATTACAAAATGCTATGTGTGTGTGTGTATATGTGTGTGTATATATATATATATATATATATATATAATATTCGTATTGTATAGGGAGGAATGATGTTACTTCACACACACAAAGCTTCTAATATCGTATATATGCCGGATCATCACTCACAAAAATATGCCCACTTGGAGACTAAACTATCGACCAAAACAAAAAAGAACACTAAACTAATACCTATTTACACTGATTTGGGATAGTCTAAAATATTTTACAAAACACACACACACACACACTATATATATATATAGCAGAGCTTGGACTTAGAGTTAGGGGAGTTGAATTTTTTTTTATTATAAAGTATATTTTAAAATTATATATATTTGAAATAAAATTTTTTTCTTTAAATATTTTAATTCAACAAAATGAGATTAAATTATTAACAATATTATCATTATATTCTTCTTAAATTTAAAAGCAAATATAAATATAAATGAGTATTTGTATCTAATATTACTCTACCCAATACTGTAATAAAAATACACTAAAAGATGTATCATCATTTAATCAAAATTATGATAATTCAGTAAATAATTCAAAAGAGCATTTTATCTAACAATATTGTAAGAATTTTGCAACATTTTCGGGCACAATTTTTCAAAACTATTTAATACAAAAATATATTAAATATATACATATATTAAATATTAAACTGTACATGATAAGCTTGTAAGTCTAATAAGTTCATATTAAAATACTAGATAATAAAATATAATATGACTCGTTATATAAAATATGTTTATAATTTTAGATTCTTAATAGATTTAAAAATATCAACTAAGTGAGAAGGTAAAATTATAACTTAATATCAAATGTGCGCGTGTGTGTATATAGTTATGAATCATTTATGATTAGATACTTTTACTGTAAATTTTTTTTATAGAATTTCAGTCACTAGATCAAAATTCAATAATTAAGATTTTACAATAAAATTTTATAATAAAAAATTTTAGTATAAACAACCTAAATTCTTGTGTGTGTGTATATATATATATATATATATATATATATATATATACATATGGATAAGTATTAGGAGTTTATTTACGTCATTGATTAATCCTTCTTTGAAAAAAAAAAAATTGGAGCTTTTGGTGGCCTCTTTAAGAGATCTGTTGACCACTGATAACTGTCTTCGCGCGTTGATTCTTATATCACTGTGCAAAAGATAAGTACTGTGAATTTATTGATTATGACAGTGAAAGTTAGAAAAAATGCTATATAGTCTTTATTGCTTTAAGCATGTGCGTGAAAGCATATATGTGGGTGCACAAAGAGGATGTCGTTTGGCAAGTTTTTTGGAGAGCATCAGGAGTAAACGGGGTCGTTTTGCTGCCTCATCTTGATGGTGAAGATTGCCCAAGACGCATTGTTTTATTTAGTTAAACGATGCGTTTTTGTTCTGCAGAAGATGTAGAGCAATGTGGCTCGTAGGATTGAACGGATGGCAGCGATGGAATACACAACAGAGCTCTACTGTAAGGCATAGACAGTAGATGACTCTTCTCTTCACCTTCTAGATAAAATTAGCACGTCACATTACACAAATTAATATATATATATAAAATCATGAAAACTTTCCACCGCCACCACAGAATAAAGAAAGAAAATACAAAAGTTTTTTTATTTGAGTTTATAAGTTTTTGAATATATTTTAAAAAAAATAATTTATCTAAATTCAAACTTAATACAAATTTTAATAAACTCACAAGTTGATTTATTAAATTTATCAAATTTATAATTTTATTTATTAAAAAATATTCTAACTAACTTAAAGTTAGCAACATCAAGATTCAAACTATGTACTAAAAAAAATATAAACAAATTTTTTTTAAAGAATCTTTATAATATACTTTATTATTAATTTAAATATACATAAGCATAATAAAATTAAATTAAAAATATGTACTTATTAAAATAAAAATAAAATAAATATTATTTAATTAGTTATATTAAATGATTATTTATATATAACTATGTTAAAATATTTACATTAAATACTATATATTATGAAATATAAATAATTTTTGTTTAATTTAATATAATTTAAATTATATTTAAATAATATTAAATTAATTTTTTATTTTTATTATTTGTGACAATTTAATTCATTATAAATTAATATAATAAATCAACCACTTAAAAATTTTATATTATAAAAAATTTGTCTGTTATTAAATTAAATAAAAAAATTAATTTTGTATAAATTTTAATTTATAAAAATTTAATTTTATAAAAATTTAAATTTATAAAATATTAATTTAGCACAATTAATTTATAAAAAATTAAAATATTATAAAATACAAAAATAAACATCAATTTTATAATTTTCACTTTTAAAAATAGTCAAGTCCTCCATTTAATGAATTTTCAAGCTTCCACGAATGATAGAAGACGTCAAAGTGACATGCCGCGAAATTTCAGCAGGGGGACCCAAGAAGGACACCAAAACTGACAATAGGCTTTAGCTTTTTCTTCTTCCAAGGAAAAGCATATCGAAACAGACAAATTTGGTGCAATTATTCTATGTCTGTGGATGTAATATCCCATCTTTCACCCCACTCACTACATTAAATGGAAAACAGTTTTTTTTTTTTTTTATCTCCTATAAATTTATTAAAATAGTTGCATGAATGCGTGGAGCCAAATAATAATAATAATATGAATATATTATAGATTGATTCTCATAAAAGTTGATAGGGCGATGTATATATACACACACACACAGAGGCATGGATCAATTTAATAATTATTTTTTATATTTTTAAAATTTTAATTTTTATATGTAATTTTGTGTTATATTTTTAATTTATAAAATTTTACTCCTTTAGATTGTAAACATTTATCTCATTTCATTCAAATTTTTAATTCAAATATTTTTACTCTCATTAAAATTAAATTTTTCATCTATTTCTATATATATATATATATATATATAACTTATAGAAATCAAAAGATAAATTTTTCTGAGGGACTCTTTAAGTTACAAGGCTATCTTTATGACAATAAAATATATATGGATTTTATTAAAAATGTAATACATTAAAAACTAATTATTAAAATTTTTATTATAATATTATTTGCTTTATTAATGGCCATAAGCTAAGTTTGTCTTTTTTTAAAAAAAACTTATGACTATGTTTACGTTTGTTAAAATATTTTTAATATGTATGTTATTTTTTAAATTAAAAATTATAATTTTTATCTTTTAATTGGTCGATGTTAAAAAAATTTAATCAATTTTTATTTTGAATATTTATTTATATATTATCAAATTATTTTATATTTTTCATATTTGAAAATTGATTATATTATATTAGTTTAATGCATGTTTAATATTTTTTAATTTTTTTAAATAATAGATATACATAGGAGCATATAGTTTGTTCAAAATAGGTATAGTTATAATTTATTTTTTGTTATAAAAAAAATTAATGTAGTATATATTTAAAATAAATGTGTATACCTTTTATGCAGCTAAAGAAAGTGAAGAATAATCAATTTATCCAAAGGAAAAAAGAGAAACCTTAATTTACCCGAGGGAAAAAGTGAAATCTGCAGGTGACTCAACTGAACCTTCGATAATTGGACAAAGGGAAAACGTGCAATGTAGGTCACATTCTTCTCATGTATTTTCTTATTACAGATTGAATTAGTATTCTATTCCACTTAAATACGTGAGCGAACTCTATTTATATTGTGGCTTTTTTTTTTTTCACATGAAAAAATATGATATCCAAGCAAGGAATATGGAAATTTGTTATGGAAATTTGTACGAATTTATTTTAATTAGTAAATAATTATTAAAATATATAATTACATAGTTAAAATATTATATATAATAAAATTTTTTAAAATAAAAAATATAATTGTATTTATTTATTTATATTTCAATTTTTATAAAATAAAATTTTTTAAAATTATTTTTTATTTTTTAATTTAGTCTCATTTTACAAATTATAAATTTTAACATGGTCATTTACCTTTTAACATCTAACATCGTAAATTAAATTTAAAAATAAAAAATTATTTTAAACTTTTAATTTGTGAAAAATTAAAATAAAATAAAATTTTAAAATAAAAGATGAAAATATTTTTTTTTCTTAAACACTTGGCCAAAATAAACTTTTTCAAGATACGAGTCATTTATCATTGGACTACTATAAATATAATTTATATCTATGATAATATAAAGTTATTTTTATATTGGTATTGTGAAAATATAAGAATTGGAGAGCTCAATATTCTAAGAAAATTAGATTCTCAATAATATTAATAAAAAAAAAAACTTATGAGTAAGACTAGGAAAAGCTTAGTCATTGAACTACTCCCGAAATTCATATGAAATTATATTTTGGCTTTGTACAGTATTCTTGAATTTTAAGTCATGTGACAACAATCTCTTACCTTTTAGAACTAGTAATGAATTTTCTAAATTTGAAATCATGTGAAACTAATACTAAAACCACCTGATATGTGAATTCTCTACTGTAAGTTAGTATGTTATTTCATTGACAAGATTATATATAAAAAGTAATTAACACATGACTTAACTTAAAAATTTATAAAGTTATTTGCTCATAACCTAAAAATTTATAAAAATTATTTACGTAAAAATTTAAAATTTAAGGGAATTTATTTAATCTTATCTTTCACCCTTTTGATAGTAAAATAACAGATTTCTTAACCAAAGGGTTACTGCACAAATTGGCTAGATGCGTAAAAGAATTGTTAGTTTATGATTTATTAAATTTTAAAAAGTAACTATCTTATAATTATTTGAGGGTATATTCAAAATAAACTTAGTTATAACTTATTTATTATTGAAAAAATAAAGAGTTATCTACACTAAAAAGTACTAACATTATATTCTCACCTAAGAAAATAAAAATTAATACGAAAAAAGATTGTGAGAATTTTACGACCAAAAAAGCTGAGATAAAATTGGTGTACATGTAAACTAATCAGTTATAAAAAGGAGAACAAAAATTAATATGAAAAAAAATTATAAATTTAATTGAAAATATTGATTTGAATATAAATAATAACAAATTCTCACCAATTCAAAATTTCTTAAGTTTTGTATGCATTAGATATATATATTTTTTAAAAAAATTGTTTCTATCTCTTCCTCTCTCTCTCTCTCTCTTTTTGTCAGATCACTAGCTTGTCATTAGACATTGTGTGTTTGTCTCATTTATAAGAATATATAAAAAAAACATTACAAAGAATCTTTGTTCGGAATTGTTTTAATATCAGAAATCATGCTCTAATTAACCAATCCAAAGCAATAGGAGGAAATAGTTAGCCAAATAATTAAAGTATTACTTATTGGTTTTAATATTACGATTATTATGAAGCACGATGGTGTTACCACTACTATTATTTTTTTATTACCGCTACTATTATGATAGTGTTCCAACTTTGTGACCTTTCGGGTTTTATTAACAAGTGCGTGCCGGCAAAAGTCAGTCAAAGAAATTATAAAGTACTCTCAATGGGTTTTTACCTTATGGATAAAAAAAGAATATTACTATTTATCTCTTCAGTGTCCTTTAAATTTCAGACTGAAACGTACGTAGAACAACTTTCACTTTCCTCTTCAAATTTTCATGTTTAAATTAATAAAAATGTAAAAAAATATTCCGTGCATATTAATATATTGAATTATATAAAAATTATTAGTATTATTAGTATTATTTGGACTTATAGCTGATTGGATGCTTCTAAACTGTGATCAGTTGCTTTTTTAATATAGGAACATTTCACAATATATTACAAATTATTCAGCAAAAAAGGTACTTAATTTAACACAATTGCAGTTATAATAAAAGACAAAGAAAGCATAAGTTTTTCAAAGCATAAGCAAACCAACAAGCTACTTAATAACAACATTCATAACACAATATATAATTTCTACAAAAAGAATTTATATAATTGTTTAAACATTTAGTGTTGTGGTTAACTTTTTCTTTTGGTGTAATATAAAGGGTCGGAATTTATAATTTTATTTCATGAGAGTAAAAATTTTTTTATTTGAAATTCGAATTGAGAGAACAAATTTTCATGAAATTTTTTTTATTAATTAAAGAATTGAATTAAAAATATAAAATAAATTCATTTATAACAGGTAAAATATTAAAAAATTTAAAGAGAGCGAATAGAACCCCACCTCATGACTATAAATAGGGATTCTGAGTTGTGCAAACGAGTATTGTACATTTACTTCTTTTCGTAACGATGATTAATAGTTACCATTAATCCTAAAAGAATAATTATGGGAATATTGAATCTAGAAAAATGATATGCATGCATGTGCTATGTTACAAATTTTTTAGTTGTATATAGAAAAATAATAATGATTCATCTTAGTGTATATGGTCTAAAATTGTAAAGTTAATAATCTTTGATCTTTCATTTATTGTGCTATTTTATGTTTATTACAAAATGCTATTATATATCATTCGTATGGTATAGTGACGAATGATGTAACAAGAAAAAAAAAAAACATTACACTAAACTAATGCCTATTTAGACTGAATTTTGATAGTGTAAAACATTATACAAAACACACACACACACACTATATATATATATATATATATGTATATTAAGTATTAAGAGTTTACGTACGTACGTTATTGATTAATCCTTATAGAAAAAAAACCTTTTGGTGGCCTCTTCAAGAGAATTTTGGACACTAATAACTTTACTCTGGCGTTGATTCTTATATCACAGTACTAAATATACGTACTGTGAATTTATCAAATATGACAGTGGAAAGTTAAAAAAAAAATGCTATATACTAAGGAGGGTTGATATAAATATGCATATTGAATATCATATATAAATACATTACATAGTATATTATTTAATATCGTTATATTTCTTATTTAATATAAATATGCATAAATTAGTTTTGATGTTTTTATAGAAGATAAAAATTTCATTTGGCCTTTGTTACTTTTTTAAATAAAATAAATTCATCCTTCTAACTTTTCTTTATCATATCCTCTTCTTTATATTTAGCTATACTTCTATATTATTTCCCTTCTTAGTTACATTTATATTTGTATATTAATATAGAGTATAGATTAAAATTTAAAACAGTGATAATTACAATTTTTTTTATCTTATTTTGTTTTTTATTTCCTCATTTTTTCACTATTTGATTTCCAATCATTATGATTTTTTAAGATATTTTATTTCTTTTAATTTTTAATGTTTTTTAACTTACACTTTACAGTTACATTCAGTTATAACTTTTTTAAGTCGCTCTTCAATTATAAGTTTGATAAAATGTCTTATAAATTATAATAATGATAATAACTATTTTTGGTTAACAATTATTATTATTATTATTAGATAAAAAAAATATAATTTTAATCTCTCATATAGTTAGTCCACAGGATAAATTATATATAATAGAATATGTTTCATTCCATATATCTTTTATTCTGTAGTGTAATATAAATTGAATAAGTTACAATAGTACTAATTTATTTATTTTTTAAATAAATAAATAAATAAATAAATATACTTATAAAAATATTATATATTATAATTTACAATTTATCAGATGAACATTTTTTTTACCTCTGCTACAGTATAGGATGTCCTAACTGATAACAACCAAGTAATATGATTTTTATTTTTATTATTATTTTAAAAAGTGACCGTACTAATTTAATGGTTTGCCATTGACTTGACTGAGTGGGATGTCTTCCTCTTCAGAGACCATTTGATCCACATTTTGCTTCGACTTTAGTTGACGATTTCTAGACTCTCTTGAACAAGGCGACCTTCAGATGCAGAAGCCCCAGAGAACCATGTGAATTTCAACCATCTGATACAGAATCTCTTTCTCCAGGTAATTAATTCTCACTAATTCTCTCTTCTCTCTCTTAATCCCTACTTTCAACTTCATTTACACTTCGCACTTCCTCTCTTTCTCTCTCTCCTCTTCTCCTTCTTCTTCCTTTCTCTTTCATCAATCATCATCCTCATCCTCATCGTCATCGTCGTCATCACCATTATCGTCATCTTCTACATCTGATCTTGCAAACGGTGATTAGCAGAATTATATGAAATCATGGTGTGTTATTCTGGTAATAATGTTTCTGGTTTGTTAGTTACTGCTACTTTAGGCTGGTAATTACAATTAATCAATATATTTTTGGAAAATTAATCTTTTTTTTTGTTTTGATATTTGAATCTGTGTTGTCTCTGTCTGTTTAGGGTGTGGGAGCATGGTGTGATCCTTTAAGTTTCCAATATCATCAGTTAGTGGTGATTGTTTGCCCACCCACATCGTACACATGTAAACTTCCTTATCCTGCTTTCGATTCATCTTATAATTTCTCCACAATTCTTTCGATGATTCCGGCGATAATTTCAAGATTTATATAAAAAAAATCATAATTATGCTCTGTAATAATTATGTTGAGAATATTTTTTTAATACGATCTGTAAACTTATTATTACATGTTTTGATTTGAGCACTCCAATAACTTTTCCCTACATCAGCTTTCGTATGCATGATGACGTCATACAAAAGTAAAATTACACATCTAGACACTGTTTTTGGACTTTTGCACTGTATTCTATCATGACTTTAAATTACCCTAGATATGTCATAGGACATCATAATTATCTTATAAAAAAGACACGAGTTACGTGTTATTTACTTGTTCCTTTTTTTTCTTCCTTTACCAATTACTTTTTTAAAAACAATCTAATTATGCAAGCTCTTTTTTATTATAAAAAAATATACATTTCTCTTATAAAACTTGAAGATACTCTATTTTATTTTGAAATTATTGATTTTGTTTTCTAAATAATACAATTATAATTTATTCAAAAGTTTTACTACATTATATAAATGATTACTTATGTTGATTTTATATATATATATATATATATTTAACATATATATATGTTTTAAAATGAAATATTTTAACTAGTTGGATTCTTTATAAAAAATATTTTTCTAAATATTTTTTTAGTCAACGTAGGTTTAGTTATAATTTATCTTTCGATTTGGAGGAGAGTTGTGTAAATGTTTTTATAATAAATAAAATGACTATGTAATTAAGTTATCTTTTAAAAGAGACAAATTATCACTTTTTTTTTTTGGAAAAAATAACATTCTGACCCTATTCTGCTGTTATAAGAGTTACTAAAGCTTTTCCCCGAGATTTAGTAATTTATATGAAATTATGTAATCAATGCTTTATTGCACTCAAAATTGAATTTTAGGAGTAAGTTGCATATACTTGAGTTTTACTATAATAATGCAAAGCTTCAATTTATTTTCAAAATATGTATACTTTTAGTTTAATTTTTAATTTTTAGCTTGATACTCTTAAAAAATATGTAAAAGGGTGTTAATTAAATAGGTTAATGGAGGGTGTTTTAATGAAAGAAAATTAGAATTCATCTATAAAGTAGTGTAATTTTTTGGGCGTATATTTTTAAATTAAAGTAGAGAAAATGTTCTTGTAATTTTGATGAAATTCAAAAACATTTGTGTAATTTACTCTTATCTTTTATCTAGACTAATTAGGTCATGAATTTTTTAAATACATAATGGGGTCGCAATAACATCAGTAGCATATTACAATATGATATTGGTATATTGCAGTCCTGAATACCCAATTTATACAAGTCAGAAACTCATTTCTCCTTCGTAAAAATGCTTCTATAGAAGTTGAAATTAAATCAGAAACGATGTCTAATTACCACTTTTGTTTGTGTGGACGAATCACCTCATTTTGCATACAAGTGGATTTTGCTAAATACTTTTTACAGAAAAAGATTCTTTAAATTCATGGGTCACAAGTGTAAAAAATATTTGATGCATGCAATTAATGAGGTTTAATCTTTACTTTAGGAAGCTGGTATATAACTGTATAGGGGGGTGTGTTCTAAAATAACTTGTAATTTTAAAAATGTTCACAATAAATTAAGAAGTCTCGTAATATATTAAAACAAAACCACTTTAAATAATTTTTGAAAATATATATTCTATGTTTGCTTTATAGGGAAATGGCGGTAGCAGATGAAAATTACACAACTTCACCAGTACAACAATTTCCAAGGGTTGCTTCGGGTCAATTTAGGAGACCTCTCCTTCATCTCTTGGATAATACACGTAACATCTCTCTCTCTCTCTCTCGTTCTCTCTCTCTTTTGCTAATATCTTGTGAATATACGTTGAAAGTACATTTTTAGAGTACTAAAATACTATTTTATAAATTTATTTATTAGTTTACTCTTAATTTGGTCATGTATTTACTTTCAATCACAATTTGGTTACTTATTTATAAATTTAGTTACGATTTGGTCCATCACTAATATAAATATATTTAGTCAAATTTAATTGAAAATGAGATACTATATATATTAACTTTTATATTAGTAAATGATTATATTGACATTAGAGTAAAAAGTAATGGACTAAATTGAGATTAAAAATCAGTTAAGGACTATGTCGAAACTGAACTTATAATTCAAAGATTAAATTAAAAATAAACTTATAAGTAAGAGAGCAAAATATAAAATTTCACTCTAATTTTTTGAGAAATTATCTGTGATTGGGCCTATGCTCTCGTATAGATATTTTGGTCTTACGTTAATAGTGTTGAATATAAACATCATTAAACATCTCTAAGAAGAGTTACCACTTATCATGTCAATTCTTTAACTTGTTTCAGAAGAACGCAAAGAAAAATACCTCAAGCTATGTGTTCCTCTTCACAAAGCAACACTCAGAGGTGACTGGAAAGCAGCGAGGCACATCTTGGAGAAGGACTCGACTCTGGTGAGCACCGCCATAACCAAGGGGTGGGCGACGATCCTCCACGTGGCAGCCGGAGCGAACCACGTGCACTTCGTGGAGGAACTTGTGAAAGAGATGGAGCCATCTGACTTGGAATTGCAAGACGTCAAGAATAACACTGCGTTCTGCTTTGCTGCTGCAACTGGAAACGTGCATATTGTTGATATAATGCATAGAAAAAATCCTAAGTTGGCGACGAAAAGAGGCGGAGAAGGAGTCACACCTCTTCACATGGCTGCTTTACAAGGAAGAAGTGAAATGGCATGGTATCTTTACCCTAAAACTGTTGAAGTGTTTGAAGAAAAAGATTGGATAGTACTGTTCTTTTGCTGTGTCAGCACTGGACTTTATGGTAAGTATATTATTATTTCCCATACTAGTTACCACCTTTGGCATCGGAAAACACACACACACACACACATATATATATATATATATATATATGTAAAACTTAAATCTAGTACTATATGCATTTTGTACTTTTGGACGATGCAGTCTCTTTTTGTCGAGTATTTCAAAATACGTATATACAACATGATCCTAACTTTAAAATATGTTACTTTCAAGTTTGGAATTTGAATTGGCATATCAAAGTGTCTCATACAAGTATTAGACATGTATAAAAAGATAATACGATATATATAATTATGTTTTCTAGCTATATTAATTTATGACTTAAAAATTAATGATATTATTCATTTTCATTGCGTCATACATGATCTAATTATAATGAGAAAGTTGAAAAAATGGCAATACATGCATGTTTTAATTAAAATATTATAAAAAAATGAAAAAGAAAAGAAAATTATTTATTTACTTTGAATTTTTAAGTTCATTTAGCTTTTAGGATCTCAGAATAGTGTATGAGTTAATATATTCACCTTCAAAATTAATAAATTTATTGTAGTGATCATTTTATCGAATGACTTAGAGATAATAGAATGAATAGCAGTCGACAAATTTGTTAATTTTAATGATAAATTCATATGCTTACTAATTTTTGAATTTATGGATACAAATTTAGAATCAAATCCATAATTTACTCTAAAATCAATAATAATTGATGTTATATTGAAGTAGTAGATTGGTGTTTATGCTAATTTGTCAGCTCTCTCCAAGTTTGGTTCTGCAAATTAAAAGCCTGTGCTTCTATGTTAGTCTGAATTCTCAAATAAGCTAACCTCTTACAGTAACCTTTGCGAGATTTATAATTGAACAGTGCTTTGCTTAGATATTAAGTACCTAACTAATGTAATAACTAGTAGTTCAAATTCTCATGAACTAGAATTTATCACAACTATATATTTATATAGTGAGATCAAAATTTGGTTTGAAACAACTTTAGAATATCTTCTTTTTCTTGACAGATTTAGCCTTGGCATTGCTAGAGAGGAAGCCAGAGCTAGCTTTTGAGAGGGAAGCTGATAACAACGAGACAGCATTGCATATCTTGGCTCGAAAGCCTTTAGGTTCTGCTTCCCATAGTCGACGATATCGAAAGCGGCTCATGAAGTCCTGTAAGTGCTTTTGATTAATTAGGATAATTAATACACTTCTCATCATTTTTAGGGTTTTACCAACGAGTGCTCCAAGTATACTTGTCAAAAATCATTTATTGCACATAATAAATACTCTTTAATTAATACTAAGGGTGCTCATCAGTAAAATCCTTATTTTTATACTCTGCAAACTTTTGGAATTGCTCATTATTTTTCTTTGATTAGTAAATATGAAAAGGAATATTCTTTTGATCTTCTGTACGGACTAATCTGATTTAAGTACTTCCACAACAATTGACTTCCATAATAGTGTCAGTCTTTTGTTCTCCTGTCCTTTCAATCTTCCCTGGATTTTATAATTAATATAGTTTCCAAGATGTAACCTTAATCAGCAAAGTTTATACTATAGAGATTAAAGAATATGTATTTCTTTATTCGACTTCATACATCAGGGCCTGCTTGGATTGGTCTTATAACGTTACGTGCTAGAAAAATATCTATTAGCCCTAGGGATTCAGTACGATAATATCATATATATAATTAACATTATCATTTCAGTTCCATTCCATTATTTATTTTTAATGTTTATCAGTCAATCTATAAATTTGCACGGTCAGCATCAGAGATTTTCTTTATCTCTATGGCATCTGTTCAATATAGTGGATATGTATATGTATATATATATATATATATATACATACTTTTACTTTAAAAAATGCAACTAAAATGACAGTATATTTCCTAATTAATTCATTTAACTTAATTAGTGTAACTTTGTTATGTTCATTACAAAGTGTTTCGATGGTCTTGAATTAGTCACTTAACCAAATGGTTAATTTGTGTTTCCTAGATTTGAAGCAAACTCAGCAACTTCAGCTTGTAAAATGTCTATGGAACAGATTTCTTACTCTAGATGACAGTGTGATTATGGAAAATATAAGACAACCTTCACAGGTAATATTTAATGCTGCTGAAGTTGGGAATTTTGAGTTTCTAGCAGAGCTTGTAAGTACCTACCCAGACTTGATATGGGAAGTGGATAAAGAAAATCGAAGCATAATTCACGTTGCAGTTTTACATCGTCATGCTAGTATATTCAATCTCATACATGATATTGGTCCAGTCAAGGATATCATTGTAACTTTCCTGAATCATGACAATAATAGCAATTTACTGCATTTAGCTGCGAAATTGCCACCACCAGATCGACTAAACATAGTTTCTGGAGCAGCTTTTCAAATGATGCTGGAGTTATTGTGGTTTGAGGTATTTTACTCTTTGCAATACATAGCCTGTATATTTTCTGCTTTCTTTCTCTAAGTTATATGCTTTTATTCTGTTCAGAAATCTATATGGATCTTACTCATAATTTGGACGAGGTTAAATTACTTTGTTGGTCTCCTTTCACTTTATTTCTGTAACTTTAAAACTAGTAATTGGATGAAAAAAAAAAAAAAATTTTGGTTCCTTATTTTTTGCCTTAATATTAATTTAGTTATTCTAAGATGGAAATGATGAAAATAATCTTTCAAAGATGACACCTTTAAAAAATAAAGGTTGTTCAAAGATCGATTTAGTTCTCTATAAGGACCAAATTCATTCATTTTGTTACCTTTAGAGTACTATTTTAATATTTTCTATTTTTAGATGACCAAATTGATACTTTAGCTAAAAATGAGAGACCAAAATTGTATTTTTCTGTAATTAGATCCTATAATTTTAAAATTCAATTCTTTGACTGGTTCTTATTTTAATTAAACCACCATCAATGTATCATTAGATTTTACTAATGTAATTAATCAGTGAGAAGTACCAAATTAGTCATTCACTTTTATACTAATTTGGTCTCTCACAAATAATTGTGACAAATTAGTCCTTTAAAAATTTTATTTTATGCAATATTAGTACCTCATTAATACAAATGGAGGGAATAATTTTGTCCAAATTTAAATTTATGAAGGACTAGCTTTGTACAAATTTAAATTTGTAAGGGATTAATTTATCATGATTAATTTGTAAGGGACCAAATTATCACAAAATGCAAAAGTAAGGGACCAAATATGTACTTTACTCTAATTAATTATGTCATATCTCTTCTTTTTGAATATGCATGTGGTCACACCAGAAAGCCAACTCACTCAAATCACGTAACCTAGGTGGCATCAAATATGCCACATTTAAGTTATGAGTGACTTTCACTGAATTATCCAACTCAACTCTTTATGTTGGTGGTATGAACAGTATCATTTAGAGTATTAATACAAAACATGTTAATACATGTCATAAAATGTAAAGGCACACTAGTTAGAGATTTAAGATTAAATCTAAAGTTTGTAAAATTATAAGAAACCAATAACGAACTTTTAAACTATAAGTACTACAAATTAAAACATGATTTACACTTTGGGGACTTATATAGAGCCAATGCAATCTTTAGACATTTTGATTCTGTGCAACATTTATTTCACAATGATAGCTTTCAAATATACACTATTATGCTTCACATACGCTTTGACATGGCAGGAGGTGAAGAAGATAATGCTACCATCACTCATAGAGATGAAGAACTCCGAAGGCATGACTCCTCGCCAACTATTCACCAAGGAACACGAAGAGTTATTGAAGAAAGCAGAATCATGGATGAAGGGAACAGCAGAATCTTGCATGCTTGTTTCAACGCTTATAGCTACTGGAGTTTTCACAGCTGCATTCAGCGTACCAGGTGGTAACAACGACGACACAGGAACTCCCAATTACTTGAAGAAATCATCGTTCCTCGTATTTGCTATATCAGATGCATCTGCACTGATCTCGTCATCAACCTCTATACTTATGTTCCTGTCTGTCCTCATCTCGCGCTACGCAGAAGATGACTTTTACAAGTCACTACCCTTGAAATTAATATTTGGGTTGGTAGCACTTTTCATCTCCATAATAAGCATGATGGTAGCATTTAGCAGTGCCTTCTTCGTGACATATTACCATGGTTTGAAGTGGGTTCCTAACTTCATTTCTGTACTTGCATTTGTACCCATACCCTTATCTGCATTTTTGTTATTCCCTCTCGGGTCTGACATAATCTACTCAACCTACTTTTGTAGGTATCTCTTTAGGCCAAGTAAACATATGCTGTACTAGAAAAGTAGTTTCCACTATAAATAATGGATCTGTTCTTGTAATGTAATGTAAGAATCATGACTTAGTATGGACATTTTTTCTGCAATTTTGAGGTAGTAGATTCATCCCTAAATTTTTATTATGCTTAGTCAAAACTTTATACTCTTTGTCTGATTCTGATATGCTTCACAAGAACCCTATACATTTCCTCACATTCTAATTCTCAGTGTTGGCATGTTTGTTAAGTCAAAAGGCATAACGGGAAATCCATAATGGCCTTGATATGTGTCAAAAGTAGTTTTATATATGTCTAGTTCATGCATTTGGATTTGGTGATAATCCGAGAAAGGGTTGAACTTGGAAAAAATTATGGCACCACGCAATTTATCGAAGATTTGGCATTGAAAACTTCTCGTGATCTTGTTTAGTGTTTTGTAATTGACACAAAATCGCTTCGAGCCATCCTTGTTTCTTACTAGAAGTAGAGGGGAGGAAATGGGGCAGTGACTTGGACTAATATCAGCGTGTAACATGTCTTTGACTAATGGCTCAAACTCTGAGGAGATGATAAAGCTCTTAATTACTGATATATTGCATCAAATTCCTCTAAGAAGACAGAACTTTCAGTAGTAACAAAGGGAGGAATGAACTCCTCATTCAGAACTAGTGACACCAATTCATACAAGCTAGCAATATTTGAAGCAACTGTAAGTTTCATAAGGTGCTTGCTTGGTAAAGGATCACTACTGAAATCAGCATCACCCTTTGAACAGATAGTTTTGCTGTTGACAGTAAATAGTAATCACAAATAAGTCAATGACCAATTTGTAGGCTTATATGATCAATGGGATGGCTGTGCATATGGATTCACACCAGAAAAGATGTCTAATGCCATTCAATGGGTCTGTGGATGAAGTTTCATTTTTAAGTAACTGAATCTTTTATGACAGTGAAAGTGCATCCACCACCAACTAGAATATGAGTGGAAAGGATATTGCATTTGTGTTATAATTGGATGGTGGTTGGCCAGAACTGACCTTGTAGAGAAGAAGGAGAAGTGTGTGTTGCTGGGCAAGCATAAGAGGAAACTTGAGGACTTTAGAAAGTTTGTGGTGTAAATGGCTTAAATGTTGAATGCAAATTGACATATTTTTGCTCATATAACTTTGCAAGAGATATTGCATAAAAGGTAAGAGCAAGTTAAGCAACTTGTAATTCATTTTGGATATGGTTTTTCAGTATTTGAGGATATTTGGATTATTAAATTTTTGTCAAATAGTTATCCAACAATACAAATTTTATGAAATTCACCTGCATTTGAGAAATGCAAGGAATCCATTTCAAATTTATTTTACAATTTGTCAGCAAATCTTGTAATGAAAACTTGACAAGCCATTCTTCAGTGAGGCTGGAATGCAAGGTTAAATTGTGCCTAATGTTCTGCAATTTATCCTATTTGTCTAAATTCTTTAGAAATGCAGAGGCTTAATGGAAAGAACTAAACCAGAGGCTAAACTAAAGGGATTGGCAAGGGACATGACCCCCTTGTTTTTTCAGAATTTATAATATGTGTATAAAAATTTTGGTAAGATTCAAGTATATTCCCAATAGTAACAAAAGTTTTTGTATAAGTCCCTACAACACTACATACGACCGACATGAAAAAAAATAAAGTTTACAAATAAGGTATTATAAATTTTTATAAATATATATTTTCTCTTTTATTATATCCCCACCCCCCTCCAATGTTTATTTTGCCTTAGTTGACCTTGCACCAAAAGGAATTAATTTTTTGATCCTTCATTTATCATAAAATTATTATTCTGGTCTTATACTTATTATAATGTCTAAAATGATATCCACGTATTAGAAAATGTCACACTTGAGTTCTTCTTAAAAAATGATCAAATTTAGTTACTTGGCTTTGGGTTTAAGGTTTACCTGGAAGGAGTAAATTTTGTATTTCTCTAATAAATATAAAATTAAATGTGACATTTTTCAATGAGTAGAAAGTTATTTTAGGCATTACAATGAGTAAGAACCAAAATAACAATTTTGTAAAGGACCAAAAACACATTTTACTCTTTACCAAATTATAGAGTTCTATTATAAGGTTATTTGTATTTAAAGGGAGTACATGCATGACATAAAAAAAGTAAGAATTTATATACCAATAACTTTTCTTTTTCTTGTCACCTATTTTAATATTTCTTCTTATTTTTAAAAGTACTTTACATACTTCATATTTTATAGAATCTAAACTCTCTGAATGAAGTCCACTTTCCACCTCTTTCTCACCTACTCCCTCGAACAAAATGGTGTGAGGATCCTCTACTAGAAATTTTTTATAACAGAAGATGCTGTAAAGAGGCGGATTTATTGAAAAAAAAATTTCTTTTAAAGCTTTTTTATACTTACAGCAATCCTTACTATAAATATTTTATAGTAGGGGATCTAAAGTAAACAAAATGATACGTAGACAACTGTCCATCACTATTAGAAATGGACTGTGTGTGTTTTTTTCGTCTGAAAAAAATAGATTGTGTTTGAATAATATAAAAGAACGAGACATACGTCATTGGCTGCAAGCACATCAATTTTTTTATTCCACTTTTGAATTTTCAATTTCATGTGCAAGCACTATTGTTACAACCTTCACGTGGGGCAGATTATGAAGCAAAAAGGATATTGAAAAGAAAGAGTCATAAGAGGTAAATTAATTAGAGCATTTATCCAAAAAAAATAATAATTGGAGCATTGGAAGGAATGAATACGTCAAAAAAGATTTCGTAGTCTGAGTGTTGAGACTGACCAATGATGCGAAGTAAAGCTAGGAATTGCGCTAATGCAATTGCCAATCACCATGAAGTTTGGTGGACTTTTCTTGGGACTTTCTGGTTTGAAAATTATTTTCCATTTGAGTGGACAACGTGGATCCAACTTGCCTCTATATTCCAGAGCTTGGGTTTGCTTTCTAGTCAATGATGGCACATGGTGCCACAGCTTTCCTTCTAAATACAATGCACGTGTTGAATAAAGATAAGCATGCTCGACCAAAAGAATCTACGGGCACTTAGGTCATGTATCATAACTCCAACAATCATTCTCTTTTATTTATTTATTTCTTGTTCAAATTAGATTTAATAATGCAATAAGCTATACTATAATCAGGATGGATCTAAAATCTAATTTAAAGAACAAAATGTTGGGCAATGAGATTGATTAACAGTATAAATTATAATTATGTTAATATAGCAATAAACATCAAATAAACTTAATAGAATTAAATTTATCAATAACACAGTATAGCAGAAATAAAATATGTGCAAGGTAATTAGAGAATGAACACCAAAATTTGATGTGAAAAACTTTTAAATGTCAACGGAAAAATCACAAAACAAACTTTGAAGATACTTCACTATTTTTAGGATAATTACAAAATATTCTTTTCATACACTTTCTAACAAGAGGTAAATATAGTGTTTTCCAGCGAAACCTCTTCTAGTCAAATACTACAATTTTATGATAATTGCAATACTAAAGAGTAATAGAAGTGATGTCGAAAAATATCTCCAGTGTATTTTTTCATACCCTAAATTCTTTGGTTTGAGATTTACTCACATTCTATATTCCTCTCTCACTTAGAGAACAACTCTCTCACTTACTCACTATGCTGCTAAATTCTTTGATGCTTAGTGATCAAATGAGCAAGAATGAGATTCTATTTATAGAGGCTCTAAATCATGTAAGACAATACACCATTTGGCGTATTCTTTATAAGTGGTCTACTTGCACATACATAAGATGCATATTTCAAATTTATATGTGCAACATTTACATATTTTCAACCTATGTTGCTAGATTTCACATGATAATACTACCAAATTTCGACCAAGTAATTTGCCTACTTTGACATTTAATATTTGGTTGGATCTCACACAATCAAATTTCAACAAGTTATTTGTCCTCTTTGACATTAATGTTTGGTTGGATATCACACAATTAAATTTTAATAAAGTAATTTATCTAATTTAAAATTTAATGTTTGATTGTATTTCACACAAAAGTGTTTAAATCAAATATATATATATTTAAAAAAGGACAAACTTTGTGTCTTTTTGGATCCATCCATGACTATAATCCCCTAAGAATTACATGAGACCCTTTTAAATCATCACGTATTGGGTTTGGATTTCTTATGATTAGTCCAAATTCTGTAATAATAATATGAATAATTCTATTCATATATTAGTAGATCTTTATTATTAAATTAAAATTTTTTAATTTTAATTACAAATCATTAATTTTTTTTTATAATGATTAATATTGACGAGTAGATTGAAAAATGATTGCTGCAACAAATCTATCATTCTCATTGCACCTACCCAAGTGTCATAACTCTTAATTCCTCAAAGATGCCATTGGTTGTAGCACCTTCAAATTGGATGGGGAAATAGGTCATTTTATAATATTAAGATCATGATTCATCATAAGTTATTTAAATATTTTAGCAAGTAACTAATACTAAAACATTTTTTTAATGAAAATTGCACATGTTCACTCTTATTGGTCATCTTTAGCATGCACCCAAATGTCACTACTATTTTGCCTCCAAATGATCTGCTCGAAGCGCCTTTGAAAATGCTGAAATCTCATACTCATCATGTTTATCAATTCTTCTAAAGTGATATTTGTCATATAAGATCTATTGTAAGATATAAGGTAATTTATCTCTAAATTTCTTTTAAATAAATATTTCAAGATTTACAGATAGTAATTTTATAATTTATTTAAAAAACTTGTTAAAGGATCATAGTATATTTTTGTGAGAAGAAGAATAAATGAATTCTTTTATATTTTCTAATATGCCTAGATCTTTATTTATGGTAAATATATGTACCAACACAACTCTTTCTAAAAAGTTATGTTTTTTGAAAAAATTTACGTATGTTCAAACTTTAAATGAAATTTATTTTGGAAATTATATATGTTTAAAGTTTAAATGAAAATAAATAAATAAAATAAATAAGAAAAAGACAGTAACTTATTAAAATAAGAGCTCTTAGATCTGTTTGAAACTAATGCACATGCACGCACTATTTGCTAAGTGCTTTTTTATTTATAAATATTATTTAATTCTATGCTAGCGCTTTTATTTTTCTTTAATTTTCCAACTTAAAATGTTCTATGAAATTTTAGGATATATTGCATTTTGTAATTTAGATATAAATAAATTTGATGAAATTTAGACTGAAATAAAAATTTAATTATCCAATATTTAAAAAATTATTAAAAACTATTTATATGGATTAAAATTTATATCATTAGATAAATATTAATCAACCCAAATTTCTTAAAATGTAAGGAATTTGAATTAGAGAATCCATATCCGAGAGTTAATCCGTGAGTTGATCCACATCGTGGAGTTGAGCGATCAAAATGATCCCAAACTTATATGCAAATCAATGAAATCTAACTCAACTTACTATCTTAATCGATTAAACAGGCAAGCATAAATATTGAATTCAATCCATTTTAATGATTTTAATTTTTGAATATCTTGGTGATCGGTTTCATGAGTACTCTAGTGCTCAACCAATTGTGTGGTCGAGTCCTTTACTTGCAGAAGCCCCTTTTTCTTTGACTTTCAGGCTCAATCCACTCTTAAATAGCTAAACACTTTTTTTAATTTTTTTATTCTTGCCCTAAGTTTGGACTAAAAATTATGGCCATTATAGAAAAACAAATTAAAAATAGATGAAAGTTTAGGGGCCAACTTAAAATTACATAAAGCTATAATATTAGCCTTGTCTAGTGTCAAATACATATTATAGCAAAAGATGTCATCATGGAATTAATTAATTATTTGAAAATACAAAAAATGTAAGAATTAGTGTAAAAAAAAAGTATAAATGCGGAATTGAAAATTCATCAAAAGTGTTGGATTTAAATATTATATAATTTAACCAATATAATATGATACCTTATTTAATATTTATTATCAATCTTACATAAAAAAAATATTAAACTCAACAAGTGTTCAAAAGCTTGATTAATAAATTCATCCTATTTTATAATTTTTTTCAAATACAATAAGCTTAGAGTATAGTCTATGGACCACATTGTTGTTGGTCTACGTGCAATAATTCTTTATTGAAATTGACTTAAATAATAAAATTGACTACGAAGTTGCAGCCTTTTGGGTGAGTATTCATCCAATTAATCTTATGAACTTAGTTTGACTTAGTTATATTGAGTCAAGTTATGATCGGACCAAACAAAAAAATTTATAACTTTCACCGGTTTGGGTTAGATTTTAAATGTGACATAAGATCTGACCTAATTTGATATTTATTTTTAATTTGATTTAAAATAAATTTTATTTATAACTAAATTTTAAAATATTAATTCTTTTCTTTCTTTTTTTTCATTTCAAATCTTAAAATTTTTTCAATTTAATTTTATTTCTTTTCAAATCTTATTTTCTTTTAAAAAAATTATTTTCATAAAATAATATATATATATATATATATATATTTACAAAAATATAAATCTGACCAAGATCTAATTTAACCTAATTCAACCTGACTAATAATTGAGTCTAACTAGACCAAATCGGATTTAAAATCTAAAAATCAACTCAAAAACCGGACCCGACTCTTGAGCCTAAAAACAAACCCAAACCGGCCGACCAATATTCAGCCATACCTCAGATTCCGCAGTGACTCTCCCATGGCTTCCTTTAAAACTTCCTTTGAAAAAGCATCATGTTGAAGGAGAGATTCTCCAGCTAGAAGCAAGCAATCCAACTCCGCAAGTAAAGAACACATAAAGCAGTTTCTCAGACTAATCAATTCCAAAAGGTAAAACAAAACCTCCTCCAATTTCACTGTCTTCCTTGCCTTTCCTTCATTTATATATTCTTCATCTTCTGCAGAAAATAGCTGATATATTTTCAGGTTTTAACATTCTCTTACAATACCGACCCATTCATTTTAAGAAATCTCAGTCATATATTACTTTTTCATGAGATGCTACTTTTCTTCTTCTTCTTCATCTTCAGAATTTCCCCGAACAATCCCCAAAGTCCTCTTCAGATAGGAATCAATTAATATGAATCTACTTTTCGATGCTTGTGCAGTTCGAAATTAGCTTTTTTCTTTGATCATTTGCCAGGAAGAGATCGATTCGCAGAAGCTGGTTCGTCTTTGAGAGGCAAGTACTGTGAGAGGATAAGTTCCGATCTGAACTCCAAATTCCAGGTATGGAATTTACTGACTAAATTACCACAACTATCCCCGGGTTTGGTTGAAATTACAGAGAATCTATTTTATTTTTAAGATAACAGAGAATCTATTTTATTCTTAAGATATGTACTTTAGTTTAAATTTCAATTTTTTACTATATTTCTCAATATGTATTTAAATTAATGTAAGATATTCTAGTTAAAAAAATTAAAAGTAGGCTAAATTATAGCGCAACATGTTGTTTGGGGAGAGATCTGTCTATATTCAAAAAGATAAAAAAATGGTTCGCATATTTACAACAAAACTTTAAAAAATTTTATATAATTTATTTTTATTATTATTGTTATCATCATCCTTATTTGTTGTTGCATGTTTGTTACTATTACTATTATTATCCTTAGTTTAGAATAAATTACACAAATTCTCCTGCATTTTGTTGAAACTACACCCTCTATTTTCAAAACGTTACTAGTTCAATTTTTAATTTTTCTGGACAAAACTCTATGAGAACATATTTAAGAGACTGTTTTTTTTAACATGTATATATGTTATTGAAGGGTATTTCAGTAAAAAAAAAAGAATAAAATCTAAGTGTAAAAGAACTTTTAATTCGTGCATATTTTAAAAATATAGAGGAGGTTTGTATAATTTCATAAAACCTAAGGGTGGTATGTATAATTTACTCTTTCTTTATTACATAGATAAAAGCATAAGAGTGATTATTTAAGTTTTTTGGTTATTTATTTCTTTAATAAAACCATGAAAAATAATTCTATATGTAACTCAGTATGAGTATATATATATATATATATATGTATGTATATTATGCTTAGCGCGAAGCATCCTAGAAAATATTGCTCACTGCTCAACAACGACTTGTGGTTTAAAAAAGTAAGAGTGGGCCAAACATATAGCAGCATCCAAGATATTACTTGATTTCAACGTCAACGTCAACGTCCTCATTATTTGTCATAATTTTATGTGTGAAAAAAGTAATCTTTTTATTTTTTATTTATTATAGAATTATTATTTTAATTCCTCATCATATTTGACTTCTTATTTATAAAAAAAAAATAATTCTTTAAATCATGAATCTAAATAATTAAATTTAATATTTTTTTTACCAAAGTATAGAAATAAATATAAAATTTTTTAATAAATGAATGATTATTTTAGATATTATACTAAGTAAAGAATTTAAATAATAATTATGTGATAAATAAGAGATAAAAAGATATTTTATTCAATTATATATATAGATATATATAATAAAATGTGTAAAATAAAAAGGAAATTGGTTCCGCATCTATGAACGTATGCCTTTTTTTGGCTTCCGTACTAAAGTACTTTAAGTCTGGTATGTTTAGTTTTATATTTATTTTTAATCCAATTTGATGGAAAAATCACTTCTGGATGATACAAAAAAAAAAAAAAAAGGTCTAGCTTAATGGAAGGCATTGGATTTTTATCGCATCATACATTTCTTAATTTTAATTTAAATAAATAATTTTTTTTAAAATATTATAATAATGTACAAATATATGTTAATATATTAAATCCTTTATTATACATAATAGTATCAATCGAAAAGGAAAAAAAAAAAAAAACTGTAAAGTGTAAAGAATTAAATCCTTTGTTATACTAGATAATATCATGTTCATGAAAAAAACAAAATGGACTGTAAAATGTTAGGAATATACTGTAAATTATTAAATTTTGTTTAATATCTTCTTCTTTTTCAACAAATATTCTCTTGAATAAGAGAAAATCTAAAATATTAATACATTTATATTATTATTTTTTTTATAAAATTCATTTATTTAAATTAAAATAAAAAATATATATAGTGTAATGTGAGTCATTGAGCTCACATTTTAACTGCAGAATCTGTACTAGAGTCATACTTTAGAATATAGATGGTTTGTATTCTTCAAGTCTAAATCTCCTATAATTATTATTGTATGTATAGTAAAATGTAAAATTGACCACGTGTGTCTAGTTAAAAAGTAGTTTAATATAACTGTAAAAGGTAAAAAGAATAATGTAAAGTTAACTATTACACCTAAATTAACTGCAGGTAATTAGTTCACTGCATCCCTACCTTAATTAGTAATTAAAATATTAATTAATATGTTATGCTTTGCCAGGGAAATGGACGTGGTAGATGTATTGAATTCTTCACCACAGTATCAGGTACCAACGGTCAATTCAGCTTTATTTAGGATGCCTTCTGCTCATCTTTTGCAAGATACAAGTAACTCTCTTCTCTCTATCTCTCTAGAATATCAAATAAATATGTGTTAAATTTTATTGTTGTTCCTCATAATTTTACATAAATTTTAATTTAATTTTCATCATAAAATGTTAAGTGCGTTTAATGAAGTTTTGATAAGTTTTTGTCATCCAATGTTAAGCGCCCATTATTAATACATTACTAATATGACATATGGCCAAACCTTAAATATAGTTTTTAAACAAGTAAAATACATTTTAGTCTATCACTTATTACAAAATTATTATTTTGGTCCTTCATTTATTAAAATGTCTAAAATAATCCTCTACTCATTGGAAAATGTTACATTTGGTATACTACTTTTAAAAAAAAATACTAGATTTAAGATTTATAATTTAATAGATGAACTAAATTTAATAATATTTTGAAAAGTGAGAGATCAAGTGTGATATTTTTCAATGAGTTGGGGACTATTTTAGGTATTTTAATGAGTAAAGGACTGAAAAAAAATTTTTGTAATAAGTGAGGGACCAAAAATATATATATTTTTTGTTTTAAAATATTTATTACTTAAGTTTTCAATAAAAATATGATACCATATAACTTATACGACTTAACATCATGAACTCGATTTAATTTTTCAATAAATTTTGAACACAATGTAATTTTATTAAAATAATCTCATCACAAACAAAACAAAAGCCAAAATCTTGTCCTAAATATTATAACAGGAAATTTGCAATCAAATAACTTTTTCTTTTCTTTTCCTTTTTTCTTTTTCAAATAAAGACACCAAATACCTGGATCTAGAGTTAAATCTCATCCAAAAGCCAAAAGATTTCTATTATTACTTTACGTATCCTTAAAAAATATTTGTCCATTTATTATACTTTAATGGAAGGGCCTCGCAACGATTACTAAAGAAAATGAGAAAAATATTATTTTGGTTCCCTACTTTTGAATTTAGTCTCATTGTAGTCCTCTGAAAATAAAAAGTCTCAAAATGATCCTCCACTTTTGAATCTAGTCTCATTTTGGTCCTCTATAAATTAAAAGTATTAAAATGATTCTTCATTTTTCAGGATTTCACTCAAAATGATCTTCCTTAGTTTCACTTAGAGAGAGACTATCTTGAGTTAGCTTTTGAAAAGTAGAAAATCATTTTGAGACTTTCAATTTGTTTGAAAACTAAAATGAGTCTAAGTTCAAAAGTAGAGAACTATTTTGAGACTTTCAATTTGTGGAGGACTACAATGAAACTAAACTCAAAAGTGGATGACAAAAATAATATTTTTCTCAAAAGAAAACCTTAACTGTAACTCTTTTCCTAAAACATACTACAAGAATTTCACAGTCAAATCACGTTTTAAAACCAAATTAGCTCAATCTCACTCAAGTCAAACCTCATTCAAAAGCCAAAGAATTTTCATATTCGTTTCAGGGGAGGCCAGAAACAAATACCTCAACCTATGTGTACCTCTGTACAAGCATGCACTGGAAGGCAATTGGGCCGCAGCTGAGCCCATATTGTTAGGTCATAATAGAATGCTTCTAAATGCTGCCATAGCCAAGGGACACCCCACAGTGCTCCACGTGGCAGCAGGAGCCAACCAGCTTCACTTTGTGAAGGAGCTTGTGAACTTGATGGATGAGAGTGACTTGGCATTACAAGACTACAAGGGCAACACTGCATTCTGCTTTGCTGCAGTAGTGGGAAACATACTGATTGCTGATATAATGCTGCAGAAGAATCCATTCTTGCCCAAAATTAGAGGTGGAGATGGTCTCACTCCTCTTCATTTTGCTGCTCTACAAGGAAGAGCTGAAATGGCACAGTATTTATACTATAAGACTGTTGAGAATTTTGAAGATGCAGATTGGGAAAAGTTATTTCTCACTTGTATTGACACTGGTATCTATAGTAAGTATATCTTACCTATAAGACACTATTACAAGTATTTATTTAAAAGAAAAATACTTTTTTGTTCATTCAATTATTGTAAAATTATCATTTTGTTCAAAATACTCAAAATAGTCATTCACTCGTTAGAAAATGTCAACTTGGTCTTTTACTTTTCAAAAAATTACCAAATTTAATCCTTTTACGAAACCCTAAATTCCAAATCTAAGGGATTAAATCTAGTATTTTTTTTTAAAAATGAAGGACTAAGTGTGATATTTTGCAATGAGTGAGGGACCAAAATGACAATTTGTGATAAGTGAGGAACATAAAAGATATGTTACTCATTTATTTATTTATTTATTTTCAAGTGTTTGCACTTGATGAATTCCTCTATATATCTCACTAAACTGCTTGAGGGAGTTTCTCTTGGCATTTGCAATTATAAGTATTTTCAAAATTTTCGTAGATTTAGCGTTGGAAATGTTGGAAGATAGGCCAGTACTAGCTTTGGCGGAAGAAAATGGGGAGGGAGGATTACATATTTTGGCTCAGAAGACTTCAGATTTTGGTAGTCATAGTCCAGAACATCCAAAACAACTCATGAGCGCAGGTAATTAGGAAAACTGGAATATTGGGATTGACTTGCTATCCATCAATATGCATTTTCCTTAAAAAATTTTTATATTATATACATTTTCTAACTATTAATTGTGGCTGAAATCATAGAGATTCCTCACCTTAATATGTCCAATATAATTAAAGCAATTTTTTTTTCTGTTTTAATATATTCAATTTTTCGGTTTATATATCCCAGGTATGAAGCAAACTTTAGCTCTTCAACTTGTTCATCAACTTTGGAGAGAAATTCTCAATTTGGTTGACTCTGAGTCAGAGATGAAACGAATCATAAGTGAACCATCTCTACTATTATTTGATGCAGCAAAAGTTGGAAATTTTGACTTTTTAGCTGAACTCATGAGCTCTTACCCTGATTTAATGTGGGAGTTGGACAGTAGTAATCTAAGTATAATTCATATTGCTGTTATGAATCGCCATGCTAGCATCTTCAATCTCATTCGCGATATAAGTTCGAACAAGGATATCATATTAACCTTTAGGGACAAAGATGATGGAAACACTATATTGCATTTGGCTGCAAAGTTAGCACCATCAAATCGACTTGAGTTGGTCTCTGGAGCAGCTTTTCAAATGAAACTGGAGTTATTATGGTTTGAAGTATGCTCTCATTAACTTTCATTTTTTTGTTTCCTATATTTGGGATTCTAGCATCCTATTAAAACATGAAAATTCAGAATACCTTGAAACAAAAGAGAAATTTACAATATTATGCAAAATATTTTCATAATGTTGACTTCAACAAAACAACGCTTTGATATGGCAGGAGGTGAAGAATATATTGTCACCATCATATATGAAGATAAAAAACTTCGAAGGTTTAACTCCACGTGAATTATTCGCAAGGGAACATGCAGAATTACGAAAAGAAGCAGAGTCTTGGATGAGGAGAACAGCTGACTCTTGTATGCTTGTTTCCACCCTTATTACCACTGGAGTGTTGGCTGCTGCATTTAGCTTACCAGGTGGTACCAATGATGATACGGGAACTCCAAATTATTTGGAGAAACCGTCATTTTTGATATTTGCTATATCAGATGCTATTGCACTGATCTCATCTTCAACCTCCATACTGGTCTTTCTGTCTATCCTTATCTCACGTTATGCAGAGTATGACTTTTACAAGTCTTTACCCTCGAAGTTGATTATTGGGTTGATATCTCTCTTCATCTCCATAACAAGTATGATGGTAGCATTTAGCAGTGCCTTCTTCATAACATATTACCATGGCTTAAAGTGGGTTCCAAGCTTCATTTCTGGGCTTTCATTGTTTCCGATTTTTATATTCTTATTTTTACAGTTTGAACTCTTTTCTGACATCATTTATTCTACATATTATATGAGGTCTTTATTTCAGCCAAGCAGACATATGCTTTACTAGATGTAGCAGAGGCCATATAATTTTTTTTTTATCTGTACATACTCTGTTTACTTCATGTTGTAATGTTAGTTGTTTTTTCATTTGGCCATGCATTTGATCAAGTTGTTATAACCAGTTGAACCCAACACTTGATAAGACTTGTGATTTGGTCATGCTATTGAATTAATTTAGTGGTTGAATTGTTTTTACTTTGTGAAAATTGGCAAGACCTCACAAATTTGGTAAAATAGAATTTAGTTATACATTGTCTATTTAACATATCTTAAAAAACTGGATAGTATAAGATTTGACAAAATTTTAATATTATGTGGTGTTTGGTGTGACATGGTATATGAGACTATATTGTATAAGATAATATTATTCTACATTTGATGATGCACAGTATAACACTTGCTATCTTGATAAATATACCTTTTACTTAAAAAAAAATATATTCACCCAAATTTATTAAATTATATTAACTTTCGGAAAAATAAAAGCATTAAAAGGCTAAAGGAAAAAAGAAACTCATGATAATAATACTTCATTATTTATCTTCAAGCAAATCTAATATAATTTGGCTTGAGTGTTGGATATCAACTTTACTAAAACAAATACAATTTTCTTCTAGCCTGGAAAATTTCCTTTTCATTCAACAACAAATGAACTATACATCCCAAAAACTAGTATAATCTAAGAACTTCATGAACACCACAATGCTAAAAAGAACCAGAACACACTTTAAAGTCAACACTATAACCATTAAAAAAAACACAAAAAAACTCGAACTTGCCACGTGACTTATTCACAAAGGACCATATAATATCACGAAAAGATGCTGAGTCCTGGATGTTGTGAACAACTAACTCTTGTATGGTAGTTTCCACTTTTATTGCCACTGGAGTGTTTGCTACTGCATTTAGCGTACCATGTGGTGCCAATGATGATACAGGAACTCCAAATTATTTGGAGAAACCACCATTTTTTATATTTGCTATATCAGATGCTATTGTATTGATCTCATCTTCATCCTCCATATTGGTCTTTTTGTCTATCTTTTTCTCAAAAGTTATGCAGAGTATGACTTTTGCAAGTCTTTACCCTCAAAGTTGATTTTTGGGGTGATAACTCTCATCATCTTTGTAACAAGTATGATGATAGCATTTAGCATTGCCTTCTTCGTAACATATTACCATGGCTTAAAGTTGGTTCCAACCATCTTTTTTGGGCTTTCAATTTTGTCGATATTTATATTTTTATTTCTACAGTTTGAACTTCTTTCTAATATCATTTACTCTACATATTATCTAAGGTTTCTATTTCAGCCAAGTAAATATTTGGTTTACTAAAAGTATTGACCATATAAATGATGTTTTATTTGTACATACTTTGTGTACTTTAAGTAAACATATATTTTAAAGTCTGTTTTTTTTTTTTCTTTTCCAATACTTGATAAGACTTGTGATTTTGGTCATGCTATTGAATTATTTTAGTGGGTGAACTATTTTTACTTTGTGAAAATTGGCAAGACCTAACAGACTTGGTAAATTGGAGATTGGTTGTACATTGATATATGCTAGTTTTATTGTTCAACGAAGTTGACAAATATGGTTTCCGGCTGTAATTGGGGAAGGATGATCGCAATTAGCGTTGTTCAAAATCAATTTCACCATATTCCAACCGAACAAATTTAATTAAGATTCACCAAGGTTAATCTTCTAAACATATTAACTAGTTACTAGTTGAAATTTTTGTGAAACCATTTTAATTGGTTTGAGTGTTGGGGAATTTATTACTTGAAATACAATTTGTTACATGCACAATATACGAATTCATATTAACGGTGAAAGCTAAGTACCCCTTTCTGATAGAAGAGATAACACTCTATGAGTATACACTATTAGTATTTATACACACACACACACACACACACACACACACACACATATATATATATATATATATATTATATTAAATGTAATAATAATTGTATATTATATGTTATCATATAAAAAGATAAGCCTTAATTTTAAAAGTGATCTAATTAGATTTAAATTTAGGATGGGCTTAAAGTACATCATAACGTATGGATTTATATGTGTAGATATCATAATATTTAATTTCTAATTTGATGATAGGCTGTGGGGCAAGGTGAAAATTTCACTAGATCTTAAACTATAATTCCACCATGTTATTAATATATAAATTCCATATCATTTTTGGATAAATATACCAATTCATTAATATTAAAAAAATTAATATAATAAATTTTTATTAGCTATAATCTCTTTTATTAATGGGAAGGAAGTACATATAAATAATCTTTACAAGCAAATGAACAGAGTATAAAATACAAACAAAGGAATACAAGACTAATGATGCAATATGCTGCATGATGAGTTTCCTTCCATAATAGTCCCACATATATGGGCTCTTTCACTTTTTAGTGCCTTTTTGGAGGTTTAGCAGCAGGACTGAGCTTCTCCCCAATGATGTTAATTGAGGTTGAAGTTTTTGAAGAACCACTTCCCTGAGGGTTTGAGGTTGGAGCTTCTGAAGAACCACTTCCCTGATCCTGAGAGGCATACCCTATTGATTGAATTGGTTGATTAGAGCTCATCTTGCAACTTCACAATCTTCTTGTGTGTTTGTCTTCAATGTATGCCATCTATTCTATTTATAAGCAACTCTCAAGTGCAGCCTAATTCATTCGTGGAAGACTATATGAAAATTTAGTGTATGTGCATCCAAATTTCTTACAAATTTTGTTAGAATTTTCTAGCATTCTCCAAACTGAATACTTGCAGCCTCAAGTTTGCAAGCTTGTTGATTATTGTCACATAGTCAAAGGTTTTTGTTCATGAGGACAGAGATGTGTGTTTGAATATTATATACCACACCAATTTCCTTAAGCATTAGGTTATTATTAAGAGGGTGTTGTGTCATAGAGGATTAAATTTCTGAAAATTGATCGAATAACTTTCTCTGTAAATGAGAAGAAGGCAATTCCAACAAGAACGTCTTATTGCTTCACTTTTTTAATAGTGTTAGCACACATCTTGGGAAAACGATCTCAAGAACGTCTTATTGCTTCTTTTTTTCAATTTACGACTTGAGACCTTGTTAAGCATAATTACTTATTTTATTTTTATTTTCAAAATTTTTAGTCTACAAAAAAATTATGAATAAAAATAATTTTGTTAAAGATAAATACGAAATAAAATGAAAAGAAAGTTGAGATTTAGAATAAAAAAATTATTAAGGTTGGAAAAGAATTAGTATTTTTGAATTTTACCATAAATAAATTTTATTTTATATAAAATACTTATCCCTAATTCTGAAATTTATTATATTGATTCAAGTATATATTAATAATTCTTATGATATATAAATAGTAAATATATGTTGGCCAAGATGGCTGTCATTGACTAAATATCGTTGCTATAAGAAATGTCAATAAGAGAGTCATGTAATTTATTACTCTATATTTAATAACTAGTTGTATTTTAATTTCAACAAAATTTCATCGCATAATCATGCCATTATATACAATGCTATGAAACATCCTGGCTTACACAATCTTGAGTTATGTTCATTGTTCAAGGTTAAAGAGAAATATTAGTCGACCAAGATGGAAAGAAAGAAAAAATTAGCGTAGTTTCATACGCCGAGTAGACTAGAGCAAGCCAAGTGCAACTTCAAGTGCGTGTCCATTTGACCACTTATCCATGATTTATGACTTGTACCAAAAACCTTCATCTTAATTTAAAAGAGTTAAAAAAAAATGTCATTTGGCTTCTTTCTTATTAGCTAACTCATAATTTGTCCTCTCAATTATTTTATTTTAATTTGGGTCTTCTTCACTCTAGTATTCAAACCTTAGGTCGAATTGGATTTGGTACCAATCCATGACTTGCCCTGAGATTCTCAGCGAGTCACATTTTATGGCCTAGTCCCGAGACTTGAGACATGACTAGGTTATTTAGGGTTATCCAAGTTTTTTTTTTAATTTTTTACATTCTTATTAATTTAAATTCAAAATAATTTTTGTGAAAAAATTGTAATTTATATTTAATAAATAGGGTATCCCATATTAAGAAAAAAATTTGAGAATGAATTGATAAAAGAGAGATTAAATTAGAAATAAAAATTAGCGAGGAACTAATTTGAGAATAAAAATTGATGAAAAACCAAATTGAGAATTAACTAGTAAATAAGGAGAAAATTTTCATTTTGGTCTCTGACTTATACTAAATTGTCATTTTAGATTTTCACTCATTTTATTTTCTGAAATAGTCCCCAACTTATTCAAAATTATTACTTTTGGTATTTAATAATATTATGATTTATTTGAAAGCCATAATTAGATACGAATTAAAATCTGTATCAAAATTCATTTCTTTTCAATTAAAGACATATTTCTCCAAATTTAGGGAGGGAAAATACTTGTCCTAATTTTGAAATTTATTGTACATATTTAATACTTGCTATGTTATATAAATAGTGGATAATCTTAACATTGTATGGTTACCACAAGGAAAGTCAATGACAAGGGTATTTAGTTTATGACTCTACATTAATCCAGATTCTCTACATTTATAAGAAATGTAAAAATTATTGCAAGTGGTTCAAAATTTTGATCTATCAATTTAGATATATGGAAACAAGTGATCTGATGGCCAAAAGTTCATTTCTAGGATCCGCTAGAAATCTAACATTAATCTAAATTGTCAAATTGCAAATTTACTTAAATTAGCTAAAAAATATTGTTGGCCATTAGATCACATATTTCTTTATATCTGAATCATTAGATCAAGATATTGAATCATGTATGGTCAAAATTTAAAATTTTTGACCAAGTGTAATTACCACGATTAATGTAAAATGTCAAATTGTACATTTCTTTTAATATTAATTGTTGTATCCTTACATTTCTTAAAAAACGTAGGATATTTGGACCCTACTCTGTATTTAATAACGAGTCATCTTTGTTGAATTTTGACAAAATTTTTTGTGACAGAATTGGGTAGCAAAAGAAAAATTTAATCACTAGTTTAATTTTTTATTAAAAAAATCTAGCAATATATTTTTGACAAAATTTCTTCACAAAATCATGCCAGTATTTGCTCAGAAACAAAGTCGCTTCCACAATCTCGAATTATGGTCATTCATCAAGATTAAATAGAAAATATTAGTCAACCAAAATGGAAAAAAAGAAAAAAAGAAGAAGAAGGAGAAGAAATTAGTGTAAATTCATAAGCCGCGTGAACAAGCGCAAGCCAAGTGCAAATTCAAGTACGTGTGCATATTTGACTTATACAAGGACCAAGGTACATGACTTGTACCAATATCATTGTTCCCAATTTAAAAGAGTAAAATATTATTTGGTCTTAATTTAGTCTTTTATTAGTTTTTAATTTCTCTGTCTTTCATTTATTAGTTAAATTTTAATTTGGTCCCTTGTTAATTTTTTAAATTAATTCTTCATTTTTATTTTATTCTCAATTTAATCTTTTATTTATCAATTTATTTGCAATTTAGTCATTTTTATTTAATTAAGAATAAGAGACTAATTTTGCTAACTTTAAGGCTAATGGTAGACTAAATTCATAATGGTTTGATGAGAGAGTGACTAAATAAATAAATGACTAAATAAAAAATAAATCCCTCATTTATTGTACCAATATCATTCTTCTCAATTTATTTTTACTTCTGTCCATCACTTATTGGTTAATTTTTAATTTTGTCCCTTTCTGATTTTCATTCTCAAATTAATCTCTCATTTATTTCTTATTTTCAATTTAGTCATTCACTAATCAGTTTATTTGCAATTAAATCCTTTTTATTTATTTAAGACTAAAAGACTAATTGTGTTATCTTTAGGACTAATGATGGATCAAATTGATAATGGTTTGATAAGAAAGGGACCAAATAAATAATGCAAATCAAATGAAGGACTAAATTTAGAATAAAAATAAATGGAGAGCCAAATTGAAAATCAACAGAAACCAGAAATTCTCTGGCAAATGATCAGAAATACAATCCTATGATGGTCAAATGCCAAAGTCAAACCTGACATTATAAAATGCCCACTCTGTCTTTTTCCTTTCACATCCAGAAGTTAATCAGAGCCATTCTGTGTACACACAAGAGTTTATACAATCAAATTAAACATCCTCTTCCTGAAATTCCTCATCATGTTCAGGTGAAATGGTAGTGTAAGTTATAGAAACATACATCTCATTTCCTCAAGCACATAAACCTTTCTCAGCAAGCAAACTTAAGGCTACAATATGTTCAGAAAATTTCAGAAAACTCCAACAAAATTTGGACACAATTTCACAAACATTTCACTTGCATGCATGCACTCATGAGATCCTTATAAATACAATAGCTTCCACAAAACGGAGGCAAAAGCACAAGAAGGTTGTGAAGAACTATTTGTAAATCTCAATACATTAGTGTTGCTACTTGCTCGTACCAGCAAAAATGAGTTCTAGCCAATCAAAGATTATTGGAAGTAGTCTTGGTTATGCTAGTTCCAATGGGACTTCTTCAAAAGCTTCAAGCTCAAAAGGGGGCAGTAAGTCAAGTATTGGAAATAGTCTTGGCTATGCTTCTAAATCCTCCAGTGGCAGTAAGAAGTGAATGATTTGAAATAATTGATACACCAGGTAAATGAGAAGGAAATACTTTTCTTTTCCTTTTTCCTTTTACTTCACTTTGTCTCAATTAAATATTTTTTTAGGAAAAATTGTATTTTTGGCCCTCATAGTTTTACTTAATTTTAATTTGGTCCCTTTAAAATTTTAGGTCCTCATAATTTAAATGATTTACACAACACTTTTCTATATATATGAGTTAATTTTGCTCCATTATCTACTGTTACCATTGTGGTTAGCATAAATCATACATATATTAAGTATTGAAACAGTATATAACTAATTAAATCAACAAAATTTAATAAACTAATTGCATAATTTTAACTGTAGGGCCTATATTAAATTACTTGTGAGATATAAAGATTTAATTACAAATTTTTAAACTATAGGACTAAATTAATACTTGACTGAAGATATGTGAGCAAAAGTATAATTTTCTTTATATCATAAATAAGCTTGAAGGATAGCACAAGAAAATCCATAAGGATTTTGTTTTCATTTGGGGGTCTGAATTTTTTTGCCGTTAGTAGCTTAAATTGGTAATCATTCATCATTAGAAAAAAAAAAAAAAAATTCTCTAACACTCAATTTTTGGTTGGATCTCTTTTTTTTTTTGCTCACTTTTATTCGTTCATTTTGGTTAATGTCTCTTCATTAAAATTCATGCAGGTTCAAGTGGACGTGGATGGGATGGGAGGAATAGTATATTCCATTAATACTTTTATTATTTTATTTGTATTCATGTAATCTTTCGTTCTGATTAATCTCCATGTGCTTGTAAATAATAATCTCCATATGTAAATTATGTATCATATGAATATCTGGTTGCTGTTGTATGTATGGCTTGTTTATCAATATTGGCATATTGCCATTACTTCTTGTAAATAAAATAAAATAATTGTTTATCTTGGTTCTTAACTCTTGAGTTTATTTTGATGAAATGTTTATGCTATTTTTGTAATACTAAAAAATTAAGTATTAATGTCATGCATATTTTAATAATTTCAAGTAATTTTCGTTTAAAATTTTAGATGCAAGTCAAACATACATAATTTAAAAGTAAATTATGTGGTAAAGAAAAAAATTAGATAGGCAAGGACTAATACTTGAGTAACAAAAATGAACTCCCTAATTATTTTAGTTCCCTTTGTTTTTTTTTTGGTTTTGCCTCACAAGTATGCCTACACTTTATTGATGTGAGATTGTCATGTTTAGAGTTTACAGTTGCTCCTTTTTATAAGTGTTTTTCTTAACCTTGTAACATAAGGAGGACTCAAAGTATTAGGCTCAAATGTGCCTTTATCACTAGATGTATGAATTGCTAAGGTTTAGGCAATATTTGAGACCTAACTTAATTTTAAAATTTAACAAATTTTTAATACTTGAAACTCAGCTCGACTCAAATAGTAACCGAATAAGGTAGGTCATACAGTTCGAGCTAGGTCTCCTTTATTTTTTTAATGTAAATTCACAAAAACCAATATTCTATTAATAATAACAATATTTTTCTTAAAAGTGGAATGAAAAAATATAAATTTGAAATGAAAAACAAATGGAATTAAAAGAAATTAAGATTTGAAAAGAATAATTATTTCAAAAATTTATCATAAATTAAAATCACCTTAAAACAAAATAAAAACAAATCATTAAAAATAATTCTTTTAAAAAATATAGAATTGAACCAAATAACAAGTGAATTGAAGACCTAGTCTAACTTAATTAAAATATTTTTTTTTTACTCGGTTCAACCTGATTTAATATAACCAAATTGGACCAACTAAGTTCATGAATAACCCCATGTGAGTTTTCAATTTCTACTATTGCATGCCTTAAACAATATGAATGGATAACAAAATCAATAAATACAAAACTAAATACAGTGATATAACTTCAACTTTTCTTCCCCTTAAATACCCCACAATCAACCTCTTTTCTTTTTTCAGCTCTCGAGAACTTGGAGACAACTGGACAAATTCGAAAGGAAATTGACATTATAAATTAAATATAGAGGGATATCTAGTAAAAGTGATGGTTATTGCAGATGTCCCAGAGTTTTATCAATGGAGAAGGAGATGATTTTCAAAACATTAATAAACAATTTTTATTTTCAGTTTGGTACCATGTGATTTGGTTCGATTGCATTTCAGCACCCCATAGTTAAAATTTTGTTATCGAATGATCCAAGGCATGAATTATTAGCACATTGATATCCCATGCTATCACTCATTTCACTTTTTAATAACATTTGTTGAAATTTCTCCTAACTTTGTATTTCCCTTAAAAAAATGTTTATTTTCTGATTCATTAATGGCCAAAATTCCTCCGTTGGCTAATTAAAATCCCCAATTCAACATTTACAATGCAATATCTCCCAAATTTTCCCTTTAATGGAAACCTTAATTTTTTTAAATAAAAATGTTTAATTTTTTTTAAAAAAAAATTTGTACATTAGTTGCGGTTTAGGGTTTAGGTTGAAATTAACCACTACTGATAGCTACAAAATTTTCAATTATATGTGATATCTATGCTTCAGTTTTAGCTGCAATTTTGTTAAAACATTGTATTAAGAATAATGATAATCAATACAAGAGGTTTTTTATTCACTTCTATTATCTCATGTTAAACCCTTTTGTGGTGTTAACTTAAACAAAATACTTATATTCCTAGAACTCAATTCCATCCTAATAAGTTCGAAGTCTTGAAGGGGCTTTTGCAATGTATTCTGACATTTTAAATGTTTTAGATTTATTTATTTGTTATTCAAATTAATTCAAAATTAAAATTTTGTTTGGATTGATAACACTCTTTTCCTATCAAATTCATTGTTATTGATACGTTGTTTCAATTTATAAATTTTTTTATTATAGTGCCTATTGATTATTTGATATTCTTGGAATACAATGTTAATATATTCTTGTTTACCCTTACAATTAATTAATGTTCTTTAAGTGAAAGATTGTTAGAATAATATATTAATTTGTGGATTAGCATGAGTTATTTATTAGGCTGATTAATATATCATATTTTAAATACTATTAAAAAACCAATTGTTAATATTTTGCATAATTTAAATGGATTAGGTCATGTGATTTGATAGCTTAATATAGATTGAGCTATCTACAAATTCATATTAGAAGAGACCTCAATTTACAGTCTATTACTTTTGCTAATTATTCTATATATATTGATTAAAGTTTCAATTTCATTTTTAAAACCTTTTTCCCTATCCGTAGCTATTTTGACTTGTAGTTATTTCCGATCAAAAGATAGATATACAAGTATCACAGACTCTAGGTCATATTTAACTATTCTATTTTATTTTGTCTCTATTTCATTCTGACATGCATTCCCATCAAATAATTATTTAGAAAAGTAAAAGATGAGACTTCTTAGAAAATAACTCGCAGATTACAATAATTTGGGTTTGACCAGAAAATAGAGGATTATATTTCTAAAATTTTAGCAAAGACCTTTCACTATAAATGAGAAAGAAGGCTATTCCAACAAGTCAGTCATATTGACAAGGAATAAGCCGTCAACTGATCACATACTTGCAATTGAAGGCAACTTGTTTTAGTTTACGCGGTGCATGAAATTATGCTAACATTTTCTCTTTCTTTGTTTTGGAGATTGTTTGCGCATTTAATAAACCATTATTAATCTTAGATAAAAAAAAAAAATAATAATAATAATAATAAACCACTATTAATGAACGCATTGTGAAGATTGACAAACTTTGCCACGAAACTTTGTTGAAAATATATTGTTAGTTATTTTTGTATAAACCAACGAGTTTCTTTTTTTCCACCATGATTCTGTCACGAAATCGCTGGTCTAATTTCAACAAAATATAATGATTTATTAAATAAATATAACAATTGTCATCCAAATGTAAATACATTTTCGCTTTTATCATTTTTTTAACCACCAAGAAGGTATAACTAGAGCTCAACCATGCATTCAGATGATCATTTAGTATCTGACTAAGATGTAACTAACTAATACATTTAGCTTAAATATTTTTTGTTTTAAAAAAATTTACATTTTCCTGAGTATTGGCATTGTATGTATGCAATGCAATGCAATACCAAATCATTTTCTTGGAGAAAAATACTAATCTGATTCTTAAATTATTATTCCACTATTATTTTTAGTTTATTATTTAAAATAATTTTTAACTGTTAAAAATGGTTACTTTTAGTCTTTATTTTTAAATTGTTATCATATTTAGTTTTTAAAATTAAATTTAATTAATTTACATAAATAACTTAAAAGTAATAATTTTCAATCAATAAAAAATTATTTTAAATAATTAAATAAATGATAAATTAAAATGATAGTTTAATTAAAGATAAAAATAATTTTTTTAATCTTTGTAAATATTATAAAAAAAATTATTTTCGCACTATACACATGCCACCAATACACTTAGAGGGGCGCGGACGATGTCGTTCTGGTAGCATCTCTGTCAAAGGAGGGATGATGATATAGATTATTAAAATTATTAGTCCCTAACCTTAAAAGATTATTTTTATTAACTTAATTTTAACGTTTTAGAAAGTAAATTATTTTAATTCAAATTCTATCTCAATTTAGCTCATGATAAATTATGTTAATGACATTAAGACTACATTAGTGTCAACAAATTTTGTAAAGAATTAAAATTGATTATGATTCATCATTATTATTATTATTGTTAAATTGACTCTACAAAAATATTCTATTATAAATTTTAATTATCTTGCATGTTAAAGAAAGCACTTATTTTGGTTAAATCAGATGTTAGGTCTAGCTTATGAAATAACAAACTGCTTTTGGATAAACTAACAGCAAAAATAATAAATAAAGTAATCATAACAAGAAATTAAAGCAATTTTCTCTCTCGAGAAAGATAAAAAAAAAAAAAAATCAAAAAATTTCCATTAAAGCGATGTAGAAATAGAAAATTTTTTTCTCAGACAATTGTCTTTCCTAATTACCTTTAGCATATTAATACCTATCTTATTAAATACTTGGCTTTGTCAGTAATTGGACAATAAAACAAGTTTATTTGTCTGTTGTACAAATATTAGAGAAAATTAGTATGTTTTATCATATGTCAATATATTTTAAAGTAATAATATTTGTAAGTGTTAGTCAAAAAATTAAATTTGATAATATATTGTGAAATAAAATGAAAAGTCATCACACGAGGAACTTAATATTTGCTCAATAGACTCTTTTCATCGGTTAATGGAACTCCCACATCAAAAAGAGTTTATTTACTTATATGTAATAAATTCTATTTAAATAAAAAATAAAAGCTTTCATAAAATTGGTCACCGAAAGAATAATATTAATGATGCACAAACAATTATATATTACTATTACAATCTTTACAAGAGTTTATTAGCTACAATAATTGGAAGTAAACATATTAATAATACAACACTGATAATGCAACAAAAAACATATAATTAAAATGCAAAGGAATAGAAGAGATAAAAATACCATTTGGTCTCCTACTTATCGCTTTATTATCATTTGGTCCTTTACTTGATTTATTATTTAAAATAATCTTTCACTAATTAAAAATTGTCACTTATGACCCTCCACTTTTGGAATTGCTACCTTATATAGTATTTCTAGCTAAAACCAGTTAACTCATATGGAAGGACTAAAAACGATCATTTCTAACAATGAATGATCATTTTAGGTAACAAAATAAGTAAGGGACTAAAACAATTATCTAGTGATAAGTTGTTTCAAGAATTATCCCACATATATGGAGTCTTTCACTTTTTAGTGCTTTTGGGGAGAGGAGAGGCATAACCAAATTGCTTCCTATAATTCCCTTTGAGGTTGAAGCTTTTGAAGAACTGCCCATACTCAGAACCAATTGGTATATCCTTGTGTGTAAAGCTCATTTTGCAATTACCAGCACTACTGCTAATTCGTATATATTGTATTGCTTCACAAGCTTGTTTTTTGCCTTCATTTTATGCTTTTCCATTGTATTTATAATCATTTCACAGGTGTAGCCTTTATTCATTGAATAGGAAATGAAATTTTTCTGAAAATGTGTCCAAATTTCATCCAAGTTTTGTTAAAATTTCTCATGTTTTGGAAGTTGAATGTAGCACTTGAGTTTGCTTATTGAATATTGTGAACACCCCATTCTTAATTACCTAATTATTTAATTAATTGATTTATCAATTAATTAATAATTAAACGAATCAAGGAAATTAAAAATGACAAAGCATCAAATGACATCCTCAATTGGGGACAATTTGAAATTAAAAATAAATAACAAGAGACAATTAAATCAACGCAAAACCCAAAAATAAAATTAGCTAATTAAAATAATTACAATAAATTAAAGAAAAATAATTAAAAAATAAAAAATATATAAGAAATAAATAAAAAATTTAAAAATAAAAAAATAAAATTACTTAATAATAATAGTAATAATAATGAAAATAAGAAGAAAAAAAAGGCTGCAAACATCACGAAATAGGTAAAAGAGGGTGGCAAGCTGGAAACTACAAAGGAAAGCTGAGGAGAAAAGCACTGTTGGGTAGATTTACTGATGCAGTCTCGAAGTCTTCTTAACCTCTGGCTCCATCAGATACAAAACTTACTGCTCCAGCAGTAGCACCCACCCTAGCCCCAGGGAAATACATCCCTAAGTTCTGACATGAGAGGGAACATGTGGAGGAACCGGGAAGATGATGGGACTGCTCTTGGGGGGGGGGTTCCTTGTTTCCCTACTATTTTGAGGTTCCTTTGACCTCACCTGGTCGGACCAGTACCTTTACCTTGAAGTTGTGGTTGATGAAGCACTAAAAGGAATCAACGTGTTTCTTTCTCGGCGACAACTCTTTGCCAGCTCCGGAAAGGACCAAGGCATTAACTGTTTCACCTGAAACCCCGTCAACGTCTACTGGCAGTACAACCTAAGCTGGGTAGCAAACTCGTAGAAGCTCATAGATTGCATTAGCCGTAACACCATGGGTAAATAAGGTTGCTAGAGCAACATCATGGCTGACTCCTCTGGCTTAAACCTTGTGAGCCCAACTTTGGGTACTCTCTGGCATGCCATGATCCAAGACAAGGCCTCTAGATAATCTTTTCCTCTAGCATGACCATCACCCTGAAGCACGAGCTCGTGAAGTAGGGAGGTATGTATAGTTTTATCAGCTTTACATTAAAAATGGAGGTTTAAGTGAGAGAGAGGAAGAGGAAGAAGGCAACGAGTAGAGAGAGAGAGAGAGGGACCAGACAAGAGGAAGGAGAGCCACTCTGCATGCCCCTATCTTTGTAGTCTGAAATAGAAAAGGCAAAGCTCAAGGGGACGGGCTGTGACCAAGGAAAATACCAAAAAAGAAAGGGTGTTCAATGGATTGGGCTTGATATAGCTCTTCATTTTGTCAAATTTTTTTAGTGAAGAAAAGGTATTAGATAAATTGCATGGGATAGGTAATGGGAAGGTTTTACTAGTTCTTAGTAGCATTAAATCTATAGACAATTTGTGCTGACATGGATGGGAACTCTCCAAGTAAAAAACGACTTCATTGTTCCCTCTGTGGGCATCAAGGCAACAAAGGAGATTATTTGAAATCTCCTTATGAATATTGCATTACAAATGATGATGATGGTTGCATAAGAAAACCAGAGAGTTTTAGTTGTGGTTGCCTTCATTCTTTCTTTGAGATTCAAATTACCTTTTGTTGACGGTTTGTAAGATGCATAGCTATGAAGATCCTTATTTGAATATCTGAAAAAGCCATTATGGTGTACCTATTTGTGTTTATATGAATATCCATGATTCTTCGAATTCCAGAAAGCTATTAATCGTTATTGGTCCGTAGCTAAGTCAAGGTTTCTTAAAAGCATTGGCACAACTAATTTGGATGTTTTCGATCCTATTCGACCAAAATGCCAAGCCGATGTTCCAACCACTTGTTTCAAACCAAGGGCTGGTAACACTATAAGCACTAGAAGATGGCAGGCATTTTTCTCTGAAGATGGTCATTGGGATATTACAAAAGTCCTTAGATGAATGTAATGAGGCGGTGATCATCCTTCAATTAAAGGGGTAGTATGGGAGTTCTTGTTGGGTTGCTATGATCCTAATAGTACATTTGAAGAGCAAAATCAACTGAAAGAATAATGAAGGCTTCTCAAGAGAGGTTAGCCATCTTTGTGTACAACAAATTCGAGGAGAAGCAGGGAAGCATGGTTTTGAAGTTCATAGGATTCATGTGGTATCCTTTCTCTTGGGTCATAGTAGCTACAACAATCATGGCCATTGCTTTTGTCAATGGAGGAGGAAAAGCTCCTGATTGGCAAGATTTTGTTAGAATCATCACACTTATTCTTATCAATTTGACAATAAGTTTTGTAGAGAAGAACAATGTAGGTGATGCTGTTGCAGCTCTCATGGCTCATCTTGCACCTAAAGCTAAGGTCCTTCGACATGGGAAATGGGTTGAGGAGGATGTGAATCTCTTCCTATAATGAAAAGACCAGGTGATAGCATTTATTCAGGCTCTACATGCAAACAGGGGGAAATAGAAGCAGTTGTTATTGCCATAGGAGTTCATACCTTCTTTGGCAAGGCTGCTCATCCTGTGGATACAACTAATCAAGTGGCCCATTTTCAAAAGGTCTTGACTACTATTGGAAATTCTTGTATATGCTCAATTGTGGTGGGAATGATAATAGAGATTATTGTCATGTACCCAATTCAATATCGAAAGTATCATCTTAGAATTGACAATTTGCTGGTGCTTCTTATTGGAGGAATTCTCATAACCATGCCTACTTTTTTATTTGTGACAATGGCAATTGGATCACATCACTTAGCTCAACAAGGTGCTATTACTAAAAGAATGATAGCGATAGAAGAAATGGCAGCTTGTGCCTCCAGAATGGAAAATCAAGATGCAATAAATGCTGCTATTGTTGGGATGCTGGGTGATCCAAAAGAGGCATAGGCTGGTATTCAAAAGGTTCACTTCCTTTTGTTCAATTCAACTGATAAATGGACAGCTCTGACTCACATAGACAGTGAAGGTAAGATGCATCGTGTCAGCAAAGGTGCACCAGAGCACATTTTAGCTGCATGTGAATGACGTGAGTTCCAATGCTCTTCTTAGTTTTATTTATTTTTGTTTGATATATATATATATATATATATATGTATGTATATATTTGGGTTAGGTCTTGGGTTCTTTCTTAATGTGATTCCAACCAAAAGCTCAATTTTAGATTAAGATAATTAAATTATTATTATTTTATTTTTAGTTGCCACGTGGGATATAGGTCACCTTTAGACATTTCAAAACTAACTGATAAAGGTTGCATGAGAACACTAACCTCCTTAGGCTTTAAAAGTAAATATATGATTTCGAAATCAAAATCATGAAAATAAAAATAGTAAGAAATCCCAAATGACTTCTTTTGCATTCCAGGTTACTGTGTGAAATTGTTAGCCTCCTCAAGCGCTTAAAAGTTAACTAGTAAGGACCGCATGAGATCATGAGTCTCTTCAGGTTCTGAAAGTCAATATCTATTTTCAAAATAAAAAGATGGAATAATTTCTAAATAAAAGAGGGATTTATTTTGACTTTTATTTGTAATTTAAAAATAAAAAATAAAAAATACTTTTTCACTATAAGCTCATCTTTTTAAATTAAAATAAAATCCAAAAATCTAAAAAAAATTCCAAAACAACAAAAATGAAATGAGCAAGGAAGTGATATTAAATCGATTTTACAAATTAAAAAACATTAATCAAATTTCAATCCTGTTTGGTTTGCAAAAATTTATTCAATTTCAACTATCATGGTCTTTTCACAAAAATATAAAAACACTTAACAGACACAGCGTTCAGGTTGAACTACGTGAACTTTGATCCCTATTACAGGGTATGTAGGCCTTAGGCTTTCATCTTAGGTCAAGTTTGCCCTTTGTAAATATCTATTTGTTTTCTTTGATTATTTTTGTTTTTGTCATTTCTATTTAATGAACATACAAGTCAATAAAAGGGTAATTGAAATAAATTTAAGGTCATATTCTATTTCAAGTGACTAGTTTAAAGTAACCATCTTTATGGACATGTGTTGTGGGGTGCCTAACACCTTCTCCACACTTAAATAGACTCTTGAACTCATCTCTAATTTCACAGACCGTTTTGCCTTTTCCTTTTGTTTTAAATTAGTTTTCTAAAGTTTTTCGTTAAAAATTTTGGTGGCGAATCCAATAAATTGATTTTCAAGATTTATTTGGGAATCAATTTAAACACTTTTTATTCTCTCTCACCGAAAGGTCGGTTATAACAATATCTTCACATAATCAAAGTTTTTGTGTGCATACTAGAAAAGAGTTGTATATTTTTGTACCATACACTACAAATTTACCTAAGCATTTTATGGAATTCATTAAGTGGGAATTTTGATTGGAAATATTTCTTGTGTACATGATATGAAATGGTTCAATAACTTGATCATGGCAACCTATTTCGAAATTGTGGTAAAATGTCAAGGATCTTCATTTACAATTATGTGATGACGGCATTTCATTTTTCAAAATAGCTATCTACTTATTGAAAATTATTATTTTTTGTCCCTCATGTGAGATAATAGAGTTTAAATCAAAGAATTACATATGATAATAATTTAAAAAGTGGAAGACCAAAAGTAATCATTTTCAATAAGTTAGGAATTATTTTGTAAAATAAAATGAATTAAAAATTAAAATGAAAATTCAATAATAAAGTTCAATTATAATTATTTTTTAATAAGTGAAAACTATATTAAAAGACTAATATTTTCATAATTAAAAAATATGACTAAAAGTATGGATGACTAAATGTTATTTTGGTCTCTTATTTTGTAGTTTAGTCTCATTTTAGTTAGTTGCAAATTTGATCCATCACTAATTTTTAATGTTAATATAATCCCTTACTCATCATAATTATTCTCAATTTGTTCTCTTATTAATCTAGAAGTTAATACATATAGTTCTTTAGTTTCAACTAAATTGGACTAAATATTAGAAAATTACCAAATTGAGAAAAAAATTAGTAAGAGACCAAATTGAGGTTGGACTAAAAATATGAGAGATTAGATTGAGAATAAAAATTAATAAAAAACCAATTTGAAATTCAACACATAGGTGAAGAGAAAAGTACAAGATTGATCCTTCATTTTAACACTTTGTGCCAATTTAGTTCCTTACAAATTAATCGTGACAAATTAGTCCTTCACAAATTTAAATTTGTACAAAATTAGTCCTTCACAAATTCAAATTTGTACCAAACTAGTCCCTTCATTTGTATTAATGTGAAACTAATTTTGCATAAAATAGGATTTATGAAGAATTAATTTGTCATGATTTTTTGTGAATGACCAAATTATCACAATATATAAAAGAGAGGGACCAATTTGGTACTTCTCTCCATAAGTGAAACTCTAAAATAATATTTTTTTATAATTATATACATGAAAATTTCTTAAAAAACAAAACAGTATTTTGAATGCTCAACAGCAATATCTACACAATATGCAATTAAAGAGAAATAAAAGCTACAGGTCACATACAAATAGGTTTCCTACTCATATTCTCTCTTTTTTCTCTTTTATTTGATGCACAACATGATTTATTACTAAATATCAATTTGAAAAAAAAATGAGAAATTTGATTTATACTCATTGATTATAAAGTTTTGGATTTGATCCAAAAAGTAAATGATCAAAAAATTAACCAAAGAACTTTTTTCTTAAATGAGAAAGCTATTCTGACCAGCCGCACATGCACGCATTCATGAGTAGCATGTTTGGTCACGTGTCTATTCTAACCAATCATAAGTGCACGCATTTGCGAGTAGCAACTATGTTTGGTCACGCAGCTTATGAAATTTTGCAAACATTTTCTCTTCCTCTATTTGGGAGACTTATTGCGTGCGCATTGTAAGCCGCGCACTATTATTCAGCCCACCATAAAATATTGACATATACTTTTAATGAAATTTTGTTAAAAATACCTTGTTGGTTCTTTTATTCTTTCTAAGCCAATGACTTTTTAGGATTCACTTAAACTTGTTCATTGAATTGGGTTTTGACTACACAAATAAGTTTTTGTTTTTTAATTGAATTTTTTTATTTGAGCATATATTTATTTATTTAGGTTGGACCTATTAGCTTATATGATTTTTTGGAAGTCATGATCAAGTATATATTTGTTAACTAAAACTTGAGGTAAACTATATAATTAACAATAATAATTATAATTATCATTATTTGTACAATTATATTTAAGGAAGTTACAATTAAAAATTAGTTAAACAAGGATATTAGTTACTATTTTTTATCAAGATATTAAGTTATATTAACCTATGGTTTTATGTATAATTACATTGAATTAAAAGTAAGCTAATATCATCAATAAACTTTTATTTTACTTCTTTCAAACTATGATAGTTTTATTTTTTATATCTTAAATCTTAATTTATATTTTTTTATAATTAAATTAAGTTTTATAAATAATAAATATTTGTTATTATATTATTAGTCTATAAAGAAGGTGGATGTAAAGTCTAAAAAATTATTTAAGGTAATTTCTCTGATAAGACTTATCTAATGAAAACTTTATGATGTAATCAATAAGATTAAATCACATGGTTTAAATACATAATTAAGATTTTAAAATATTTTCAGTTATTGGTAACATTATATGGCAATTATAATTACTATATATCATTTTAATACTTACGTGGTACGTTAAAAGGAATAAAGAAATATATTAAAATATACTTAAAGTTGAAAAAAGAAGAAGACAAATATAAAGACTAGATCAAGTCTCTTACTCTATTAAATTTTGAAGATAGAATTATAGATATTTAAATGAGTTGTGTGTGTGTATATATATGTATATATATATATATATATAAAATTTTATGAAGAAGCTCGTATTTTAAAATAAAAAGAATCAATTAACAAGTTAATGCATAATCACTGTCAGAGGAAAAAAATAGAAATGTTTAAATTGCTTTAGGGTACATTTTTAAAATAACAACAATAACAGTAGATAAGGGGCACAAGCTATTAACAACATATCTATAAGAGGCAATATATGTATGAATTTGATTTTGGTTTTAGTTTTTTATAAATTAAAATTTTTTAAATGATCTTTTATTTTTAAATTTAGTCTAATTTTGATCCTTCATAAATTGAAAATTTTAAAAAAAATTTATATTTTAAAATCTGACCTAAAATAATTCCTTAAACAAAATTAAGTGTAGTATCATTTTGAATGTAAAACTTTTTAAGACTCATAATTAGTAAAGTATTAAAATAAAACTAATTTTAAACATAAAAAACTAAGATGATATTAAATTAAAAAAATTAAAGATTAAAATAGTTGTTTTTCTCCCAATAAAACAGAGCAATAAAATATTGAGGCATCGAAGGAATGTGGATTGGTGCAAACCGAAAAGAAAGAGGAGTGATTTGATAATGCAGAGCTTGAGTTTCAGAAGGTATACGCATAAGACGATTGTGGCAATAAGAAAAGTTACTCTGTTTTGATTCCTCAAAACAGAGCACCGAGAAAGGGTATTATGCAGTGGGGAATGAAGGAAGAGAAAGCCTCTTTGGGCAGGAAAAAACCAAGTTATTACAGTGGTTAACAATTGAAGTAAGTCCTAAAATCCATTTTGTATTGAAGCTTGTTTATGGATATTTACATGTTTTAGCTAGAAAATTTTATGGAATCATGGAAAGAGAATATGATGTGCAAATTGAAGGATCTATCTTCAAGCTTAAACAAGCTTTTAAGTAGTATTATGAAGTTTGACAAGACTATTGCCTCTTTTGGCTTTGCAGTAAGTACTTCAAATTATTATATCTTTTAATTACTATTTATGGTGTATATTGATGACATACTTTTGGCTTATAGTAGTATTAGCTTTTTTGTGTGAGACATAATGCGTTCTTGGGACTTGGTTCCATTATAATAGATCATATGGTATTTTAAGTTTGCCTCCATTAGCTTTTGGTGAGTGACTGCTTAAAAACTTCAATATACACCCGTGTCTTTGGGAGTACGCTTATTCAAATAGGTGAGAGATCACTTAAATCTATGTGTCCTCCATGTAACATGGAGATGATTGAAATGGAACAAATTCCATTTAACTCATTGTATACTTAAATAAATATGCACTCATGTAGACATTACTTTTGCTATCGTGTGCTTAATAGATACATGATTAGTCCAATTATGGATAATTAAATAGCTGCTTCAAAAGTTATTTAATACTTATGAAGGCGTTGTTGATCACATATTGTGCACTAAATCTAATCCACTTTAATGCATTGGTTATTTGGATACAAAATTTATGATTTGCATAGATAATATGAAATCTACTTTTGTGTATATCTTATAATGTTTTAAAAGACATGGCTTATAATAAAGTGTCAAATAGACATTTTTTGTTGTTTCAATTTGTGAATACATCTTTGTGATGCATTTAGGAGCTATCTCATCCTCGGATGGTGAGTATGTCACTTGTTGTAAGGCTTATAGTGCGCTATATGATTGAGGAAATAAATTGCTATCATATATATCATTGGATGTATGTTTTGAATTCTTGACCATGTAGTTGAGATAATGACTCAACCATGAGCTTCTTGCCAATCACAAGAATTGTGGTGGTACAAAATTTTGTATTAAGTCCTATTGGTTAGAAAGAGAAGATTTGTGCATCTCATACTTGAATTAAGCATATCTTATGAATATTGTGTTAGCCAATTCAAAGGTTTGCTGGTTGGAGTTTTCTATAAAACATGTAACTCTTTGGTGTTATGAAATCTTTGTTATCATGACTTGGTTTAGTGGAAGGTTGAGTTGTATTTTTAAAATACTTTGATGCTTCTTTACATTTTGTTCAAGAGAAATGTCTTGGATATATATATATATGTGTGTGTGTGTGTGTGTGTGTTATTGACTCACACATATATTCATTTGGTTTTGGATTTTTTAGTTGAATTGTCTATTGATTATATGACATCCTTAATCCATTTAGGTTGTTAAATTCTTGTTTTAGTAAGGTGATTTAACATACAGTGTGGTTGAAAACCTCTCATGTCTTGGTAAGATGATCGGTAACCAAGAGAACTAAATCATAACAGTGGCTTTGAGATGTTAAATGCCAAAGAGAATTGAATCATAACAATTAGCATTCATGATGCTCCAACCCAATCGAGTCTCTCTACTCCTTTCTTATCCTTTCGCCATGTCTTATGTAACACCCATCTTACGAAGTATAAAATTTATTATAAATTTAAGTTAAAATTATAATGAAGTGAGAATTATAAAAAATGCATTAGAATATCTAAAACATGATACTATAATTACAGATAACAAAAGTTTGTACATCCATTTGTTCATAAATTCGTAGATAATTTAATAAAATTGGAAGAAGGGGTTTTAGGCCAATATCTATACCTATGTTTGTATCTATCAAAATTAGGCCTAATATTAAGGATTGATTTAATAGTTGAAAAACTAGTAAGATTCATGCCCTATTGTGACACGAACATAAGTGGTATGATGCATAAAATCATATCACATCTTACGATCTTAATAACAAGCACTTCCCAATTGTTAGGACAAATACCCATTTTATATAGACTTAAAGAAAATTAAGTAATTCACCATCTAAAAACATCATCAACAAAATGGTGAGAATAGTTTCTAAGTAGAATGAAAAAGCATATATGGTACTTGAATTATCCATAGAATATAATCTGACTTTAAATTATGTTCTTTATGAAATATGTATGGATTTTAGATATCATTACATACAAATATACTTTAGCAAACTTATGACAAACAAAGGTAGACAATCCTCAACCATTAAGCATTGAAAAGTCATATATGAGTTATTCGAGTCTCACAAAGCCCATGACCGTTGTACCTAGACGATTGAGTCTCACGAGCCCCAGTGCATGACACTTGACTGATGGAATTAAATTCCATAGTATAATGGGTTGATAAATAAATCAACAGTAATTAATTTTACCTACTTGATGAAGCACTAAGTATAGCCATGATATGTTGGTAGAGTGAACAACTCACTTTGCCCAAGCCTTTTGTAAAAGTTAGAGAGTGTTCAAAGAGGAAAAGAGAATATCGATAAGAAAAAAATATTCTAATGAGTACTGAGAAAATGTGGGGAAGTTATTTATCATTCAAAGTAATTATCTTTTATTTAATAAATAAGATATTCAAATTATTTTGAAAGAGAATGGTAAATCTCCACTTTATCTCAATTGCTTATAACTGCCAAATTTAAAATTGTATATGCTTATGGAATATTCCTCTTACTAGTCAGTAATACAATAGAATAACTATTAACAAGAATTGGGCAATAGGTTGGGACCTTTATCCAATAGGCTTGTGGGTAATCCAACCTATCACTAATTACCCATAAATAATTCAGACCTAATCCATTTCTGGTTTGTTATATATATTATATATATATATTAAAGATAATAATAATTGCTTGTTATATGTTATCATGTAAAAGTATAAGCCCAAATTTTAAAAGTGATCTAATTAGATTTAAATTTAGGATGGGCTTAAAGTATATCATAAAGTATGGATTTATATGTGTAGATATCCTAATATCTAATTTCTAATTGGATGACAGGCTTGATTAGAAATTTGGGAAACATGTGCCATTATAAAAAAGGTTATGGTCTCCAAATTAGTTGTATAAGGATTCTTTTATAATATTCTATCATGAGAAAAGAGATAGAGTCTTTTCTCCTCATATTCATATATATATATATATATATATATATTTATCAATTTGGAAGATCTATAATCGCAAGATCAAAGGATTATATCAGAAATATGGATTTAGGTACGGTTTTGCATTTAATTTATTATTATTATTTTTTTGTTAATTTAACATGATGAATATTGATTTGATGAGGATTTCATTAATATTAAGTTTTATCCCAACAAGTAATATCAGAGCTCATGTCATGTTAATAATTAAGAATTAATTATTAGGTTATTTATAGATTTGCGATAATATAAATTTTCTTTTGGATTTCACTTTTGTTTATGAGTTTCAGTTTAGATTTCAATCTTAAAGATCTCATAAGAAATTCGTATATGGCTTAAGGCTTTTGGCAATATGTTATTCATGTATACATCTATATTGTGTCTTGATGGGTTTCCCATGTCCATCAATTTCAATTTTGGTATATATAAATAGATTAAAACAAATGTAATTGCAACATGGTTGTGTTGCATCATGAATGAGCATGTGAATGCACTTGTTCATATATAAGGCTGCGAGAATATGGGATTTTAATATGTATGATTGCAATATTGAGATATTAAATTATATCATTTGTTGCTATATAATTCATATGGTTTTTTCATTGAAGTAAATATGGATTGCTTAATTGTCATAATCATATATTCTTATATATGAAAATATGCAATCAATTGTATAATATAGTTTTGTGACAATATGTTATATGCGTAGCGTCAAATTACACATGTTTCATATTCATGTATATATGAATTTAAGATTTACAAAATGCTACATATATAAAATATAGAATTGTGACAATACAGGATTCATCATATACTTAATTGTATAAATGCAAATTAGCACAATACATGTTATGGTTCCAGCAATAATTGTACAATATTTATTATACATCTATATGCTTCATATATATGAAAAGAGATTTTTTGCAATATGTTATGTATACATATACATGCAAAATTTCAATTTCATATGAGATTGTATATGAGATTTATCATCTTTATTCAAGTTTTTACCTATTGCACATTGATTACTAAGGAAAAAAAAGGCAAAAAAGTACAATTACATTATATAATAATGTGCACCAAGTTCAGAAATTTTAGTGGAATTTAAATTTAAATGTTGGTGTGTGTGTGTGTGTGTGTATGTATATATATATATATACATTGAGATGAAATTGAAACAAGATGTCGCCAAAGTGACTATTGTGAAAATAATTTGTTTTGAAATATCTAAATGGTTGTTTGTATATAATTTATTTAAATATTGATTAGCTCAAAAGAAGTCTATATTTAACATAATTGCATATGTACCTATGGTAATAAGCATGTAATACTTATTTGGTTTTTACATGTGGGCTCTAAATTAGCCCAAAGAAGGATTTACTGTTTAACATATTACTCTATTATTAGTGTTTGATTATTGCAGCAAGATATCGCTTACAAGAATATTTTGTCCAAAGATGAAATATTAACGAAGTGTTCGGTATCTTGTGATGGGGGTATACCTTCATTCAAATTTATTATTCCGTTTTGATTTCACTTTCATACATATGTGAGTTTATTTTTATTTTGTTATCACTTTATTTTCTACTCCAGCTAATACTGCAAGCATCAATTCAATTTCTATATTAAATGACACAAGTTTTAAGGCATGGCAAGAGAGTGTCTTAGAAATTTTCAAAGTCATGGACTAAGACTTTGTGTTAAATGTTCATAAGCTCACTAATTGAGTACCTCATATAAAAAGATGGAGATAACAAATAAATGAATAAATAAAAAGAAAGTGGGATACGTATAATTGCACAAGTATTATGGTCATCAAATGTGCCACTCCAAAATTTTTTTAGAGCAATATGTCAGATGAAGTGGACATGGCAAAGACTTCCCCTTAAGACATTGATAAGAAATTTGCTAAGAATGAAAAGGTTGAAAGTAATACAATCTTAACAAAACTTGTCTATGATATATATAGGAAAAGGAAACATAAAAAAGTACATTTTGATAGTATCTCATCTTGCTTTAAAAAATTAAAGGCACTCAAGTTGAACTTGTCTAAAGATATGTTAGTACATTTAGTTATGATATCTCTTCCAACATAGTTTAGTCAATTCAAGGTGAGTAATAATTGCCAAAAGGACTTATGGTCAGTTAATAAGCTCATCTTATGCTGTGTTTAGAAAGAGGAGAGATTGAAGCTTGATGTCATAACAAGGGCACAATTGACCTCCAATTCAAAGGATAAGAAAAAAGATAATAAGAGTAAAGAAATAGGAAGTTGTGAATGCAACACCACAGAAGAAACAATGTGAGGGACAAACACAAGTGAGTTGTTTCTTCTATAACACTGCAAGTAATAAAAGGAAGTAGTGTACCTACTATCATGCAAGGTGTACAAGGAAAGGTATGCTTTTTAGTTTTGTTTGTTTTGAAGTCAATTGACTTCGATACTTAGACACAAGTGGTGGATATGTTGAAAAAGTTATAAGGTTGAAGTTGAAAATCAGCTTAGCAAATGAATTAAAATGTCATATCTAATTGTGGTGGTGAATATTATGGTAGAAATGATGGATTAGATGAACAACATCCAAGATGATTTGTAAAATCCCTAGAAAAATGTGGTATTATCTATAGTACACTATACTGGGTTCACCAATTATGAATGTTGTTGTTGAAAGACAAAATAGACCACTTGAGGATATGATGAGGAATTTAGTCATTCTACTTGGCCTAAATTACTCTAGGGAAAGACATTAAAAAACCCGCAGTATATATACTTAATAGAATTTTGATTAAGGTAACTGAGAAGGTCCTTTATGAGTTCTAGACAAGAAAAACACTTAGTCTAAAATATTTTCTCATTTGGAGATGTCCAACCAAGGTAAGTCCCCATAAGCCAAATAAAAGGAAATTGGACTCTATTATTATTAGTCGCATTTCATTGAATGCTCTAAAAGATTTAAGGGTTACAAATTTTATGATCTCATAACTATAGTGATACACAATACCACCAACAACAATCTTGTGTAAAGATGCACCCAAAGTGAATTATCCCTTGTAATTAAAGGCTTCATTCATATGTTTTTGAAGATCAACTTTTGCTTTGCAAGGCTTTAAATGCACAAATCTTTTCACAAGAAAAAGTAATGATTCCTTATCATTTAATCTACCTTGTGTATCATAAGCACAGAAGGTGTATATAAGGAAAAAGTTAAGTTTAATGGTGTTAATTGTATCATCATTGAGCATACACTCCTATAAACTCTTCTCTGCTTCTAGCTTTAGATCATATTATCAATATAACAAATGAGGAAAGTAGTAATTAGGATTCTCTTTCTCTTAAGTGTTGCTGTTAGATATTAGGCTTATCATTTTCATTGAGTTTTACATTGGTCCATTCATTTGTTAATTGAACCAAATTGGTTATATATTAATAATGCATATTTTGTATTATATGACCATTCATACATTTTTATTAATCTCTCACTAATTTTACCCAAAGATAAATAAATAATAACTAAAATCAAATAAATTAACAATTTTAAGATACATTATAAGAATTATGATTTTATATTTTAAAAAATAGTGATCCAATTCATTCTATTTTAAAAGGATTAAGGTTGAATTGGATTGATTTACTTGTAGTCATCTTAAATTCATAATTGAATTAATTGATTATATTTTTTGCCAATGAGAGGCCAAATTAAAATCAATTAATGAATGAGGGACTAAAATAATATTTTACTCAAAATTTAGCCAAAATTTCGTAGCAAATAATGTCAATATTTCACAGATGATAGATCATTTTTGTGAGCCTCACTTAAGCAACTAAAAGTTGCATAAACACCAAAGGCAAGCTTTCTACAAGATCATGTGCATTTGACTACTTAGCAACATGCGTGCATGGCTTCTTGGAAAAGCTTCTTATTTTAATTGAACTTCCTAGGTAAACTTTGAGAAACATAATCGTATATCTATGGGTCAAACCCAAAAATATAATCTAACAATAAATATTATAGTCTATTTCATAATACCTTCATTACACTCTCGGTGAAATTTCAATTTATACTATCATACAACTATTAATGAAGCTTCATTATTTGCTTATTATGTACATGCAAACATACACAAACAAATATACTAGAGTTTGGATCCCCTGTTGATAAACAAATGTGCTGTTAGGAGATTAGATTTTAAAAATAAAAATGTGTGATAAAAACTTTTTGTAGCTGGACAACATGCTCTTTAGCACCGGATTCACAGTGCTTAACATTTTTCGTTTATATGATATATATAGGCAAATCAATAATGTATGTGATGGAAATGTGCAACTAATTTCCTCAAGCACACAAATATTTGAAAAATAATAATAAGCAACCTTTGGCAAATATTCAATGATAGCCACCACATAATCACATTTGGCCAAAGGGCTTCTCAATAATTTTAAATAAGTTTCTTGTCTTCTACTATGCTTTCACAACTTTTAATTTGATTGATGATATTAGAGACACATTAGAAGAAATGCTTGAATTGTTTTCCTTTCCTTGATTAATTAGTATAGTATCAAAATCTTTTTGTAAAGATTGAAGTTTGATAGTAATTACCTAATCCAAGCCATTGCATTGACTTTTAAAATCTCCCTTGTCCCTTTTGTGTTGTCTTAACATTCATAATTAACTCTTAAAAAGAGTGTTTTGCTTATCCTTAGGCAAAAGAAAAGTAAAGGCATTGCATTCTTTTGCATATTACTTTATAATTGTCTATGCTTGCTTCTTTAAAATCCTTCTACCATAATATCCCACATGATGTAGTGAGATGAATAATGTCTTAATTTTTGTATATGAAAATCATAAGTGTGTCCTTCAAATATAGAGATTGAAACTTAATTAGACATAATGGAAGGTGAAGTGGAACCCCCACCTAAAGAGATTAAATGCTAACACAAAATTTTACTTAAGCAATAATCAAATGTAAATCCTTGCCATACTAAATCACTAAGAAACTTGTTCTTAAAAATGCAGATGATAAGGTTTGAAGAAATAAGAATTGAAATTGCTACAAAGTAAAGAAACTACCATTATAAGATATCAAATTTTTAATGCAACTAGGATAATTGAAGCAATACTAGACTTAACCAAATTTCCAAATCCAGCCTTTAACCTATTTGCCCTCCATCTTGTGATCGGTCCTACTAACTTGGTTAATTCTCCATTTTGCCCTCCAATGCTAAAAATACTACTATTTATGCCCATACTAAAAGACAGATAGATAGGTTGGAGGTACTTGTGGATAAGGGTGAGCAAATAACCCAGCGACCTGGTAAACTTGACCCAGCTCAATCATATCAAGTCGGGTTAAGCCAGGTCAAAATTAAAATGTGCAAAATTATTGGGCCAAGCCAAATCTATTAATTGCGCCAAGCTGGCTCCCAAGTTGTATTGCAACCTAGCCTAACCTGACTCGATTATATTTTTATTTTTAAAAATATTATTTTTAATAATTTAATTTAATTTATTACTATTCATAATAGATTTTACATCTTAATTATTTTTTTCATAATTTATATTTTTTCATTTCATTTTTTTACCTTCAAATCTTAATTTAAAAAACTACTTTTTATTAATTAAGAATAATTTTTACAAATTAAAAATTATTAAAAAAATAAATATGGACTCAACTTGGACTGGTCACTTATTGGGCCGGGCTAAGTCTTGGGGCAATTTTCGTCCCATCCTTTAACCGGGCTAGATCCTAGGTTATAGTCAAACTTAGCCTAACCTAGTATTTAATCACCCTTACTTGTGGATGTCATAAGGATCAAGATATGAGATGTTAAAAAAAATATAGGGGCAAGGTGAAAATTTCACAAGATCTTAAACTATAATTCCACCATGTTATTAATATATAAATTCGATATCATTTTGGGATAAATATACCAATTCATTAATATTAAAAAATTAATATAATACATTTTTATTAGCTATAATCTCTTTTATTAATGGGAAGGAAGTACATATAAATAATCTTTACAAGCGAATGAACAGAGTATAAAATACAAACAAAGGAATACAAGACTAATAATGCAATATGCTACATGATGAGTTTCCTTCCATAATAGTCCCACATATATGGGCTCTTTCATTTTTTAGTGCTTTTTGGAGGTTTAGCAGCATGACTGAGATTCTCCCCAATGATGTTACTTGAGGTTCGAGGTTTTGAAGAACCACTTCCCTGATTCTTTGAGGTTGGAGCTTTTGAAGAACCGCTTCCCTGATACTGATAGGGATACCCTATTGGTTGATTAGAGTTCATCTTGCAACTTCACAATCTTCTTGTGTGTTTGTCATCAATGTATGCCATCTATTCTATTTATAAGCAACTCTCAAGTGCAGCCTAATTCATTCGTGGAAGATTATATGAAAATTTAGTGAAAGTGCATCTAAATTTCTTACAAATTTTGTTAGAATTTTTTAGCATTCTCCAAACTGAATACTTGCAGCCTCAAATTCGCTAGCTTGTTGAATATTGTCACATAGTCAAAGGTTTTTGTTCATGAGGACAGAGATGTGTGTTTGAATATTATATACCACACCAATTTCCTTAAGCATTAGGTTATTATTAAGAGGGTGTTGTGTCATAGAGGATTAAATTTCTGAAAATTGATCGAAGAACTTTCACTGTAAATGAGAAGAAGGCAATTCCAACAAGAACGTCTTATTGCTTCACTTTTTTAATAGTGTTAGCACACATCTTGGGAAAACGATCTCAAGAACGTCTTATTGCTTCTCTTTATAATTTATGACTTGAAACCTTGTTAAGCATAATTATTTATTTTATTTTTATTTTCAAAGTTTTTAGTTTACAAAAAAATTATTAATAAAAATAATTTTTTTAAAGATAAATACGAAATAAAATGAAAAGAAAGTTAAGATTTAGAATAAAAAAATTATTAAGGTTGGAAAAGAATTAATATTTTAGAATTTTACCATAAATGAAATTTATTTTATATTCTGAAATTTATTATATTGATTCAAGTACATATTTAATAATTCTTATGATATATAAATAGTAAATATATGCTGGCCAAGATGGCTATCGTTGCTATAAGAAATGTCGATGAGAGAATCATGTAATTTATTACTCTATATTTAATAACTAGTTGTATTTGAATTTTAACAAGGGAGTTTGTTATAGAATTAGCCAGGAAAGAAAAAAGAAATTTAATCACCAGTTTAATTAATTTTTTATAAAAAAAATGGAACAATTATTTTCAATAGAATTTTGTCGCATAATCATGCCATTATTTACAATGCTATGAAACGTCTTGACTTACACAATCTTGAGTTATGTTCATTGTTCAAGGTTAAAGAGAAATATTAGTCAACCAAAATGGAAAGAAAGCAAAAGTTAGTAGTTTCATAAGCCGTGTAGACTAGAGCAAGCCAACTGCAACTTCAAGTGCGTGTCCATTTGGCCACTTATCCATGATTTATGACTTGTACCAATAACCTTCATCTCAATTTAAAAGAGTTAAAAAAAAATGTCATTGGGCTTCTTTCTTATTAGCTAACTCTTAATTTGTCCTCTCAATGATTTTATTTTAATTTGGGTCTCCCTCACTCTTAATGTTTAAACCTTAAGTTGAATTGGGTTTGGTACCAATTCATAGCTTGGCCTAAGATTTTCAGTGGGCCACATTTTGTGGCACGCGGATCCCCTCTGGTAACTAGAGGGACTGTTTTCTTCATTAATGTATGAGGGCCCTCAATTTTTGAATAAATATATTTTTAAAAATTAAAAAATAATTATTTTTATAAAAAATTATTTTTTTAATATTTTAGATTATTTTTTCATTCTTTAAAATATACAAAATAAATTATAAGATGTCAAAAACAATTCAATTTTTTTTTTTCAACTACGCATCATTTCTTATAAAAAAATTTAAAATATGAATATATATTTATCTATAAAAATTATTTTCATTTCTTAAAAATATATTTTATACAAAAATTGAGGATCATTGGATCTAGATCCAATGGCCCTCCTTCTACTGGAGAAAATCCCCTCCAGTATTAATAGAGGGGATTCAGGTTCCATTTTGTGGCCTAGTCCTGAGACATGAGACATGACTAGGCTAGGTAGGGTTATCCAACTTTTTAAAATTTTTTACATTCTTATTAATTTAAATTCAAAATAATTTTTGTGAAGAAATTGTGATTTATATTTAATAAATAGGGTATCCCATATTAATAAAAAAATTTATATTTAACAGGAACAAAAAAAAGTGACTATTTCTTTTTTAAAAATGACCAAATATATATATATATAAATTTTAAATATATTTATGGTCATGCCAAGCCAAGGCTCTATGGTTGGAGACTAGGTCCTTATATGGTGGGCTCTATCCCTTACCCTTGGGTAATTATAACCCAGTCAACCCGGCTTGACTCACTCTTTATAAGTTCATTTGGTCTCTTACTTATTTTCATTATCAATTTGGTCATTCTCATTTAATTAAGACTACGAAATTAAATGTGCTAGCTTTAAGGTTAGTAAAAACCGAATTGAGAATGAATTGACAAAATAGAGATTAAATTAAAAATAAAAATTAGCAAGGGACTAATTTGAGAATTAAAATTGATAAAAAATCAAACTGAGAATTAACTAATAAATAAGGAGAAAATTTTCATTTTGGTCTTTGACTTAAACTAAATTGTCGTTTTAGATTTTCACTCATTTTATTTTCTAAAATAGTCCCCAACATATTCAAAATTATCACTTTTGATATTTAATAATATTATGATTTATTTGAAAGCCATATTTAGATACGAATTAAAATTAGTATCAAAATTCATTTCTTTTCAATAAGAGACATATTTCTTCAAATTTAGGGAAGGAAAATATTTGTCCTAATTTTGAAATTTATTGTATATATTTAATACTTGTTATGTTATATAAATAGTGGATAATCTTGACATTGTATGGTTACTATAAGGAAAGTCAACGACAGGGGTATGTTATTTATGGCTTTACATGAGTCTAGATTCTCTACATTTATAAGAAATGTAAAAATAACCATAAGTGGTTCAAAATTTTGATCTAACAATTTAGATATAAGGAAACAAGTGATCCGATGGCCAAAAGTTCCATTTTAGGAACTGCTAGAGATCTAATATTAATCTAAACTATCAGATTGCAAATTTATTTAATTTTGCTAAAAAAATCTATTGGCTGTTAGATCATATATTTTCTTATAGTTGAATCATTAGATAAAAATCTTGAATCACATATGGTCAAAATTTAAAATTTTTGACCAGGTGTAATTACCACGATTAATCTAAAACGTCAAATTGTATATTTCCTTCAATATTAATCGTTGGATGTAAGATATTTGGACCCTACTCTGTATTTAAAAACCAGTTATCTTTGTTGAATTTTAACAAAATTTTGGTGACAGAATTGGGCAGCTAAAGAAAAATTTAACTACTAGTTTAATTTTTTATTAAAAAAAGTCTAGCAATATATTTTTGACAAAATTTCTTTGGAAAATCATGCCAGTATTTGCTCAGAAACAAAGTCGCTCCCACAATCTCGAATTATGGTCATTCATCAAGATTAAATAGAAAATATTAGTCAACCAAAATGGAAAAAACGAAGGAAAAAAGAAGAAGAAGGAGAAGAAATTAGTGTAATTTCATAAGCCGCGTGAACAAGGGCAAGCCAAGTGCAAATTCAAGTACGTGTGCAGATTTGACCACTTATACAAGGACCAAGGTACATGACTTGTACCAATACCATTCTTCTCAATTTAAAGGAGTAAAGTATTATTTGGTCTTAATTTAGTCTTTTATTAGTTTTTTATTTTTTGTCTATCATTTATTAGTTAAATTTTAATTTAGTCCCTTATTAATTTATTTTCAAATTAATCCCTCATTTTTCTTTTATTCTCAATTTAGTCTTTCATTTATAAGTTCATTTGCAATTTAGTCCTTTTTATTTAATTAAGACTAAGAGACTAATTTTGCTAACTTTAGGACTAATGGTAGACTAAATTCATAATGGTTTGATGAGAGAGGGACTAAATAAATAATGAAAATAAATAAAGGACTAAATCAAAAATAAATCTCTCATTTATTGTACCAATATTATTCTTCTCAATTTGTTTTTATTTTGTCCATCGCTGATTAGTTAATTTTTAATTTAGTCCCTTTCTGATTTTCATTCTCAAATTAATCCCTCATTTATTGTTTATTCTTAATTTAGTCATTCACTAATCAATTCATTTGCAATTAAATCCTTTTTATTTATTTAAGACTAAAAGACTAATTGTGTTAACTTTAGGACTAATGATGGATCAAATTGATAATGGTTTGATAAGAGAGGGGCCAAATAAATCATGAAAACCAAATGAAGGACTAAATTGAGATAAAAATAAATGGAGAGTCAAATTGAAAATCAACAGAAACCAGAATTTCTCTGGCAAATGATCAGAAATACAATCCTATAATGGTCAAATTCCAAAGTCAAACCTAATATTATAAAATGCCTACTCTTACTTTTTCCTTTCACATCCAGAAGTGAATCAGAGCCATTTCATGTTGTGTACACACAAGAGTTTATACAATCAAATTAAACATCCTCTTCCTGAAATTCCTCATCATGTTCAGGTGAATTGGTAGTGTAAGTTACAGAAACATACATCTCATTTCCTCAGGCAAACCTTTCTCGGCAAGCAAACTTAAGGCTACAATATGTTCAGAAAATTTCAGAAAACTCTATCAAAATTTCACAAACATTTCACTTGTATGCATACACTCGTGAGATCCTTATAAATACAATAGCTTCCACAAAACGGAGGCAAAAGCACAAGAAGATTGTGAAGAACTATTTGTAAATCTCAATACATTAGTGTTGCTACTTGCTCGTACCAGCAAAAATGAGTTCTAGCCAAACAAAGAGTATTGGAAGTAGTCTTGGTTATGCTAGTTCCAATGGGGCTTCTTCAAAAGCTTCAAGCTCAAAAGGGGGTAGTAAGTCAAGTATTGGAAATAGTATTGGCTATGCTTCTAAATCCTCTGGTGGCAGTAAGAAGTGAATGATTTGAAATGATTGAAACACCAGGTAAATGAGAAGGAAATACTTTTCTTTTCCTTTGTCCTTTTACTTCACTTTGTCTCAATTAAACTTTTTTAGGAAAAGTTTATTTTTGGCCCTTATAGTTTTACTTAATTTTAATTTGGTCCCTTTAAAATTTTAGGTCCTCATAACTTAAATGATTTACACAACACTTTTCTATATATATGAGTTAATTTTGCTCCAGTATCTACTGTTACCTTTGTGGTTAGCATAAATCGTACATATATTAAGTATTGAAACAGTATATAACTAATTAAATCAACAAAATTTAATAAACTAATTGCATAATTTTAACTGTAGGGCCTATATTAAATTACTTGTGAAATATAAAGACTTAATTATAAATTTTTAAACTATAGGACTAAATTAATACTTGACTGAAGATATGTGAGCAAAAGTATAATTTTCTTTACATCATAAATAAGCTTGAAGGATAGCAAAAGAAAATCCATAAGGATTTTGTTTTCATTTGTGGGTCTGAATTTTTTAACCGTTAGGAGCTTGAATTGGTAATCATTCATCATTAAAAAAAAAACTCTCTAACACTCAAATTTTGGATGAATCTCTTTTTTTTTTTTTTTCTTTTTTTGGCCCACTTTTATGCGTTCATTTTAGTTAATGCCTCTTCATTAAAATTCATGCAGGTTCAAGTGGACGCGGAAGTGATGGAAGGAATAGTATATTCCGTTAATACTTTTATTATTTTATTTGTATTTATGTAATTTTTCGTTCTGATTAATCTCCATGTGCTTGTAAATAGTAATCTCCATATGTCAATTGTGTAGCATAAGAATATCTGGTTGCTGTTGTATGTATGGCTTGTTTATCCATATTGGCATATTGCCATTACTTCTTGTAAATAAAAGAAAATAATTGATTAAGATATGCTTATTTCTTGGTTCTTAACTCTTGAGTTTATTTTGATGAAATGTTTATGCTATTTTTGTAATACTAAAAAATTAAGTATTAATGTCACACATATTTTATATTTTAATAATTTCAAGTAATTTTCGTTTAAAATTTTAGATTCAACTCAAACATATATAATTTAAAAGTAAACTTTATGGTAAAGAAAAAAATTAGATAGGCAAGGACTAATACTTGAGTAACAAAAATGAACTCACTAATTATTTTAGTTCCCTTTTTTTTTTTTTGGCCTCACAAGTATCCTTACACCTGGTTAACATGAGATTGTCATATTTAGAGTTTATAGATGCTCCTCTTTATAAGTGTTTTTCTTAACCTTGTAGTATAAGGAGGACTCCACAAAGTATTGGGCTCAAATGTGCCTTTATCACTAGACATGAAAATGGGCCAGGTTTGAGCAATATTAGAGTCCTAGCTTAATTTTAAAATCTAATAATTTTTTAATACTTGAAACTCAAATTGATTCAATTAGTGATCGAATAGGGTAGGTCATATTGGTCGAGCTGGGTCTCCTCTATTTTTTTTTTATTTACATTCACGAAAACCAATATTTTATTAATAATAACAATATTTTTCTTAAAAGTGGAATGAAAAAATATAAATTTGAAATGAAAAATAAATGGAATTAAAAGAAATTAAGATTTGAAAAGAAAAATTATTTCAAAAATTTATCATAAATTAAAATCATCTTAAAGAAAAATAAAAAATAAATCATTAAAAATAATCTTTTTAAAATAATAGAATTGAACCAGGTATCATGTGAATTGAAGACTTGGTCTACCTTAATTAAAATAATTTTTTTCTACTCAGTCCGACCTAATTTAATATAACTAAATAGGACCAACTAAGTTTATGAACAAACCCATGTGAGTTTTCAATTTCTAATATTCCATGCCTTAAACAATATGAAAGGATAACAAAATCAATAAATACAAGTTTAAATATAGTGATATTTGCCTAATGGAGTCTTTTCATGGGTTAATAGAACTCCCATTTCAAAGAGAGTCTATTTACTTATATGTAATAAATTCTATTTGAATAAAAAATAAAAGCTTTCATAAATTGGTCATCGAAGAATAATATTAATGATGCACAAACAATTATATATTACTATTACAATCTTTATAAGAGTTTATTGGCTACAATAATTGGAAGTAAACATATTAATAATACAACACTGATAATGCAACAAAAAAAAATATAATTAAAATACAAAGGAATAGAAGAGATAAAAATACCATTCGGTCTCCTACTTATCACTTTATTATCATTTTGGTCCTTTACTTAATTTATTACTTGAAATGATCTTTCACTAATTAGAAACTATCACTTATGACCCTCCACTTTTGGAATTATCTTCTCAAACAACTATATTTTCAACCCATCATACAAAGTTGAAATGCACAATAACATAAATAGACAATTATAGTGCATGAATAACAAAATATTCATGTAAGGATATATAATGCACAAGAAAAGTTGCACATAAAAATTCTTATTCTAAAGTTGTTATGGTTTACATAATATTTCCCTATATATTTCAAAATATTTATCTAGCCTCAGCCTTATCTAATTCCACCATTCTTAGACCTTGAATGGGCTCATGGAAGGTCATGGTGACAAAATTTCAAGATAAATGACCATAAGCCAAAATGGTTTGGTTATGTAGTATTATGGTGTGTTCTAAATTCAACTACATTTCTATACCATAGCCAACCCTTTTTACCCTTACATTACCATGAAGACCATTTAAGAAGAAGAAGGAAAAGGAAAAGAGAAGAAAAGAACATAAAATATGCTAAATTATGTTGCCTAGATACGCCCTCCTTTCTTGTAATTCTCCTAAAATTGCACATTTAAGAAGAAAAAAAAGGAAAAGGAAAAGAGAAGAAGGGAACATAGAATATGTTAAATCATGTTACTTACATACGTCCTCATTTCTTGTAATTCTCATAAAATTGCTTCCTTCCTTCCTTTTTGATCTAAGTGTGGAGTGGAGAGGTGAGAGTGAGTGAAATGGGTATGGGAAAGAATGTAGGGAATAGTATGAAGAAAACGGGTAGGGTGTAGGGTATTTAAAGAGAATTTGATGGTTAGGATTTAACCATATATTTTTAATACAACGATTGTCATTCAATCTCAAATCATAAATATCTAAGATATAATTATAGTGTAAGCCCCACGGATATCTAATATTTATTATGGTGTAGGTCTCATTGGTTAAGGTAATGCCACATGTCCCTCCTTGTGAATTTACCGTTTTACCCTTGATATATTTTTTTTAAATGACCATTTTGCCTTTGGCCTTGTAAAGTTACCACTTCGCCCATAACATTTTACAAAAATGACCATTTTGCCCCTATGCCTTATAACTAAGGTATATGTTGTTTTCTTTAAATGATTCAATTGGGCATATTTATTCTTATTTAATTCTTTCTAATTTTCCTCTAAATAATTCAGCTTATATTAAAAATCACTAATTTAGAGATGTTATGTATTGTAGCTATCCAATGATGATACAAGAACTCCAAATTACTTGGAGAAATCACCATTTTTTATATTTGCTATATCAGAAGCTATTGTATTGATCTCATCTTCATCCTCCATATTGGTCTTTTTGTCTATCTTTTTCTCAAGTTATGCAAAGTATGACTTTTACAAGTCTTTACCCTCAAAGTTGATTTTTGGGTTGATAACTCTCTTCATCTTTGTAACAAGTATGATGATAGCATTTAGCATTGCCTTCTTTATAACATATTACCATGGCTTAAAGTATGTTCCAACCATCTTTTTTGGGCTTTCAATTTTATGAATATTTTATTTGTATTTCTACCGTCTGAACTTCTTTATAATATCATTTACTCTACATATTATCTAGAGTTTCTATTTCAGCCAAGTAAATATTTAAATGATGTTTTATTTGTACATACTTTGTGTACTTTAAGTAAACATATATTTTAAGGTCTATTTTTTTTTTCTTTGTCCAATACTTGATAAGACTTATGATTTTGGTCATGCTATTGAATTATTTTAGTGGGTGAACTATCTTTACTTTGTGAAAATTGGCAAGACCTAACCGACTTGGTAAATTGGAGATTGGTTATACATTGATATATGCTAGTTTTTATTGTTCAATGAAGTTGCCAAGTATGCTTTACGACTGTAATTGGGGAAGGATAATTGCAATTAGCGTTGTTCAAAATCAATTTCACAATATTCCAACCAAAAAATTTAATTAAGATTCACCAAAGTTAATCTTCTAAACATATTAACTAGTTACTAGTTGAAATTTTTATGAAACCATTTTAATTGATTTGTGTGTTGGATGTGGAATTTATTACTTGGAATACAATTTGTTACATGCACAATATACGACTTCATATTAACAGTGAAAGCTAAGTATCCTTTTCTGATAAAAGGGATAACACTCTATAAGTATACACTGTTAGTATTTATACACATATAAATTATATATATTAAAGATAATAATAATTGTATGTTATATGTTATCATATAAAATGATAAGCCCAAATTTTAAAAGTGATCTAATTAGGTTTAAATTTAGGATGGGCTTAAAGTATATCATAAAGTATGGATTTATATGTGTAGATATCCTAATATCTAATTTCAAATTTGATGACAGGCTTGATTAGAAATTTGGGCAACATGGGCCATTATAAAAAAGGTTATGGTCTCCAAATTAGTTGTATGAGGATTCTTTTCTAATATTCTATCGTGAGAAAATTGATAGATTCTTTTCTCCTCATATTCATATATATCAATTTGGAAGATCTATAACTGCAAGATCAAAGGATTATATCAGAAATATGGATTCAGGTATGCTTTTGCATTTAATTTTTTATTATTATTATTATTTTGATGATTTAACATGATGAATATTGATTTGATGAGGATTTCATTCATATTAAGATTTATCCCAACAAGTGATATTAGAGCTCACGTCATGTTAATAATTAAGAATTAATTATCAAGTTATTTGTAGATTTGCAATAATATAAATTTTCTTTTGGATTTCAATTTTGTTTATGAGTTTCAATTTAGATTTCAATTTTAAAGATCTCATAAGAAACCCATATAAGGTTTAAGGCTTTCGGCAATATGTTGTTCATATATACATCTATATTGTGTCTTGATGGGTTTCCCATGTCAATCAATTTTAATTTTGGTATATATAAATATATTAAAACAAATGTAATTGCAAGATGGTTGTGTTGCATCATGAATGAGGATGTGAATGCACTTGTTCATATATAAGGTTACGAGAATATGGGGTTTTAATATGTATGATTGCAATATTGAGATATGAAATTATATCATTTGTTGCTATATGATTCATACGGTTTTTTCATTGAAGTAAATATGGATTGCTTAATTGTCATAATCATATATTCTTATATATGAAAATATGCAATCAATTGTATAATATAGTTTTGTGACAATATGTTATATGCATAACACAATATGATTTGTATATATACGACGTCAAATTACATATGTCTCATATTCATATATATCCTATATATATGAAATTAAGATTTACAAAGTGTAACATATATAAAATAAAGAATTTTGACAATACAGGATTCATCATGTACTTAATTGTATAAATGTAAATTAGCACAATACATGTTATGGTTCCAACAATAGTTATACAATATTTATTATACATCTATATGTTTCATATATATAGAAAGAGATTTTTCGCAATATGTTATGCATACATATACATGCAAAATTTCAATTTCATATGAGATTGTGTATGAGATTTATCATCTTTATTCAAGTTTTTACCTATTGCACATTGATTACTAAGAAAAAAAAAAGGCAAAAAAGTACAATATCATTATATAATAACATGCCCCAAGTTTGAAAATTTTAGTGGAATTTAAATTTAAATGTTGGTGTGTGAGTGTGTGTATATATATATTGAGATGAAATTGAAACAAGATGTCGCCAAAGTGACTATTGTGAAAATAATTTTTTTTGAAATATATAAATGGTTGTTTGTATATAATTTATTCAAATATTGATTAGCCTAAAAGAAGTCTATATTTAACATAATTGCATATGTACTTGTGGAAATAAGCACACGATACTTATTTGGTTTTTACATGTGGGCTCTAAATTAGCCCAAAGAAAGATTTATTATTTGACATATTACTTATTATTAGTGTTTGATCATTGCAGCAAGATATCACTGACAAGAATATTTTGTCCAAAGATGAAATATTAATGGAGTGTTCGGTATCTTGTGATGGGGATATTGTCTACATTACACTATACTGGGTTCACCCATTATGAATGGTGTTACTGAAAGAAAAATAGAACATTTAAGGATATGATGAGGAGTTTAGTCATTCTACTTAGCCTAAATTACTCAAGGGAAAGACATTAAAAAAACAGCAGTATATATACTCAACAAATTCTGACTAAGGCAACTGAAAAGGTCCTTTATGAGTTTTAGACAAGGAAAAAAACTTAGTCTAAAATATTTTCTCATTTAGAAATGACCAACTAAGGCAAGTCCCTATAAGCCAAATAAAAAGAAACTAGACTCTATTATTATCAGTCGTATTTCATTGAATGCTCTAAAAGATTCAAGGGTTACAAATTTTATGATCCACAACTATAGTGATACACAATACCACCAACAACAATCTTGTGTAAAGACGCACCCATGACGAATTATGCCTTGTAATTAAAAGCTTCATCGAATGATGCATATGTTTTTGAAGATCAACTTTTGCTTTGCAAGGCTTTAAATGTACAAATCTTTTCACAAGAAAAAGTAATGATCCCTTATCATTTAATCTACCTTGTGTATCATAAGTACAAAAGGTGCATATAAGGAAAACGTTGAGTTTAATGGTGTTAATTGTTTCATCATTGAGCATACACTCCTATCAGCTCTTCTCTGCCTCCACTTTAGCTCATATTATCAATATAACGAATGACGAAAGTAGTAATTAGGATTCTCTTTCTCTTAAGTGTTGTTACTAGATATTAGGCTTATCATTTTCATTAAGTTTTGCATTAGTCCAGTCATTTGTTAATTGAACCAAATTGGTTATATATTAATGATACATATTTTGTATTATATGACCATTCATACATTTTTATTAATCTCTCACTAATTTTACCCAGAGATAAATTAATAATAACTAAAATCAAATAAATTAGCAATTTTAAGATACATTATAAGAATTATGATTTTATATTTTAAGAAACAGTGATCCAACCCATTCTATTTTAAAAGGACTAAGATTGAATTGGATTGATTTACTTGTGGTCATCTTAAATTCTTAATTGAATTAATTAATTATATTTTTTGCCAACGGACTTAATCAAAAACATTGAATAAGGAGTTTAAATATTTTTGACTTGGTGAAAACTTTGGAAATTGGAAATAATAAGTTAACCTTTTAAATCTTATTGATGAACAAAAAAAAAAGCCTATAAATCTTATTAAGGGGCCCAATTGCGATGGCCTCACTGTTTTGGGGCCTTCATAATTCAAAGCTCTTGTTAGGATATAGGGCCCATTATATATATGGTAAATGCTTCAATATCATCAACGCATGGCCTAATTTCACAGGCCCAACAGAAATAAATTTTAATAAGTAAAACAATATTTTGGTCTCTTATTTATTAATTAATTTTTAATTCAATCCCATATTGATTTTATTCTCAATTTGGCCCCTTACTAATTTTCCTTATCAATTTAATCACTCACTAATTTGAAAGTTAACAAATTTATCTCCTAAAATCCTAACTAAACCTGGACTAAATGTTGCAACATTCATATGAGTAAGGGATTAAATTGAGAATGAATTGATATTTAAGGAGCCAAATTGAGAACAAAAATAAATGAGTGATGAAAGTGAGACTACATTGATAAGTAAGGGACCAAATTAAGAATAAAAGCCAATAAGAGACAAAATTGAAATCAATTAATAAATGAGGGACTAAAATAATATTTTACTTGAAAGTTAGCCCAAATTTCATAGCAAATAATGTCAATATTTCACGTATGACAAATCATTTTTGTGGGCCTCACTTGAGCAACTAAAAGCTATATAAACAATAATGGCAAGCTTTCTACAAGACCTGTGCATTTGACTACTTAGCAACGTGCATGCATGGCTTCTTGGAAAAGCTTCTCATTTTAATTGAACTTCCTAGGTAAACTTTGAGAAACATAATTGTATATCTATGGGTCAAACCCAAAAATATAATCTAACAATAAATATTATAGTCTATTTCATATTACCTTCATTCTACTATCGGTGAAATTTCAATTTATACTATCATACAACTATTAATGAAGCTTCATTATTTGCTTATTATGTACATGCAAACATACATAAACAAATATACTGGAATTTGGATCCCCTGTTGATCAACAAATGTGCTATCAGGAGATTATATTAAAAAAAATAAAAATGTGTGATAAAAAGTTTTATAGCTGGACAACATGCTCTTTAGCACTTAATTCGTAGTACTTAACATTTTTCGTTTATATGATATATTTAGGCATATCAATAGTGTATGTGATGGAAATATGCAACTAATTTCCTCAAACACACAAATATTTGAAAAATAATAATAAGCAACCTTGGGCAAATCTTCAATGATAGCCACCATATAATCACATTTGGCCAAAAGGCTTCTTAATAATTTTAAATAAGTTTCTTGTCTTCTACTATGCTTTCACAACTTTAATTTGATTGATGATATTAGAGACACATTAGAAGAAATGCTTGAATTGTTTCCCTTTCCTTCATTAATTAGTATAGTATCAAAATCTTTTTATAAAGATTGAAGTTTGATAATAATTACCTAATCCAAGTCATTGCATTGACTTTTTAAAATCTCCCTTGTCCCTTTTATGTTGTTTTAATATTCATAATTAACTCTTAAAATGAGTGTTTTGCTTATCCTTTGTCGAAAGAAAAGTAAGGGCATTGAATTCTTTTGCATATTGCTTTATAATTGTCTACGCTTGCTTCTTAAAATCCTTCTACCATAATATACCACATGATGTAGTGAGATGAATAATGTCTTAATTTTTTAATTTGAAAATCATAAGTGTGTCCTTCAAATATAGAGATTGAAACTTAATTAGACATAATAGAAGGTGAAGTGGAACCCCCACCTAAAGAGATTAAATGCTAACACAAAATTTTACTTAAACAATAATCAAATGTAAATCCTTGCCATACTGAATCACTAAAAAACTTGTTCTTAACAACACATATGATAAGGCTTGAAGAAATAAGAATTGAAATTCCTACAAAGTAAAGGAACTACCATTATAAGATATCAAATTTTTAATGCAACTAGGAGAATTGAAGCAATATTAGACTTAACCAAATTTCCAAATCCAACCTTTAACCTATTTGCCCTCCATCTTGTGATCGGTCCTACTAACTTAGTTAATTCTCCATTTTGCCCTCTAATGCTAACAATACTATCATTTATGCCCATACCAAAAGGCAGATAGAAAGGTTGGAGGTACTTATAAATAAGGGTGAGCAAATAACCCAGTGACCTAGCAAACCCAACCCAGCTCAGTCATATCAAGTTGGGTTGGGCCAACTTGAAATTAAAACATGTGCAAAATTATTGGGCTAGGCCAAATATATTAATTAGGCTAATATGGCTCCCAAGTTTAATCGCAACCTAGCCTAACTCGACTCGGTTATATTTTTAATAATTTAATGTAATTTATTACTATTCATAATAGATTTTAAATCTTATTT